>CM062806.1:615803125-617124747 GCA_031772625.1 Pinus tabuliformis
CGCAACCTGTTTGCCCGACGCTCCGTCGTGCCTTTGTTCGGGCGGGTCGGGTCCCAAAAGAGGATGATATACATGCAAGAGCAGATGAAGCAAAAAAGGATGATATACAGGATGATATACAGGCAAGAGCAGATGAAGCAAGAAAGGCTACACCAATCGAGGAGAACTATCGAATAAAGCCACGATGATAAAAGCATAATCAAGATGAGGTATGTATGCATCAAAGTTTAAGTCATGTCATCATATATATTGATTGGGTCATGGGAAAAGTTCTAGAATCACGATCAAGAATAAAAGGATCTGTTTCGCCAACGACATGCTCGGAGGCATGTGCTACAGTGGAGTAAAGGTCAACATGAAGAAGTGCTCTCATAAGGAGTATAAGGTGGTTGACCAACCAATCAAATAAGAAGCAAATGAAGAACATCGCGATCACAAAGAATAACTATTTGACAAGATTCGTCAACATCTCTCGAAAGAAGGCACGACAACTCTGAAAAAGGAAGAAAACGATAAAGGACCCTTGACACCTACGAAGGCCTTGGAGATAGTAAGGTGCAGATAACCGATTCAACTCTACAAATATGTCATGATGAGGAGCAATATCATGATGAAGTCATGAAGGGCCACTAAATTAAACTACGGGAACAAGCGACTGCAACTAAGCATCCATGTGATAAGTGTTATGAAGGATAGAAAAGGTGACAAAGGAGTAGCTAGAAGATAAAAAGGACCTGATATATATCAAGAAGGCCACTTTCCATGAAGAGAGCAATGACATGACAAACCAGGGGGGAAAGTGATCGATGGTCGGTACCCTGCCAAGAAGAAGTTCAAACAAAGACTTCATAACATCGAAGGAAAGAAGGAGATCAAGCGGCTAAAGGACCCACGAAGAAGACGTTGTTGATGAATGGAAAAGTCCCTAGCTAAGAGGGAGTTCTAACAAGTTCCCAACTACAAAGGAGCTTGGGAAAGTTCCTTGTCAGAGGAAACTTGGGCATGTCTTCCCCAATCAAGGGGAACAGATAGACACAACATTCTTGTCTTCACTTGGAAAGAAATAACGGGAGGATTGGGCAATAATTTGGCATCTAATGCTCTTTGAGGATGTGTAGGGCACCCAAGACAAGAGTAGGCAAGGGGATCAATATTATTTGAGGGCTGGGAACCCAAGACAAGTATTGTCCTGGAAGGTCATACTCAGGGAACACCTGGGTGGGTATGTACCTTTAGAGACAATGACCAAGGTGTTTATAATCCATTGGCCTCGCCAACATTGTGCTCTGGTATTATGAGAGATAAAGTTGTTAGTCAAGGCCTTGCTAAGAACAATGTTGGCTAATATGATGCTATAACAGATGGGTTGCCAATCCGGTTTCTCTTACGTGAATTATTCAAGATTGAAAAATAGCCAAACACCTTGTAATGATTTATGAATACCTCCCTAGTTAAGACGGGGTTTTGAAGAAAGTGTAACTGGGTTCGGTCTTCATAAATGTACTTTTGATATTTGTATTTATTCAAGAACGACCCCGTATTAAAAATGCTAAGCTGTGACCCGATGTTGGCTTTATGCATGTTCGTGCAGCTCATTTGCACGGCTCTCCCTTGTTGCTTTGTTTAGGTCGTTCGGGCAGGTCGTTCGAGGGCGTCCGTGTGAAGTTGTTCGGGCGAGGGCGCGCCCGGGCGAACGAGCCCGTATAAAAAATGATAAGTTGTGACTCGAGGTTGACTTTATGCACGTTCGTGCAGCTCGTTTGCACGGCTCTCCCTTGTCGCTTCGTTTCGCTCATTCGGGCGGGTCGTTTGAGGGCGTCCCTGTGAACTCATTCGGGCGGGTCGTTCGGGCGAGGGTGCACCCGGGCGAACGAGCCCGTATCAAAAATGCTAAGTTGTGACCCGAGGTTGGCTTTGTGTACATTTGTGCAGCTTGTTTTCCCGACTCTCCCTTGTCGCTTCGTTTCGGTCGTTCGGGCGGGTCGTTCGAGGGCATCCGTGTGAAGTTGTTCGAGCGAGGGTGCGCCCGGGCGAACGAGCCCGTATCAAAAATGCTAAGTTGTGACCCAAGGTTGGCTTTGTGCACATTCGTGCAGCTCGTTTTCCCGACTCTTCCTTGTTGGTTCGTTTCGGTCGCTCGGGCTCCCATGCAAAATCGTTTGGGCGGGTCGTTTGAGGGCGTCCGTGTGAACTCGTTCGGGCGGGTCGTTCAGGTGAGGGTGCGCCCGGGCGAACGAGCCCATATAAAAAATGCTAAGTTGTGACCCGAGGTTGGCTTTGTGCAAGTTCGTGCAGCTCGTTTGCCCAGCTCTCCCTTGTCGCTTCGTTTCGGTCGTTCGGGCAGGTCATTCGAGGGCGTCCGTGTGAAGTCGTTCGGGCGAGGGCACGCCCGGGCGAACGAGCCCGTATAAAAAATGCTAAGTTGTGACCCGAGGTTGGCTTTCTGCACGTTCATGCAGCTCGTTTGCCCGGCTCTCCCTTGTCGGTTCATTTTGGTCATTCGGGTACCCATGCAAAATCGTTCGGGTGGGTCGTTTGAGAGCGCCCATGTGAACTCGTTCCGGCGGGTCGTTTGGGCGAGGGCACACCTGGGCGAATGAGCCCGTATCAAAAATGATAAGTTGCGACCCGAGGTTGGCTTTGTGCACGTTCGTGTAGCTCATTTGCCCAGCTCTCTCTTGTCGCTTCGTTTCGGTTGTTCGGGCGCCCATGCAAAATCGTTCGGGTGGGTCGTTTGAGGGCGCCCGTGTGAACTCGTTCGGGTGGGTCATTCGGGCGAGGGTGCGCCCGGGCGAACGAGCCCGTATCAAAAATGCTAAGTTGTGACCCGAGGTTGGATTTGTGCACATTCATGCAGCTCGTTTTCCTGGCTCTCCCTTGTCACTTCGTTTCTGTTGTGCGGGCGCCCTTGCAAATTCGTTCAGGCGAGGTCACCCACGGGCCAACGAGGCCGTATCAAAAATGCTAAGTTGTGACCTGAGGTTGGCTTTGTGCATGTTCGTGCTGCTCCTTTGCCCGACTCTCCCTTGTTGCTTCGTTTCGGTCGTGCGAGGGCCCATGCAAATTCCAGATGATCCGAGTGACAAGTTTTCTTTCTGTGTGAAAGGTGGGTTAGTAATTGAGTTGTGTTTTCATGTTTTCCTGAATGATGGCCTTGGTTCATTTGTAGGGTGGCCAATTTTCATCTTCTCTCCATGCCAACTCAATAGTGCATGAGCAATAATGGTTTCCATGCTCGTCTTGGGAGGCATATGTGAACAATTCCCCTTCTGCTCTCCAAGTCCTCGGAGCTGTTTGGGCTATTGTGGTGTGGCTCCCTGGCTCGTCCTGGTCCCTGCGTGTCCCTCCAAATGATACCAGCGACAAGTTTTCTTTCCGTGTGAAAGGTGGCTTGGTAATCGAGTTGTGTTTTCGGGTTTGCTTGAACGATGGCCTTCGGTTGTTTGCAGGGCGGTTTTCGTGTGGCCCGTTTGCCTGATGCTCCCTCGTGGCTTCGTTCGGGTCATGCGCCCACGGAAACCCCGAAATTTCGTTCGGGTCGTGCGCCCATGGAAACCCCAAATTTCGTTCGGGCAGGTCGGGACGTGTCGTGTGTGGGTGCCCGTGCAAACGGGTCGGGTCGTGTCATGTCGTGTCGTGTGACGACACCCAGGGCACACGTGGCCGTATAAAAAATGCTAAGTTGTGAAGGGGGGTGGGCCTCGTGCACGATCGTGTCGCCCGTTTGCCCGAATCTCCCTTGTGACTTCATTTTGGTCGTGTGTCGGAGCCCATGTAAACTCGTTCGAGCGGCTCGTTTGCCGTGTAAACACTCGTTCGGGCGAGTCGTTTTCCCGGCTCTCCCTTGTCGGTTCGTTTCAGTCGTTCGAGCGCCCATGCAAAATCGTTCGGGCGGGTCGTTTGAGGGCGCTCGTGTGAACTCGTTCGGGCGGGTCGTTTGAGGGCGCCCGTATGAACTCGTTCAGGCGGGTCGTTCGAGGGCGCCTGTGTGAACTCATTCGGGGGGGTCGTTCGGGCGAGGGCCGTATCAAAAATGCTAAGTTGTGACCCGAGGTTGGATTTGTGCACGTTCGTGCAGCTCGTTTGCCCGGCTCTCCCTTGTCGATTCGTTTCGGTCGTTCGGGCGCCCATGCAAAACCATTCGGGCGGGTAGTTTGAGGGCGCCCGTGTGAACTCGTTCGGGCGGGTCGTTTGAGGCTGCCCGTGTGAACTCGTTCGGGCGGGTCGTTCGGGCGAGGGCCGTATCAAAAATGCTAAGTTGTGACCCGAGGTTGGCTTTGTGCACGTTCATGCAGCTCGTTTTCCCGGCTCTCCCTTGTCGGTTCGTTTCTGTCATTCGGGCGCCCTTGCAAAATCGTTCGGGCGGGTAGTTTGAGGGCACCCGTGTGAACTCGTTCGGGCGAGGTTGGCTTTGTGCACGTTCGTGCAGCTCGTTTGCCCGGCTCTCCCTTGTTGGTTCGTTTCGGTCGTTCGAGCGCCCATGCAAAATCGTTCGGGCAGGTCGTTTGACGGTGCCCGTGTGAACTCGTTTGGGTGGGTCATTCGGGCGTGTCATTCGGGTGGGTCGTTCGGGCGGGTCGTTTGAGGGCGCGCATGTGAACTCGTTCGGGCGGGTCGTTTGATGGCGCCCATGTGAACTCGTTCGGGCGGGTCGTTTGAGGGCGCGCGTGTGAACTCGTTCGGGCGGGTCGTTTGAGGGCGCCCGTGTGAACTCGTTCGGGCAGGTCGTTCGGGCGAGGGCCGTATCAAAAATGCTAAGTTGTGACCCAAGGTTTGCTTTGTGCACGTTCGTGCAGCTCGTTTGACCGACTCTCCCTTGTTGGTTCATTTCGGTTGTTCGGGCAGGTCGTTCGGGTGGGTCGTTCGGGCGAGGGTCGTATCAAAAATGTTAAGTTGTGACCCGAGGTTGGCTTTGTGCACGTTCATGCAGCTCGTTTCGCCGCCTCTCCCTTGTCGGTTCGTTTCAGTCGTTCGGGCGCCCATTCAAAATCGTTCGGGCGGGTCGTTTGAGGGCGCCCGTGTGAACTCGTTCGAGCGGGTCGTTCGGGTGGGTCGTTCGGGTGGGTCGTTCGGGCGGGTCCTTTGAGGGCACCCGTGTGAACTCGTTCGGGCAGGTCGTTTGAGGGCGCCCGGGCGAACTCGTTCGGGTGGGTTGTTCGGGCGAGGGCCGTATCAAAAATGCTAATTTGTGACCCGAGGTTGGCTTTGTGCACATTCGTGCAGCTCGTTTGCCCGGCTCTCCCTTGTCGGTTCGTTTCGGTCGTTCGGGCGCCCATGTTGTGGTGTGGCTCCCTGGCTCGTCCTGGTCCCCGCGTGCCCCTCCAGATGATACCTGCTACAAGTTTTCTTTCCGTGTGAAAGGTGGGTTGGTAATTGAGTTTTGTTTTCGCGTTTGCCTGAACGATGGCCTTGGGTCATTTGTAGGGCCACCGATTTTCATCTTCTCTCCATCCCCACTCGGTAGCGCATGAGCGGTAATGTTAGCCAGGCTCGGCCTCGGAGGCATATGTGAACAATTCCCCTTCCACTCTCCACGTTATTGGAGCTGTATGGGCTGTTGTGGTGTGGCTTTCTGGCTTGTCCTGGTCCCCCTTGCGCCCCTCCAGATGATACCAGTGACAGGTTTTCTTTCCGTGTGAAAGGTGGGTTGGTAATCGAGCTGTGTTTTCGCGTGTGCCTGAATGATGGCCTTGGGTTGTTTGTAGGGTTGTCGATTTTCATCTTCTCTCCATCCCCGCTCGGTAGCGGATGAGCGGTAATGTTGGCCATGCTCGGCCTGGGAGGCATATGTGAACAATTCCCCTTTTGCTCTCCAAGTTCTTGGAGCTTTTTGGGCTGTTGTGGTGTGGCTCCCTAGCTCGTCCTGGTCCCCGCGTGCCCCTACAGATGATACCAGTGATAGGTTTTCTTTCCGTGTGAAAGGCGGGTTGGTAATCGATTTGTGTTTTCAAGTTTGCCTGAACGATGGCCTTGGTTCATTTGTAGGGTGGTTGATTTTCATCTTCTCTCCATCCCCACTCGGTGGCGCATGAGCGGTAATGTTGGCCAGGCTCGGCCTGGGAGGCATATGTGAACAATTCTCCTTCCACTCTCCAAGTTCTTGGAGCTGTATGGGCTGTTGTGGTGTGGCTCCCTGGCTTGTTCTGGTCCCTGCATGCCCCTCCAGATGATACCAGCGACAGGTTTTCTTTCCCTGTGAAAGGTGGGTTGTTAATCGAGTTGTGTTTTCTAGTTTGCCTAAACGATGGCCTTGGGTCGTTTGTAGGGCGGCCGATTTTCATCTTCTCTCCATCCCCACTCTGTAGTGCATGAGCGTTAATGTTCGCCAGGCTTAGCTTGGGAGGCATATGTGAACAATTCCCCTTCCGCTCTCCAAGTTCTTGGAGCTGTATGGGCTGTTGTGGTGTGGCTTCCTGGCTCGTCCTAGGCCCCTCGTGCCCCTCCCAATGATACCAGCGACAGGTTTTCTTTCCGTGTGAAAGGTGGATTGGTAATCGAGTTATGTTTTCGCATTTGCCTAAACGAAGGCCTTGGGTCATTTGTAGGGTGGCCGATTTTCATTTTCTCTCCATCCACACTCAGTAGCGCACGAGCATTAATGTTGGCTATGCTCGTCCTGTGAGGCATATGTGAATAATTCCCCTTCCGCTCTCCAAGTTCTTGGAGCTGTACGGGCTATTGTTGTGTGGCTCCCTTGTTCGTCCTGGTCCCCTCGTGCCTCTCCAGATGATACCAACGGTAGGTTTTCTTTCCGTGTGAAAGGTGGGTTGGTAATCGAGTTGCGTTTCCGCGTTTGCTTGAACGATGGCCTTGGGTCGTCTGTAGGGTGGCCGATTTTCATCTTCTCTCCATCCCCACATGGTAGCGCATGAGCGGAAATGTTGGCTAGGCTCATCATGGGAGGCATATGTGAACAATTCCCCTTTCGTTCTCCAAGTTCTTGGAGCTATATGGGTTGTTGTGTTGTGGTGTGGCTCCCTAGCTCATCCTGCTCCCCCTCGTGCCCCTCCAGATGATACTAGCCACAGGTTTTCTTTCCGTGTGAAAGGTGGGTTGGCAATCGACTTGTGTTTTCGCTTTTGCCTGAACAATGGCCTTGGGTCGTTTGTAGGGTGGCCGATTTTCATCTTCTCTCCATCCCCACTCGGTAGCGCATGAGCGGTAATGTTGCCCATGCTCGTCCTGGGAGGCATATGTGGACAATTGCTCTCTAAGTTCTTGGAGCTGTAGGGGATGTTGTGGTTTGGCTCCCTGGCTCGTCTTGGTCCCCTTTTGCTCCTCAAGATGATACCAGCGACAGGTTTTCTTTTTCCGTGTGAAAGGTGGGTTGGTAATCGAGTTTTGTTTTCGGGTTTGCCTGAACGATGGCCGTAGGTCATTTGTAGGGTGTCCGATTTTCATCATCTCTCCATCCCCTCTCGGTAGCGCATGAGAGGTAATGTTGGCCATGCTCGTCCTAGGAGGCATACATGAACAATTCCCCTTCTCCTCTCTTTAAGTTCTTGGCGCTCTATGGGTTGTTGTGGTGTGGCTCCTTGGCTCGTCCTGGTCCCCCTCCTACCCCTCCAGAAGATACCAGTGACAGGTTTTCTTTCCGTGTGAAAGGTGGGTTGGTAATCGAGTTGCTTTGTCGGGTTTTCCTGAACGATGGCCTTGGGTCATTTGTAGGGCGGCTGAATTTCGTCTTCTCTCAGTCCCCGCTCGGTAGCACATGAGCGGTAACGTGGGCCATGCTCATCCCCATCCCTCTTTCCCATCCCAACGATAAGAATGTTGAAAGTTTTCTTGGCGCTCCTTTGAGCCTTTGTTGTTGCGGGTCCGAGATGGAAGCCCCAAAACTCCGTCGTTGCCTATGTCGTTATCGTGCCCATCGGTTGTTGCGAATAGAGAATTTTGATTGGGCTGGGTAGCCATTTGTGGCTCCATTGAAATTGGCTCCTCGTTCTATTGTTCACCTCCTCCCTATTTGGTGTGGAGGGTTTTGCTTTTCATGTGAAAGGTGGATTGGTAATTGAGTTGGTTTTTCGAGTTTGCCTCAAGAATGGCCTTGGGTCATTTGTAGGGTGTCCGATTTTCATCTTCTCTCCATACCCACTCGGTAGCGCATGAGCATTAATGTTGACCATGCTTGTCCTAGGAGGCATATGTGAACAATTCCACTTCTACTCCAAGTTTTGGGAGTTGTATGTGTTGTTGTGGTGTGGCTCCTTGTGATGGCTAGCCTCTTCATTGTTCGGCTGTTTATGGTGCCGATGTCTTGTTCTTGTACTCTTTCCATGTTGGCATTTTTGGTTGAGATGCATACATTTAAGAGGGACGTGGAAGGGTTTTGGTTGTAAACCACCTACCCTCCCTCTTGCTTGCTTTTTCCGTCGGGCGATGTGAGGCGCTGTTCTCCTTATTGTAAAGTCAAGGGTTGGCATTCCTTTCAAAGTGCACATCGTTCGTGGTTGCGTTGGCTTTGAGGTTTTGATAGATGTGTTGGCCCATATGTTTGATCGAGGGGTCAGCTTTTCCCTTGCATCTTGCGTGCGTGGCAGGCTTTTGCGGTTGGAAATGTTAAGTCACAACGTTTATGGGCATTTGTTGTTTCAATTGTGTATGCGCTCCTGGTCCAATGGGGAGGAGGCTTGCTATGTCGATGGTGGGGGCTATCTGGAAGAAGGATTTCGAGGTGGAACACTTCGACCTCCCTCCTTTGAGTGGAGGTGGCCGTAGGGGAAAAGTACTCATCATCCAGTTGGAAAAGCTGTGGGAAATCTCCTAGGTTGCCTGTACGTAGGGTGCGGGGGGTACGGGGCTGCCCGATCCCTCCTCCTGTTTGGATATGTTCTTGTATTGTCCAGCGAGCCTCTTGATTTGCATTTATTTCCTTCCTTTGACTTCGCATCGAAGATGCCACAGGCGGTCAAGTGATCGAGGTCCACCGTTTCTGCTATTGCGGGTGGACTCCTAGGTGGCCTCTATACGTGGCATGGAGGGTCGGGGGGCACATTTCTAAGATAGGTTGTGGGCTCGGTTGGTCTTGTTGTTTTGTTTCCTTTCGTTTCCTTTGCATTGAGGCTGCCGCAGGCGATCATGCGATCGAGGTCCATCATTGCTGCTGTCCGGGTGGACTCCTAGGTGGCCTCTCTGCGGGGAGGGGAGGGTTGGGGGGCACTTGTTGTTTCAATTGTGTATGCGCTCGTGGTCCAATGGGGAGGAGGCTTGCTACGTCGATGGTGGGGCCTATTTGGAAGAAGGATTTCGAGGTGGAATGCTTCGACCTCCCTCCTTTGCGTGGAGGTGGCCGTAGGGGAAAATTATTCATCGCCTGGTCGGTAAAGCTGTGGGAAATCTCCTAGGTTGCCTGTATGTAGGGTGTGTGGGGGGCGGAGCTGCCCAATCCCTCCTCCTATTCGGATATGTGTTCTTGTATTGTGTAGCGACCCTCTTGATTTGGAATTACTTCCTTCCTTTGCCTTTGCATCGTGGTTGCCACAGGCGGTCAATTGATCGAGGTCCACTATTTCTTCTGGCGTGGGTGGACTCCTAGGTGGCCTCGGTGCGTGGCGTGGAGGGTCGGGGGGCATTTCTAAGAGAGGTTGTGGGCTCGGTTGGCCTTGTTGTTTTGTTTCCTTCCGTTTCCTTTGAATTGAGTCTACAGCAGGTGATCATGCGATCGAGGTCCAACGTTGGTGCTATCCGGGTGGACTCCTAGGTGGCCTCTTTGCGAGGATGGTTGGGGGGCACTTGTTGTTTCAATTGTGTATGCGCTCGTGTTCCAATGGGGAGGAGGCTTGCTACTATAGTCATCGATGGTGGGTGCTATCTGGAAGAAGGATTTCAAGGTGGAATGCTTCGACCTCCCTCCTTTGCGTGGAGGTGGCCGTAGGGGAAAATTATTCATCGTCCGGTCGGTAAAGCTGTGGGAAATATCCTAGGTTGCCTGTACGTAGGGTGTGTGGGGAGCGGAGCTGCCCGATCCTTCCTCCTCTTGTTCGGATATGTGTTCTTGTATTGTGTAGCGACCCTCTTTATTTGCATTTACTTCCTTCCTTTGCCTTCGCATCGTAGTTGCCGTAGGAAATCAAGTGATCGAGGTCCACCATTGCTGCTGTCGCGGTGGACTCCTAGGTGGCCTCGGTGCGTGGCATGGAGGGTCGGGGGGCATTTCTGAGAGATTTTGTGGGCTCGGTTGGTCTTGTTTTATTTCCTTCCGTTTCCTCTCTGCATTGAGGCTGCCATTGGCGATCATACGATTGAGGTCCATCGTTGCTACTGTCCGGGTGGACTCCTAGGTGGCCCCTGTGCGGGGAGGGGAGGGGTGGGTTGGGGGCCATTTCTAAGGGAGGTTGCAGGCTCGGTTTGTCTTGTATGATTCCTTCCCTTGCCTTTGTGTCGAGGCTGCCGCAGGCGATCATCCGATCGAGGTCCACTGTTGCTGCTATCCGAGTGGACTCCTAGGTGGCATCGGTGCAGGGCGGGGAGGTTTGTATGGCCTCTCTATGATAGGATTTGTGCGGTCAGGCGTTCTCTTTTTATTTCCTTCCTTTTCCTTTACATCAAGGTTGCCGCAGGCGGTCGGGAGATCGATGTCCATCGTTGCTGCTGTCCGAGTGGATTCCTAGGTGGCCTCGGTGCGGGGGTGGGGAGGGTTGTGGCTCATTTGTAATATAGAGGTTGCGTGGTTGGTCGTTATCCATTTGCTTCCTTTGCATCGAGGCTGCCGCAGGCAATCGGGTGATCGAGGTCCATCGTTGCTGCTGTCCGGGTGGACTCCTAAGTGCCCTCGGTGCGGGGTTTGGAGGCCTTTGGAGGCATTTCTAAGGGAGTCAGTGAGTGATCGCTCATTTTCTTGTTGGTTGGGACGTGACTGCAAAATCCAGAGTGGCCTTGGTGCGTTGTGGCTCGTCAGGTCTGCCCATTTGTTCACCATGTCCTTGGCATGTTGCGTGTGCTTCCTTCTTGGGATGAAAGAGGTGCAAGGCATAAAAGTTTTACATGATATTTTGACGTCTCTTTGACTTGATGGGTGTTCAGGCTGGCTCTCGGTAAGAGAGCGCCTGGAATGCCCTTTGAAGTGGGAGGGTTCTACCTGGTTGATCCTGCCAGTAGTCATATGCTTGTCTCAAATATTAAGCCATGCATGTCTAAGTATGAACTAATTCAAACTATGAAATTGTGGATGGCTCATTAAATCAATTATAATTTTTTTGATGGTACCATACTACTCGGATAACTGTAGTAATTCTAGAGCTAATACGTGCACCAAGTCCCGACTCTTTGGAAGGGATGCATTTTTTAGATAAAAGGCCAGCGCGGGCTTGCCCGCTTCTCCGGTGAATCATGATAACTCGACGGATTGCATAGCCCTTGTGCTGGCGATGCTTCATTCAAATTTCTGCCCTATCAACTTTCGATGGTAGGATAGAGGCCTACCATGGTGGTGATGGGTGACAGAGAATTACGGTTCGATTCCGGAGAGGGAGCCTGAGAAACGGCTACCACATCCAAGGAAGGTAGCAGGCGCAAATTACCCAATCTTGACATGGGGAGGTAGTGACAATAAATAACAATACTGAGCTCATCGAGTCTGGTAATTGGAATGAGTACAATCTAAATCCCTTAACGAGGATCCATTGGAGGGTTATAGTGTGCGGTCACGTCATCAGGGTTATAACGTTTAAACCAGCACCCGGGGGCTAACAGAACACAAATTTTACACTAAATGCAGGCATAAAACAGGGGTAGCGGGGTTTTGTGGAGTTATAGGGAAAATGAAGGAGGAAATGGGAAAAACTGTTGCGAACCTTATGCAACCAAAACCAGCACTGCCCAACCCATATTTATCCATCAAATGCCGAAGAACATAGCAGAGCTAACATGCATCATACCAGATATGAATGAACCAGTTGTAATATATCAAAGGTCTTGATTTGGCTTGAGGTGAAGGTTTCCCGGCTCAATGCCCCTTCATTCACCCTTGATTGATTGTTCAGAAGTAAGGCCCCAGGTTGATTCAAGCCCGATGCTATTTTACTTTCCCCAAGCTCATTCTCCAGCACGATGCTATTTTTCTTTCGTAATGAACACCCCCAGGTCTAGCGCAGTAGCAGAAAAAAACAAAGGAATCAGTCCCAGGTGAGTGATAAAGGTTGGGCCCCCTCATCTAATACGTGAAACCCAAAAGGTTGTAACCTTTCTTTATAGAATTTATCACCACTGATAGGGATTTCTTGCTTGTACGCATCAGGCAAGCGGATTCGCTCCATAACAAACTGAAAAAGACAAAAATATGATGATAAACTACCCTATCTATGCCCAATAGGTGATCAGTATTATTGCAATTTATCCTGTTATTAATCTTATCTACCTGTGTGCCTATCCTGTCAATCCGCCTGTAAAGAAATCCTTTTGCCTTTCTCTTGTTTGTTGATTGATGCATGCAACCTCTTTGCTCGCTGCCGATGCTGATGGGCGAATGAACCCCCCCATCCGGCAAGCAAAGGAAAGCAAGATATTATGCTGAAAAAGCATAAGTAGTGAGGTTTCTCGAATCGGTGATCAGATGTTTCTGTGGGCAGTGAGAAACAGGTCTCTGTCCAAGACCATTTTGTAGGTGAAGCTGGTGGTTTATGTGACTGGGCCTGATCCATTTAGTAGATCTGGTCAAGGTGGGTGGTTTTTACTAGCGTGTGCACGGTAGAAGTCCCTATGAGTGTCTCTAGCCCCTGTGAGCATCTTTCCTAAATGTCTTGAAGAGGGCCTCTCTAACCAAGAGTGGTGGGTGTCCACCCATCACTTCGGCCATTCCTGGCTCGACTTCGATAATTCTATTATGAAAGGATAGGGGATAAGGGCATTGGATCCCTTTGTTAGATAAGGATGGATATTGTGTGATGTTGGGTTGGGGTTTGGTGAACCAACTGGTCGCTCCTCTGGTTTTAGTATCAGGAACTCACTTTTTTTTGCACCTGTCATAGCCTTGCCCTAGTTACACCTTTGGAATAACCCTCCAAGGAGATCCATTTTTCTCTACTCCCCCAATCTGAACATGACACCAGGGATACTCTCTGTCATGGGATTAGACCAAGGAGAATCTCTATAGAGTCCCTCATACTGTTTGTGCATGTAGGAGGGATATAGATCAAGGCATAACCGCCTGTCGCCATCGCTGAAGGATGTTTAGCGAGGAGGGGAAAGATTTTGGTAGATATACCCACCCATATATACCTAGACATAACTATATATACTAGTACATATTGTTGGGAGTTTTAATCGATAATTAATCCTCATAATATTTATTGTCAACCCGAGGTTCGTAAACACGAATTGCCTTGCGCTCTCTTTGTTCATGGCTAGGTCAGAGTTTTATGATTTCCTTTTTACAACTTATGGAATGATAACTATTTGTAAATCAAAACATCTAATTATCAAGAGCAAACCCAACAATAAAATTTTATTTAAAGATTTCAAAAACCTTTACAAACTCTAGCATTCAAATATGAACTCAAGTGAACTCTGATAAAAATGGACTTCTACTCACAAAAAAATTTACTCAATCAAACCCTCAAATGTTGGTACCAGACCTTCTATTCGTAATAACAATTTAATCATCACTCAACGAACAATATATAATGATGGAAATTCAATCCTTAAGAAAACAAACAAATCTGTACTAATAATCATTCAACCTTTAAACAATCCACACAAATGACAATTCATTCCTGAAGAAACTAAGCAACCTATAACAATTCAATTCTTAAGAAAACAAGAAATCTATATTGATAGTAATTCAACTTAAAAAATTCCTAAGAAACTGTGCTCAAAACCATTCTAAAATCACACCAATCTTGGAGCCAATGGACTATTGTCTAAAATCTAATTGATATCTGACTCCTTAAATCAATCACTTTACAAAGCAAAGGAAATCGTTTTACCTACACAGCTAGAATTGATCTCCACACAAAACAGGGAAAGTTATTTATCTACTAAACTTACTAAAATCAATCAACACCAGAAAAAGGGAATCAATTATCTGTTTTAAACTAACAAATTCACAGTCAACAACTAATCGTTGAAAGCACTCAGTAGTATTCTATGTTCAACCCACACTTAATCCAAAAGTCTACTTGTCAAATGGAACAAAGCTTATTCGATAGTGAACCAACCAATGTTTATAAAAACAATCTGTAACTCAAACAACTTGAAACTAAACCAAGAACGATCAACGAGAATGCTTCACGGGATATTACATGTAAAATAGTTCAAACACACAGTCAATCCAATCTAGCTTCTGAGGGAACGAAGAACAATTCGATGAGCAAACAAATCTCATTCTGGTTATTTGAATTCGCCAAATAGAATTAATTAGAAAAACAATCTCAGCACTCTCAATGTATGGATAGTTCGTTTCACTCGTTAGATGTTCATGTGGAATTTCTTGTTTAATTATGAATTAATGCAGTAGCAAGCATACTCTGTTTCGAAATCAAAGAAAAGTTCACTCAAAAGTTTAGCTAGGAATTATGGAAACGAGTGGATGAAAGAACAATAATGCACCTACACTCTTTTAAACAACCAAATAAATGAAATTCTCACATATTCAAGCCAAACTAATTTGAAATGCAGGTACACACCGTAACTAATCACACAGTGATTCTATTTGAAATATACAAAGCAACCCAGATGGGTGGGCCCTGGCCACACTTGGGAGCTAGATAAACTTACAGTAAAAAGGAAATCTCAAACACAATCAATCGACTGTCTTCAGCAATCCATCAAACGCTTAATCCCAAATTCAAAGTAGAAGCATTGTCAATATCTTAGATTAAAAACAATTCATGAAATACACAACAATTACTTCCATGTTTGAGAGCTACCTCCCTTTCCTATGCTTGCTGCTCTACTTTTATACATGTTGTAGATTAATTACAAACAACTTCATGCCCTGTTTGAATTCTCTAGATAGCCTTCAAATAGCTAATGGTTGTTGATGATGTTGATCAATGCAGGGATGGAGGACAAGAACTTATCAAACCATAACTGTGGCATAAAAATAGGCAAATCTGAATTTGATTGTTAAGTACAAATCTAGACATTTTTTATAAATTGGCCTCAGATAACTCCGCATATCTCCCAAAACGTAAGGAAGTTTAGAAAATTATTTTAGGGTTAGTAAATTGGATATACTGGAACCAAAACCCATGTTCCATGTTTCTTCATTTGCATTCATCTGTACGGGAACTGAGGTGGAAGTTGGTAGTTTGAAAATTATTGTAGATTTGGGCAAATTTATGAATTTCCTTCTAGAGACCCACATGAGTGACCTAGGTGAAATCCAAGCTATGGAAAGGTATTAAAACATCATTTTTGACAATAACCTCTCTCGGTTTCTCCGAAAGCATGCCAAAAGTGTCAAAAGCCCCAAATTGGCCATTTCCGTACTCTACTGGCTTGTGAAGAAACTTGGCGATAGAACCCTGTGAAAATGAGCTTAGTGAAAGTGTCATTAGTAAATCATGGAATAATAATCTTTAATCATAGAAAATCTAAGAAAACTAATGATATTCAACCACAAGACATAAAATGTGATTTGGCGGCAAGTTGATGGAATTAGGGTACGGAACGGGTTAAAGACCTAGGGTTTTAGGGTATGAATGGTGATATTGCATGATGAAAACATGGGAATTTTCGAAGCCCATCATCCCCCCACGCCTAAGGTTTTGCATGTCCTCATGCAAACAAATACTCTACTCATATATAAGTTCTTATGGCATCATTACTTTGGGCAGGGTTAGTTCTTGTAGAGTATGGTTGCTTGAAGATTTGGAGTTTTGGTTCTTGTGGAGCAACACCATACTTATTTGACCACCATAGATTTAATTGTGAGAGCAATACAAATTGAGGATAAGAAATAGATATGGTAGGAGGCGATGATGAATGAGATGATAGGTGACAATGGAAATGGTGGATGAGATGAGGTGGTGATGGTGATAGTGGATGAGGTGAGGTGGTTGCATATGCTACTCTTGTAAGGCCAATGCTTATGGATTTTTTATTTTACGGAGGGCAGCAATTACTTCATCCTCTATTGGATACATTCAATTGACAATATGTGTGAATGTAGGAGGGGAAGGCACTATAGTTACTGCTTTTCTTTTACATGAACCAATATACTTTTCTTTTCATGATTATGACCTAATTAGAGTAGCATGCATTTTATTATGAATGAGGAATTTGCAAATGAAAGGTATATGGAGAATGCAATACATGGTGGTTAATCATCAAATCTTCCTTAAAACTCTAATGAATTAAAGAATCTTACGCCAACTTTACCTCAGGTTACCTTTACTTTTGATGTACTTGTTGTTGTAAGATGAAGTGGAAGATGAACCGAAACACAGTTGAAAGTAGGAGTTGGAATGACTGCTGTTGATGTGTATATGGATCTGTTGAAGAAGGCTGAACTGGAGATAGTAAAGGAGGCTGAAAAATGAAGGTCCCATTCTCCCCCCATGCCTGAGGAGTTGCATTTCCCCAAACAAAGAAGAAAGATGACTGCTGCAAATGATGATCAAGCTGTTATATGGCAACCTTTACTGAAACAAGATGACTGCTACAAGAAAATAAAATGTTGCTACAAATGTCCACACTGCTGCAAATCTGTACTAAGATCACAAAACCGTATAGTCTTCAACTGCTACACCCCATGTGCAATCCTGCTTATGTGAAATAATGGTGTCGATGTCGAAGTCGAACATAAACAAGAATCAATGGATTACTGACCATTGAGGAATTCATTAATCAATGCGAGATATCCCACTTGTGATGTCAATGGGAATCAAGGTACTAGCTACATTTTACTAGCCACGAATAAATTTGTCGAATTTGAATGGACTGCAGAATTCATCCACCAAGAAACATTGATGTATTCCCTTGGTAGATGACAAGGATACTTTCCATTAAGGCATGCAGGTCCCTAAGTACCTGATCTAACCCTGGCCTTGGTCTCAGATAATTTTTTGATGTTGATGGTACAAAGCATGTTGGCAGGCGGGCCTTAAGGGATCCCACATCAACCAACACGAATATAAGACATAATGATTTGAAATATACATGCTTTGAATAACTCATAAAAATCTACAAACATTATTGGGAACTTTGCCCATTAGTTACCTGGGTTTCAAGCAGAGTCCCTACCCATTTGCGCCTGACAAGCTAGTTTTCACAAAAGGACTTATTTTCTCTTTACTATTTTCTTTTATTTATTTACAATACTAACTTCCCTATATTATTGAAGAAAGGGAGATAAAATCCTTCAAGTGAAGAAGTACTTCCAATGAAGCCATGTACAGAGCAGGGACAAATAGATATTCATGCTCAGATTTAACATATAAACTTGGAAGTGTACATGAGCATGAAAAACCAACAAATGTACTTGATATGAAAACAAGATTTTTAGAAAAGGAGAATACTGCCTCACTTGAGTTGTTGTTCGGAACCAATGTTCGATGTAATCATGGTATTCTTGGTCCATTTCTTGGTTTGGCCCATGCTGCTCATCCTCTTCTTCCATGTCATGTTTATTGTTCTCCGTAGGGTGAGTAGTCTCTTGATTATATTCCAGATCTGCTAATAGACATGTCAAGAACTCCTCGATCTCAAGTTCCAGTGGATGTTCTCCATTGGTTATGGTGCATGATTCATTCGTCTCCTAAGATGAGTGGTAAGGGAAATCAAAGGAGACTTCCAAATCCCCTTGTGGTGGTGGGGAAATGGACAAGTCCTTGAATATTGTCAAGAAGTTCTCTTCCTAAGAGGTAGAGGTCAAGATCCCAGCAACTACTAGGGCTTGTGAGAGGTCTTTCATATTTATCATCTTCAAGTCCATTTGGTTGATTGATAGTCCCTGTCTTCACACACATATTAGTAACAAGGGTTCTTACATCACCCCAAAATCATATAAGATTAAAGATTGGAACCTGAAGATGAATTTAAAAGTTAAATTCACTGAAATAAAACTCACCACACTTGAGAGCGAATCAGAATACTATTTAATCTACTAAAAGAAAAACAATTCAGAAATTAAATATCTCACAGAGTGTTTTAGACTATTCTAAGGCCTATGCTGCTTGTGAGGCTTAGCTATGGTTCTTGTAGATGTGTCTTACTAAGTCTGTGAGATTTACAAACTTTTGTGAATTACATGAAATGCTGAAATGAAATCAAACTACTTCTACTTCTACACATAAAGATAAAGGAAATAGAAACTCAAGAACAAGCAATGATCGGTTAGACTTTGGAGCAACCCCAACAAAAGTGGATGCATGGCTCTTCACTCACGTCTTACCATACTCTCTTCGCCCTCTGACAGTCTGACAAGATCATGAAACTCTGATAATAATGATTACCTGAATAAGAAATGACAACTTCCCCAGCAACGACGCCAAAAATTTGGGAGTTTTAATTGATAATTAATCTGCCTAATATTTATTGTCAACCCGGGGTTCGTAAACATGAATTGCCTTGCGCTCTCTTTGTTCAGGGCTAGGTCAGAGTTTGATGATTTCCTTTTTACAATTTATGGAATGATAACTATTTGTAAGTCAAATCATCTAATTGTCAAGAGCAAACCCAACAATCAAATTTTATTAAAAGATTTCAAAAACCTTTACAAACTCTAGCATTCAAATCTAAACTCAACTGAACTGTGATAAAAATGGACTTCTACTCACACAAAAATTTACTCAATCAAACCCTCAAATGCTGGTACCAAACCTTCTATTCATAATAACAGTTTAATCATCAGTCAGCAAGAAATCTATAATGATGGAAATTCAATCCTTAATCAAACAAACAAATATGTACTAATAATCATTCAACCTTTAAACAATCCACACAAACAGTGATTCATTCCTGAAGCAACTAAGAAACCTATAACAATTCAATTCTTAATCAAACAACCAATCTATATTGATAGTAATTCAACTTAATCAATTCCTAAGAGATTGTGCTCAAAACCATTTTGAAATCACATCAATCTTGGAGCCAATGCACTACTGTCTAAAATCTAATTGATATCTGACTCCTTAAATCAATCACTTTACCAAGAAAAGGAAATCGTTTTACCTACACAACGAGAATTGATCTCCACACGAAACAGGGAAAGTTATTTATCTACTAAACTTACTCAAATCAATCAACACCAAAACAGGGGAATCACTTATCTGTTTTAAACTAACAAATTCACGGTCAACAACTAATCATCGAAAGCACTCAGTAGTATGCTATGTTCAACCCACACTTAATCCAAAAGTCTACTTGTCAAATGGAACAGAGCTTATTCGATAGTGAACCAACCAATGTTTATAAAAACAATCTGTAACTCAAACACTCGAAACTAAACTAAGAATGATAAACGAGAATTCTTCACAAGATATTACATGTAAAATAGTTCAAACACAGTTAATCCAATCTAGCTTCTGAGGGAACAAAGAACAATTCGATGAGCAAACAAATCTCATTCTAGTTAGTTTGAATTCACCGAATAGAATTAATTTCCATAAAATTAGAATTAGGGGGAGTAAAAGGGATTTTTGACATAGTGGAAAGCAAAATTATGGAAACCGGGAAGCATACCCCTCACAACTATAAATATGGAAGTGTTGTTTCTCCCAGCCTTCCACAACCTACAAGGGTTACACCACAACAATTGGAAGAAAAAAGAGAAAAAGGGCTTTGTTACAATTGTGATAGAAAATGCACTAAAGGTCATAAGTGTGCTGAGAAGAAATTATTTTACATAGAATATGAAGAGGAGGAAGAAATTTATCAAGAAACATCAAAAGAAGAGGATATACACCAGGACCCTACCCCGGAGAAAGAAGAAATGGATCAGACCATATCTTGTAAAGCATTGGCAAGAATTACCACTCCTCAAACTCTTAAGATAGAAGGACATATCAAGAAGAAAAAGTTGAAAGAAGTGAAAGATCACATCGAGAAAGAAGAAATGAACCCAACCATATATTTTAATTCATTGGTCGAAATTACCACTCCTCAAACTATAAAGATAGAAGGACATATCAAGAAGAAAAATGTTCAAGAAGTGAAAGATCACATCGAGCATCAAGAAATGAATCCGACCATATCTTGTAAAGGATTAGAAGAAATTACCACTCCTCGAACTCTAGAAATAGAAGGAAATATCAAGAAGAAAAAGGTTCAAGCAGAGAAAGATCACATCAAGCATCAACAACAAGTTCTCCAACTTTTAAAGGAAAATGCCACTTCGGTGCAAAATCAAACGAAACAACGTGTAGATAAACATCGTAGTGAAAAATGTTTTGATGTAGTTGATTGGGTATTTTTACTGCTACATCTCAAGCAAGCTATTTATGAGAAGGAAATGTTAGCAATACTGCATGCACTTAAAAAATGGCAACCTTACCGAATGGGAAGACTCTTCAAGGATGAGGATTTGGAAGCATTGTTTTGTGCTATTTCTATTATCCAACCAGATTGGATAAATGGAGCAAGGGATGAATGGAAGAAGGATGAAGAAGCATGGCCACTTATTCAAAAGTTGCAAAAGATCCCAATTCAAACAATATTGCCAGAAATTGAAGAGGAAGGAAAAATCATATTGGAACTTGGAGCAGTCACAGAAACAAGAACCGGACAGCTACGAAATCGATCAATTTCAGAGTATCTCATCAAGTGGAAGAACTTACCCATTGAAGATCACACATGGAAGGAAAAGAATTTTATACAGAAGCATCAAGAACTACTCAAGCGTTGAGGACAATGCTTTTTGAAGGAGAGGGGCATGTTAGGCCCCTATACTAGTAGTGTAACCCCTTATTGTTATTAGTAAAACCCACTTATTATATTGATGTACCCATGTAGTGCCCATATTGTTACTATTGTGCCACATAGAAGCCCACTATTGTTATTATTGTGCCCTTACATTATTATTGTTATGTCAGCTCTGATTATGTTATGACCCCTTAGACTCCTATATATAGAAAGGAGGTCTTTTCATTTGTATCATCCAAGAATTGTTCATTTATGTAATGTAAAGGAGGTTTCCCCCTCGAAGAGGCTGAATTCTAAGGCGTTTATCTATCTTTTCTATCTTTTCTTGAACTAGTTTCATAACATGTTGGGATGAGCTTAGCAAAGTGAATGCTACTGATACTATTTTTGTTGTGGCTTCATCGTAATTAGATAGGGATAGTAATGTCGTTGTTGTTCCAGGCGCTAACGTGATATATTGCCCTTGTTCATGCTGATTTGGTTGGTCCCTTGAATCTCGATGTGGGCACCCCAGAAACTATATGCGAAGCAACCCAGCTCAGTTGAACTATCACTATATACATGATTAGTCACCAAGTGTAACCTTTTGTCTCTCTACACACCTTAAACAACCTATGTTCTAATCGATGCCTCCACCTTGACCTATGCTATGGGGTGGTGCTACTTGCTCAGATGCCTTTGCTATCAGTTCTACTTCAATTGCTTCAATAGGTGGACAAAATCCCACAGGTCAAATGCGAAAATAATGAGGATTTAGAGTTTTTTTCACCTAGGCTCCCACCAAGGCCCAGGCTCTACACAGCAACAACCTACCTATAGGATCTTTATAGGAAGGAGTTAGCATCAAAGGAGTGTGCACAGGATCTAAAGGCCCCATATTTCCAGTAGAAGGTAAGGAACAAAGTCACTTTTTCGCATTGGGCAAGGCTATTAATCTTTTATTTGGCCATATAAAGGAAATGAGTCATCCAATAGTCAAGAAAGAGGAAAGTAGTCATTCGCCTATGAAAGTGGAGATTAGCTATGGAATAAGGTGAATGTACTAATAATCCTAGGTTACACATCCTTTCATCCCAAAGACAGATTCTAATGGCATTATTTGGCTGCACTTTCCTACGGGATAGATGGTAGATATATGCTCAAATTCCTTCATATTTGACATCCGAGTCAAATAGTGACTGCCATCTCAATGTGATCCGTTCAATTTTGCATATGCTTGGAGGCATGGTAATGAAAGTTGCTCGTGCTCCGTGAAGGAAATTTTTGACAAGAGAGCTTTATATTCCCTAGGGTGGGATATAGAAGTGAACAGAAGTGGAGAAGTAGAGAAGAAGCAAAACATCTATATAAAATATATCAAAAATAGAGGGCGCTCGACGGGGATTACAAACACTCAATTCCGTTTCAAAGAAAAGGTTAGAGTGGAATGGAAATCTTTGATTGATGCTTTACTAATGGTGGTAGCGGCTAAGAATTGATAAAGCTAAAAGGAATGTTGGGCCACATGACAATAAAATCCAAACAACTCAACTTACTATTGGTTTTTCACTATCGTAACTCCTTGGCATGACTAAGATCATCAAGATGTATAGCCTGGTCTATAGCCCATGGTTCAAAAAGAGGAATAAGAAAAATCCAGTATCATAGTAGTCATCTCTTACCTGGATCACTCATAAAAAGTAGTCAAGTATCCTGACAACTATATTGGCTTTTTTAGGTAGGCTTCTCAATTTATTCCCTTCAAAGCCTTACAAAGTCGAGTTAGTGTGGGTTCTTCTTGCTCAACTTGCTTGTATGCTTTTTGTCTCCGAGCCTTTCTTGATTGAGTTGCTTGCTTGAAATAAAGCATTTTTCTTTCATACCATTTGCATGCTTCATCTGGGTATTCTTTCCTGTCGTGATAACCTGAGCCATCATGGTGGGATAAGCTTTTTGACGTATACTTAAAAGGTCCCTTTGGCTTGGCCCGGGTTATCCCAAGGTTTGGCTTGAGTGAAATGTTCATGAAAGGCAGATCTCTTAGTTATCCCGTGAAAGATTGGCCTGATGAGGATATCTGTGAAAGGCCTTGATGAGTTACGGGACCGTGGTATCATTAAAGAAGGGCCTTGGTCGATAACTAGAGATCGTTATGTTATCTCCTTGTGTAACCTTATTAATCGAAGGGTAATTAAGACATATTTTTAGCTGGACTTTAAACTAAGGGTGTTGAGTCTTTTGGGAACCAACCCATAGCCTAATCTTATCCACATCTTCTCCTTTACTTTCTTATCTGCAGTGTGGAAGTGCAGAAGTGATAATAATGTTATCCTTTCTTATCCGCATCTAACGAAATAATACTCTATCTAAAGACATACTCTATATAACCCCGAGGAAGCATGTCTTGTGAGAATAACCTAAGCGCAACGTTGTACTACGTGGCTCTCCTACAAAGACTCACCCACCTTTAGAGAAATTCATATTTGGACCAGATAGAATAAGAGATTTTGAAGCGGGAAGAATATTCATTATCTTCTATAGAAGAGTATCACCTTTGTCCTTTCTTTCCAAAGTTTGTCTTTGCTCATCCCACTGCAGAGAGAAAGGCTTGTCCCAGGTTTCCTATGCTTTCCTTTGATGGCACTATTGGACTATTTCCTTGTTCAATTCCCTTACCTTCCCTTACCTTAGGAATAACGGTTCATGAGGATCTCCCACCCACCCACTCAGATGGAGGCACAATTCAATCCCCTTACCCTATAGCTAGGATTAGGATTAGCACTATAGTGACCTTATAACTACGATTGTGGACCTTTTTGTCATTATTGGCAGACCTAACTAAGGAGTGAGTCTTTTCTGGTTGGGAGAGAAGTAGACAAGCTCTCCTTAGGGCTATCCTTTATACTATACTATACTATACTATTTATTTATAGTATAGTATGTTAGTAAGTCTGCCTCTGCCTCTGTCTCCAAGTATAGATACCATTTATGAGTCCCGGTAACTAATGAGTTTGAGGCTCAGTAAATAATGATAACTAATGAAGAGGGTTGGTTTCCAGGCTATACTATAAAGGCAACCTTATTAGTATCTCTCGCTAAGGCTTGCTTAAGTCAATGTCTAGGGCTAAAAGTAGGGAGGCATAACGATAGCTAAGGCTTGGCTCATTGTATGAGATGAAGGATAAGGCTTCCTTGGTGCTTGGGCATATCTATAATCTAGATCTATGTAGTATCTATGTAGATGGGTCATATCAAGGGGTAGGCGTCGTAATGTCATATATAAAGAAATCTATGGTGAATTGTAGCGACGTGCTTGAGAAGATCTAATATATACTATAGGTCATGTTACATTTTCTATAGAATAATATCTATTACTGGGCATAACTCTCTATTTTTTAAATGAGGATTGTATAAATAGAAAAGAGAAAGCCCTATATTTCTTCTATGCACAATCCACAATCGAATAATGAGAACCATCATATTGATTGCCTTCGTACCTAACCTAACACTTGTATGACTCTATTCTATGGGACTAGTGTAAAGATGGGTCTAGGAAAGACTCTTGGGTTAAAACTCTATCTTTGTGAGGTTCCAGAGAGAAGCCAGAATAGCGAATCAAAGAACATAATAGCTAGAAGGATAACCTGATATATAGTATGAAGGTAAGCAAGCCATAGAGTAAGGTAAGCAAGAAAGGTAGTTCTTCTCATTAATCTAGTCAATCCAGTTTGTAGGGAGTGCTGATCCGGTATTAACGAAAGAAAAGGGAGTTCGGCATGATAGTATTTATTATCCGGGAGAAAGGAAGAAACAGAGGAAAGCGCTAAGAAAGCTATAACTTAAAGGCAAGGGATTTATTCTGGTAATCATAATGAGAAAGAAAGCCCTCTTTTAGTCCAAACCAAACCTCAAGCTTGCTTATTCCCACAACTACCCCAAGCAAGAAAGGGAGACTACTAGAAGCACTGATAGCATCTTGTTATGAGAAAGGAAACTAGTAGTTGGTACTCAGGTAGGGAAGCATTGAAAGATATTTAATCAGCTATAACTTAAAGCTATAAGCATTCTTCTTCGGTAGACAACAAAGAAGGAAATTTATAACTTCTTCCTCTTGCATTATAGTGGTAAGGTAGGAAATCAAGCATGCACTAAGAGAATGAAGCAATAGAGGGAGCGAGGGTTTAAGCAACAGAGTAAAGCGCATTCTCGCCAACTTACCTAGATCGTAGCTCAGGGCTCACTATGCTTTTCCTTATGCTCAGGCAGGCAAGCTTGATAGGTAAGCCTTCGCTCTAGAAGCAGAAGTAGATACTTGTTCTTCTTTCTAACTCTCCCCTATGATGTGATGCTTGAACCAGTGATCTGCTCCTCTATCGACATTGCCATGGGTTCGGACGCTCTCCAACCTCTCCTTATCTGCCTTCGAGCCAGAGGAGGATAGATGTTGGTTCTTTCAGTGCTCATTCCACTCTTTCCGTTCTTGGACAAGGGAAGGCCAATGGAATTATTTCAGGGTGAATCTGAGGGTTTGTGTGGGGGTGGCTTTGAAGTGTAAGCTTTCCCCCCTTCATTTTCATTGAAGACCTCATTTTTTAGGTTTAACCAATTGATCCTATAGAGCCAGCCAATGTGGGCACCAGTTGGGAAAGAATTTGGTTCTGCTCTTGATTAATAAGTTAAAGCAACATGAGCAGTTCTAGTAGCACCATTAGATCCTGCAGAGCTACCAGCCTTAGTAGCCATCTCACTAAGCAAGCCATAAAGACAAAAACAAAACAACGAACTAATTCGAGACTTGTTATTATTTCTAAATACTACTAATTGAGATTGGGTCATTCCATTCCGCATCAATTAGGTGGGCAACTATTAGTTCAATTAGGTAGGCTATTAGTTTCATTAGCAATTAGGTCAGCAGCTATTAGTATGAGCGGGGAACTTTCAACCACTTGAACTAGAAGCCCCATTCTCTCGCGAAAAACTATACCAATTGCTTGTAGGTGGACTATCCAAGAATTATATCGCTATAGCATGCAACGAACCAAGCGAGCTATCGTGGAGTCCCCAATGTAATAGCAACGCGATGTATAACCAACGTACTAACTATCACGAAGTAAATGTTACACAAAGGATCTATTGAATTTGAAGACCGAAACAACCCGCTAGCTCAAGGGGATAACCGTCATAGCGTAACCCCAAGAGTAGAAGGAGGTATGTGGACCACCAGTTAGCGCAATACGTATCCTTGCTTGGTGTAATCCCTGCCTTAGTTTAACTCAATATGTTAGAGGGTAGATCTACCCTCCTTAATAGAATTAGCATTGTAAGAAGAAGCAGGTGTAAGTTCATTGTGAAATTACTTAGATAATCATCTTGAGATATCTCATTAGCTAGCATTACATGTAGATGTCTGGTATAGTTATCTCTCGTGAATAGCTCTGTTTGGTGAGACCATTTGGGAGGTGAGTTAGCTATGGAGACTAGCTATGGGATGGATTGGTATGTTGTATAGGGGTAAATAGGATGTAAGGGTATCTTGTATGGTTAGATAGCATGACAAGAAGTAAGGAAATAGAATAAGTATGTGTAGGTAAGGTTGCTTGCTTGGAAGGATAGCTTGGATGGTGAGATTGGTTGTTCCAGTAGCTATCGATATAAGTAGAAGTTATTGTGAAGGAATGTGTGATTAGCAGCCAACGAGATCTGGAGAGATGACATGCATAAGAGTTGTGGAGAGATGTCCATGCTAACGGCTAGTGAGAGTATCCGAGGTAGACCAGGTTCAACTAGCATACAGTAACCAGCCCAGTGATGAGAACAACTAGCTTGGACATATGGGATTAGACCAATTCTCTTACTTGGGTTAGGTCATTTGCTTGGATAGATGATCACTCAAACTATTTCTTGGAGGTATGGATTATAACCAGCCCAATAGCAACACGAGGTGCATAGGATGCTCGAAATTAACTAATTCAGTTGTGACTACTTAGGTGGTGAAATGGGTGTTGATGCTACTTCCATTTGGTAAATAGGGTCGGGATATCGATCTTTCATGTATGAAAGTGGGAAAGTACAGACTGAAGGTACTACCAATGATCTCTCCTATCCGAGTCTTTACTACTTATGTTTCTTCCCTTGATGTTGGAACCGACCGCTACTTGTGCTGCTCCTAGATCAACTGTTGCTAGATACCATGTATTGATTTGCTAGGTTTCGGTACCCTACATGGTCTAATCCAAAGCTACCTTGGCTTGGATGGTTGGCTTTGACTTTGGTGGCTTGGCTTATGGCTGACCTAGATCTGGGTTTGGCCCACTATTAACCCACCCACAACCGGTAGTAGCTTTATGTCTGCTGGCTAAGGAGATATAACTAATAAAGGTGTTGCTGGTCTTGGATCTTGATTTGTATGAGATGCTAGCTTTGGATTTCTTCTATATATGTTATTATCTGTACAATCAACTAGATTAATTCTGATTTACCTAAAGACACTGTTGGGTCAACTCCCTTTTAAGACAGGTTCAGGTTAGGTAAATTCAAATGGCTACTGGTATTGACCTAACTGCTTTCATTCAAGAGTGAGAAGTCATAAGTGGCGTAAGAAGATAAGGACCCACTGCTGCACCTTCTAGGTTATGGATGCACTTTCAAGTTACTCATTTGGCCGGAACTGAACTCATTTGGTGGGGGGGGGGGAACAAGAAAGAATGGAAGAACAAAGAAAGCACTCTAATTCCTTCTACCCTTACCAATGTACGAAGATGGAGGATAACTTGAAGAGAGCAATAGGATCAACGTGAGGCTAAGTCAAGCTAGGCAAGATGAGAAAGAAAGCAAGAGAGTGATATCATGTGAGTGGCACACGAAATCAAGAGCTATGGGGAACTCATGCTCACATAATGGAGTTAACCAGCTATTAGGCAAAGGAGAAGGTAAAAGGTGAAATGAAATAAATTAGGGTAATAAAAGCTAGGCAAAGAAAGTGAAAGCTAGATAATAGTGGCTAAGAGTCGAGAAGAATATGAGAGTGCTTTCATGGGAGTAACATACTAGATTCGAAGGTTATGTGGAACCATGTCCTTATGATGGACTTAATTGACCACCTTTATGAAGTAGGGAGATCAATGGAAGGATGGGAGAGATGATAAGGCTATTGAATAGGTATATTAAGTGTGCTTATGAAATGTGTTGGAGTGCAAGGCTAAAAGTGAAAAACTAGCAATTTGGTTGGGTATTTATAGTGGAGGGGTGCATTAATGAAACCCAACAATCCACCGATATATCTCAAGGGTCACAAGAAAATAAAAATAACTAAGCAATAGTTTTGGGATACTAATAGGCAGTGTAGAAATTTCTTATTAGTGTTTTGGGACCACTCCTACCAAGGGGTAATTTTTGCATATCAAGGGGTGAGTGAGGTCTAAGTGGAGATGGAGGGCATAGATCAATCTTATATCTGATAATATCCACTGATCGTTTCAATGATAATCTCGGGTAATTATGCAGTTGCAATAAGGAGTCCCAAAACCCAATTTTCATCTTAATGAGCAAAAACTTCCACTAAGATCAGTCACTTAATATATTATAAAGATAAAGACATAATAGCCAACGTAAAATATGTGGAGCTTAATGTCAATACAATGGATATGGACATGGAAGAAATCATAAATGATTTGAAGTAATATCACAATAGACAAAGGATCCTATGACAAATTATAGACAAGGAAAACACTTTATAGGAGACTATCCCAATCCCCAAATTCCTATTAGAATATAATGTGGTCAAGGTAGAAGAGAAGGTATCTAACATTATATTATTATCTAAATTATTCTCATCATAAGTGAACAAATAGATAATAGAATCAAGAATGTAATGATACATAACAATCAATAAAGAGGTCTTGAAAGCATTAAGCTAATGCACCACCACCTCTCTAGGAGATAAGCACCTGCAAGAGATCATAGTGAGGGATATAAGGAAGATTATTGTATTATGCTCTTACATATCTAAAAATTAGTCAATTAGGTAATCCATTAAAAGCTCATTTTCATTTCAGAGCAAGAGAAACTACATGATATCTCCACATTTTGTGTTGTGATTCAAAAGGTGGTGAACTTGGTCAAATGATCTATTGTAAGATCGATAGGTTCATTGGTAAAGGAGGGATAATCCTAACGAGGTGAACTTCCACCCTTTATAATGTGTTTTTTCATCATTGACTCTCCTAAGAGATCAGACTGAAACCTAGCCAACCTAGCTTATGATCTCATTAACCTTGGTGTAATGGAAGTATTATCATAAAGTGCTCTCATGGCCTCATTTCCATTGAGGTTAGACGTACATTGGGTAATTAACCCATGTAATATCTCACTTATTAGGAAGGTGTACAGTTGAAGAGAGTATAAGGAGGACTTTACAACCCTTTTGAAGTTATTACCCTATGAGCCACATATAGAACTTAGACCATTTGCCTGCTAATAAGAGTGGATTGACTAACACTACTAATTTATTTTCTTTTTTGGAGTGACTTACTCATATTTAGGGTCTCAACTGAGTAAAGAGTCGAAACACATCATGTACAAATCTCACATTATGTCCCTCACACAGGGTCTTTATCCTCAACATTGAAAGGAAACATTGACCATCCCTTCACTTGAGTGTAGAAATGTAGTGTATATCCTAACAATGGATTCTAGTGTTGTTCTATCCAACTCACTAAGTTATCCCCTAAATTATATCAACCATATAACCTCCCTATCAAATATTTTCATGTCAATCCTAACATTTGATCACTGGTTATGTACTCACCAAGATAAAACTTGGTTTTATTTTTTAATAGTTTCACACACCTACAATTTTCCTCATTACTTATTTATGTTGTTTGATTACACGAACAACTGGTTAAATACCAAAGATGGAAAATAGCTGTTAAATTGGAAACTAGGGACAAAATTCAAGTGGGTCATCTTATTCATGGCTAATAATATTTTTATTAGATTCCTCTCGCTTAGAGGTGTAGGATTGATCTAAAGATCATTTGATTTCGATAAGTATTTATGGAGATATGAATTTGTTTTTATTATGGAATTATTATCAGGCCGGCCTACAACTCATGTAGGCTCAGAAACCCAACAATGGCATCTATTCAAACATCAACATTGTGCATAAATACAGGAGGACTTTTCCTCATTTTCACTCACTCATCTCATCACATCTCTCTCTCTCTACTACGCAGAAAAGAATCTCTTCTCTACTGCACAAAAAAGAGTCTCTCTCTCACACATGTGAAAGGAAGCTGCTGAACCTGAAGCTGCAACTGCAGATCTAAAGTTTGACCAGTGTTGACCATCAGATCTCCTCCTCAGAATTGCGCTGTAGGTCCATTTGGATCTCCTCTAAAGGCCACATTTTTTGGTGGTGGAATCAAGCCGATCTGACGGTCGATTTTTGAGATATCAATTGCCCTATTTTTGACGATGAAACCGCTAATGCTTATGCTACTGATCTAGGGTTTGCTACTATTGATATAAATCATATTTATTGTACTCTTTCTCTCTGCTGAATTATTAAAGATAAAAGAATATTTGATCAAAGGGTTTCCCCACACATTGTGGGGTTTGTCCCTGGCTAGCCGCCACATCTTGTGTCTCTTGTCTTGGCTTGTTTTCTGTGATCATTTAATGTTCTATCTGCACTTTACTTTATGTACATGTGATTGTTAATCTGTGGAATATAATAAGAAAAAGAAGTAAATTGTTATAAGCATAGAACATACCATAACTTAACATGATATCAAAGCTGAGGTGAAGACAAAGCCCGAGCAAGAGCAAGAGCAATCACCGAAGAGAAGATTGACAAGGCTATCCTAAAAGAACTATGGGGTTCTCAACAATCTTTCCTACCGAAGACAAGCTCCGTGAGAAAGATGACTATCATGGATGGAAGGTGTCTATCGATCTAACCCTAGAAGATCAAGGAGTGCTGGACCATGTAAGAGGCAATATTATTGAGCCTCCATCAAATGCATCCATTGCTGCCTGGAACAAATGGCAAAAGGAAGTAAAAAAAATAAGATCATCCGGGACTCTATCGACAAGCACTTGGTGGCCTACATCTCTGAACTGGACACCTCCAAGGAAATCTACAATAGACTAGTGAGTTTATTTAAAGTTAATTATGCAAATCAAGTTTTGTTTCTTAGAAATAAGCTAAGGGAAATCAAGAAGGGTAAAGATGAGAGTATGCAAGCATACTTCTTAAGAATCACCGAGATCAAGAACAATCTCCTATCTATTGGGGAGACTATTACTGACATAGAAATGGCACTCATGACTCTTAGAGGATTACCATCCGAATGGTACATGTTCAGGAATACTCTTTTGAACAATAATGTAATTTATGGTTTCGAGGAATTAATGGCTAGATGCATTCAAGAATAAACAAGGCTAGAAGAACAAGAAATGCCCTTGCCTAAAGGTCCTCCTATTGCCTTTTCTTCTCATGCTAAGAAAATAAATAATTCTAGTTCCAAATCGAAAAGAAAGGTTGGACCTAAGGGTGTGTTGTGCTCTACAACAACCCCCCATTTCATATCATGGTTATTTACATATAAAAAAAATATCATATGAAATGGGTCCCTTTTAGTTTTGATTGGTATCAACATTGTATTATTCAAAAGGGTCCGAAAACAAAATGAAGACATTATAAAAAACCTTTTGAAAAAACCAATTTTGATCTTATAATATAAATAAGCAATCTTTTATCATTGCGATAAAGCGATCGCAAGATCGCATATCGCAACAACATAGGAGGCATACTTTAAAGGCCCATTGGTTTTCTCCGATGCGATAAAAGTTCCTTTTGCTCCGATGCGATGCGATATCGCTATCGGCGATCGGTGATATACTATGCATGTTTTTAAAGCACCCCAGGTAATACACCCGATGCGATATCGCTATCGGCGATCAGCAATACACTATCCATGCTTTCTTAAAGTGCTCATACTCCCGATGCGATGCGATATCGCTATCGGCGATCGGGGATTTCAAAAGGTGTCAATATAAGGATTTAAGTTTTCCCGACGCCTGATTGCGATAAAGCCAGAAGCGCAGACTTCAAAAAAGTTGTTAAAACTGAGGGATATTATGATCAATTCATATTAAAAGCCTTATATGTCGAACAATGATTTACCTGCGCTCAACCGCCAAAACATCCAAGGCACGCTTAAACGAATCATTCGGCCGATTAATGATATGATGGGCATTTAAAGGATTGGCAGGTTTTAACGGCCATTTAATGTAATAGTAAGTCCTAAAATCTTCTCATAGATTGTATCCGCGGCCACTTTAAAGTTAATCCCTCATCACGCATTGATCAATATATCTCGCTCATATTTGGTTTTCACTACCAATTCTCTGTGTTACGCTTATTTTCACTCCTGTGCAGAATTCTTCCAAAGCAGAAAACTCAAGCAGAATGGGGAAGAAGTCTAAGAAAAACACAGTCGCTTCCGCTGTGCTAGCCACAGGACAAGCCGTCGTTGATCCAACAAATAAAAAGAAAGGATTGATATCTGATACTACATGTTCTGGTCTTGGCAAAACTACTTGGCAAAGTACCTATAATTTGATTGAGGCCGAAGAACCTGAAGTGACAACAGTACAAGCCACTGCAGATTTGACTCAGAAATTTGATGGTGCTTTAAAGGACTTAGCTGACTCCTTCCTTCATCGGATAGCAGCTCGGGAAGAAATTCTCCCATATACGGATGTAGTGAGGTGGGCAATTGAGGAAATCCCAATCATGGACAAAACTTTCTGCACCAGAGATGGGAGAATTTTCGGTTCATTCAAGGCTGATGATTTAAGGAAAATGTATCATTTTCCTGAGCCAGAGAAGAAGTACAACAAGGGTTTTTTGGAGAAATTCCGAAAAGAAAACGAAATTGAATCCAAACCCATCCGGGATTGGAGACAAAATCTGGCAAAACATAAGCATGAATCTTCCGGTAAGTATTCTGTTGATTCCCTATGTTCTCCTTATTGTTATGCTGGGATAATGATGTGTAGATTGTGGGGGTTGCATGATTCCGCTAATTTCACTATAGAAATGTTTCCCTTGATGGAAGCGGCGTGTAACAGTGAAATAATGGATTGGGCAACTATACTGTCAGATAAACTAGCAACAACTATTCTTGAGTTTAGAAATAAGACCCGCATTACTGAAAGGTTGATTCCCCCATTCTACTACAGTGCCTATATTCTAGATACCCTGTGTTTTAATTCTGAATTTCCCATGCTCGACTGGAGGTGGACATCACAAGACCCCATGCCTATTCACATATACCATCAGAAATTGTGGAAAGCTTCCTATAAGCACCATTTATACCAAGTCTGCAATGGCTTTATGTTACCCATTGATTACTCTATTTTTGATAAACCTGTTCCCAAGATTTCCTACCAAGCCGGGATTGATTTAACATCAATAGGAAGATGGTTCGGGGAGGAAAAGTTCACTTATATACGAGTTTTCGGTAGCCAAGCCGAACCTCACGTCCTTCCTTTGTACGTACCTGATAAACTGCTGGCGAGGGAAATAGCTTATCAGATCATTGCCGAGGGAGTTACACAGACTCTCAAGAAAAATAAGAAGCAGGGATGGCCCTCTTTTCCTTTGAGATGTGGTGTCTACACGTTGCATGATTTCAAACATGCAGAGAAAGAAGCTGCAAAGATAAAATCATTAACTCTAGCAACTCTCCCTAATAGGCGATTTGATCCCAACAAAGTCGCCTATAATGCACTTGAACAGGCCAAATTGACAAAGTTTGATCATAAAGAAGATATGTTTGATGACCTATTCTCCTCAGCGAGTCAATATTGCAGGTTAAGGCACTAGCCAAAATGAAATATCAGGATGAAGGATTGGTTGAATTCAATAGACTTAGAGAACATAGGTTGCAAACTCTGCCTCTAGATCTGTTAGCAACAACCCCAACAACATCATCAAGCGAGCCTAAACGACAACATTCAAAGGTACCTCTGGTTACAACAAAAGAACAAGAGAAAGCACAGGAGGAAACTCAGACCAAAGAGCAGGAGAAAGTGCGGGAGGAGACCCAGACTAAAGAGCAGAAGCAAAGCAACACAGAAGTAAATGTGGATACTCATATTGATCCAAAACTGCTCCAGGAATGGCAACAATTTGATTCTATTATCAGCAGTCTAGAATGTTCAAAGGACACCGAAACTTCGAAAGCAACAGACACACAGGAAACCACTTCACAACAGGTTCCAAGTGGAACCAGCGGCCCACCCAGTTCAAAGGAAGTAGAAATAATACCAAAGGACCCCTCCGATCAAATCATTTTGCAGGTAGAAGAGATTCCTCCCTTGGATGTCTTCTATAGCCCAAGGCATAAAGCTGTAGTAAAACGACAGAGGAAGAGAAGAAGGACTGATCAACCTTCCCTTTTCCCAGAACAGACGGTCACGGGTAATGTGGTTTGGAAGGAGGAATTTGACCCCTCTGATGACTTAACAAAACTATCACAATATGCTGGAGCCTATTCGGCAGCAACAATAGACAAAGCATCAGAGGTGAGTCTTTTATTGAAAACAAAAGATCAGGAAATCTTTTTATTACAGGCACAGCTAACTGAAGCACAACAGAAAGCGGAGCAGGCATAACAGCAATTGTTGACACAACAACAAGTAAATAATCAATTAACTCAACAATTGCAGGCAGAGAAACAAAGGATTGACCACAGCGCAATCCAGAAGCAGAAAGAGTTGTCTGAAGCCTTGGCACAACTGAAGGTAGCAAATGAACAAATGCTGAAAACAAAAGATGAGCAGATTTCTCAATTATCAGCACAACTTGAGAAGACAAAGGGCATTCCACAAATAACTGAATTCAGAGTAGAGGCACTACAGATCAATACGGCATTAATAACCCAAATCAAGCTTCTATGTCAACAAATCTCCCAAGCAGAACCGCTATGCGAATTAACGGCATCAATAAGTGAAAAAGCAGAAAAGGCTAGAGCGGAATTGGATCAAGTTGAAGAAACGATAGTTGCATTTCTTGAATGGCAAGATACTGATCAGGGACAAGCAGAAAATTTACCAAGAATTTTAGAGTCACATAAAGATATATTGTTTACAGAATGGCAGTCCCAGTTAATGAAAGCAGAGAGGACAATTTCAAGGTGCAAATCAACTACAAGCAATTTGGTTGAATTGGTTAATAATACTCTCTACTTGTCATTGTGTCAAACATGATTTCCCAATGCACTCCAGGAAAATTGACAGCGATGAAAACATTGGAGCAGTCATGTTATCCAGATTTAGAGGAAAAGGGGAGATTAATTGCTGGAATTAACAGTTTAACATGGGACACCTATTGGTTCTTCTTGGTAAAACCACACACTCAAAGGGCCGCCCTCAAATGCCTTACAGATGCAATCGGGTATATTATCCCCGATATTCAGGATGCCACCTATGCTACCCAGCTTAGCTCTCGCCTCAACAGACCGCTCGAAGTGGAGCCAATGCTTGCGATAAGTCAGCTCAGGTTCAAAGGCAAACATCGTACTTGATGAGTCATGCCGTCAACTGCCAGATTGCTGAGAAGAATACGATCAAAATCAATTGATACCAATTAAGTAGGATTTCAGTTTCATAGATAGTTAGCTTAATTAAGTATTTATAGACCCTTTCATGTTTTTAGAAAGGGTCGTAAATTTTTGTACTTGACTTAAAGACTGAAGTTACACTACTGTACTTCAGCCATATTCTTTTGTAAAACTGGACTAGTTATTCTAATTTTGACAAGGAAGCTTTTATGCAAATGTGCACTATTGTCTTTGTTTGAAAGTATTTCTGCGTTGGAAGAAGAATCTCAAATAGCAATTGATATTGGGAGTGACTAGCAGCTCATATGGTACTATTATCTATGTCTGAATTCATTCTTTTCATATGAATTGTTATTTGATTGCCTTTGCTATTATCAAATATATGTATGTGTTTTAACAGCATTTCTTTATTCCCTACACTATTGTACGTTTATGGGATGCTTTTCTTTTGATCGTATATGTATCGATGATGTATAAGTGTAGCAATATTGCGCTAATTCCTTTGTTTAACGATTTAAGCAAAGTAATCCTTGAATGAATAAAAGTCCATGTTTATTAAATAGAGTCATCTACATGCCTATTTATAAACATAGATCATTAAGCGCTACACTTTAAAGCACAATAGTTCCCAAGATTAGTAGTAGTTCTTTTATTTTGCTGATAAATTAAGTTATTTGCCTATCATTAGATTAGTCAACCAATCATTCATTCATCCCGTTTATCCATTGCTGGGAAACTGGTCCCATTATCCCCAGTCGGAGCCACCATTCCAAACGGAAAAGGAGCTGTATTAAGGTCCGGACCGGGTGGTTATCCCCTAATGTTGATACAACGATTTTCGGGGCATCAACAGGGTGGAAGAAAAGGACGATGTTACATTTGCAATAAAGAAGGTCACTATGCAAGGGAATGCCCTGATAGAAAGGACTTTAACCGAGACGATGATCAAAATCCCTCCCACGACAATCAAAGAAATGGCAAAACTAATAGTAGAGGTAAAAAGAGCGCTGGAAATCAAGGAAGAGGACAACCATTCAAGAAGGCTAGAAATTCCAGGTATGAATCTAACATTATTGACAATGAGCATGATGAATATTATCTACCAACTGCTCTATCTACCTCTGCTCCTTCGGACTCAACGGAAATTTGGCTCATTGATAGTGGTCCCTCAAGGCACTTCACAGGTTACAAAGAAGTTTTCCATAATCTAATAGAGAAAGAAACTGATATGGAAATTGTCCTTGGAGATGACATGAAATACCCCGTGAAAGGTGTAGGCAATGTTTCTCTCAAATTGAATCAAGGTAATATGATCCACTTACAAGATGTATTATATGTACCTGATCTCAAAAAGAACCTGGTATCCATCTCGACAATGGAAGACAAAGGCTACAAGGTAACCTTCAGCGATGGCAAGGTACGTATATGGAAAAATAATGTTAAAAATTCTTTCACTCTTTGGTTTCAAGTTGATTCTTTATATCAGGTCAATGGAAGTCCGCTAGGTGTCATGTCTTGTGACACAACTCTTCAGTCCAAACTTTGGCATCGAAGGTTTTCCCACCTTCATTACAAAGCTCTACTCGATGTAAGACAGATGGTAACAGGGATGCTCGACTTCCAAGTAGAGAAAGGTGTATGTCCGAGATGTGCTGAAGGAAAGCTCAAAAGGGGACCATTCACCTCAAGTCAAAGCAAGACCTCCGATATATTACAACTAGTTCACTCAGACATATCTGGGGTTGGCATCAAGAGGCAGACTACTACACCATATACCCTTGAATAGAATGGTGTGGCGGAAAGGAAAGATCGCACGATTATGGAAGCTGTTGGGGCCATGCTACATGATCAAAGATTTCTGAAGTTCCTATGGGCTGAAGCTGCAAACACCGTCGTATATGTACAAAATCGATGCCCTCATCAAGCATTGGGTTCCAAGACTCCTGAAGAAATGTTCACCAGTAAGAAACCTAATGTTTCTCATTTTTGAATTTTTGGAAGCCCTGCATATTTTCATGTGACGAAAGAGAAAAGAAATAAATTGGATGCATCTAGAAAGAAAGGAATTTTCGTGGGATATGGTGAAAATACTAAAGGCTATAGAATCTATGTAGTCAGTCAAAGGGAAGTCGTGATTATGTTGGCATTATGATACAAGTGTTGTCCTTGATGGCAACTCACACGTATGACAGATCATAGTGCAACAGGTCAGTAGCAAAGAATTGATGATCATACTACAAAGAATGAAGAAAGAAAAGTATATACGCAGGTTCACTATATACCAAGTCGTGTACACACGCAGGTTCACTATATACCAAGGCGCGTATATATGCAGGTTCACTATATACCAAGTAGTGTATACACGCAAGTTATACATGCAGGTTCACTATATAAAAAGGTGCGTATACACGCGAGATCGCTGATCAAAAGTCGCGTATGCGTATGCACGCACTTTCATGCACAGAAAAGCGCGTACATGTGGGAAAGCTTATTTTTGGGTCTGTGATATTTAGACCTATGGTTTTGGACCTTGATATTGCATCCAAAGTGTTGAACCCAGGTATTGGGTCCCTAGTATTGGTTCTAAATGGTTTTGGACCATGGTATTGAGTAAGGCATAAGACTATAAAAGGAGAAGAAGATCATTAGGAAAAGGTATTCAAAAAGTCTTGAATATCTGATGAAGTATGAGATCTAGTATGCAGGTTATGGGTTCATGATGCTTTGCTTGATCTAAGCTAAGGAGGAATCTCACCGGTTGATGGAGAACAAGATCTAAGGATAAATCGAGATCAAATGGTTTGGAATGAATCATCTCTATATGGTTTGATTATGCTTATTCTAGATCTGTATACTGACACATGTAATGTTTTGATCTGGGTATAACTTAAGTTTGAAATCGCTGCAACTCATGAATGAATATTTATAGATGTATACGCGGGTTGACTTTGATAAAAGTGTGTACATACGCAGGTTATATACATTTAAGTAGCATATACCATATACACTATGATATTTGAAGTTACAAGTGGTTCTGGTAGTTGATGCAAAGTCTGAGTTCTGGTGACTGTTTACTAGTGTCAGTATTATGCATATTTAGATTGGTTGATTATGTTTAGCTTTAGTGTTGATGGATGAGATCTATAAGGGATCAGGATCATAATGACTTATCTTTATGTGATCTGACGGACTATATCTGGTTGCTAACATATGTATTATCCTTGTATATGTAATGATCTGGGTATGTCTGAAGTCAGGAAGTGTAGAGCAGTTATAAGTAGGTAATTGATGACATATACGCTAGTTCTCTTTGGTGAAGTTGTGTATACACACTGGTTTGGCACTTCCAAGTAGCGTATGCACTTTGATGCATGATTTTTGATGATACGGTTGGTTCTGAATATTGTTGCAGAGTTCTGTGTTCTGGTGATTGCAGTTTGTTGACAGGGTTTCAAAGATTCAGTATTGGGTGATTCAGAGATTGATGATTCTAGTGTTGATTGATTGTGTGCTTCAATGATATTGATGGGTCCAGTATGAAAATTAGATGAAATGTGGCCTTCAGATTATGGTGTTGTGCTTCAGGAGTATCCAGTCTGAAAATTTATGAAACGTGGTACCTAAAGGAAGAAATAGAAGGTTGTAGCCTTCTGTAGGTCAGCACCTACGTACTAGTACATATGCTAGTACAAGAGCTAAGGGGGTGGTAGCTCCCTTCTAGTAGCAGTTGGAAAACGAGTGAAGGTTGGAGCATTCAGTAGGCTGGCACCTACGTACTAGTAAAAGGATTGGTTAGTACAAGAGAAAAGGGGGTTGCAGCTCCCTTCCAGGAGAAGCTGGAGAACAAAAGAAGGTTGTAGCCTTCTGCAGGTAGAAGCTTGTGTACTGGTATAAGACTGCACCAGTACAAAAATATTGTAAAAATAAGTTTCTTATTAAAATAAGATAGAGACAACTTGCAGCAGGTGGTTTTCACCCACATTGGGTTTCCACCTTATATCATGGTGTTCATGTGTGCTTCTTGTGTGTGATGATATGTTCTGTTTTACTACTCCTGTTTACTGTTCATATGGTTAATAATGTTTTGATGCACTCATTAAGGATCAACTAACTGAATCATAAGTATACTGGATATATGCTTGTTGCATTAAACACAATTGCGTATACACATGGTTTTCCTTAACTGAAGTAGCGTATATGAATCTGAATATGGAAATGAAAAAGTTATATTGATTTGATAATACTGATTCACCCCCCCACTCAGTATTATTTCCAACAATTGGTATCAGAGCAGGTCCTTTGGTAGAAGCTTGATTGCTTGAAGGAAATCCGTAGATCAATGGGAAAGAAGCTTAAGAAGAAAGCGCCTAAGAAGAAGAAGACATCTCAGAAGGGCTATGACAGTGGGAGAATCGATTGGGGAATATGTGGAAGCTCTTTAGATTCAAAATCACTTCAAAATGAAGATGAACAAGAAAAAGAAATATCAGGTATGAATTTGTTATCCTCTGGTGATACATTTATCCATCCATTTGAAGATGATGAAAGTGATAGTGAAACAACTGAATTTGCTCTTATGGGTGAGAAAGAAATATATCAAATAGAGGCAGAATTTAAAAGGCTTACAGACAAAATTAGAGATCAACAAGATCTATTGAGCAAAAGGGAGTGTGCCTTCAAAGAAGAAGCTACCAAACTAAAAGCTCAACTAGAGGAAGGAAATAAGGTAAGGAAGTTATTCAAGGATAAGGAAGATCAATGTCAAAAGTTGCAGAATGAAGTGACATAATTAAGAAATGAAGTCAATGAAAGGAGCACAACAATCAAGAAACTCGGAGATAGATCCAGTTACTATGAAAGTCTTGAAGCTATGATCCTCTCGCTAAAAGAATATCTTGAAGAATCAAATAACCAGAATAAAGAACTACTCCAAGCTCTTGAAAAATAAGAAAACGAAGTTCTTGAACTAAGACATCAGTTGGAAAAAGGAAGAAAAGTTGAAGGAAACATGAAGAAGCAGTGTCATGAAAAGGAGGAGCAACATCAGATTGAGGTAAATATTCTAAAAGATAACTTAGAAGAAAAGGATAAGCTCTTACAATTTCAAGATAGTACTAAGACCTTGGATGATATTCTTAGTAGTCAAAGGTCTCCTGCTATCAAAAATGGCCTTGTTTTTTATGAATTTGTTGAAGATGAATCTAGCTCACAAGGAGAGGCAAGGAATTCTAATGAGAAATCTAAAATAATCAACAAGGAGATGAGAGGACAACCCCATCAAAAGCCAATGAAAGAAATTCTTCAAAGAAAATCTTTTACTCCTCCGATGAATAATGTTGAATGTTATGTATGTCATAATCTTGGACATGTTGCAGCCAGATGCAGAAGAAGAATGGTTCAAGACCATCACACAGAAATACCATCACGTTCCAAGTACTTTAAGGGATATTTATTTGCTTGCAATATGTTTGGTCACAGAGCAGTTGATTGCTACAGAAGGAATATGAAACATGTGAGATGTTATACATGTAACAAGCTTGGACATATAGCTAAATATTGCAGGAACAAAGTACGGGCACCATACCAAAAGGAGAAAGCATCATCACACTTGAAGATATGGAAGAAGAAGAAAGTACAGTCAGAAAGATGTGGCACAACACAATATACAGACATAATAGACGTAGAGGAAGCTGAAAGTGTAAAACTTCAGTGTCCTAAATCTCATACGCAAATTTCATAAAGGGAAGTTGCGTATATACGTGAGTTAGACACTGCACAATCGCGTATATGTCAGTTTCAGGAAAAGCAGTGGGACAGACTTAGGAAAAAGGGTCTGATATGATTCAGTCCATTATTTGCTCTGGTTGATAATGGTTACAATCTGTTGATGATGTGTGGAAATGTCTTGACACTTGTAAGATGTTTTAAAGTGTTTTGATCCTAAATTAATGATGATAATGCCTTGATACTTCTTGCTGATATATGCATGGTCAGATCTGACAATGAATAGATGGCACAGGTTTAGGGGGAGCATATGCTTTTAATAATGCATTGTTGGCATTATGCTTAGTAGTCCTTGGTAATGATGCTTATATGGCTAAATGATATATCTTGCTATGATATGGTTATGAGTTATCCATTACAAAATATCATATGATTCTTGGGGTTACATAGTTGATGTTCAGATCAAATTTGTGGTTGATTATCTGATGATGCATATATGGTGCTTACATGGTGATCCTCATAAGGATAAGGAGAAGTACAAAGCTTGAATAAACATCTTCATTACTTGATGATGAGTTCTTACCTATATGATGATAGGTTGATACTTACATATGTTGATTGATGCAGATTTTCCCATAGTGATGATACTTGGATCCTGCAGATCTTGATGAGACGGCTATGGTGTTTTTCACATATGATATAATGTGAATGATTTTGTTGTTTGTCTAGATGCTGTTGACAGATGCTTATGGAGTAGATCATACATTGTGTATGATAGTTGTTGATGACTATCATGGTCTTATTTAGATGTTTGGTCTCTGTTATAAATGTCATTTAAAGGCCATAACAAGACTCATTATGTAATAGTTTGTCTCTATCTATTGTAGTCATTTGATGAATCCCTTTTAGTCATATGATGTAATTTGTACCCCCACTATGCATGGGAAAGATGATGTAATATTTCAGTCATGTATAAACAATTGGTATCTGGTGTATCCCCACTTGGTTGGGTGGATGAGTCAATATTGGTATATCCCCACTTGGTTGGGAGATGGACGTATGTATGAGTCTTTGGTGATAGGAAGGTCATTTATGATAGAGTCATGTTCTTCTTGTATAACATCTTTTTGCAGACCTTGCTTACAGTTAGAGGGAGCATGAACAACACTATTCAGCAGAGCAGAGATTTCAACATGTACTCAAAGGGAGCATGGACAGATTGGTACAACTTGGCATATACAAAGGGGGAGCTCAATCAGGGATTTCAGCAGGTACTTGGGGGGAGTATGGACAACGGAATGTATATCAAGGAAGAGAATATCTTGTTCCACCCTTTGCCCTTGATGTCAAAGAGGGAGAGTGACTTGGTATGATTGTTGCCATCAAGTCCAAAGGGGGAGATTGTTGGCATTATGATGCATGTGTTGTACTTGATGGCAACCCAGTTGTAGTAGAACATCTCACTTATACATAACTAGATGAATCTACAGAAGGGAGATCAGATGTGACAGAACACATGGGATGCAAGGCAAAGGAATCAGTTTAGATGTAATGTACAACGACAACTCATTAAGTTGACAGTTCTTAGTATGGAAAATTAGCTTTTCCATCAAGTCCAAAGGGGGAGATTGTTGGCATTATGATACAAGTGTTGTCCTTGATGGAAACTCACACAGATGACAGATCATAGTGCAGCAGGTCAGTAGCAAAGAATTGATGATTAGACTACAAAGAATGAAGAAAGAAAACTATATACGCAGGTTCACTATATACCAAGTCGTGTACACATGTAGGTTCACTATATACCAAGTCGCGTATATACGCAGGTTCACTATATACCAAGTAGTGTATACACGCAGGTTCACTATATAAAAAGGTTTAAGTTATGGTATGTTCTATGCTTATAACAGTTTACTTCTTTTCCTTATTATATTCCAAAGATTAGAAATCACATGTACATAAAGTAAAGTGCAGATAGAACATTAAACGATCGACAGAAAAAAAAGCCAAGACAAGAGACACAAGATGTGGCGGCTAGCCAGGGACAAACCCCACAATGTGTGGGGAAACCCTTTGATCAAATATTCTTTTATATTCAATAATTAAGCAGAGAGAAATAGTACAATAAATCTGATTCATATCAGCAGTAGCAAACCCTAGATCAATAGCATCAGCGTTAGCAGCTTCATTATCAAACTAGGGCAGACCATATCTTGCAAACTGTTCGTCGGATTGACTTCATTCCACCACCACAATTTACAGCTTTCGGAGGAGGTTCAGATGAAACTACAACACAGTTCCAAAGAGGATATCTTCTATGCCACGCAAGTCAATCTTTACTTCTGCAGTTGCAACTTCAGTTTAAGCAGTTTCCGGCTTCAAACTAGGGTAGTCGATTGCAAACCGTTCATCGGATTGACTTCATTCCACCACCAAAAGTTGCGGCTTTCAGATGAGGTTCAGATGAAACTATAGCACAGTTCCAAAGAGGATATCTTCTAGGCCACGCAAGTCAATCTTTATTTCTACAGTTGTAGCTTCAGTTTCAGTAGTTTCCGGCTTCACATGTGTGAGAGAGACCCATTTTAGCGCAGTAGAGAAGAGACTCATTTCTACGTAGTAGAGAGAGAGAGATGTGATGAGATGAGTGAGTCCAAATGAGGAAAATTCCTCTTATATTTATACACAACGTTGGTGGGTGAATAGATGCGACTGTTGGGCTTCTGAGCCTACATGAGTTGTAGGTCGGCTTGATAATAATTCCATAATCAAAATAAATTCATATCTCCATGAATACTTATCGGAATCGGATGATCTTTATATCATTCCTACACCTCTCGACGAGAGGAATCTAATAAAAATATTATCAGCCATGAACAAGATGACCCACATGAAGTTTTTCCCTGGTTTCCAATTTTAACACTCCCTCTCAACCATGGAGAACTTCATCTGCAATCTGTCTATCGGTCGTTACTATTCATCCATCAAATGCATTGCCCTGTACAGCCTGACCCTTGCCCTGCTCTGCTCCATTTTGCCTATTCTGCTTTGTCTTGTTCTGCCCTGCACTGATCTGTACTATTTTTCTCTGTTCTGCTTTGCTCTTGCATTGTTCTGTTCTGCTCTGCTTTTGTCCGAATTATGAAGAAGAAGAAATGATCGAGGATGTATCATATTCACTCAAAGTTAGTCTCAGAGTATGTACCACTGGTCCCAGACCAGTCTCAACCAACCCGAAGTCAGCGTCATAGTGAGTACAACTCCACTGATCCTAGACCAGTATCATCCTCCACTGACTCAAAGTCAGTCTCAGAGTGCGTACCACTGGTCCCAGACCAGTCTCAGTCGACCCGAAGTCAACTTCATAGTAAGTACCACTCCTACCACTGGTCCCAGACCAGTATCGCAATCTCAGAGAGTGTACCATTGGTCCCAGATCAGTCTCAACCGACTCGAAGTCAGCGTCATAGTATGTACCACTCTCACTGGTCCCAGACCAGTACTGCACTGACACAAAGTCAGTCTCGGAGTATGTACCACTGGTCCTAGACCAGTCTCAACCGACCCGATGTCAGCGTCATAGTATGGTACAACTCCTACCACTGGTCCCAGACCAATATCATAGTGTCAGAGAGTGTACCACTGGTCCCAGACCAGTCTCAACCGACCCGAAGTCAGCGTCATAGTAAGTACCACTCTCACTGGTCCCAGACCAATACTGCACTGACACGAAGTCAGTCTCGGAGTATGTACCACTGGTCCCAGACCAGTCTCAACCGACCCAAAGTCAGCGTCATAGTATGGTACAACTCCTACCACTGGTCCTAGACCAGTATCATTGATCCCAGATCAATGGAGGTCATCCTAGCATAAGGAGTACGGTAGATACAACGATGCGTCCATCGGTACTACTATGGTCCCTAACTTCATTTCCCTACTCATTGATCAGATGAGAGGTACTTCCCATGAGTCCCAGACTGCATGGGTAGGATGCCTCGACAGGAGAACTAATCAATCCTGTCCTCACAGGAGAACACATCAATCCTACTACAATCGCCATGGAGAACACATCAATCCAGGCTGCCATGGAGAACACATCAATCCAGGCCTCACAAGAGAACTAATCATCCTGCTACACAGGAGATCGAATCATCCTGTTCCACAAGAGAGCGAATCATCTTGTCCCACAAGAGAGTGAATCATCTTGTTCCAGTGTGCACCACCAGGGGAGGGTGAGTCACCCTATGGTCATATGTTGCTCCAATAGGAACCGCAAGCCCTCAGAGCTCCCAGAGCTCAATGTATGCAACATGCAGGACCCTTGTACAAGGGTTTCTTGTCGACTCCAAGTTGTTTGGGAAAATCATAGATTAGATCTTTCCTCGGGGCTTTGACAAGGTGTATCAACCTATACATCATCTTAATGTGATGGAGCTTCCTTGCTCATCGACTTACCATATCCCAAATGATGTCTATATGCTGGAGCAATTGGCGAATACGAGATTCCTTAATAATCGAATCCCACCTCTGGTTGTTACAGAGAATCACAGTGGTATCTAATGTAAATCCAAATAGCTCACTGAAGAGCTTTTGCAACCAGACTGCCTCACACGAGGTTATGCTAGCAACAATATATCTTGCTTCGGTGGTGCTCAAAGCCACCGACTTTTGTTTCCTGTTCATCCAGGATATCGAAGCAGATCCCAAGGTGAAACAATACCCGGAAGTGCTCTTACGGTCCACCACACTGCCTGCCCAATCGACATCAGTATATCCAAGTAGTCTCACATCTCCGGCAGTGTATCTTAATCCATGAGAGATTGTGTCCTGAAGACATCTCAGAAGATTCCTGGCATCAATCCAGTGAGGCTCAACCAAATATGAGCTCAAAATGCTAACTGCAAAACATATGTTCGGATGGAGGTTCACCAAGAACATCAACGCGAACGAGTTTTTTGAAACTCAGAGGCATTTCCCAAGTATGGTCCGACATCACTACCATATAACTTCTAAAAGTTAAGATCCTCGAGGTAGTCATAGGCTTGCAGTCCATCATACCGAATCTTTCCAATATATTTACCACATATTTTCCTTGAGATAGGAAAATTTCCCTTGGCTTCTGCCACACTTCAAGTCCTTGGTCCTTCATTTCAAATTCAGAAGCCATCTCCCTCTTACATTTGTGAATGAGAGGGTTTGCACCTGTTAGAAAGAGGTCATCCACATACAACACCAGTATGAGAGGCTTGTCATCTTCAACCTTAAAGTAAAGGTTAGGATCAGCTTCACTCCTAGTGAATCCCAGCTTCATCAAGTAGCTATCGATCCTCTCATACCATTCTCAGGGTGCTTGCTTCAGCCCATAGAGAGCCTTCTTCAACCTGCATACATGAGATTTTCAATCATAAATTTCAAATCCTTCAGGTTGCTCCACATAGACCTCTTCTTTGATAGAACCATGCAAGAACGCGGTCTTAACATCCATCTGATGTAGGTTCCATCCTTGTGAAGCCATAAGGGCTATGATCAAGCAGATGGCCGTATATCTGGCAACAAGTGCAAATATCATAGTCTATACCTCCCTTCTGGGATAAACCACGAGGAACAAAATGAACCTTATACTTTTCCATACTTCCATTTGCTGCATGCTTTATCTTGTAAATCCATTTTGAAGTAACAATTGTCTTGTCCAGGGTCTGGGAACTACTTCCCAGACATCATTCTCTATAATAGACTTATATTCTATGGTCATAGCATCCTTCCATAGTTAATGCTTGATGACATCTGAGAATGATGAAGGTTCATTTTGTATGATCATGCTCATGATGGTCAGGTATCCTTGATACCTGTTAAGTTTCTTACTTTGATGGAGGGTTCCTTAGGGTGCAGCATGTCCTTCAGCATCATCAAGTATCTCCCTAAGCCATGAAGGCCTCTTCCTATAAGAGGAAGGCTCATGTGGATAAGGATCAATCGGATACATGGGTTCTTCTACATCAGGCATTGATTCATCATCCTTTTCTTTCGGTTCCCTGGTGTCGGCTTCTTGAGAGCTACTCAAAGTTAGCAGATTGTCCACCTTGCTGAGAGCCATATCTTTGTCCAAGGTGACATCATGACTAATCATGACTTCCCTTTGACCGGTGGTGAACATTTCTTCAGGAGTTTAGGAACCCAATGCTTGATGAGGGCATCGATTTTCTACATATACGGTGGTGATTGTAGTTTCAGCCCATAGAAACTTTGGAAGTCTTTGATCATGTAGCATGGCCCGGACAGCTTCCATCATCGTGTGGTTCTTCCTTCCCACCACACCATTCTGCTCAGGAGTATGTGGTGTAGTAGTCTCCCTCTTAATGCCAACCTCAGGTATGTCTGAGTAAACCAATTGTAATATATCGGAGGTCTTGCTTTGGCTTGGGGGGAATGGTCCCCTTTTGAGCTTTCCTTTGGCACATCCCGGACATACACCTTCTTTCTCTACTTGGAATTCGGGCATCCCTGTTACCATCTGTCTTACATCGGGTAGAGCTTTGTAATGAAGGTGGGAAAACCTCCGATGCCAAAGTTCGGACTAAAGAGTTGTGTCACAAGACATGACACCTAGTGGACTTCCATCGACCTGATATAATGAATCAACACTAAACCCAAGAGTAAAGGCATCTTTAACATTATTTTTCCATATACATACCTTGCCATTGCTGAAGGTTACCATGTAGCCTCTGTCTTCCATTGCCAAGATGGACACTAGGTTCCTTTTGAGGTCAGGTGCATTTAATACATCCTAGAATTTCTAGCCTTCTTGAATGCTTGTCCTCTTCCTTGATTCCCAGCTCTCCTCCTACCTTTGTTGTTGAATTTGTCATTCCTTTGATTTCCATCAGAGGGATTTAAAGTTGCACCACTGCATACTGTACCATGCTTCTATAATCATGATTATCATCATGTTACCCATGTCCATGATTTTGTCCATCATAATGCTGCTCAAACTAGTGTGCATCATCATCATGCTATCCTATATGTCCATGATCTCATGTTGCCCTTTATGTCCATGATCTCATTCATCATGATGCTCATGATCTCATACATAGTGACTTGCTTTATCGCAAATGTAACATCGTCATTTTCTTCTAGCCTTAGGTCCAGTCTTTCCTTTTGATTTAGTCCCAGAATTATTTCTTTTCTTTGCATGAGAAGAAAAGGCAGCAGGAGGACCTTTAGGCATAGGTATTTCTTGCACTTATTCCCTTGTTTCTTCTTGAATGCATCTAGCCATTAATTCCTCAAAACCAGGAATTACATTATAGTTCAAAAGAGTAGTCCTGAACACATACCATTCAAATGGAAATCCTCCAAGAGTTGTGAGTGTCATCTCTCCGTCAGTAATAGTTTCCCCAATAGATAGGAGATCGTTCTTGATCTCGGTGATTCTTAAGAAGTATGCTTGCATACTTTCATCTTTACCCTTCTTGATTTCCCTCAGCTTATTTCTAAGAAACAAAACTTGATTTGCATCATTAACTTTAAATAAACTCACTAGTCTATCGTAGATTTCCTTGGAGGTGTCCAGTTCAGAGATGTAGGCCACCAAGTGCTTGTCAATAGAGTCCCAGATGATCTTCTATTGTTTTGACTTCTCAATTTTTTCATTTGTTCTAGGTAGCAACGAATGCATTTGATGGAGGCTCAACAATATTGCCTCTCACATGATCCAACACTCCTTGATTCTCAAGGTTTAGATCGATATATATCTTCCATCCATGATAGTCAGCTTTCTCATGAAGCTTGTCTTCAGTAGGAAAGAGTGTTGAGGCCCCATAGTTCTTTTAGGATAGCCTTGCCAATATTCTCTTCGATGATTGCTCTTGCTCTTGCTTGAGATTTTTCTTCACCTCAGCTCCGATACCACGTAAAGTTATGGTATGTTCTATGCTTATAACAGTTTACTTATTTTCCTTATTATATTCCAAAGATTAGCAATCACACGTACATAAAGTAAAGTGCAGATAGAAAATTAAATGATCGACAAAAAACAAGCCAAGACAAGAGACACAAGATGTGGCGGCTAGCCAGGGACAAACCCCACAATGTGTGGGGAAACCCTTTGATCAAATCTTCTTTTATCTTCAATAATTCAGCAGAGAGAAATAGTACAACAAATCTGATTCATATCAGCAGTAGCAAACCCTGAATCAATAGCATCAGCATTAGCGGCTTCATTATCAAACTAGGGCAAACGATATCTTGCAAACCATTCGTCGGATTGACTTCATTCCACCACCAAAAGTTGCGACTTTCAGAGGAGGTTCAGATGAACCTACAGTGTAGTTCCAAAGAGGAGATATTCTAGGCCACGCAAGTCAATATTTACTTCTGCAGTTGCAGCTTCAGTTTTAGTAGTTTTCGGCTTCAAACTAGGGCAGTCGATATCTTGCAAACCGTTCGTCGGATTGACTTCATTCCACCAAAAAAAGTTGCGGCTTTCAGAGGAGGTTCAGATAAACCTACAGTGCAGTTCCAAAGAGGAGATCTTCTAGGCCACGTAAGTCAATCTTTACTTCTGCAGTTGCAGCTTCAGTTTCAGCAGTTTCCGGCTTCAAACTAGGGCAGTCGATTGCAAACCGTTCATCGGATTGACTTCATACCACCACCAAAAGTTGCAGCTTTCAGAGGAGGTTCAGATGAACCTACAACGCAGTTCCAAAGAGGACATATTCTAGGCCACGCAAGTCAATCTTTACTTCTGCAGTTGAGGCTTCAGTTTCAGCAGTTTTCGGCTTCACATGTGTGAGAGAGACCCATTTCAGCGCAGTAGAGAAGAGACTCATTTTTGCGTAGTAGAGAGAGAGAGATGTGATGAGATGAGTGAGTCCAAATGAGGAAATGTCCTCTTATATTTATACACAACTTTGGTGGGTGAATAGATACGACTCTTGGGCTTCTGAGCCTACATGAGTTGTAGGTCGGCTTGATAATAATTCCATAATCAAAATAAATTCATATCTCCATGAATACTTATCGGAATCGGATGATCTTTATATCAATCCTACACCTCTCGATGAGAGGAATCTAATAAAAATATTATCATCCATGAATAAGATGACCCACATGAAGTTTTGCCCTGGTTGCCAATTTTAACACATATACACATGAGATTGCTGATCTAAAGTCACGTATTTGTATGCACGCACTTTCATGCACGGAAAAGTGCGTACATGTGGGAAAGCTTATTTTTGGGTTCGTGATATTTATACCTATGGTTTTGGACCTTGGTATTGCGTCTGAAGTGTTGAACCCAGGTATTGGGTCCCTAGTATTGGTTCTAAATGGTTTTGGACCATGGTATTGAGTAAGGCCTAAGACTATAAAAAGAGAAGAAGATCATTAGGCAAAGGTATTCAGAATGTCTTGAATATCTGATGAAGTATGAGATCTAGTATGCAGGTTATGGGTTCATGATGCTTTGCTTGATCTAAGCTAAGGAGGAATCTCACCGGTTGATAGAGAACAAGATCTAAGGATAGATCGGGAATAAATGGTTTGGAATGAATCATCTCTATATGGTTTGATTATGCTTATTTTAGATCTATATACTGATGCATGTAATGTTTTTATCTGGGTATAACTTAAGTTTGAAATAGCTGCAACTCATGAAAGAATATTTACAGATGTATATGCGGGTTGACTTTGATAAAAGTGCATACATACGCAGGTTATATACATCTAAGTAGCGTATACCATATACACTATGATATTTGAAGTTACAGGTGGTTCTGGTAGTTGATGCAAAGTCTGAGTTCTGGTGATTGTTTACTGGTGTCGGTATTTTGCATATTCAGATTGGTTGATTATGTTTAGCTTTAGTGTTGATGGATGAGATCTATAATGGATCAGGGTCATAATGACTTATCTTTATGTGATCTGATGGACTAGATCTGGTTGCTAACATATGTATTATCCTTGTATATGTAATGATCTAGGTATGTCTGGAGTAAGGAAATGTAGAGAAGTTATAAGTAGGTAATTGATGACATATATGCTAGTTCTCTTTGGTGAAGTTGCGTATACACACTGGTTTGGCACTTCCAAGTAGCGTATGCACTCTGATGCATGATTTTTGATGATACGGTTGGTTTCGAATATTGTTAGAGAGTTCTGTGTTCTAGTGATTGCAGTTTGTTGACAGGGTTTCAATGATTCAGTATTGGGTGATTCAGAGATTGATGATGCTAGTGTTGATTGATTGTGTGCTTCAATGATATTGATGGGTCTAGTATGAAAATTGGATGAAACGTGGCCTTTAGATTATGGTGTTGTGCTTCAAGAGTATTAAGTTTGAAAATTTATGAAACGTGGTACCTAAAGGAAGAAATAGAAGGTTGTAGCCTTCTGCAGGTTGGCACCTACATACTAGTACATCTGCTAGTACAAGAACTAAGGGGGTGGTAGCTCCCTTCCAGTAGCAGTTGGAAAACGAGTGAAGGTTGGAGCATTCAGTAGACTGGCACCTACGTACTAGTAAAAGGATCGGCTAGTACAAGAGCAAAGGGGGTTGCAGCTCCCTTCCAGGAGAAGCTGGAGAACGAGAGAAGGTTGTAGCCTTCTGCAGGTAGAAGCCTGTGTACTGGTATAAAACTGCACCAGAACAGAAATATTGTAAAAAGAAGTTTCTTATTAAAAGAAGATAGAGACGACTTGCAGCAGGTGGTTTTCACCCACATTGGGTTTCCACCTTATATCATGGTGTTCATGTGTGCTTCTTGTGTGTGATGATTTGTTCTGTTTTACTGCTCCTGTTTACTGTTCATATGGCTAATAATGTTCTGATGCACTCATTAAGGATCAACTAACTGAATCATAAGTTTACTGGATATACGCTTGTTGCATTAAACACAGTTGCGTATACACACAGTTTGCCTTAACTGAAGTAACGTATATGAATCTGAATATGGAAATGAAAAAGTTATATTGATTTGATAATACTGATTCACCCCCCCCCCCCCCCCCAGTATTATTTCCAATAGATTAGTCATGATGTCACTTTTGACGAAGATATGGCTCTCAGCAAGGTGGACAATCTTCCAACTTTGAGGAGCTCTCAAGAAGCCGACACCGAGGAACCAAAAGAAAAGGATGATGAATCAATGCCTGATGTGGAAGAACCCATGGATCCAATTGATCCTCCTCCACATGAGCCTTCCTCTTCCATGAAAAGGCCTTCATGGCTTAAGGGGCTACTTTATGATGTTGAAGGACACACTGCACCCCAAGGAACCTTCCATGAAAGTAAGAAACCTAACAGGCATCAGGGATACCTAACCATCATGAGCACGATTATACAAAACGTGCCTTCATCATTCACAGATGTTATCAAGCGTCAAGTACGGAAGGATTCTATGACAAAAGAATATGAGTCTATTATGAAGAATGATGTCTAGGAAGTAGTTCCCAGACCCCTGGACAAGACAGTTGTCATGTCAAAATGGCTTTACAAGATAAAGCATGCAACAGATGGAAGTACGGAAAAGTATAAGTCTCGTTTTGTTGCTCGTGGTTTCTCCCAGAAGGAAGGTATAGACTATGATGAGATATTTGCACCTGTTGCTAGATATACGACCATCTGATCGATCATAGCCCTTGCAACTTCACAAGGATGGAACCTACATCAGATGGATGTCAAGACTGCGTTCTTGCGTGGTTCGATCAAAGAAAAGGTCTATGTGGAGCAACTCGAAGGATTTGAGATTTATGATCGAAAATCTCACATATGTAGGTTGAAGAAGGCTCTCTATGGGCTGAAGCAAGCACCTAGAGCATGGTATGAGAGAATCGATAGCTACTTGATGAAGCTCAGATTCACTAGGAGTGAAGCTGATCCTAACCTTTACTTTAAGGTTGAAAATGACAAACCTCTCATATTGGTGCTGTACGTGGATGACCTATTTCTAACAGGTGCAGACCCTCTCATTCAAAAATGTAAGAGGGAGATGGCTTCTAAATTTGAAATGAAGGACCTAGGACAGATGCACTATTTCCTAGGACTTGAAGTGTGGCAAAAGCTAGGGGAAATTTTCCTATCTCAAGGAAAATATGTGGTGAAAATATTGGAAATATTTGGTATGGTGGATTGCAAGCCTATAACTACCTTGATGGAGCTTGAATTCAAGAAGTTAAGCAGTAGTGTTGCTGGACCTGATTTACAAAATTCTATTGAGTATCGGTAACTCGTCGAAGCATTAATGTTCTTAGTGAACTCCCGTCTAGATATAGGCTTCGCAGTCAACACATTGAGTCAACATATGGTTGAACCCCACAACATACATTGGATTGGTGCCAAGAATCTGTTAAGATATCTTCGAGGCACAATCACTTATGGGTTAAGATACACTGTTGTAGATGTGAGACTACTTGGATACATATATGTTGATTGGGCATGCAATGTGGAGGACCGTAAGAGCACTTATGGGTGTTGTTTATCCTTGGGATCTGCTTCGATATCCTGGATGAGCAAGAAGCAAAAGTCGGTGGCCTTGAGCACTGCCGAAGCAGAGTATATTGCTGCTTGCATGGCCTTTTGTGAGGCAGTCTGGTTGAGAAAGCTCTTCAATGAGCTATTTGGATTTACATTGGATACCACTGTGATCTTATGTGACAACCAGAGTGGGATTCGTTTGTCAGAGAATCTTGTATTTCATGATCGCTCCAAGCATATCGATATCAGGTACCACTATATTCGAGATATGGTGCATCGAGGAGCTATAAGGCTCCAACATATCGGTACAGATGAACAAGTCGCCGAAATTTTGACAAAGCCCCTTGGGAAAGTAAAATTCCTGACTTTCCGAGAACAACTTGGAGTTGTTCAAAGACCCTCCGATGAGGGTCTTGTATGATGCATTGAGCTCTGGGAGCTCTGGGGGGGTGCGGGATACTTCTTGGAGCAACATATGACCACAGGATGATTCACTATCCCCTGGTGGTATACATGTACACCCCGTGGCGACTATGTAGTAGGATTGATGTGTTCTCTTGTGAGGCCTAGATTGATGTGTTCTCCATGGTGATTGTAGAAGGATTGATGTGTTCTCTTGTGAGGCCTGGATTGATGTGTTCTCCATGGCGATTGTAGCAGGATTGATGTGTTCTCCTGTGAGGCCTGGATTGATGTGTTCTCCTGTCGAGGCATCTTACCCATGCAGTCTGGGACTCATGGGAAGTACCTCTCATCTGATCAATGAGTAGGGAAATGAAGTTAGGGACCATAGTAGTATCGATGGACACATCGCTATATCTATTGTAGTCCCTATGCTAGGATGACCTCCATTGATCTGGGATCAATGATATTGGTTTGGGACTAGTGGTAGGAGTGGTACATTCTATGACACTGACTTCGGGTCGGTTGTTATTGGTCTGGGACTAGTGGTACACACTCTGACACTGACTTCGGGTTAGTGGAGGATGTTACTGGTCTGCGACTAGTGGTAGGAATTTTACATACTATGACACTGACTTTGGGTCGGTTGAGACTAGTCTGGGACTAGTGGTACATACTCTGAGGCTGACTTTAAGTCAGTATGATACATCCTCGATCATTTCTTCTTCTTCATAATTTGGACAAAAGCAGAGTAGAACAAAACAAAGTAGAGCAGAGCAGTACAGACCAGTACAGGGCAGAACAAGACAAAACAGAACATGCAAAATAGAGCAGAGCAGGGCAAGGGTTAGGCTATATAGGGCAGTGCATTTGCTAGATGAATAGTAGCGACCGACATACAGATTCCAGATGAAGTTATCCCTAGTTGAGAGGGGGTGTTAAATTGGCAAATAGGGCCAAACTTCATGTGTTTTATCTTATTCATGCCTAATAATATTTTTATTGGATTCCTCTCATCGAGAGGTGTAGGATTGATCTAAATATCATCCGATCCCGATAAGTATTTATGGAGATATGAATTTATTTTGATTATGGAATTATTATCAAGCCGACCTACAACTCATGTAGGCTCAGAAGCCCAACAGTCGCATCAAACATCAACGTTGTGTATAAATATAGGAGGACTTTTCCTCCTTTGCACTCACTCATCTCATCACATCTCTCTCTCTCTACTGCGCAGAAAAGAGTCTCATCTCTACTGCGCAGAAAAGGGTCTATCTCTCACACATGTGGAAGGAAGTTGCTGAACTTGAAGCTGCAAATGAAAATCCAAAGTCTGACTAGTGTTGACCATCATATCTCCTCCTCAGAATTGCATTGTAGGTCCATTTGGATCTCCTCTGAAGGCCGCATTTTTTGGTGGTGGAATCAAGCCGATCCGACAGTCGGTTTGTGAGAAATCAACTGCCCTAGTTTTGATGATGAAGCTGCTAATGCTGATGTTGCTGATCTAGGGTTTGCTACTGTTGATATAAATCAGATTTATTGTACTATTCTCTCTGTTGAATTATTGAAGATAAAAGAAGATTTGATCAAAGGGTTTCCCCACACATTGTGGGGTTTATCCCTAGCTAGCCACCACATCTTGTGTCTCTTGTCTTGGCTTGTTTTCTGTCGATCGTTTAATGTTCTATCTTAACTTTACTTTATGTACATGTGATTGATAATCTGTGGAATATAGTAAGAAAAAGAAGTAAACTGTTATAAGCATAGAACATACCATAAATTAACAATAGCTTAAGGTCATACCTATGATTTCACTCCAACAAAATGATTATATTTATGCATATACCTCTTGTAGTGATGAAGATACAAATTTACTTGGTGAACACTAGTTGCCAATGCGTATTTAGTGCCAAGTGCCAATGCATGTCAGTGTGTTCCAATGAGTGCCAGGGAGTGCTAGGGAATGTAAAGGTGTGCCAATGTATGCCAGGGATTTCTATGGAATTCCAAAAGGAAATGGAGTGCCAAGGAATTCCAACACATGATGGTGCATCCCAATAATTCTAATGGATTCCAGGTGCCAAACCATGCCAATCCATGCTAGCTAGGGAGTCTCATGGAGTGCTAGGGAACACAAGGGAGCATTGGGTTAAAATTAATGGAAATTAATGAATAAGAGGTATTCCATGGATTCCCTGTGAGTTCCATTATGTGATAGGGAGTGCTAGAGAGTTCCAATGTGTGCAGATATGCATAAATGTGCTAGGTGTTAAGTCGTGCCAAGTTCCAAGGCATTATAGTGTGTGCCAATACATGTTAGGGAGTGAAACAATGTCTAGAAAAATATTCACTTATAAAATATAAGATAAGAAGACATAAAGACACGTTAACTCTCAAAATATCTTCAAGGCAAACATAATCATATAAAGTACAAAATGGAGAGGGTTTGTAATTAATCTTATGTAATGTAAATTACAATTGATAGTTAATTGTATAACAATTATTTTTATGATCTTTACTAACATTTATTAGAATTGTTGAATGTTTTACATCATTGGAATGCCATCTTAATTGTAACTTATTTGAGAATTTATTATCGTATGTGAACTTTGATATGTTGTAATATGATTACCATTTCATTTCATATGTTGCAATATTAGATATAACAAAGAAATTAATCATTGCATGAAATAAATAATAACTTTTCATTCTAAATGTTTTCTTTTGTAGAACAAGGATTTTTGAGAAGATTTGAATGATCCTCATCACATAGATCCAAATCACGTTGGTTGTGATGCTAAGATGGTAGATGATGCTCATGATAACACAACTACAAATGATAGTGAGGCTGATGTCGATACAAATGACGATGATGATGGTCATGACGAACATAATAATGATGGTGATGATGATCATGAGGCAGTTGGTGGTAGCATCCTGTGACATTCATGATCATATGGATTACATCATGGATCGTTTTTTAATATATTGTTATGATGTTGATTTTCATGGTTACTTTCATACGTATCATTTTCACGGCCTCCAGTACCATATTATTGAGTTATATCTTTTTGACATGTATCACTTTGACTTACATGATGTATCATTTTGACTTATGTTGATTGTTGTACATGCATCATTTTCACATGTTATTGATCTACTAGTATATGGGAATTTCACTTGTTTTAGTTATATATGATGATGATATTATCACTATTGAATCATCGGTTTTTATTTATTGAATTTATTGAAAGTGGTTGATGATTTGGATGCATATTTATTATGTATGATGGTTTTGATTTAATGCTTATGATGGATGTTGTCATATTCACTTAAATTATAGATATTTGACTCACTTATTTTAATTATATATGATGATCATGTTACAATAATTATATTGTCATTTTATATATACTAGATGTTGTAGATTCTATTTTGATGGAGATTTAATAAGTACATTGATGTTTTTAATTTTTATGGATGTTTGTTTCCCTAAAAATTGTTTATAAATGTTATCCTATAAAATATCAAATGCATTCATATGACATACTGTATAATCATATAAATTATTTAAGAGACCTTATATATTTAACTAATTAAATTGAAATAAAACATATAAATTGAACTGTATGCAAAACAATAATAATTTTTGGAAGAAAAAAAGAAGAAACAATGGAAGCCAAATGGGAAGCAAAATCAGAAGCCATACTAGAAGCAAAATGGAAAGTAAAATTGGAAGCCAAAAGGGAAGCAAAACTAGAAGCAAAATGGAAAGAAAAACTGGAAGCAAAACGGGAAGAAAAAATGGAAGCCAAAGCAGAAGCCAAACTGGAAGCAAATTCTGGAGCTATTTTCAGGTGTTCGGAAGAAAAAAATAAGCAACAATGGAAGTAAAATTTTAAGCCACACGAGAAGAAAAAATAGAAGCCAAACTAGAATCCAAATTGGAAGCAAATCTTGGTGCTAATTCTAGCACTAAAATTGGCACTATTCCTAGTTCTATTCCTGGTGTTATTTATGGCGCAATTCCCAATGCTATTTTTCTAACTCTATTCCAGGCCTATTTCCAGCATTATTTATGGCGCAATTTCCAATGCTAAATTTGGCGCTATGATAATCATTCTTAATTGTGCCCACTTTTGTGTTGGAAAAGGTGTCCAATTCATGAAATAATATACACTAAATTTTGGCGCTATTTTAGGTGTTATTTTCCTGTTCAGTTGTAGTAGATGATGATGATTAATATGTCTCCTAATAGTAGAACTAGAATGTCTACCAGCGTGATTCCCATACGTGTGTGTTCTCCTCTCTGGGGTACTCAATAGTGCATTCCCTCTCATGGTGTATTCACTTTCTTGTTTTTGCCTCTTCCTAGACTTGCTACCATCTACCCCATTTGTTGTCTCTTCTGGTTCCAAGAGATCTGCCTACATCTATGACTAGCCCTCGACTCATGTTGCCTTTGTCTCTATAAGTTTGAGAGACTTTGCAGTATGAATAAATTTAGCTAAGCTTTCCTCTCTTGAGCCCTTAATAACCTTTCATTATCTTCCTTAAATCTCTTAATCTTAGCCCTTAGGCTCCTCAAAGGTATTCATCTAGTCAGGAGAGTTTTCCTGTCCCATGTTCTCCACTAAAGCTTCCTCATGCCCATGTTGTGACCTGTCAAAGCTGTGTTGAACCATCTTGCTACTCATTCCCTTGTTTCTTACTGTCCTATGCTTCTTGTGATGTGTTATCATTCAAACACAATTATTAGACACATTATAATATAAATAAATAACAAAAATCATGCCCATGAACTTGCTTTTGTGGAGTTGTTATGGTAAGCTAGTTGTAACAAACAATCCATGTTAGTACATCGATATTAGTTAATCGTCAAATCATTAGCATCACTACATATGCTTACCTAGTCAACAAAATATATCAGTCAACAAAAATTGTTATCTCATCCAAATGATGAATCATAAACCAACTTTTAACACCTAAACATTTGTTTTATTAATTTTCTAAAAATAATTATGAAACCCCTTTGCAGGAACCTTGTTGTTCTTTCCCATGATAGTGCCCATCCAGTCTAAGTATTGAACTTGGATGCTCTAATAACACTTATAAACGCACCCCCTTACCCTCAGAGATGTGCTCATTATAAATAAATCAACACAAATTATTATCTAATCCAATGATCAATCATAGACCAAATTTTAACACCTAAAAATTTGTTTGTAGGAATCTTGTAGTTACTTTCCCATGCTAGAGCCCATCCATTCTAAATGTTGAACCTGGATGCTTTGATACCACCTATAAACACACCCCCTTACCCTTGGGGATGTGCTCACTATACTTACCCAACTTCCCTAGTACAATTAGAGAAATGGGGTAATAATTTTTGTTTTGAATTTTTTTTGAGTTTTAAAAACAAGATTGCATGTCACCATCACACCCATCTCAGTGAGACGTTTCTAGTGATATAAAATTTTACCCAATTTAGACTCCTGGATCACAAGTTATGCTCTAAAAATTTAATTAGTTTTAACGAGTCATGCTACTTCTTCTTCTTTTGCCACTGGCATGTTACTACTCTTCCATGTCACATGGAAATGAAGGGTACCTTGATTCCACATCCTTGTATCTCTCTCTACCATTTCATGATGGTTATCACACATACACATAATTATAAGTTTATATAATACATGATATGGTGGTGAGGTGTGTGTTATCACCCATGTAAATTTTTTTATATAGGTTTGCCTCCCCCACCCCGTCATCAACGAGTCATATTGAAAATAATGAAATAAGATTCATTCATTAAAACCCAGGCCTCTGCCCACAAGTCAAGGTGTGAGGTTATATGGGTTATGGGACCCAACCCATGGGGCTTAATCTCTGATTCCATCCAAATGGATACGGTTGGTCATATTACAACAAAAAAATCACATCTTCTCCCTTGGTTATAAGTCTTGAACAAATGGAGTACAGGCCTAGCCCTCTAGGCTATGACCCCTCCATTCAATAAATATGAGTTCCAACTCCTTTTTTGGTGCTCCATATATCTATGTGTGTGTGTTTTATAAATTGTATGCCCATATCTATGACATTTAGCTTGTGCATTGGCCAAGCTCCTCGGCGTAGGCCCGTGGGCCAATTTTAACATTTCAAGGTCAATTCGACTGCAAAGTTTCAACCTTACACCATTAACATGGCATATCACTACCACCATAATCATGGCTATGAAACTTAAGCATTAATTTCTAGAACCTCAACACCTAATTCAACGATATTTATATAGGTGTACATATGTACACTTATTTTTTATTTTCTTTCTTTTTAGTTACTCTCCTTCCATGTTACAAAGATTGCCTTAAAACATCCATGCCTTATTACATTGATTTCACTGAAGCTTATACACCTTCTTATATCGATTGCACCAACAAATCTACCAATGTTGTGAGCATGATCCTGTGTCCTTGTATAGGTCTATTGTTCCTTAGAACCATCAATTATTCAATTCATTGGTCAAGTTAAGGTATCAATCAAGTTAATATAGGTTTATATACACGTGCATGGTGTTTTATTACATTAGAAACACAATTTTAGCCATTTTGTGCATACAATATTAAGATAGATTTTCATACATGAAAACATCAATGTAAAACCATAGTCATGACGAACCATGTATTAGGACTTCATCTCCTTTTAATTATAGGAGGAACATGAACCATTCATGCAAATAATATAACATTAATTTATTAGTCCAACATGAACATAATGGCAAGACGTACTTATGAAAACACTTACCTTGAAATGGATGTGGGAAATTGAGTTAGGGACAACAACTCTCCACCTAACCATAGATAAGTTGCAACCAATCCTTACTTGTAGTTGTCACCCTCAAGCCGGATTCAAAAGACTAAGATCATTTTCTTAATGGATTAATCACGAACATATTTGAAAAAAGGGACTCAAAATTTTTCCTCACCTCCACTCAACAAATAATTAGAAATCAACGAGATGCACAGGGAATCCAAAGGCATTCTATCTCCACTCTTCATTTATTCAACAACCAATAAACTCCAGGGGATCTATAGGCTTCACCTCCACCCTGAAGACATGTAACATAGTGGTTCCACCCAAAAGGGAATCCATAACCCACTTCCGAGAACCATATGAAACATGCAAAGGAGACTCTAGAATTCCCTTACTATGAATCCAAGGACTAAAACTACACCACAAGCTTTCAAGGGAATCTAGAGAATACCATCTCCGCCCTCCAACCCCATCGCATCCTGAGATTTGTCCTCACCTGAAGAGAATTCCTCCCACACTCCTATTTCTCAACCAAATTAATGTATCTTTTGTAGTTGTAGTTTATGTGCAAGCCTCCTCCTTACTACTCCAAATATTTTTAAATATTTCCAAACCAAGATATGCACAAATTTTCCCTGTTGTCTAATGTGCTTCCCTTTCTCATGGTGGTGTTGATTTGAGTTAATGTGCTTGTTATCTTTCTACTCTCAATTTTTTTTGTTCCTTATGTTTTTTGTTGTTGTTGTTGTGTTATGAGAGTATCTTCGAATACCCTCTCTCCCTATTGTCTCATGGTTATCCTTGTTTTGCAGTGATTAACTTCCATTATTTTTCCCTAGTTGTTAGTGTAATTTGTTTCCCATTAATTTCGTTGTCCTTCCTACCTTGTAATGTTTCTAAAGAAACATGGTCATTGTCCTTCTGCTTCAGCCTAGTTAAACTTAGAAAACACAATCCATTAAAAGCACGCCAACCAACCTTTAATGGTTGTCATAAACAATTCAATTCTTCAGCAATAAGGAAACTTGAACTATCCCAAGTAAATAACCTCCCCATCCTATGGAATTCATGTACCTTGACTCAACCCATTTTTTTGTAATTAAAAAACACACAAAATATTTACAATCCCTTCACAAGTAGAAATTGTTGGGTTGTGTTATATTCTTTCCACGTAGTTAATAGGGGGTTTGAAGGGCACCCGTAACCCCACTTTATTGGGTCCGGGGCAGTGCCCTGGAAAATTTTGGTTTTGGACCATATGTTAGGTTGGGCGGACCCACCTATGGTTTTGTGCATTATTTTCGCACATGTTTTTTGGACGCGATGGTTTTCGGTCCATGGTATTGGACGCGATGGTTTTCGGTCCATGGTATTGGATGCTTCGGCATGTATAAATATGTATTGTAACATTGAAAGGAAAATAACGAAAAATCAAGCTGGTAGTCCCGGTTTTGGGATCCAGGGAAAAATCTTTGTGCATATGTGTTTTATGGGTTATGCTCTTGCATTGTTTATTTTCTTTGTTTAAGAATTCGTATGCAGGTAATTTCTGTACAGGGTTAAAACTTACATTTGGTATCAGAGTTGTTGTGGCTTCAAGGGGACGCCTTTGTTGCTGAGGGGTTTTGCTCGGGCCTGTGGTAGACCCTGTTCAGTGGGAGATCTGTGAGATCGATTCTGGTGGTGAAAGAAGATGGCGAGCAGTGGAAAGATAGAGATTGAAAAGTTCAATGGTCAGAATTTTGAGTTGTGGAAACTCAAGATGGAGGATCTATTGGTGGATAAAGATCAGTGGATCGCGGTAGATCCGGGTACTAAACCATCGGGAGTGACCGATGAAGAATGGAAGAAGTTGGATCGGAAGGCAAAGAGCACAATACGATTGTGTGTCTCGGATTCAATATTGCTGAATGTATCAGGGGAAGCTACGGCAAAGGCTTTGTGGGTCAAGTTAGGGACTTTGTACCAATCTAAGTCTCTGGTGAATAAATTTTTCCTGCGGAAAAAGCTGTATAACCTGAGGATGAAAGATGGAGACTCGGTGACAGAGCATCTGAATGCGTTTAATACTGTGGTAAGTCAGTTATTATCTGTTGATATTAAAATTTCAGATGAAGATAAGTGCATCAGTTTGTTTTGTTCTCTACCAGATTCGTGGGATAGTCTGGTTATTGCAATAGGTAGCAATGCAACTGCTTTACATTTTGATGAAATAGTCTCAGCCTTGCTGACGGAGGAGATGAGACGGAAAAATATGGACAACCAGAATGGTGATGCCTTGTCTGTACGAGGACGGTCCCAGAACAGAAACAAAAATAAGTCATCGAGTGGGAGATCTAAATCTAGAGGGAGATCTAAATCTCCAGGAAAACCTACAAAGGTGGTGTGTTGGAAATGCAAAAAGGAAGGACACTTCAGAAGGGATTGTAAATCTAAAGCTCCTGATAAAGAAAGGGATCTGATGATGCTCCTTTTGCAGAGGCGAAAACCACCTCAGATGAAGGTGGGGATGTGTACTTGGCTTCTTCAAGTACACATGTAGATCATGAGGCATGGTTGATTGACTCAGGTGCATCCTTTCACTTCACTCCCCATAGAGAGTGGTTCTGCGAGTATGAGAAATACGATGGTGGTGATGTCTTCTTAGGAGATGATAGGAAGGCTAGAATCATTGGTCGGGGAAAAGTAAAGTTGAAGTTGCAAGGTGGAAGGGTTAGAACACTTTCGGGTGTTCTACATATTCCTGCATTGGCCAGAAATCTCATTTCTGTAAGCAAGTTGGATGATGCAGGTGTAAAGACGGTGTTCGAGAAAGATACCTGCAATATGGTTCGAGGAGCACTAATATTAATGCGGGGAGTTCGGATTGGAACTATGTACAAGCTGCAAGGTAGCACTGTTGTTGATGGGTGCAATAGTTCTATGGTTCCTGAAAATGAAGTAGAGAATCTAGTGGTCTCTGGAGAGAAGACCATGTTGTGGCATCAAAGGCTTGGACAAATTGGAGAGAAGGGCCTTCAAATACTTCATGGTAAAGGTATGGTAGAAGGTATGAATAATAGCTCTCTGGATTTTGATTTCTGTGAAAATTGTGTATATGGGAAGCAGAATCGGGTGAGTTTCCCCTCTGGTGGTAAGAGGACGAAACAGATATTAGAGCTTGTGTATAGTGATGTGTTTGGACCTGTGAAGGTTCCATCACTGGGTAAGTCTGTGTACTATGTATCATTCATAGATGACTTCTCAAGGAATACATGGATATATTTTCTTAAGAAGAAATCTGAAGTCTTTGACAGGTTTAAATAATTTAAGGCTCTGGTGGAAAATTAGACAGAGAAGAAGATAAAGGTGTTGAGGACAGATAATGGTGGAGAATTTTGCAGCAAGGAATTTGAAGAATTTTGTAAGAAGTGTGGTATAGCACGACAGAAGACTACTCCATATACACCTCAGCAAAATGGAGTCGCAGAAAGAATGAATAAGACGTTGATGGAAAGGGCAAGAAGCATGCTCAGTGGTGCCGGGTTAGGACAAGAATTCTGGGCAGAGGCGGTGGATACTGCATGTTACCTGATCAACAGATCACCTTCATCAATGTTGGAGGATAAGACTCCACAAGAAGTATGGACTGGTAAGAAACCCTCTCTTTCACACCTAAGGGTATTTGGATGTGATGCATATGTACATGTTCCAAAGGAGAAATGAACCAAGTTGGATAGTAAATCTGAAAAATGCATCTTTATTGGGTATAAGGATGGTTTAAAGGGTTATAAGCTTTGGAACCCAGTCACATGGAAGGTTGTGTACAACCGAGATGTGTTGTTCAGAGAGGTAAAAGATGTTATTCAACATGAATTCCAACCAAAGGAACCTGAGAAGATAGAGTTTGAGCTAAAGGAGGAAGAATCAGAATCTGCAGCAGAGGAGGAATCAGAAGATGAAGAACCACAAACTTCGGCTGTAAGAAGATCAGTTCGAGAAAGAAGGCAACCAGAATGGTATAGTCCATATGCTTTTAGTTCAAATTTTGCTTTGTCTGTTACTGATAATGATCCCAGAACTGTGAAGGAAGAAGTGGATTCAGAGGATGGAAAACTCTGGAAAGAGGCCATGGTCGATGAAATGGCATCTTTGCACAAAAATGAGGCTTGGGATCTGGTGGAGTTGCCGGCTGGAAGGAAACCCATTGGCAGCAAATGGGTGTTCAAGAAGAAGACAAATGCAGAAGGAAAGGTGGAGAAATACAAATCTCGGTTGGTAGCAAAAGGTTATTCCTAGGTGCCGGGAATTGATTTTGGTGATATTTTTTCTCCCGTTGCCAAGGTAACTTCTATTAGATTACTTTTATCTGTTGCTGCTGCTTTTGATTTTGAGGTAGAACAGATGGATGTGAAGACAACATTTCTTCACGGGGATTTGGAAGAGGAAATCTACATGAAGCAACCTGAAGGCTTTGCAGTGAAGGGTAAGAAAGAACTGGTATGCAAGTTAAAGAAGTCTCTGTATGGGTTAAAACAATCACCAAGGATGTGGTATCAGAAATTTGATACATTTATACAGGGACTTGGCTTCACCAGAAGCAAAGCAGATCATTATGTGTATTTTAAATTAATTGGTGACTGTATTATTTATCTGGTCTTGTATGTGGATAATATGTTGTTGGTTGGAAAAATTATCCAGGATTTGAAGACCCAATTGTCCTCCAAATTCGACATGAAAGATCTTGGTGCTGCAAACTATATTTTGGGCATGGAAATTAAAAGAAATCGGTCAAAGAGGAAGTTCTGGTTAAACCAGAGGAAGTATGTCGAGACAATACTCCAGAGGTTTAATATGCAGGATAGTAAACCGGTGAAGGTTCCTATTCCTATAGGTGTGAGGTTATCTATTGAACAGTGTCCCAAGACACAAGAAGAGGAAGAGGACATGTCCCGTGTTCCATATGCAAGTGCAGTGGGTAGCCTGATGTATGCAATGGTCTGTACTAGAGCAGACATTGCACATGCAGTGGGAGTATTGAGTAGGTTTATGTCAAAACCTGGAAGGAGCACTAGACAGCAGTGAAGCGGGTTTTCAGGTATTTCCGTGGCACTAGTGATTATGGTTTGCGCTACCAAGGAAGACTAGGATTGGACAGAGTGTTGGATATTCATGGCTTTGTTGATGCAGACTGGGCTGGAGATCTGGATCAGAGAAGATCTACAAGTGGGTATGTGTTTAACCTATTTGGAGGTGCATTCAGTTGGATGAGTAAGAAACAATATGTAGAGGCACTATCAACTACAGAGGCAGAATACATGGCAGCCACTCATGCAAGCAAGGAAGCAGTTTGGTTGCAGAGACTGTGTTCAAGTATGGGGTTAGTACGGGGAGCTATAAGAATAGACTGTGATAGCCAAAGTGCAATTTTCTTGGCAAATAACCCTGCTTATCATTCAAAGACAAAGAACATTGATGTTCAGTATCACTTTGTGAGGGATATGATAGAAGACAGAAAGGTGTTGCTGGTAAAGGTGGAAACTTCAAAGAATACTGCAGATGCATTGACAAAATCTGTGAGCTCTGAGAATTTCTCTTGGTGTAGAGAAGCAATGGGAATCTCAGGGCTGAAAAAATGACTAAGCTCTCCTGTGGCCCCCTGTGGAAAGAAAACAACAAGTGGGAGATTGTTGGGTTGTGTTATATTCTTTCCATTTAGTTAATAGGGGGTTTGAAGGGTACCCGTAACCCCACTTTATGGGGTCTGGGGCAACGCCCCGGAAAATTTTGGTTTTGGACCATATGTTAGGTTGGGCGGACTCACCTATGGTTTTGTGCATGATTTTCGCACATGTTTTTTGGACGCGATGGTTTTCGGTCCATGGTATTGGACGCGATGGTTTTCGGTCCATGGTATTGGATGTTTCGACATGTATAAATATGTATTGTAACATTGAAAGGAAAATAATGAAAAATCAAGCTGTTAGTCCCGGTTTTGGGATCCAGGGAAAAATATCTGTGCATATGCGTTTTATGGGTTATGCTCTCGCATTGTTTATTTTCTTTGTTTAAGAATTCGTATGCAGGTAATTTCTGTACAGGGTTAAAACCTACAGAAACAACTAGGTTTGTCACACAATTAGAGAAATTTTCAGGTCTAAAATGGGCCTCCTAAGGAATATCATAAAATAATAGTGGAAACAATAAAATAAGATTAGATTACATCATCAAATTTTAGAGGAAAAAAAAAAAAACTACCTTTTCAAATTATATTTTTAACTTATCTCCCCACGGTTTTAATCAAATTTCGAGAAGGAACACTTGTTCAATGCAGAATTGAAGTCATCATCCAAGGATTACCCATGTTGCATACTTTCGATGAATTTGCTACACAAATAATGAGAAATACATGAAAAATATGTGATTGCAATTATGTTTTTCATGTATTTCTGATTTTTTGTGTAGCAAGGTCCACTGAAAGTATATAACATAAGTACTCCATGGATGAGGAATTAAATTTTGCATCCAAAGAGTGCTCCCACTCAAAATTTGAGTAAAACCATAGGGAGATAAGATAAAAATACAAGTTGAAAAAGTAGTTTTTTTTTTTTTTTTTTTTACTCTTTTCTCCAATAATGAAAAATCATTCCCCGTGGTTGACATAATCATCTTGAATCCTATTGGTTCTTATAAATTTTATTTTAGTTGTACATTTTTTTTAGGCCCATTTTAGACCTCAAAATTTCTCTATTGCGAGCAATTTCCAGCTTATCTCATCCTACATCCAAAAAGGAATGCAATACTTTCTTGGAAAAATTAATTTTCTTAGAAGATTCATTCCAAGTTTCTTAGAGATAGTGAGACTATTGCAAAATATGGTCAAAAAGAACTTTGTCTTTAAGTGGTGAGACCAAGAAAGGGAATCCTTCCAAACCATTAAGCAAGCCATTTCTGAAGCTCCTCCTTTGATGATTCCTAATCTTACCAAGTGCTTCACCCTATATACCTTTTCTTTTGATATTGCATATTTTGTTATTCTCACCAAGAAGAGTAATCAACATGTTGAGATTCTTATTTCCTTCATGAGATCTAATTTAAAAGGGGTAAAACTCAACTATTTCGCAGTAGAGAAATGAGATTTTGTTGTCTTCAAGGCAATAAAACATTTCGGACCTTATCTGTCAAAATACAAGACTAAAATAATTGTCCCTTACACAACAATGAGAAATCTATTGGTTCAAAGAGAGCTTGGTGAGAAAAGAGCACATCAGATGACAACTCTTCGAGAGTATGATCTTGAAATTAAACCTACACAAATTGTTAGAGGTTAAGGCCTCTGTAAGTTGGTTGTCAGCTCTGTTAATTTTTTGAATGAATATTCTTGTTTAGATAATAAAATTTCTATTCAAGATGAAATTTATGCAATCCATTTAATTCGAATTCTTGGTAAGCTGAATTAAAATTATTTCTAATGCATGGTAAAACTCATTCACACCTTAATGCAAAGAAAATGAACACTCGTATTAAAATCAAATCCTTTCCAACTAATAAATAATATCCTTTTCTGAAAAAAAAATTATGATGGAGTATCACTTCATTATTTAAAACATGAATATTCTCATAAAATTTTAAAAGATTTACATTTTGGACCTATTAGTGGTCATTATGGTGGATATACCATTGCACATAAGGTGTTAAGGGCTAGCTACTATTGGCCCACACTATTCAGAGATGATCACGCTCTCACCTAAAAGTGCAAAAATCTTCCAAAAAGTTGTTGGTAGGATTAAAAGACCTACTTTCCTCCTACAACCTATTATAGTCAACACTCCTTTTCAACAATGGAGCTTAGACATCATTGGTCCTATGAACCCTGCCTCATCTCCAATATAATTTTATTATAACAAAAAATTGATTATTTTACAAGATGGGTGGAGGAAACCCCTCTTCGAGTGGTAAATACAAATAAAGTAATATCATTTCTAGAAACTAATATTATCACTCGAATTGGTGTTCCATAATCACTTTTTTTATATAATGCATCTTATTTCTCTTCTCTTGATCTTAACACTTTCACTCTAGAAAAAGGGATCCAAAAATAAATATTTAGCAAACTATTATCCTCGGGGTAATGGACTTACTAAATCAACGAATCAGAATTTGATCAGAATTTTGAAAACAATTGTTTCTGGTCATTAGAAGAACTGGTACACACCCTTGTACAATGCATTATGGGTTGATAAGGTTACCCCAAAATCTACCATTGGAAACTCATCATATTTCATTTTGTATGAGAGAGAGGCCATACTTCCTCCTAATATATTTCAACCTTCATTACAGTTATCCAAAAAAGCCTAGGACACTACATGTCCTACCATGTAGACTAGAATTAATGCCCTTCTCAAGTTGGAAGAAGAGAGAGAGAAAGCCAAGAAAAAGCTTGATGAGCATCAGTAAGTTGTTAAGCGTTTGTTCGATGATAAATCCTCTTCTGAAAAATGTTTTGAAGTAGGTGGTTTAGTACTTAAGTGGGACAAAATGCATAAGTTAAATGGGGAGCATACAAAGTTCCAGAAGTTGTGGCTAGGTCCTTTCATTATTACAGAAAAGATTGGCCTAGTAGTTTTTGATTGCAAACTTTGGAGGGGAAATATAAATCCATTTTAGTTAATGGAAAACTTCTAAAAATATTTTTTTCTCGATTCCCTCTCGAGAATTTTGTCTTGTAAATATTTCATTTCCAACTTACAATTTTATTTATGTTTTGATTTTTTCTTGTTTTTGGCTTGATTTTGTTTGTTTTTCTAAACTGTGTCTACTATAATCACTTGGAAAAGAAACATTTCTCTCTAAAACACTATGATCCAAGAAATATTTTGAAAATATGTCTCAATACTTTTGATTGACTTATCTGCAATTCTGGTAATCTGTCAATTAAATTTCTAAAAATTACCTGTATGTGTATCTATCTTGAAACTTATATTTCGATGGATTGTCATTTTATCAGGACATTCATATTACAACATTCGTGTATCACAAAATATGATTAAAAAGTAAAAAATAAATGGTCATGATCAACTTATTATGCCATCCTTTCCCTTGGGGAGTATTTCAAATTTTCTTTCCTATATGTTATGATATTTTCTTTAAATTATTTGAATAAAAAATGATCTATATGTAAAGAATTAGCTAAAGGATAGGAGGTCTCATTACGAATCAGCTCACTGTGATCATGAATCCTTATGAAATGACATTACCATGTCTGGTCACCAATCCATGGGAATGACTTTCAACTGTAACACTAAAGGACAACATATTTCATAACGAGTCGACTTGCTCATTTTCATAAGTTTTGTGAGTGAAATTTTAGACAAATGATCACCAAGCTAAAATAAATGCCTTTAGCTAATTCCTTTGAATTAAAAAAATATTAAATTCTAGCATATGGGATACAAGCATCTGGAAAATGGTTAATGGGTATCTCTGTCAAGGTTTTGGATGCCCGCTGGCAATAGTGGCCATGCCCTTGGTATTGAAGTTACCTTTCAATACCATCAATTGTCTGGTTAACTCATGCTTCATAAGATTTATATTTTTTTATCATTATTGAACTTGCAAGTAAAACCAGACATGTTCTTCTGCATCAATTTCTTGATTATGATACTGATTATATAAAATTTGTATCAACATTCTTCTCAAATAATTATTATCTGAATTGGAGATAAAGATCTTTTAGTTTATTTATTTTAGGAATTTTATATTTATCTTCCTTATTTCAACAAAGATAATTAGTTCACCCAGAAAATATCCCCATTTGTTAGCTTCCCAACAACTCCCCTTTCATTTCTTCTTTTTTAATGAAATGGCCCCCTATTCCCTTATATAATATTTTGAGTATTTGATCACATTATTGATTTTGGACATCAATTTTTATAACTCTTGGTAGAGCATTATGACACATAAAGTCTCTACTTCTTTGTGGCTTTTGGTTTGATCCTTAAATAAACTTTGCAACAGATTTCCTTGTATTGGTTCCATGGTTATTTTCATTTTTATTATATTTTATACATTTTTGTTGCAATTCCTAATGTTGTTTTTACCATAAATTAACATTTGAAATTTTTTTCATTTCATATAAGGATAAAAACACTTGTGTTTCTATCACTTTTATGTTATATTGATATCACTATTTCATACTTCTAAACATTATTAGGGATTGACCTTTTATGAATGTATTAAAATTTCTATATAATATATAATGTTTCGAGGTTAAACTCTATATCCATATGCCATCTGAACCCCTTTTTTCTATCAATTAAATTTATCGCTATGGAAACCTACACATTCGATAGCTCATTGATAACATTTATTTTATTTTAATGTTTGAATTATCACATGTATCCCTATGTTGATGAATCAAGTTATGAGCGGCCATGTCATTATATATATGTGATAAGGCTGGGAGTTATTTCGTTGATTGGTTTATTGGTTATATGGAAATGGTAATGGTCACGTGGCAATGTTAGTGTGTATGTGGTGTATTATGTGCCTGAAATGCAGACTAGGCTTATGGGGAAATATCCTGGGGTTCGATTGCTTTCATTATGATTTTGAATTGGTTTTATTATCGTCTTATAATACTAGTAAATGTTCCCTCTTTTCACTTTGAACCCCCTCATATCCAATACCTTTGTAGATTCTGTATATTGTCATTTATTTTTCATTCAAAACCCTACTCTTGTTGCTTCATAGATGTTCTTGGTATGTCGTTTGACCGATTTTCATTCTGGTAAACCCTAATCAGTCCCTTTGTTTCTCCTCTGTCGATACTATGGTCCAATTCTTTGCATTAGCCCTGCAAATAATTTAGGCACATTTCCATGGTTTCGGTTATAAGAGTTGAGCCCATTGGAGGTGAAACTATTGAGGCTTATGAGGAATATTTATACCTCTTCATTCAAGTGGGTTGGTGGTAATTTATATAGTCTTTCAAGGCGCACCATGCCGAAGTGGTGAAGGCATTTTTGTAGACTTACAATGGTAAATTTATGCAAGTTGGGGATGTGGAGATTTCAGTGAATGAGGTTTTCATTGTAGAGGCTACAAGGCTCCCTATGTAAGGTGAATGATGGTCGAAAATTTTTCTACTTAAGGACGTGTCGTGGGACAAATTATTTCTCTCAAAGAAAACCACATACAATATAAAAGGTACTCATCTAAACTCAATAAAATCCAAGTGGTGTGATCCAATTTTGATCATTAGATGGTATATAACATGCGAGTATTGATATGGTATGGTGTTTTATTACCATTTTAGATTGCTTATGGTGTTTTTATTCTATAAATTGAATCTACCATATTACCTACACAAAAGCCTCACAAAAATGTCCAAATTTTATCAAAGAGGTTTTAAAAGCCTTGAGCGCAACCTATTTAATTATGGATTGATCCGTATATTGGTCAAATTTAGGTTAAACCATTTGGGGGATTCATTGGATGTTTTTATGTGTTGAAATAATTTTGACAAAACCTCAAGGAATTGTCACGAAAAAATCTCATTGCTGGCTGAGAAAAATAATCAGGGTTTTCAGGAACATATCTCATAAAACCTCACCTCTCCACCTCGACCAGAAAAGCCTAGTTCTCCATATTCATAGGATACACTTTATGGTTTGAAGGAAAAGCTTGTCGATTTGGATCCTACCTGAATTACTCGAATCATGGTCAAAAGGATTAGAGTGGGTTTTGTTGAGAAAAAAATGATCCAACACTTGTAGTAAATCTCGAGACTCAGTCGAATGACCCTGTGCATTTTGACCATTGTGAACCTACAAATGACATTATAGTCGAATGTGAGAAAAATGTGATTTCATCAACCGAGGTTAAAAGTAAAAGACTTGCTATAATGATTTCCCAAGCTAAAAGGAACATGCATAGGAAGAAATCTTCTCCAACTATTCATATAGATGTTATTGAAGGGTCTTTGCCACAATAGGAAAAGCCCAAAGTTGAACTTGTTGAGGGTTGTGAAAATAATTTTGTTTTCAGTAAATCTGATTATGATACTGAGTTTATAACATAGAAAATTTCTCACAAATTTTTCCACGTGTTGTACTGGAAAGAAAAATGTGTGTACACAGTCTCATACCTTAAAGAACAAATTCATCATTTATAGGAACAAAATGCATAACTAAGGTCACAAAATAAATCCCTCAAAGAGAAACATGTAAAGAAAATTGTTTAACTTAGGGAAAAAACTACAGGTGACCAACAAGCAAGTTGCAATCAAATATTTTGGTGTGAATGTGATAATTACTTTAGATTTGCAAGATTTTACCACTTCAAAATGAATGGTGTTGAGGGTCAATTTTTTTTTCTATTTTGTGTCTTTGAAAGGTATGAGTCATTATTTGTTTGTTTGGTTTACTTTGTTAATAATAGCTATAAAATCTTAAGTTTTGTAGCCATTATTTAAATTAGATGATTTTTTTGTTAATTATATCTATTTCTTATCCTATAGGTATTGCTTGTAGCTACGCGACTCAACATTGATTTATTGTTTGGTCTTTTTGGTTCTCATTGCTTGTTGACATGGCATATTGAGTTATGATATTTATTTGTCATTAAAATCACTCTCTTTATGACCAATGTAGTTGTATTTGTAGGATAAACCTTGGTACCAAGATTTTGGGAACAAAAATATCTATTTTCCATTTGTAATTATTTTGTATGGATACCCTTTGGTATAAATACATTATAGAATTTGAAAAAAGGGGGGACCCAAATACTATATAAGGGTGGGATAGATAGACAAAGTTTAATACTTTAGTGGCAATGATACTTTGAATTATATACTGTAAGTTCATATAGAATGATTTTAGTATAATTCCCAATTTTGTTTCATATGTTGTTTCGTTTTGGGATTTCAAAGATTTCTTTGACTGTATTTTAGGAGGTCTAGAGATTTAAACATCACTTATTTGATTGTGCTTCAGTGAGCTAGTGTTAGTTATATTTATTCATCTATCAGTCATTAATTAGAATTGTTTGCATGTACTTCGAATTAAGTTATTTTTATTATGATTGTCATTTGCAAAAAAAATAACTTAATTTACATATAATGTGATTTTTTTATTCATGAACCATGTCTTAGGAAATTGAAATTGATACATGTATGTATATTGATGCAAATGGGATTAATAATCAGATTGCTTTATTTTCAAGATATATGTATAGTCTTTTGTATAGGATAAAAGGGTGTTTTTAGATTGTACTAACAGAACCAGTCTTATAGTTAAATATATTTTACACGGTAAAGGAATATTTATAGATAATAGTTTTGCATTTCATTTTTTATGTTTGACGTAAAATATTTTAAAGCAAGTTGATATATTTCATTTTTCTTAAAAGAATAACTAGTACACTTGTGTCCTTGCTCGTTATCTTTTCATTTATGTTACATTAAAAGTTAGTTGTATTTTATGATTAATCTTTTATTTGTATAAATATAATTCATTCTTTTAATTTCTATAATTTATCTTACACTAGTAACGCTCTTTCTTCCAGTGGTTCCCATTCGGTGTATATTTGTACATAACTATTAACTCCCCCTAACCAATTATAAATATATACGATAGGATATCTAGTTCAACTCTAACGATTTATTTTTCGAAAGAGGAGGAAATATCTAATTAACGGAGTCATGATGGCCATGAAACCCATCTGGAACAACTAGTCTAAATGACTTGGGTTATTAAAGAACCTCGCCCTGAAATGTTTCCTCTTGTTGATGAGTGGAAAATTTTTTCCCATCAACACACTATCAACTATAAAATTTTAATACATCGCAATCATCCATGCAAATATTATGTTTTAGCTATTGGATTGGTTCAACAAGCTGTGAGGATAAATTTTGATAGTCAAAGTGCAATCTTTCTACCTAAGAACTCAATGTACCATTCTAAAACAAAGCATATTTTTGTTCAACATCACTTTGTGAAAGATATGGTTGAACAAAAGAAGGTCTTTTTGATGAAGGTGGACACTTTGAAGAACGTTGCAGATTCATTAACAAAATCTATGAGCACTGAGAATTTCTCTTGGTGTAGAGAAATAATGGGCATTATTGCCCTTGATTATTGATCATGTGTTCCTATGATCCACTATGTGCAAAGAAAATAACAAGTAGGAGAATTTTAGATATGTGTTATATTTTTGGACAATTATCCCCACATGTCTTACATTGTGCCTCGTGCAACCACGAGTTAAGAGCAGTGCCCCCAAAAGGAAGAAAAAAGGGTAATTTCTTGCATCCTTTTTTGGCGGTTTTCGAGTCACAATCTTCACTTTTAGTACTTTTATGGTGCATGATGGTTTTTTCCATGGTTTTGTAGTTATGGTTAGGGAACTACACTTTTATTAGTGCTGATGGATGCCATATATATATATATATATATATATATATATATATATATATATATTGTATTGTAATAATGTATAGAAAAATATATTGAAAAATCTTGCTAGTTTTTGAGGATTAGATTTCTTGGATAAAATCTTTGTATGGATGTATACGTTTATCATTACATATTTCTGGTTTTAATTAAGAATATGTTTGCATACTAATTATATAGATTTATAACCTACCAATTATCAATATTTATTCCTATTTTAATTAAGTTTTATTTTTTCAAATAATTTATCTTTATTTCTTGATTTCAGAATTATTATTTTTCTATTAAACCCACCAATACAATTGACTATCATTCTTACATAGAATCTCTTATACATACATATATTAAAATATTAAATAAAAAGTTAATCTATTAACATCTTAAAAAAGTTAATTGTGATTATCGTTCTTACCTCAAATTTCTTATGAATACATCTATTAAAATATATTTAAAAAAATTAATCTACTAAAATAAAATCAAATCAAATCAAATTAAATATTAAGATATTGAAGAAAATCAAATCAAATATTAAGATATTGAAGAAAGATAATCGGCTATTGAAATCGGAGAAATACTACAAGCAAATAACTGATACATATCTGTTACAACAAAGCATTATAAAACAATTGTTAAGCTCCATTAAGTTTTTCCCAACTGTTGCCTACAATTGCGGAAGTGAACTGCAGTCATTTCCTTAATTTCTGTAAACCAACTACAGTATTTTCCTTAAATTACGAAAATCAACTGCAGCTAATTAATTTCTTGTTGGGAGCTTCTGAAGTGGTCCATTACTCCATCTGGAGTTCTCTACCATGATCTGTGGAACACCTGACACATAGCCATCAGAAGCTTGATGGAAGCTTGGCTATAAATTCTTCTGTTTGGTCCCCAAGCTCACTAACTCAATCCCCTTCAGTTTTACACCATCAAGTTGAGAGAGCAGAGCTTGGAAGTGCCTTCAGATTTTCTTGTTTTCCTGTTTTGGCATATTCCACTTAGGCGTGCTTTTTTAATACTATTCTTGGCTGAAAAAGCTTGAAGTTTTCTCTCTTTCTAACATTCTCAGACTTTTTGGCGTGTTGGTCTTCTTCGTATGAATGGACATACGATGTTTCCCCGAAGTCTCCGATGAATATGAATTTGATTTCATGTTTACAGCAAGTTCAAAAGGCTCACACGAGCGGCAGTAAGAAACCCGTGAACTGTAAGTTGTTGACGTTGTTTAATGCTGCAAGAATCATCTCTATGTTGAGTCGATGCTGGATTATCTAATCTCTGCACTGAAATCATGTACATGGAGACCAAATCATGTATAAGTTTTTTATGCATGGAAAATCAAGCTTTGTACAATTCAATCAACGGAGTGTTTGTCTATTCATGACTTGCATAGTGGATGAGGAACTGGAAAACTGAATCAATCCATCGATTGTGCACTGGTAATTTTAGAGAACTTTTGAGGGTGTTCGTGATTTGAACACATCTGAGTGTGAGAAGCATCAATGGCCGGAGGTAATTTATCTTGGGCATAAACTTTAACATTATTAAAGTTTTATTTTTCGATTCTTTTTTCCGCATTATAGTAGAATCGTTATAATCATTATTTAGCAATCATTTGGTATCAGAGCCTTATTTTATCTCTGCCTTGATGTGTGCAAATTTACAACAGTGCTTTAATTTTATTTATCTTGTGAGGAATTATTGCCGTCATTTGGAGTAATACTGATATTTACTGGAGTTTTTACTCATACTATGTCACTTATAGTTCTGGTTATATTAGTGCGAAGTCATATGGAGTTTATTTAAAATTTCATTTTGATTTATTCTTTTCACCAAACGTTGTTTTTGACACTGGTTAAAGAAATGTTTATAATTTTTTAAGTGTTTGGTCAGTGCGGTAATTGTTTCCGCTTTCCATATTTTTTAAATTGCTTCATATTAAACTGTGTATATGCCATTTCACGTAGCATGAAATGTGAAGTATTGTGTATATTTTTGTTTATGCAATTTATAATAAATAATGTCTAGTGATCCATATAATATTGACTGATTAGAAAATAGCCACAACATATCTAATTAAATAATATTATATGTTATGATTGGTTACAATCACATAAAGATTATTTAGACATTAAATTGTAATTAATTATACTAAATATAATAAATTTTATCCTAGGAATTTTTATTATATTTATGTAATTAATTAGGATAAAATATTCATAACTTACCCATAGGAATTATGAATCAATAGTTTTATCATAAAGTTCAAAACTAAGATAGAATTTATATCAAATTATAAATCATAATATACCCTTTAGAATTATGAATTAAGTGAATAATTTGACAAATTCTATCATAAAGAATAATAGAAACTGCTTGAATTATAAATTTGGCCCACAGGCAATTTTTATGTCATTAGATACAATTTTGAGCATGATTTACATTGGTAAAACATGAAATTTTATTTAGGCTTCAATTTTTAACTTAAGCATGTGATCTTTAATTTTATGCAGTTGTACAACCTGCAAATTTCTCTGAAATTCGTTGTGATATCCCCGAACTTAAGGGATATAACTATAAGGTATGGAAGGAGAGGGTTCTCCTTCATTCGGGGTGGATGGAAATAGACTATGCTATTAGGAAAGATGAACCACTCGGACTCACTAATACCAGCACTGCAGCGGACATCACGCTTTATGAACAATGGGAGCGATCCAATTGCCTAAACATGATGTTCATTAAGACTAAAATTTCATCTGGTATTCGTGGTTCCGTTGATCAGCATGAAAAGGTCCGAGACTTGCTAAAGGCCATTGATGATCAATTCGTCACTTCAGACAAGGCACTAGCAAGTACCCTAATCATGAAGTTCTCATCCCTAAGACTCACCAGTGTGAAAGGTGTGCGCGAGAACATCATGTAGATGAGGGACACTATGGCTCAATTGAAGAAACTCGAGGTTGAAATATTGGAGTCCTTTCTGGTGCACTACATCCTGAACACCTCGTGCACTACATCCTGAACACCCTTCCGCACCAATACAGACCTTTCAAAATCTCATACAACACACAAAAGGATAAATGGTCAATAAATGAACTCATGACAATGTGCGTTCAAGAGGAAGAGAGAACGGTGATGGAACTGGGAGAAAGTGCAATGCTAGCAACGCGTGGAAAGGGAAAATCTCAAGCCAATCGGAAAGGGAAAGGTAAAGTACCTCCCCAAGCCGATATTAAGAAGGATTCCAAGTGTTTCTTCTGTAAAAAGAAGGGACACATGAAAAAGGAATGCGCCAAATTTCAGAAATGGCTTGCGGTAAAGGTAATTTAATCTCGTTTATTTGTTATGAATCTAATATGGTTAACGTCAATATTAACACATGGTGGATTGATTCTGGATCAACAATTCACATTTTGAATTCCTTGCAGGGTTTGCAAAACCTAAGGAAGCCAGTGGGAAGTGAGCAAAGCATCTTATCAGGAAACAAGATGGGCTCGCATGTGGAAGCTATAGGAACATATTATTTAACTTTAAGTAGTGGTTTTGTTTTAGAATTAGAAAATACTTTTTATGTTCCAAGTTTTTTCTAGAAACTTGATTTCAGTCTTAAGGCTTGTACCTATTGGATATTCCTTTAACTTTTCAGAAAAATCCTTCATTCTATTTTATAAATCTGTTTATGTTGGGAATGGTATTTTGTCTAATGGTCTTTATTGCATTAATTTACAAAACAATGTCACTTATGATTCAATTCATGTTCACACTAGCACTAAAAGATGTGTTATTAATGAAGATTCCTCTAAATTATGGCACCATAGACTAGGTCATATCTCCATAGAAAGAATTAAAAGATTGGTAAATGAAGGGGTACTTAATACTCTGGATTTTACTGATTTTGAGACTTGTGTGGACTACATAAAGGGAAAGCAGACCAACAAGTCAAAGAAAGGTGCAAATAGGAGTTCAGACATATTAGAGATCATACATATTGATATATGTAGTCCAGACATGGAATCACATGGTCAGAGATACTTCATCTCTTTTATAGATGATTACTCACGATATATGTATCTCTACATGCTTCATAAAAAGAGCGAAGCATTAGATTCCTTTAAGATCTTTAAGGCTAAAGTAGAGAAACAGTGCAGCAAACAAATTAAGATCGTGAGATCAGATAGAGGTGGAGAATATTATGGTAGATACAAAGAAGATGGACAAGCACCTGGGCCATTCGCTAAATTTTTTTAAGAGCATGGGATTTTTGCCCAATACACCATGCCTGGTTCACCTCACCAGAATGGTGTAGCAGAAAGAAGAAACCGAACATTATTGGACATGGTGCGGAGTATGCTTAGTAGCTCCAATATTCCTAAATCCTTGTGGATTGAAGCACTTAAGACGACAATGTATATATTAAACCGAGTTCCAACCAAGGCTGTTCCTAAAACACCATTTGGATTATGGAAAGGTTGGAAACCGAGTTTGCGACATATGCACGTTTGGGGATGCCTGTCTGAAGTGAGAATATATAATACACAAGAGAAGAAGCTGGATCCAAGGACCATTAGTGGGTATTTCATTGGATATGCTGAAAGGTCTAAAGGTTACAGATTTTATTGTCCATCTCACAGCACTAGGATTGTGGAATCAAAAAATGCAAAGTTTCTTGAAAATGACTTGATCAGTGGGAGCGATCAAACCAGGAACATAGTTTCTGAGAAGGATCATTCAGAATCTCAACCTTCCACCTCGAGTCATAGATTGGTTATTGTTCATAGCACCCCTCAAGTACAAACTAGTGTTGAACAACCAATTGTTGAAGTTCCACAAGCTGTTGACGACATTCCAGTAGATCAGGTGGTTCAAGAGTTGCCAAGAACTTTTGAACAACAAGTTGAACCACATAGTTCTCAGGAAGATGATGGTACAACATTAAGAATATCTACTAGACCAAAGAGATTAGCAATTCCCGATGATTGTGTTGTGTATCTGCAAGAATCTGACTACAGCATTGGAGCCGAAAATGATCCCGAGTCCTTTTCACAAGCCATGAGTTGCAAAGAATCAAAATTATGGTACAATGCCATGAAGGAAGAGATGAATTCCATAAAGAGTAACGAAGTCTGGGATATTGTTGAGTTGCCTAATGGTGCAAAAGCAATTGGATGTAAATGGGTCTTTAAGACAAAGAAAGAATCATTGGGCAACATTGAGAGATACAAGGCAAGACTTGTTGCTAAGGGATTCACTCAGAAAGAAGGAATTGACTACATGGAGACTTTTTATCCTGTATCTAAGATAGTAGCCCATTTTGACTTGGAGTTGCAACAAATGGATGTGAAAACGACATTTCTTAATGGAGATCTAGAGGAGGAGGTTTACCTGAAACAACCTGAAGGATTCCCCTCTAGTGATGTTGAGAAATTGGTTTGCAAGCTCAAGAAGTCATTATACGATTTAAAACAAGCATCCAGCCAATGGTATTTGAAATTCCATAATGTAATTTATTCTTTCGGTTTTGTAGAAAACATTGTGGATCAATGTATATACCTGAAAGTTAGTGGGAGTAAAATTTGTTTTCTTGTTTTATATGTGGATGACATTTTGCTAGCAACCAATGATAAGGGTTTGTTACATGAGGTGAAACAATTCCTCTCTAAAAATTTTGATATGAAGGATATGGGTGAGGCATCTTATGTCATTGGCATTAAAATCCATAGAGAAAGATTTCGAGGCATCTTGGGTCTGTCTCAAGAAACCTATATTAATAAAATTTTAGAGAGATTTCAGATGAAGGATTGTTCACCAAGTGTAGCTCCCATTGTGAAGGGTGATAGGTTCAATTTGAACCAATGCCCGAAGAACGATTTTGAAAGGGAACAAATGAAGAGCATTCCATATGCTTCTGCTGTCGGAAGGCTAATGTATGCTTAGGTTTGCACAAGACCTGACATTGCATTTGTTGTGGGAATGTTGGGATGATATCAGAGTGATCCAGGTTTAGACCACTGGAGAGCTGCAAAGAAAGTAATGAGGTACCTTCAAGGAACCAAAGACTACATACTTATGTATAGGCGGATGGACAACTTGGAAGTAATTGGCTAGTCAGATTCTGACTTTGTTGGATGTGTTGATTCACGCAAATCAACATCAGGATACATTTTTATGATGGTCGGTGGAGCTGTATCATGGAGGAGTGCCAAGCAGACCTTAATTGCCACTTCCATTATGGAAGCTGAGTTTGTCTCTTGTTTTGAGGCTACTTTACATGGTGTATGGCTTAAGAGTTTCATTTTTGGGCTTAAAATTATGGATTCTATCTATAATCCATTGAGAATATATTGCAACAATTTAGTTGTTGTTTTTATGGCTAAAAAGAAAAAAAGTGGAAGTCGAAATAAACACATCGACATTAAGTATTTAGCTATAAGGGAACGTGTTAAAAAAAATAAAGTGGTCATTGAGCACGTCAGCACTGAGTTGATGATCGTTGATCCTTTGACTAAAGGCATGCCACCGTTTAAATTCAAGGATCATGTAATGAATATGGGACTTGGTTCCATTATGTAGTTTCTCATTGTATGGACAATTCTATTTCAATGAAATTCTTAATTATTGTGATGTTTTTCTCATATTTATGTGCACCTTAATTTGATTTGAGAAAACTCATTTGTGTGGGACCAGGAATAAACATAAGGTTTATTCATTAAGAAATTGTTGCCACATAAATTATAATAAGAATAAATACATAGTAATACATTGAAGATAATACTCGTCATTAGAGGACTTATCGCCATGATTCATGTATCTATTACTTAATATAGATTATCAATGGGTTTTAAGATGAGACATAAAGATTGAAAGTATGGACCAAGTGGGATAATGTTAAGCTCCATTAAGTTTTTCCCAACTGCTGCCTACAATTACGAAAGTGAACTGCAATCATTTCCTTAATTTTTGGAAACCAACTACAGTATTTTCCTTAAATTACGAAAATCAATTGCAGTTAATTAATTTCTTGTTGGGAGCTTTTGAAGTGGTCCATTACTCCATCTGGAGTTCTCTACCATGATCTGTGGAACACCTGACACATAGCCATCAAAAGCTTTATGGAAGCTTGGCTATAAATTCTTTTGTTTGGTCCCCAAGCTCACTAACTCAATCCCCTTCAGTTTTACACCATCAAGTTGAGAGAGCAGAGCTTGGAAGTGCCTTCAGATTTTCTTGTCTACCTGTTTTGGCATATTCCTCTTAGGCATGATTTTTTAATATTGTTCTTGGCTGAAAAGCCTAAAGTTTTCTCTCTTTCTAACATTCTCAGACTTTTTGGCATGTTGGTCTTCTTCGTATGAATGGACATACGATGTTTCCCTGAAGTCTCCGCTGAATATGCATTTGATTTCATGTTTACGGCAAGTTCAAAAGGCTCACACGAGCGGCAGTAAGAAACCTGTGAATTGTAAGTTGTTGACTTTGTTTAACGCTGCAAGGATCATCTCTCTATTGAGTTGATGCTGGATTATCTAATCACTGCACTGAAATCATGTACATGGAGACCAAATCGTGTATAAGTTTTTTATGCATGGGAAATCAAGCTTTGTACAATTCAACCGAAGGAGTATTTGTGTGTTTGTGACTTGCAAAGTGGATGAGGCACCAGAAAACTGAATCAATCCACCGATTGTGCACTGGTAATTTTAGAGAATTTTTGAAGGTGTTCGTGATTTGAACACATTTGAGTGTGAGAAACATCAATAGGCGGAGGTATTTTTCTTGGGCATCAATTTTTTACATTCTTTATGATTTCTTTAAATTTGTCTCCACGTTAAAAATCGTTGTTTATCTAACAACAACATAATGATATTGGAGGGGGAAGATAAAGGCCCTGAAAACCAAAATATATACTTGAATCGTACAAAATGGGTCTTCTATGGAAAAAATAATGTAAAAATACTTTTTCCGGGTAAGATCGTGCAAAATTAATAAATAATTTGTTAGGTAAAGATCACGTTTTGGAGGTTTGTTCGATCATGAAAAGCTTCATCGAATTCCGAGAAAAACAATACAATGAAAAAAATTCTTTAATATGATGTTTCAAATATGAACGCCCGGAAGATATTAATGGACAGAAAACACGACCCCTTTTTCGTCCGCGAATAATATTTACTTTTAATGGGGCCAATTAGATTTAAAAAAAAATTAAAATATGGTGTGAATTATTACAACGAGGGATTATAAAAAAAAATTGTAATATAAATTGAATTATTAGTGAATTTTAGACCAATTTTATAAAAATTATAATTTTTCAAGTTTAACTTGTTTAATTCTCAGATTTTTAGTATTTTGGAGTTTTATAGTGTTGAATTGATTTATTATTATTTAATTAGATCACATAGTTATTGGAAAATAGTGGAAATTTTGGTGAGATTTTGATAAATTGTAGCATAATTTTTGGAAAATTCAAGTTACAGCAATCAAACTTCAAGATTTTGGGTGCCCAAAGTTTTTTTGATGGTGCTGAATCCATTTCCACTTGATTCAGGTTTTGTTTTTAAATTAGCCAGATTCTAACTTTTGATGGTGCTGAATCCATTTCCACATCATTCAGGTGTTTTCTTTTTTCAAATAACCAGATTCTAACCAAAAATAATTATTCAGACAAATTTATAACCTAGGTAAACAACACCATTCATTTATGTATTCAAAAATTAAATTTAATAAATAAAAATCCCAATCTTAATTAAAATTAACTTAAATTATCTTCCTAAATTCTAAATTAAATAAAAACTTATACTCTCAAAACTTTTACCCAAAATTAACTTAAATTATCTTCCAAAATTGTAAATTAAATAAAAACTTATACTCTCAAAACTTTTACCCTTTTTAAATTAGAACGGATTCAATTTTTTGACACCCCAGAAAAAAAAACAGATTTCGGAAAGGTACATTTTCAACGTATTACAATATAGTCATGTCATAATGAGACTGCCACTGAAACTAAGGTAGAGATTATCATTAAACATACCAAACCCAGGATATCTAACCATCCAAACAACCGAAACTTTGCTCCAATCAATAATCCACTTACTCTCACTTTGTTTAGTGGAAAACATGACCAACTTTGTCCTCGCCAAAAACTCCGATTGAGACTGCAGTTGGATTTCAATTGAAGACCCAGGAAAGGAACCATCCATTTCACCAGCGAAGGTTGAAATGGTTGTGCATAATTTATTTCAAATTCGTTAAATATGTACAGTACATCATGTTGCAGGGATTACAGTTCCGTTATGACGGGAAGAATTTTACAATGAAAAAACGATGCAGATTATTAATCTTTGCTATTAATTTACAACAATTACAGTTTTCCCAGGGAAATCTATTACTCGAGAAAGGGCGAAACCAAATGAAGCAGAAGTCGACTAGTGGAAGAATAGAGTATGTGTGTGCTTCTTCATCTTTTAAACTCTACTCCTTCCTGCGAGCTCTCGAGATCGATGGAACTCTGAGAACCGTCGCGAAAGTACTGCCTCTCCACACCATGACTGCTCATCTCCACAGCCGCGGCGCCCTTCTTGTCGCCCTCGATCTCAGGCTTTTGCCCCAGCGGCTGATACGCTGTTTTGTCTGCATAAATTCCGACTGTTCTTGCATACAAGATGACCGTCGATACGAGAATTATTGCCAGATACCAGTTGAATTGTAAGTTAGCGAGCGCCTTCGCCCGCATAGTTGCTTCCTGGGTAGCGCACTTGACAACATCGTGGCCCTCAGTGTGCACCATGTTGCAACCCTTGGGGATGAAGGCCGGGATCCAGAGCATGAACCCCATGTGGACGAACCACGCACCCTGAAACACCAATGAAGCGGAGCGCACCGTTGCCACCAGAAAGCTCTTGGGCAACGGAACCTCGAGCAGCGTCGCGGACAAAGTGACGATAACGATGAGCTGGAGAAGCCAGTGGTAGTGCCCCTCGGCGCCTACGTGGTCGGCTGAGTGAAGGTGGAAAAGCAGCAGCTCTTGGCTAAAGGCGAGCGCACCGATCACGTGCAGCGCTCCCGGCGGAACCGTGAGCTTACTGAGTCCCGCATATAAAGCCACGGAAGCGTAGATGAGGAAGAACAACGATATGGAGGAGTGCTCGAAGTTGTTGAGGTGCTCCGGCGGGATGCTCCAGTCGTCTGCCAACGGTTGGTGCCTTTCCGGTCCGATGAACAGCTCTGCCAAAATAGATAAACATGATCCCGCTATAATGGCCGCCAACTCCAGGTACCTTAACTTCCCCTCTCTAAATTTAACCGGGAACCACGGCCTTGTGTGGAAGTCCCATGGTGCCCGCGCGTAGTTTGTGATGGTGTTGAAGAGATGCCAGAGGCCGATGAGCAGAAATCCTGTCCCTGGCAAGACATGACCGATGAAGGTACCCATGGAGGGATGGATAAATTTAGCTACGAAATCTGCAATAAACTTTAACAAAGAGTTAAGAATCATGGAAGACATTTATATGGGCGGGCTCTATAATTTTTAAAGGCGGCCTTCGGTCAGAGGTTGATGCGTAGCAGACACGTAGACTAGTGTTTTCGTAATCGCTGTCCTAGAACATTCCCGATATTCCTATGTTTAAATGCCATGTCATCATTTGCAATTATTTCAGGTCCACGTGATTTACCTTCTCCGACCGTTTGTTTCTGTGTACTGGCGAGTGCGGTCGGGAAACAAAACTATGAAAAATAGGGTACCCATTAAAAAATTCAATGGGTTCTGCTTAAATTTCAGATTGGTCATCGAGATTCAAATTCAAGGGGCTCAACTTAAATTTGAGGCTGGTTATCAAACTTCAAATTCCATGGGCTCTACTTAAATGCTATTCAATAGAATTTGATAATAACATAAAATTTTCCCACCGAATTTCTCTAGAACTTTCTACGCATTTGACGGTTGAAAAAAATGACAGTAAACTGAAACGAAAGGAAGAATAATCTAAATTACGGAGCTCCTCATTGTGAAGATTCGTGTGGATAAGTTTAGTTGTACAAATACGGTTTTATGCCTGACTTCATCACTCTCATTATCCATTTTATGAAGTCAAAAAGTTTGATTTCACAAACTCTTTTCTAGGGTAGAAATTAAAAAAAAAAAAATTGTAATTTTAAATGGTTACAGTTTGTGTAATTAAAAAAAAATAAAAAAAAATCAATTTTAATATTTAAAAATACAATTTAAATAATAAAATATTAAATTTGATTAAAAATATATATTTAAAAACAAAAACAACTACAATTTGTGTTTTAAAAATTATAAAAATTTATAATTTTAAATAGTTAAAATTTATATAGTTTAAAATATATATATATAAATATAATTGAAATAAAAAACATTAAATTTCATTAAACTTTATTTTTATATTTTAAAAAAACAACACTAAGTGTTTATCGTCTGCTAAGGATTTTTACTGTCTGATTAGGATTAATAACTATTGTTTGAAAAAAATTGTATATTAAAATCGATATTGAAGTTGGTGTGAGGTTTTCTTCTTTTTCCGAACGAAAAAAGCTTGAATATATCATATTGAGATAATATAAAGGTCAGATTTTACAGAATACGGCTAACAAGAGCTGATAGATCTTGATCTTTGACACAGAACTGAGATCAAAAGTTGAGCAGATAAAAAACGATTCCCCCACGAGGGAAGGAATGCATCAAAGCTGAAACATAATCATCATACATATACAAATATCATAGAAGTATGCATCATGAACCATAATCCAAATTTTATATGAGAAACATCTATATATGCTTCACAGGCCATAAGCATATTAAATATGATTCTAGATCACATGGACTCTGAGCAGCCATTATCCTCTACCTGTCAAAAAGATAAAACAACAAAACAAATGATAGAGAAAAACCAGAGAAAAAACATCATAGATGGGATCATAATCCGGGAATGGAGAAATCCTGGATGAAGCAGGAATTCTCACCATCTTCAATCTTCAAAGACCATGTACCTGCATCAAGGAGCAGACCTTGTTTTGACAAGCAATCTGCTTGCTGATTTTGAGAGCGACAGATGTGTTGAATGGATTTGTCTTTTATGAGACCCCAAAAATACATAATCCGGTCCATCCAACCAGCAAGGTGAGGGCTTCTGATGAGGCATGACCCCAGAACATGATCAATGACAGATTTTGAGTCACCAAAAATAGAGATAGCCTGAATATCACAAAAGATACAAAATGCGAGAAGGCCAGCAAGAGCCCTCGCCTCGGCCAAACTGTTTGTACCCATTCCCCCATTCCAAGAAATATAGAATTGAAGATCCTTATCCATAATGATGTGTACCCCGCATCCACAAATGCTTCGTTGCTCAGCTCCATCAAAAAATGCACATGGTAGACCTTTGTCCATGCTGCTATGCGGCTTACTGTTGCTTTTTTTCATCTTGGGATGTTTCGTTGGCACAGCTTCAAAGGATGCTACGATCTGTTGCACTATCGACAATAGGGGAATCTTTGATTCTTCGAAGATTTTGATGTTCCGCCATTTCCACAAAAACCAGGGGACAATAATAACCATTGGCCTCCATGAATCTTTTTGCCCATTCCACCAAGAATAAGCTTCCTGAAGTGAGTCGAAATCAATGAGAGGGAAACCATATAAGTTTGCCAGATCTTGCCAAACTTGCAGCAACGATTGACATTTAAAAAACATATGAAAATTAGATTCTTCAGAAGACTCGCACATAGCACATCTACTCAGGCCATGCCAACTCCTTTTTTTCAAATTATCCCATGTCAAATTTTTGTTGTAGAACACTAACCATGAGAACAGAATAAACTTTGGAGGGCATCCTGTCTTCCATAAAAGCAAAGGAAAAAGCGAGCCAGTGATAGGATTCTTTAAACCGATCATATCCTTGTAGATATCTTTTACTTGGACCGGTAAACAGGCATTTGGAATGGCCCACGACAGATAGTCAGCTGTGGAAGAACGATGAAAGCCGCAGCCAGTTAGCGATGCCTTTACAGATAGCCACAGATCAGCCAGAGACGCTGGCATGCCAATCTCAGAGGATTCTTTCCAGATGGGGAGTGGACCATTCCACTCTGATATGAGCTTGTCCCAGGTAAAAAAACCAATTCTGTGGAAAAACATAATAAGCTCCCCTGGAATTTTTATGTCTTCCCGACCACCCATGATAGGATCTATTCCTATAAGAATCCTGTTGCCCGATTGAAAACTCCACTTCAAATTGTTTAAGAAGTAATTCTCAATCTTGCGAAAACTGAGCCAAATGGCCGAGCCATATTTGGCTCCAATCCTGCCTTTCCTGTACCAGAATTCTATGCCCCTTCCTTTCATGTATTTCTTATTGATGGTGGAGCTCCATGGGCCTTCCCCAAAAACTCCTCTCCACAGAGATTTGCAGAGGAGGGCTTTTCCAAAAGTCCTCAAATCTAATAAACCCCAGCCTCCCATCTTCTTGGGCAGAGAGAGTTTTTCCATCTTAGCAAGGTGATATTTTTGTTGATTTGATTTGCCACCCCAAATAAAAGATGCAGATATCTTATTCATTTTGTGGATAATACTTGCAGGGAGGAAAAAGATATGAGCCTAGTAGACAGCCATTTGCGTTAGCACAGCTTGCGTTAAAATGACTCTTCCTGCTAAGGATAAACACTTGAATTCCCAAGCCGAGACCTTTTTGTAGAATCTATCAGTCAACCACTGCCAGTCTGCTTTGGAGTAATTGTTTGCTTTCAACTGAAAGCCCAGGTACTTTAAACCATCTTTGATCGGTCTCAACTCGATTCCAAACAGGTCAGAGATCCAATTCACCATTTCCAAATTGCTGTCATTGTGGAAGAGGATAGATTTAGCCTTGTTAATATATAAACCAGTAGCTTTTTGGAATCTATATAGGATGTCTTTTAGACAGATCCACGACATTCTGCAAAGCATTGCAAAAACTAGTACATCATCAACAAAAAGATTGTGTGAGATGAAGTTGTTCCTATAGATCTTTACGGGCTTGCATCTATCTTCTGAGACCGCCTTGTTTATGTGAAGGCTTAGAGAATTCATTGCCAAGATGAACAGAAGTGGAGAGAGGGGGCAGCCTTGGCGGAGTCCCCTTTCAGCTGGAAAAAATGGAGAAGGCATACCATTGATAATGACAACATAATTCACATTTTCCACGCACGCCATGATCCAGCTAATAGATCTCGAGTTTAGGCCGATTTTCGCTAGTAAGCATCTTACAAAGCCCCAGTCTAAACAGTCGAATGCTTTTTGTAAGTCAATTTTAAGTATGGCAGCATCTGACTTCTTTGAGAGCATAGAAAACAGACATTCCTGAGTATTAGCGACGGCATCGAGGATATTCCTTCCCTTCAAAAAAGCATGTTGATCCTTTGTAAGAAAAGTTGCTAAAGTCTCTTTAATCCTTTCAGCTATGATCTTTGTGATGATCTTAAAGGTTATGTTGCATAAGGAAATCGGCCTGAAATCCTGAAATGAATCCGCCTCTACTTTTTTTGGGATGAGAGCGATTTGAGTTGATGTTGTGATCTGATGAATGCTTCCTGAGATTCTGGATGCCTCAACCATCCTTGATATCAAAAAAATGAATGAAAAATTCTATTGTCCAGCCGTCTAGGCCAAGACATTTGTCTTTTTTAAATGCCCTTATGACATCCAGGAGTTCATTCTCTATTATAGGCCGAAGAAGGCTTGCTTTCTTTTCATCATCAAACATTTGAGGAAACAGGTCAATACCACAAAGAATGTCCTAGAAGTCACATCCTTCTCTTCTGTTGTATTGGTGCTGTGAGGTAAAATAACCCCCCTGACTGTCGCTTATTTTCCAAATTGCATTTTTCTCACGCCTAAAATTTGCGAATTTATGGAAAAACTTAGTATTCCTATCACCTTCTTGCAGCCAGGTTACCCTGCTTTTGAGTTTCCAAAAAGCTTCCTCTTGCTTCAGGATGTTCTGTTTTTTCCTTTCCAACTCTTTGATTCGGCATCTTATGCTAAAAGAGAGGGAATTAGCATCCATATCCTTTATGATACTGTCCAGCTCCATCTGAATTTCTTAAAAAGAAGCTCTGTCCCTCTGTCTTTTTTTAATTTGCCAATCTTTGACGACCTTCCTCATGGCTGATAGCTTATCCCTGAAAGTCATAAATGGGGGGACCTTATCATTTGCTGACAATTCCTTCCAGGATTTGGTAATGACTTCGTTGAAATCTGTTTCCTCCATACATGCCCTATTGAATTTAAAACAATACCATTTTCTGAAGCCGCTTTGCTTCCAATTGAGATATATTGGTCTATGGTCGGATATGAATGCCTCCCCAATGGATGACTGTGGCATACCTAGTTTATCAATAATGCTGCCATGAACAATGAAATGATCGATCCTTTTTGTAATATATGCCTCCTTTGATCTTCCATTGTCCCAAGTCGGTAACATTTTTGTTGGAACTATATCAACAAGATTTCTGAGTAGAAGTTCATTTTTTATGCGGTCAGCAAGCGGATCATTTCTCCTGCAGTTTCCCCATCGCTCTTCAGGGCTTAGTGTTACATTTAGGTCTCCTGTAATTATCAATGATTCTATATCAAGAATTTCTTAAACAAAAAACTTTTCCCAAAAAGGGATCCTATTCTTATAAGGAGCATAGGTGCTGAAAATATTAATGGGGCCTTTTTCCCCTCTGATATAGGCTGATATGAGAATGCCATCAAAACATTTGTACGCCTTTGCCTTGATCCAATTTGGCCTTTTTCCCTTTGCTTCTGAAGCTACCAGAAACCATGAAGGGAACATTTTCCTAAAATAAGCTATAGACACATGGTTACTGTGCATGGTTTCTTGTATTAAAATAATTTTTGGCTGAGCTGAATAAAAGAGATCCTTCAATGCCAAAAATTTGAGGTCTACTCCAAGACCTCTGATGTTCATTGAAATCATAAAGGTCATTTGGATGATTCTCCAGCCATACTTGCTCTAAGAGGATAAGATTCTGATATTTCGTAGATGGTAACATTGGTTAGGGATAGATTCCTTATCCCGCTGTCATCTACTGTTGTCCTCCCTCTAAAATCTCTGCTATCTCCATTACGCTTCTTTCTCACTGTTATGTTCCTTGCTGAGGTGGGGCTTATGAAAGGCATAGACGGTTTAGCAGGTTTATGAATGGTCAGCGGTTCGAGCTCCAGGGATTTTCTGCTTAAGAGGAAGTCTAAGTCACTGTCATATGGGTTTGCAGGAGATGAAGTCGGGGAATTTAGTGGGGTGATAGCCGCCATTGGCTCCTTGCCTTTCGAGGGAGGAGGCAGGTTCTTTCTGGACGTCGGCGATGACAAGGATATAAGAATGGGATGGGAACCCACAATAAAGTCTTTAAACTGGACGGGAGGGGACGGAACTGTTCTGTCATCGATTGGTTCAGGAATGGGCGGGCATTGCAAAAGAGGGGATATGATTTTTTTCGGGCATGCAAGCTTATCCGAGAAGTCGGGATTTGACTCCTGTTTGCAGGAGAAATCCTGAGACAAAAACTGCGGAGATAGAATGGCATTGTTATTTTGACCGTCCACTAATTCCGTCGGGGATAGGCTGGCTGAAGGGGGCGGAAACTCCCTTTCACTGCAAATGGGCGAGCCAATCCGGGTCTTCCGATGCGCTAATCTAGCTTTTGGTTTTGAAAGCCGGTGGCAATTTTTTATCAGATGTCCTGTTCTGTGGCATGCAGAGCATCTGAAAGGGATGCCCCAAAAATCCAGCCTTTGCTTTATTTTCAAATCTCTCCAGGCAATCTCAATATGGTCTGGAAACCCCCCCTATAGGCCTTTTCAATGAGGATCCATGCTATTCTCTTGTCCTTAGCGCCAAGGCACCAAGGGTCAACATAAACAAAGCGCCCGATAGAATTGCCTATCTCAGCAAGGGTCTCCTTGGACCACATCTCCAGGGGGAGATTTGGGAGCTTCACCCGAATTAAGTTGTTCGAAGGAGTATTTTTTAGAGGGTCATATCCAATGTACCACCTATAGAGAGCGAGGAAGCTCCTTTTATAAACCCAGGGGCATTTCAAAATGGATTCAACATCACTGGTCTTTAGAAAATGAAAGCAGTACCATTCTTTCATAAGATTAGAAATGATGGGGGTATATCCGATCACCTGTTTCCACTGGGTCTCAATCCACTTTCTCATCTCGGCATCATCCATTTCTGGAAAGTGCCACTTTCCCACCAAAGCAAGATTCTGCAGGCTATCTATTCTTTCAGACAAGTGAGTGTTATCCAGCTTTATTGCAGCTGGCGGGGGAGAAGTTTTAACAGGGTTCCGAATCTTATTATAACTGTTAGCGTGTTCACGTAACAGCTTTTCCCTCCGCTTAGAAACATCTTTTCTATTAGCCTCTCAGGATTACTGTTCTCTCTGGAAGCTTGTCCCCTCCCTGTCAGCATCATACCATGATGGCCTAACTACCACGTCGTCAAGGGTCGATTGCCAGTCAACAGGAAACTTGGCACTCTTCCATGCTTTCTCGGCCTGAATCGCGGCCTTGACCATGGACTCCGTGGCCGAGACATCCGAACCACCATCCATGCGTCACTGTCAGTACTTATCGGGATTAACTATATCCTAAATAGATTTTCAGATCATGCTAAGGACCAGCTATTTATCAAGCTCTGACCATATACCAGATGCAAAGCATGGAGAAAATAAATGCCATATAAGGGGAGATTAAACAGTTCTGACACTGAAAAAGATAGGTAGAAGACTCGAGAAAGAGGATTCCGGAGGTCGAGGCAGGTCCGGGAATGGAAAGCGACAGATGGACAGAAGATAATAACTAATGGGAGCCGTCACTACTGAAAGTGAATTAACTAAGAAAGGATGTTCCTATATTGTTTATAGACTCAAGTACAGAAACACGTCACCCAAAGGACATTCTTCAAATCTCAATGAGATTTTAAATTCCTTTCCTGATATGACTGAAAAAAAAAGGGACCCGTGGGAAATTTTCCAGTCCTGAGAAACAAAGAAACTTCGGCACAAGGGAAGGAGGCTGTCTGGCTGCAAATCCTGGAGCTCTAAGGATTACAGTGGATAAAACTGTTAGAGGCTCATGAAGATGTGCGCTCTTCCTGTGGATTGTTAGCTGGTAGATGAGTCATTACAAACCAGACATCAACAATAAATTTCCATAATACACCACCACTCTCCTATTTTAAAGCGGATGTCAGAGCAAGGTTTATGAATAACTATGAACCTCTTCACCATGTGGATGATTGCCCAGACCATTATGAAAAAACCAGTAACAATTGACAGAACTTAAAACAGCATACTGGTAGAAGCAGAAGCAAGTTTTATCCTTAAATTCCTTTCACCATGTGGATGATTGTCCAGACCATTATGAAAAAACCAGTAACAATTAACAGATACTTAAAACAACATACTGGTAGAAGCAGAAACAAGTTTTATCCTTCAATTCCTTTCATCACTAGTGCTTAAGAAGCGATGTATAATTATATTTAACAAGCAACAGACACGCTCATAAAACCATGCAATCTCTGTAATTTAGAGATAAAAGCTGCTTCCATAAAGAAGAAAGATTCAGATACAGAGATGACTCAGAAAACTGTAAGGGCAAAAAAAATACTAACCTCTTTCCAGGCGCATGTCGGAAGGAGAGCGTCAGTTGACCACCAGCTCGACCCGCAAACCAGAAGAAATTGAACACTAAAAAACTCTGATAAAGAGATAGAAAAAATCTCAGGGAGAGTAGCTCCGCTGAGACTAGGGGTCGAGAGGATCAAGAGATGGTAAAAAAACCAGCACTCTTTACAGAAGCCTGATTAATAGAGGGAAGTATGGAATAGAGTTGTCTGTGACGAGTTGGCGTGCATGGAAATCTAGTGCACTTCATGCATTGGTAGTTCAAAATACCTGTGAGTCATGGATTGGTATGGCTCTAGCTGACTGTAAAAAGCAGAGGCGCCCTGGTTGGTTGCTGTTCGGTCTGCATCTCCTCTCGACACACGCCCGGAAAAAAAAATACTTCCCCTTCAGTGTTGGTATATATTTACCTTTTCGGTGTGAGGTTTTCTTCACATTCATATGGTTTGCAGATACCATGGGGAATTTAATTATCATAATAGTTTACGATTTGGCAGAGGCTTTTGAATTTTAATTTTGTATTTTAGTTACTTACTTATTTAGATGTTATTTAGTTCACGTTTAATTTAATTTAATTAATATATAAAATAGATATTATATATATATATATATATATATATATATATTTTGTTTAAAGTATGGTATTAATTTTTTAAAATTATAAGTTGTTTAATTTGTAAAGATTAAATTTTATTGTAAGTGTTGAATTTATTTATGTATTTAAAAATGTATTATTTATATATTCAAAAGTGTCTTTTAAGAAATAAAGAATCATAATCTTATTAAAAATTTATATTTTCACATTCCAGTCAAAAAATTATTTCCTTTATTAATTAAACTAAGCTCTTAGTTAATGTGAATATGGTCCCTTATTTTTAAATATTTTGAAAGACTTCATGTCTATTAAATAAGTGGTTTGCATGTTTGTTGAATGTGCATTGAATTTAAAGTTGTAAATTGATATGGAAGGTTAATTATATTGAATTTTAGAGTTGTTAATTGATATGGAGGTTCTCTTTTATTTCAGATGTAATTTATGCACATAATTTATAGACTTTAATGATTTAATCATTTTATGAATTGATTTTTTTATTTTATTTTTTTGTAAATTTGATTGTGTATTTTTTTGTTTTGATCATGTTGTTGCTTAGTTTTTGTCATTCTGATTTGGGCACATAACTTATAGTCTTTAATAACTAATCCATTTTATAAATTGATTTTTCTTAATTATCTTTGTAAATTTGATTATGTATTTTTGTGCTTTGATCGCATTGTATTGTCATTGTGGTGAATTTACTCTTTCAATTATGTAAAGATATTGCCTCTCCACTTGTGAAACAAAGTGGTTTTCATGGTTAGGTGAATTATTTAGAGTGCCTTAGTGATTTCTCATATGGCATTCAATAATGTATGCACTCCATCAATTAGTGCATTTTTTCATGTATTACTTTGAGGAATTTGGTATTTTGTTTTCATGCTTTGATTGAGTTGTTGTGACTATGACACATTCACTTCTTGAATAGTTTAAGGTAGATGACTTTCACAATATAAAGCAAGGTGTTACTATAACTATCACTTATTGGGATTCAAGGGCTTCAATGAAGCTATACAACTTGCATCTCTAGTTTTTCTTCAAAGTAGTTGTTTTTCATTATAATGAGTTTTTTAATCATTAGTAATGGTTGGTTAGCCATGTACCCTATCCCATCGAATCAATCCAACAATTGGTTTAGGTGATCTATGATCAACATGTTTGTGGCACATTAGATTTTTACTTACAAAGGTTGGTGTAACAATTGCACACTAGTTCCATTGTGATTGTGACCCTAGCAGATTTGGCTCTTTCCCTACAAGGAAAAATGGTTTGTTAGCGAGGGTTGTACAATAGTGATTTTTAAGTGTGACATTGTATGTAGTTCACTTTGATTTTTGAATTTTTATTGAGGCTATGTGATTTATAGTTTGATTTTTTAATGTTGTATAGTTCTTCATTGCTATTGACATAATTTAGTGCACAAATAAGATAATATAGTTTTTTTTTTTTTATATATTATCTAAGAAAACCTTTTTCATTTAAATGAGGCCATGAAAAAAATGTTGTTTTTATGTGCTTTGCAACATAATTTTTCTGAGATGAAAAAGCATTTATATTCCATGGAAGGAATATACATGAACCTATCCCATAAGGTATTAAACATAGAGCCTCAAAATGTTAAAATTCCCTAGTGTATCATTTCATTATGTACGATATCTTAGAAATTGACTCGTATCCATCATTATATACATTCACATCATGAAATATTTACACAAATGACCAAAAGTAAGGCGTATAGAACATGGTTGTCTAAGAGAAACAAAGAAAATAAAAAGGAAAAGACATGTTATGAGTCACCTACCCATCAAAAAATTCATGTGAAACCAGGGACCCATCATGGAGCAACATAGCATCCTTTGAGAAAACATTTGCAATATTATTAAGTTCATGGTAGATATGATTGAAGGAGGACTATTCATAGTCTGAAATTGATTCACATACTACGTTGAGCAATGATTGTAAGTGTATTGCCTAAATCTTGACTTTTTCATTGGCCTAGTCAATGACCACCTTTGAGTCACCCATGACTTGTAACTTTGCAACAATATGTGATTTTTCTGTGTATTAAATCCCAAAGAGTAGTAAACTCATCTTTAGAATTAGATGTTTTCCTAGGGATGCAACGAACATGAAAATATTGCAAAGATTTTAAATACAAAACCACTCCAATGCCACATTTGGGAGGACGCCCTTAACTAGCACCATTAAAATAACCCCAAGGAATATCTAGGTCAAGCACTAACATATAAGGCTTGTGGGGATTAGCTTTTTTAGGCTCACATTTGAATTCTCAAGTAAGCTTTTCAACTAGACTTGCTAGTACTTCAACTAGAACCTATTTATCTTGAAAATACTAAGATTGTGATTCCACTAAATAAAATAAGTAAAAAAAAATCAAGGAAGAGCATTGTAACGACCACAACTGCATCTAAGAGCCAAGATATAACACATTTTTCCACACCAAGCATATTATAGTCATCCTTTTGCTTGAACTTACATGCTTTGGAAATGTAATATATGCTTTCTAATTTATTTAAATTTTCATGTAATTGAGCTTCACTATTGGGAAATATTCCAAAGTGTTTTAGAGGCTAGCAAACTTATTCTCTACTAGTTGCTTTGGAATTAGCACTCTAATAGTTTTTGGAACCATATGTGGTTATTTTCACTTTTGTGGTATAAAAAATGATCATCTACATATGTAGCATATATTAAATCCTTGCAATCTAGTGTATATTCATATACATCTCCATTGACTTTAATAATGATAAAAATAGTATTACCTTGAGTAAGTACTAGCCACTATGTGGCTTCATTCTTGTTTTGTTGTTAGTGCTATAATGAATATATGTTTGGGTGCCATTATCAAAGGAGGTGGTCATCTTCAAGTCCATCATACAATCTACCCTTTGGCCCTAAACCATTAAGCTATGTTAGTTGAGGCATTGGGCCATCTCATCTTTGAGAAAATGGACTAGTCATTTTTCTGAAGGCATCCTCCTCTTGAAACAAAGAGTAGGTTAGTTGGTCAATGTGTTATTTGGAAATTATTTTTTCATTGCAATCTTTATAAACTAAACTTTTGTGGAAACTATTATGGATTGAATCCTTATCATTTTTTGTTAATGCTCAAGCGAAAAAATTTAGTGGGAAAAATAAAATGATACAATGGAAGTCTAGAAGTATATGTGTGGGAAAAATAAAATGATACAATGGAAGTCTAGAAGTATATGTTTGCTTGGCTCTGAAAATATGGTTTCTTTTATTTTTCATGTGATATTCATCACCATTCCTTTAGTAGTTCAAGCTTCATTTAAGTACCTATAATATGTGGTACTTCTTTATTGAATAGGAAAAAAATGTGAGAATGGTTCACTAAGCTTATGGTGTTAGTTTCCAATTTCTAAATATGCATGAAAGCCTTGGAAACAATGCATGTGTTAGTTGCCAATTTCTAAATATGCATGAAAGCCTTGGAAACAATGCATGTGTAATATTCCTCTTGTTGGGTATAAACCCTTGATTCATTCCTACATCCAAAAACTAGAATAAACTCTACAAATCTTCCCTTGGTACAAATTTGACATATGAAAAGTGTTCCAACAAGTCAGGTAGAACTTGTGTTACATCCCTAGAGATAAGGAAGGGTTGTAGATTGCCATCCCATATTCAAGTGCATTGATTGAGTGTTAAATGGGTGGTGTGTGAATTATAAGAAAATGAAGCACAAAAGGTGCTCGTAGAGATTTTTGTTAGATATGGATCTTCCTTGATAAAGATTTGTGCATGGGCTTCAAACTTAAAATTGAAATTGTCTACTAAAAAGTGTGAAAAGATGGTAAAATCCATCTTATTTAGAAAGGAAAAGTTATGTAAGATCTACATTATCCTATACTAATTATTCTTTATGGTGTACATTAATTTAACTTCTAGATTCACATCCACTTAAACCCAAAACTAACTCATAAGAGTTCAAAAAGTACAATATAATAAAGGACATAGGAGTGCAAATTGATCTCTATAAATAACATAGAAAATTAATATAAATATTTTTTCCCCAAGGAAAATCAATACAAACATTAGATAAGGAATTCAAATAAAAAAGGAATGTCGAAGGAATCCAAATAACATGCAATGTCATAATCATTAGGGAATGTCATAATCCAACATAAGCCTCGACAAATGTCATAATATGACATAACACTTAATGCATATCACCTCGTGACAAAACCATTGAGAAATGTAGCAATTTGACATACACCAACCATGATGAACATTGCAATGTAACATCACCATAGTAGACCATAGCTAAAACATAATCAACATGGTCAACTATAGTCAACCATGGCTAGTATGTCCAACCATGGTCAACGATAGTCAATCATGGCTAACCATGGCTAACCATGTCGAACCATAGTCAACCAAATTGAATAATAGTCAATCAAATTCCCCCATGTTCAATCATAGTCAAAACATGGTCAAACATTATTATCCAAATTAAATTAAAATCAATCATAGAGAACCCATATTAAACCATAGTCTACTAAACATAAACCAAATTCAACCATAGCGAACCAAAGTCAACCATAGTGAACCAAAGTAAATGATAAGTTGACCATGGTCAAACCAAAGTTGATTGTGGTCATTTGTGGTCAACCATGTTATGCCATAAAAAATTATTGTCAACCATAATAAAACCAAAATCAACCATTGTTAACTAAAGATAATTATAGTATAACATGTTCAATCATAGTTTAAAATTGTCAACCCATGTCAACCATAGTTAGCCATGAAACCAAATACAACCATAGTAAATTATGGTTGATCAAATTCAATCATAGTAAAACAAAGCTAAACATGTTCAACCATAGTCTAACATTGTCAATCATATAGATATTCGACATTCATTATATCCACATTTTAATTCACAAATATATTAATCCTCTATGCATGTGATCCAAATTTATGAAGGGAATGAAATAAAATAACAATTTTTAACTAAGACACATAGATACAATGAAATTTGACTTCAATTAATAAATGGAAAATTTTGAAACTATATACTTGTAGAATGAAAGAAAACTAGCTTGAATGGTGGTAACTTATCTCTATGAAGATGTGTGATGGCTACATGTCTTCCTCAATTGTGTTAACGACGCTCAAAGGTCTTTTTATCATCAAGAAGCAATGAGAAAACCTAAACATCCAAAAAATTAACCCTAGGAGATGAAGCACCAAAGGTTTATGGGCTTCAATGGGGTAAGTTGGAACGTCAACTTTCCAAGGTCGTAACTTTGGCATACGATCTCCATTTGGCGTGCAGGATAGCCCATTGGAAAGGTATATTTGAGGAATACAATTTCTAACTGTCAATAGTTAGAAATTTGCATGTTTTCCTAGATAACGTCGTTTAGGGCTTCAAAACGACTCCGAAAATTCAAGACCTAAAAATTGCAAAAATAAAAATAAAAAAATTATGTTGTAAGTCAATATAATAAATAAGTAACCACCAATATCCACCTAAATCATCATATCAACAATAAATTAACATAATCACATAATTAAAAAAATTAATATATATTAATTTTATAAATTAGATAAAATCTTTAACTACCTATATAATTATTTTAAATATATTATAAAATATAATACAATATTTTAAAATTATTTATTAAAATATAATCTAATTTTTAATCAACAACTTTATTATTCAATGATAAATCCAAATCGATAATCTTCACTATTCTTGCAATAATTACAGAAAAGTTTTAAGTATTGAGAGTAAGTATTCTTCTATATTTTGGAGCTTGAAATTTGGAATAGTAAAATATATACACGAAAATGATAATATACCGCAAAGATTAAACATCAAAATAACTTCTAATTTAACCTTTGTAATAAATAAATAATGAAATCCTTCTTACCTTCTTTCGCACACTTACAAATTTTATGAAGCAGTGAGACTTCTTCGCGCCTTTACATATGGAGAAATATATACCCAGAAAAATAAATAATATATTTCAACGCAGGATTTCATTTATCGATGTACTCATGTGTTAGTTTTCTAACCATGAAATGGTTAGTAAATATTTAAAAAAAAAAACATTCAACAATGGATTTATTTTTCACACAAATATTATTCAAGAGTTTTTCCATTTATTGGATCGATCTTGGTAGAAATCTGAGCCATTTCCAGAAACTACCGATTAATTTAGCTTTCATTTTAAATGGTATTGGTATTACTTCATGGGTTTTCGGAGTTTAGGTAGGGTTTTTGGGTTTGTAATTTTGTTGGGGTCAATTTTATTTAAAATATAGAAGAATAAAAGAAGTAATTACAAAAGAGAATCATTCAAATTGAGGCAAGTTTTTAGAGTGATTTTTTATTTTGTTTTATTTGAAATTTTTATCTATTTTCTCAAAAGTAAGTTTATCAAAGTGATCTGAAGATTATCATTTCTGGTTGAAAGAGAATCCTTGTCAAAATCAGAAAAAGCCAACTCACTTGAGTCCAAAGAAGTATTATTATTCACTATCTATTTATGTGCTTGTAGAATAAACATGTTTCACAATGAGATCCTCAAGAGATTTTTGAGGAGTTGAAGACTGAACCTTATCCATTGAAAGCATTTCATCATTTGATCCTTCATCATCCTTCTTAGAATCATAGGAGGCCTTACTTTGCATGGGACAGCTTCCAACTTTTAGCTGCCAATGTTCAACTTTTGTTGCGATTTGAGCAAAGGGAAAGAATTCAGTAAATAGCATGTTTGATGACAGAAAAAGCAATATTTTCATAGTCCAAAGCCTAGGTCCAATAAAAATCCCCTATATCCATTTCAACACATATTCTTGCATAAGTATAAACTTCAAATTACGCATTAGAAAACTCAATTACGAAGAAACAAAAATAAATTTATTAAAAACATTTTTAAGTTTGTACAATTTTATTCTTACACAAACACTCCATTTCTACACTAAAAACAAACAAGTTAGATTTTCTAATGTGCTTCTAACCTATACCAACCCATAAAATAATATCTTTTTAAATTGATCTCAATTAGGTTTTATAATATTTTTCATATTTATCATGTCTAACCCATAAGCATAGGGATTCATTTCAAGGTAGTCTAACAATGTCACAATTTTCTTTAGGAAAATACAAATTCTCGCATGAATTTAAGAAAATTTGGGAAAAAAAAGTTTTAGAAATCTAGGTTACAGTTGTTAAACTTTAGTATTTGGAGTGCCTCACCTTTTTTTAATGATGCTAATCCATTTCAAACATTAAAGAAATTATTCAAACACTGCACGATTGGATTTCTTGAAAAAAAATTAACACTTCAGGATTTGATTTCTTGAAAAAATTATTATATTCTTGCCAAAATTTGTGGCCTCTGTAGACAAAGCCATTCATTTCAATTCTAAATTCAACTTTGAGACCTTAGAGATTAAATTATTAATATTTATCGCCATTTAAATTAATTAATTTAGTAATGTTTGCCATCATTTAATTTAATGGCTACCCAAATATTTTTCATTGAGCCGATAGGCTCATTCTACAACCCAGTACTTACTCAGTATGAGGGGATGTGTAAGTCTATCAATCTGTCACCCTTATATATATATATATATATATATATAGAGCAGATTGAAAAATAATGTTAGTTATAATATAAAACTACTTGAAGATCTATATTATACTTAAAATATATATTAATAATAACAAAAACATTTTAATTTACATGATAAAATGTCTGTAAAATATATTATACATCATTTAAAAAAATGTATATATAAAAAAAAAAAAAAAAATTACAGTTAAAACATTTATTTGGTCTTATATATACTCTATTTAGTATACAATTTAAATGATGAAAAATAACACATTGTATTTTGCACTGTAAACAAATTTGGTAACTCACAACTCATATTAATCTTAGATGGGTACTTATTTGGTTTTATATATATTTTATTTAGTACACAATTTAAACGATGAAAAATAACACATTATATTTTTCACTGTAAAAAAATTTAATCTCTACCATTCATATTAATGTTAAATCGATACTTAAAATAAATCCCAAAAATTAAACAGACCATATCTTCAAATCCCAAACTAATGTTCAAATAGCTCTCTATATTTTAAATTCCTATTATATGTACAATACACTGGATAAGTTATGGCTCAGGCATTACAATGCAATTTAATTATGGGAAGAATTAAGTATCGTGGCAATTATTAACTTTCAACGCTATTAGAGTTTTCGCAATTTAATTACAGGAAGAATTAAGTATTGAGGCAATTATTGACTTTCAATTCTATCACAGTTTTCGCAATGCTATTAAAGATGCTACAATTCCACACAGGAATTCATTAGCCATCCTGATCTTGATTGTCGGGAATATTTGGAAAAAAAACTATACGGAGAAAATTTAATAAGTGGTAATAGCCCAATCAGGTTCCGGAAGCACCAAACACTTAACTGAACCCGATTACAAGAATATTAGATGTGTTTCATCATCTTTCAATTATCTTCATTGCTTCCTCCAAATGCTCGAGATCGATGGAACTCGGAGAACCGTCGCCAAGTATCGCCTTTCGACTCCATGTGTCACGCCCCAAAGCCTGTGGTAGTCTTTCAATTGTGCTCGGCGAGGTGCGGCACCACCGAACACTTTCTTTTCACCAATACTTATGTTTGTGGACTACGCCTAACCACTTATTCCTACTTAGTTTGTGTTTCGCAACCAATTATTATTAATGTTTCCTTTATACCAATGAACACCCATACACATTCATTAACATCAATGATTATACATGAAGAGCACAATTGCACAGTATAAAAGGAGGGGCAACTCCCTGAACAATGAGTCTGCCCGATAATATATTATACAAATTTCAATGTTACAAAGCTTTACAAGTATACTTGGAAACACCAAGTTTCATACTTAGCCAATTTTACAATCTTCGGCAAACTCGGTTGCCTAGCTCGTCAGTGCCTCCACACGGTTGCCGCACAACTCACCAACCCTTTGTTCACCTCGTCACACGATCGTGTTGTTTGCCCAACTTGGGCGCGCCTCCAAGTTGCCACACACGGGCACCTCTAACCGAGACACTCCTCCGTTCACAATCTCAACACTTCACCAAGTCACTGTGCACACTTGCACGACGGGCGGGTGCTCACCCAAGTCACCCAAGAACCCGTGCTAAGTTGTCGCACAAACCGGGCGCTCTCCCTTTGTTTCACCATCGGGCACTCCTTCGCACAACCAGGGCACCACACTCGTGCATGCCCTTCTCCAACCGACGGGCGACCCTGCCCTCGCCTTACACCCAAAACCAAGACAACGCATTTCCTTCGTGTAGCCTCGACCAAGGTTGGGTGCATCATCGTATGCGACTTCCTTCTATGGTTGCGGATACCTTTCTTTAACGCACCTATTCTTTGTTGGATGAGCGAAGTTGTTCGGTTGTCAAATGAGCTCCATGCGTGATATACTTATACGCTGCCATGGATCAGTTGTGCCAACTCTTGGCCGACTCTTGTCTTTCATTAACCAACGCCTTCGTTTGTCATTTCACATGGTCGGCCCATCGCCAATGCCCAACTAACAAACCTTCCATCGTCGGCTTTTATGAACGAACTCCCCTAGCTCGTCCCTTATAAACATACGACCTGCTCCTCACTTGTACGCACTCGCTCCAAGTGTTTTTCTCTATCACGTTTCTAATTCGTGCGCTCGGTGGTTAGTAAGAACCGCAGGTTCTTACATCCTCCTCCACCTGAAGTGGTTGTCGTCCTCGACAACATACCATCCTGGTAGCCATCCACCAAGATCAAAATTTTCATATCTGGACAGTCTTATCCATGATATCAACTCCTCCACATACTGCAAACATCCCTGCAACATATGTAGAACTACCATCTCCATCATGTGTCGTCCATCTGTAGGCTGCCTGTCAAGATACTCCACCTGATATGGACATCTGTCTGCACGCTGGTACCCCTCATGACTCGAACTAGTTGGGTAGCTAATCCAACCATATGCCCAAACCATAATAATGCACATCCTTATGCCATTATCAGTCTTTCCCTGACTTCTGCTACATCTCGGACTCATCAAGTCTGCTCTCGATCCCATGGTCGGGTCCATGGAAACTCCATCCCATCTGCAACATGTCCAAGCCATGGCCTTGTTGCAAAAGAGTGTACAACCTCTCCACTGGCTCATATAATCCCCATGTCACAACAACATCTGCACAACATCCTTTGCTTCGGCACTCCCCATAGAATGTCCATGACACCTCTATACATGCTCCTGCATAATGTGCCTGCATAACTATCATGCTCCACATCTCCCACCTGATGTCCATGACTCTAGTTGTCCATGATGTCCAACCCATGTAGACCCCATCCCAACATCTGGCCATCTAAATCCAAGTCTACAATCTGTCATAAAGAAGCCCCTTCCCAAGGCCCCTTGCTAAGTTGGTGTAGCCCCTCCCAAACAAGGTCCCTACACCAACCCATCTCCAAGGTTGTCTATAGAGAAAGGAGGGCCAGGAAGTTTCCTCCCTGACTCTCATCCACCAATGTATCATATTAATGTTATGTCCTCAAGTATCTGTGCACAGCCTCAATCTCCTCACATGTACATCCAAGCTCTCCTAGCTTGTCCTTTATCAACTGAAAGTCATATATGCCCATAGCATACCTGCAAAAATCCACTATACCAGCCAGATCTCTACCTTCATAATCCTCATCAACCACTGCCTCTGAAGTAGTACTCAGACTCCCTTCTTTCGTAACTCCATTGTGAAGATGATCAATAGAAGATGTCTCTGTCAAGTGCTCCCTAATCCGTGAGATTTTCCTCTCACTTCCTTCCTTCTTCCTCGCTCTTGCAACGAAGTCAATCAACTTCCCTTCCTTTGTTGTTTAAGTCATACTCCCAAGTCCTCTTTGCTCCAAATCCTCATGCTTCACATTCAGATCTTTGGGATACAAAGTCATAGAATTCATCCTTGGTCTATACCCCAAGCAACTCCTTCTATTCATCGGAACCATCATGGTTCTTCCCTCAGCTGTGATCAAGAGAATGTCCCGGTCCACCATTGGTATGGCTTGTGCAAGCCTCATGAAATCTTGCCCCAGCACCATAGAATGATCATCCATGTCCACAATCCTCAAGTCCAACTTTCCAAACCATGATCCCACTCTCACCTGAGTGTTCTCCATCACACCAATAACAGCTTTCATGGTAGAGTTGACTGCTTTGAAATCACTCCACTCCCTCTCCATTTCAGCTTTCTTCCCAAAATACTTTGCTGCCTTCTTACTCAAGAAGCTATGAGTAGCCCCCGTATCCACCAAAGCTGCAAATCTCTTGCCTTTTATGGTCACTTTCACAAAACTCAGCTTCAAGGAATCACCTCCTTCTGTCGGCTTTATCTTGTGTCTCACATCAACAACCTTCTTCAAGAATTCGGCCTCAGAAGTGTCAATTGGCTTGTACTCCAACTTGACATTCCTTCTAAGGTACTTCACCTCCCTGCTTGGTTCTTCTAAGCAACTCGATCCTGGTCCAGCCTATCTTCCATCAAGCTTGTCCTCATCAACTTCTTCTCAAGTGCACCAACCAAGTGTCCATTGACTACTTCCATAGAACTAAGCTTCCGAACATCCTCTGGATTGTCTCGGTAATGAGTTCCCAGCCTGTCAATGTAGTCGAGCTCTTCTTGCTCAATTACAACGATGTTCTTACCAAGAAGCTTCTTCTTTATTTATTCCTCAACTTTCTTGATTTCTGCTTCCACCATGGCACTTTTCTTCCTCAACCGAGCTCTTTCATCCAAGAGCTCTTGAAGACCAAGACCACTTCGTCGGATCTCTTCATCAAGTTCCTTGAGTTCAACATCTGTCGTACTTCTGCATTGGCTTTTGAGTTCTTCAAGTTCCCTCCTTAGTTCCGAACAGATTTCCCGAATCTTCATGTTCTCAACTTTCATCGAAACCCAGTTAGAACTCCATCGACCCATCTGTTACAACACTTTGTACCAGAAGACTTCACCTGCATTATGGCTAGATTCACCTGCCATAGGTTCATCCACCATCTTTTCCTTTCATCCTTCTCCAAGTTCCCTGCAAAACATGAACCAACTCTTGTTCCACTTGTATGTGAAATCAGCTTCCTTCACCTGCAAGTATTTGTTCACCACTTCCAAGTGTATGCACACCTGCTTCACCCAGCTTCCTGCAAGACTCCTCCAAGTCTTCAGACTAGCTTTGATACCAACTGTCATGCCCCCAAGCCTGCAATAGTCTTTCAACCATGCTAGGTGAGTTGCGGCACCACCGAACACTTTCTTTTCACCAATACTTATGTTTGTGGACTACGCCTGACCACTTATTCCTACTTAGTTTGTGTTTCGCAACCAAGTATTATTAATGTTTCCTTTATACCAATGAACACCCATACACATTCATTAACATCAACAATTATACATGAAGAACACAATTGCACAGAGTAAAGGGAGGGGAAACTCCCTGAACAATGAGTCTGCCCGATAATATAATATACAAATTTCAATGTTACAAAGCTTTACAAGTATACTTGGAAACACCAAGTTTCATACTTAGCCAATTTTACAATCTTCGGCAAACTCGGTTGCCCAGCTCGTCGGTGCCTCCGCATGACTCACCAACCCTTCGTTCACCTCGTCGCACGATCGTGTTGTTTTCCCAACTTGGGCGCGCCTCCAAGTCACCACACATGGGCGCCTCTAACCGAGACACTCCTCCGTTCACAATCTCAACGCTTCACCAAGTCACCGTGCACACTTGCACGATGGGCGGGTGCTCACCCGAGTCACCCAAGAACCCGTGCCAAGTCATCGCACAAACCGGGCGCTCTCCCTTTGTTTCACCGTTGGGTGCTCCTTCGCACAACCCGTGCACACCCTTCTCCAACCGGTGGGCGACCCTGCCCTCGCTTTACACCCAAAACCAAGACAGCGCGTTTCCTTCATGTAGCCTCGCCCAAGGTTGGGCGCATCACCGTATGCGACTTCCTTCTATGGCTGCGGCTACCTTTCTTTAACGCACCTCTTCTTCGTTGGATGAGCGAAGTTGTTCGCTTGTCAAATGAGCTCCATGCGTGGTATACTTATACGCTGCCATGGATCAGTCGTGCCAACTCTCGGCCGACTCTTGTCTTTCATTAACCAACGCCTTCGTTTGTCATTTCACATGGTCGGCCCATCGCCAACGCCCAAACTAACAAACCTTCCATCGTCGGCTTTTATGAACGAACTCCCCTAGCTCGTCCCTTATAAATATACGACCTGCTCCTCACTTGTACGCGCTCGCTCCAAGTGTTTTGCTCTGTCGTGTTGCTAACTCGTGCGCTCGGTGGTTAGTAAGAAACACAGGTCCTTACACCATGGCTACCCATCTCGACAACATCACCAACCTTTTGGTCGCCCTCACAAGCTTCCACTTCAGTGGTTGATAGACGGATTCTTCGCCATAAATTCCGACCTCCTTGCATAGAAAATGGCCGTGAATACGAGAATTGTTTCCAGATACCAGTTAAATTGTAAGTTAGCAAGCTCCTTAGCCCCCATAGTTGCTTCTTGACTGGTGCACTTGACCACATCGTGGCCCTCACTGCACACCATTTGGCAACCCTTGGGGATGAAGGCCGGAATCTAGAGCATAAATCCCATGTAGGCGAACCACACCCCCTGGAACACCAACGACGTTGAGAGCACCGTCCCCACTAGAAAGCTCCGCGGGAACGCAACCTCGAGCACTGTGGCCGACAAAGTGACGGAAACGATGAGTTGGACAAACCAGTGGTAGTGCCCCTCCGCACCCTGTGGTCGGCTGAGTGAAGGTGGAAGAGCAGCAGCTCCTGGCTAAAGGCAAGCGCTGCAATCACGTGCAGTGCAGCGCTCCTGGTGGAACAATGAGCTTACTGAGTCCCGCATACAAAGCCATGGAAGCGTAGATAAGGAAGAACAACGATATGGAGGAGTGCTCGAAGTTGTTGAGGTGCTCTGGCGGGATGCTCCAGTCATCTGCCAACGGTTGGTGCCTTCTGGTCCAATAGACAAACATGACCCCGCTATAATGGCAGCTAGCTCCAGGTACCTCATCTTTTTCCCCTCGAAATTTCACCGAGAACCATGGCCGAGTGTAGAAGTCCCATGGAGCCTGCGTGTAGTTTGCGATTGTGTTGAAGAGATGCCAGAGGCCGACGAGCATAAATCCTGCCTAGCAAGGCATGACCGATGAAGGTACCCATGGATGATAGGTAAATTTAGCTACAAATTCTGCAAGTGATAAGAATGAGAAGGTACTGAACTTTTATCAGAGGGAAAAGATTCATGGAGGGCATCAGGTTTGCAATTTGGATGTGTCATACATTTTTTTAAATTTTTTTAGTTCTGGAATATTTAAGCTTCTTTTCTTTCTTTCTTTTCATTTCTTCTTCATTTTTCTTAACTTATGTTTTTATATATAAAATAAAAACAATACATATAATTGATATGGTATAAAGTCAATACCATCATAGTTCTTTCTTTGTATTGTTAAAGGAATAGTCCAATCATTTTTTTAGCTATACATTTGATCTATCTAGGTTATGTGCCTATATTATTATACATATCATTTGTTAGGAATTACATATTTCCCTCGTATCAAAAAGTAAATTGATTTTTTTCTACTCTCAATTACTTTATCTCTTTATTTAAAGTTTGATGTAAAACTAAAATATTTTATTTATGGTTAACATTATTTTTTTATTATTAATATTTTTTAATTTGTTAGTATAAGTAATATTCTATTATTTTTAAATGTAATATTTGTGTGACAATGTCTCTCCCATTAGGTTTTAGAATAGTGAGACAACTAATCATTTATTATTGAGATTTATAAATATTTAATAGAATAATTAAAGATTTATAAATACTTAATAGAATAAAAAACCCATAAACACTTGATAGAATAAAACCCGCTCATATTTTAAGGAGTTGTTTTTAGTGCGACTTTTTTGACTTCGGTGAAATCTTGATTTGTGTTATTAAATTGGTTTTTTGATTGTATATATGGATTGAGGACGCTCAAAAACCCTAGGGCACTTCGATTGTTCAAGGTTACCCATCAAACTTGTGATTTCGATAAATTCATGCCAGATTTTAGAGAAATTAGACTAGCTTCAACACCCTCAAAAGCCTTTAGGACACTTCAATTGTTGAGGGGCTACCCATCAAGCTTGTGATTTCAATAAATTCTTGCAAAACTTTAGAGAAAATAATAGACCACCAAAACCCACTAAAAAAACTTTCAAAATGTCTCACTAAAAACAACTCAATATTTTAAATTAAACTATTAATTTCTAATAAAATGAAAAAACCATAAACACTTGATAAAATGGAACTTGCATATTTTAAATTAAATTATTAATTTTTACCATTATTAAAATTAATTTTGAATTAAGTTATTAAATTTTACCATCATTAAAATTAACTTTGCAGGTAGAATCATGATTTGATAATGATATAAAGCTAGCAATAATTAACAACTTTATATTGAATTTAATGACCATAAAACCTGGGAATAAAGTATAAAATTTAACTTGATTGGTTAGTTGAACAAAGATTGAATCCTTCGTTATTAATGATAATCCCTAGGGCATATTAAATTATTAAATTTTAATTTAATAATTTTATTAAAATCTTAGCTTGATTTATAAAATCATTATTTAAAAATATAAATAAATAATATAACATAATTTAAGTGATATAATATTAAAATATAAATTAGAGTTTTAATTTAAAATATTTTTATCAGATATATTTTTGTTTTTTATTGATATTTTTTAAATAAAATTAAAAATTTTATAAATATAAAATTTATTTTTATATTTAAAAATATATTTCAAATAATAAAAAAATAAAAATGAAGGGCAAACCAAAATTTTATGACAAAATTTCTATAAAAACAACCCAAAATACCAATAAAATACCCTATTTTTATCATTATTTTAAACTCCAAAACATTTTGTAATAATTTCACAAAAAGATAATTTCTACCAGATTCGAATCTTCGATAAAAGATATGAAACACTCCACTAAAACCAGTTAAGTAGAGCCCACTGAATTATTTTAATGGCTGCTTTATGTATTCCATCCTCATAGGCCACCTCGGACCTGTACGTAATGAAAGGGAACGGTATATAAATGGAAATGATGAGGTGGTAAATATGACCTGTAATCCAAATTTTCGGGAGAATGGCAATTCAGCAAATATTCGATGACGGAAGCATGTTTTGTAATGCAAACCTTATATGAAACTGATATTGATATATATACACCAAAGGGATTATGACAATAAACCCAAAGATTAACATTAGAAATATTAGGAATTAATATTATAAACACAAACTTTTAAATTATAAACTCTCGCAATTGATATTATAAATTTAAGGGATTATTAATATTATAAAATTAAACTATCAATATTATAAATCTAAGCAAATAATCAACCTAAAAAATTAATAAACCTAAGAGATTAATAAACCTAAGGTATTAGTATTATAAACTTACGGGATTAATATAGATAATAAGATTAATATTATAAATCATAGGATTAATATTAAGTCCAATAATAAAAACCTAATATTATAATCCCAATATTAAACTCAAAAATTATAAATCTAATATTAAACACAATCTTAGAAACCTAATATTTGAAACTCTAATATTAAATCCCAATTTTCTAATGTCACATTTCAACATAGAATAAATTTCAATGAAATATAACATTGCAACAACAATTATTAGATTGATTATAGCATTGAGACAATGTTTGTCACAATGCAATGCTTGACAAATTTTCAGACAAATGTGACATTTGACCATGTTTGACCGTGTTTGACCATGTTTTACCATGGTTGACAATGATTTACAATAGTTTACCATTATTGACAACAATTGACCATGGTTCATTTTCATATTAAGACAATCTTTGTCTAGGAATATGAACCCTTACATTAATAAACCCAAGGGATCGATATTATAAACCTAACGGGTTAATATTAAAACCCTAAGGGATTATAAACCCAAGGGAATAATAATTTTTTTTTACAATGCGGTTCACGGACATTAGGTGGCCGTTACATCCACGAGAAAATCTGGGGAGATCAACCATGAAGGGAATATTTTAAAACCCGTCAGCCAAACTAGCAAGGCATAACCCCAATGGCATCGAGGAGAATTCACCCTGTGACCTCCCAATCGGCGAGGGAATAATATTAAACCCAAGGTATCTAAACACTAAGATAAATATTATAAACCCTAGAATAAACATGGTTAACTTCGGTTTACCATGGTTGATTTTCATATTGAGCTAATATTTGTCACAATGCAATGTTGGACCATGGTTGATCATGGTTGATTTTCATATTGAGACAATCTTTTTCATAATGTGACGTTGGACTATGGTTGACCATGGCAGACCATGGTTAATTTTCATATTTAGACAACCTTCCTCACAATGAGAAAGATTGTCTCAATATCATAAACCCAAGAGATCAATATCATAAACGCAAGCAATTAATCAACATAAGGGATTAATAAACCCAAGAGATTAATAAACCCAATGTATTAGTATTATAAACCTAGAGGATTAATAAACCCAAGGGATTAATATAAATAGTAGGATTAATATTACAAACCCTAGGATTTATATTAAACCCAATAATAAAAACCATAATATTATAATCTCAATTTTAAACTTTAAAACTCTAAATCTAATATTAAACACAATAATAGAAACCTAATATTTGAAACCCTAATATTAAACCCCAATTTTCTAATGTCACATTAAAACATATAAATTTCAATGAAATATGACATTGGTTGACCATTATTAGATTGATTATCGCATTGAGACAATGTTTGTGACAATGCAATGCTTGACAAATTTTCATAAAAGTGTGACATTCAACCAATGTTGACTATGGTTGAAAACAACTAACAATGGTTTACCATTATTGACAACAGTTGACCATGGTTCATTTTCATATCAAGACAATCTTTGTCTAAGAATTTGAACCCTTAGATTAATAAACCCAAGGGATTGATATTATAAACCCAAAGAGTTAATAGTAAAACCCCAAGGGATTATAAACCCAAGGGAATAATATTAAATCCATGGGATCAATATGATAAACCCAAGGGAATAATATTAAACCCAAGGGATTAATATTATAAACCCAAGGTATATAAACACCAAGATAAATATTATAAACTGTAAAATAAACATGGTTAATTGTGGTTTACCATGGTTGGTTTTCATATTGAGCTAATCTTTGACACAATGCGACATTGGACCATCATTGTCCATGGTTGATCATGGTTGGTTTTTATATTGAGACAATATTTGTCATAATGTGCCATTGGACCATGGTTGACCATCATAGACCATGGTTGATTTTCATATTCAGACAAATCTTTCTCACAATGAGAAAGATTGTATCAATATCATAAACCCAAGCAATTAATGAACCTAAGCGATTAATAAACCTAAGAGATTAATAAACCCAAGGTATTAGTATTATAAACCTATGGGATTAATATAAATAATAGGATTAATATTAAATCGAATAATAAAAACCCTAATATTATAATCCTAATATTAAAATCTAAAATTATAATTCTAATATTAAACACAACATTAGAAACCTAATATTTGAAGCCCTAGTATTAAACCCTAATTTTCTAATGTCACATTACAACATTGAATAAATTTCAATCAAAATATAACATTGCAACAAACATTATTAGATTGATTATCACATTAGGAGAATGTTTGTCACAATGCAATGCTTAACAAATTTTCAAATGAATGTCACATTCTACCATGGTTGACCATGATTTACCATGGTTGACAACGACTGACAATGGTTTACTATTGTTGACAACAATTGACCATGGTTCATTTTCATATTAAGACAATCTTTTTCTAGGAATATAACCCTTAGATAATAAACCCGAGGGATTGATATTATAAACCCAAGGGGTTAATACTAAAACCCCAAGGGACTATAAACCCAAGGGACTAATATTAAACCCAAGGGATTAATATTATAAACCCAAGGTATATAAACACTAAGATACATATTATAAAATATAAAATAAACATGGTTAATTGTGGTTTGCCATGATTGATTTTCATATTGAGCTAATCATTGCCACAATATGACATTGGACCATTATTGTCCATGGTTGATCATGGATGGTTTTCATATTGAGACAATATTTGTCGTAATGTGATGTTGGACCATGGTTGACCATGGTAGACCATGGTTGATTTTCATATTCAAACAAATCTTTCTCAAAATGAGAAAGATTGTCTCAATATCATAAACCCAAGTGCTCAATATCATAAACCCAAGTAATAAATGAACCCAAGCGATTAATAAAACTAAGAGATTAATAAACCCAAGGGATTAGTATTATAAATCTAGGTGATTAATAAAACCAATGGATTAATATAAATAGTAGGATTAACACTACAAACCCTAGGATTAATATAAATAGTAGGATTAACACTACAAACCCTAGGATCAATATTAAACCGAATAATAAAAACCCTAATATGATAATCACAATATTAAACTCTAAAATTATAAATATAATATTAAACACAATATTAGAAACCTAATATTTGAAACCCTAATATTAAACCCCAATTTTCTAATGTCACATTACAACATTGAATAAATTTCAATCAAAATATAACATTGCAACAAACATCATTAGATTGATTATCACATTGAGAGAATGTTTGTCACAATGCAATGCTTCACAAATTTTCAAATGAATGTGACATTCGACCATAGTTGACAAAAACTGACAATGGTCGACACTTGAACTTCCACTTGACAAGAAGTTACATTACGATGCATATGTGCCCATGTGAGACAAAATGGCTTGAGAAAGCCATGCAAGACATCACTGACACTCAGACTCTTGTGGTGAGACCAACTCTTTGACATCCTTATGATGGTCGAAGGTGGTGAGATGATGCCAAGATTGGTCATCCGTGATGGTGTACATTCTCTCAATGGTGACATCTTGCTGAAAGCAAACTCTTACCTCTGTTGCATCCGGGTACACTAATATGGCTCCTTTGTCCAGCTTGTCTAATAGCATACACATGGTTGGCTTGAGTGCAGCTGGACCAACAACATACTGATGCATATTGTCTGTGTTGATCTCCAAGTGTGTGCTGGTGACCAGGCGCATCAACTTGTCAAAATACATGTTCAGCTCCAGTCGAACTTGCTTATTGTCTTCGCCTCAGTGAGTGTGCCAAAAGGGTGGGATCGCATGCGTGCACACAATGACATGCATGCTGCTAAATTCCCTTGCATGCAATCAACAACACTTCTCACCTTGTCTGCTCTGTGCCAGCTGCTGGGATGGATCTATAACTTGTACAGCCGCAGTTCCATCAGTCTGTGCATGTTGCATCCCCTGTTGTACCTTTCCCTGCTGCAACTCACTCTCTCATCTATGCAACTCATGTTATTCCTTGAGTTGTTGCTTCAACACATGCAACTCTTTCTCTATTCCTTTCTCTCCATTCGCGCAATATTCGTGTCACGTCGTCACCTCATAGCCTCAATCTCCAAAGCTACTTTCCTCTGCCTCTATGCTGTCAACAACCTTCCTCTTACATTCGTCGCATGCAAGTGTGTTATCTTCTGCTGCTGCTGATGGTACTGCTCGCTGTGATGTCATTGCCATTCATCTTGATATACTTATCCATGAACAACTTGATGTCTTCGTGGATAGGCAAGTTCATAGACACTTGATCAACTACATCCCCAATTGCACTCTTAACGGTGTCTTTGACTCTGCTCTCCTGGAAGTTGTTATACCTGTGCTATTGGGAGGTGGATGAACAATGCCTAGAGACATAGAAAAACTCATGGAAAGCAATCTGTCAGTTGAAAACCAAAACAAACTTCAAGAATGACTTGCAACATACCTGTGTGATTGATCGTGAAGGTTGCGCAATTTTCGTCGGGAGGTCGGGAGACTGACTGCCAAAACTGCGCAAGGCATAGTCCGGGCTGTGGGGAGGGTGATCGACTACTGGAAATGCGCAATTCAAAGTCCAACTTGGCCTGCTGAGGATTGAAACTGCGCAATGCGCAATTTCAGTCAACAGTGATATGCAACTAGAAAACTGCATTGCGTAATTTCTGGGGCCAGCAGGACACTGCCTCCAAGAATTTTGAGATGAAAGTTGGGAGGTCAGTGTTGGGCTAGAATTTCACGATTTCTGGAGGGAAGGTAGAGCCTTCACTTCCAGAAATGCACAGTGCTAGCCGGGCAAGGAACAACGCGGGCCAAGGCAGCCCAGACCAGTCAATGGGCAGCTGAAAACATGAGAAGTATGAATGCATGGTGAGATGAGTGCAAACAAGAGTGAATGATCATACATGCAAACAACAAGTGAAGGATTCATAAAATGAGAAAGCATGCATGTGTGTGAAGCAAGTCGTCGCAACAACAACCATCCATGCAAAAGCAATGTCATGCATGTGACAGCAGTGGGATATGAATGAAAACTGATACGTGGCTTCTAATATACATCAAAGCGATGAAAAGCGCTCACTAAAATCAAGTAGACAACACTCACACAAAGCGAAACACAAAAAGTTACAGAAATGTAGCACAAGACATGAAAAGTGGGCTTACTCGAAAACAACTGAGATGAATGTGCCAACGACTCCTAGATAAATGTGGGATGTCAAAGCTGTAAGGTTGAGCTCTACAGTGTCCAGTGGATGAGTTTTGATAAAATCAAAGTTGTGATGCACATGCCACAAATCTAGGAAGGCGACACTTGGCGGGAGGTTTTTGAAATGATCCTTGCATGTAAGCTCCAACTACTAAAAATAGATTCCTAAATCAAGGGATGCCTTTGCATGCTACCTTGGGAGAAGCAATCCATGCATGAAAATCATTTTTGCTCGATCCTGAAGGGAACCGGTCAACCTGAAGGCACATGCATTGGTTTGCGAGCCTAGGATGAAAATCTGTGTAGTTTCTAGGCTGAGCAGAGATGGTTGTCCCAAAGGGATTGTGAAATTTCTAAGAGGAACATGTGATTTTCTCCCAGGATTGCATAATTTCTAGGCTAAGCAGCTCTCTTGGGTCAGACCTTGCAATTTCGTCAAGGAAGCATGTTTAACTGTATTGCGCAATTTCTGAGCCTAGCAGGCTACCTGGCTGGATTTGTGCAATTTCTACTAGTTGACGGGTTGGCTGTCCCAAAGGGATTACACAATCTCTAGGAGAAACAAGTGACTGCTGCCTAGAATCACACAATTTTTGGGCTAAGCAGTTGTCCTGGGATGAATTGTGCAGTTTTTTAGAGGAATACTGTCAGAAGGAATTGCGCAATTCTGGAGCCCAATTCGATGTCTAGCTGGGTTTGCACAATTTTTGGAGGGAAGGCTAGTTCTCCTCCAGAATTTCATAATTCCCAGAGGGAGTTGCTCAACCAGCAACTAACACTAAGTCTAGAAAGCAGCCTGTGAAGGGGGTGGAACAAACTTGCATGCACAGGCTAACAAGACTCTCTGAAATAGTTGAAGCTGATGTACTTGACAGTGCAAGAGATGCTACTGAGGATGTTCGGTAGGGAGGTTCCAAAATGAAGCTAAGAAAAATTTTTGGAGGGTGGTTGTAGCCGCTACAAAACTTGGCAAGACAATGGTAGAACTCCAGCTCTTTGAATGGACCTTGTTTGTGAAAAGCAAGTGTAACATCTCTGGAAGTATTATTCAGTTCTCTGGTGGTCTTGGTTTTCACACTTGATTGATTATAAGATGTAGCATCTGCCAAGCCCTTGGTCGGTTGACACACATTCCAAGCCAAGCCAACATAGTTGTTTCAATTGGGGATGAGGAGTATATTGGTGCATAAGTCATATGATCGTTCGATTTTTAGTTTTAATATCTGGTGTTGCTTCGCTGTGAGCAGGCCTGGATAGTACCTCGGCGGAGTGACGCAGGAAAACAAGCATTGCTCCGCTGCCAATGAGCCTGGTCAATGACTCGGCAGAGTTACTTGCATCACCTCTCTGCACAAGAAGCCTTTCTCTTCTTTCACCTTATTCAGTTTTCATTTTTTCAAACTTTTTTCACATTTTTCATTTTTTCAAACTTTTTTCACATTTTAATTTTTTTAATTTTTTCATAACTGTGCATAGCACTTATTCATTTCAAAGGCGGAAGAGGGATCCTAACTTATTGAGAGCATAAGAGGTTGTTTCTTTATAGAAGTAGTTTATATATACCCCTGATGTGCTTGTAAGTTTCCCCCCTCACCTTACTCTACTTGACTAAGCTGATAGGGATTAACCCAAAAACAAATGACTAGAGTAGGTGATACTAGTTCGCGTGAAAGCATTGTGTTTTCTCCAAGATCCACTTCGAACAGTAGGTATTTTCCATTGATGTATCATGGATTGAAAGTAACAAGTTATTCATGAGAGAGTGGACAATAGATAACCAAATGTTAATAGTTGTACAACTCCTCTTGTAATTTTCCCAAGCTTGTTTCAAGAGTCGCACACGGTCCATGCGAAACTAACCTACGATTGAAAATAAGAAAACAAAACAAAATGCAAAGCAAGAAGTAGAAGCAAATTTGTATGCAAAGCAAGTAAGCAAACAAACAAGCAAGTAAGAAAAGACACAAAGAAAGAAGAAAGCAAGCATGCAAGCAAACAACTCAAAGAAAATACTACTCCTACTCCTAAGTTAATAGTGCATGGGTCATCTCACATGAAATGATACTTCAAATTCAGCCACCGACACATTGGTTGACCCATGTTGGTGAAGGCATGGTTCATGAACATCATAGTTGCGCAAACCAGCAAGCATGAAAGATATAACGATGAAGACATACACACTCTGAGCTTACAAGTGTCCACATAACAAAAATGAGTGACAGCGCATGACATGCACTCTGTGGTCTTGCCATGGTGTTGTGATAAATTGTGTGTAGATGTTGCGTGTATGCATTCTATTGACTGTGACATGAAAGAAAACGTGAGAAAGGTAGACCAATTACATTGTGCAAGTGTGCTTTCTGTGTAAGATTCCTCCAATGCGTGAGTGATGGGATCGTGTAGTTCATGTGGAGGAAGTGAAATATAAGTGTTAGATTGATATTGAATGCAAAGTAGAGAGTGATGAGGAGCCTTGCGTGTTTCAACAATTTCCTGATCAAAATCAAAACCAACCTCAAGACAGTGAGGGCCTGACGTAACCATCAGCTCGGACTAAGCTGTCTTGATAGTCTACGGGGTTTCGACTTCGTCTACAAATAGATCATCGTAGACCAATGGATTATACTGATTAAAAATGAGTGAATGAACATCGTGATCGGATGAAGAAGTAAAGGGATCAGGACAACCAAGATTAGAAAATTCAGGATTTTTGTCGACATCCTCATGATTTGATGAATCGTGCAGAGGGGTAGATGAGAAACAAGGATGTCCACCCTCCATGTTTTCATAAATGACAGATGACAAATTGGATGGATTTTCAGAGGAAGATGTATCCTCTCTGCAATGTAATGACAGACTAGCATCTGACGTGTCCTATCAATTATCAGATGTAGAAAGATTAGGAAATGAGTTTTCATAGGGGAAATTAATAGTGGCAGAATCACAAGGGATGTTAGGATAGAGCGGGTGAGGCGTGGATGGGAAGGAGTCATCCTTCACCACAGATTCTTCTTTAGATTGCTTCACACACTCATCGTGAATGATGGTGTAGGTTGGCTGCACAACAATAACTCCGTCAACAACTTGAGCCTCGTTCACAACAAGTGAGGTGTGCGGAATGGAAGAACACAAGATAATGCAATTCGGAGGATCAACAGAACGCGGGGACAGAGGTTGAGGGAATGAGTCCACGTGACAACCAACAGGCTTGCAAGCCAAATCTGTGCAAATATCAAGAGAAGGTGGGGTGGGAGGATTTGACAGTTCAACAGATGTGTGTGCATAATCTCCCACATCAGTCTACGATGGTGGAGATGTTTTATGAGTTGAAGGACGACAGTCACTTGTGACAACAACTGTACCTGCATGTGATTGCACAGCTCCATCATCGAAGTGTACTGAGCGAGATTTGAATTATTTCAAGAATTGCAGATTTTCAGATATGTAAATAAGATACTCAAATCTCCCATCGAGAAATTCCCAATCAATTTCATCTTCGGGGAATCGGTATGCAAGATTACAAAAGCATGTGTAAAACTGCTCAACGGATTCATCGGGTGCTTTTTGTAATTTTAGAATTTCTTGATCAAGTGCTTTACGGTTAAAGTGATTTAAAGCACGGTCTATCTCTATGACCAGATGAGCAAGAGAATGAATAGTTTTTTTGGCAGTGTGGCACACCAGTGCATTGCGTTCCCTCAAAGCGTGTAGACGAACAACATGCAGGTCATGTACTCTTCAAAGATTCCATGTCTTTCGCATGAGCCTACAACGCTGACCGTATACCTAACCAAGGCTACGTGGCCTCCAACATCGTATGTTTTATGTGACAATTTATTCGAGAGACTTTCTGAGATAATGAAGTTGTTTCCATAAGACATGAGAGAAACTTTGTAGTTTGTCATGATAGATATGTAGATATTCAAAATAGATGTGAGGACTCATCTTGTCATATGGCCCTCCTTCTAGTGCCAAAATGTTGACGGTACTGGACCCGCCAACATGTCAGGGGATCTCTCCGGTAAGAAGTCCCAACTATACCTCAGACCGTTTGGTGTAGGAGTCCTAGCAGTGGGTTGTACAGTATTGCCTTGACCACAGTTTCGCACAGAGGCAGGTAAGATGTCCCTATTTGTAGCAAGCGTGTGACGCATGGAGCAAGTCAAGGAATGTGCATGAGCAGTTCTAACACACGAAGGGTGAGGTGAGTGCACCCCTTGGTAACATGTGAAAGCACGAAGTTAAGAAGGGAACACACAAGCTAAGATGCATCACAAACTGGAAGGCAAGTAAGCTAGTAATCCAAAGTGATGGTTAAACCAACAACACATTTCAGTAAGATTCATACATACATATATAGAAAATAGCTGCACATGCATGCGTAAGAAAACATATACATATATCATTTAGAGTAAACAAGATAGATGAAATACAATACAACATATGCATGAAACGTGTTGGCTTTGTTATATTAAGAAGTGTAAGTTCCAGTCATAAAATACATCCATGAGCAACCACTAGTTCCGACAACGGAACATTATAGTCACTGTCACTTGCTCCTCCAAAGAGATATATTAGCTCTGCACAATGAAGTCAAGGCTCATTACAATAATGTCCAAGCTTCCTCTAAGATACTCCTATTGGAAGATTGGCTGACCAAAAGCCTCTACAATGAGTTATGAGGAACTATTCATAGAAAAGGGTGGGGTGACCCTTAACATTCCCCTTTGTGGCCGTTCATCTATCCTCGTGACTCTTCAACTATTCTATGACTATTACATTCAACTATCGACACTTGAAATTCTACTTGACAAGACGTTACATTACAATGCACATGTGCCCATGTGAGACAAAATGGCTTGAGCAAGCCATGAAAGACATCACTGAGACTCAGACCGTTGTGGTGAGACCAACTCTTTTACATCCTTGTGACGATCGAAGGTGGTGAGATGGTGCCAATCTTGGTCGTCCGTGATGGTGTCCATGTGGTCAATGGTGACATCTTGCTGAAAGCAAACTCTTGCCTCTGTTGCATCTGGGTATACTGATATGGCTCCTCCACCCAACTCGTATGATAACATATGCATGGTTTTCTTAAGCGCAACTAGACCAACAACATACTGATGCATAGTGTCTATGCTAATCTACAAGTGTGTAATGGTGACCATGCGCATCAACTTGTCAAAATGCATGTTCAGCTCCAGTCGCACTTGCTTCTTGTCTTCACCTCAGTGATTGTGCCAAAAGGGTGGGATCACATGCACGAGCACAATGAAATGCATGCTATTGAATTCCCTTACATGGGATTAACAACATTGGTCACCTTGTCTACTTCGTGCTAGCTGTTGGGATGGATCTATAACTTGTATGGCTGTAGTTCCATCAATTTGTGCATGTTGCACCCCTTGTTGTAACTGTTCCTGCTGCAACTCATTCTCTCGTTTGTGTAGCTCTTGTTCTTCCTTGAGTTGCTACTTCAGCACATGCAACTACTTCTCTGTTCCTTTCTCTGCCTTCACGAGCTTCGTGTCGCATCATTACCTCATAAGCTGAATCTCCAAAACTGCTTTCGTCATGAGTGGATCTGCTTTGTACTTGCAGCTTTGCTCCGCCTCTATGTTGTCAACAACCTTCCTCTTGAATTCACCGTGTGTAGGTGTGTTCCTTCTGCTATTGCTGATGGTGCTTCTTGCTATGATTCCGTTTCCATTCATCTTGATATCCTTGTCCAATAACAACTTGATGTATTCGTGGATAGGAAAGTTCATAGACACTTGATCGACTTCATCCCCAGTTGCAATCTTAATAGTGTCTTTGATTCTCCTATCTTGGAAGCCATTGTACCTGTGTTGTTGGGAAGCAGATGAACAACTATGATGCCTGGAGACATATCAACACTCATGGCAAGAAATCTGTCAGTCTAAAACCAAAACAAACTTGAGGACTGACTTGCAACATACCTATGTGATTGATCATGAAAGTTGGCAATTTCCATTAGGAGGTTGGGAGACTGACTGCCAAAACTACCTATCACACAGTTCGGGTTGTGGGGAGACTGATTGGATGTTGGAACTGCACAATGCATAGTCCAGCCTGGCCTACTAAGGACTGAAACCGCACAGTGTGCAATTTCAGTCAGCAGTGATACGCAACCAACAAACTGCATTGCGCAGTTTTTGGGGCCAGCAGGAGACTGCCTCCAAGAATTGCGTAATGAAAGTCTGGAGGTCAGTTATGGGCTAGACTTGCACAATTTTTGGAGGGTAGGCAGAGCCTTTGCTTCCGGAAATGCACAGTGCTATCCGGGCAAGGTAGAGTCTGGGCCAAGGTAGACCAGACTACCTGATGGGCGAATGAAAATATAAGAAGTCTGAATGCATGGTGAGATGAGTGAAAACAAGAGTGAATGATCATACATGAAAACAACAAGTGCGAGATTTAGAAAACGAGAAAGCATGCATGTGTGTGAAGCAAGTTGCCGCAACGACAATCGTCCGTGCAAAAACAGTGTCATGCATGCTGTTGAGTCTTGAAAATGTCATTCATTTCCATTACACTTTCACTATTATGTCCATTATATCACCTCCATTTCACTACTATGTCACCACATTCATCCCACTTTCATTATCATTGGGCCACCTTTATGTTTTTCCAATCTTTATTATTTCTAAGCCTTTTAAGTGAATTTGTGGTTAAACATTAGAAAATAATGTGCATATGCTTATACCTAACAAATGGGTTGAGATTGTTGATATGTGTAGGTTGAAAGGAGGCTTCTAGAAGACCCTTATGTGGCACCCCAAGGCCAAATTCGAATTTGAGTGGAAAGAATCATGGGATCATGAGGATATGTGTCACATCTCCTAATTGTATTGTAACTCTAAGAAGACATGTGTCTTATCAGTTCCTATTTTGATTAGGACTCTAGAGGTAGAGGGAGAGATTCATGGATTCTCATTAATGAGATGGCTCTCATCTTTTTGTATAAATAGGAGATCTCTCTCCTTCATTAGTTAGTCCTCTTTAGCTTAGAGTTTGGAGTTCTTAAGTCTTTTTAGCTTGTGATTTTGTAGTTCTTCCTTGATGGCTTTTGAAAGCTTTGGAGAGCTTTGTTGTACTTTGTAATTTTGAAGAATTTGAATAAAGCTTTGATGTTCTCAACATGGAAGGAGATGTGAAGTAGATGTCATGGAGCAAATTAGAATGTAGGGTAGAGTAGATTTCATTTTGTAATTTTGCTTTGATTTCCTTATGTCATTTGATTGCTTTCAAGTTGGTAGATTAGATTTTTCATTCATGCAAGTGTGTTCAACCGGTTGATTGTAGATTAGTGATGCACATAGCCTTTTAATGACTAATGACATGATAGAATCATCTTGTCCTCCTGCTGATTTATTTTCTGAGTTCTAATTCCATCATTGTTATTTCTTTCATTTTTGTTTTGCTCATTTACTTTCCTGCAATTTAGATATCATATTGCTTAACTTGTTCATGATTTCTTCCCATAAGGTAGATTGAGCTGAAGGGTAAAGGATCAGAGGAGTTGAAGTAGTGTGATTAGTTTCCTTTATGTAATTTAATTTCTTGCAATTTAGATATCATATTGCTTAACTTGTTCATGATTGCTTCCCATAAGGTAGATTGAGCTGAAGGGTAAAGGATCAGAAGAGTTGAAGTAGTGTGATTAGTTTCCTTTATGCAATTTAGATATCATATTGCTTAACTTGTTCATGATTGCTCCCCATAAGGTAGATTGAGCTGAAGGGTAAAGGATCAAAAGAGTTGAGGTAGTGTGATGAATTAGTTGCTTTGCTTTCAGTCTTTGATTTGCTTTAAGTTCAGTTTTTACTTTCTTTTTTTCATACAGCATCAAGGATACTGGGTCTCATAGTCACTAGCTCATTGTTTGGTTGTTGCATTCTATTTTAATTGAAGCAGCTGCACATTTACACTTTTGTTTAAGTAGCTGCATATTTACACTTTTGTTTAAGATCTTTTGAAGTGCTAAGTTTTGGAAGTTACCATTAGGGACATAGGCCTTGTCTTGAAATCCATACTTGTCTTTTAAAAGTATTCTTAAGACCTTAGAATAGGATTTCCATTTGCATTAGACACTTTAGGAAACCAACAAGAACAAAACCCAAAAACAACATAAACTATAAAACAACGAAGTAAGAGAAAGGTTAACTAAGCACATATGGTGCACCACACTTCATCAGTTTACGATACCCAGATTGATAATTTATGTAGAGAAATTTAAGACGTTAAATTGACCAGACATTTTGGCGTCGTTGCCGGGGAAGTGTAATTAGGAGACCTTATTTCTTACATCTAAAAAAAAAAATTAATAATTCTTGAGTATGCTCTCCTCTTGCACTTTGTGTGATCTGGAGGATCAGAAAAAGAATTGTTATGTAAAAAAAAAGAAAAGAAAAAATAAAAATAAAGAGGAGACAAAATAAACTTCATCATTTCAATTGATTCAAAAAAAAAAATGAAGCTCAATTGCTTTGATAGGTTCAAATTGTCCAAAATTATCTGGTTATGGTTTGTAGTGGTCTTCAAAACACTGTATCCTGTTTTAATAAGGTTTTGCAACTTAGCTGCGGAAACTGCCCTGATTCCGCAGCTAGTTGAGAATTCTGCAACTATTTCAAGGTTTAGCAGGTTACACGCATCCAATGAAAAAACCGACCACATGGGCATCTATGTTAATGTCCCGACATGGATCCTATCCTAGTCACCCAGCTCAGATCGATGAAAAACCAGCCTAAGACCTCAGTCAAAGTCCTATTTTTAACATGTTTTTCTTAAAGTATTTGTTGCCTGAAATTGAAAATCATGAATCCTTTTTATAAAATTTTACAATTTCAGAGAAGAAGAAAAGAGAAAAACAATCCTAGCTTCCACTGTGGGCTTAACAAGAAATATGCATCCCTGTCCAAGCATTGGCCCTGAAATAAACCTGCAAGAACATTTGTTAAAAAAAACAAATAGAAGCACATTAAGCTCTTTGTTAAGGGGAACGAATCGGGCCATGATGATGATCAGTGGTAGGAAGCTCGGCTGGCTGCTGCTTATGGGGGTTTAGTTGGGTGAACAGATAGATAGGCAAATGATATTTTTTTTTTTATGAGGGAAAAAACAGAAGCTTAACGTGCAAGTACTTGGACTCTTTTGAGGATTCGTTCTTCTTTTCATTGCTGTGAAAAGGTGAAAATTGTGGAGGAAAACTTGACATGACACTTCATACCTTATCAGAGGTAAGAACCACAAACCCCATCGTCTGTAGATGCAACAAAAGCTCGATCACTGAATAAGCGTCATGCTTCAAAGAGGTATTAAGTGCCTCTGCCGTGTCTTCCAAAGAATACAATGTGGCCTTATGTGTTGCCCACCATGTATGAGAATGCATCCAACCGCTAATTCGAAAATCTACAGGCCGAATGCAGAACAGTATAAAAAGAAAAATTAACTCAGGAAAAACATGAACAGCAGAAAAATGTCAAATTTAAAACGCTCGATTTTCCCAAACAAAGACGAATTTCAAGAAAATAAAACATGAGTTTTTTCGCCAGCTGGGTTAATTAGATAACCCAGAAACCGTTTGAAGAAATTTGTGGCGGTCTGGGAGAAATCCTCGGTTCTTTGGAGCCTCTTTTTTGTCGCCGCGTGAAGAAAAATGGAATTTGAGTTAATTAACTGATAGTTTGATGTGTGATTCAATTCCGTGTGCCTGAGGAAGAGAAATCCAAATAGGAATCAACTATGTGCTGTTATTCAAGCTTAATTACAGTCTTATGCTTATTCCGAGTTTAAACTCAAGACTGACTGCACTTCCACTTATTAGCCGTACTCTTGAGACGTGACCTATTGTGTTACGGCTCTTCTTAGCCGTAATTTCCATAGCCATTTGTTGAGACGTGTACACAGTCATCCGATCCGAAAGGATCCCACCGTTACTCTACTCGTTTATTACTCCACTTATACCATATTCCTCGCATGCATTCGTATTTTCTTGTGAACTTGTTTACTACTGCTCATCCTCTATTCCCTCGGTAACTCAGGTACTTCCTTTCCCTGTTCTCCATTTCCAATTGCAATCACTACAGTCTATCCTAAATCCTGTAATCAAGCCATTTTTTTATGAACCCGCAGACAAATTTTAAACGGAGTAAAGGATGGGTCGGTTATTAAGGGCAGAACCGGAAGGGCTTAAGTCTATGAAAGGGCCAAATAGTTATGATCATGGTTATAGGTTGTTTATCAAACTATAAGTCCATCAATAAAATTGTTTTTCTCCATTCACAGAGTTCCTACATGCAGACAATGAAAAAAAAAAAATTCAAAATTGATGATCGACTGTTTTAGCTTAACTTTCCGCAGCTGGCTCAACTTTCCGCAGCTAGCTCAACTTTCCGCAGCTGTTCTGTTAACTCTAGGTTGCAGGTGTCATCAAGAAAAACAAGCCACATGGGTAGCTGGGGGAATGTCGGTACATGGATGGTGTCCTATTTATTCGGTCAAATTTGATGAAAATTACCCTGGTCAAAGGGAAGTCAAGTTGAGTGTTATCACAAAGTCGCCACACTGAGTCGCCACACTAAGTCGCTGCATGTCAAAAAAAAAAAAAATTGAATCAATGAAATGAATAAGTTATTTGCTCACTTTTCTGAAGGTATTGATTAATTTTGGATTGATGATGAAAGATGAATGGCTAACTTTTTATTCAAGATTTTTAGCTACAGAAATTGTGCACATTCCGCAGCTAAAGTCCAATTCCGCAGCTGTTCTCCAATTCCGCAGCCAGAAAAAACCTCATTGTTCAAATCAACCTAACTTTTTCATACAAAATCAGATTTTGATGATTTAAGTACCATTGGAAAGATCTCAACAAGATCTACAGAAAGAGAAATCTATCATCTGAGTTTGAAATGGAAAATAATGAAATAAATTGCTGAAAAGAAGCAACATTCAACTTGGGCACCAATTCCAAATCAGGTATAAATTCTTTTGATCTTTCCTTTGAGAACTTGTTTCACTAATACAAATTCTTAGTTTTTGTGTGTAAATATCATAACTAGAGAGATTGGCCATCTCTCTCCTTTGATAATCTTACATTCCATTACAGAAGAAGTATTAGTTTTTTTTGCAGGTTCCAGGAGGAAGGACAAATGACTACAAGAGAATGGTGTCTCTCTAAGAGACCAATTTGTTTTATAAGAAGATGATCAGCAAAAAAGAGGAAATATGCTGATGCAAAATTAGATCCAAACACTTGAAAAACTTTCAGATACTATTGTCTCCATCACATCCATACTTCATAATAAACCATTCACCTCATTCCACTCCATACTTTTCACTTACATTCACATACACTTTCCATCTCTTTTTGTCCATTCATAACCCACAAATAAAAGCAAGAGGCTCATTCATATGCTTATTTCCCATTTCCATTTCTACTCTCCATTGCCATCTTCCATTTTCAACTTCCATTTCTTGTCATTTTCATTCCGCAAATAAGCCCTGCTTCAATGCAAATTAGATATCATTTTTGGGATTCAACTGCGTTAAGTAAGTCATTCAAACGTATGACCATTTCCATGAGAGGTAGTCGTAACTGACTAATTTCTCATGATTTTTGAATAGTTCACTTAGCACTCATTGCATCGGGTGATGCTCACAGGGGTGAAGAAGTGGGATTGAAACTAGTGAAATGTGGAGAACGAATCACATAGCATCAATCATCACTTCCGGGGCTTGCACCCGGTAACCAGGACTTCCCAGGAGGTCACCCATCCCAGAACTCCTCTGGATCAAGCGCGCTTAACTGTGGAGTTTTTCCCCACAATCAAGCCCACTTAGCTTGCTACCCCATTTGTAAAACCTTAGCAAGTATTGTGCCTCATGAACCATTCAAGTAGAGATCCCTTGACTCTTTTTTTGAATTTAAGTATGGGGGATTTACGCAGTGCATTATATTAGATATCATTTTTGGGATTCAACTGCGTTAAGTAAGTCATTCAAACGTATGACCATTTCCATGAGAGGTAGTCGTAACTGACTAATTTCTCATGATTTTTGAATAGTTCACTTAGCACTCATTGCATCGGGTGATGCTCACAGGGGTGAAGAAGTGGGATTGAAACTAGTGAAATGTGGAGAACGAATCACATAGCATCAATCATCACTTCCGGGGCTTGCACCCGGTAACCAGGACTTCCCAGGAGGTCACCCATCCCAGAACTCCTCTGGCTCAAGCGCGCTTAATTGTGGAGTTTTTCCCCACAATCAAGCCCACTTAGCTTGCTACCCCATTTGCAAAACCTTAGCAAGTATTGTGCCTCATGAACCATTCAAGTAGAGATCCCTTGACTCTTTTTTTGAATTTAAGTATGGGGGATTTACGCAGTGCATTATATTAGATATCATTTTTGGGATTCAACTGCGTTAAGTAAGTCATTCAAACGTATGACCATTTCCATGAGAGGTAGTCGTAACTGAATAATTTCTCATGATTTTTGAATAGTTCACTTAGCACTCATTGCATCGGGTGATGCTCACAGGGGTGAAGAAGTGGGATTGAAACTAGTGAAATGTGGAGAACGAATCACATAGCATCAATCATCACTTCCGGGGCTTGCACCCAGTAACCAGGACTTCCCAGGAGGTCACCCATCCCAGAACTCCATAGTCCTTTGAGTCTAAGTTCTTTGTAAAAACACCTTGAGGCTTGCATGCCTTAATGGCAAGTCCTCATGCTGACAAATAATGGGAATACATTAATGTCCCTTGTTCGTTAGATCTTCTAGGTGACTCGACATCAACAAATTCATTCGTACCTAGCAAGATGTGTTTGGGCATCTTGACTCTCATTTTCATCAATGGTGAGAGTTCTCGTGTTGACTAGTGGCATCCATTAATGGCCACTAAGCCAACAATTTCCTACTATGTTCGACATCAGAACATCTTTTCACATAGTAGGAATTGTGTCAATGAGTTTTGAAGACATGAAGACTATTATTTTCAGCATTTTGGAGCAGATTCAACAAGTTTTAGTAGAAGCAATAAAAAGTCATCTTATCTCTCTATCCATGACTCCTCTTGTTCAGCCACTTGAAGAAGAATATGATCAGAAATTTTCAGCCACTACACATAAAACTCATCCATTCCAAAGGGTAAGTGAAGGTACGACATTTTCTAAATTTTGACCATAGAATTCCATAAAAAGCTAGAATGATAATTGTTGGAAAAACATTTCTCTTCCTCATTTCATAAAATTGCCAATACCATCAGTTGGGGGGGGGGAATACATTCATATTCATATTTTGCCATGACCATATCATATTCAGGAGCTCACATACTTCCAACATATATTAATTATTACATTTCTATTATGAGCATACAATGGCTTTTGAAAAAGTGCTTAAAGGATAAATTGGATACAAACAAAATCATGGTTGTCACAAAAGAACCAACCATCATGCAATCCAATAAAGATATAATTTGCAACAATAATCAAAATATCATTATGCAAAGTTCAAAGATCAAAATAGAAGGCAAAAAAAAAAAAATGGTTGTAACACAAGAACCAACCATGTTGCAATTCAAGTAAAACAATTTGCAGAAATATGAAGTTATCAAATGATATCATGCAAAGTTAAGCCAAAGATCAAGGATCAAAAGAGTTAATGTAATATATATTGCATGAGGACATGCAATAGCTTCAGTTGGGGGGTATGTTGAGTCTTGAAAATGTCATTCATTTCCATTACACTTTCACTATTATGTCCATTATATCACCTCCATTTCACCTCCATTTCACTACTATGTCACCACATTCATCCCACTTTCATTATCATTGGGCCACCTTTATGTTTTTCCAATCTTTATTATTTCTAAGCCTTTTAAGTGAATTTGTGGTTAAACATTAGAAAATAATGTGCATATGCTTATACCTAACAAATGGGTTGAGATTGTTGACATGTGTAGGTTGAAAGGAGGCTTCTAGAAGACCCTTATGTGGCATCCCAAGGCCAAATTCGAATTTGAGTGGAAAGAATCATGGGATCATGAGGATATATATCACATCTCCTAATTTTATTGTAACTCTAAGAAGACATGTGTCTTATCAGTTCCTATTTTGATTAGGACTCTAGAGGTAGAGGGAGAGATTCATGGATTCTCATTAATGAGATGGCTCTCATCTTTTTGTATAAATAGGAGATCTCTCTCCTTCATTAGTTAGTCCTCTTTATCTTAGAGTTTGGAGTTCTTAAGTCTTTTTAGCTTGTGAGTTTGTAGTTCTTCCTTGATGGCTTTTGAAAGCTTTGGAGAGCTTTGTTGTACTTTGTAATTTTGAAGAATTTGAATAAAGATTTGATGTTCTCAACATGGAAGGAGATGTGAAGTAGATGCCATGGAGCACATTAGAATGTAAGGTAGAGTAGATTTCATTTTGTAATTTTGCTTTGATTTCCTTATGTCATTTGATTGCTTTCAAGTTGGTAGATTAGATTTTTCATTCATGCAATTTTAATTCATGCAAGTGTGTTCAACCGGTTGATTGTAGATTAGTGATGCACATAGCCTTTTAATGACTAATGACATGATAGAATCATCTTGTCCTCCTGCTGATTTATTTTCTGAGTTCTAATTCCATCATTGTTATTTCTTTCATTTTTGTTTTGCTCATTTACTTTCCTGCAATTTAGATATCATATTGCTTAACTTGTTCATGACTGCTTCCCATAAGGTAGATTGAGCTGAAGGGTAAAGGATTAGAAGAGTTGAAGTAGTGTGATTAGTTTCCTTTATGTAATTTAATTTCTTGCAATTTAGATATCATATTGCTTAACTTGTTCATGATTGCTTCCCATAAGGTAGATTGAGCTGAAGGGTAAAGGATCAAAAGAGTTGAAGTAGTGTGATTAGTTTCCTTTATGCAATTTAATTTTCTGCAATTTAGATATCATATTGCTTAGCTTGTTCATGATTGCTTCCCATAAGGTAGATTGAGCTGAAGGGTAAAGGATCAAAAGAGTTGAAGTAGTGTGATGAATTAGTTGCTTTGCTTTAATTCTTTGATTTGCTTTAAGTTCAGTTTTTACTTTCTTTTTTTCATACAGCAGCAAGGATATCGGGTCTCATAGCCACTAGCTCATTGTTTGGTTGTTGCATTCTATTTTAATTGAAGTAGCTGCACATTTACACTTTTGTTTAAGTAGTTGCATATTTACACTTTTGTTTAAGATCTTTTGAAGTGCTAAGTTTTGGAAGTTACCATTAGGGACATAGGCTTTGTCTTGAAATCCATACTTGTCTTTTAAAATTATTCTTAAGACCTTAGAATATGATTTCCATTTGCATTAGACACTTTAGGAAACCAACGAGAACAAAACCCCAAAAACAACATATACTATAAAACAACGAAGTAAGAGAAAGGTTAACTAAGCACATATGGTGCACCACACTTCATCAGTTTACGATACCCGGATTGATAATTTATGTAGAGCAATTTAAGACGTTAAATTGACTAGACACATGCGACAATAGTGAGACGCAAACAAAAACTAAAACGATGCTTCTACAAGCTAATATACATCAAAATTATAGCAAGTTCTCATTAAAATCAAGAAGACAACACGCACACAAAGCAAAACACAAAAAGTGACAGAAACGCAGTGCAAGACATGAAAAGCGGGCTTACCCCGAAATAGCTGAGTTGAATGTGCCAACGACTCCTAGATGCAATGTGGGATGTTAGTGCTACAATGTTGATGTGAGGAATGATCTCTGTAGTTTTCGGTTGATGAGTTTTGATAAAATCAAGGTTGTGATGCGCATGCCAAAAATCTAGGAAGGTGACACTTGGTGGGAGGTTTCTGAAATGATCCTTGCATGTAACCTCTAGATACTAAAAACAGATCCCTAAATCAAGGGATGTCTTTGCATGCTACCTTGGGGGAAGAAGTCATTGCATGCAAATCATTTTTTCTTGGTCCCAAAGGGAACCAGTCAACTTGAAGGCACATGCATCGGTCTGCGAGCTTGGGATGAAAAGCTACACAGTTTCTGTGCTGAGAAGAGATGGTTGTCCCAGAGAGATTGCACAACTTCTAAGAGGAACAGGTAACTATCTCCTAGGATTGCGCACTTTCTAGGCTGAACAGCTGTCTTGGGTTAGACCTCAGAATTTTCTCAAGGAAGCTTGTCTGACTATATTGCACAATTTTTGAGCGCAACAGGCTACCTAGCTTGATTTATACAATTTCTGCTAGCTGATGGGCTGGCTGTCCTAGAGGGATTGCACAATTTTTGGGAACAACAGGTGACTACTTCCAAAAATTGCCCAATTTATGGGCTAAGCAGCTGTCCTGGGATGAATTGTGCAATTTTTGAGAGGAAGACTGTTAGGAGGAATTGCAAAATTTTGGAGCCCAGCTAGGTTTGCGCAAATTCTGGAGGGAAGGCTGGTTCCCCTCTAGAACTGCACAATTCCCAAAGGGAGCTTCTCAACCAGCAACTAACACTAAGTCTAGAAAGTAGCCTGTGAAGGGGGTGGAACAAACTTGCATGCATAGGTTGACAAGACTCTCTGAAACAACTAACGCTGATGTGTTTGACAGTGCAAGACATGCTGCTAAGGATGGTCGGTAGGGAAGCTTCAAAGCGAAGCTAAGGAAAAATTTTGGAGGGTGGTTGTAGCCACTACAACAGAACCTTTAAATTAATAAATCCAATGGAACTATATTATAAACCCATGGGAATAATAAATCAAAGGGATCAATACTAAAAATCCAAGGGAATAATATTACACTCAAGGGATAAATATTATAAATCTAAGGTATATAAACCCTAAGTTATCTAGTGTAAACCGTAAAATTATCATGGTTGACCATGATTGATTTTCATATTGAGACAACCTTTCTCACAATGCAATGTTATAACATGGTTAACCATGGATATTTGACCCAAGGGATTAATATTATAAACCTAAGGTATATAAACACTAAAATAAACATGGTTGACTAAAATAAATATGGTTGATTGTAGTTGACTATGGTTGACCATGGTTAACTCTCGTTGACTATGGTTGGGAGTAATATTATAGCCAAGGGATGAATATTATCAACCTAATTTAATTAATCAAATTAATGAGATTTATATTAAACCCAATTATTAATATTATGAACCATATGAATAATAGTACACTTGAGGAATATGGGCCCTTAGATTAATAAACCCAACGAATTGATATTGTAAACCCACAGGAAGTAAACCCTAAAATTATCATGGTTGACCATGGTTGATTTTCATATTGAGACAATATTTGTCACAATGTGACATTGCAACATGGTTGACCAAGGATATTATATCCGAGGGATTAATATTATAAACCCAAGGTATGCAAACCCTAAAATAAATATGGCTAAGTAAAATAAATATGGTTGACTATAGTTGAATATGGTTGACCATAATTGATTATTATTTGGAGTAATATTAAACCCAAGGGATGAATATTATCAACCCAATTTAATTAACTAAATCCATGGGATTTATATTAAATCCAAGGATTAATATTATTAACCCTATGAATAATAGTACACCCTAGGAATATGAACCCTTAGATTAATAAACCCAAGGGATCAATACTAAACACCCAAGGTAATAATATTACACACAAGGGATAAATAACCCAAGATATATAAACCCTAAGATAAATATTGTAAACCCTAAGATTATCATGGTTAACCATGTTTAATTTTCATATGGAGACAATCTTTGTCACAATGTGATGTTGCAACATGGTTACCATGGTTTATTTTCATATGCACACAATATTTTATCACAATGCAATGTTGGACCATGGATGATTTTCATATTGAGAAAATCTTTGTCACAATGTGACGTTGGACCATGGTTTAACATGATCATAAACCAAAGAGATTTAGATTAGACCCAAGGATTAATATTATAAATCCTATGAATAATATTAAGCCCTAGTAATAAGAACCCTTAGATTAATAAATATAAGGGGTTGATATTAGAAACCAAAGGGATTAATACTAAAACCCAAGGGAATAATATTTAACCCAAGGGATAAATACTATAAACCCAAGGCATATAAACCCTAAAATAAATATTATAAACCAAAAAATAGACATGGTTGACCATGCTTGATTTTCATATTGAGACAATCTTTGGCACAATGAGACGTTGGACTATGGTTGACCATGGTTGATTTTCATATTGAGACAATCTTTGTTACAATGTGACATTAGACAATGGTTGACCATGATTATAAACCCAAGGGATTTATATTAAATCGTCAGATTAATATTACAAACCCTATGAATAATATTATACTTTAGGAGTACAAATCCTTACATTAATAAACCTAAGGGATTGATATTATAAACCCAAGGGAATAATTCTAAAACCCCAATGTGTTATAAACCCAAGGGAATAATATTAAACCCAAGGGATTGATATTTCAAAACTAAGGTATATAAATCCTAAAATAAAAATTATAAACCCTAAAATAAACCTAGTTCACTAAAATAAATATGGTTGACTATGGAATTAATAAACCGAAGAGATTAAATCCTTGGATTTATTAATCACTTAGGTTTATAATATTAATCAAATAAGAAATGTTATTAAACATGATTAATATTGTATTACCGATATTATTAATAGTTATTTAATTAATAATATTGTTTTCAAATTCATTATTATTAATGATAATTTTTATTTATATATATTTTACAATATATTATTTATCTATAATAATAAATATTATAAATTTATAATAACTAGTATTTAAAATGTTATTTTAATATTTATAATAGCTAATAATTAAAATGTTATTTTTAATATTTATAAGAACTAATATTTAAAATGTTATTTTTTTTTAAATATTTAATGATCTAAAATTGTAAATGGTGGGATCACATAAGAGTTTTTTTAATCCTATTTATGAATTCTTCATTGCAATTTTTATATAAAACCACTAGTACATTGGATTTAGTTTTAAGTTTATCATATAAAACTATTTGTTTACTATTTTGATGATTAGCAACATTGGAGCAATAGGTTGAATTCGTGTCATCGCTTGTTTCACACCTTCCCATTTTCTTTGTCGATGTACTTGATCTCTATTTTAAATTCTATGTTATTCCCAACAATCCTCATTTATTTGAAAACACGACTCCAACAGAAGTTCTCATCAATTTGAAAACATGACTCCAACATAAGTTCTCATCATTTCATTTAATTATACCATCGTGGATTTTTTATTTTTTATAAAATGGATGGTTAAGATTTGATTTGGAGCTAACATTTATTCATTTAATTTAATTAAGACAACAAGGGGTGAGATTTTAGAGGCATGCATCTTGCATGTTACAAGGTAAATTAATTATAATTTAAATGAAAAATCGAAACCAAACTCAACCGACATATTTGTGTGTCCTTTCATTTTTGTTTGGTTTCAATTCAAAGGTAAAGGATCGTGCGCCTACTGGGTTTGTTTCTAGCATGCAAGAATCTAGACAATTCCATTGCATGATAGTAGAGAAATTCTTCGGCTCTGATTTATGGTACGCATCATGATCTCTCATTATTCATGTTGATCTTTAATTTCCTTCTCATGTTTGTCATTTTGAAAATTATTGGCCCAGACTGCAATTGTAGTCCAAGAACAACATAGTCAATAAATCAACATTATTTGGAGCATAGGTTTGTGGTTTGCAAGGATAAAAGATTCCTATATAAATATTTTGAATCCTAATAAAATTTCAATACACGCATTTGGGCGTACCAAGGTCATTTTTAATGTGCGCACACACACTCAAACTTTGTATTATTAAACCCCTGTTTTTTAACATTCAACCCAATCGTATGTTATAGCATCCTCTACTTCCATTAATTCAGTTAAAGTTATGGATTTTCTCATCGAAAATATTTTCATACTTACTATTCACATGTTATTTTGAAATGTCTGGAAACTCTATTATGTGTTGTAAATAAATAGTTGTTTCAACAGGTTGTAAATGCCGATGAACATGATGCAGTAAGGATTTAGTTTACAACATGATTTATATCAATAACATGGGGTGTAACCATTTGGGTATTTTATAAGCACTTAGCTAATGATAAAATTGTAATTTTCTTTGTAATTCAACTTTAAAATATGGAAGTGGGGCAATGAGTTTCTGTAAAATGAAAGGATGGGGTGATTTGAATCCAGATACCAAGGTAAATTATAAGACTCTTTCACTTCGTCTGGATTTATAAATTTTTAATTGTTCTAGAATCTTAACTTCATTGTAAGAAGAGCATATGGATTGTATGGCTAATTTGGTTGGGAAGATTCAAAGTTTCTGGTTGACTATGCACTCTAAAGGACTCAAAATTGGAATATATTTTGTTGTTAGGTCAATGTAAATCAAATATTAGATAAATTAAAACCATTCGTTAGATATCAAAAATCTAATTCATTTTGGTTTTATTTGTGCATTCAAATTAATTTTGTGCATGGCATGTTTTTCCAGATACCAGATATTATACATGAAAAAAAAACCATGGAAGGTTCCCTTATATACCAAGAACAAGATGTGCTTGTAGATGTATCTAGTCTATCCAACATTGGTGTTGAACTTTGATGGAAAATTATAGGTACCCAAAAAATAACGAAACTCTTAGTAATGATATATAAAAATATCAAACCATTCCTGGTTGGTTTTGTTGGGTTTGTTTCTATGTATCTTCACTCTATAAAACTCTACATTCACTATGAATTCTTGCGAGAGAAATTTGAGAAAAATTGGCATTAACAAAGTTGAGAGAAGTTGAGGATATGTATGTGAAATTTCATTAAAATATAATGTGTGTAAAACTAATTGGTGTCTTATTCACTCGCTGAGCATGGAGCCCCCTTTGAAGTATTCCAATGCTCTCCTGGAGAAACAATTTTCCTTCTATATACGCAACCTAGCACATGAAATTATCCCCTCATTTAATCATGAAATGCTTGATTGTTGGCATTCTCCTCCACTAGTGGAACAAAAAACTCCAAATCGACTCCTTCAATTCAATAATTAAAATCAAATCGGTGTTTACTAAATGAATGGGACCTTGTGGGAGTCTATTTGATTTTAGAGTGTGCTCTCATATGGCATGACAAGTTGAAGCCTAGTATTCATGCCCCTCTCTTCTTTCTCAGATGCTTCCAACAAGCACAGTGTTCCTTTGGTCAGGGAGGAGCAAGTATGTAATTTTTTTATTTATCTGGGTAAAGAAACAAAAACAATTAGATCCTAATTGATTATTGTGTTGGATTAATTTATCTCCGTAGAGAAACAATAGTTATTGTTGTTTTCAACTCATGCATAGTTAAAAATGGTACTGTGTAGCTATTAAATTAGAAAAAATATATGATAAAGACATAGAACAAAAATAGATTAAAGAAAATCAGGGCGATTCCCACACCCAAGATGTAAATTAGTCACTAAAACTAAAATACAATAAAGGCTATAGAATAAAAATATATTAAATATAATCAAGTTGGTTAGCATCCAATGTCTGCGAAATCATGAAAAGCCTAGAATATAGTAAGAGTTTAATATTGTCACCTTTCAGCAGTGAGAGTGGATCTCATGATCTTATTTTCCTGTGCTCGATCTAGCCTTATATATTATAATTACACAATAACAACAAAAAAATTAAATAAATTATAATAACTACACAGTACAATCTAACTAAAACTAATATCCCAGCACAAGGGTAAGGTGATATGACCTAGTATATAAAAGTTGACTTGCTCCTTCTTGGCCAAAGAAACATTGCGATTGTTGGAAACATCCGAGAAAGAATAGGGGGACATGAATACTAGGCTTGAACTTTTCATGCCATATGAGAGCACACTCTAAAATCCAATCAACTCCCACAAGGTCCCATCCATTTCGCAAACACCGATTCGATCTGAATTATTGAATTGAAGGAGTGGATTTGGAGTACTTTCTTCCACTAGTGGAGGAGAATGCCAACAGTCAAGAATTTCATGATTAAATGATGGGATAACTGCATGTGCCAAGTTGCACATATAGAAGGAAAACGATCGTTCCATTCTATATTGTTTCATATACTTTTTATTGTTTTTTTAACATCATTTTTGTTAATCCTTATATGGGGAGATAAATGAGAGGCATAGTAAAATTTTAATCATCATTTGGTAAAAAAATAATTTAAGTAGGGTTTGTTACACTAAAAAATGTCACCATGACTACTTACAGTTAGTATGGCTCAAATCAACAGTCATGCTACCCTCTTAGGCAAGTCTTATGCCTCTGCTATCCATCTCAAACTCAAAGAAGAGAGAAAGTCTTGTAAAAAATATGTTTATCTCTGGGGTCGCAGGTTCTCTCTAGCCTTACCTGCGGGGACGCTCACCATGTTCACAAAAGCTGCGTCCATGGACGCTCTGTATGTTAAGGGACAGGTGCGTCCTTCTGTAAAAGGCAAAATGCGCGAGTTTCATCTTAAAAAAGTTACTTGTGGTTACTTCTAGAACCTTCTAGAGGTCGGTTTGATGAAATGGATGCGCCTCCAGTTGGTTCATGTATCTCTATTAAGGGGGAACTTATCCCATCAATAAGGGAGCTATCCCACCCAAAGAGGGGGATTATCCCATTGATGGTGGACCTGAATAACCTCTTTACAACACTATAAATAAAGACATTGAGCCAGAGGGAGGAGAGGTTAGAGCTATACATTTTCTTTGGGTAAACGCTGCAAGAATTAGGACTCCCATTTAGAACCTTGTGAGGAGAGATTGTCTTTGCTTGATTCTACTTGGAAGTGGGTGAGATTTGTCAAAGTAGAGGAAAACCCTTGATGGACCCTGGGAGGAACTTGCACAACACCAAGGCCAGGTTGTAAGAGTTTCTTTGTTTCGTTATTAATACAAACTGGTTTATTTTTCTCAATAGCTTGTGTTAATGAGTTATTTCATGTGTTCCTTGGTCTGCATGTTGAATATATGTTTTATTATATGAAATACAAGTGCTTGGTAATTGTTTGATTGTTTGTGGTTGCAGGAATTGACATGAAGGAGGAGCTCATCCGGATCGGCAAGGACAGACTACAACAACAGCGTTTTGGAATAAGGTAAGCCTAAACACTTGTGGTTTTCATGTTTTAAAAGGTATATTTAGAGAAAGATCACTCCATTTTGTCTTGTTTGTCGCTAGAGAGTTTAGACTCCTAGGGAGGTTAGTTGTGTCCGCACAAACGACTTTTTCCGCCACGACAAATTGGCGACTCCACTGGGGAATCCATTAATGAGAGAGTCTTTTCCTTTGTGTGAACTTTGCTCTGAGAAAATCATTTTTATTTTCTGGTTTTTGACTGTGAGAATTAGTATTTGGGTGGCTTAGCTTTAGATTTAGTTAGATTTGGTTTTTCTTAACTTTTCCAGAAGGACGCACCCTCTGAGTACTACACAGTGCGTCTTTGGACGCGCTGTTGCCGTTTGCACAAAGCGGGCCCGCACCTGTTATAACGGGTTGCCTGCGTCTTCCTGTAAAATTTAGGAAAATTCCATTTTTGCTTTAATTGCTTTTAGATTTTGATTTTTCTTAGTTTTTTCTGCCCAGATCCTTTAGTACCCTGTCAAAAATTTTCACCTGAACTTGTTTTGTGAGCTTTGAGTGTTTTAGTGGATTTCAACGAAGTTTAGACCTAGGGTTTGATTTTTGGATAGGTCCTGTAGTGACTTTGACGGTAGAAAGTTGTCCCGCCTTAGATCTCTCTGGTTAGTCAGCCTTCTTAGAAGTCGGGCCTGTCGTAAAGTCTCCTTGTGTGAGCAGCTTGCCATTTGAGTTGTTTTGGGTCAAATTTCAAATTACTTGTTTATAAAGTGTTGATTTCCATTTTACAAAAGAACAAAAAGATTAGAGTTTTGTTTTGGCTAGTTTTTGATTCTGCAATAAGCTAGTCCTTGATTTGATTATGATCAAGTAAAACACCTTAGAATAATCATTGTTAGTTTTGGCCTCGTTAAGATTGCTTAGAGTACATTTACCTTTTAGTTTGCTTATGAGTGAATTTTCGTAGATTTTAATAGTTGTTAAGATTGATTTTTTGTTATATTAGATTTATTTGCTTTATTAAAAGAAAAATACAAAAACATCTTCTTTAAAAAGTCTTGTTTCAAGTAGCTTTTTGTTTTTGAAAGAGGAAAAGAGTTTTTTCGTGCATGTAAAGAGCGGTCATGTTTTTATGCTTGGAAAAGACAAACGAATTGTTTCTTTGATTGTCTTCAATTAAGAAGTTGCTTTTATAAAGATTGCATTCTCTCAACTTTTTAGTTAAGCAATTCATCGAAAAAGTAAAGTAGTGGGTAAATCATCCTAGGTGCATTTTGTAGTGGTTTCGAGTCGAGTCAACACACCACTGGTTTCACTTCCATCACCTTTTGACTTAAGAAACAACCTTAAAAGTAACGCTTAAATTAAAATCAATCTAGTAATTTTTATTTTCTAGGGCTCTAAAACACCAACATAGCTTAGGCTAGGGTCTTGGAGTAGGTGAGTACTTAACTCTCCAAGACTACAAAACCAAACAGATAGTTTATCTTGGATAGAATCAAATCCAATTGTTACATTTACACTCTGGGAAAGCTCCTCTTAAAGGAGAAGCACGAGCTCGTGTCCGAACCAGTGAGGGGATCATTCCTCCCTCGTTGGGAACGACGCCAGACAGTACGTATTACAAACGGTAAACCTCGGATTAACCATTGTCGAGGAGCCAGGGGTCACTTATCGGTAAACCTTGGATTATTGTCAAGGAGCCGGTAAGGGGATTGAGCTTGTTACTCTGCCCTTGCGTGCTGTCGGAGTTTAGACTGTTCCCCCAGGTGTAATTGTTGTGATTGGTAACCTTAGTGACCATAATCTCTAGGATTCTACCCAAGGTGATGGTGGAGGGAAGGTCCCACTGTACCTGGAGCAGACGTCGGCTATACTCACTTGGATTTTCTGGGGGGTTCGCTTCACTTCGAGACGGTTAAAGTGGAGGAACTTGGTCCAGTCTATTCATTAAGCAGGTTGTCGGCGTAACTGTTCCACCCGCCATTTCTGTACTGAATCCTGCGAGGTTGGACCTAATCACCAACTAGCGCTTTTGGTCCGGAAGATACTGTTTGTGTTTGGTTTGACGCTCTAGATTCTTTAGGCGTGTGCTTCAAATTTGTTTGCTTCTTTAGAAGACTTTAGGTGGTTTGATTTGAAATTTTTACTTTGTTTTCGTGTGTTGTAGTTAAAAATCATTAATTGTGGCGGAATTACCGAGACAGTCCCATCGACTTCGGGGCAAGTCTCCTGAGATTGTTACCGGAATAGATTTGTTAAGAAAACTCCGTAAATCGTGGGGTGAATCTCCTGAAGACATTCCGGGTCAGTACGAAGGGTTAAAGTTCCTTGTAACTCCTCCTAGTGACAGTAGAGTAGGTTCACCTGAAGAAGGAGAATCTTCCTTGGTAGTCCATCCAGATTACCAAAGTTTAGAAACAGGTTACAATCCCGAAACTGTTACAGTTTCCGAGCTTGCTGGTAGTTTTTCATCTGCCAGTGAAACAGGCGAAGAACCTGAAATTTCCGAACCTGTTACTCCAACTCCTAGTGTTCCCGATTCACCAAGAATAGAAAGAATTATCACCGAAAATCTTCCTGTTGGTTTAATTGCTATAGAAGAACTTGTTCCAGAGGAAGAAATATGCGTCTCTGATCCTGAAGATCAAATTACCCTTGATCTAAGGGAGCGTGAATCCATCTTTTACAGTCCTCCTAGAAGTACTTCTTGGTACCTTGCGTTAACCAATTTTTTAGACAACTCAGTAGGTTTTTCTACACCTCGTACTCCTTTTCCACCTAGAGGAATTCATACTCCTGTAAATATGTCTGGTCAGTCATCTGTGTTTACGCAAAGTCCTGAATCTTTTTTACATGGCGGTCCTTCTGTTCCTACTGGGTATCAATCTCTTTCTGGTACCTTTGCGGGAGCATCTCCTCAACCCATTGATCATGGGTTATTAGTTGGAAACAGTGGTAATGTACCATTGAGTATAGGTGACATTTACATGATGTCAGGTTCAGTTCCCGTTACCCAACCTCAAGGTGGCCAATTACCGCCTGGGGGGCAACCTTCGTTAATGCCTGGGGGGCAACCTCAAGGTACTTCATTCGTGTCTGGGGGGCAACCTCAAGGTCAGTACGCTCCTATGGGGCAATACATACCTCAAGGTCAACCCCAGCCTCAATATGTACCACAAAGTCAACCTCAGTATTCATATCAACCTCAAGGATGGCAACCTCAAGGATGGCAACCCCAAGGGTATCAACCCCAAGGGTATCAACCTCAAGGATACCAACCTCAAGGTCAAGGTCAACCCCAGTACCCGTATTTACCTCAAGGTTATCAACCTATGGGTCAATACTCTGGTCAAAGTTATCAACCACCTCAAGGGCAATCATATGGGACTGCACCTTACAATTATCAACCCTATCCTCAATCCGGCTATGGATCTCAGTATCCTCAACCTGTTATGGGTCAATACCCTGGAATGTTAGTGTGGGATCCGTCACAGGGTCAACAGATGTCGCAACCAAGTATACAGTCGGTACCTCAAGCAGGACAACCTGTAGTTCCTGGTCCACCCCAGCAACCGCAACCTGTCCAGTCAAGTGTTCAGACCCCTGTAACTTCGGTAGTTACTCAGCCACCAGTTGCACCTGGTACTCCATCTCAAACGGCTGCAGCAACTACCGCCACATCTACTACACTTACTTCTGGAGTATCGACAGCTCCGGTTTCTACTGTCCCTGTAACCACTCCTCAGACATCTGTACCGTTGTCTGGATCTACGATTCAAACCACAGTCCAGATGCCTGTAGGCCAACCTGGTACAAGTACGGTTGTTACTACTCAACCTCAATTTGTTCAACCTCCGTACCAGGGACAGTATCAACCTGGGCAAGCTGCCCAACAACCGGTTTACCAGTATCAACCGTATCCTGGGTACACTTATCAACAACCTCAGCAACCCCAGTACGGTCCGGTTAATCCTGGTTTTCCAGGAGGATATAATATCCCAAATGCGACTCCTGTTCCTAGTTATCCTGGATATCCTCCTCCTGGGGCTGGTATTGTGACCCAGAGTTTTAGAGATCCTAACCGGCAGTTACCGTTTATTGCAACTTTGGATTTACCCGACTTGACGCGCCTAACGAACGATCCAATTCAATATCTTCAGTTCTGGCCGCCAATGCCAAATAAGTTGCCCAGCGATATACCCAAGTTCGAAGGTAAGTCTGGAGAGGATCCGTCCAATCACGTGATGACTTACCACCTCTGGTGTGCTTCAAATTCCATCTCGGATGATTCGATCCGCTTACGTCTTTTTCAGCGTACACTCATTGGTCTCGCGGCCAAGTGGTACATTGAGTTACCACGGGCCTCTTTTTACAACTTTAGCCAGTTAGCTACCTCGTTCTTAACTCATTTTCAGTTACCAGTCAGATACGATAACGGTACAGAGTTATTAACTTCACTAAAACAATCGACCTCCACGTATATTTCAGATCACATCCATGAGTGGAGACGTCGAAGAAGACTAGTGAAAGTTTTTATCCCGGACCAAATCTTAGCTGAATGGTTTGTTAAATCACTATTACCAAGAATTACTGAAGATGTAGCTAAGGCCGGAGTAGTTACTGAGGAGCAAGTCATTGCTCAGGCACAATACCTTGACTTAGTTTACACTCAGTCGGGTACATTACACGAGAAGATTCCGGATCTTCCAAAGTCGAACCAAATCGCTGCTGCTCCTTCGGGATCTCATGCCGCTGATGGTATGATTGGTATCGTGACTACAAAGAGCAAGAAGAAGTCTTCCAAGGCTTCAACTACTATTATCACTTTGCCCGATTCTCCGACAGGAGAGTTTTCTCCTGAACTTACCGCCGATATTCACGCTGTAGAATCATCTACGGCCAAATCAAAAAACGGTGGCAAGAAGAAAGGAAAGAAGAAGGCTAAAGCAGACAAGGCTCCGAAGGAGAAAACTGAAAAGTCGGAAACCAATGACGAAAAACGCAAACCTCGATATCCTTGTCTTATTTGTGAAGAGGATCATTTTACGAGAGATTGCCCTCATCGGGCCGAGGTTGTAAAAATAGTCAAAGGTTCTCCCACTCCTGCTGTGTTAAAGAATCCATTTCCAGAGCAGGAGAATAAGATGATAGGTTCTTCTTCGAATGCCAGTGAAGAACCCATTTTGATGATGTCTCATGTGAGGATTGCGACTCGATCGCAAGATTATGGTAGTAAGGCTCCTGTTGATGGCAAGGAAGCAGAATCTTCTCACTCTAACCCATCAACCTCAGCTCCTGGTTCCGATCCACTACAGATCGAAAAACCTAACCCAGACTTAGTGATTAAGCCGCCCGCCAAGGGTGTACTTCGAAGGTCTGCTTTCAATCCACATGCGAGAGCAGCCCAGAATTACAACATTGTTGAGGACTTAGCTGTTTCACCTTCAGCAATGTCGGCACTCGAAGTGCTGCAATCATGTCCAGCACAACGAAAATTGCTTTTGTCGGCTATCGGAGCTGTCGATGTTCAGGACCCGAACCTAATGATCTTTGATCTAGAAAATAGTACGCCACGTCTCCCCCATCAAATGGCTTTCCAAATTCCAGTGATAGTAAAAAACAGGCCTATTCATCGGACTGTGATTGATGAGGGAGCTTCTACGTGTATTATGTCGATTCAATGTTGGAGATCGCTTGGTTCTCCTTCGTTGAACCAATCCCCCACCATCCTTAAGGCCTTTGATGGCCGTGGGTTCCGTCCGTTTGGTATTCTACAAGAATTGCCTATAGGGGTCGAAGGTAAAACCGTTAGTCTGGATGTGGAAGTGGTTGATGCCCCTCTAGACTACAACCTTCTTTTGGGTCGAAGTTGGTCATATGCTATGACAGCGGTCGTTTCATCGGTCTTCAGAGTAATTAAGTTTCCACATAACGGTAAGATCGTGACTATTGATCAGCTGACATACTTTTCATCCGACCCAGCCTCTTCAGAGAGTATCCAACATGTTGGTAAGACGACAATCCCTTATAAGGACGTTGGTGTAGGTTTAGTTAAGGATTCCGGTTTACTGGGAACTTTTCCTCTCCCTCCACTCAGCGTAGAACCTTCGTTTGCAACAATTCATATGATCACGTCAGAAAACATTATTTATGATGATCCTTGGTATGTTCCATCTGACTCTGAGATAGACTCATTCGGTGATGTTATGCCGTTGAGTCCGTATGAAATTGCTTATGAAGCTCTTATGTCTTTTACCGACTTTCATTCAACCGAAGTCGACCAAATGAATGTGGTCAGTGAAGAATCACTTTTCACCTCACCCTTAGAACGGATAGCGTTTCCCGAAGTCATGTCATCTGACGAACAACTTCGCGAAATCCTAAGTGTAGACAATCTACCATGGGAGGATCTCCATCACAGATCTTCGTTTTTACCTAAGGATGATGCATTTGAAAATGATTTTTCATCTATCTTTACCGCTGAATATGTCAAAGACGCTCAGGATCCAACGAAACATTCTGATTCAGAGTTGAATTTAGGGAATATTTCTCGTACTATTCCCATTGATATTTCAGTGAAGCCCGGAATCGAGGAAAACATTCATATAGGTGCCGCATGTACTGAAGAAGAAATCCAAACTTACAAGGCCCTATTCCAAGAATTCCGCGACGTGTTTGCCTGGTCTTACGAGGAAATGCCGGGAATCGATCCTGCCATTGTTGTTCATGAAATCAAAACCTACCCGGATGCTAAACCCATTCGGCAACGGTTGCGTCAGATTCACCCTCGAAAAGCGGCTGCGATTAAAGCAGAAGTCGAAAAGCTGTTGAAAGCAGGTTTCATTTATCCGATCCCGTTAACGGATTGGGTATCGAATATTGTTCCCGTCAATAAAAAACAAGGAACAATAAGAATCTGTATCGACTATAGGGATATCAATCGAGCTTGTCCAAAAGACAACTATCCTACGCCTTATATCGATCAAATTATTGATGATTGTGCCGGAAGTGAAATGTTTTCCTTCATGGATGGTTTCTCGGGCTATAATCAAATCAATATTCTACCTGCCGACCAACCAAAAACGGCATTCATTTGTCCATGGGGGACATTTGCTTATTGCAAATTACCTTTTGGGCTTAAGAATGCCGGCGCTACTTTTCAACGGGCGATGTCTTATGCATTTCATGACATCAAGCACATTGTGCAACCCTATCTCGATGATTTGCCTGCTCATTCTTTACATCGAGCTGATCACCTTGTCCACCTACGAGCAATCTTTATGAGGTGTAGGCATTATCGAATTCGGTTGAATCCCCACAAGTGTGTTTTCTGTATAGAAACAGGTCGATTGCTGGGATTTGTTGTTTCAAAAGCCGGCATTCGCGTCGATCCCTCGAAAGTCGAGGCTATCATCAAATTGCCTCCTCCTTCGAGTTTGCGCCAACTCCAAAGTTTGCAAGGGAAAGCGAACTTTTTACGCCGATTCATCCCAAACTACGCCGAGGTCACTAAAGGTTTTACACGGTTGTTGAAACAGAACACACAATTCTTTTGGGACGAGATTGCCCAACAATCTTTTGATGCACTTAAACACGCGTTGACCCATGCACCGTTATTGCATCCTCCCAACTACAACCAGGACTACTTCTTATACCTCGCAGCTTCGCATTCCACCATAGGAATGGTGTTAGTTCAAGAAGATGAATTCGGAGCGGAGCATGTCATATATTATCTTAGTAGGACCTTGAATCCCACTGAGCTCAAATATTCGCATTGGAGAAATTGGCCCTGGCAGCCGTTCAAGCTGTCCAGCGTTTCCGTCACTACATTCTTCTCCGCAAAACTACAGTTATTTCGGATTGCAACCCTATGATTTATATTTTGACAAAACAACTGCTAGGGGGCAAGTACTCTAAATGGATTGTCATCCTGCAAGAGTTCGACTTGGAGTTCGAGAAGTCCAAGTCTAAGAAATCCTTAGTCTTTGCGGAATTGATGTGTGATTTCCCGAGTGCTGACACAGAGACTGTGGCAGAAGAGTCCATTGCAGACGAATCTTTGTTTCTCATCAGTACTGTAGATCCGTGGTACGGGGATATAATCATTTATCTCCAAACCCAAACCTTTCGGCCTGAAGCTTCCAAAGCAGAACGTCGAAAAATTCGGTTTCAATCCCAGCCATACAAAATTATTGGAGATACACTTTATCGCCGGGGGGCAGACTTAGTTTTTCGACGTTGTTTAACTCACGAAGAGGCTGAGAGGGTTTTGAATGATTGTCACTCTGGAGCATGTGGCGGTCATATGTCTGGGTATGCCACAGCTCAGAAGGTGTTGCGCGCTGGCTATTTCTGGCCGTCTATGTTTAAGGATTGTATCATTGCAGTCAGGAAGTGCCACAACTGTCAAGTGTTTGATCGCAAGATGCGCGCTCCACCTGCTCCTCTCCACCCTATAATTACCGTTGGTCCATTCGCCAAATGGGGTATCGACTTTATTACTTGTAACCCTCACTCGGCCGGGGGGCATGCGTATATCATCCTTGCGGTTGATTATTTTACTAAGTGGGCCGAGGCGATGCCTACATTCGACGCAAGCGGCAAAACAGCTGCAGTTTTCGTATTCAATCATATCATAACTAGGTTTGGTGTCCCACAAGCAATCATTACTGACCATGGGAGCCATTTTCGAAACGTCATGATGACTGAGCTTACAAGCCAGCTTGGTTTGCGCCACGATAGCTCTACTCCTTATTATCCGCAAGCCAACGGTTTGGTTGAGTCTATCAACAAAGTTCTAGTTATCATGATTCGACGAACCATTGGTGTTCATTGGTCGAATTGGCACAACATGTTATTTTCAGCGCTATGGGCATACCGAACCTCAGTGAAAAATTCAACAGGGTTCACTCCTTTCCAGCTAGTTTATGGCTTAGAAGCTGTGTTACCCATTGAATGCAAAATCCCATCACTTCAAATGGCTGTCGAATTACTTCCAGCTACTTCCGAAGAGGAGAAACGTTTATTATACTTGGCTAAATTAGATGAGACTCGACGTGACGCTACATTGGCAATCGAGACTCACGCGAAACGAATGAAAGCTCAGTATGATAGAAATTTAACCCCTCGAAGTTTTTCGGAAGGAGACCTAGTACTATTATATGATCAAGCTAACGATAAGCTAGGTGCCGGAAAGTTCGTTCCCATGTGGCATGGGCCCTACATTGTAAAGCGAAAGCTAGCAAAAGGGGCTTATGAGCTAGTTGACTTTGATGGGGACTCTTTGGGTAAACCCAGAAATGGACTTTACCTAAAGAGGTATTATGCTTAAAATGATGGGTATGGAGAAATTTTTAGATAGGTTAGATTTTATTTCTAGCTAGCAAGTGTGTTAGTTTAGTCAGTGTGCTTAGCTTAGAGAGTGTGGTTTTTCGTCGTTATTCTGGCTTATCTTGGTTTTACTCTTGATATTGTAGATGTCGACGCCTCTCCAAACATACATTGGATTTGCTGATGGTGCTTGTCGTAGTACACGGAATATCTCTTCCGCAGCTTGGGTTATCTATTCGCCCTCTGACGAGTTAGTTTCTATGCATGGGGTAAGCCTCGGTCAAACAACGAATAACATTGCAGAATACAGTGCAGTGGTTGAATTATTATCCGAATCTATTTCATTTGGAATTCGACGTTTGATAGTGAGGTTAGATTCTGAACTTGTTGTATTACAGCTTAATAGAGTTTATGCCATTAGAAATCCTGTGTTATTAAGGTTGTTTTTGAGAGTGCGTCTCTTGGAACGTGAATTTGATTACATTGAATATCAGCATATTCCAAGGTCCTTAAATACATTAGCAGATGCAATTGCTTCTCGAGTGTTGGACAGACATTTACAATAATCATGCAAGTAAATTTAAAAACATTTCATCATACATGTTAAACAGGATAAGACGGTAATAGTGATATATATAGATAGAAGTGTGTCAAAAAATATATACATCGTCTTCGATCATAGGTTGAAAACACCTTATGATCGGCAAAATGATAGTACAGAAAGTCAAAATGTCACATGTGACTACAAAAGTGACTAGTCAATCACTGGTGGTGCTCCCTGTATGACACCAATGCGCGGGCTACCTTACGCAAAAATCTCCTAAACGGTCCAGGGACCACGACTACGAAACGCTGAAGCCTGATAGGAATGTCGTCCATAGTAGTCTCAGGTATATCTGCCGTGAGACGCTCTAGATCATGCTCCAACTCAGCTAGTACTTCTGCTGCCGCGTCCTGTGGGGCCGGTACCGGTGCAGCTGGATGTAGTCTATCAAAAGGCCGGAGGTTGACTGGACGCTGTGGACCAACATCTGCATTTTGAAAATTTTACTGTTAGTTTTGAGACGATATATATGAAAAATAAAAAATACATAATTAGAAAACTTGTGAAAATAAAAGTACCTCTGTCGTCCCATTGTTCTCCCTGTGGAAGAACCATGTCCGGATCACCTCTAAAATCCATTCCGGCATACGGAAAGTCCTGTATCGAAAAAACCTGGTCCTCTAACCAGTGAAAGTAACTATCTGAGAATCGAACCACTGCCGCACCCTCGTCAGGATGCCGGGCCATCACCGCAACCCATCGTATCAGCTTTGGCTCCCGAGGACCCAAGATATCAACAGTGAGTTGCTGAGGGATTAGCATTGGAACTCTCTCCAAGGCAAAGCTCACGACTATAGGCCCATATCCAAAAGTTTTTAGTCGTCCGTTCTTTGCCTTGGTCAGTTGGCTCTTCATATGAGCCGACACAGCTTCACACCAGTTGAAAATGGTGCCTTGGTAACAGTCAATTGCCATCCGCATTTGGGATCCGGAAGCAATGTGTAAAGCGGCCGCGCCGCAAATTTTGGTAACCGTGAACGCTATGACTTTGAGTTCAGGCAGAGTGATGTGTTTTATCTCTATGCCTTTTGAATGGTGAGCCCCACGTGTGCACCACTCCTCGCGGAGACTATCAAGGGGTTGGCCACCCGGCCTAGTCCCCGCAAGATTGAGTTGCTCGCCTCTGTTTGGCAAGCCAGTGAGAAAGTATACATCCGAGGGCTCTATCTCGAGCTGGTGCCCTCCTATGTAAAAGCATTGTTCTTGAACGTTCCATCGCTCAACCAGCCATTCCAAGAATCTTACCTGGCCCCTCATGCCCGGTATGGTCCAATATTTGTATAATCCGCATGCTCTTAGGGCATCCAGGGAAGGTTGATGATTTATTGCAGCTTCATCTTCCTCTACATGCTCTCTTTCTCTCCAGTCTAACATGGTTAATGCCCTGCACATCAAAAATAGCAATTAGAAATTGATTTGGGAATTTTTGGTAGTTTTTTGAGGGAGTTGGGGTTTTGAAATGCGCACTTCTCGGAAGACGCACCCCAGCTTTGTAGCACAGGGCGCCCGGACGCGGCTGGCCTGAAGGCGGGCCGCGTCTTCCGACCATTTTCCTGTATGAGAAAAAGTCGGGGGACGCAGGTTACCCGAAGGGCACCTGCGTCCGCCGAGAGGCGCATTCCAAAACCAAAACCCCCCCAAAAAATGAAACTAAGACCTAAAAATTAATTCTAAACGGATAGAAATGCAGAGTAGGATGTGTAAAATACCTGGATAAGACGGCGTTCGATTCCGACGATCAGATTTTCCGCAGCGACCACGGGAAGTTTCTTGTCAAAAGCTCCTTTTTCAACCTCAAAAGTCAAACGGTAAAAATGACATGGTAAAAGATCTTTTTATAGGTTTTTTGGATGAATTAGTTCATTTTTTACCATGAAAAGATGTTTTTCGATGTATTTTTGCCTATTTTAAACAGGTATGAGTAATGTGTTGCTTTTGTGCAGGACAAAGGGATTTCGAGGGAAATTGTCATTTTTCACAAATAAAAATATCAGAGTCATCTTTTAAGCCCTTTTCTGACTCCTAAAACATGAAAAGATCGCCGAGCATTTCTTTTATACTCGTTAAAACGGAATTAAAAGACGGTCCCCTTTTAGCTCTTTTCTGACCGTAAAATCAGGAAAAGATTGCCGGGTTTTTGTCGTTTCAAACTCGATAAGGAAATAAAACGACGTGTCCTTGATCGCTTTTTACTTTTCAGGTCGACGACACTATTATGAAAGTACTCCTTGGTCGCAAGATCAAGCGGTTCCCCCAGGTATTATTTTATACTTTTTCTGGCTTGAGGGACACAAATTTACGAAAAAGTTCAACTTGGAGTTTCCTTAAGTTTTTCAGACTCTCTAAAATTGAAAAACGCCGAGTTTCTCCTATACTGGGCTCGTTAAAACTTTTACAGTAAAGGACCTGTTCAATTACAAACAGGAACGAACCACTCCTTCCTAGGGTTCGAATTTAAACTAGGTTGGACTCGTCCGAAGGATGAGCTTATAATCAAGCATATGTTATCCTCCTCAAGCTTGTTAAAAATAAAGAGGTACTTGCCAGAAATGGTGGGGGAAAAGAGAGAAGAATGAGCCTGTTTGTTACCTTTTGTCTCAAAAGAAACTTTATTACCACTCTTGAACACGACACTTTTCATTCACCTGGGTTGGGAAATCTTTTACCTCACAGTTGACCAAACCACTTTGAAAGTCTTTAACCGGGTTCCGGGGATTAACTTTGAGTTATTCGTCACCAAGCCATCTGTCGTGTCGTTATGTGTTCAAGAGGTCTGCAAGCAAAACTTTCATCTGCAAAATACTTGTCATCCATTTGACCATCCCTGAGTCAGTCCTTACAGCAACATTTCTTCAACTTGAACAATGATTTCGTGTTGCAGGCTTGCCTGCAACGGGTCGCTTTCTATCGACATCGACACATTATCTAGAAAGATGACTTAGGAATCGACAGTACCTTGAAGTCTGCATGCATCAATGGCAGGTTTCTCGCCTTTGACGTCAGTTTACATCATTGACTTTCGATCAAAGGATTCCGTGAAATGTTCGACATCAAAACATCTATTCACATTTCACGGGTTGTGCTTGGTACTTTGAGAACCATTGACATTACTGGTGGTCTCTCTCACGCTTGTTAACAGTTTACATCATCGACTGGTAATCAAGTGGTTTCTAACATGTTCGACATCAAATCATTTAATCACATGGTTAGAATCGTACCAATTCGGGAGGTAGAAGTGAAGACCCTGGATCTAGTTTCTACCATCCAGGCTGCGAGGAGTTTTGTATTCATTATCTATGTAGACTAATCATAAACAGATGGCTGCGTCCATACTGTGTCTACGAAAGTCTATAAAAATGATGTACTGCAAGATCATTCCTGTATCAGAATAGTTAGTCCATTAGTTAAAGTTGTGAATCTGAGTATGGGAATGCCTACCTCAGTGATGATATAATCTTATACATGTATTTTGTGTTGAAAATTGCAGGTTCCAACCAGGTCATCCACAAGACAATCCTTGAAATGATAAAGCGCTTCACCCTTCCTAGAATTACAAAACCCTAATCTATTCCAGGCTTCACACTTTAGGGGGCAATCTGTTACACTAAAAAATGTCACCATGACTACTTACAGTTAGTATGGCTCAAATCAACAGTCATGCTACCCTCTTAGGCAAGTCTTATGCCTCTGCTATCCATCTCAAACTCAAAGAAGAGAGAAAGTCTTGTAAAAAATATGTTTATCTCTAGGGTCGCAGGTTCTCTCTAGCCTTACCTGCGGGGACGCTCACCATGTTCACAAAAGCTGCGTCCATGGACGCTCTGTATGTTAAGGGACAGGTGCGTCCTTCTGTAAAAGGCAAAATGCGCGAGTTTCATCTTAAAAAAGTTACTTGTGGTTACTTCTAGAACCTTCTAGAGGTCGGATTGATGAAATGGATGCGCCTCTAGTTGGTTCATGTATCTCTATTAAGGGGGAACTTATCCCATCAATAAGGGAGCTATCCCACCCAAAGAGGGGGATTATCCCATTGATGGTGGACCTGAATAACCTCTTTACAGCACTATAAATAAAGACATTGAGCCAGAGGGAGGAGAGGTTAGAGCTATACATTTTCTTTGGGTAAACGCTGCAGGAATTAGGACTCCCATTTAGAACCTTGTGAGGAGAGATTGTCTTTGCTTGATTCTACTTGGAAGTGGGTGAGCTTTGTCAAAGTAGAGGAAAACCCTTGATGGACCCTGGGAGGAACTTGCACAACACCAAGGCCAGGTTGTAAGAGTTTCTTTGTTTCGTTATTAATACAAACTGGTTTATTTTTCTCAATAGCTTGTGTTAATGAGTTATTTCATGTGTTCCTTGGTCTGCATGTTGAATATATGTTTTATTATATGAAATACAAGTGCTTGGTAATTGTTTGATTGTTTGTGGTTGCAGGAATTGACATGAAGGAGGAGCTCATCCGGATCGGCAAGGACGGACTACAACAACAGCGTTTTGGAATAAGGTAAGCCTAAACACTTGTGGTTTTCATGTTTTAAAAGGTATATTTAGAGAAAGATCACTCCATTTTGTCTTGTTTGTCGCTAAAGAGTTTAGACTCCTAGGGAGGTTAGTTGTGTCCGCACAAACGACTTTTTCTGCCACGACAGGGTTTAAACACTTGATTTAGATATGCAAGGAAGTTATGACTTTTAATTTCATTCATTGATGGAGTGGCTACGACGAGAATATATTGACATCTTTTAGTCTAGATCATCAGATGGATTAATTAGCAAAAGGATTAAAATGGCCAATTCCAATAGGGGGACGCATATTGGCGTAATTAAGATAAATTTATTATGGTTTTATATGTATATTTGTATAGTTTTTTATTATTTAAATTAAATTATTAATGTATAAATGAATTCAACATTTTAAAAATCTCCTAAACATTTAGATTATGTGCATTATATAATAAAGTTTAAAATTGTAATTCTAACCACTCTTTATTGTATTTTAAACAAATTTAATTGAAAAAATAAATGTGAAAGAAGTCAAAGTATAAAATAGTGAAAACATTTTACCATTAATTATTTATTTTTTTCAATTGTTTCATATAATATATAAATAGCTCTAAATTTTTAAAGAATATATAATATTTAAATAATTGATATTAAAATATTTTATTTAATATAAGAATTGAAATATTTTATTTACATATCATATTATCCAGATTAAAAGGTATTTTTTGTTGTTAATAATATATTTTTAAATACATTTCAAAATTATTTAAGCTTTCATACTCTAATATTTTATTAATAATTTAAATTGAATTTTATTATTACTACTATTTTTTTGGAAATTAGGCACTTTGGATTACTATAAGAGAGGATTATATGGACCAAAATTTTCTTTATCGGTCTACTTGAAGGGAAACCAAACCACTAGCATAAGTTTCAAAGTTTTAAAGGTCTTATCATATTTTATTAATACCTTGTCTAGCTAAAGCATCTTTTAAATACAAACTCATATAAATAGGTTGGCCACGCCAGACCTTAATGTATAGCAATATAGCTAATTTACAAATAAACAACTACTAGAACTAAAAATAAATAAAAAAAATTAGTGAAACACAACAACTAATGGGTTTAGTCTTCAAGCATCTACATTGATTAATCACCATCCTCATCTAAGGAGGAGATGTGACTGATCTCCTGGCTAGAATGGTCAGTGTGTAATCAATATTGTCAATTATTTCCTCAACTCTACCAAGCTGATGGAAATCTATTGTTGATTTTCTGCATGAATAGTGACCACTCGTCCCATAAGAATTTTGGTTTTCCAATAAACATTGATTTTTCTCTTGTACAAGGAAAAACATGTTTGAGTGGAGGTCCCTATATTAAGGATCTGGTCACAAGCAATGGAATCAACATGGGGATAAATACTGGTCATGGCACACCTCCGCTTCCACTTGTTTAATTTCATGCTAGACTAGTTCGAGAATAATTTCCTAACAATGAGCCATGGAATCATGGGCACCTAGGATTTAGAGGCAATGTGGTGGTCCATTTGGACAGAGAAAGAAAAGCGCCCTCACTAACCCCCTCTGAGTCTACTGTCTAGTCTACCACGAGGCATGTACGCATTGAGAGATAGGGTGAGGACATGCGGGTGATGGAGAGGAGCATATGAGTTAATGGTGGCATGAAGGGGCGACCAAGAGGGAGGAGAGCATAGGTAAGACGAGGTCAACCAAGGGGAGGTGGTCAAGAAGTCAGCAAGAGTATGGCGAGGCAATAGAAAAATAAGAAAATGATATGCAACCTAGATGGAAAGATAATCTAAGGTGGAGGAGAGTATGAGCTGGAAAAGGGTGAGGGTTAATGGAAGAGTGCAAGGTACCAGAGATAGAGCCTTGTTCTGAAGCCTAAGAAGGAAATACAAACCTACAAACTAGTAAACCCACAATTGAGAAAACATGAGTGAAAATTAAAGAATAAATAATAGATATGAACCAAAAGAACAAGTACCATAAGAAATGAAGCATCCATGGAGAGGCCAAATCCAAGAGCTTTGATGGAGACGTAAGGAGCATCTAATGTATAGAACACACTACCAACAATTTTCAACATGATAATCCCTGAGCATTTTACATGTTTTCAATTGAAAAGAGTTTCCAAGGCCAAGGATTCACTGGTAGGTCAATGATTTAGAGGCCAAAAGCAGTAATTGCATTGTCGAGAGAAAATTTGGAGCCAATAGTGTTAAGAAATGTAGGGCATTTAGAGTTACAATATTTCTTTCCTTGATAGTTTCTTGTGATATACTTTTACTTCTTAACTTATAGTCTTCTCTTTGTTAGCTTATTAATGTGTTATTCTCATCAAGACAATTACCAATATGAAAAATAAAATAAAAGTGACACAGTATGTAGGCTTCTCAACCAGAGCCAAAACCTCTCACTTCTTGAGAGGAAAACCCGATCAAAATTCTTGTTCTAGATCTTCAACTGATAAGTACCAAGACCATGACACAGACCCTTGAATCTAGTATCCTCCCAAGAACCTTGTCACTAACCTTGATGCTTTGCCTCTTCCCTTCCTCGCCTTTCTTCTTGATCTTGAATTGCTGTCCTCAACTCCTTCTAGAGATACTTGGTCTCCAGGATATCATTGGCTTCCTCTAGAGAACTTCAGTCTATAGATCTATATGATCTCGATTTACTCAAAGAATCATTCCTTGGATGCCCTAGGAGAAACTTTTCCTTCATTGCCCCAGAAGAAACCTCGTCTTTGCTGCACCAAAAGAATCTCTTCTTCGCATCCTAGAATAAACCTCCTTCTTCACAAGTCCAGAAGAACCCTTCTTGGCTATCCCAAAAGAATATCTTTCGCTTCCCTAGAAGAAAATCTTTTGCTGCCCTTTCTTCACACTTTTGCTTCACCTTTTCTGTGCACTTTTTCCTTCACCGAATTCAAGTCGATTTTCTGATCTAATGTGTGTCTTCAAGTGAGTCTGATTTAGGCTATGTATGCACTTCTTCTCGCATCCTTTAGGTTGACGTTACTATTGGAGGTTAGGCTGACTTCTTCTAGCATGCTCCTTCATTGTTTTTAGGCTGACTTGAAGAGGATAGATGACAAGCTCTTGCAGGATACTTTACATAGATAAGATTTACCTTTTATAAAGTGTAACATGACTTCATTACATGACAATTACTCTAACATTTTATGACTAGATGACAAATAAATCCTAAAGACTCTCAATGGGAGTCTTGACTCAAAAACAAAATCCCTTGATCATGAAACCCATGAAGCAAGTCAATAAAATAAATTTATTTTTCTTATTTACATATCATTACATAAAATCATATTTACATGTCATTATGAAGATCAAACCTAGTTACACTTTTCAACGCTCTCTCTTAACTAGGGAGGTATTTATAATGGTACTTTAACTTTTTCAATCTAAAGAATCTCTCATAAGAATAATTCGAATTTGTAACTCATTTATATAGCATCATATCAACCAACATTTTTACATAGCAAGGCCTATACTAATAACTCCATCTCTCCACAAGATCTAAGCTCAATTCTGGTGAGACCAATGATTTGTAGACACACTCATCATTGTCTCTCTTGAAACATACCCCACCCGAGTTCTCTCAAGGTATGATCCACGAGGACTATTCTTATCTTGGACTCCCCATTCCTCAAAGAATATCGGTCCTCCATGACTAATTTTTCATGGGATGCCCTATCTCATCCACAAAGAGTATCAGATGCCAAATGATTACAGAATCCTCCATTCTGTCTTCCCAGGTGAAGACCAGAACGACATGTCTAGCTCTCCTTTTCAAACTCGGAGGACATATTCCATTAAATCAATGTACTTATTCCTATCACAAAGGAATGTACCTAAGCTCCCTACTTAGGAATTTTCCAAGTTTCTTCCCAGAAAGAAACTTCTTTTCATGCTCCCTCTTAACCAGGGACCTATTGCATTTCCTCACGTGAAGATCCTGAAATAACTAGCTTCATGAAGAGCTCCTTCCTTCAATGTCATGAATTTCTTATTCGTTAAGAAGTCTTCATCTTTGGGAGCTTCTACATACGGTACAAATCATCCATCATTTTTATCCATGAATTAGTCATGTCCTTAACTCATTAGAAAGTGATCCATCATATTTTCCATATGGCTTTGCTTCATGTCATTATGATTTCATTCCATATTTTTCAGAAGGACATTACATTCTTCTATATGGTCTTCTTGGAATTCATCCACAGATTTCCCTTTGGAATTCCTACATAAGCCCATCCAGATATTAGATCAAAAATATATGAACACTTTAAATCAAATATTTCACCATGACATCTTCCTATAGGTATCAGCATCCTGCATGCAGATTGAAATATCTCCGACTGATATCCATTGTCAAGGATATCTATATTTTTCCTACTTCCATCAGAGTCTTCCCATCCTTCTGGGATATCTTCTAGTCAAATATTCTTGGACTTCAGATGTTGAATTCTTCTACCTTTGTTGCATATTATCATGATCTCTTCCTATCTTTTCTCACACTCTTCATTCCCAGGAGCTTCCAATCAAAGTTCCTTAATTATAGTCAGCTTCCTTATGATTCATATGAGAAAATATTATATTGATGTCATCTAGTGTGATTTATGATTTTACTTCAATATTTTGGAGGAGGAGATTCCTTCTTCTCTTGATCATATTTCCCAAGAGAGTGATCCATATTATCTGCAACCATATGACATGACTTTCCGAATATCATACCTCATCTTCCTTTCGGTCAACCAGACTTCTTGTAGCAGCTTCATTCAAAATAATTTTATACTTTAGACCTTATTTCTAGTTCTGTCATTATACCATCCTCCCTTTAGTCCCACGAGTTGGAATTCCCGATGAAAATCTTGCTTTCTTTCGATAATCCTTTGATGAGGATTCCATCAGAGAAACTTAAGGATCTCTCATATCCTTACCCAACATATGTTTCTTTATTGACTATTGTAAGACGAAACTAGTCGATGATGACCTCTACTCCTTTTTATTTCAATGAGGTTTACAAGATCTCCCATTCTTTGTAAATATAATTTCTTTCAGACATTATTTCTACTACTCATGTCACGAGATCTTACTTCTAATGCTTCTATCATGATGTTATTTTCTAATCAGATGCATCCTATCTTATATACATGTATTCCTATATATAATTTACAAGTGAAAAGTACATTTCAATGAAGAATATCATCTCAGTCATAGTAGAGATCTTTTACTTCTTCATTCTTACATTTCTTTGACTTGGGCTCTTTCACTTCTTCAATAATGTGGGGTTCTTCCCTATTCCTTTTTTCCTTACTACGGTTAGGAAAATATATTCTATAGTGCCCAAGTTCTTTACATCCATATCATATTATATTATCCATGTTACTATTATTCTTTTAAGGACCAAATTTTCCAAATTTCCCTTTATTTCTTGTCATAACAGTGTATGCTTGATTATGCTCATTTGGCCTGAAATCAACCTTTGATTTCAGTCTACTTTCTTTGGTGTTATAGAGTGACCATAGATCTTGAAATGGAGTAGTCTCTTTATTCCCATATAAGCTTGAAGTGAAGTCACCCCATTCTTCTGGTAGTGCATTCAGTAACACTGTGGTCATCTCCCTATTAGACATGACTTCTCCTAGTCCTTGTAGTCGATCTTGAATTTTTGATATCCTCATGAAGTATGATGCTATTCCATCTTCTTTGGATATCTTTAGTTTGTAGAGTTCTTGCCTTAATGAGATTACTTCTCCTCCAGTACTTACGGAAAACAACTCTAACAATTTGTCATATATATCTTTCGCAGTTTCCAATTTTGATACATATGGGATTAGAGAGTCTTTTATAAATTCCATAAGAATACTTTGTGTTCTCGCCTCTCCCTTCATGTACCTAGGATGTGCTTGAGTATCTTCCTTTGGAGGTTAGGTTATCGATCGCTTAAGGTGACTCATGACCTCATTTTCAATAAGATTTAGGTATGTCCTTTTCTTCCATGCAAGGTAAGTTACAGTCCCAACCAATTTATTGCTTTCCTTGCAAAAATACATTTTTATATTATCAGATATAACCATAAACTTACTTAAGTGATTTTTGCATGCTTCCTTCTTAATCTCGATGTTGATAGAGGATTTTCTTCTTGAGTGACTGATGAGGGAGAGCTTGATTCATGATCCTTCCTGAATGTCCTAGTATTCCTTCCCTCTTGAAGAGATTTCACTCCTTTGATGATGTATAAGTGATGATCTTTGAAGTGATTCTAGGGTTTCGTTCTTTCTTCCTTCTATTTTCTTGAAGATAATTTCAAGACTCTTGCTTGGAGTATTCTTCGTTCCAGGGATTTTGTAGATCTTGATTTCTTGCTTGATCCTTACTTGAAGTTCAATTCTTGTGTGTCCACTTGCTTTAAATGCCCCTTCTTGTCTTCAACACCTAAGCTATGATATCATGTTGAAAAATCTAAGGCATTCATAGTTACAAGATTTCTCTGCTTGATAATTTATTATGATATGCTTTTACTTCTTAACTTATATTCTTCTCTTTTTTAGCTTATTAATTTGTTCTTATCATCAAGACAATTATCAATATGCACAATAAAATATAAGTGACATAGTATGTAGGATTCTCAGCTAAAGCCAAAATGTTTCACTTCTCGAGAGGAAAACCTGATCAAAATTATTATTATAGATCTTCAATTGATAAGTACCAAAACCATGACACAAACCCTTGACTCTAATATCCTCCCAAGAACCTTGTCACTAACCTTGATGCTCTGAATCTTCCCTTCCTCGCCTTTCTTCTTGATCTTGAATTGATCTCCTCTGCTCCTTCTAGATAAACTCGGTCTCTAGGATATCACTGGATTCCTCTATATAATCTTTGGCTCTAGATCTATATCTCAATTTCCTAGAAGAATCCTTCCTTCACTGCCCTAGAAGAAACCTCCTCTTCGCTGCCTGAGAAGAATCTCTTCTTCGTTGCCCAAAAGCAATCTCCTTCTCCATTGGTCCAAAATAACCCTTCTTTGTTGCCCCAGAAAAATGTCTTTCGCTTCTCCAAAGGAAACTCTTTTGCTGCCCTTTCTTCAAACTTATCTTTTTCCTCTTCTTCACACTTTTTCTTCACCTTTTCTTTGCACTTTTTCCTTCACCGAATTCAAGTTGATTTTCTTGATCGAATGTGTGTCTTCAAGTGAGTCTGAGTTAGGCTATATATGCACTTCTTCTCACGTCCTTTAGGCCGACATGACTGTTGGAGGTTAGTCTGACTTCTAACTTGTTGCATCATTGTTTGTAGGTCGACTTGAAGAGGATATATGACAATTTCTTAGAGGATACTTTACATAGACAAGATTGATTTTTTACAAAGTGTAACATGACTTCATTACATGAAAATGACTCTTAACATTTTATGACTAGATGTCAAATAAATATTAAAGACTCTCAATGGGAGCCTTTACTCAAAAACAAAATCCATTTCTCATGAAACCAATGAAGCAAGTCAATAAAATAATTTTATTTTTCTTATTTACATCTCATTACATAAAATCATATTTTCATGTAATTATGAAGACCAAACCTAGTTACACTTTTCAACAAATAGTGCCAGTGGGACTGGATTTTGTCTGAATTATAAATGCAATATAGAAATGTAGTTAAAGTCCCCGTGATTTGTGTCTTGTGTGTAGAACGATAACATGAATATAGAGCCAATTCCATTCCTATTTGGTTTGAGAATGGTAAAGAGCCATTGTAATTTCCAACCAGGATACCTATACTTTTTTATGTCTCGCATAAGATTCAAGTGACGTTTACCCTGGTGCCAACTTCATGCCATAGTATGTGATTTGACTAGAGTGCATGTAATGTGCCAAGTATAGTGGGAGCCACAACCCCCTTGTGATTGTGTTTTCACTATGTCAAGGTAGGGGGCGAAGGAATGATCGCTCCTAGGCACCCTCCATGGGGGAATTTTATTATTATTATTATTATTATTATTATTATTATTATTTAAACGTGTAGTCTAACTAATAGATGATATGAAATGGAGCAGATTAGTAATGTTGTGCTAATTCCCCATTCAGAATAAAACCTAAGATGCTTATCATTTTCTTATCAAGTGCTTAAGGATTCTCCATTTTTGCTTAATTCATTGATCCCCATGAGAATCTCTTATGTAAATGTTATAAACAATTTAACATAAAACATATGCTGAAAAACAACAAAATAACAACAAAGAACATCAAAATACAACACACAACATAGATATTTGATGAGGAGTTCACCCCTCTTGGGATACATCTCCTTGGTCCAGCTTCCAATGCTTGGGCCTCTTTATTATGCTCAAAATTACAACAAAAGTGTGTTTGCAATACTCAAATGCCTCTGAAACCTGTCTCAAATGAGTTCAGAATACTTAAAAAATGCTATCTAGACTCTTTTTGCAACCAATCTGGTGGGAAAATGAAGAATTTATGACTTCTCCTAGTTTCCCCATTATTTGTTCCACAAAATGCTCCACATCCGACATGATCCTACAAATTAGCCCCAAAAACGTGCTAACTGGGTGAAAATTTCACCGTGTGGTGGGCCATATTCTGGCGGAAGAATCACAAATCGCAATCGAAAAGGACCAGTGGGCTTAAGGTCTGCGAACAAGGTGGTGATGTGCAATTGCAATGTGCACGGACCCGACGGGAGCATTAGCTGGAGCCTATAACCTTATCGCATTCGGATATCGCGATCGACAAAAAATTAATGGTCTTGGATATGCGGGACTGTGTTATATTGCGATTTGTGATTGTGATATCACATCACAACCCTAATCTCACCGGGGGCCGATTATGTCGTACTTCACTCCCTTCTTCGATGTGCGATTGTGATTTATCGCATTGCAACCCTTCCCTGCTCGGGGGTCGATTCTTTAACATGATACGCCTATGACTTATGATTACAATATGCGAGGGCTAATGCTGACCTGCCAGTTGGTGCCTTCTCATTCACTGTAGGGCCTGCCACGTCATACAATCATGTCATGTGAGCAAGTCAAACCTGAAATTTGACTTGCTCTAACCTCTGCATACGAGCTCAGATTTAAGTGTCGTTCACACCGTTGGAATCAAAATGACGAGCTCTTCGATTTGAAGCTAAGTTTAATAAAATTTTGACACTTTGATTTTTGAGCATAATTTTGAGCACCTGATCAGGATTAGAAAAAATTGGGGAAAATAGGGTTAAATCCTTCCAAAAAAGAAATTTAAAATCTAAGGCTTGCACCAATGGTCATACAGAAATCATCACATTATTCAATGTAGGCTGGTTAATGGTCAACCATAAACCACTAATTTTCATGGAACACAGTTAGTGGTCAACTAGAAAAACCACCACTCAAGAAATACAAGGCCCTAACTTGGATCCTTTCCATAATGAAATATTGAAAAATTCTCACCTTGCACCTAATAGGGGGGAATATCAGATATCAGGCTTCAAGTTTCAAAGTCTTATTAGTCAAATTGCAATCAACATTTAGTCAGGAATTGGGAATTCCAACATAACAATTGATCTCCTCAACAAAAAAATATATAATCTTTTCAATTATTCAACAAAAATGTTCATACATAGTAGTTTTTCACTTCTAAACATTTATATATTAGCAGATTCTAAAGAAAATCTCCATCGAAGCTCAATTCAACAATGGCATATTGAAGATGACAAAAGTTATTGGTATAGGAGTTGTAAAATTATTCAAAATTGTCATTGAGAGGGGAATGTTAAACTGTCAGTTCGTAGATAATCACAAAGCCCAAGACTATATTGTCATGAACTTTAATTCTTATCTTGATGAGGTGTTGTCATGATCCACTGATGAGTTGTTAGTGAGATCTAGACCTAGATATAGAAAATATAGAAGGTTGAATTGATGTATTACAAATTCATATCTTGGGATTAATACAATGTGCATAATGGCGCGAGGCCTTCTCCACCACTTTACCTGTGTTTTCTTTCTCATGTCAATTATTAACAGTTTGAGATTGTCTTTTCCATGACCTTTTGTTTTCATAAGGAGCTAATGTATTTTCCCTAGGTATATTTGTGTTTAATATATCAATGTAAATAATGGTTGTGGCATGATACTATATTATGGGCCTCTTTGGGGATAAAGTTGTTTCTCTTCATTAACGAAGCCAAATTCAACACTTATCATTGTGTCATTAGGTGTTCAAATGCTAATAATAGACATTTATATTAGTGTTGTTGATTAGATTCTCAAAGTGTCAAAGACCCGTGTATTAGAATAATGATTTAGGAATAGTAGTTTATGGATAAATGCTTCCAGTACACAACATAATCAATTTTTTAGCAACAAAAGACATGTCGTTGTTATGGATGTTAAATTTTCTCAGATGTCATGGAGACTCATATTTGCACAAGTATGGCATCCATTTTTTCTACGTGTGTTTGGGATTGGTAGATGCCAATTGTATGAGAATTAATTGGTGTTTTATGTTGAAAAAAATATGGTTTGGTGTATCCAAGCCAAGAACCAAATGGCCCCAGTTATGGTGTTTCCAAGATATAAGGTTTGCTCTCTACATTGAATAAGTGCTTCAACTTAACTAGGACGTGTGGATGTGCTTTCTCATGCTTGGGTTCATAAGTTGAACTAACATTCAACCTTGCTTGAGCATCAGGTAAAATTGGCGCACTTCCACATGGCATTGTTGAGCTAACTCACTAAATTGATCACCTATTGTATTAATTTTTGCTTGCTTTTGATTGTAGTTTTTGGTACAATGGAGGTTGCAAATATGTGCCTATAGCTATAAGATCTAATTATACTTTTGTATACTTGATTTGGTTGTGTTGAATTATGCTCATGGTTGGGAGATCAATAATTAGTGTGTGCATAGGAGGTCAAGTTTTTAACTAGTTAATTGAGTTACTATTCAAACTATTAGCCCCGATTCAAAGTGTGTATCATGTGAAATTTAGTCAAGTATGTTCAACTATCTTAGAGGTCTAATTAATAGTGGTGATGTTTTTGTTGAGTTTCTAATAAGTTTAGTAACACTTATGTTTTGGGTGGATTGTTGGTTGGTTGACCATAGGTGATGGGTTGGGTTTAGAGACATGCATATGACTTATTCAATGTGTTGGAATGATGTAAGGCTTGAGGGATAGGTGTTGGTAGATATTGCATTCATCTATTGCACTAGTTATCTCTTGGAATTGCTAATGGAGTTGTTCACACATTCAAAGGGAGATCATTAAGAAAATAAAAGAAATGTGTCCCTAAAGGAAGGCATACTCAATTAAAGGTTACAATAGTAAGTAACCATGTATTCCAGTGGATGGTTGTTCCTTTATATGAACTTCTACAAATTGGTAATGTTTGCCAAAGGCAAGTCATTGGTTGAATCAAACCATTGAATTTTATTTGAGGAATCTCTTTACTGTCTATGGGAGCATGTGTTGCAAAGGACTAGATGATTTCATTGGTTGAACCAAACCATTGAATTTAATAATGAGGAATCTCTTTAATGTCTACGAGAGCATGTATTACAAAGGACTAGATGATGATGAAGAAGCTCTGACATAATATAGATTAAGTCAAATACTTCACAAAGAGGGGTGTTGGAATTATCAATACTTTCCTCATGGAAAATTGCATTACACTTATGATTATATGAAAATATTGTGGTTTATTAATGTATTAATCTACACATAATACAGATCACGGAAGCGTAATTTTCAACCTGTATGAGAGGGAGAAAGTGCAATTTGTATGCGATGACTTTGGAAAACAACACTACACATAATACAGATTACAGAAGCCTCAAATCAATAATTTTCAACCTGTACGGGAGGGAGAAAGTGCAATTTGTATGTGATGACTCTGAAAAACAACACTACACATAATACAAATGGCAAAAGCCTCAAATCAATAATGTATTAATCGTTGTAATGTAGAATTGGTCTTAATGTAATTAGTTTATTTTAAAATTTAAAATTTTATTATTATTAATTGAATATAAGAAATTCTCTCTACTAATTTAACTCATTAATTGATGCATTTTTTAAATTCACCCAACCAATTGTATAACAAAATAAAATATATATATATATATATATATATTTTAAAATAAACTTTCATAAATTTATATTCATACCCTTGTTAAATAGAATATTAAATAGAAATATATAAAATTATATAACATATATAAATATTCTCTAACATTTTAACCTACATACTTCCCATATAAATTTGATATATTCATAAGAAGAAAAGAAAATTTAACCGTTTTCATTAATACAATGCTAGTGATTTCAATAAAAAAACGTTTAGTGTAGACCAACGACAGAAAATTGCCCCCGATGCGCAAGCAATTTGCTACTCAAATTTTATCCCCGGACAGGAGAGGTTGCATAACTTAGGGGCATATGACTTCATCATTATACAATTTTTATAACTTAGGGTCACATGACTTCATGAATTGACGAGGAGAGTGATCACGTTGAGCATAAAATCATACTTGCACGGCACGCCTTATATATACACAAAGAATATATCATTAATATATTATGCTATGACTTCATTTATATTATGACGTTCAGCATAAGATCATACTTGCCCGCCGCCTTATATACACATTGTATATATCAATTGATATATTCTTCTATGACTTCATTATATACGATTCTATGACTTCATTCACATTCACTGAACAAAGGAAAACATATTTTAGAAATTATTAAACCCTTTTTTTTTCCAATGACATTCATCCACCACATTGTAAATCGGCATACTTTAATAGATTACGAACGACCTTACTTGTATCAGAAGCCACGAAACTTCGGCATTAAAAAATAAGTATACAGTAGATATTAAAAAATTATCAAATTGTGGATTGAATGGAATAGTATATTGTGGAATGTTTATTGTTAAGCATTTTTGAAATCCAACTTCCAGAATTCATAAAATTGACGACGGGAGTGGCACAAAAAGATACTTGTACGGGACGGTTTTTATGTACATATACATTGAATATATACGACGTTAAATTCATAGAGACGAATCTTCGCACATGCTCCCCGTTGAAAATGAAGAGGTTATGTACATATACATTGAATATATCAGTTAATATATGACGTTAAATTCATAGAGACGATTCTTCGCACATGCTCCGCGTTGAAAATGAAGAGGCGTGGTATTTAGATTGAGCCACCGTTGAATTTGCTCGTTTTTTCCGGAGTCAAATATTGAAGGAGGCTGCACAAAGAAGTTCGTTCATTCGGCTGACAATTTTTGTAATTATATATATACATGGTGATTAAGAGAGATTTGTATGCCAAGAGAGATTTGTACTCCAAGGGATTTGATCCTTCTCAGTTTTTACTAGATATAGAGTTAAGATAAAGCCATATTTATTTTGAACGATAAACTAATAAATATCTTAACCATAATTTTTTTGTTTTGGTTTATTTGTATAATATATAGAATTATTTTTGTTATATGTATCTATATATGTCTCATAGAATTATTTGATTTATAACTCACATTAAATCTTTTTTTGTTGCTAATATTTTTTAAATATTATATATAAACTCCATATTATAAATGGAATAATTTCCAAATCTTTCTTTATAATGAAAAATGAAAATATAATTTTATTTTTATTTTAAATTATTTTATTTTTCCCTATATAAATTTGATAGAAATTTATCTATTTATAAGTGATGGTAAAATATATATTTCTTATTAATATATATTTGTTGTAAATCTTACATGTCAACTAAACATAGAAGAAAGAATTATAAACATGTGATATCAATAATATTATTATACATGTCATTTGTGACGAATTACATATCTCCTTCGTATTAAAAAGAAATTTGATTATGAATATTTGAAACATTTTTTTATAGAAATCACATTGGAAAAGTTTGATCCATGCTTTTCAAATTAGACCGTGGCAAAGAATTAGATCATGGCAACAGGTTAAATGGAGAGACAAATTATTCTAACAACTATAACGAAATGATTATATTTAGTTAGGTGAGGAAAAGTGGAAAAACTAATTTAATTTAAATAATGAATTAAATATATATAAATAAATACTAATATTATTTTTAATTAATCTTAAACTAATTAAATTTATTTTTAGTTATAACTAAATTATTTAAATATATATATATATAAAATATATATAAATTAAAATCCTAAAAATAACTTTTTAATTAATCTTAAACTAATTAGTTATAACTAAATTATTTAAATATATATATAAATTAAAATCCTAAAAAGAACTTTTGACCTGATTAAAAATAAGTAAATACATACATAAATAAATAAATAGATAGATTATAACACACTCATAAATTGAGGTTAAAGATAATTATTAAAATAGTGTAAACATTAATTTTTTTTAAGAAAAAAAAAGTAAATATAACCTCATAAATCAAAGGAAAAGTATTTTTTTAGATTAATAAAATTATAATATATAAAATTATCAAATAAAAAATTAATTTAATTTAAATAATAAACGTAAAATATATAAATAACTATTAATATTGTTTTTTAACTCATTTTAAATTGATTAAATATAAGAAGCTAATCTCTTATATATATATATATATATACTAAAGTGTGAAAGAAAAATTATAAAATTATATATATATATATCTATATATATATATATATATATATATATATATCATAAATTGAGGCTAAGGATAGTTATTAAAACAATGGAAATATTATTCTTAAAGAGAATTAACTAAAAATAACTTTTAAAGTTGAAGGGAACTAAAAGATGAATTAAGATTAAAAATTATAAAATAAAGAAGGAGAATGGAAACAAAGGAGGATTAATAAACCCCAGGGGAGGAATCAAAGAAACAAAAAACAAAGAGATAAAAAAACAAGAAAATGGAAATCACAGGACCAACCCCACGGGAGGAATCAAAGAAACCAGAAACTAAGGAGATAAAAAAAACAAAACGGACAGAAATCACAGAAACCAGAAACTAAGGAGATAAAAAAAACAAAACGGACAGAAATCACAGGACCAGGAAGGAGAAAAAACTAAGAGGAAAGAGAAGGAATTCAACAACTACTAATTTTTCACTGGTCATCCCTGTTAAGATTATTTGGCCTCCTCTCAATTTCAATAGCTTCTCTCAATTTCAATAGCTTCCCTAAACTTACGGTGATGAAAATGAGAAATATTCGCACTAATCTTATTCTCCTCAATGCATATATGATGTTTGGTCTTCTATGCATCCTTCGCCAAAGTTGAAGAGCAGGCCCTCCCATGCTTAATGTTGACAACATGTTCCTTAATCCTCTGATTAATAGACATGCTATGAGGTTCCACAAGAACACAGGATGACATAAACACATTTCATTTCCATTGGGTCCACTAGGTCTTTAACCTATTTTAAGAAACTTCTAATGGTGTTGAGGGGTCTAAAGGTTGAGGGAACATTATGCTTCTTTAGGATTCTCGCAATCTTGTCTGTCGTCCCTTGGATGAAGGGGAGGTGAACCCTCAATTACGATAACTAGGTTCTTTCTTAATCATAGGCCCTTTGCTAGCTTTGAGGAAAGCTAAGTATCTTGTATGTTGTCCCTTGGATGAAGGGGAGATGAACCCTAAATTACGATAACTAGGGTCTTTCTTAATCTTAGGCCCTTTGCTAGCTTTGAGCCACGGGGGAGCAATACCATACCACTTGGGTTCATATTGGGGGATATATATTGAGGAAAAAATGTCATAATATATTGGGGGATAATATGTAAATGGTTTTTATATTGGAAGGTATAAAAAATGGAGTTCAAAGTTAATGAAAAAATATAAAGGGGTATAAAAAATGTTAATGAAAAAATGGATACCTACAATATCTAGTGGAAGTAGGGGTTTTCTAAATTGTGAAGGTGTATTGGGTTCATATTGGTAGGGGGTTAAATAATGTGATTTTTAGGGGTATTTTCCAATATGTACTCAAATTAAGGGTATTGTTTAATATGCTGCAAACTCACGTGATAGGACAAAGATTCATTGAGTGAAGCCCCCATGCTTTGAGGAAAGCTCTAAGAATTTGTTGCCTACTATATCCATTATTAACAGAAACATTAAGAAGATGAGATTTCTCTTTAGAAAAGTGGTGTTCATCATAAATCCTCAATGCACGAGTAGCTAACGTGTTGAGAACTCCTATCTTCTGAGTAGGAAAATGATGAGACTTACATGAAGATATGAGTTTTCTTCTGAAACACCTAATAGGAGAAATAGCCATCATCATTCCTTAAAATGACGACATAAAAAAAAAATAGACAATCATTGATTTCTTGCTCTGTTAATTTTTTAAGTATCAATTACTTTTTCTTTATATAAAATTAAAATAGAAATTAAAATATTTTATTTATGATTAACATTTTTTTAATGTTAATATTTTTTTAATTAATCCGTGTAAGTAATATTTTATTATTTTTAAATATAATATTTGTGTAACAACCTCTCTCATATTAACAACTAATCGTTTATTATTGAAATTTATAAATATTTTATAAAATAAAAAAATCCATAGAACGAAAGCTGCTCATATTTTGAAACAAGTTATTGAATTTTACCATCATTAAAATGAAATTTGTAGATAAAACATGATTTGATAATGATATAAAGTCTCAAGCAATGATTAACAACTATATATTGAAATTAGTAACCATAAAGTCTTGGAATAAAGTATGAATAAAGAATAAAATTTAATGATAATCTCTCGGGTAATTTAATTTAATAATTTTATTAAAACCATAATTTGATTGATAAATTTATTATTTTAAAACATAATTAATATAATATTAAAATATAAAATTTTATTAATTTAAAATATTTTTATTAAATTAAAAAATAACGTTATTTATTAATTTTTTCGAATAAACATAAAAATAAAAATAAAAATTATAAACACAAAATTCATTTATATATTTAAAAATATATATCAAATAATAATAATAAAAATGAAAATGCCCATCAAAATTTTATTACGGAATTTCTATAAAACCGATTAAACATACCAATGAACTCCCTTTTTCTTTATCATTATTTTAAACTTCAAATAAGCAACATATTCAACCTGAACGTTTTGTAATAATTTTTCAAAAGGAAAATTTTTGCGAGATTCGAATCTTCTATAAAAGATACGAAACACTCCACTAAAACCAGTTATGTAGGGCCCACTGAATTCTTTTAACGGCTGCTTTAAGATGTAAAGGTTGTATTCCAACCTCATAGGCCACTTCGGACCTGTAAGAAATGAAAGAACAGCATATAAATGGAAAAGATGAGGTGGTAAATATGACCTGTAATCCAAATTTTGCGGGAGAATAGCAATTTCGCAGATATTCGATTGATAGCGATGACGGAAGCATTTTTTTGTTTTGTTGTTACTGGTCGATGGTGGAGGACCTCAGCAGATGCATGTAAGTTAGACAAAGTTAAAACCAGCGAGTATTTGAAGATAACAAACGGGGAGTACTGAAATAAAAGCAGTTACATAGGCAGAGATCTTAGGCTTTTGTCTCACATTTAGAGCCCAGAAATCAATGGCTGGGTTTCTATTCACGTAATTTGTGTCTCATGGATGTGTCACTACGAGTGGATGAATTGTTGTGTGAAAAAAGTTATTGTATATTAGTATTGCAAAAACTGCAATAGCATTGGAAGTTAACAATCGATTTCAATATCCTCAATGGGAATGGGGTGAGATATCCTCAATGGGGTGAGAAGCGAAGAAGATGGCATTCCCGAGGGAATGTGTGGGTGTTTTTGTTAGGCATATGGTTTCAGGTGGACGGGTTAGCTTTTTTGCCTTCCCATAACACCTTGAGTACAGGAGAGAGTAATTTTGATGTGTGAGGTTTCATGTCGCTTTGGATCTCGAGGGTGGTGGCAAGTGTCTAAACGTTATGGAGGGTGGTGGGGGTGTTCATTGGGCATTTTACGTATGAGCGAGTATTGGTGTCTGTGGTGTGGGCATTGTGGGAAGAAGCAGAGGTTGTAGAGGTTCCGTTGAGGGGACGACATTGCCATCGGTGTTTCCTCCCCTACATTCGGGTGTGCGTCGTTGTTAATTACCGAATTGGGCTTTGTCACTGTGATTGTGCAAGGAAAGAAGGGTGTTGTTGTCTTTTTTGGGTGGTATTCTACTGTCTCTGTTTCATATTGCGTGCTTTCAGTCCGGGTCGGGTGGGAACTAGTTTTTTCTAGAATGGGCGAGTGGTAGCGGTCTTCTTCGGTCTATTTACAAGCTTCTGTTTTGTTGGGTGGAGCCACTGGGGCGACAATCTCGAGCTCTAGTTAGTGGGGCTCGCGGGTGGCCACTTCATGGGAGGTGCATTTTTCTGGCTGATGATGGGTTGTTGTTTTGTGTGCTGTGTGTTCTCGCCCCATGGGGTACGGAAGTTTAGCCGGGGTTGGCGGTGTCTCCTTATGTGTAGGAAGTTGGAGCGGTATCGGGCGGGTGGTCCTTTTTTTATTCCAGTGATGTCAAGAAGCCAACCATGCACCATGTTCCTCGCTTGAGGTGTTCCTCCACCCAGGGGTAGCCCAATTCGGGCAGTTCTGGCGCGGGCACATCCAGGTCTAGCCTCGAGATGGTGAGTGGCAGCGGTGGCCTGGTTCAGAGTGGTCGGAGCAGTGGTGGGTCAAGTTGTGTGACAGCAGGGGAAAAGGAGGTGGGCGGTTGTGGCTCTCTAGGCATGCAGGGCCTGCTACTCAAAGTGGTAGGCATGAGGGCTCAGAGTTGGGTCGGTGTGGCCACACTTCCCCTGTCCAACAACGAGGGGGCTTGGCTCGTCATGGTCTTTCTAGGCGTTGTGTGCCGACGCATCATGGTGGTCATGGTCAACGACAAGTTTGTTGTGTTGAGCAATGTCGGGACTTGATTCAGTCAAGTATGGAGCGTCTCGATACTTCGAAGTGGGTTCGACAGGAGGAGCATACTGAATTGATAACACTTTGAACAAAATGCATTACTTCCAGTGTCATGTCCGGGAGCGTGTAGTGTTGGTCTTACGAGGCCATAATTTGTTATTGGAGAAGGTTGAGAAACTGGAGGCTTGGATTTCCCATTTTGAGGAGCATGTCCAATTCCCCTTACGTCCTCTACTGCCTCCTGGAACAGTCCCAGAGAACCTAGCTTCCATATCTTCTTACGACTAGCATGGATATAAGTGTTTTGTATGTTCTATCTGTTTACTGGTGCCTATGGCCTCTTAAGTTGTGGACTGTGTCTCTTTATGGTTTTCTATTTCGTTGTCATCTTCTTTCAGCTTTAGTCAACAAACCTGGTCGGGTTGAGACTACATGCGTTTTTCTTCTGATGTACCTCTTTTTGGAACCATGAAAATATTGACTTACAAAAAAAAGTCGACTTCAATATGTCACTGTAAAATTCTTCTCTTAGTAAAATTGCGTTGTAATGCCTGAAAGAGGCTTACGTCTATATTGTTCATATAGTACAAATTCGAAATGCACAACTATTTTAAAATTTGTTTAAGATTTAAGATAGGGTTGGCTCAAATTCCGGGTTTTTAGAATTGAAACCAATATAAATTTATCAATTTAGTAACTGATGAGAGATCAAAATATATATGAGATATAGAATTTTTGGATGTAAAAATGATAGATCTATAATTAAGATAAATTTATTATGGTTTTCTATGTATATTTGTATAGTTTTTTATTATTTAAATTATATTATTGAATGTATAAATGAATTCAACCTCTTTAAAATCTCTTAAATATTTAGATTGTGTACATTATATAATATAGTTTAAATTTATAGCTCTAATCAATCTTTGTTGTATTTTAAACAAAATTAAATGAAAAATATATCTGAAAAAAGTCAAATTCTAAAATAATGAGAACATTTTTATCAATCATTGCTTATTTTTTTCAATTGTTCTATATAATATATAAATAGCTCTAATTTTTTAAAGCATATATAATATATAAATAATTAATATTAAAATATTTTACTTAACATGGACATTGAAATATTTTATTTATGTATTATATTATCCATATTAAAATGTATTTTTTTTTTTGTTAATAATATATTTTTAAATACATTTCAAAATTATTTAAGCTTTCATATTCAAATATTTTATTAATGATTTAAATTGAATTTTGTTATTATTAATATTTTTTTTTGGAAATTAGACAAATTGCATTACAATAATAGAGGATTATATGGACCAAAAATTTATGTTATTGGTCTACCATAAGGGAAACCAAACCACTAGCATAAGTTTCAAAGTTTTAAAGGTCTTATCATAGATTGCTAAGACCTTGTCTAACTAAAACAACTTTTAAATAAAAAATCATATAAATAGGTTGGCTACACCAAACCTTGATGTATAGCAACATAGCTAATTTACAAAAAAGACTACTAGAACTAAAAAATAAATAAAAAATTTAGTGAATCATAACAACTAATGGGTTTAATCTCCAGGCATCTACATTGATTGATCACCATCCTCATCTAAGGAGGAGATGTTCACTGATTTCCTAGCGAGAATGGTCAACTTGCAATCAATATTGTCATTTTTTCCCTCAACTCTACCAAACTAATGGAAATCTCTTGTTGATTGTCCGTGCGAATAGTGACCGATCGTCCCATAATAATTTTGGTTTTCCAATAAAAATTGTTTGTTCGCATGTACAAGGAAAAACATGTTTGAGTGGAGGTCCCTATATTAATGATCCAGTCACGAGCAGTGGCATCAACATGGGGATCAAGAATAAAACACTAATCATGACACACCTCCGCTTCCACTTGTTTAATTTCATGCCAGACAAGTTTGACAATGATTTCCTAACAATGAGCCGTTGAATCATGGGCTTGTGCTTGAGTGCGGACTTGGGAGTTAGAGGCAATGTGGCGGTCCATTTAGGTAGAGAAAAAGAAGCGCCCTCACCAACCCCCTCTGTGTCTAGTGGCTAGTCTACCATGAGGCATGTTTTCACTGAGAGATAGGGTGAGGACATGAGGGTGATGGAGAGTAGCATAGGAGTCAAAGGAAGCACAATGGGGCGACCAAGAGGGAGGAGAGCATGGGTAAGATAAGGTCAACCAAGGGGAGGTGTTCAAGGAGTCGACAAGAGTATGGCGAGACAATACAAAAATAAGAACATGATATTCAACCTAGATGGAAAGATAATCTGAGGTGGAGGAGAGTATGAGCTAGAAAAGTGTGAGGATCAATGGAAGAGTGAAAGACACCAGAGACAAAGCCTTGTTGTAAATCCCAAGAAGGAAATACAAACCTAGAAACTAGTAAACCCGCAATTGGGAAAACATGAGTGAAAATGAAAGAATAAATAACAAAGCTAAACCGAAAGAACGATTACCATAAGTGGTGAAACATCCATGGAGAGGCCAAATACGAGAGCTCTGATGGAGACTAGTAAAGAGCGGCTAATGTATAGAACACATTTCCAACAATTCACGGCATGATAATCTCTGAGAATTTTACATGTTTTCAATTGAAAAGAGTTGCCAAGGCCAAGGATGCACTGTCAGGCCAATGATTCAGAGGCAAAAAGCAATGATTGCATTGTCAAGAGAAAATATGGAGGCAATAGTGCAAGTGGGATTGGATTTTGTCTTAACGATAAATGTCATATAACAGTATTGGTGTCTCGTGTGTAGAATGATAACATGAATCTAGAGCCACTATCATTCCTATTTTGTTCGAGTGTGGTAAAGAGCCATTATAATTTCCAACCAAGATACCTATACTTCCTTATGTCTCCCATAGCACTCAAGTGACGTTTACCCTGGTGCCAACTTCATGCCATAGTATGTGATTTGATTGGAGCGCATGCAATGTGCCTTGGTATAGTGGGAGTTGCAACCCCCTTGTGTTTGTGTTATCATCATGATAAGTCAGTAGGCGAGGGAATGCTCGCTCCTAGGCACCCTCCTTGGGGGAATTTATTATTATTATTATTTAAATGTGTAGTCTAACTAATAGATGATATGACATTTTTTTGGAAATTTTTTCTGTTCAATTTTGTTCAAAATCTAGTAGAGATATTTAAGAACCATAAGATTAAGTTGTTTAATTTGCAAAGTTTCAAGTGCCTTGAGGGATTTTCAGGGTGTTGAACCCATTTATGCATTCAAAAGTGCATTTTAAACAACAAGAAATCACAATTGCACTAGAAGTTGTATTTACACCATTTACTCTATTAGTTACACTACAATCTATTTGAATGTCACTTAATAATTTTATATTAAGAATTGAATTAATTATATTATCTCCCTTTCATTTTTAAAACTTTCAAATACTTTTTCTCTTTGGACATTGAAATATTTTATTATAATCAATATTAATAATAATAATAAATTACATTTTCTCTTACTTTTTTATTTTTATTGAAATAAATTAGTTAAAAATAGATATTCAAATATATTATTTACCAAAATATTTAAAAATAAATTTAAAAAATCATCTATTTTTTTTACTTATATTACTTTATCTTTCTTTTAAAGTCATATAAAATTACGTTAGTTCACATGAACATCAAAATGTTTTATTTATGATTGAAAGTGGGAATTTATTTTAATATTTCATACTAGGATGTAATATCAATTGAGCATAGAGCATAATGAGAGTAGATTATTGATGTTTTATAATGTTTTTAATTAAAACTAACCAAACATGGATATTCATTTTTTTATTATAATTGACATCAAGTTCAGGGTCCATGGAAAATACAGGGAGATCGAGTTTGATCTTGTCTTCCTGCTCAAGTCCTCGAGTGATGCATCAACGCTTTATTTTATATGATATATATCCATAATAGTTAGCTGACTCCTTGTTATGTGCTTACTTGAATTCTTGGAGCTTGTTTACACATAGGTCATAGCTTGGAATCTACCTATGTAACCAGTAAGTAGTAGCTTATCTAAAGCTTATAGGTTGTCACATTCGTCTAAGCTCTATAAAGCTTAACCACTATGATATCAGTGAATCAATACTACTAATCTATATAAATCAATATGTTATGGCATATATGATAATTAATTTAAGATAACATCTATTGTTAGTCATGAAACTTTATTTAGCATGTAACAATGAAAGAGAATTACAAATACAAACATCACCAAGTAAAATAGTTGTTCTTATTTCAGAAGGTCGAGTAACATGTTTATAAACAACGGTGGGGAAAAATTCTGAGATAGTCTCCTAGAGGAAGGAAATGGAACAAATTTACAAATAACTATGAACTTGCAAATCTTATATTTTGTATATGATGTTATTGATTTCCTATTTCAACCATACTCATTTCGGAACACCTTGTCATTCCCCAATTCAAGTAAAGTGGTTCCATCTTTACTAACATAATTTAATTTTTCTAATAACAAAGACACATATGCTACCCAACTTTTTCTATAGATTAAGAGAGCCACAAAATTTGATTGGATTTTTATAAAATATCCAATTGTGGCTAAATATGGCCAATAGGACATAAAACAATGCAACGATTAGTGTGTGTTGGTAGTACATGATGCATCTCCAACATAGTGTACCTATAGACCGAAGAAAATATTTATCATAGCAAGTTGTACAAGAAATACAATGCAACAAAAGTAAGTTAGATGGGTAGAAAATACCAAGGACCAGTAAGGCACCAAGACAAAAGCCCTTAGGACATGAATAGTTGACAAAAATGTTTTAGATTCAGTGACAACCACGAGCTATCCTAACATTCAAGGTCGAGAGAAACTTCGCTATGAGATTCTTTCTTAATTGTGAATAGTGAAACAATGAAATGGAAATGAGAGACTTTATCATCTTTTCTGGTCCTGGTGGTTCGATTGATTCTATCCTAGTCCTACCAAAGATATTAGTATTCATTACTCCAAAAACACTCAAAGGGATTAGTCCATACCTTACCGATATGTTTAGAGGGTAGGATCCTCGTGACCAGAGACAAAAACTAGGCAGTAATCTCACTTAGTGTTGGCCCCTAAGATTTATTAGACAATGGGAGGAGCTCTTCTTTATCTAACTTCCATGTGAATGTGGAGGCCAAATCAAGCTCAAGGAGTGGGTGAAAAGTTTGAGAACTGGAGGTGCAAGCTCCATAAAGTCTACTAGGGGCTGCTAAAGCCAAAATATAGTTGAAGGAGCATTAAACTTGGCTATGAGATTCATTCTTAATTGTGAATAGTGAAACAATAAAAATATAATGATACACAACAAACTTTACAACCAAAATTTGTTGTACTTTTATATAGACGAGCAAAAGTCCATTAAAAAAAAAAAAGAATCTCTCAAGCCACAGATAAAACAAAAAACTGTTGAAAATAGCAACAAAGAAATGCTAAATATAGAAGCGCTAAAAATAACACTGCTATAAATAACATTTCAAAATATATTCCAATTTTAGTTAGTCCCTGAACTAAAATTGAGAATTAAAATTCGAATTTGATCTTAGCAGCTATTTGTAAATAATTAATTAATTCATCTTGATTTAATTAGCTGGAGAAAATAAAAAATGAAGTCTATGTGAAGACATGCAATAGTTTCCCCTTTGATTGAGGAAGTTATCCCTTGATTAAGGAGATTAGGATGAGTTGTACTTTGAGTTGTAATTAGATAGCTCAGTTAACTGAGTTAAGTCCAGTTAGATTAGTTCCAACAATTTTTGGAACTAATTGTGAGTTCAGTTAGTTAATGCATGCATGCATGTAACTATTGCACTTCAGATAACTGAATATTCTCTCATAAATAACTCATGAATGTTAGTTTAGTCAGAGACCCAATTGAGATCAGACGATGGGACAGTGTACTATCAGTTGCACGAATATTCCATTGAGGATATCTCTTGCATGCAGAAGGAATTCATTCCTTGTAGATTGTGCAGTTACTTCTGAGTTTGTTGAGTTGTGTGAGAGGTCAATTCACACAGGTGGTAGCCAGAGGACCTAGCAGAAACTGCGCAAGGAAATAGGAGGCTTGGAGGACTGGACGAAGGCATGTGTTGTGTCTATTTAGTCTATGAGTAACATTGAGGGATTGTACTAAGAGCTGGATAGCTTGTGAGCTAAAGCTTTGTGTAATCCAAACATATTTCCACTTGTATTATAATACAAAGATCGGGGTTTTTCGCTGAGGCTTTCCCCAAAGTATTCTTCTGTGTTCATGGGTGATTGATTTCTCATTCTCTGTGATATGTGTTCTATTTGATCTTTCTCAAAATCGATTAAGCTTTCACAAGTTTGTTTGTAGAAGTAGATCAAGTATTTTGCTTCAGTATATTATATTATAGGGTGATCTACAGTTGGGAAATTCGACATGGTATCAGAGCAAAGGTGAGAAGAACATTAGACAAAGAAGTTCGAAGTTCGAAGTTTGAAGTTCATGATTATAGAATTCAAATTCTTATCACATCTCAAATTTCACCAATGGCGTTCAACGGTTTGAGACTCGAGTATGCCCTTGATGGCAGCTCGAATTATATAGCCTGGAAGGATCGCATGGAAGTGGTATTAGAGGACAACGGTTTGGAGGACTTCATTGATCAAGAAGTTCCCAAGCAAGCAGCAACTAATGCCCAAGAATTGGCGTAATGGAAGAAATGTGTGGCTAGAGCGAGGAGAATCCTTCTGGAGGGAGTTCAAGACCACATAGTCTCGAGTTTCCATGGGAAGGAGACATCATTTTCAATGTGGAAAACATTGAAGGATCTATATCATAACAACAACGATCAGAGGAAGCTGGTGCTAAAAGAAAATCTTCGGAAAATCAAGTGTGAAAAGGGCGACACGATCTCTACATATTTGAACAAGCTCACCACCTGCAGGGATGAGCTTGGAAGTGTAGGGATCACAATTGCCGAAGATGACATGGTGAGTCTTGCTCTCCTTCGACTTCCTCAGAGCTGGCATAGCTACCAAGACTCGGTAAATAGAAGAGAGAAACTGCCAGATTGGGAACGACTTTGGTTGGATCTGATGCAGGAGGAGATAAGAAGAAGCACCAGAGATGGATCTTCATCAAAGCAAGATGATGAAGAAAATCTAGCCTTAGCGAGTAAGGCAAGGAAAGGGAAAGGGAAGGCGTCCCATTCCAAATCTAGTTCTTCCCATGGTGAGAAGAAGATTGACAAATCGAAAGTGATATGCTTTCATTGTCTTGAGGTGGGCCATTATGCTACAAATTGTCCATAGAAGAAATCCAAGAAGGGATCCTCGAAGGGATCAGATAGTGAGGCACTAGCCTCATAATTCGAATTGGATTTCACCATCATCGCATGTATGGTTTCATCGATGGTGGGGTGTGTTTAGTACCTGGACAGTGGAGCTTCATTCCACATGACCGACGACAATAATCTTTTCAGTACCTTGGAGGAGAAGGACCTCCAAATGCGCATCAAGATGGGTGATGATGGAAAGTACCGTGTTTCAGGTGAAGGTACGGTTGTGTTTTAGAGGGAGCATGGAGCTCCTCTCACCCTGACTAATGTAAAGTATGTGCCAGGTCTGAAGAAGAATCATGTGTCTGTCGCTACGCTAGAAGACAAAGGCTATGATGTAATATTTAGTAAAGGAAAGGAATTCCTAAAGCATATCGACACTGAATAGACTAAGAGGATTTGGATTCGAGTAAAGAATATCTATAAGCTGGAGGTAGACGACTGTGCTGCGTTAAGTTCCAAAGCAGAGTTGGTGCAGACCCAAGATGTTGGCGAGCTATGGCATAGAAGATTGGGCCACTTGCACCATGGGGCCTTGAAGATCATGCAACAGATTTCTATCGGACTTCCCAAGGGAAAACTGGAGCAAGTGGATACATGCAAAGGTTGTACCTTGGGTAAGTATGCAAAATCTTCCTTTTGGGATGAGATAGTAGAGCTCGACCAATCTTGGAGCGAGTTCATACAGATGTGTGTGGACCATTCTCTATAGCCTCCATCACTAAACAAAGGTACTATGTTATTTTTATTGATGAAATTTCTCGTAGATGTTGGATCTACTTTATGCAAAAGAAGGATCAAACCTTCTCAAGGTCTTGTGAGTTCAAAGCCTTGGTAGAGAAAGAATTTGGAAAGAAAATAAGGGCCTTGCGAAGCGACAATGGTGGAGAGTATGTCTCCCAACAGTTTAAGGACTTATGTGCAACAGAAAGAATTAAATGGGAGTTGATGACACCCCATAACCCACAACACAATGGGGTGGCCGAAAGGAAGAACAGATCGATTGTGGGAGAAACTCGGGCGATGTTGGATGACCAAAGCCTACCACTTCATTTGTGGGCTGAGGCATGCAATACAACAGTATACTTGCAGAACAAAATCCCGCATCGTATACTGGGAATGAAGACACCAATGGAGGCCTTTTCCTAGAAGAGACCAGATGTGAGTCACTTCAAGATCTTTGGATCATCGGTTTATTGCCTGTGACCAAAGATGCCTGGAGGAAGCTAGATCCAACCACTGAGTTGGGGATACTTGTTGGGTACCCTGATACACCCCACAACTATCAGGTGTTCTTGCCTACCAGTCAAAGGATAGTGGTACATAGAGATCTGAAGTTTGACAAGCAGAAAGCCATGCAAGTATCGCTTGAGAGGGAGCTCAAGTTGCATGCATAGGAGGAACTTTTGGTTCCTAAGGAGGAGGAGCCTTAGACTGATGCGGAGCAGCCGCATGCAAAGGATCTGAGAGTGGAGACATCCACTCATGTAGAGTCTTCTAGAGATGGGCGGAAACGCTCAAGGGAAGCTAACAGGTTGATGCTGGATGTGAGAGAGAATGTGGGGCAACCATCTTCTCAGTGTAGACATAGGAGGTCACTTGAGTGGTACACTGGTTACATGGCCCTGGTTGGGGAGTGTGTAGAGACCGAACCTTCTTCATTTGAGGAAGTAGTACAACAACTAGTCTGGGTTGATGTTATGGTGTGTAGGAATTTACAGGGTAAGTTCCTCAGACATAACACCAAAGAACACCGCTCACAAACAGATCAGAGATCAATACACCAGTATTTTGACGTGGTTAAAACCCTCAAAGAGGGAAACAGTCCACGACCTGAGCCAAAGTGGCCACTTCAGGCAATTTATTAATAAAAGAATGAAAATTTACATATTCTTCTCTTAGACGGATTACCCTACAAATGACCCTCCATGCGCTTTAAATAGAAATCATGGACCAATCGGGTGTTAAGCCATTGATCAAGTGTCGATAATACCAAGGAGAGAGTGAACCGTCGGATTGTAAGTTACAAAATGTACAAGGTAAAGAAACACACTTTACCTAACTCTATACTAGACCAAGTTGTACTTAACTATTTCCTATGTGTCGGAATATCCTAACATCCCCCCTTAAGAACAACTTGGGATAGGATTGAAGGATTTACAAATATGACACAATAGGAGAAGGAAGGAGGCACTAGAGCCTATCCCCCCTTAGTGACAACTTCCTGAACTCCAACCATAAATCGAAGTTTAGTGAACTTCGCCTCTGTGAGAGCCTTTGTAAATATGTCTGCAACCTAATCATCTGTTGAACAATATTGCACTTCAAGAACATGGTTGTGAATGAGTTTTCTGATGAAGTGCATGTGCAATTCAATGTGTTTGTTGCGCTGATGTTGGACTGGATCTTTGCATAGCTGAATGGCACTTTGATTATCACACCAAAGTGTAGTCGGATGTTGCTGCTGAAAGCCAAACTCTGACAGGATCTGACGAAGCCACAAGGCTTCCTTACTAGCTTCTACGGCACCACGATATTCTGCTTCTGCTGAAGAAAGAGAAATGGCACCTTGTTTCTTGCAAGCCCATGTAATAGGTCCTGAACCAAGAGTGAACACATAACCTGCAGTAGGCTTCCAATCATTAGGGTCACCAACCCAATCGGAATCAGTGAAACCAACCAATAGAGGAGCTGCTTCGGCACTATAATGAATCCCAAACTGAACTATACCTCGAACATAACGAAGTATTCTTTTAGCTGCTTTCCAATGACTTTCACGTGGGTTTTGCATGAACCGAGCAATAAGGCCAACAGTAAAGGAAAGGTCAGGACGAGTATGTGTTAGATACAAAAGTTTTCCTACAAGTTGACGGTATAAGGTAGCATCAACTTCAGGATAAGTACAAGTGACTGAAAGTTTGACTCCAGACTGAAAGGGAGAAGGGGATGGCTTACAGTATTCCATGTGAAAATGGCGTAGAATATCACAGGCATACTTGGATTTGGAAAGGGAAATACCTTCCTTGGATTGCAAGACTTGAAGACCGAGAAAATAATGTAAGTGTCCTAAGTCTGTCATTTCAAACTTCCTTTTAAGGCTAGAATTCACATGGTTTATAAGGTTGGGATCACTACCAATCAGGATAAGATAATCAACATAAAGAACAAGAATGATAAGAGATTTTCCCACTTTCTTGGTGTAGACAGTATTGTCATAATGATACCTAGAAAAGCCATTTTCTAAAAGAAAGTTATCCATTTTGGCATACCAAGCTCGAGGAGCTTGCTCGAGACCATAAAGTGATTTCTTAAGCTGACATATAAGGCTGGAGTCTATTTGTATAAAGCCAATAGGTTGTTCTATATAGATTTCTTCATGCAAGTCCCCATGCAAGAAGGCGGATTTAACATCCATCTGATGGACTTCCCATTTGAAAGAGGCAGCAAGGGAAAGAAAAAGGCGGATAGAGTTCATTTTGGCAACGGGGGAGAAGGTTTCAGTATAGTCAATGCCTTCAACTTGTGAAAAACCCTTAGCAACAAGACGAGCTTTATGTTTATCAACTTTCCCATCTGGTCCATACTTGGTTCTGTAAACCCATTTGCATCTAACAAGTTTTCGTCCCTTTGGTAGAGGAACAAGATCCCATGTATCATTTGCCAATAATGAATGATATTCTTCATTCATAGCTGCTTCCCAATCTGGATGGCCTGAAGCTTTTGCAAAGGTGTCAGGATCATAATTCACTGAAGCTTGAGCCAGTAAAGAAGAGGCTCTCTCGAACTGAGAACATGTACGTCGCTGATCTGTAGGATCATCGGCAAGATCACCTGCTGCATCCCGAGTAGCACGGACCCATTTTGGAAGCTGAGGAGCTGAAGGAGGATCCTAAGAAGGTGGGGGAGGATTTTCATCCTCGCTTTCATCATCCGAAGAAGAAATATTTTCAAAAGTAGAAGAGATAGGGAGAGGTGGCACATCCGCTGAACTAGGCTCGCAGGCCGATATATTTTCATCAAACTTTACATCTCTTCTAATGATAACATTTTTGGACTTAAGTGGAATAAGTCTATATCCTTTGACATTTTCAGAATATCCAACAAAAATACATTTTTCACTCTTTGGTTCTAAAGCTTTATGTTTCTCATCTGGAATATGGGCCCATGCTTCACTTCCAAAAACATGAAAGTGACTTACATCTGGTTTGTTTGACCTCCATGCTTCTTCTGGAGTGATATTCTTTAAAACCTTAGTAGGTGTACGATTTATTATGTAATTTGCACAGGTAATTGCTTCTGCCCAATAATTAAGACTAAGTCGTTTAGATTGAAGCATACAATTAGCCATTTCCTTTAAGGTGCGATTCTTCCTTTCAGCTACACCATTTTGTTGTGGAGTATATGGAACAGTATGTTGCATTTGAATTCCATTCTCAGTGAAAAATTTGATGAATGTGTTTTTAACATATTCTCCGCCATTATCAGATCTTAGCTTAAGAATTTGATGTCCAGATTGTTTTTCAACAAAGGCCTTAAAGGTCAAGAACATGTTAAATACTTCACTCTTGAGTTTTAAGAAGTATACCCAAGTGCGTCTGGAGAAATCATCAATGAAAGTTAAGAAATACTTGTAGCCAGAGAATGAAGCAACTGGAAGTGGACCACATAAATCACTATGCACGAGCTGTAAAGGGGCTGAGGCGTGCCGAGAGGCACGTTTTTCAAAATTGTCCCGATGATGTTTTCCGAGTACACATCCGGAACAAACACCATCTCTACAAGATACCATTGGAAGACCTGTCACCATATTTTCTTTACATAGATTCTGAAGAGAGCGATAGTTTAAGTGACCAAATCGCTCATGCCAAAGTTTGGTCACTTCATCATTATGAGCAACAAATACTGAGGGAAGCTTTGATGACCCAAAGTTGTGAAACTTATACAACCTTGTAGAATCATCAGCAATGCCAGTAGCTAAAATCTGTCTAGGATCTCTTAGGTCCTTAATTACAACATCGTGAGGTGAAAATTCAATGATTTTACCTTCACTTGAATGGGTTATCTGATATACAGATAGAAGGTTGCAGGATAAGGTTGGAACACATAATACATCATTAAACTGACCATTGTCTAGATGAACAGTTCCAGTCCCTACAACACTAAGAGATCTATCATCACCAACATATATATTTTTGGTGTTACAATCATTTAAAGAAGAAAACATGGCTTTGTTTTTGGCCATGTGATAAGAAGCTCCAGAATCAATGAGCCACTCATGAGAATGAGAAGAAGAAGATACATTTAGTGCATAGCCAGACCGAGATGCTTGACAACCACATGCAGAAAGTGTCATTCCTGAAGATGAAGTTGAAGTTGAAGATTGCTCCAAATGGATGTTATGCTTCTTCATTACTGCTTCCAAGGCTTCCATCTTCTTAAAGCATTTGGATTCTAAGTGGCCATCTCGATTACAAAAGTTGCAATGTCTATCAGTCTTCTTCCCTTTGTTTTTATTTGTCTTATCATTTTGTTGAAATGATTTTTCATTTTGAGGCTGAAATTGTTTAGGACCCTTGTTTGGTTTAGGACCATTCGTTTTAGGATACAACTTCTTAGGATTCTTTGGATTTGGTTGCTGCTGGGCGGCTAACGCTTTCTTAGAAGAGTTTCCAAGATGAAGAAGACCAAGGTGTAAGAGTTTTTCTTGTTCTCTTATTAAAGAATCACAAAAGGAGTCAAAGGAAGGGGACTTGTAGGTTTGTCCTTGAGAAATGAAGGCTTCTCTTGTAGAATGGAAGGTGGAAACAAACACAGAATAGGCTGGTCCCAACTTAGTAAGAATGGAGTAGATAAGGCTACTATCTTCTTTCTTAACCTTAACACCTTCCAAGAGAAGTTTAAGGGTCTTGAACTTGGACAAAAAATCTTCAATGCAAGAAAAATTATTAGGATCCAATGTAAGCAATTCATTTTCAAGTTGATGGGCTTTAAGTTCATTTTTAATTCCAAATAATTTAGTAATTTGTTGCATTGCTTCATCAGGAGTATCAAGTTCTACAATATGGAATCTAAGATATGGAGAAATAGACATCCCTATCAACTCACGTGCTTGGTCTTGCCTATTTTTCCATTTAGCTGCCTTATCTTCATCTTTTGGTTTGGTCTCTTGGCCTGTGGCTATTCTGTAAAGACCTTTACTTCTAAGTAAATCCACAATGTAGGACCACCATTGGAAGTAGTTAGTGCTATCAAGAATGACTTGGCATGGACTTTCCATTTTTAATAGAAACTAAAGCTGCAGATGCTGAAACTAAGTGTACCAATGGAAATATCTCGAAAAATTAGGATGTTTAAAAAAAAACGGTTCTGAAAACGACTTCCGGATGAAGAAGTTATGGCTTTTTGAAAAAAAAATTGACGAAGTGCGGGAATGTGCGGAAATGAAAAAATCCGCCCCCAAAAAATGGAGACTTGAACCCAAGACCTCTACTCTCATAAATTAGCTTTGCACAAAGTGAGCTATACAAAAAGTTTGAGAGAGAGAGAGAGAGAGAGAGCGGGGGGGGGGGTTGATGCTTTGGGTTGCGTGCTTGCTTTGAGAAAGCTCTTTTTCCCTACAAAACAAAAAACACAAAACCCAACACGGACATACAAAAAAACGAACCTTGCGGCTCGAAGTTAGCTTTAGCCGGAAACTAGATATTTTAAAAAATGAACCTTGCGGCAAGTTAGCTTTAGTCGGAAACTAAATATTTTCCTCAATGTTTTGTAGCAGAAAAGAGCATATGCATGAGAAAAATCCTTCCTTTCTGTTTCTGATTTGCCCAGATCGCACAGAGTCGCAGGGCAAAGAGCATACGCAGAAATGAAAGGTATAGATTTGGTAATAAAAAAAGCTAAATAAACCGATACCGAAATAAACAGAGAGAGAATAACTGTAAACTGCAAATAAACATTGTATACCTCCAGATCTTAAAAATGACGCAGCTAGGGCTACCAGAAACCTTTTCGCGTGAAACGAAAGGAGTTCCTCACTGGTACAGATGCTCCCGACACAACAGAGCAGTCCTCTCGGCCCGAAAGCAGTCAGAAACAATAGATCTAGGAAACAACAGTCAGATGCAGTTCTACCAGCTTCAGATTTGGATCACCAACGGACGCGGCCCTCAAATAGCTCTGATACCATGTAGGAATTTACAGGGTAAGTTCCTTAGACAGAACACCAAAGGACACTGCTCACAAACATATCACAGATCAATACACCAGTATTTTGACGTAGGTAAAACCCTCAAAGAGGGAAACAGTCCACGACCTGAGCCAACGTGGCCACTTCAGGCAATTTATTAATAAAAGAATGAAAATTTACATATGCTTCTGTCATAGACGTATTACCCTACAAATGACCCTCCATGCGCTTTAAATAGAAATCATAGACCAATCGGGTGTTAAGCCACGGATCAAGTGTCAGTAATACCGACGAGAGAGTGAACCGTCAGATCACTACATATCGTGACCGTCGGATTGTAAGTTACAAAATGTACAAGGTAAAGAAACACACTTTACCTAACTCTATACCTAACTCTATACTAGACCAAATTGTACTTAACTATTTCCTATGTGTCGGAATATCTTAACATGGTGGAGGAGTACAACTCCATCGTTCGAAACTGTGTTTAGGATTTTGTCTCAAGACCGGAGGACAAGTCAGTGGTGAGTTCCCGATGGCTTTACAAGGTAAAGCAAACAACTGATGGTAGTGTTGAGAAACATAAGGCAAGGTTTGTTGCCTGTGGTTTCTCACAGGTAGAGGGGATCGACTACGATGAGACTTTTGCTCCTATAGCAAGGTACTCATCTATCAGATCGATGTTAGCACTATCAGTTCAGATGGGTTGGAAGATCCATCAGATGGATGTGAAGACTGCGTTCCTCAATGGGAAGATTAAGGAAGAGGTGTACATTGAACAACCGAAAGGTTTTGATACCTTCGATCGTGAGTCGCATGTGTGCTGACTCAAGAGGGCTTTGTATGGGCTGAAGCAAGCACCTCGTGCTTGGTACACTAGGATCGACAGTTATTTCACCGGGTTGGGCTTCACCAAGAGTGAAGCAAATGCAAACCTTTACCACATCATAATAGACGGGAAGCCATTAATCATTGTTATTTATGTTGATGATCTGATATTGACAGGTGATGATTAGTTGATCAAGTCTTGCAAGGAGGACCTTGCAAGAGAGTTCAAGATAAAAGACATGGGTCTTATGCACTAATTTCTAGGCATGGAAGTGTGGCAGAAGGATGGGGAAGTATTTGTGTCTCAAGGCAAGTATGCCAATGAGATGCTCAGGCAATTCCACATGGATAAGTGCAAGCCCATGCAGAATCTTCTAGCTAGTAATTGGAGGAAAGAGGATGCTACTTTAGGTGAGGTAGTAGCTGTTACTGTTTATCGTCAGCTTGTGGGTTCATTGATGTATCTAGTAAACACATGACCAGATTTGTGCTTTGCGGTGAAACAGCAGAGTCAAGCTATGGTTTAGCCTACCACGCTGTTTTGGAAGGCAGTGAAGCATGTGCTGAGATACCTCAAAGGAACATCTCAGTATGGATTATGGTATAGATGGACAGAGGGAGTGAAGCCTCAGGGCTTCATAGATGCAGATTGGATAGGGAATCCATGAGACCAGAAGCGCACTACCGGAGGAATTTTCAACCTTGGTTCAGCAACAGTTTCTTGGTACAGCAAGAAACAGAGGTCAGTTGCACTTAGCTCAGTAGAGGCTGAATACATGGCTGTCAGTCACGCAACATGTGAGGCCATTTGGATGTGGAAAATTCTAGTTGGATTGTTTGGTCAGAGGATGCATCCAACTATGATCTATTGCGATAATAAGAGTTGTATCAAACTCTTTGAGAATCCAGTATTTCATGACAGGTCCAAGCACATTGATATCCAGTATCACCATCTTCAAGACTGTGTGGTGAAGAGGATCATGTTGTTGCTATATGTTTCGATCGAGGAATAAGATGCAAATATTTTGACTAAGGCATTGTCAAAATGCAAGTTCGAGTTCCACAGAGACAGGATTGGGGTGACAGATAATCCATTTCTTGTTGAGAGGGAGTGTTGAAAATAGCAACAAGAAATGATAAATATAGAAGTGCTAAAAATAGCACTGCTATAAATAGCATTTGGGGATACATTCCAATTTTAGTTAGTCCCTGAACTAAAATTGAGAATTAAAATTCGAAGTTGATCTTAATAGCTGTTTGTAAAATAATTAATTAATTCATCTTGAGTTAATTAGTTGGAGAAAATCAAACATGAAGTCTATGTGAAGACATGCAACAGTTTCCCCTTTGATTGAGGAAGTTATCCCTTGATTAAGGAGATCAGGATGAGTTGTACTTTGAGTTGTAATTAGTTAGCTCAATTAATTGAGTTAAGTCCAGTTAGATTAGTTCCAACAGTTTGTGGAACTGATTGTGAGTTCAGTTAGTTAATGCATGCATGCATGTAACTACTGCACTTCAGATAACTGAATATTCTCTCATAAATAACTCATGCATGTCAGTTCAGTCAGAGACCCAATTGAGATCAGATGATGGGACAGTGTACTATTAGTTGCAAGAATATTCCATTGAGGATATCTCTTGCATGCAGAAGGAATTCATTCCTTGGAGATTGCGCAGTTACTTTTGAGTTTGGTGAGTTGTGTGAGAGGTCAATTCACACAGGTGGCAGCCAGAGGACCCAAGAGAAACTGCACAAGGAAATAGGAGGCTTGGAGGACTAGAGGAAGGAATATGTTGTGTGTCTATGAGCAGCATTGAGGGATTGTACTGAGAGCTAGATAGCTTGTGAGCTAAAGCTTTGTGTAATCCAGACATATTTCCACTTGTATGATAATACAAAGATCAGGGTTTTTAGCTGAGGCTTTCCCCAGGGTATTATTTTGTGTTCATGTGTGATTGATTTTTCATTCTCTGTGATATGTGTTCTATTTGATCTTGCTCAAAATCGATTAAGCTTCTGCAAGTTTGTTTGTAGAAGTAGATCAAGTATTTTGCTTTAGTATATCGCATCATTAGGTGATCTACAATTGGAAAATTATACAAAAACAACCAAAATTGAAAGAGTCGGCGTTCAATATGAGACTTAGTGTTTGCAATCATAAATGTTGCTGACAACCAATGTAGAAAAATGCTAACCAAACTGTTCGAGTCGTGAAACTATGCTAGATGAGGTCTAGACCACAAAAGCTGTATAAATTCTACAACATTTCCTACTAGTTTTTGCAGCATTTCATTACAATGAGGACCACATAAGCCACAAAAATTCTGGAAGCGTTTCATTACAATCCTGGCAACCATAGAAGCCACAAAAATTTTGGCGGCCACATAAAAACCCCAAATCCATAGAAGCCACAAAAAACCCCAAATTACAAAAGTCCCATAAAACCCTTTAACCAGTGGAAAACCCCCAAATTATATGCAACCTCAGTTATCACAAAAGCCACAAGCAAAATGACAAAACAAAAAACAAAAGAAGAATGGTGTGAATACTGAGCAAATTGTTGTATTGACAAACACATTTGTAGTTATGGATGGTAGGATGAAGAATCCTACTAGAGAACGACGACACGGCGACACCATTGCCTCCAACCTTTAAACTCCTATTGCAGCAAACCAACCATTGTGTCCAATGCTAGGTCAAAAAGGGTTGAGCAAGTCGATGAAATGGAGCAATGTTTCCTCCAAAGTTGAACCACATCACAGGACATGAAAACACACAATGATGTCTTGTCTCCCAAGAACCGAACCTTTTCGTTTCGCCCACACCCCACCTTTGTGGTTGAACAACATGCCATTACGTGCAAGAAATGGACACCACATACACAGGAACTGGCGGAGCATAATGAACTACTTTAAGAACCAAACAAGAATGAATGGAGAGGAAAACACCCTCCAAAAGTTGCCCACAGTGAAACCCTAAACCGCGTGATGTGGTGAAGGTAGATAAAGAGCAGTGAAGTAGACAGATGGCAGAGCCACATGGGCACGTATTGTATGACTAATGTGGCTTGCCAAGTGTCAAAAATTGTCCACGTAGAAAGGTCGCGCAACTATTGGTGTTCCTACCCTATACACACATTGCATATATCAATTAATATATGATTCTATGACTTCATTTACCTCTCATGAACGAGGGAAAAAATATTTTAGAAACTATCAAGCCCTTTGGACTAACCTGCCTTTTTATTTACACTGACATTTAACCACTACAATGTGAATAGTCATACTTTAATAGATTACAAACAACATTACTTTTAGCAGAAGCCATGATAACTTCAACATTAAAAAAAGAAATACTGTAGAAATTAAAAAATATCCACTACAATGTGAATAGTCATACTTTAATAGATTACAAACAACATTACTTTTAGCAGAAGCCATGATAACTTCAACATTAAATAAAGAAATACTGTAGAAATTAAAAAATATCATGGAATAATTTTAAATAGTTTTGAATTCATCGACATGAATCTACGCACATTTTCCCCGTTGAAAATTGAGAGTTGTGATATTTAGTTTATGCTTCCGTTGAATTTGCTCGTTTCTTCCGCCATCAATTGTTTGAAGAGGCTGCACAAGAAGTTGATTCATTCGGCTAACAATTTTTGTAATTACGTACAAATATGTATTTTTATTCTTTGTTTTTATATGTTTTTGAAGTTTGAAATTTGGGTATTTTAATAAACATTGTGACACAGCTCAGCACCAACAACAAACATATAAAAAAAAATTATCATTGGAAATTCAAATAAAATTTATAATTTTCACAAGAGATTGTTATAAAAATTATTACATATTAGTGATTTAACTAATATAATGTTTATTAAAATACCCAAAATTCAAACTTCAAAAACACATCAAAACAAATTAAACACATGTTGCACATTATATTAAAATTGGCAATACTTACAAGTTGCATTAAAAAAATTTATTGGTGTGTGTTTATTACATTTTAGTGATTTAATTATGTGAAGTGTTTATTAAAATGACCCAAAATTCAAATATCTTAATTGAAAATATGTTGGTCGGCGTTTTTTTAATTGAAAATATGTTGGTCGGTGACCTCTTCCCAGGCCACAATGAGATGTTTTAAAAATCAAAACTAATTAAACATGGGTTGGTTGGTGTCATTTTTATTGGAAGATGTTGCTCGGTGACCTCAATGAAATGCAGGGAGGTCTGCTACTCAACCTTCAGGGCCTCTTTCGACTAATGAATAATCTCTGAGAGTTTGAGTTGATTGCTAGCTAGTGGTTAGATGCATTGAAAAGATCATTTTGACTTATGTTAATTAAAGGATGAGCTAGGTGGTTTAGATGTCCAAGTGGATTCAACATAGGATATGACAAAAATAATCTCCCTAATTTTTCCTCATGACCCCGGGTGAAAGAAAGATTGTATTATTAACTAATGCGTCGTTATAGGCATTGAGATTTCCAAGCACTTACAGAATTAGAGACCCCTAAACACCAAATAGAATGAGAGCCTGCACATATTTTGGGTCATGTTGTTGACTTTTGCAGTGTGAGCTTGCTACCCTTCGCACTTTTGCGTACAACCAATGATTTGATAATGATATTAATCTGTAATAATAAATAACAGTTTTATATGGGATTTAATTATCATAAAATTTTGGAATAAAACATAAAATTCAACTTGATCTTTTCTTTCCTTAGAATTAAAGATGATCCCCCCGCATATACCATTTTAATATTAAATGATTAAATTTTAATTTAAGAATTTTATTAAAACTCCAATTTTCTATTAATAAAAATATAAAAATATTACGTTATTTTAAAAGGTAAATAATTGAATGATATAATTGACCTAATATTTATATATAAAATTTACAATTTTATTAATTTAAAATATTTTTTATTAAATTAAAAAGAAAATCAATTTAACATTATTTAGCTAATAAATATTTTGGTCTCGAATGGGGTGCATGTAGAATCCCAAGGTGGGGTATATTGTAATTGTTTCATTAGGCCATATGATAATAGGATGTGGCAACATGACTTTATAGTTTTTTTCATTAAGATATACATGGGATGCTGCATCAATCCACCACCTAGCACGTTGGATTGACATTCATTGCAGAGCTCAATTGAGTGATGGATGAGAAACTTGCACAGGCTTTCATGATGGATTGTACCATTCTCATGAGTGAGCCAACTTTGCATTGTCTCTTCATTCATTCCACATTCATTAGGCTACATTCAATGGGCTTTTGTCCATGGATATTGGCCTCAAGGAGGAAACCACATCATTGTTCTTGGTATGCAGTGAGGAACAACTATATCACTCAAGGCATGACAGGTTTCAGACACTCAGGAATTCAGTTTGTTCTTTTTCCTAACTATTAGAGATGGGCATTCATCTTCCTCATTTCATCATTGGTTGATGGAGTTCTTCTTGGTAAAGATGGAGAGCCTCCCAAAAGTGTAGTAAAGATAATTCAGCTCAACCAAGTTGTTTCCTTATCCCTCATCACAATTTGTCTTTTCTCAACATATTTATGCTCTCACAATTGCATGTCCCCAACCCTGGAAGAAGTTTTCTTATTCAATCGACCAACAAACACCTCGAGCCAATCATGGCCTTTTTGGTAAGCTGCCTCCATAGAAATTTTGAGGTCTAAAATGGGTCTCCTAAAGAATATTATAAAATAATACTAGAAATAATAAAATAAGATTATATTACCTCATCAAGTTTAGGTTACCTTTTTACTCCAAAAATGGTGAATTATACCCCATGGTTGACATCATCATATTGAATCCTATTGGTTCTTATAAATTTGATTTTTGTTGTACATTTTTATTTTGAAGCCCACTTTTGACGTCAAAATTTCTCTAATGGTTGTTAGCTCAAGCTCACCTAGGTATGCTACATTTTTCATGTTCCTAGTTTTTAGTTCTAACTTTTGTCCTATGCCAACTCTAGCCATCATCGATTTCTCGAGCCATTCCGAAGCTCTTTCCTCATCATTGGTTTCTCATCATGCCCCAACACCAAGAACGAGGCCACTCTAGAGCTTAGATATCACTTGAAAGCTTAGTCATAAGATTTAGAGATTTGACTCCCCATCAAGTTCCAGAGGAAATAACATAAGTGGAAAATGAACTAACTAGCAAGAGGTGCAACCTTACAAACATAGAGGTATTTGCAAAGGTGGTAGATTAGGTTCTTGATGCAGGTCACACCAGAGGTTGTTCTAATCAATATATGTACATTCTGGACATCTACTAGCATTACAAGTTTCTCTTAGGAAGAGTTCTTGTAGAAAGGAATGAAATCAAGGAAGATATTATCTTGACTCTGAATCAATTGCATCAATTGCAAAGACATACATTAAAATGGACTAGAGCCCAAGAGATTGGAAAAGCACTTAGGAGCCCATTCCTCTCAAAGTTATTGATTTAAGATAAATTAGCTTGAATATCTCTCTATTTTTTTTATCTTTAGTTATTTTATGTTTTCAACAATTAGAATCTCTTTTTGACTGCCAAAACTATGAACATTATGTTATCTCTTGATATCTTGAAACAATTGAAATTTTGGCAAGAGCATAATTCAACAACTATGGATGTAAATCTTTGATTTTGGCAATAAAAATATGTTTCACAAAAAACAAAATTAAAAAAACCTAGATAGATATCTTGAAACAATAGAAATTTTGACAAGAAAATAATTCAACAACTATAGAGGTAAATCTTTGATTTTGGCAATAAAAATATACTCAAAAAAAACAAAATTAAACAAAAACTAAATAGATATTTGGTCTTGGTATTTTTTCAAATTGTAATGCAATGTGTAATCAACAAATAGAATGCAATCAAATATTTGGCATCCCAAATGCTAGATGAATAATTGCCTTCCTTCAAGGCTGACTAGAACATAATTACCAATTTTTTTAAATCAACAAATATTGTAAAGATTTCATGATAAAAAATTTCGTATGTAATTAAAAATGCGTTTCAAATCACAATCTTAATCAAAATTATATTACCAAATTGCTTAAACAAAACCCAAACATATACCTAAACTTTTATTATTATTATTTTAAACTTTAAATAACCAACTTGTTCCATTTGAGATCGAATGAGTTATCATAAATTTTCAGAAAGATTATTCTACGAGATTCGAATCTTTGATAAAAGATATGGAACACTCCACTAAAACCACTTAAGTAGAGCCCACTGAAAATTTTAATGGATGCGTTAAGATGGAATGGCTGTATTCCAACCTCATTGGCCACTTTGACCTCTACAAAATTAAAGGAACAGCAAATAAATACAAATGAGGACGTGGTAAATATGAGCTGTAATTGAAACAGCCGGCGAATAGGAATTTCGCAAATATTCAATCGATAGCGATTGCGGAAGCATTTTTCGTTTTTTTCCATCGTCAATGGAGGAGGACTTAGGGAGCGCAGCAGGTGCGTGTAATTTACACAAAATTAATGAAGATAACAAACCAGCCACTGCGGAAGGACTCAAGAAAGCAATTGCAAAAGAGCTTACGAAAGCAATAATGTACCTGTACGCCACGCATCAACCTCCGACCGAAGGTCCCCTTCAGAAACTATAGAGCCCACCCCTATAAATGCCTTCCTTGATTCTTATCTCTTTATTCAAAATTTATTGCAGATTTTGTAGCTAAATTTATCCATCCCTCAATGGGTACCTTCGTGGGTCATGTCTTGCCAGGGACAGGATTTCTGCTCATCGGCCTCTGGCATCTCTTCAACACCATCACTAACTACGCGCGGGCTCCATGGGACTTCTACACGCGTCCATGGTTCCCCGCTAAATTTGGAGGAGGGAAGTTAAAGTACCTGGAGCTGGTGGCCATTATGGCGGGGTCCTGTTTATCGATTTTGGCAGAGCTGTTCATCGGGCCAGAGCGGCACCAACCCCTGGCAGACGACTGGAGCATCCCGCCGGAACACCTCAACAACTTCGAGCACTCTTCCATATCGTTGTTCCTCCTCATCTACGCTTCCGTGGCTCTCTACGCGGGACTCAATAAGCTCACGGTTCCGCCGGGGGCTCTGCACGTGATTGCGGCGGTTGCCTTTAGCCAGGAGTTACTGCTCTTCCACCTTCATTCAGCGGACCACATGGGGGCGGAGGGGCACTACCACTGGCTCCTCCAGCTCGTCGTTGTCGTCACTTTGTCGGCCACGCTGCTCGAGGCTGCGTTTCCGCAGAGCTTTCTGCTGGCAACGGTGCGGTCTGCGTCGTTGGTGTTGCAAGGGGCGTGGTTTGTCCACATGGGGTTCATGCTCTGGATCCCGGCCTTCATCCCCAAAGGCTGCAAGATGGAGCTCAGTGAGGGCCACGATGTGGTCAAGTGCGCCAGCCTGGAAGCAACGATGCGGGCCAAGGCGCTGGCTAACTTACAATTCAACTGGTATCTTGCTGCGATTCTTGTATTCACAGTCATCTTCTATGTAAGAAAAGTCAACGATAATTATAGCGACAAAAGTGCCGCGTATGTGCAGAAGCCTGACAACGACGGCCACGCGACCGTGGAGATGGGCAACCATGGAGTCGAGAGGCAGTACTTTGGCAACGGTTCTCAGAGTTCCGTCGATCTGGAGAGTTTGGAGGAAGCAGTGAAGTTAATTGAAATGTGTTGAAACACATCTAATGCTCTTCCACTGATCGACTTTTGTTTCCATTTTTTGATACCTCTGGAACATGGGTTGGGCAGTTCTAACGTAATCTGTTCCTTGATACCTCTGGAACATGGGTTGGGCACGTGTGAATGAATTCCTGCGTGCAAAAACTGCAATAGCATTGAAAGTCAATAATCGACCTCGATATCTCATTGTAAAATTCTTACCGTGTAATAGTTTATTACTTTTCGTGCCAAATGCATAGGTTCTCTTTAGTGTGAGTGTTGAGTATCTAAACGATAAAACTTTTTTATTTATTTATTTTTTTGATATATTCCAAAATTATAACTTTAAAATTTAAATTTTTTTTTTTTCAATTTTTTAAAGGGAAAAATATAATGTGTAATTTTTTATTGTTCAAATTGTATTTTTGAATGTTATATGAAATATATATTGAACCAAATAAATTTCATTTTTAAATGTTATATGGAGCATATATAGGACCATAAAAAAATCATAATATATACATAATTTTTTAAAAACATATACGTAATTGACGTTAAAATATTTTACATACTTGATATTTTATGAGGACAAATTAAATTGGTGTATTATTATTAATATATTTCTAAGTATACTAAAATATTTTATTGATAACTTACATTGAATATTTTTTTTATATACAATATTAAAATATTTTATTTTAACGGTTTTTTTCCTATAGATATATATGAAGTTAATATCAACATAAAATAGTTAACATAGATCTTCAAATAGTTTATTGAAATGTTAAGGTCTTACTCACACATTTTTTTACTTCTAATTATTTTACAATATATTACTTTTTATTATTATAGGGAACATTATTTTTCTAATTACTTTACAACATATTCATTGTTTTTATAGTTGACATTATTTCTCTATTTAGAGTTTAAATTTTATTTTATTTTAAAGGGGCACACTGGGTTGTAGAATGAGCATATCAGCTTAATAATGGATGTCATTGTATCTTTGAATTTACAAGTCTTTGTGTTAATGCTAGATACAAGGGTCTTTACATAATCAAAGGGTGAAAGCATGAAGATGGATTACATTTTTGGGCCAAATGTGGCAATGAAATTAAGATTTTCTTTTTTATATATAGAATTTAAGCCTTCAAAATTCATACTAGAACATAATTCTCCACAATTTGTCTTTTTACTCTGATGCAAAAATATTAGTGTCTTATAATACACGTGTTCACTTAACGTTTTTTTCAACTATTTAAATAAATTGAAAAGCCAAAAGTACCCTTTTGAAGAGGACTAGTAAACACAGATAGTAGTATTTTTTGAAATTTATTTGTTGTGTATATTTTATGATATTTATTTTTTTATTCAACCTCTTTAAACCAACTCAAAAAAATTCCAAGCATTATGTTTAAAAGAAATTAGATGAAAAATATCATATAAATTAGAAAATGTCAAACTCATATGCCATTGGATAGAGGATGGATTCATGAATCCAACTTGATCAACTCTGCCACCTAAGGACAAATTTATCACTAAGTCAGCTTGCCTACATAATAGTGTTGCAGGAAATTTTGCATAAGGGGTGTTGAAATTGTGGATTTTAGGACTTAAGAGGCTCAATCATCGCTTTAGATTGAGCACCTAAATTTCAAAATCAATAGCTCGATCGAGCCGTATATGTGGTTAACAAGGGCTTGATGGAGGGCTGCTCTTGATATGCTTGATCAAGCCTGTAAAAAAAATTGAATGATGTATAATTAGGCTTTTACCTCATTTTAAAATTCCAAATCTTATTAGAAATTGTATTATCATGTCAGGTCAAAACCTTATTCAATTTAATATTAAAAATTATTATTATTATTATTATTACTAAATTAAATGATAAAATGATATTAATATAAAAAAATTAATATTAATATATTTTAATGTTAATATTAAATTTATTAATTTTGGATTAATATAATATTATTAACTTTAATATAATATAAAATTTTTTATATTATAATATATACTAGCACAACCACATTAATAAATGTGGTTGATATACACCATAGGCGTCAACAAAAGAATCATTAACACAAAAAGTGTCATACAAGCATACTCATTATGTTAATATTATTAGCCTAATTTTTTTTATAAATCTAACATGAGAAAATATATAATATTTTTAAAATCTTGAAGTAATCATAACCTAAAGCTACCTTTAAAGAAATAAAACCTAAACAATTTCAATTGGAAGACATGAAGTGCTCTATGTATATTTGATGGAGGTAGCTCGAACATTAATATTTTGCAAAATTTTAGACAATATTTCCATGGAAAATTATCATTTTCCCTCGTGAATGTACAACACACATTTGAAATCTTTCATTTTAAATATGTATTATAAAAATAAAATAAAAAAAATGTTGTGCGACATCAAAATAAAATAAAATAATATTTAAACATAATATTTTAATTGTTGAAGTATTTTAAAAATATTGAAATATAGGGGAGAGAGAGTGGGAGAGAAGGGAAAGAGAGAGAGGGGGCACAAAGATGGAGACAGGGAGAGGAGGATAGAGTCTCCGAGAAGAGATGGAGCTCAAGAGATGGAGTTGGAGGGAAAGAAAGGGAAGGAATAAGTTCAAGACATAGAGAAAGAAAGGTGGGGGGAGAGAGAGAGAGGGAGTGACAAGGGGAGATGGAGAGAAGGGGGAGAGAGAATGAGAGAGGGAGGGAGACAGTCAACAAAGTTTCCAGATGAAGCAGAGAGAGAGAGAGAGAGAGAGAGAGAGAGAGAGAGAGTGAGTGACGTGGGGAGAGACAGAGGGAGGTGGGAGAGAAAGTAAGAGAGAGAGAAATTGAGAGGGAGAGAGATAAAGATATGGAGTTGGAGGGCGAGAGAGAGGGAGGTTAGAAGAAAGACATATATAGAGAGAAAGGTGGAGAGAGAGAGAGAGAGGGAGTGGGAAGAGAGATTGAGAGAGAGGGATAGAGGAGAGTAGGAGGGAAGAGAGATAGAAGGGGAGATAAAGGGAGAGAAGGGCAAGAGAGGGAGAGGGAGATACAGATATATGTTAAGAAACAATGTCTATGTTTGTGGGGTGATATATAGAGATGAAAAATGAGAAACCGAGGGAGATACAGATATAGATGGAAGGGGGAGAGAGGGAAGAAAAGAGAGATATAGGGAGGGAGGGAGAGATAGATAGATATGAAGAGAGAGTGTGTGTGTTTCTGGGGGGTGAGATAGAGAGACAAACAAGGAGATATGGAGGGAGATATCGATATAGATGGAGGGGGGAGAGAAAGGGAACACAATTTCTCTCACTAGATGCATTGATTTCAGTGTACGTATGTTGATCTGTCACCCTGTTTAATTTCTTGCAGATTATATGCATTGATTTATGTGTAGATGTTGATTTCTAATTCTATTTCATTACTTGCATTAGATGCATTCATTTCATTAAAGATGTTAATTTCTAATCTTGTTTGATTGATCTTTCATTAGATGAATTTATTTCAATGTAGATGTTGATTCCTAATCCTATTTGATTGCTAGCACAAAATGCATTGATTTCATTGTAGATGTTGATATCTAATCCTATTTGATTGCTTGCATCATTCGATGCATTGGTTTTATTGTATATGTTGATTTCTAATCCTATTTGATTGTCGACATTAGATGCATTGATTTTAGTGCAGATGTTGATTTCTCGTCCTATTTGATTGCTTTCATTAGATGCATTGATTTCAGTGTGAGCACAAAAAAATTATTGATAACGTGCATTGTGACTAGGCTTTTGTAGATAACCTCAAACAAAACAAAATCAAACAAAACTTGTATTTGTAACTTTTACATTTACACATATTTTAAAATTTAATATATAACTTATTTCAATCATATTTGATTTTTAAAAATTTGAATAAAACTTATTTCCATCATGAATTGATTGAAATACTTGGATAACTACTTGTAAATTTAGGAAAGTTGATAACATTATATAAAATTATAGAAATGTTGCCATATATTGCTTTTTGACCTATATATTAAATTTCGATATGATTGACTTATATCATGTTATGACTAAGCTCTTGTAGATAATCTCAAAATAAATAATGTTGAAAAAAACCTATTTGCTGTTTACATGACATATTTTAATATTAAAATTGAATGCAACTTATTTCAATCCTATTTGTGTTTTTTAGTTGAACCATGAGATAAGAAATTGATTGAAATACTTTAAAAAGTTGTCCATGCAATGGTATATGAGTAGGTCACAAATTCATATATATATATATATATATATATATATATATATATATATATATATATATATATTTATAATTCAAATAATTTACTTTTATAAATTGAATTGTAATAACATATATGTTGTTTGAATTAAAAAAACACTTTCTACAAGCCAATATGAAGCATACTTGAAATTCTTTCCATGTTCAATGTTAAATTAATACATGATATATTTTAGTTCATTTAAAGTATCAAAATGACTTACATCATAACTTAATATTGTACTTATTTTCTTAGTTTATGAAATTGGAAATCAAAATTGAACATATATATTACTAATAAGAGTTATAGTATATAGAAAATTATTAAATTAGTGAAATAATTTTAACAGATCCATAAAATTCAAAAAATTAATCAGCATCCATAAATAAGATTAATTCAAACCCATAAACTAAAATCGTGAATACATGTATCCATAAACTATCCATATGGAAATATATACAAATTACAAATATCACATGAATATCCATAAATTGAAATAATAAGAATCCATAAACTAAAATAATGTCCATGATGTACATCCATAAATTGTCCATGTATGAAAACATACAAAGTTTGTATCACACATGTGAATGTGCCCTATGAAATGAGCTTGAAAATATACAAACTAAGACACTCTAAGTACCACCAGCACTTCTATGTGAGTTCTTTCGTACAAAGTAAGTTTGCATAAGATGGTACTACAATATAACACATTCAAACTCAAACTAATTAGATCATTATTTGTACAAAAATATATAATATGGAAATAAATGATATTGAACCAAATTTTTAATTACATATACATCAGTCTACTAACCTTAGTTTAGTCCAAATGCAAGTCAGATAGGATAGGGGTGTGATCATGAATTTGGGTTTGGTTCTCCCCTGCTGGTGGCTCGATGATTGGGGCTTGCATCGATGGACCCATATCATTAGTGCCTCTAAACTGAACATCCCACTCATGTCTCCACATAATAGTGGCATCAACGACAATATGCATATGGGCTTTGTGTACACAATGGTAAGGACAAATTATAATTAGTCTACAAATTAATACACATATATGTGTAACTTAAAAAATGAAAATGTTGAAATCTTAGGAATACTTTTTTCTACCTTAATTGTTGGTCCATGTGGTTGTACATAGTGAATCTCCTCCACATTAGTGAACATATAAGGTGGAGGAGAATCCATGGAAACATGCTTCAGTCGTGGATGGCCTAGTTGATAAACTTCCCCCTCGGATGACTTCATAAGATCATCCATGTAGTTGGGATGTATCTACATGTTATCATGCACTTATTAATACAAATGCAATCTAATACGAACTAGAAATTTTAATATAAATAATTATGCATAATTTGACAATAAGAGTCATTAATGTGTGTGTGTGTGTGTGTGTATCTGGTCTATCTTACGCAGACCATGCACCCTCCAAGTCTCACGAATGACATCACAATACATACATGTATATGCAAAAAAGTAGTCAAAGGGTAAACTCATGAGAAATGCATCATCATATAAGGGCACTGGCGGGTCATGAGGCAATGGTGATGGTCTCCTTATCTCTCCATCCAATGTAACATGTGCACTAGCCAATGACGTCTGCATGATATCTATAATAGTCTCCTTGGTCTCACCACCGAGAAGCGACAACTCCTCCTACTTTGTCGGTAATACTAAGCTCTGAGGCAGTAGTGGAAATAATCTCGAAGGTGGTGGTACATGCCTAGGGTCCCTACAAGCCCCCTCACACTCATAGGTACATCTAAATACGGGTCCATAATAACAATATCTGGTATCATTGTAATTTGACTTCATATGTAACACAAACTCTACATATAAATGCTTGTCAAAATAAATTATGACCTGGTCATGGTGGGGGAACTAGCCCCAAGATCCAATGAATCTATCATACACAAAAGGGTTTGCATGAAAGTTACTAAGATATTTCAGTGGAATCAGACCTTTATGTCTAGTAAGGAGATCTGGAGGGATGTGGAACAAATCCCCAGGAACATTATTGCCCTTGGTGGCCTCTTTCACGACCTCCCAAGAATCTAGGCCTCTAAGATCATGCCTCCTGATCCTCTGTATGGAATGTAATATGTGGCTATGTAGGACCGACCTCCAGTATGTCTCGATCAACCTATCGATGCTATCCAACATCAAAGACAATGCAATATGAGTCGATGACTTGGCAGGGATCTTCAATATCTCTATTGGGATCCATGTATGATGAGTCATAAAATCCTCTAATGTGATATGAGTCGTAGCATCATCCCACATAGGGATTGGTGTTGCACTCCGATCCTTAGCTTGAACCTATTGGGGCCTGTAAATCATAAACATAATTTAACATGTATATAATTAAAAAACTAGACGCATAATAACATATACATTAAATTCAAACACATTAGTTGAAGAAAATTTTAAAAATAAAGACAATTTCACGACATAAACAAAGAGTTTAAAGAGGATTTAAAAATGTAGGAGGTGTACCTAAAATAGGCGAAGAAGGTCCACTAGATGTAGCATGATAATCAATGGAGAAAAAAATACTACCTCTAACACTTTGTCTAGCGTTAGAGGTAGGATCTACGAGGGGAACATGAACTCTCGATGGGCTATGTGATCTATCACGAGCCCGACCACTTATAATAGAACCTCTCGCACTGCAATGGCCTACAATTGGGGTGTGTATATGAGATGCCTTAACATATTACATATAATAAATATCAACTAATATAAGAAAAAAAATGTTAACAAAAAATCCATTTCTAAACTCAAGCAAAATAATCCTGAAGTCCTAAACTTTAGAGTCCATTTTTTTATAATTTATCAACCAAAGTATTGAGTTCTATGTAAACATAATTGAAAGAAGTGACCAAATCTACCTTCACACTTGGGTCAAAGCATGGAGTTGGGTTACACTTTTTGGCGAAATGAGGGCATGTTTTACCAAAAATGTATGCTCGATCAATAAATTTTTGAGTGCTTGATCAATTTGTTGATGTTCTTAAAAATAGCTCGATTGAGCATTTAAACAAACCGTCGATTGAGCCATATTTAACCTGATTTAACGGCTCGATCGAGTCTCTGGTTAACCATGTATGCTGCTCAATCGAGGATTACTTTAACTCTCGATTGAGAAATTTGAATTTTGAACTTAAGCACTCGATCGAGCTCTTAAAGTCCTAAAAATTACTGTTTCAACACCTCTTCTGCATATTTCTCTGCAACCCCATTTTGTACCCTATCAGATTTTGGGCAAAATTTGTCCTTAAGTGGCGAAGTTGATCACGTAGGATTCATGAAAAAATAGTATATCCAATTGCATTTTAAATTTGACACTTTCGAATTCATATGATATTTTTCATCTAATTTCTTTTAAACATAACACTAAATTTTTTTTTGGACAATTTCAAAGGGACTGAATAAAAGATCAATAACATAAAATATACACAATGAAAAGATTTCAAAAAAGTACCACTATCTTCATTTACAAGTCCTCTTCAAAATGGTACTCTTGGTTTTTCAATTTATTTAAAGAGTTGAAAACAATCTTACGTGTGAACACGTGTCTTCAAAATGGAATTGCAATTTATTTAAAGAGTTGAAAACAATCTTACGTGAACACGTGCCTTCAAAATGGAATTGAAATATTACTTCGCCAAATTTAAAAAATAATAAAAATATATTTTTGCATAAAAAAAAAAAATTAATATGAAAAACTTAGTTCTCTTCGTGTACATCAAGCTCAAAAATTACAAAGACATATATTGCATTTAATGGAAAATTGAGAGATTATATAAAACTAATTTGCAAAAAATATCATTAGGATAATAACATAATTCTTCACATATTTTCTATTTACTCCAAATCAAAATTCATAATTCTTATATGAATTTTGAGGGGTGAAATTTGATAAAAGAGGAAAACTTGAAATTGCATTGCCACATATGGCCCAAAAGTGTAACCCATCTTCATTCTTTCACCCACTTTTTCTAGTTTCTAAATAATTCATTTCATTCATAGCGCATAAATATGTAAATACGAATGTAAAAAATTGAAATAAACATATTTACAAAACTAATAAAATTTCATGCCAGCCAAATAGTACAATAGACTTTGAGTTCTTAATGTTTGACTATGACATGTGACATGTAGTCAGTGCACGTACATGAAGACATTGTTTCTTGTACAACACACTACATAATTAAACAATATGGTACAAATTAAAAAATAGTTTAAATGTTTTTATTCACTAAATTAAATGCACTTTTCATGATAGATTTAATGTATCTATCAATAATACATTGTTAAAACATGAACTTATATGTGTGTGGGCACGCATTATGTTTTATATAATTATATTATGTTAAATGTTATAGTTATAGTTATGCTATATATATATATATATATATATATATATATATATATAATTAATAATAATAACTTTATAATAGCTAAATATAAGTATATAATTATGTTACATGCTCTGCTATATATATATATATATATATATATATATGAAATAATTATAGAATTATGTTATGTTATAAACAATATATATTCAACTATAATATATTTATCTATGTGATATGTTATAACTTTATTTAATAAATATAATATAATTACATAATATATAGTTATATATATATATATATATATATATATATATATATATATATATATATATATATATATATATAATGTTATATAATTTTATGTTAGGTCAAATAGTTGTAAAACTATTTATGTTATATAGTTAAATATTATATATAATTAAGTTAAATATTTTGTTATATATATATATATATATATATATATATATATATATATATATATATATATATAAAATAATGTTTTAAAGAATAGTATTTAATTTTTAAAACTAGAATCCACTATATTTATTATTAATAAAATATTTAAAATACAAATATAAATTTAAAATAATAAAAAATAGACCAGTTGCGGAGAGAGCTGGATGGCTGCGCAGGGTGATTAGCTAGGGTTCCTCGTTTTTGCAGAGTTTGTTCTCTATGGATGGTCACAAAGTAGGCTTTGGCTAGTAGGGGTAAAAAACCAATGGAGAAGGATAGAGGTCCTTTGGAAAGAAGGGAGACAAATAGCGAAGAAGATCAAGAGGGCACTAAATCAAGGGAGAATAACAGCGCTAAGGAAAATGAGGAAGAAGACAAAGAACAGGGAACAAAAAACAAAGCACAGAAGGGACCATGTAAACCTAAAGCTGCAGTTACACCCATAGTTGTTTTAAATGATCGTGTGTTGCAGGGGCACAGGGACCACATGCAGACCTACGTAATCATCTGCAAATTCATGGGTTTATGGCCCAATGAAAAAGCTTTACAAATGTGGATTAAATACCACTGGAAACCAAAGGAAGCATTGACCTACATCTTGGGTCAAAGGGTTTCTTCACTGTGGTTTTTGCAAATATTGAAGATAAGGACAGAGTGTTTGAAGGAGGGCCCTACTTTTATGCTGCAGCAAGCCTCTATATGTGAAAGATACTGAAATCTCTCACAAAGTTGCACATAAATAAAAAAGGAAGCAAAAAGGGGCCAAAGACACAAAAATTAGGAGGACAAAAAACCACTCAGAACATGTTCCAAGTTCTCGAAGAGGAAGAAGGGATTACAAAAGCAAATCAGGCAAAAGAAGGAAGTCCAGTGGAGGAGGGGAAAGAAGAAGATAAGGATCAAGCACAAGATAATATTAAACATAAATTATCGATGATGAATGAAGCAGAGTTGGAGATGGACCATGAAATGACCTACAGTGAGATGAAAACGGAGGACCAGGAACTACATGAAATACTTGAGAAAGAGAACCTAGATCTCGAAGGTTTTTTGGATCAAGGAACCAGGGAAGGTGTAGACTCGTTACCTCCAGAGGAATTCAGTAGAGTTCAACAGTTGTTTTTATGGAAAACCCAGACCAAAGGGATGTAGGGGCAAAGAAACAATGAAAGGCAAGGTAGTGCAGGTGTGAAAACTATGAAAACCACACCAGGATTAGCACCTAGAAACCTAGGAAAGAAAAGAGGCAGAAAAAACCAGAATGAGCTATTGATGGAATGTGGAAAGCTAATGATAGATTCAAGTAAGATGAAAGACCTAACCAGCTACTCCTTCATGAATCTTTAATTATGAAGTTCACTTCTTGGAATATTAGGGGTCTAGGTAGTAAAAGAAAACAAAGAATACTGAGCAATAGAATGAAACAAGTAGCTCTAGATGTGATCTTCATCTAGGAAACCAAATGTTCTATTCAAAAAATAAAAGAAATCCATAGCAAATGGCTCAATAGATTTGAGTTTCTGGAATTCAAAACAGAGAATACTGTAGGAGGTATACTCACTCTTTGGAATCCCCAAAAAATTGACATAATATATGTTGAGGCATCTAGGGATTATTTATCTGTAGTCATTCAGCCGGTGGGAGATAAGGAAAACTACCTGTTAACGAATATGTATGGTCCTCAAAAGATGGAGGATAAATTCAGGTTTCTAAGTTCTCTAGAGGATCTCAGAGATAGACATCTAGGATTACCATGGATCTTGGGGGGTGATTTCAACACGATAAAATCACTTTCGGAAAAAAAAGGGGGAACCAGAATTACAAGTAAAGATTCTTTAGCTTTTCAAAATTTCATAGATAATATGAAGTTAGTGGACATTATAACAAGTAATGGGCTCTTTACTTGGAACAACAAAAGAGGGGGTGAGTCTTAGGTGGCCTCAAAATTAGGCAGATTCATAATATTAGAGGATATTATGCTCATAGACAAGGAAATTACAGCAAGAGTTCTCCCCTTTGGAGGCTCAGATCACTGGCCAGTTCATCTGGAGGTGCAGGTCATTGGAACCCCTAGGAATAGACCTTTTAGATTTGAGAACATATGGCTCTCCCACCCAAACTTCATTAGCAACATTGCCACTTGGTGGTCAGAAGATTTGAACATTCAGGGCTCAAGAATGTTCCTTCTTCAAAAAAGACTAAAACACATCACGCTCAGGCTCAAAGACTGGAACAAAAATAAATTTGGCAATATATTTGAAGCTAAAAAATCTGTTGAAGGAAAAATGCAGGTACTTAATGAAGCCCTTATCACGAATGGCTTTGACAAAGACAAAAGTGATCAGGTTTCCAAATATCATAAGGAATGGGAGAATTTATGTAAACAAGAGGAAATATTTTGGAGACAAAAGTCTCGAGTTTAATGGCTGAAAGAAGGTGAGAGGAATACTAGATTTTCCATAGATCCCTGATAGCGAATAGAGCTCATAACATGATTTCTTTGATCAAGGAAAAGGATGGAAATTATCTAAATTCTCATGAAGAAATAGAAGTTTTGCTAGTTCGGCACTTTAGCGATATAACAAAGGAAACTGTTTCAGATCGAGAACAGTCCATCAGGGTTCTTACAAGACATATACCCAGGCTGGTGTCTAGAGAGGAAAATTTCAAACTTAATAGGCCTGTAACTGAAGAGGAGGTCAGTGAGGTCCTTAAGGAAATGTAGAATGGCAAGGTGCCAGGACCTGATGGTTTCAATGTGGACTTCTTTAAAGCCTGCTGGAGTATAGTCAAACGGGATATTCTGAATGTAATAGAAGATTCCAGGAGGAATAGGACTATTTTGAAGGCGTTCAATACCTCCTTCATCTCCCTGATCCCTAAACAAGACTTGGCTCAAACTCCTGACAGGTTTAGACCTATTGCTTTATGCAATGTGGTTTATAAGATAATTTCTAAGGTTGTGGCCAATAGACTCAAACCTCTCCTTCCTACTCTAGTTTCTGTGGAACAATCAGGATATGTAGAAGGTAGAAAAATTCTTGATAATATCATTCAAGCTCATGAAGTGGTGCACTCTCTGACCAGTAATAGGAAGGCAAGTATGATCTTGCAATTGGATATAGCAAAAGCGTATGATAAGCTGAATTGGACCTACATTAGGAAGGTTCTTATTGCTTTTGGGTTTGATCACAGTTGGGTTAGATGGGTTATGGCCTTAGTTACTTCTATCAAATTTTCAATTCTGGTTAATGGCTCTCCCTTGGAGATGTTTATTCCTTCAAGAGGCCTTAGGCAAGGAGACCCTCTTTCTCCCTTTCTCTTCATCGTCATGATTGTATGACTAGGCAGGTCTATCAGGCATGCTAAGGAAATGGGTCAGATTAAAGGTCTCTAGCTATCGGATGATGGATAGGCCTTGACTCATCAACAATTTGTGGATGATACCATGCTGCAGGGAATTCCTACGGTCAAAGAAACTCTAGCTTATAAACAAATCTTTGTAACTTTGCTATGGCTTCAGGTATGGAAGTTAACCTTTCCAAATCAATTTTTTTTCTTTAATACTAATATAGCCATTCAGAGGAATATTTCCATAATTCTGGGCTTTCAAAGAGAAATCCTCTCCTAAAATATTTGGGAGTACCACTATCTGCTAAACCCCTGCACAAGAGCATTTGGGAGCCAATGATTAATAAGATGCAGGACAAAATCAAGAAATGGACTATAAGATCTTTAAACTTGGTTGGGAGGCTGGTCCTCACAAAATTTGTTCTTCAAGCTATCCCAGTTTTCATGCTATCAGCAATCCCAACACCAAAAGGAGTCTTGCAACATTTCAAATCCATCCAAAAAGACTTTCTTTGGGGTAGGGGAGAGGAAAGGAAGAAATGGGCCTTGGTGGCCTGGGATAAAATCTGCAAACCTAAAAACCATGGGGGACTTGGACTGGATGATCGAGAGATTCTTAGCAAGGTTTTAGGGGCAAAATTATGGTGGTGTTGGGTCAAAGATCCAAAGGCACAATGGGCCAGTATCTGGAAAGAAAAATATGCTAGCTCTTAGCAGTATAATGATCACATAAGAATGTCTGGAAATATAAAGGGCTCACACATCTGGAACAAGGCTTGGGAGAATAGAAGATTAATACAAAATAACAACTTCTAGAAATCAGAGAAGGTAATTTGGCCTTATTTTGGGAGGATAAATGGCAACAGGAACCTATACTTCTAATATAGGACTTTGAGGATCTCAAGAATGAGATAGATACTAAAGGGTTAATCAAGGTAAAATATTTCTGGGATCAAACCAACAGAGCAGGAAAATGGAGAACCTGGAGGCACATGGATTATAGGGATGGCAACCCGTTGAAAGGAAAAGTAGATGAACTTAGGAATCTGGTGGAACAACGGAGGATATTAGTTATAGAAGGGCATGACCAACTTAGATGGGATAACAATATTGAGGGTTCCTTTAACCTTAAGGAGGCAAAATGCTTACTCCTTGAGCTCGACACCCAGGTTCTAGATAGGATTTGGTTGAACCTATGGAGGCATCAAGGCTGGATGAAGATTAAACTTTTCATGTGGCTAGTTTATCATAAGAAAATTTTGACCTGGGATAACATCAGAAAGAGAGGTGTTTTAGGGCCTTCCAAATGCTAGCTCTGTGGTGAACAAGAGGAAACTATGGAGTATCTTATTAATAATTACAGTTTAACCTCCTGGTTGTGGGAAACATTTTCTGAAATATTCCAACAGACTAACAGAGACCAAGGGTGTATTATCAACACCCTAACCAAGTGGAGACATAAATTTTCAGAGAATGAATTCCTAGACATGGCTTGGGCTCTTATGCCAAGCTTTATAATATGGAATGTCTGGAAAGAAAGGAACAAAAGAATCTTCAAGAATGAAAAAAGCCCCCACTCCCACCCCCCCAACCGAATTTTTGAGCAGATCTTAAACCAGATTATGGAAACGGTTGGTACCACCGTGTGAAACCTCCCTAAGAACCTTGCCTTTAGTTGTAGAATTGAGGATTCTTATTCGGATGGGTATGCAAAGGCTCATCACTCAGGATCAGGTTAGGAAGGTTGTTTAGATGGGCATCGAACAGGACATCTAGCACCCTCCCCCACAGGGTTTTTTACAATTCAATATTGTCGGGGCCTCAAAAGGGAACCCTGGTTCTGCTCGTTTTGTAGGGGTGTTGAGGGATGAAAATGGAAACATTCTTGTCATCTTTCACTGCCACTTAGGAAGGGATACTAAAAAAATGGCGAAGCTTATGGCTATGGAACAATGTATTGATTTTATGAAGTAGGATAACTGCCAAAATGTAATTATTGAAGCTGATTCTGAGCTAATTATTAACTTGGTCAAGAGAATCAGTTGTGGCACAGCGCTAGAAAAAGTCTCCTAACACTGGAGGCTGATCTAGGGTTTTCAAAGGATTCAACTTCACCTCCAAAGCCTTCGTACAATTAGGTTTAATCATGTGCGAAGATCGGCCAATAAATTAGCAGATATTTTGGCCAATCAAGGAGTGATTTGTTCTAAAAGTAAGGTTAAAATGCAGTGGAAAGATATGCCTCAGGACAGGTTTAAGGCATCTTGCCATGACCAAGCTGAGGAAGATTGAAGGTTGGTTCAAATCAGAGCCATGGAAGCTAGTTTCAGATGACTTGGCTTCTTGTTGTTTTACGACCTTTCTCTCTTTCTGGCCCTTGCGGATGGCAGATCATAGTCGATCTCCGCATCCTAGATATTTTCGGAGACGGATACTCTAGAGGGAATATGCACGGGAGGATTGAGTTAGAAGAAGGATGGCGAGAGAAACAGTATCATCGGATCAATGTGAGGGGGTGGAATCCAAGTTTTATCGGCGGGTGGAATACCTCAGGTTCTCTCTCTATGGACACTATACTGCTCTCGAAATGATTTATGGTATATCGCAAGTGCTCTAGGTGGGAAGTGGTTTTAAAGTTTTGGGAGCGATTCCATTCATCCACTGACGCGTGGCCAAGCGGAGGGACCAGATACCGCCCTCATCGCGCATTATTGTTCGGTTCACTTGACCCGTGTGATATGAGCCTTGACCGTTGGATTAATCAAGGGGGGTCGACGGTCAGGAATGATCATGCAAGTTGGTGGGTCTGTGGTTTAAGCGCTAGGCAGCTTGGTACCGCGATTTCTTCCAAAGCCATTGGATCTGGAGAGAAGATTGAACGGTTTAGATTAAAAAGGCATGTCGGGATGAGTATTAGTTCCCTGGGAGGAAGCAATGTCGTAAGTACAGTTAATAGGTGGACCCGATATCCTTTCTGAGTTTGTTTCCTTTTGTATTCGGACCCGATTGTAAAAGTTGTAAGGGCGCTTGGCGCCAGTTTGATCTATTTTGTTTCCAATGGTCTTTGATGGGAGGTTCGTAAGGTCTCAATATTTTTTGTCTTTTGTAAGGTTCGAGGTTTTGCTAGTAGGGTTTGAAGTTTCAGTGCACAACATGCTGCCCAAGGCCCACAAGCCCACTTGGGCTTTGTACTTTTTGTAATTTACTTTCATTATTAATGAAATAGAAGGCTCGACTCTTACTTCAGCAAAAAAAAATAATAATAAAATAAAACAAAAATTCTTGTTTTATAAATAGAGGTTCTTTATGCGCAACCACATTCATCATATCAATCTCAAGTTCCTAATTTACTTATTTATTAGTTATAGTTTGGTTGTTTTATGTTTTAGAATTTTTTGGGGTAATTTATTGGTCAAATTTTCTAGAAATTTAAAATGCATTTAAAAAAAATCACAAAATTCCTAAAAAACTTTAAAACCTAAAATAATTAGAAAATAAATGTTTTTGCCATACAAAATCAGAAAATATGCATTTAATAAACAAAATATTGTAAGTAAGAAACATTTAAAACCTAAATTATAGTTTTTTTATGGTTTCAAAGTGTTTTCTAGGTTGTTTTGAAGGGTTTTTGTGATGGTTTTCTATGTTGGTTTTACGACTTTGAAGGTTTTTTTTTTATGGTTTTCTTGGTTGATTTTGTGAATTTCTAAGTTTTTTTTAAAGGGTTTTTTGTGGCTTTTCGTGATTTTTGTATGTTACTTTTCTTTTTCAATTGGTTTTCATGGTTTTTGTACATGGTTTTTTTTTTAATTAATATGTTTAATTTTTCCAAAAAAAAGAAGACAAATGATAGAATACTTACTTTCGTTTGAGCCTTTGGGACATTGGCAGGGTCGTTGGCGAGATTGATTTATAGCTCGATCGAGCATTATAGGTCGATCGAGCGTTATAGCTCGATCAAGGGTTAGTTTTTAAACCTTAATTGAGCTACCTTTTTAGTGCCCTAGGAGCTCGATTGAGCACTTAAAAAATGCTTAATCCAACGCTTAAATGGCTCGATTGTGCCAATGTTTTTTCCACCCAAACGTGTCCTCTTTCACCAAAAAGTGTAACCCAACGTCACGCTTTCACCCCCAAACATCTTTAGTTTTTAAAATTATAGATCTCAATTTTTCCTAGTGAAGCACATAATTTATTTTTAAAATGTTAGGATATTCCGACACATAGGAAATAGTTAAGTGTAACTTGGTCTAGTGTAGAGTTAGGTAAAGTGTGTTTCTTTACTATGTATTTTTGTAACTTACAATCCGACGTTCATGATATGTTCTAGACATGAAGTGATCCGACGGTTCATTCTCTCCTCAATATTATCGACACTTGATCCGTGGCTTAAATCCATATTGGTCCATGATCTCTATTCAAAGAGCATGGAGGGTCACTTGTAGGGTGACCATTCATGAGAGAAGCTTATGTAAATTTTCTTTCTTTTATTAATAAATTGTCTGAAGTGGCCACATTGGCTCAGGCCATGGACGGTTTCCCTCTTTGAGGGTTTTAACCATGTCAATAATACTAGTGTATTGATCTTGATCTGTTTGTGAGCAATGTCCTTTGGTGTTCTATCTAAGAAACTTACCCTGTAAATTCCTACATGGTATCAGAGTTATTTGAGGGCCACATTTGTTGGTAATCCAAATCAGAAGCCAGTACAACTGCATCCGATTGTCGTTTCCAGATCTATTTTTTTTTACTGCTTTTGGGCCGAGAGGATTGCTCTATTGTGTTAGGAGAATATGCTCTAGTGAGGAACCCCTTTCGTTTCACGTGAAAAGGTTTCCGGTAGCCCTAGCTACGTTATTTTTAAGATATGGAGGTATACATTATTTATTTGTATTTTTAGTTATTTATCTCTCTGTTTATTTCGGTTTATTTATCTCTTTGTTTTATGTTACCGGATCTATACTTTTCATTTATGTGTATGCTCTTTTCCCTGTATCTCTATGTGATATAGGAAAATCAGAAACATAAAGGAATGATTTTTCTCATGTGTATGCTCTTGTCCACTGCGCCTTAGTGTGATCTCGGAAATTTAGAAACATTGAGGAAAATATTTAGTTTTTGGTGAAAGCTAACTTCAAGCCATAAGGTTTGGTTTTCTTTGAATGTCAGTGTTGGGTTGTGTGGTTTTTTGTTTTGTAGGAAAAAAGGGGTTTTTTCAAGTAAGCACACACTCCAAAGTTTCAGTGACTAAAAAAAGAAAAAACCCTTCCTCTTTTCCAAAAATTACTAACCTTTTAAACTAGCTCACTTGGTCCAAAGTTACTTTATGAGAATAGAGGTCTTGAGTTCAACTCTTTTTTTTTGTTGAGTTACTTTTTCAAAAAGCACATGTAACTTATGTTTTAAAGTTACTTTATGTAAAAATGTTTTCATCCATTATAAAAAGTGAGTCACTTATAATTCTAAAGTCTCTTTATCTTTTATTTAAGTTGCAATTTAGTGGGTAGTTCAAAAAGTACCATTGTAAAAGTGACTTTCACTTATTTATAAATGTGGGTCATATAAAATCTTTTTTTAAAGTGAGCTAATTAGATTAAGTTTGGAAAGGGGGGTGCGGGAAGGCGGGGGAGGGGGGAGCGGTTTAAAATCTAACATTATCATTCACTTCCGCACATTCACGCACTTCATTGGCATCTTCAACAACTTTTCTTCAAAAAGCCAAAACTTCTTCATCCGGAAGTCGTTTTCAAAGCCGTTATTTTTTAATCAACCTAATTTTTTGATATCTTTCCATTGGAACACTTAGTTTCAGCATCTACAGCTTCAATTTCTATTAAACTGGAAAATCCATGCCAAGTTATTCTTGACAACACCAACTACTTCTAATGGTGGTCCTACATTGTGGATTTACTTAGAAGTAAAGGTCTTTATAGAATAGCCTTATGCCAAAAAACTAAACCTAAAGATGAAGATAAGGCAGCCAAATGGGAAAATAAGCAAGATCAATCACGTGGGTTGATAGGGATGTCTACTTCTCCAAACCCTAGATTCCATATCACAAAACTTGATACCCCTAATGAAGCAATGAAACATCTCACTAAAGTTTTTGGAATTAAAATGAAATTAGATCCCATCAACTCGAAAATGAGTTGCTTACATTGGACCCCAATAATTTTTCTTCCATTGAAGATTTTTGTCCAAGTTCCATATCCTTAGACTTCTCTTGGAAGGTGTTAAGGTTAAGAAAGAAGATGGTAGCCTTATCTATTCATTCTTACTAATTTGGGACCAACAACAATGTAAACTTTGAAACGGGAACTATAAACTCAAAACGGGAACTCTGGCCCAAAAACCCCAAAAAAACCACAAAAATAGTGCTCAAAACGAAAAGTGTGTATACTGGAACGATGTTTTTTTTTTTAGGTGTCAATTTTGCGGCTGTTTTAAAAATGGCAGTGACTACGAAATTTTCTACGAAATTTTCCTGCAAAATATAGCTTCAGAACGAAAGTGTTGATACTGGAATAATGATTTATTTTTTTAGGTGTCAATTTTGCGGCTGTTTTAAAAATAGCAGTGACTACGAAATTTTCCTGCAAAATATAGCTTTAGAACGAAAGTGTTGATACTGGAATCGACCCGTCGCCGGTCCGGCGAGGCGGGGCGGCCCGGGGGTGCCGCTGCGTGGAATTGGTAATGTGGATCGTCATTTGATGCGTGGAATTGGTAAAACCCAAGCTGCCCGTCAATGGAGAATGTCTGCGTCTTTTCACTTTGCCGAGTCTCTCTGTCGCGTACTATCTCTCTGTCCGTTGTATCGCACATACAAGCTGACGTCCACCTTCGAAACCTGTAGTCGGGGATGCTAAGGCAACCTAACGTCACCTTAAAATTTTCATCAAAACTATAATGCTAATTATATATAATTGGAGTACAGACAAAATAATAAAGCTCGACCAAATATAGATATCGTTGCTCAAATATTCACATAATAAATAACAAATTTAATATATACAATTAATTTTTCAAAAACATGCTACTTGGACCATTGCTGACCTAAGAGGCATCCTTCACAGTATCATATAATAAAATACAATATATTACAATAGTCTTTAAGAGCCCATGAAGTGTAATATGGTCTTGAAATACACTATACATGTGAGGACTTCCAACCAAAAGGCGTATGCATCACTAAAGAACTTATCCAATCCTAATATTACATGGATTTTTATTAGTGTGGGTTGTTGCAATATTCCTCCTTTTGAAGATTCTACCTGCATTGACTACACCGTCATTCAATACCATTGCTACTGCTAAAAACGAATAACAAGAGAAACCAACTACGTGTCTTCATGCCCTGTCTTTGACAATAATACTTCAATTATTGATGATGGAGCCTCTCACCACTTCAATCAATAAAACTGTAGTGTAATGAAAAGTGAGGATTATTGATAAAAAGTAATCCTCACCTTTATCAATTGAGGCTAAATGAAATATGAAGGCATATATAATATAAAATGTGGGATGATCTATTAATGGTAACACCAAAGGTAGGGCAAAGAGAACTATAAGGAGGTGAATAAGCATATTCAGGTCGAAGGCTGAGAACTTTCATCGCAAGGTTTGTTAGACTTGACTAATTGCTCAAGTTCATCGTTTAGTCACTCAATCTAATTCATTGAATTCATTATTGCAAAGGGAGGTGAATAGGCTTATTGCAAAGGGAGGTGAATGGCTAACCAGACCGACAACTTCTGAGATATAAAACCGCGGAAAAGCATGGAATCTTTGTTCCCAAGTTCAATTAGACTTCACCAATTCCTTAAATACATCCATGGTTCACTTGATTCAATTTCTTAAAGTCACTACGGACTCGACTTTTTATTGATTGATTGTTTCAGGTTGAGGAGGATTGCAAAGTGTGGTGTAATCAAATTTGTATTCATTGTCAACTTTTCTATATATAGTGGGAAGAACATGAATTGCTTGGACCGCTTAAAGTGTGTTTTGATAATAATATATAAACTTGACATTTAAACAGGCACGCAGCTGGCAAGCTCAATCGCCATTAAAATAGGCCGGCGACATTCATTCTGGGTAATCAATGAAGGTACGTTGTCTGTGCAGAGGGTTGGTGAAATTAATATGGTGAGCGTCCTCGAAGCTCTAGCTGTTCTGGTAAATTCGGATTTGCTCTGTTCTGGATTATTCGATATGTGTTTATATTTGTGGGGAGTCCTGTTTTTGGGTAGCAGTGGTAAGGGTCGGTTCTGGTCTCAGACTTTGTCGCCATCCTGTTATACTTATTCCCTTCTGCATGCATTAAGGACAGATGTGCAGTTGCTGTGTGTTCAGGTTGGGGATGTCTTCAATAATGAGTCAGTCAGGTACTTTTTAAGTCTCTGTTCATGGCCGAGTATCCCCTCTGTGGTCTGTAAGCCGATTTATGTGGTATGTAAGCCAATTTTTGTGGTCTGTAAGCGGATTTCTGTGGTCTGTAAGCCGATTTCCGTGGTTTGTAAGCTGATTTCTGTCCAAGGAAAAGGCGAAGTGGTGGGGAATAAGGCTCCATCGGTGTTGCAGAGGAATGAGTCGAATATCAGCCATACATCCAACATTCAGGGTGTCGGGGTGGTGAAGTTTAAAAGTCAGTCCTCCCTTCATATCTGTGTAAGTTGGTTTTGTTACAGTCTTTGTCTGAATTCTTTGTTTAATAGGCAGTCGTGGTTTATCCTAGTCATGGCCCCCAGATTAAGAGGAACTCCTAAACGGGGCGGTGTCTCGGGGAGACCAGCACTGCCTTGTGTAACTCCAATTGCTATGGCCTCACCCGGCTCCTCTCAGTCCGAGGAATCAGGGGATTCTCTCAATAACTCGTTGCACACGGCTCGTTTTACATTCAAGAGCAAGCGAAACCAGCCGCTCATCTCAGCTCTCATAACTGTGATTTTTTCTGAGGAGGATGAGGAGAAGGTCAGCTCTGAAGCTGACTCCGGGAAGCAGAATCTCTCTCAGGTAGACAGAGCAACCACGAGCGGCTCGGGGGACGTGACTCTCAAGGTGGATGCTATGATACAGGAGGAGGAAGACCAGGGCGATGCTGGAGAGAAGGAGATTCCTCCTCCAGAAAACATAATTCCCTATGATCCCGCGGACAAGTATGCTACCTATTTGTACCCAGTGCTCCCTCCGGGAGTTAAATTGGAAGACATTGGAGAAGGGGTCATGCTTGACTTGCTGCCAGGCCCTCCCGAAGATTATGAAAAGTTTCAAGGAGCGCCTCCGAAGGCGTAACCCAGCAGTCTTCAAATTTTGTTTTTTGACTATGATTTTTGGGATCTCTAGCAGCGGGACTACTGTGAGCCCGAAACTTCACAGCTTTAACTCTAGTTGGCACCTTACTCTTTTTCTTCTGGTGGAAATCTTCAAATGTTGCTGACAAGTTTTGATGAAGTTCCTGCATGTAATTCCAGTGAAAGATTGACATGGTTTTTTTGTGAGAGGGTTGCTGAGGCACTCTCAGAGATTGACATGGTTTTTTTGTGAGAGGGTTGCTGAGGCACTCTCAGAGGTTAAATCCTCTCTGTAAATATTTTTTCCACTTTTTTAATATAATAGATTAGCCTTTGTAAATATTTTTTCAACTTTTTTAATATAATAGATTAGCCCGAGAAAAAAAAATATCAATATTAATATGAAGCGAAAAACGCTTAGCATCATCAAATTGCAGTTACTTTTATTTTCCTTGATAGAACAATATCTCAAAATGGAGTTAATAAGAAACCTCAAATGCATTGCTTAGTGTAGCAAATACGTAAAGAGACGGCATCTATCTAATCCACGTATCATGGTCAACGTAACTGATGCTCAAATACTGTGAGACTTATGTTTTCTTAGTGAATGAATTTGATCATGTGAATGCCATTCGTCTCACATTTGTATATTCCCATCAGTCTAATCCACAGCTGTGATATATTTTCCAATTATGTCTGATACCTCGCTATCTTTATCCTCGATTTCCTTTTCGCTAAGGCTTTGGATAATGGTCCACGTCGATTAAAATATTCGCTTGCCACACTAAAATGATTGGTTTTATCATATGCACCAGAATCCATGTCACCCTGAATTTTACAAATAAGACAACGCATAGCATACTCTTGAAAGCTCGTAATGCACGAAAGGCTGAGAAATGAACACATGATTTATCTGATTGCATGTATTTTACTTATGTTTCCACTTGATGGCCTCAAAATTGCCACGAATGCAAGCACTCTTCGCTTTATACACAAAACATACAAAAAGCATCCGAGTGCTGGAACGAATTATTCCAAGTGGAATGAAAATGATAAGTCACCCTGATACCTCTTCAAGTCATAGTTACTAAGTTGGAACTCGAATTCGGTATCAAGTTGGAATTTGAATTTTGTGGAATTTGTTAAATAATTATGAGGTGGTGCAAAACAGGTTTGCTTAGCTGCGCACTCCAATATTCACTGTGAACTGGTAGGAACAGTCGACCACCGTATCATTATCTCAATGTTACATCTCCTTGTGTCATAGGCTCTAGTTTTATGTGTGCTTCCGGGGCAAAATTTTCAAATTTTTTGGACAGATTAACCAGAATTTGTGAACTAGAGCTCACAAGCTCCGAAGCCGGTACGGGTCGATTCCCGGAATCGACCCGCCGCCGGTCGGGCGGGGCGGGGCGGCCCGGGGGTGGCGCTGCGCGCGGTAGCGCCACCTCCGGGCCGCCCCGCCCCTCCCGAATGACGGCGGGTCGATTCCGGGAATCGACCTGCCGCCTGTCCGGCGGGGCGGCGGGGCGCGCCGCGCGCAGCGCCACCCCTGGGCCGCCCCGCCCCGCCCGACCGGCGACGGGTCGATTCCCGGAATCGACCCGCCGCTGGTCGGGCGGGGCGGGGCGGCCCGGGGGTGGCACTGCACAAATTCTGAGTTTCATGTGTCATCAATACTTCTGTTCTTTTGTGCAGTATATGTTCTTGCAATCTTTTCATATGGGATTGCAGTACCATCAGGTCTATTCATACCTGTTATTTTAACTGGTGCCTCTTATGGTCGATTTGTTGGCATCTTGCTAGGATCATTTACAGACCTGGATCAAGGACTTTTTGCTGTTCTTGGAGCAGCTTCTTTCCTTGGGGGTTCAATGAGGATGACAATTTCACTATGTGTAATTCTTTTGGAATTGACAAATAATTTGTTGATGCTTCCTCTTGTTATGCTGGTATTGTTAATATCGAAGACTGTGGTCGATGCATTTAACAGTGGTGTTTATGACCAAATTGTTCGCCTCAAGGGCTTGCCATTCCTTGAACCACATGCAGAACCTTATATGCGGAATTTGAGTGCTGTTGATGTTGTTAGAGGCCCATTGGTGACCTTTTCTGGAATAGAAAAGGTTGATAACATTATGCAGGTCTTGAAGAGCTGTAAACACAATGGTTTTCCTGTGATAGATGAACCTCCTTTCTCAGAGGCACCTATTTTATATGGTCTTGTGTTGCGTTCACATTTACTTGTTTTGCTAAAGAAGAAACTATTTCTACCCTCGAGGGATTTGGCTAGTGAAGATTTTGTTGAGCAGTTCTCCTCGGTAGACTTTGCAAAGCCTGGATCAGGTAAAGGCCTCAACATTGAAGCGATAGAGATAAGTGAGGATGAAGCGGAAATTTTTATCGATTTACATCCATTTGCAAATACCTCTCCGTATACTGTTGTGGAGACGATGTCATTGGCCAAGGCACAGATTCTTTTTCGACAAGTTGGATTGCGCCACCTTTGTGTGGTCCCTAAGTCTTCTGGGGTAAACATCTTTCTATATTTTTGTATTGTTTGTACATGGTTTAAGTGGATTATTCTCTTACCTTATTCCAAATTTCTGTGGTTTTGCAGAGACCTCCTATAGTTGGCATATTAACCCGGCATGACTTTATGCCTGAGTACATTTTGGAAATGTATCCTGACTTGAAACAAAATCGATGGAAGAGGTTACGCATTCGATTATCAGCTTTCACCGGCATTATGAAAACACTTCCAATAGTAAAAAGATGGTTCTGAAGTCTGTTTGAGATCTTTTCTTCATAGGCTTTAGACTAACTAGTGGATTAAAGATCATTTGTAGGAAGAAATTGGTTTTTTTGGAGGGTTTGTTTTGGATCAGATGTCAACTGTTAATATAATATTCTTATTATTCTTTTGCTGTCCAATCAATTGTTTTGGACATGTCTAAATGCTTATTACTTTTCTGATGTCAAGGCCCTAAAAATTGGTTTATTTGTAGTTATGGAGCCTTGCCACCACTTATTCTGGTTTGCAATGTTAGCATTAACATTTTGACAGCAATCCAATGAAGTTCTATCCTCACTTTTTATCCAATGGATCATGAAATTTTCAACAAAGATTATCGGGAACCAAGACCCTTTGAAATGAGAATCATTCATGGAGGGACGTGAATTCCTGGTAAGCATTATATTTGACTTGCTCAATAAAATACTTAAAATGATGCCAATGCTGAGCGAATCTGGGATCATGATGATTTAGAGGGATGTACATTTCTTGCTGTTATTGAAAGGCGTAGGATCTTTGCAGTACATCCTACGCCTTTCAATACATATAGTATGGATCAACAACAGCAAGAGAACATGTTATTTGGGTTGAGAATTTCTGAATATAGACCGCCCTTGGATTGCTCTCCAGGTTATTTGAATACAGCGGCTAGTGATGATCAAAATGATAACTCAAGAGATATTGAATCTGAAAATGTGCCGCTGCAGTTCTTTCTTCCACCCCAACCAGATCAAGAATCTATTCAGGTTGATACAAGGGAACGAAGGGAGCCTTGTATTACTTCTGATGATGTTGTTGAGACGAATTGGATTTCTCTTGGCTTAGGCGGTGGCAATACATTGGCTGAAACACACATTGAGGAATTGTTAGGTTGAACCTAAACTATTAGAAGACACAGATCCTCGACATCAGTAAATTGCTTGTTATGAGAAATCCTTTTCAAATGTTTAGTTTTATCATTGTTTCACACTTTAATTTTGTGGTTGCTTTTGAGAAATTAATGTTGTTTATTTCTTATGTTTCTTTTGCGCAAGTAATTTTTTACTGAATGGTTTTAGTATATAGATTATCCAATCATTATAGTAAAAATAAAGCATTGGTATGATTATTGTTTTTGGCAAATCTCTACCTATATTATCATTTCTATTTGAAGATTCCAACTGGAATAGTACGGTAATTCTCACGATATTGAGTTGCTTAACTGCTTATGAGCCCACATAGAAACATATCAGCGGCTACTCTTAAAAAAAAACATGAGAGGGGGCTGTGTTGTTTGGCTATCCATCCAGATGAACTCACATTAAATATAAATTTTCCTACAGACCAACTCCTATATTGTCAACTCAATAATATTATACAATTGGATATTAAGGTAAAGGTCATAATCGATTATCGTATGGGCACCATTTGTTAGGTTGACCCTATACTATTAGAAGACATAGATCCTCGACATCAGTAAATTGCTTGTTATGAGAAATCCTTTTCAAATGTTTAGTTTAATCATTGTTTCACACTTTAATTTTGTGGTTGCTTTTGAGAAATTAATGTAGTTTATTTCTTATGTTTCTTTTGCAAGTAATTTTTTACTGAATGGTTTTAGTATATAGATTATCCAATCATTATAGTAAAAATAAAGCATTGGTATGATTTATTAAGGTATTCATCAATAATAAGGTTTAGTTTAATCATTGTTTCACACTTTAATTTTGTGGTTGCTTTTGAGAAATTAATGTAGTTTATTTCTTATGTTTCTTTTGCGCAAGTAATTTTTTACTGAATGGTTTTAGTATATAGATTATCCAATTATTATAGTAAAAATAAAGCATCGGTATGATTTATTAAGGTATTCATCAATAATAAGGTTTGGTGATTTAGGAATAAAGTATAATTATTAAGGTATTCATAAATCATGAAAAAACTTCTATATTGTCAAAATTCATTCGATCAACTTCCCTACAGATCATGTTGGGCATTTGGCAAATCCTCGAGTCTTTCCATTAAAAGTGCTCAATTGAGAGAGGATGGTGATTCTCATGGTATCTCTGACATGAAATTCATAAAAAAAACTATTATTTGACATGAAATTCATAAAAAAAAACTATTATTTGACCATTTTTAGTTAATATTTTTGTATAAAAATTGTGATTTTGACATGTTAATTATGGCAAAAAATTATCAAAATGTTTAGTTTTTTTGTTATATTTATGTTAAAAATGGTTCTTTTTATGTCCATTGTTAAAAAATGTTGTTTTTTAGAAACAATTATTTCATGTGGATTGAAAAATTAATTAAGGATGTATAAATATGTAGATTATCTAAAATTCAAACTATCGACTTTCTAATTTAAAAAAGCAAAACAATAAAAACCTCACTTAAAAAAAAAAAAAATTAAGATAGAGAACAAGAAAATATGAATAAAATGACGACTTCAAAAACTATCAAATTTAGAAAATAATTTGTTACATTTCACACACTAGAAAATTTAAAGTCAAAAAAAGGTCTTTTAAAAAAAGGGTGTGATGCAGAATACTCACTTTTTAAAATGAGGATGAAAATCACTACCATTCACTACCATTCTAAAACTTAATGCACATGAAAAAAATTAAAGTTCCAAAAACCATGTTCTAAAAAAAACATGTGTATTCTGCATCACCACTTTTGAAAATCGGGTCATTTTTTTGCCACCTCTATAAAACGGGTAACAGTATCAGTTCCCGTTTCAAAGTTTACATTGTTCAACCTACCCTGTGTTTGTTTCCTTTCTTCCATTCTATTAGAGAAGCATTTATTTCTCAAGGACAAGACTACAAGCCCCCCTCTTTTGATGCCTTTTGTGATTCTTTAATAAGAGAACAAGAAAAACTCTTACATCTTCGTCTTCTTAATCTTGGAAACTCTTCTAAGAAAGCCTTAGCTGCTCAGCATCAACCAAATTCAAAGAATCCTAAGAATTAGTATCTTAAAAATAATGGTCCTAAACCAAACAAGGGTCCTAAGAAATTTCAGTCTCAAGATGAAAATTCATTTCAACAAAATGATAAGGCAAATAAAAACAAAGGGAAGAAGAATGATAGACATTGTAACTTTTGTAATCGAGATGGCCACTTAGAATCCAAATTCTTTAAGAAGATGGAAGCCTTGGAAGCAGCAATGAAGAAGCATAACATCCATTTGAAGCACTCTTCAACTTCAACTTCATCTTTAGGAATTGCGCTTTCTACATGTGGTTGTCAGGCATACCGGTCTGGTTATGCACTAAATGTATCTTCTTCTCATGAGTGGCTCATTGATTCTAGAGCTTCTTATCACATGGCCAAAAACAAATGCATGTTTTATTCTTTAAATGATTGTAACACCAAAAATATATATGTTGGTGATGATAGATCTCTTAGTGTTGTAGGCACTGGAACTATTCATCTAGACAATGGTCGATTTAATGATGTATTATGTGTTCCAACGTTATCCTGCAACCTTCTATCTGTATATCAGATAACTCATTAAGGTAAAGGTAACATCGTTGAATTCTCACCTCATGATGTTGTAATTAAGGACCTAAGAGATCCTCGACAGATTTTAGCTATTGACATTGTTGATCATTCTACAAGGTTGTATAATTTTAACAACTTTGGTTCATGATGGCGTGGGTGCAGGCGTTAGGGATAACTTCCCAAATCTGGCAGTAATTTCCTCTATGTCAGGGTCAACTTCCCTTTCTCTTTCAATATGCGTATCAGTCATTAAACTAATAGCTTCATCTTTTTTCCCTGAACCCCATAAACCTTGCTAATTGATAGAAATAGGGGGCTTTATTCCTATCGGGCAGTAATTCTAAACGAATTACTTTATAACACTATCGGTGCTTTAAAGAGGAATAACACTATCGGTGGCTTTATGCTATCGACTGTAATTCTAAAGAATTACTTTAAATACAATTGGCTCTTTATGTTTCCCCTTGCCCTTTTCCCCGACGCGATATCGACAATTGCTATCAGCAGACTCTATGGTACCAATGCCTCCAATATGCGATGCAAACACTCCGCGGACCCGATGCACCTTATGCTCCCTTCTATATATAGATTTTGGGTCTGGAATATCAGCGATCCTTATCGGCGGGTTTGTAATCCGACGCCCCTTTATGCTCTGCTCTATAATGTTTTGGATCTAGATGTCCACACAGTTCCAAAGGCCCTTGCGGACCCGACGACCTTTTATACTGCGATTTATATTACTTCGGCTCCGGGATATCGGAGCGCACACATTCCACAGTTATAAAGGCCCTCTCCGATGTGATATTGGTTTCGGACCCGATAAGGGTAAGAACCAATATTGATAAAGCTTCACGTCCGTCCACTGTTCAGCTTAAGAGAAATATCGTAATTACTCTGTGAAAATAGAGTTCTCCTCTGACTTTATAAATTGAATTTAAAGAGTCGGCAACCGCCACAATGAAAAGAAAATGACCCAAAATGCTTAAATACACAGTAAATGCATCATGCGGGAACAGTAAGGCAGTTCAACACTTTCAATACACAGTGAAATAAGATATGCATACATATTAATAGAAACCATTGATTTAGAAACGCCGAGAGAAAAGTTTTCAATAATAATGCTTCCAGCACCGCTCCTCTCTAATGAGAGTCTCGGTTGCCTCTTTATTTATAATTAAAGGATAGGTCTTCTCAGACCTTATCTATTACAAAAGCATGCTTTACAGGAATGATTTAAAGTGTAAAAGATTTATTATAGCTTATCCATCTGTGATATAAATAGCATGTTTTATTCTCTATTTTATCCTATCTTGAAAAAAAAAACATGGAAATTGCAGGCTAAAGGACCCCACTCCCTTGCCTGTAGATTTTTTTGGATTTTTGGGATAAGTTTGAAGAATTTTTCCCTCTGAGTCACATGCTCCTACATCAGACTCCTGAGGACAAAATTCTTCATGGGCTCCTATCCATGAGCTCATCTACAGATTTGCCCAGTTTCTGTAGAGAACGTCTTCTGTCACCCAAGTAGCTTCAACAGTTGGTTGTCCCTTCCATTTTACCAAATACTGAAAGTATTCTCGTCCCCTTGTCTTCTTATGCACTTTCTTGTCCAGAATTCTTTCTGGCTGTAAATTCTTTGTTGTGGCTAACTGTTTTACCCAGTTAATCTCTGGAGTCTCCTGATCCTGTGCTCTATCATCTGCAGTTTCATTCTCATACTTATACAAGTCTGCAACATTAAAAATTGGTGATATTCCCACATCAGGTGGTAATTCAATCTCATAAGCATTTGTAGAGAATTTCCTCAGTATTCTGCACAGTCCAATTTTCTTGGATTTTAACTTATTATATTCCCCCTTTGGAAATCTCTCCTTTCTGAGATGTGCTAAGACCAAATCCCCAACTTCAAAGTTTACCTCTCTTCTCCTCATATTTGCTCTGGTTTTGTACTTGATGTTGCTATCCTGTAGCTGTTGTTTCACTTGTTCATGTATCGCCTGCATTCTTGAAGCAAAGTCTTCACCCTCTGCACTTCGCATTTCTTCTTTTCCCAAATTCCTTAATTCATATATTCCTCTAGGATGCATTCCATAAACAATATGGAATGGGATCTGTCCTATGCTCCTGTTTGGTGAGTCGTTATATGCATACTCAACTTGTGCTAACACTTGATCCCATTGCTTTGGATGCTCTGCAGTAAGGCTCCTCAAAAGATTGCCTAAACTCCTGTTCACAACTTCAGTCTGTCCATTAGTTTGTGGATGATAGGCAGAACTGAAACTTAATTTAGTCCCCAGCTTCTTCCATAATGTTCTCCAGAAATGTCCAACGAATTTTGAATCCTTGTCTGAGACAATGCTTTTGGGCAACCCATGCAATCTTACAATCTCTTTAAAAAACAAATTAGCAATGTGAGAAGCATTACTAGTTTTATAACATGGAATAAAGTGTGCCATTTTTGAAAATCTGTCCACTACAACAAAAATTGAATCATAACCTCTTTGATTTTTTGGTAGCCCCAGCACAGAATCCATACTTACCATGTCCCAAGGCCTATCTGGAATTGGTAATGGAATATACAAACCTGTGTTCTGGCTCCTTCCTTTTGCATATTGGCAGAATTTACTATTTCTTACGTACTTCTCTACTTCAGATTTCATTTTCGGCCAGAAATAAAATCTGTTGAGCTGTTCAAAAGTCTTTTCTATCCCAAAATGTCCTGCAAGTCCTCCACTATGTTTCTCTTTGATTAAATTCTCTCTCATTGAACAGTTTGGAATGCACAACTGATTTTTCTTAAATAACATTCCATCTTGTAGGAAATAATCCAACCACTTGCTCCTATCCGCCAAAACAGGATTTTTACAAGTCTCAAATGCCTCTTTAAAATATGAATCGGTCTCATATAATTCCTTAAGGAAATCAAAACCCAACACTTGGATTTGACTTTCTTGAAGCAATACATTTCTCCTACTTAAGGCATCTGCAACTTTGTTTGACTGCCCAGTTATATGCTTCAACACAAAATGGAAACCTTGAAGATATTCTACCCATTTAGCATGTTTCTGGCTGAGCTTTGGATGCTGCATTATGAACTGCAATGCATGGTTATCTGTATAAAGAATAAATTCTTTTTGTCATTAAATAATGCCTCCATTTCTTTAATGACTGCACAACTGCGTAGAACTCCTTATCATAAGAAGAATACTTCTTTTTTGCATCATTTAGCTTTTCACTAAAATAAGCTATTGGTCTATCTTCTTGGCTTAAAAATCCTCCAATTGCTTCGTGCTAGCATCACACTTTACTTGAAAAGGTTTATTAAAATCAGGAAGGACCAAAGCAGGCTTTTCAGTTATTTTCTTCTTTAACAGATGACAAATTTTCTCTGCTTCAGCAGTCCATTTAAATGGTTGTTTATCCTTCTTTATGGTCTCAATAATAGGTGCATTAATCTTACTAAAATTCTTAATGAATTTTCTGTAAAACCTAGCAAGACCGTGAAAACTCCTTACCCCAAAAACACTCTTGGGTGAAGGCCTCTCCATAATTGCCTTGATCTTTTCTGGATCCATCTTCAACCCTTCAGCAGAAATAAAAAATCGCAAGTACACCAGCTCCTCTTTCATGAATGAACACTTCTTCAGATTCAGCAATAGTTTTTCTTGTTGTAGCTTCTGTAAGACATAATTTAAATGCCTCAAGTGCTCCTCCTTGGACCTGCTATAGACTAACATATCGTCGAAATATACTATTACAAATTTACCAATGAATTCTTTAAGAAATTCATTCATGAGCCTCATGAATGTACTTGGTGCATTTGAAAACCCAAAAGGCATCACTCTCCATTCATATAGTCCTTCATTGGTCTTAAAAGCGGTTTTCCACTCATCCCCCTCTCTTATCCTTACCTGATGATACCCACTTTTAAGATCTAGTTTTGAAAAATATTTTGCTCCAGTCAAGCAATCCATTAAATCTTCAATCATAGGTGATGGAAATATATACCTAATTGTGATTTTATTGATAGCTCTTGAATCTGTACACATTCTCCAGTCTCCATCTTTCTTTGGGCTCAGTACTGTTGGCACTGCGCAAGGACTCAAGCTTTCTCTGATCAGCCCCTTGTCAAGCAATTCTTGTACCTGTTTTTTTACTTCTTCATTTTTTGCAGGAGTCATTCTATATGCTGCTTTGTTAGGTAGGTTTTCTCCAGGAATTAAATCTTTATGATGACTGATTCTTCGAATGGGTGGCAATTCATTAGGCAAATCATCAACAATAATATCACAATATTTCTCCAACATTTCTTGAATTTGAATGGGTAAATCAGAAACTTTAGTAGAAGTCATTGTTACCTTGGGCTTTCAAATTACAGCAAAATTTACCTCGTTTTCTTCAATCTGCTTTAGGTATTCCTTTCCTCCAAGTAACAAAGTTTTTGGATCAATCTTCTGTCCTGGTACATATTCTTCTTGCTGAGGCAGTAACGTATGATTGACACCATCCTTTCCAAACTTGTAGGTGTTTCTTTTTCCATCATGTATGGCTCCTCTGTCATATTGCCAAGGTCTTCTAAGCAATATGTGACACATGTCCATGGGCATCACATCACAAACAATTTTATCTTTATACTTGCCCACTTGAAATTCCACTTCACACTATTCACTTACTAACAGTTGGTGTCCCTTTTGCAACAATGACACTTTGTAAGGTGTTGGATGTTTCATTGTCTTTAGCTTCAATTTCTCCACTACTTTTGTAGAGACCAAATTATCAGTGCTGCCACTATCAATGATCATCTGGCAACATTTCCCTTGAACCTTACACACTGTCCTGAATAAAGTCTTCCTTTGTGGCGGTTCAACCACCTCCTTTGCTGGCTTAAGTGGGACTTTATTAACTACCAAGGATTCTCCTCTTTCTGGTATATTTTCTTCTTCTGCTACTGCTACCACTGGTGCTTCTCTCTCAATTGGAGAAACAATTGCATTCCTATGCTTTGGCTCTACATTCTCTGGGCACTCAAAAGCTCTGTGTCCCAGCTTGTTACATTTGTAACATCTTATTTCTCTGCCTCCTCTTCCTCTAGAAAAACTCCCTTTGCCTCTTGCATCACCTCTTGTGGGTGCATGCTGGGTTGAGCTACTGCTAGCTCCATATTTAGGTGTTGTAGATCTTCCTCTACCACCTTGACTTCCTTTTCCTCTGAAAGTCCCTCTCCCTCTGGCAGACTGCTTCCTCATGAGTTTTTCTTCAGCTTTTAGTGCTATGTGATAAGCTTCCTCTAATATTTTAGGAGACAGTAGACTTATCTCATCTTGAATGTCCATCCTGAGGCCATTCATATATCTAGCCACCTTCTCACCTATATCTTGGGCTTCTCCAGCTCTTATGCTCACCTTATAGAACTCTTCTGTGTATTCTTTTACTGTCAAAGATCTCTGCCTAAGATTTTACATTTGTCTAAACAATGTTTGCTGATAATTACTTGGCAAAAATTTACCTCTTAGCTTTGTTACCATCCTGCTCCAATTATTGATTGGCTGCTTGCCAAGTCTATTCCTTTCTGCCTGCACACCATCCCACCAGAGCGCTGCATGGCCTTTTAACTTGGTGACAACAAACTTCACTTTCTTCTCATCTTCTATTTCTTCATAATCGAAGAATTTCTCCATGCCATTAATCCAATCTATGAATTCTTCTGGATTCAGTCCTCCTTGGTATACCGGTACCTCGGCCTTTGGTCTGGCTGTGGATCTCAACACTGACTGAAAGAACCTCATATCAGGAGTAACCTCTACAACTTCCTCCTCTATAACTTCAACCTCACGTTCGCTAACATCTCCATCATCTATGTTTCTATCTGAAGTTAATGCATCCAATCTAGCTTGCAGGTGTTGCACTGTTTCCATTAATTCAGCATTTGCAACAGGCTGTCCTCTTCCACCACGTCCTCGTCCTCTTCCAAATCTAAAATCCATCCTTCTCCTGCTCTTGAGATTCAATTCAATGTCAGTTGATGGCTCTGATACCAGTAATGATGGCATGGGTGCAGGCGTTAGGGATAACTTCCCACATTTGGTGGTAATTTCCTCTATTTCAAGGTCAACTTCCCTTTCTCTTTCTATATGCGTATCAGTCATTAAAATGATAGCTTCATATTTTTTCCCCGAACCCCATAAACCTTGCTAATTGATAGAAATAGGGGTCTTTATTCCTATCGGGCAGTAATTCTAATGAATTACTTTATAACACTATCGGTGCTTTAAAGAGGAATAACACTATCGGTGGCTTTATGCTATCGGGCTATAATTCTAAAAGAATTACTTTAAATACAATTGGCGCTTTATGTTTCCCCTTGCCCTTTTCCCCGATGCGATATCGGCAATCGCTATCGGCGGACTCTATGGTACCAATGCCTCCAATATGTGATGCGAACACCCCGCGGACCCGACGCACCTTATGCTCCCTTCTATATATAGATTTCAGGTCCGGAATATCGGCGATCCTTATCGGCGGGTTTGTAATCCGACGCCCCTTTATGCTCCGCTCTATAATGTTTCGGATCCGGATGTCCACACAGTTCCAAAGGCCCTTGCGGACCCGACGACCTTTTATACTGCGATTTATATTACTTTGGCTCTGGGATATCGAAGCGCACACATTCCACAGTTATAAAGGCCCTCTCCGATGCGATATTGGTTTCGGACCCAATAAGGGTAAGAACCAATATTGATAAAGCTTCACGTCTGTCCACTGTTCCGCTTAAGAGAAATATCTTAATTACTCTGTGTAAATAGAGTTCTTCTCTAACTTTACAAATTGAATTTAAAGAGTCGGCAACTGCCACAATGAAAAGAAAACGACCCAAAATGCTTAAATACACAGTAAATGCATCATGCGGGAATAGTAAGGCAATTCAACACTTTCAATACACAGTGAAATAAGCTATGCATACATATTAACAGAAACCATTGATTTAGAAACGCCGAGAGAAAAGTTTTCAATAATAATGCTTCCGGCACCGCTCCTCTCTAATGCGAGTCTCGGTTGCCTCTTTATTTATAATTAAAGGATAGGTCTTCTCAGACCTTATCTATTACAAAAGCATGCTTTACAGGAATGATTTAAAGCGTAAAAGCTTTATTACATCTTATCCATCTGTGATATAAATAGCATGTTTTATTCTCTATTTTATCCTATCTTGAAAAAAAAAACATGGAAATTGTAGGCTAAAGGACCCCACTCCCTTGCTTGTAGATTTTTTTGGATTTTTGGGATAAGTTTGAAGACTTTTTCCCTCTAAGTGACATGCTCCTACATTAGTTCATCAACTCTTCCCTCGGTATTTTTTTTCTCATAATGATGAAGTGAGCAAAATTTGGCATGAGCGATTTGGTCACTTAAACTATCGCTTCCTTCAAAATCTATGTAAATAAAATATGTTGATAGGTCTTCCTACGGTATCTTGTAGAGATGGTGTTTATTCCTGATGTGTACTCAGAAAACATCATTGAGATAGTTTTGAAAAGTGTGCCTTTTGGCATGCTTCAGCCCCTTTATAACTTGTGCATAGTGATTTATGTGGTCCACTTCTAGTTGTTTCATTCTCTGGCTACAAGTATTTCTTAACTTTCATTGATGATTTCTCTAGACGCACTTGGATTTACTTCTTAAAACTCAAGAGTGAAGTATTTAACATGTTCTTGGCCTTTAAGGTATTTGTTGAAAAACAATCTGGACATCAAATTCTTAAGTTAAGATATGATAATGGCGGAGAATATGTTAACAAAAAATTCATCAACTTTTGCACTGAGCATGGAATTCAAATGCGACATATTGTTCCATATACTCCACAACAAAATGGTGTAGCTGAAATAAAGAATCACACTTTAAAGGAAATGGCTAATTGTGTGCTTAAATCTAAAGAACTTTGTCTTAATTTTTGGGCAGAAGTAATTAGCTGTGCAAATTACATAGTAAATCTCACTCCTACTAAGGTGTTAAAGAATATCACTCCAGAAGAAGCATGGAGCTCAATTAAACCAGTTGTAAGTCACTTTCGTGTTTTTGGAAGTGAAGCATGGGCCCATATTCTAGATGAGAAACATAAAGATTTAGAAACTAAGAGTGAAAAATGTATTTTTGTTGGATATTCTGAAGATGTGAAAGGATATAGACTTATTCCACTTAAGTCCAAAAATGTTATCATTAGAAGAGATGTAAAGTTTGCTGAAAATATATTGGCCTATGGGCCTAGTTTAGTAGATGTGCCACATCTCTCTATCCCTTATACTTCTAAAAATATTTTTTCTTTAGATGATGATAGCAAGGATGACAATCCTCCCCCACCTTCTCAGGATCCTCCTTCAGCTCCTCATCTTCCAAAATGGGTTTGTGCTAGTCGGCATGTAGCAGGTTCTCTTGCAGGTTCCAATTATAATCTCTAGTGAACCTCTAATGTCTATTTCAACGAGACAAGTTATTATGGAAGAGAAGTTGATGATGGATTTACTTAGAGCTAGTAATTCTACAAATGTAATTAGAGATGCAACTACTACATTATATTTTAGTGAAGAATTTGATATGGTGTAACCTTTTGTTGAATAATAAAACATTTAGAAACAATCCATGAGAATATTCACTTTCCTGCCAAAATTTGCCCATGAGTTATTGAAGGGGTGAGGAGCCTTACATTTGTAGCTCCACAGTAGAGAGTTTGAGACTACCAAAATACAAGTTCATATTCCCTACCTAAACTAAGTAGTGTGCATTACATAAATCCTAAGAACATTCAAGTAGATGAAAGTGGTCAATCATCACTTGAAGGTAAGTTATCAAACTAAACCATTCATTATCAATCATATAAAATTAAAGAATAATTTGAACCAAAACTTGATGTAAATAAATATCAATTATTTATGTAATAATATTGTAATAAATATCGTCAAGTCCCACTAGAACAACCGGTTGAGGATGGGCCTCATCAGCAAGGTGACCCAGGATCAAACCTTAAGGGGAGTGGTTGTGCCCTGTGCTAGGCAGAGGAGACATGCTAAAAAATCCAGTTAGCTAAGGGTTGGTGTGGCCCAAGGTGGGTGCGATCCCTGGGTGACTTTGATGGCTTAGATGCCCCTGGGTCGTAGCTCCTCAAGTCACAGGTCAAGCCTGAAGGATCACAAACAACTTGACAAAAATAATCATTCAATAAATATCAATATCATTTTTAAAAGTAATAATATTGTTATAATCCTTATGGATGATTTTAATAAAATTGGTAAGAAAACTTTTTCTCAAGACTGTAATGCAACCCTATTTTTGTTCAAGGGGGACGTTGTTCACATGTGAAAGGAGTTTAGTAACGCTTATGTTTTGGGTGGACCATTGGTTTGTTATGGAATCTAGGTCATGGATTGGGTCTAGAAACCTACATATGAATTGTTAAGTGTGTTAGAATGATGTAAGACTTGAGGGATAGATGTTGGTAGAGATTGGATGCATCTATTGCACTAGTTAGCTCTTGGAATTGATAACGAAGTTTTTCAACCATTCTGGGGGAGTTCATTGAGAAATTGAATGAACTGTGTAGGTTAAGGAATTCTACTCAATTAAAGGTTACAATATTAAGTATCAATGTATTATAGTGGATGGTTTTTTCTTCATATGGACTTCTAAAATTGGTGATGTATACAAGAAGCAGGTCCTTTGTTGAACCAAAATCGAATTTAATAATGAAGAATCTCTTTAGTCTATATGGGAGCATGTGTTTCAAAGGACTAGATGATGATGAAGCTTTGATATGATATATATTAAGACAATTGCTTCTCAAGGAGGGGTGTTGGAATAATTAATTCCTACTTTCCTCATGGAAAATTTCATTATGATTATTGCTATATGAGGATGTCGTGATTTGCTAATGTATTAATCATTATAATGTATTTTTGGTCTTGATGTATTTAGTTTGTTTTAATTTTAGGATGTTCTTATTATTTGGATTGGAGAAATTCTCTCCAACTAGCTTTTAACTTATTTATTTATGTGTCTTTGAGATATTCTCTCAAAAAATTATGTATGTAACAAGATAATATGTTTGTCTTGAAATTAACATTTATAAATTTATATGTATACCATTAAATTGTTAAATTAAATATATATTTTAATACATGAAAACCATATAACATATATAAACATTCTCCAACATTTAACATACATACTCTCCATACAAATTTTATGTACTAATTGTCCATATTATATGTAGTCATAAACAAGAAAGAAAAAAGTTGTCAGCTTTAACATTTAAAATGCTTGTTTTAATGATTTTAAGGAATAATTTTGATGGATTTTCAGAATTGTTAGTTGTATCTGACAAGAAAAGTGTCTCAGGATGGACAATTTTCCAATCAAATTCCATCTATGGACAAAAGTATACAAGTTTCTTAAGTTAGAGGCACATGAATTAATAAAATTGATGAGAGGAACGGTCATGTTGAGCACACACACACACACATATTCTATGATGTGGTCATAAAATCATACTTGCATGGTTTGGCTTATATATACACATTGAATATAGCATTACTAGCACACCCCGAAGTGGGTGAAAGAAAACGTCGAATTATTTTTGTGATTACAATGCTTAAAGATAAGAGAGGTGTCTATTTTGGATGATTTGTGAAAAATCAAAAACAAGCAATAATGGATCCATTCAACAACTATATCTGTTTCTTATTCAATCATTCATAAATTGCAGTTTTGTCTAGTGCCTCAAAAAATAAGATTCAACAAGTTAATCATAAATGGGTGTATGGTGGGAGGATTATTGGATTAAAAGGGAATTGATGGTGATTTTTGTGTATTGGGATATCTCACAGGTAACTAGTACAACTCAACTAGAGAGTGGAAAAAAATGGGTGAGATGGGGTCAATAGGTAGAATGCACAAAAATCAAAGAAGTTGTTGCCTACTCACACATGTGCTATAATTGATGGTCATTTGATTTTACCCATATTAAATGACAAATTAAACTCTTCACAAGATACAAACACAATAATTTTACTTGCAAACATTCATCGAAAATGCTCTAATACCTCAAGTTTAAATTGACACTAAAAAAAAATTCTCACACTAAAATTCATTTAATATTGATGTGATTGTTGGATGGTTCTCCTCCAATTAAATATAATTTAATACCCTTAACTCTCCCATGGAAGATAGATCCCAAGCATCTTTGAATAATATTAATGTCACAAAGCAACAAATATACATAATTTTAAAGCCATCTTCTTCGAGTATGTAGAATATTGATAGCAACGTTTATAGAGAAAATAAGAAACTTGCTCTATCTACATCTATATATCTGATCTGAAAATCACCCTATGAGTGACCTCAGTTAAAGAATTAATGAATGAAGGAATTAAAGACTCATGTGCTGGTGTGTGTCTATGTTATTTAGGCAACGGATCGATGAGATTGCAAATACACAGACACTGGAAATGGAAAACAGTAGAGAAACACAATAAGCAAATAAGAACACAACAAGTTAATAAGGAGTTCACCCTATCCTCCAGGGTTACGTCTCCGATCCAGATTTCATTGGTGGCCTTCCTTTATTGTGTCTTAGAGCAGAGAATTACAATGAAGGAGTTCAATATGAGTCTCCTGAAATAGAATTTGCTTGGCAGGGTGGTTCTTGGATTCCCCAAGCCACTAGAGTGCGTAGACTCTTTGCCTTACCAGCTCTTTGACATTTTTGGTCTACAAGGGAAGGAGCCCAAAGTGGTGCTTAGCTTTCGACAGATCCTCTCAGGTATGGCTTGAACCTCTCAAGCTCTCTGGTGCTCGATGCTACCAGTGGTCAGCTCAGCCCTTTGTCTTTCTGCTTTTTTGCTTCACTATCTTGTCTTCTCTGTCTTCTATCTTTCCTTCTCTTTTCCTCGTATTCTATGTTTAGTGTCTTCTGCTTTGTCTGTTCATGGCTTTAAAGCCATTCGTTCTCATGGTTGTTCGATTCCCCTTCCACTTTTGTCGGATCACCTATTGCAGCTTCGCTTGGAGTTCCTTATCTCGACATCATCATCAGGCTCACAGGGAGTGGCCACTTATCCTCCTGCAAACTGCGCCAGCTTGCTTCGTCGATTCAGTTTTCTCAGTTACATCATGGAATGAGTCATCTGCCACCTTGGCAGTTAAAGCATACCTCAAATTCTTATAGATCGTGGCTTAATCCCCTGTTAATTGTGGTCTTCCCATCAGGCATGATCTCAGTCGTTAGATCTAGATCCCCCAGATCCGACGCCATTTGCTCATTTTGCGCGATTGACTTGCTCGACTGTTAGCGCGCAATGAATGTCAGTTTTCTCTCTCCTCTGCTTGCCACGTTTCAGGTGTTGAATGGAATCACTTGTTTTTCTCCAAAATTGCTTACCGCCCAAGGGTGACCCTGATATACCGCTGGTTTTAGAGCATGGGTCCCTCCTTTAGCCTTTAGCCTTTTCCCCACGGTTTTCCTGGCTCCCATGTGACTGAGCACTGGGGGCCTCTCCTTCTCGAGGGGTTTTTCCCAGCGATGCGTGATTACGCACATCAAAAAATCCCTTCCTTTCCCCATCCAGGCTTCCCAGGGGCTAGTTTAGCCTCCTGCGCAGTCTCCATGCGCCTCGGTCAGCGCGCTTTGACCGAGGTCCTCGTCATTACACGCTGGCTGCCAACTGCCACTGTTCAGAGGTGTTTCTGATCGCTCTATGCTCTTAATTATCTGAAGTCTGTCCTGATCTGATGCAATCATGGTTCTCTGATAACTCTTCATGGATCCAATTTGGATCACGGCCTTCCCACTGAGAAAGCTTTTGGACCACCAAAATTTGGTTTTCAAGCATCAACTAAGTGAGGATACAATTTTCTCACTTGTCCAATCTCTATCCACTTTGCACTGCTCAACTTTGAACCCTTGAGCCCTACTCTGAGGTATTCAACATTTCCTCTGCGCGTCGTCCTCACCTTCCTGTATAGAATTGTGTCTTCCTGCAATTCATTAAGATATTCAGGTAGCAGGTCATCAATAGAAGGAAATTGACTCTGCTCTTCGAGATCCTCAATTAGAGAGGGTTCAAACAATCTCAAGCAATCTTCATTTACGATTGAGTAGATGTGCATGTAAGCTGGTAGATCAAGGCAAAAGGAATTTTCACCAATCTTCTCAAGTATTTTGAAAGGTCCATACCTGATAGGCTTTAGCTTCTTACCTTCACCTTACATCCTGTCTTTGCTGATATACAACCAGACTTGGTCACCAACTTGAAAACTATGCTCCATCTGATGCTTGTCATCCCTAGCCTTATATTTGGCTTGACTCTTTTCCAGCTATTCCTGTATTTCCTGGTGGATCTCCTGGATCTGTTCAATGAACCTAGTTGCCTTGTCCACATCACTGTGTCCGTCAACTATGGTATCTTTACCAAAGACAAAATCCAAAGGTGACCTTGGTGTGAAACAAAAACAGGTCTCAAAAGGAGATCTTTGTGTAGAAGAATGTTTTGCTCTATTGTAAGCATGCTGCACATAACACAAATGTTCATCCCAAAGCTTAGGATGTTTGCTGCAATATCCTCCGAGTAACTGGATCACTGTCCTATTAATTACTTCTATCTGGCCATCAGTTTGTGGATGAAAAGTTGTGCTTTTCTTCAATTCGGCGCCCATCAGTTCCCACAGACTTGACCAAAATTTCCCCACAAATCGGGTGTCTCGATCAGATACAATGGAAGTGGGTAATCCAAAATGAACACATACATGTTCAAAGAATAGTTTCATAGTTTGTTTAGCTGTAATTTGTTTGTTACATGGTATCAAAATACACATTTTTCTGAACCTATCCACAACAACATATAGATAATCATGACCTTTCCTAGATTTAGGTAGTCCTCCAACAAAATCCATGGAAACACTTTCTCAAGGGTGAGAAGGTACTGGTAATGGAGTGTACAAGCATAGTTTTCTATTGTTGGGCTTGCTTTTAGCACACATAGTACACCCTCTTACATATCTAGAAACTGTCTCATTCATGTTTGGCCAATAACAAAATCTTTGCAATTGTGCAACCATTTTACTTACCCCAAAGTGACCTGATATCAAAGAAGTGTGTGCTTCCCTAACTATATTTACTCTCTCAGTTTGTGGAATGCAGAGTTTCCCACAATGGTATAAGAGTCGGTCCTTCACATGATAATCCAATTCTTCTGCTCTTTTTCCTTGACTCAAAGTTGCATATACATCTTTAAATTCTATATCTTGAGCATATTGTTCAATGTAGCTTTCATGTAGCACAAAATTATGCTGAAGTATAGTATGTGCATTTATAATCAGTCTAGATAACATGTCTGCAACTTTATTATGTATGCCCTTTTTATACCTGATGACTAAATGAAATTGTTCTAGAAAACCCATCCATCTGTAGTGTCTTGATTGATACAACTTAGTTTGGGAGTGTAGATATTGAAGTGGTTGATGATCAATATGTATTACTATCTTTTTTCCCATTAAGTAATGTTTCCACTTTTTCACACTCTGAACTAATGCATACAATTCTTTATCATATGTAGGATAGTTAACTACTGCAGGATTAAAAGTCTCAGAATGATAACATATGGGTTTACTATGTTGTGTCAACACTGCTCCCATGGCATAGTCACTGGCATCTATTTGGATCTCAAATGGTCTTTGTAGATCAGGCAGTGCTAGTACAGGTGTTGTACTAATCTTTTCTTTCAAGGTGTCGAAGGCTTTTTGATGTTTGCCTCCCCACTGAAACACCTTGTTCAATCCTGTTAAAGCATGTAAGGGAGCCACAATTAAGGAAAAGTTAGAAATGAACTTCCTCCAATATTTGTGCTACTCCTAAGAAGCTTCTCACTTCTGTAGCAGACTTGGGTTTAGGCCAGTTTACAATGACTGCCACTTTAGAGGGATCTATTTTCAATTCACCACCCCCTACTATATAACCCAAATAATTTAGAGATGTTTTTCCAAATTCACACTTTGAGAGTTTAACATGAAGTTTTTCTCTTTTCAAAACATCTAATGTCTACTTAACATGCTTTAAGTGTTCTTCCCACGATTTACTAAAAATCGGAATGCCATCCAGATACACAATAACAAAATCATCAAGAAAAGGCCTGAGTACATCATTCATTAATCTCATGAAAGTAGCAGGAGCATTAGTTAAGCCAAAAGGCATAACCAGCCACTCATACAATCCCTGCTTTGTTTTGAAAGCAATCTTCCATGCATCTTGTTCTGCAACTATGACCTGATGGTATCAACTGTGCAAGTCTAGCTTGGTGAAATAAACAACTTCCTTCAATTGATCTAAAAGATCATCTATGCGAGGAAGGGGATAACAATTTTTTATTGTTATCTTATTCAATGCTCAGTAGTCAATGCACATTCTCCACGAGCCATATTTCTTCCTCACCAAAATGATTGGTGACCCACATGGTGATGTGCTAGGCCTGATGAACCGCTTCTCGAGCAACTCCTGCACCTGCTTCTTGATTTCAGCATTCTCTAAAGCAGAAAACCTGTACATTCCAATGTTAGGAAATGGAGCATCTTGCTGCAAAATAATATCATGTACTATTTCCTTTTTGGGTGGCAGACCTTTAGGTTCTTGAAACGAGATATCATACTCTGAAACAACCTTTTCTATATCAGCTTATTGTTTAGCATTACAACCCTCAAATATATTGGTTTTATCAAGTTCCTTTTCCTTTACAACCATTAGTAAGAATTTTTTGCATGAATTTATCATTCTTTTCATCTGCCCTGAGTTTATGAGAGTATAATTATTCTTGAGCTTATGAGCTCTTACAAAGTATTCGATTCCATCTTTAACAAGTAGATACTTGTTCTCAGCTCTATAGAAAATAGATTTTCTATCATACAAGTAAAGACTTCCTAAAATAATTCCACATATATCCAAAGGAATTATGTCTAACTCAACCTCATCTACAAATGCTGACCCAAAAGAAAACTTGAGTTTGCACTATCTAGTCACTTGTAGTTGTGCTTTATCATTCAACCATCCTAATGGGTATGGTTTCTTGTGAGGTGTAGTTGCTAATCCCAATTTCTTTACAATTGCTTCAGAAATTAAATTTACTTGTGAGCCACTATTAAACAAAGTCTCAATCTTTTGATATTTGGAAACAACTCGAATATGGAAAATCTCATGTATTTTTCTCTCATACTCTTCATCAATAATAGATTGTGCAGAATTACTAGTAGATGCTTCAGAATTCTTACCTTTTATACCAGTGGTTTCAATGGTTGTTTCATCTCCTGAGTCTGACCCCAAATCTTTCTGAATAGTTGCAACAGTCTTCTTCTTCTTGCCCTCGAACTTCTTAGGTCTCAACTCTGGATGCAGAATCCAACAATGCTCATCATCATGCCCATCCTTTTTACAGTGAGTGCATGAAGCTTTGCTTTTCTGTGCAGTGTTAGCCTTCCTTGCTTTCCACTTTTGTTTTCTTTTCTCCTTGCTCTTGCTTGTAGTGGGTTGGGATGGTCCCCCACCTTCCGAGTTTCCATTCTTTCCTCTAGCTTCTAGATGAGTAGCTTGTACAAATACCTCATCTATACTAGTGGGATTAAGCATGAGGATGGTATGCCTCATGTAGCTGTGTAGACCACCAATGTACTTCAAAAGAGTTTCAGGTGAGTCTAATGATATTCCTAGAATAAATGCTCTCTTTCTAAATGCTTGAGTGTACCCTTGCACACTTTGCCCTTTCAACTGCAGAAGAGTTTGCCAACTCATCATGGCTTGTTGTATGTAGGCCAATGGATAGAACTGACTTTTGATTGCAAAAACAAAATCACTCTAGACAGAGATGGTCTTACCATGTCTTTTCATGTTAGCTTGGGTTCTGCCTTCCCACCAAACCAAGGTAGTGCCTCCTAGGTGTAGGCTTGCCAGCTAAATCTTGCTCTTGTCTGAGTCGATATTCTGCACTCTGCAATACACATCAATTTGTCTAATCCAATTGTCCAACTTTTCTGCATTTAGCTCTCCATCATATATAGGCAAATCAAATTTAACATCTAACTTGATCAAATATGCTTTCTTTTCATGCATAGGGCTATTAGGAGGTGTGAGAAATCTTTCCATTTTCCCTTTTCCTTTGGAGTGGTCATGGAAGTGAGACTCATCTTCTTCTTTGTCTTGTTTAGAACCTGATGAATCTTCATCCTTATGTTTTCTAAAGTCCCTATACATTTCTTATACCATGGACTTTATGGCTAGGAAACTTTCTATGAATTGAGGGTCTCGTCCCACAGAACCTTCCTCTGTCATTGTCTTCCGAGGATAGACTCTCCCAATTTTAGGATTAGTTTCGACCAACTCTCCTTCTCCTAATTTGAGCTTTGAACTAGTGAACATTCAACAGCTAAACCAACACAAGCTTGTCTAACCTTAATAGCCTAAAGCTCTGATACCACTTGATCTGAAAATCACCCTATGAGTGACCTCAGTTAAAGAATTAATGAATGAAGGTATTATAGACTCATCTGTTGGTGTGTGCCTATGTTATTTAGGCAACAGATCGATCAGATTGTTAGCCTCTCTCATAAAACAATAATAAATCCAAAAATAAATAAATAAATTAAATATTCCAAGTTAGGAATTTGTGCCTAACTCTTGGGTTGTTCCTCTAAGATAGGAGTTAGTTTGGGTAACTCCTATATTGGTGTGTGTCTGGTGAGAAATTATCTCAACCAAAGGAGAAATTTTCTCAACCAAAGGTGTTTAAGATAACATGCACTATCTTGAGACACTGTCTCTCATCTATTTATTTGTAACACTATATTCAATTATTTTGGGAATGACAATGAGAGAGAATACCTGAGGAAGCCATGAGGTTGAAGCCTTTTCCGCCAATATTTTGTGTCTATTTTATTATGTGTGCTTTATATATCTCTATGAGTTAATTTCATTTTCAATATGTGGTATCAGAGCACACGGTTTTTCACTTTGGGATTGAGAGACTGTGTATTGGCGCAGAGACAAACTGTGACAGCGTGTTGTGCAGAGGCAGATGCGGATGAATGGAGTTGGAGCTGGGTTATTGAAGCAGTGATTGATGAAGTTGATTCTGCAACGTTTAACAAGAACCTGATCAACGTTGAAGTAGTGGACTGATTTCCTGAGGCTGAAAAGTACGATGGCAGTCATCGATTCCAAGCTGTGTTAGTTCTGGAGTGTACGCAAGAATAAACTGTGTGTCAACGATTCTTACCGGTGCGTGTCTCATAAGAAAATTTTTGTTTTCCATGCCTGGAATCACTGATTGGTGTGAGTATGTTCAGTGATTATACATTCGACATTTGGCGCGTATCTGAAAATAACACTGGCTAAAAAAAAAAATTGTGACCACTTTTGTTATAAGCTGAGCAGAATTGTTGTGCAAAAAGAAATCGATGTGAATGTGATGGCCATCGATTTTTTTCCTGTGATAATCGATTGAAGTTTGGGTTCTTTGCTGTGATAATCAATATGAATGTTAGAACATCGATTAATTGTCGTGATGGTTGATATGAATGTTGGGTGTTTGCTGTGATGGTCGATTGTTATAGCCATCGATTCTTAAATTCCAATGCAAGTATAAATCGCTGCATATTTTTCATAATTCATTGCGTTTTCAGTCTTTATCTGAACCAACATTCTCCCAAAAGTATTTGCATTTGATCCAAATCGAGTCTGGCATTTGAACCAGCATCCTCCAGCAATAAGAACTAGCGTTCAAACACCCCTTCAAACATTTTACATTCATTCCAGCGTGTTTGACAGCGTTTTAAAGATGTTAAGAAGAGAGTTTTGAAATCTACAAAATCGATTTTGAATAATCGATTATGAACCAGCTTTTTGAAGGCGTTAAGAATAGCATTTTGAAATCTGCAAGATTGATTTTGAACGGATGTGGTGATAACAGCCCCAACGTTGAATGGATATGAACCAGCTTTCCAGCGTTGAATGGATGTGGCATCAGATTTGATTGATTCCAGTGTTCCAGCGTTGAACGATTTGAGCCAACATTCTGCACTTTGAACTAGCGTACTATGAACCTTGAAAACGTTGAACCAGTTAAGTGTGAACCTTGAAAGCATTGAGCCAACGGATACCAACATTTATGTATACACATTTCTTTTTATATATGGTTGATCGTTTGTGCAGATTTGAAATGAGATCCTTCATTGCACAGTAGTCACTGGTGCGTTTTAGTTAAAGATCGCTGCTTACCACGTTCAATTAAAAGAATATAACTTGGAATTCGGTCAGAGCATGCATATGCTAGTAGTCTTGCTCGGTTTGTTGCAAACCTTGGAGCAGTTGTCTGGAAGATTGCAGCTCAGAAGATAAGGAGAGCGCTCTTGCCATTTCCGCATGGGGTGTAATCAAACCAGCGTTTGCAGTTTGCAGTCAGTCAGCCAACGTTCCAACTAGTTTGTGTGCCAGCGTTTTAAGGTAATTTCTAGCGTTCCAGTCAACGTTAATGATTGGTGAAATTAAAAAGTGGAGTTGGTAATTGGAGTTTTTTTAAAATTGTAATTATGATTTGCAATTAAAATAATATTTTATTTGAAGGAATAAGATGAATGCAAGAGGGATGACTATGGTTTTATGACCATAAGTGATTTTTTTTTAAAAGGAGCTTCTACATGTGTTGAAATTGCCCAGTGAGTGGATTTACTTGACATGAAATTGGAGATGCATTTTTATATGCATCAAAGTGGTGAGATTGTGAGTTGAAAGGATGGTTTTTCGCTCTTTGTAATTAATGAAATAAGGAGTGTTTCCATTTGTATTTGGAGTGATAAGGTGCATTACATTTTGTAAATTTGAAGAATATTCTGTGGAGATATAAGTGTCTTATTTTGTATTTGGAGTGATAAGGGAAAGTTGTTGTAATTCAAAGTATTGTTTTACTTTGAGAGGGATCATGTCACTATCCATTCAGATTTTGAAGGCGAGTTGTTTCAAAGGGTTGTCAGCTTGGCATTATCATTGCTTCAAATGTACTCAGTGATTAATAAAGATATCATTTTTTTGGTGTTGATGTGTCCTAGATCTGCCCGAAATTGAATAAGGGGATCTAAGGTACACTGTGTGTTTGATGGCGCATGTGTTTTATGGCTTCATGTTTTTGCTTTTTGATTTGTGTCTAGTTTTGACACATAAATGATCTCATTTAACACACATAAAGTTCAATGCAAGCAAGCACAACACTTGTAACAGAATAGCATCAAGGAAGGATGATTAAGCTCAACACATGCATTTGCGTCACTATAACAAATAATCAAAGTTTTCAACATCGTCATTCTACCTCAACAAACAAATTTACTCAAATACAATCAAGTTCATGAATCTACAAACTTCAACATTTCAAAGCAAAGTCTACATCACTACAATCAAATTAATGAATCTGTAAACTTCAACGTTTCATCGCACAGTCTACATCAACATTATTGAACTTGTAATCAAACTCAAATTACATTGAATTGTCAGGGTGCATTCTCAGTTGAAACCGACACCCAAGTCTTGAATTGAGTCAAATTGAATTCATTGTAGTGAGTCATTAAATCATTAAGTGTTTTTTGGGTGCATTTTCGACAGTGTTCGACACCCTTCCTTTAAGCAGAATCACGTGAATGCACAAATTTTAACTCTAAAGCAAACAAGCAACAAGTTCACATCTCCTGCAAGCGAGCGTGAGTATTCATTCAAGCAATTTACGTCAAAATAGTACAAAGTTCAAACCTTCAAGTGAGCTAGAGTGAAGTTCATTACAACAACCATCAAAGCAACCAAGCAAGTTCCACTCTAACACCAATCAAGCAAGTTGACATCGACATCAAGCGAGCGTGGCTATTCATTCAAGTGAGCGTGAAGTCATCAAGTAAGGCAAGTGAGCATTCACACAAACGTGATCGTCATCAAGCGAGCGTGAATTCCAGAGTCTAAGAAAGTTCTACAACTCTAGCAAGTGTTCCCAGCAAGTGCAATAAGAAACAAATCAAGCGAGCATGCCATTCAAGTCCCATAGCAAGCGAGCCCGATATTCAAGTAACAAAATCAAGTGAAACAGTTCAAAGCACGACATCTACGACAAGAGAGCCTGACTTCAAGTGAGAAAGTTCAGATGGTGCAACATGTTCAGTGATTACACATTCTTCACAGTTTGATCATCTCTAGTGATGAAGACATGGTGCACATCAGCAAAGAAACTCTTGTCGCTATTTCATGGCATCTACGACAAACACATGAAACAATTCAGTTCCTACAACTAGAGTCGCAACTACAAAGAGATGAGCTGCAACAAAAGAGTGCTTCTTCCAAGTCATTCAACCATACAGATTAAGATAAAGATGTTGATTCAAAATCACTCATCCAAACAACTTCAAGTCTCGAAGTTGTTCATGATCAAATTCAAATTTCTTCCAAACCCATCATCAAGCCTTGGGAAGAGATTCAAAATAACAAGAATCGACGAGGCTTAGGATATGTCATTGATGACACCAACTTACATATGCCAGATTATTCCAAGCCAATTAAGTTCGTCGGTGCAGGATTTCTTGCACAACACACCTCAACAGGTTCTGAGAAAGTTGCAAAGAAACAAAATTGCACGCAACCTGAAGTTGAAGTCCCATCGAAATGTTGTCATTGTTAAAGAACCGGTCATATGGAAGATAAGTGTTTTGATCTCCATCCTTGTTGCCATTGTGGCAAGCCCAACCATTCCTTAGAAAAATGTCGCAACCAACAAAAATCACACAGATTGAAGATACATGTTGAATGGATCGATCCTTGGGAATGGTCATCCACGGTCAAAAGATTGTCTCATTTCTACAACCGACTACAATCACACATAGTGCAGCCAGTAGTGAACCGATGATGGTACTCTCATGCAGTTGAACAAGGGAGTACAACAGTGAAACTCTCCTACACATGAAGGGGGGGGGGAGTTCAAATATATTTTGGAGAAGATTGTCTCTCCTTTCAGCTGACAAAGGGGGGAAAATGTCAATGAAATTGACAAGTGGTTTTCAGATTGAAAGTCTCGACAACATCAGCGAAGCAGCCAGTGGGCATTTGTCATCAACAGTGAGCATTAGAAAATTCGCCAGTGGGCGATCGGCAATAAATTTGCTAATGCTCACTACTAATGACAAATGCCCACTGGTTGATGAATGCGAGAGGAATGACTATGGTTTTATGACTATAAGTGAATTTTTAAAAAAAAGGAGCTTCCACATGTGTTGAAATTGCCTAGTGAGTGGATTTACTTGACATGAAATTGGAGATGCATTTTTATATGAGTTAATTTCATTTTCAATACAGATTGCAAATACACAGACACTGGAAATGTAAAACAACAGAGAAACAAGCAAATAAGAACACAACAAGTTAATAAGGAGTTCACCCTATCCTCCAGGGCTACGTCTCTGGTCCAGATTTCAGTGGTGTCCTTGTTTTATTGTGTCTTAGAGTAGAGAATTACAATGAAGGAGCTCAATATGAGTCTCCTAAAACAGAATTTGCTTGGCAGGGTGGTTCTTGGATTCCCCAAGCCACTAGAGTGCACAGACTCTTTGCCTTACTAGCGCTTTGACCTCTCTGGTCTACAATGGAAGGAGCCCAATGTGGTGCTCAGCTTCCGATAGATCCTCTCATGGATGGCTTAAACCTCTAAAGCTCTCTGGTGCTTGATGCTGCCATTGGTCAACTCGGCCCTCTGTCTTTCTGCTTTTTTGCTTCACTTTCTTGTCTTCTGTCTTCTATCTTTCCTTCTCTTTTCCCCGTCTTTTGTGTTTGATGTCTTCTGTTTTGTCTGTTCATGGCTTTAAAGCCATTCGTTCTCATGTCTGTTTGATTCCCCTTCCACTCCTGTCGAATCGCCTACTGCAGCTTCACTTGGAGTTCCCTGTCCCGACGTCATCATCAGGCTCACAAGGAGTGGCCACTTGTCCTCCTGCAAACTACGCCAACTTGCTTCGTCGGTTCAGTTTTCTCAGTTACATTGTGGAATGAGTCATCCACCACCTTGGCAGTCAAATCGGACCTCAAATTCTTATAGATCGTGGCTTAATCCCTTGTTAATTCCAGTCTTCCCATCGGGCGCGATCTCAGCCGTTAGATATGGATCCCCCAGATTGACGCCATTCGATCATTTCACGCGGCTGGCTTGCTCGACCGTTAGCCCGCGATGAGCGGCGGTTTTATCTCTCTTCTGCTTGCCACGCGTCGGGCGTTAATTGAATCACTCGTTTTTCTCCAAATCCGCTTACCGCCCAAGGGTGCCCCCGATATACTGCTAGTTTTTGGAACGCAGGTCCCGCCTTTAGCCTTTAGCCTTTTCCCCATGGTTTTCCCAGCTCCCATGCAATCGAGTGCTAGGGGCCTCTCCTTCTCGAGGGGTTTTTCCCAGTGATGCGTGATAAAAAACTGCCTCCTTTTACTGATCCGGGATTCCCAGGCTAGTTTTGCCTCCTACGCAGTCTCCATGGGCCTCGGTCAGCGCGCTTTGACAGAGGTCCTTGTCATTCCACGCTGGCTACCAACTGCCACTATTCAAAGGTGTTTCTGATCGCTCTATGCTCTTAATTCTTTTAAGTCTGTCCCGATCTAATGCAGTCATGGTTCTCTGATAACTCTTCATGGATCCAATTCGGATCAATATCCATAGTCAAGTTATCAAACAATATTGTCATTTAACAAATGTATAATTTAAAGTGCTCTTTACATTCCTTTTGTTAAGCCATATTCCCATGGTTCAATCTCATTCTATTTTAATGAGGATGTGTTTATTGTTATAGATTTACCAAAGATATATTTCCATCTAGTTTAGATAGTTGAAAAGCCTCCACACACATGATATGAGTTGATTGAAAGTTTTTTGTAGATATTGAAATCATGTTCAATATTACCTATATTCAATATATGGATTTTAATATAATAATTCTTAAAAGCTACATTAAAGAAAGAAATAAAAATATGGAGAAAGTCTCAAATGGCTTGGGTTAATCATTGATATAATTATGGGTGCAAAATCAACATTTGATGTTGTAAATGAACTTTTTCATTAACATTGTTGGGGAAACTCAACAAGTCATGTGTTATCTAGTTAGTTGCTCAAAGGTAGAATGTGAACATAGATTATTAACCTAACCAAACAAGAAGAAATTGTATGTTGTGGAATATTCTATTTAATCCAGTGGCCTTGGTGTACATAGTCATCAATGTCAATCTGCTATTTATGAGAATAGGAAAATTACCAAGGTTATAGATGATTAGTGAGTCTTCTAATGTTCTTGTTTTACATATATACTTTAAATGGTAATGTTGTGGGTAGTACTACATGCATGAGATTTTGATTAGCATTCAAGAATCAAATCTTAGTTATGCTTAAAAATACATATTCTATTAATGTTTTATAATCTCTAAAAAATGGAGTTCCATCCACACAACAACATGTCTGTGGACAAAGGACGAAAAGTCTCCAGTTGGAGAGGAAATCATGGGGTACAAATAGGAAGGTAGGTGTATACATGGTTGGGGATTTCCAAATAACAATGGTAAATGCCAATCATTCCTGAGTGACAAAAAATAAGGGTGATTATACCCTTAAAAGACACATTTGACATAAATAATTGGAAAACAAATATTGACTTACAACCCAAGGGAAACCAACCTAGTTTGAGGCTATTAAATTTCTATAAACTATAGGAAAGAATTGATTCATATGTCAACTCTTTTTTCATCATCGAGGCTTAGCAGACAATATTATAACACTATATATTTAAAAAAAAAATTCCTATGATACACCACTTAGGTTTCACTATATTTAATAGTTCATATCAGGCACCAAATTTACATTCAACATTGTTCTACCTCCTTTTTCTCTTTGTATTTGTTTTCTATGTTTAATTTTACTGAAAAATAAAATCGCGGAGTGGACAAAATCTTTTGGGATAGGATGAAATCTTTGTTTACCATTTAGATTTATGGCATAGCCCTTTCATTTTGATACAATATACTTGCCAATCTAACAAGCAATAAAAAGAACATTTCCGGGATTGAATCTCATATCACCTCTTATTCAAATAAGGTAAAAAAGAGTTAATATTTTCTTAGTTTCTCATTTACATTGAATAGATTTTAAACAATAAAACCTTAACCAATATCATTATTTTTGTGAAAATAAAATATATCCCATTTAATTTGTCAAGTCTATTCATTGAAATATGAGATCATATATGTATTTTGATTTTATATTTTCTAGCTAAGTAGGAACAACAAATATATAACAGAAATAAATTTTTTCACTAAAACCATTAGCACTAACTTAAGCCATAAACAATTATTCTCTTTAATTAAGCCGCCCTAGACAAGAATAAATTGCCATGTCAACAATTGAATAGAATCTATATTATAGCATACCAATTATTATAAACTAAAGACTACAATAAGAAATTAACATCTCATTCTCCATAAGAGTTCCTAACTAGAATGAAATAAATAGCAAGGTTCTAATAAAATATACTAAAATGTTGAAGGACTTAATCTTTTACAAACTTATCCATGCATTTTTTTAGTAGAAAATCTCCTTTCTTTCCAGCAAAGCTATGTTAGCCTCCTAAAAATAAAACTTGAGCTATCCTTAACCACGATCCAACCAATATATTAAAATATATTATAATACAACTAAAATTCGTATAGATGCACTACTTAATATGCATGAGTTTCATTTTAAAACACAAAGTTCAAGTCTATAATATTAGCAACAAAATGCATTATAATCATGTCTTATTAGGAAGCCTTAAAAGAGACAAACCCTTAAATACTTTCAACATTTGTAACTCACCATTCAGGTAGGCTTAAACAATACATAACAAATGATACAAAATAACACCAATATATGAGAAATTTCCAATCAACTCATTAGCCACTCCAAAAACATGCGCTCAACCAAAATTTCCAAGGTGATTAGTGGTAGAGTTATCCATTCTACAAAGACTAAAAGATTACATTAAAAAATAAGATAAATTATTATGCCACAAAGGTAGTACAAAATTAGAGGTAACGCCTAAAAGTAGAAAGCAAATGATGAAAAATGATGCATATTGCCTGATAGGAATTTATGCATGGATCAAAATGTTGTATATGATTAAGGAAATGGAAGAAAAGAGACAAACCCTTAAAAAATCTCAACATTTGGAACTCACCATTTAGGTAGGCTTAAACAATCCATAACCACTGATACAAAATAACACCAATAGATGAGAAATTTCCAATCAGCTCATTAACCACTCCAAAAAAATGGGCTCAACCAAAATTGCCAAGGTGACTAGTGGTAGAGTTATCCATTCTACAAAGACTAAAAGATTACATAAAAAATAAGATAAATTCTTATGTCGCCAATGTAGTACAAAATTCGAGGTAATGCCTTAAAGTATAAAGCAAATGATGAAAAATGATGCATATTACCTAATATGAATTTATGCATCGTCTAATGAGTACCCATGTTGCATATTTTCAATGGACCCTGCTACATAAAAAATGAAAAATGCATGAAAAAACATTATTATAATCACGTTTTTCATGCATTTCTCATTTTTCGTGTAGCACGGTCCATCTAAAGTATGCGATGAGTACTCTTTCGATGTGTAACTAAATTTTGCATCCAATGAGTGTTCCTGCTCAAAATTTGAGTAAAATCATACATAGATAAGTTGAAAAAATAGTTTTTATTTTTTCCCCTCTAACATTTAATGATGTAATAATCTAATCTTATTTTATCATTTCTACTATTATTTAATATTCCTTAGCAGACCCATTTTAGACCTCAAAATTTCTCTAATGCTTTGCAAAAAATCTCACAATTTTTTTGAGGGGATTAACCTTGGGACCTCTCAATGACAGTAAAATAATCTATGTTATGGTTTCACTAGATAATATATATAAATATGATACATTATGTTAATTCTAGCGAAGCTAGGTCAAGGCCGACAAATCTTTCACTTAACTATATTAAACCAATTTCTCGAAATCACATTAATAGTAGCCGAGATTTGTTTGAGTTATGGCTTCTTCTGAGACCCTATTTGGAACACTAGCTTAGGTCACCTCCTGTGAACTGCCCTCGTGAATATTATTGGGAATTTCACATGGTAAAAAGGAAACCTTCACCATGGACGCAAATGAATGCCATTGGAAAAATATTTAGTAATTTGCTTTATATGGTGATTGATTTAGAAAAATATTGTTTGATCATAAATTTTGGAATTTTTTCATATCAATAATAAATAATGGTGTTGTCTAAGTTTTTGGAGATTTTGGCTTGAATCCAACTAAACAATATTTGGCGATATTGTTTAAAATATATGTTTTTAAATACATAAATGAATTCAGCAATCTAAAAATCCCTTGGAGCACTGTGATTGTTGAGTTGATAAATAAAATTAGTCATTCTGACAATTTCCTACTAGATTCTAATAAAAAAATGACTAAAACTTCTAAAATTTAATTTTATATTTATTTGTAATTAGCTATTTAGATTAACTCTCATATAATTCATTATTATCATAAAAATATATATATATTTTCTAAACTAAAAAATAAAAAATATATTGAGTTGGTTATCTTTTTTGCACATAAAAAAGATGATCTTGTATCTCGCAACTGAATTTGTCTATGCAAAAAACTGGAGCAGCCCTTGGCCATGGCCTAAGAGACCAAACCCATCAAGGTAGTGGAGCCGACCGTGAATTGTATCTAGAAATTGATAATATGTTCGGATCTAATATGTTCCCATCTTTTAGGCGAAAAATATAGATATTCTGTTGCAATTGATGGAAGTGGTTTGCAAATGCCATGAGCTACGTAATGAAAAACATGGAGCTTGCCGTGATGAAATCCTGCTGACGTCCTCTCGCTGCAGATATACCGTCATTGCTTTCGTCATATCGGGAAGCTTTGCAATTGGCAACCCGAGGTTGACAGGTAGTATAGACACGTGGCAGATTACGAGTAGATAACAAAGGCCCGAAGTGAACCGTCCCCTTAGGGAACCCCTTCGGCATAAAATATATCATGCTATGACTTCATTTATATTATGACGTTGGGCACAAAATCATACTTGCCCGGCAGCCTTGGATATACACATTGCATATTTTATTTAATTTGATATAATCAAAAAATTTAATAAAACATTACGTCATTAATCTAGAGGAGGGACTAATTAATCATTTATCTTATCTCTTACACAAATTATAGTAAAATTAAGATAAGATAAATTTTAAGTGGAAATCTCTCTTGTGTAAAAATAAGTAAATTTTAAGTGGAAATCATTTACACAAATTATAGTAAAAACAAACAAATTAATTTAAGTGGAAATCTCCAAATTAAAAATGAAAAAATCTTAAACTTTTGATAAAATGAAACCTTTTTATATTGTAAGCCAAGTTGTTGACATTTCTAATGCTTAGAGGTGGCTTGCTACCTTCAAACTTGTGTGTAAACCAATGATTTAATAACGACGCTATTTTATAATAATGATTAACAATTTTTTATTAGATTTAATAATGATAAAACTTTTGAAATAAAATATAAAACTCAATTTAAAGAGGATCCCTAAGCATATCATTTTTCTATTAAGTTATTAAAATTTAATTTTTATTTTATTCGATTAAAAATCATATTTTTTATTAATGAAATTATTATTTTTCTACTAAATTATTAAAAGTGAATTTTTCAATTTTATTAAACTCATAATTTGTATTAATAAAATTTTTATTTAAAATATATATATATATATGTAACAATGAAATTATTATTTTTCTACTAAATTATTAAAAGTGAATTTTTCAATTTTATTAAACTCATAATGTGTATTAATAAAATTTTTATTTAAAAATATATATATGTAACAATCAAATGATATAATTGATATTTAAATATAATTTTATTAATTTACAATAATTTTGTTAAAAAAAAAAATTAGCTTCGTTTAATTAATAGATATTTTTCCTCGTGCATAATGAGAATATGGGGTGTGTTGTCTTCATCCCATTATCGCACTTGCCAGTGGGATGCTACAAGAGGCCCTCAACATTCAATCATTTGATCCACACTCAGCTCAATAGATTAACATTTATTGTAGAACTCAATCAATTGATGATGGGGAACTTACGGAGAGTGGGATTTTAAGGTGTATAGTACCATTCTCATGGGAAAACTAGCCCAACATTGTCTTTTCACCCATTCGAAATTCATTAGGTTGCATTCAATGGGATTTTATGCATGGGTACTTGCCTTAAGGAAGAAACCAAATCATTATGTTTGGTATGTGGTGAGGAATGACTTTATCACTCAAGGCATGAGAGGGCTAATACACACATGAATTTTGCAATTTTCTCATTCTCAACTATCAAAGATGGGCACTCAACTCCCTCATTTCACCTTGGATTGATGAATTTCCATTTGGTAAAGATAGAGAGCCTCCTAAAAGTGTAGGCAAGAAAAAACAGGCTAGACAATCTATTTCCTTAGCCCTCACCATGGTCTATGTATTCTCTCAACATTTTTATGCTCTCACGGTTGCATGTTCCTGGCCCTAGAGAAAGTTCCCTTATCCACTTCACCAACAAACACCTTGAGCCATTTTTGGCCTTTCAGGTAAGTCGCCTCCATGGCTTGGTAGCTCAAGGTGGCCTAGGTATGATATGTTTTTTATGTTGCTAATTTTCCTTTCTAATGTTTTTCTTATGCCAGACTCTTCCATCATCATTTTCTCGAGCAATTATGAGTCTCTTGCCTCTCTTGGAGTGAGTAGGATTTTTGGGCTAGGAAGAAGTTGCACCACTATTTTGGCATTCCTAGCTTCCACTCTTCTTGCTTTCGTCCAACCTTTGGCTATAACACTCTGAATTGTCCTTGATTGTAGGGTTATTCCACTCACCATGAAGCCCTATTCTTCATTTGGTTTCTCATCGTGCCCCAACACTAAGGACGACATTGTTCTATAGCTTAGATACGAGCTAAAAGCTCAGCCACAAGATTTAGAGATTTGACTCCCTAACCAATTCAAGAGGAAATTTCATGTGGAAAAGGAACTAGTTATTAAGAGGTGCACCCTTACGAACAAAGAGGTACTTGTAGAGGTGGCACATTGGGTCCTTGGTGCAGATCACACTAGAGGTCATTATATCCAATATACGTACACCATGAAAATCTACTGGCATCTAAAATTTCTCCTAGGAAGACCTCTTGTAGACATGAATGAAATCAAGGAAGATATTCTCCACTATAAATCAAATGCAAATACATATGATCGCAATGGACCACAAGCTCGAGAGACTGGAGAAGCACATGGGCATACCTCCTCACCCTAGTTGTGGTTGCTTTCAAGTATCAACAAAGAGCCCATTCCTATTGAAGCAACTCATTGAGATAAATCTATTTTTTTTTATTTAATTCTTTTATTTTTTAGTGTAGCTTTCTGGTTGGAATAGACCTAGTGGCCAAATAGTAAGAATCTCTATTTTGATTTGAGAATTCTAAACATTATATTATCTTTTGATATTTTGAAATAATTTAAGTTTCATATCTAGGCTTATTCTAAAATAGATATATATATGTAAATATTTGATTTTTGCAATGAAAATTTATTTAAAAAAAAAACTAATAGATATTTTTGTCTTTTTGATATTTTAAAACAATAAAAAAATAATAATAAATAAAAATAAAAATTAATAGATATTTTAGTACACCTTTTGAAAAAAAAGACTAATATATATTCTGGTCATTTTAGGGCATATTTTCAACTCAATTTGTAATGTGTAATACAAATACATTTCAAAATTCAAATTAAAATTACAAATCAAAATCAAAATCAAAAATAAAAAATATCCCAACATACCAATTTTCAAATCATTATTTTAAACTTTAAATAATCAACTTTTCCATAAGACTGAACGTTTTGTAATAATTTTTAAACTTCCTTTTTAAATCATTATTTTGAACTTTAAATAACTAACTTATTTTTTGAACTTTAAATAACTAACTTATTCATTGAGAACGAACGTTCTAATAATTTTTCAAAAAGATAATCTCTACCCGATTGGAATCTTTGATAAAGGATATGAAACACTCCATTAAAGATAATCTCTACCGGATTGGAATCTTTGATAAAGGATATGAAACACTCCATTAAAACCATTTAAGTAGAGTCCACTGAAATATTTTAGTGCTGCTCTAAGATGGAAAGGTTGTATTCTAACCTCATAGACCACTTTCGAACTGTACGAAATGAAAGGAACAGCGAATGGGCAGCAATGGTGTAACGACCTGCATTCTCCCGGTTCGTGCGACGAGCGGTTCATCCCTCAGGCGCACGTTTTGGTTAGAAGTGCGAGCTCTTTTGAAGTGTGCAATGCGTTATGCGCATATGTGAGAGGGCGAGCTATGTTTATATGGCATGGAGCATGTGTTAACATGTATGGAGGCTGACCTACATTGGTGAGGGAGCCGACGATGCGTTTGAAGACTTTGTGATGGTGTTTGGGGCGTTGGGCGAGTCGGCTGGGCAGCCAGACTTCGCCCTACGCTTGGATATATATTGTGGAGCGTTTGCTCTCATTTGACATCACCTCATTCGCTCAAACACATTCGCTCAACAAGGTAGTGCGCAGTTCTAGTGCGCAAGTCTAAGGGAAGGCGCAGATTTAGTATGCGCCCATTCTTGGGCAGGTGTGCATGGTGAAGCGCGGTTGTGGGTGAAGGTGCGGGCAAGAGCGCCCGGCGGTTGGGTGAGGGCGTGCACGGGTGTGTGGCACCCGACGGTTTTGTGCGACGACTTGGCGCGGGTGTCTTGGTGACTCGGGTGAGTGCCCGCCCAGCGTGCAAGTGTGCACGGTGACTTGGTGAAGTGTTGAGATTGTGAACGGAGGTGTGTCTCGGGTAGAGGTGCCCGTGTGTGGCGACTTGGAGGCGCGCCCGAGTTGGGCGAATAACACGATTGTGTGACGAGGTGAACGAAGGGTTGGAGAGTCATGCGGCGATCGTGCAGAGGTGCCAACGAGCTGGGCAACCGAGTTTTCCAAAGTTGGAAATTTGGCTAAGTATAAATTTGGGGTTTTCCCAAGGAATTAGTCTGTACTTTGTAAAAGTGGAAAATTTGTATAATATATTGATTCGAGCAGACTCATATTGCAGGGAGTTGCCCCTCCCTTTATACTGTTCTGCATTTCTCTTGTATAATGTTGTTTATGTGAATGTTATGGGATTTCACTTGTATAAAGAAATACATTAATAATACTGGGTAACGAAAATAAACTAAGTATGGAATGTTAAGGAGTAGTCTACAATCGTAAGTATTGGTGAAAATAAAACGATTGGTAGTGTCGCACCTTGCTATAAGCAGTTGAAAGACTACCGCAGGTGTAGGGGCGTGACGGGTGGTATCAGAGCTGGCACGTGACAAAGTGTAGGTGTGGATGCACTTGACAGTTGATGAAAGTGGAAGCAGGTACTTGCAGGTGAAGGAAGCTAGTTTCACATACAAGTGCAATAAGGGCCGGTTCATGGTTGCAGGGAACTTGGTGAAGCTGGTGAATGGTGAAACAGGGTTAGCAGAGGTGAAGCTTAGTGCTTGGACCAAGCTGAACGACAAGGCATGGAAGGTTTGGAAGAATGCAAAGGGAAGCTCTTGCTGACCTTATATAGGTTGAAGCGGATGAAAGAAGAGAATCCCCGGATTTGAAAGGAAATTGAAGTCTTGGAAAAGAATGTTGAAGACGAACTTCTTCAACTTGGTTGGACAATGGAGCAAGATGAAGTTGCAGATTGTGCTGACAAGGAAGAAGAAGTCGTGATGATTGAAGATGTTGCAGATGTGACAACGATGGAGGATGAACTTGAGACTGATCAAGTTGGGCTAGGATCGTGCAGTTTGCAGACATGGATAGATGAGGATACTCACATGGAGGAGCCTCATGATGATGAAGTAAGTATTGGTACTTGTGTTTCACTTGAGCATTTGGTAGATGGATCGTATGCAGGGAAGGGAAAAGTCAGTTTGCCAATGCTAGAGAGGATCTTACCATGGATGACTATGATGGAACCTTGTATGGAGAAGCAAGGATTGTTGACTGTTGCAAGACTTGTTGGGGTTGTTTGTGACCTTATGCTAGAAGATGCAAAGGCCCGTGACAAGGGAGGAACATGATGATCATTGCGGAGGATTGGGTCATGCTTTAGCCACATGGAAAATTGGCTAAGTGCCCGACATGACTCATGGACAGATTGAAGGGCACACACTAGAGGTACGATGATGCTTGGGTGGACTTCTCATGGCCGAGACCAAGACCAACTCTTGGTGGAACCTTTAGTGGGGAAGCTATGATGGAAGGGACTCGTGATGATGATGATATGGTTGGGTGACCGAGTTCACTGGACCGAAGATTGCAGCTTGGATGAGGATGACCAAATGTTGTAATGGGTCTACTTGGTTGGACTACATGGACAACTTAGTCATGGACATCAGGTTGGAGACATGGAGCATGGCAGTCTTATGCAGGGACATGATGCAGGAGCACTTGTGGAGGTGCCACTTATGGGCATCCAATGAGGAGTGCCAAGGTAGGGATGTTGTGCAGATGGATTTGTTGATGTGACATGGAGATGTTTTACTTATGAGCCAATGGAGAGGTTGTGAACTCTTGTACAATAAGGCCATGGACTTGGATGGAGTTGTGAGCAGACTATGGAGCATTCCTACTACATGGAGAGCTGAGGCATCTTGCAAAGACCTTTGGGACGAGACTTGCATGCTTGCTAGAGTGTTGGTTGGAGATGACTCATGGAGCTCATGATGACATGAGGTTGTGACTTTTAGGGACTTCATACATGGTGGACTTAGAGGATCTGATGCATTGAGGAGCTGAGGTCAGAGACTTTGATGCAGGATGGGGTGCATACTTTCAAGTACATGTATGGGAATGGCTTGAAAGAGTGACTTAATGTGGAGGATCGATATGAGACAATTTGGAGTGATGGATTTATAACGATGATGATGCCTTGGTGACTACACTTGGGCTTGGGTTGAGCCGAGACTCAACTACTTTGGACACATGGGAGCTGATTGATCTATGATCATGGACAACACATGGATAGATGAGACAGGTGTACACTTGTTTCTATGGCAGACTTGAGGGATGGCACATTGCAGATATGATGGAGGTTGCTTCATGGACCTGGATATGGCACATCGAGAGTCAGAGTTTGATGAGATGGTCTCTTCATATTGAAGAGGTACACATCTGGATGATGATGTTGGGATAGATGTGGCTGATTTCATGCAACACATTAGTACCAGACATCATGGACATCATGTTGCAGATGAGATGAGGACTACTTCATGGACCTGAGCATGTATTATACTTGTATGGAGATGGATTCTTGATCGAGTTGAGGATGTGACGGGATGTTCAGAGAAACGACTGATGGTGGCATGAGGATGTGCATTCTCATGGTTTGAGCGTGACAGTTGGACTGATCACCCGACTAGTTCAGACATGGGGGCCGGCATGTACAGATATGTGTTAGCATTGTGTTGGAGTATCATGGCAGCAGTTCACATGAGGACGACACATGATGAAGTCGACATGAGGTGTTGCAGGAAGCATGTAGCTTGAGATGGAGGGGCCAACCTTCCATGATGGAGAGCAACATGTGGAGATTGTGACAGGGTGATCGATGGTCATGGATTGAGATGATTTCTGATATATAGCATACCGATGAGGTGTATACCTGGTATGGTGATCTTGGTGACATATGGTTGCTGGGATGAGACATGATGGAGACGGTGGTTCTAATATGTTGCAGAGATGTTTGCAGTATGTGGAGAAGTTGACATCATGGTTGAGACATATATTGTTGTTGATCTTGGTGGATGGCTACCAGGATGGTATGTTGTCGAGGACGACAACGATTTCAGGTGGAGGAGGATGTAATGACCTGCGTTCTCCTGGTTTGTGTGATGAGCGGTTCATCCCTCAAGCACACGTTTTGGTTAGAAGTGCGAGCTCTTTTGGAGTGTGCAATACGTTATGCGCATATGTGAGAGTGCGAGCTATGTTTATATGGCGTGGAGCATGTGTTAACATGTATGGAGGCCGACCTACATTGGTGAGGGAGCCAACGATGCGTTTGAAGACCTTGCAATGGTGTTTGGGGCGTTGGGCGAGTCGGCTAGGCAGCCAGACTTCGCCCTACGCTTGGATATATATTGTGGAGCATTTGCTCTCATTTGACACCACCTCATTCACTCAAATACATTTGCTCAACAAGGTAGTGTGCAGTTCTAGTGCGCAAGTCTAAGGGAAGGCGCAGATTTAGTATGCGCCCATTCTTGGGTAGGTGTGCACAGTGAAGCGCGGTTGTGGGTGAAGGTGTGGGCAGGAGCCCCCGGCGGTTGGGTGAGGGCATGCACGGGTGTGTGGCGCCCGACGGTTTTGTGCGATGACTTGGCGCAGGTGCCTTGGCGACTCGGGTGAGTGCCCGCCCGGCGTGTAAGTGTGCACGGTGATTTGGTGAAGTGTTGAGATTGTGAACGGAGGTGTGTCTCGGGTAGAGGCGCCCATGTGTGGTGACATGGAGGCGCGCCCAAGTTGGACAAACAACACGATCGTGTGACGAGGTGAACGAAGGGTTGGAGAGTCGTGCGGCGACCGTGCGGAGGTGCCGACGAGCTGGGCAACCGAGTTTGCCGAAGTTGGAAATTTGGCTAAGTATAAATTTGGGGGTTTCCCAAGGACTTAGTCTGTACTTTGTAAAAGTGGAAAAATTGTATAATATATTGATTCGGGCAGACTCATATTGCAGGGAGTTGCCCCTCCCTTTATACTGTTGTGCATTTCTCTTGTATAATGTTGTTTATGTGAATGTTATGGGCTTTCACTTGTATAAAGGAATACATTAATAATACTTGGTAACGAAAATAAACTAAGTATGGAATGTTAAGGCGTAGTCTACAATCGTAAGTATTGGTGAAAAGAAAACTATTGGTAGTGTCGCACCTCGCTATAAGCGGTTGAAAGACTACCGCAGGTGTAGGGGCGTGACACATGGAGTCGAGAGGCGGTATTTTGGCGACGGTTTTCAGTGTTCCATCGATGTCAAGAGTTTGCATGAAGCTGATTGAACACATTTAATATTGTTGAATTTAGGCTTTTGGGGTGTTCCATCGATGTCAAGAGTTTGCATGAACCTGATTGAACACATTTAATATTGTTGAATTTAGGCTTTTGGGTGGTTTATTTTGCATGAAGCTGATTGAACACATTTAATATTATTGAATTTAGACTTTTGGGTGGTTTTTTTGTTTTTTTTCAAAAATAGTCGTTGAATATGGATTTTTCTATTTTAATTTGGGTTGTGATTTTTTTTATCTTGTTGTGAAGATGAACAACACTTATTAATTCAAAAAACTTCCACAAATAAATTTCAATATAATTCAAATATTTCAATTTTTTTGATTTATGCCTCTCTTTGTGACATGGCTGGGGCTGTTCTCACGTAATTTGTTTCTCATAGATGTTCCATGTGCCATGTGCGAATAAATTGCTGTGTGAAAACTTAAATTATTGTAATATTATTATTGCAAAAACTTCAATAGCATTGGAAGTTAATGATCGACTTCAATATAGCATTGTAAACTTTTTTGCCAAGTAAAACCGCGTTGTAATGCCTGAAACAGGCTTACTTTTGTACTCCACATATAATAAGAATTCGAAATGAACATCTATTTTAAAAATTTCTTTGGGATTTGAAGACTTGGTTGTTTGAGATTGAGTAACTCTGATTAATTGTGAATTTAGTAAGTCTTAGGATGTAAATTTTCTAGGTCACTTAATAATTCATGTATGATCTATGGTATGTATATGTAGCTTTTTGTTGTTAAAATTATATTTTTCGATACATAAATAGGTAGATATATGGTTATGTATATCTGTAGTTTTCTATTGTTTAAATTATATTGTTGAATATAAAAATATATTCAATATTTTAAAATTTTCTCTAAATACTTGGATTCTAAATTTCAATCCAACAATAACTACCTTAATTCATCTAGTTTATGGGTCTTGTTCCAAGCATCTTTCCTATCAACCAAAACTCTACCCAAAAGTGTTTTTATTGACTAATATAAATTCACAATATAAAAGAATGGTTGTCTACTCATGGCATTCTCGGTGTTTGGAATGTAGGCATCAATACTATCCAAGGATCTTTCCTATCAACCAAAACTCTACCCAAAAGTGTTTTTACTGACTAATATAAATCCACAATATACAAAGAATGGTTGTGTCTACTCAAGGTGTTCTCGGTGTTCGGAATGTAAGCATCAATACCATCCATAACCTCTGAGTCCATGTTGTGGAGGTAAATCCTCTCTGTGGACAGAGATGATCCTTACTAGCCCAGACCGGGTCTAGCAACAATCACACAATGCTATCACGCAAGTTCCTAATTGCAAATAAAACGTAGATGGTGAGAACCTACTTGGATTCCAACGCTAGTGTTCGTCGAAGAGATGTCGCCCTCATTCCTTTGCCTTGGCCGGTCACGATCCCCACGATCTCCGTGATTGGACACTTGCACATGCAAAGAACAACACGAAAACAAGCATAAAATCTAGTAGATGCAATTATATATCGGTCAGAAAAGATATAACTCAACATCAAACATAAGACAATGAGAGTGGAACCATAATGATAGTCATCTATTATTAATAAATAACAAAGAAGAATACAACCATTGTTCTGACGTCAAATCCTCCTTTGGCTGGGTAGTCAGCTACACAAGTCTTGCAAAGCTTGTTGGGATGAGGAACAAGCCTCTCTCTCTTTGGGTGACAAGGATCTCATTACTTAGATTTGGCCTTATGGGTGCAAAGAAGGCTCTTGCAGCTTCAAACTCTCTATCACTATGCTAGAATTGGAACTATTGTAACTATGACTATTGTGACTAGCTTGCTCAAGGCATAGAGGAAAGCTTTTATAGATAGAGAAGAAAGAGATAGGATCAACCACATTATTCATGGGATTGGCTTTATCACTTGGAAACTTCCATGAAAGGTGGCAAACCACTTTCCCTTCTATAGAGATTCGAAGCCAAACCATCCTAGCTCAACATAGATTCAGTTGGTGAATGGGTTGAAGAGAACCTTCGGGAGCTTGTTGGTTAAAAACTTTACTCAATTCGGTTGGCTCGAGTGCGACTCTGAGACCGAGCGCCAATAGCGCGCCCTCTTTAGAGGATTTCCCCCATTGGCGCGAGCAGTAAACTGTGGACCCGCGCTAATGCAAAAAGAGCTGTTTTCATGGGTATTCTGTAGGAGATGACTTCAGGGCATATGAAGCTCATACTTAGAGGAATATGATGCAAGTGGTTTTAGGTCATGTCACTTCTCATAGGTCCCAGAATGAGTCCTCCAATGTGCGGGAGAGGGGAAACAGGGACGGTGACAAACGGTGACAAGTTGTTGTGTAACAGATGCCCCCTAAAGCATGAGGCCCGAGGGAGAGAGAGGGGTGAAATGCTTTACAAGAACATGCGTGACTGAAACACGGCCGCCGAAGAACCTGCATAAAGAATTACAACTGATATCTCAAGTACATGATATATGCGGTATGGGCGCAACCATCCATAACAGAGCACACAAGAATCTAGATCCAAGGTATGGGCATAGCCATCCAGTGAGGATCGATAAATAGACTCAGGCATGGTCGTAGCCATCCAGTGAATGAGTCATGTAATGATCATAATAAGCCACAAATCGCAGCCTGGATTCCAACAAACAAAATCCAGGGTCTTGCGCTCCATCTCGACCCGAACAGAGTACAAGTTCAGGCATGCGAATACATGAGTTGGAGTCGAACATGCATGAACATCGTCTGATTACCAGCCAATAGTGAAAACTGTTAACAGACGCGAGAGGTACCACCAATAATGACAATGGCCCTCAAGGTACTATAGGTACAATCTACGGCGTGCGAATGAGTGAGCTGGCATCGAACACCCGTAGAATCATTCGATCAGAGGCCAATGATGAAAACCTCTCGTCAAACACGAAGAACCTGCCATTGAGGCATGCAGGCTCCAAGGCACCGGAAGGGAGTCTCTAGATCAGCTTCTTGGATAATGAGCTGAAGTCGACAGGAAGTGACCTTGATCAAAGGTGGGCCATAATGTTTCCCACATCATTGACACGAGACAGAGGAAAGATGTTGTGGTGATTTAGAATTATGTGAGGTATCAGAGGGAGGTTGTAATTCTGTAGAGGTCAACTTCTCTTGAACATATCGGCGGCACGACAGTGGACTTGGCAGTATTTGACATCAAATGAGCAGAGGTCATGGTGACAAGGCAATGAGAAGATGAGAGGTCAAGTAGGATAACCCAAACCCACGGAGGCTAGTGTAAAACAAGATGAGATGTTCCCACCCAGACACGAATGCAGACTAGTGCCATGTTCAAGAGCGACATACTGCTGACGCGACAATGATTATGGTTCCATTTTCCCTACCATTTCTGGCGAGTACCCCAGTTATTTTTAGCAAGCTTGACGGGGATAGCATATGCTTGTGAGCGTCATTACGACGGAATCCGATGTCATTAAGTTTTAACGAGTCTGACAAAGGAAGAACTCGGCGTCTTTTCCTATTTAGAGAGTCTGAAAAGACAGCTGAAAAGCGAACTCCAGGGGGGTCCTTTTTCGTAAAGTTGTGTCTCCCGAGCCCGAAAAAGTATAAAACAATGCTCGAAAGAACCGCCTGACCATTACGATCGAGGAGTACTTTTCATGAGTAGTGATATCGATCTGAAAAAGTAAAAAAGTGACCAAGATCACGTCGTTTCGTAACCATTAACGAACCTGAAACGACAAGGGTCCGACGATCTTTTCGTTTTTACACGGTTGGAAAAGGGTTTAAAGACCACCGCCTCTTATTCATGTTTAACGAGTCAAGAGGGGAAACCCAACAATCTTTTCATTTTCAGCGAGTCATAAAAGAGCTGAAAGATGACTCCATAGTGACTTTTTCATGTATTTATCGAGTCCGAAAAAGTATAAAATACAACTCGTTTCACCATCGAAGTTGCAAAAAGGACCTGTCATAGCACCAAAAGCAAGCGTAAAATCCATTTTCGACCAAAAATATATTAAAATATTCAAAAAACAACTCTTTAAACCTAATTGCAAGTCAAAAGTATATAAATATGGTGAAAATGTAAAAAATAGAATTACTTTTTCTTTTTACCTCCTGCATAGTAGTAGTGGTCCATTTGGAGAGCATACTTCGAGCAGTGATTACCGCCAATCCATGCAACCATTTGAGATTCCGCCAGTTCCAGGTAAGAGGCGCTTCCCTTAACTTCATTTTCATACTCTTTTTACACATTTTGTTCCCTGATTGAGCCTCCGCAAGGGGGATTTCAAAATTTAGGGTTGCGCCCCATTGGCGCGGGTATCCGACACGGGTCCGCGCCAATGGGGTGATTTGCCCAAAGGTGCCCCGCTATTGGCGCGACCTAACTTTTTACTTGAATTTTCCATCATTTTTGAAATTTGTCCGGCTTGTAAGCCTACCAGGGTTTCATTAATGATTTATTCATCCTTGTGGGTGCAGGAAACAAGCAAAAATGGTGGTGGAATGGAAAGAACGGGAGCATGATGCCGTAGATGCCTTGGCCATAGCGGATGAGGGATGTATGAATGCTTTGAGAGACTATGGTCTCAAGAAGTTCTTCCTCACCTCTTATCTGTGAGCTCAACTAGAGCTATTACAGTTCATAGTGGATGCTTGGGATGTTGATGACCAAGTATTTCGCTTACAGGATCAGACCTTAGAGCTGGATGTATCTGATGTGTACTTCATTACTGGGCTGTCACGGAGAGGGGCGAGCCCTATTTTGACCGGAAGCAGGCCTTCCGGGGAGAAGATAGGTGAAGTGAAGGCTCGTGTGTGCCCAGAGGCACAATTTGGGAAAAACAGTGCTAAGGTGGATATCGCCACCATCCATGACTTGGCTCTTAGGGTGATACTGTTCACTATCACGCGTGCAGCTGGGGTACAGGCACCCCATGAGGCAAGCAAGAATCATCTGTTACTAGCGACAGAATGCCTTAGCCCCACCATTTTTGACTGGGCTACAGCGATGACTACAAATATCAAAAGGCAGCTTACAAAGTGTAAGCGCGGGGGAGTGAAACAGTTCAAGTATGGCTCGATTGTGGTGTCATTCTTCTTGGAACGATTACCCCTCTTCCAGTACCAGGGAGCTGTAGTGGCGGACCCATTGCCGCGAGAGCCTAGGATGGCTCGCTGGGCAGCATTGATGCCCAGAGGAGGAGGGGGCCAACAGATGTCTTGGCGGCCCAAGTTCTTCATATCGCTTCGCCGACAACTGATCGTGGTAGAGGATTGGCCATACGCGGGAAACAACTTCATGGGGGACCCAGACCTCCCACTGCTAGAGGGAGAGGAGTGGGAAGAGGAGTTAGGTATGATATTCTCTTTTTGGTGTTTTATGTATTCTCATTTTTTTTGTTAATACATGCATGTTCTGATGACAGTTGTATGTATATGCAGATGTGGGCCCAGAGCGACCAGCCAGCTTGTCTCCTATAGCGTGGAGGGACCAACCTGCAGCTGAACCTCAGGCAAGGGGTGCCGTGGGGGAAGAGCTGGTGCAGAATCTCGAGGGACTTACCCAAGGGATTCCAGGCTACGCTAGATTGGCAGATGTGCCGTTTGCATACCAGAGGCACACAGTGGGGGTGCCGACCTGCATCCATCGTCTGTTGAGACGCTTGCTGCGCGCGGTGGCGTGTTATCATGAGCACCACCACAAATAGACTCCTAGGCTTCTTTCATGCATGTTTTTTGAGGGACATGTTGTCCGAGGATGTATCAGGATGAACATGTATTATTTTTTGGGTTTGTAACGCACGCGGTGCAAACATTACGACACACATATATATATACATATGCCTATGGTTTATTATTGTGCTTTTATGTGCTTGCTTGTATGATGTATAAATTACGCAAATGTCTATCTAATACATGATTGGCCAATGCATCAAATAATTTGTTTAATCGTCGTGGAATATGCTGATATGTGATAAAGTCAAAATTCCTTTCTAACAATTTAACACGTAAGTACAACCTTAAAATGTGACGGTCTCTGATGGAATATTGCCCATTGAGTTGATGGACGACAAGTTGAGAGTCTAGGTTAACAAGTAATGTACGAATACCGAGATTAATTGCCTTGGCTAATAATTCAATAACAACGCTATATTCAACAACACTGTTTGTAGTACAACCTAAACAGACACCTTGAAGATCTATCAACTCACCATGAGGATCGTAGATCACCCACGCCGCAGAGGAAAAATTACGAGTGCTGCGACAGGCACCATCAGCAAAACCAATGTAAGGTGCACCCGACATCTGCACAAGGAGCAAAAAGGCACAATAAGGGGCAATCACGCTTTCACACCAAACCGAAAACATGAAAACTCACACATACACACACGCATGTACAAATCGAAGCGCATGAATCATGCATAGTACTTTTTCAAGTACAACCCATTGCAGGGCTTATCAAGAGGATTACCTTCGTAGTCAACTAGCTCGTAGGCCGCTTTTTGCAATACTCTCTTTATAATGTATGGGCCTAGCCACATGGGCTCGAGTTTGTCTGCCCCCAGCTTATCATTGGCTTGGTCGTATAGCAGGACAAGGTCTCCCTCAACAAAGGAACGAGGACGAATGGTATGGTCAAAATGAGTTTTGACTCTTTTCTTTTGAGCTTCGATGGCTAGAGAGGCTAAGTGACGGGTCTCGTCTAACTGTTCTAGATAAAGAAGTCGTTCCTCTACCGGAGTAGTGTTGGGAAGCAACTCGATGGCTATTTTCAACGAAGGAATTTCACATTCTATAGGAAGCGTAGCCTCCAGTCCATAAACTAGTTGGAATGGAGTGAAACCGGTGGCGTCCTTCACAGAGGTTCGGTAGGCCCACAAGGCGGGAAACAGCATCAGATGACAATTAGACTTATGCATGTCGACAGTACGTTGAAGCATCGTAACCAAAATCTTGTTAACGGCTTCAACCTGATCATTAGACTGAGGATAGTACGGGGTTGAGCTATTGTGTCGTAAGCCTAGTTGGGTTGTCAGCTCGGTCATCATGTGATTACGGAAATGCTTTTCGTGATCTGTGACGATGGCCTGTGGAACTCTGAACCGCGTAATAACATGATTGAACAAAAACTGCGCCGCTGTATGACTGTCTTCAGTTAATGTGGGCATCGCCTCGGCCCATTTTGTAAAGTAATCGACGGCAACGATAATAAACCCATGCCCCCCGTCCGAGCGAGGCTTACAGGTTGTATAATCAATGCCCCATTTTGCAAAAGGGCCTACGGTCACTATAGGGTGTAGAGGGCCGGTGGCGCACGCATCTCCGCTGGTATATCTGGCATGCATGGCATGAGCGGACAACAAGAATGCAATCTTTAAAAATGGAGGGCCAGAAATAACCGGCGCGAAGGATTTTTTGAGCTGTGGCATATCCGGACATGTGGCCACCACAGGCGCCAGAGTGGTATTCATTCAAGACTCTCTCAGCTTCCTCGAGGGTAAGACACCGGCGGAGAACAGAGTCAACTCCGAGGTAGTACAGGGTGTCCCCTATGATACGATAGGGTTGAGATTGATGGCAGATCCGCCGCCGAGCATCTTTGGATACAGTGGGGCGGAAGGAGGACATTTGTAAATAAACGATAATATCCCCGTACCAGGGATCGAGGGTGCTGATCAAAAAAAGAGTTTCGTCCGGGATATGATCCTCTGAAAGAGAGGGTGCAGAAGAAGATGGCAAAGAACAGAGTAATTCAGCAAAGACCAGAGACTTCTTACACTTGGCAGCAGTAAATTCCAAGTCAAACTCTTGGAGGATTACGATCCATTTTTAGTATTTGCCTCCCAGCAACTGACGCGAAAAAATGTACGTCATCGGGTTGCAGTCAGAAATCACGGTCGTGGTGCGCAACAGGATATAATGCCGGAAACGTTGGATGGCGCACACAGCGGCCAATGCCAACTTCTCAACGTAAGCATAGCGAGTTTTCGTATCCAGAAGGTTGCGACTGAGGTAATAGATAACATGCTCATTGCCGTCATCGTCGTCTTGCACAAGAACCATGCCGATAGTGGTATCGGTGGCGGCCAGATAGAGAGTATAATCACAATGGTAGTTCGGAGGTCTCAATAATGGAGCAGAAACAAGGAGACCCTTGAGACGCTCAAAAGACTCCTGAGCGGTAGCATCCCAATGAAAGGGTTTGTATCGTTTCAGTAATCGTGTAAAACCCTTAGCCACTTTGGCATAATTCGGAATGAATCGTCTGAGGAAATTTGCTTTGCCCTGCAAGCTCTACAACTGTTGCAAAGAAGCAGGGGGAGGAAGATTCAGAATGGCCTCGACTTTGAGGGGATCTAGACGGATGCCTTCTCAGGAGACAATAAACCCGAGTAGTCAGCCTGATTCAACGTAGAAGACACATTTATGAGGATTGAGCCTAATACGGTAGTGTCGACAGCGGAGAAAAATTTTGTGAAGATGGGAAGGATGGTCTTGACGCTTGACTGAATGAGCTGGAAGATCATCTAGGTACGGCTGTACAATGTGACGAATGTCATGAAAGGCATAGGACATTGCACGTTGGAAGGTAGCACTGGCATTCTTTAAACCGAAAGGGAGCTTCTTATAGGCAAAAGTGCCCCAAGGACAGATAAAAGCCGTCTTATGCTGATCAGCGGGCGCGATATTGATCTGGTTATATCCAGAAAAACCGTCCATAAACGAGTAAATTTCACTTCCTGCACACTCATCAATAAGCTGATCGATGAAGGGTGTAGGAAAGTTATCCTTAGGACAGGCGTGATTGATATCACGGTAATCAATACAGACTCGAATAGTGCCCTGCTTTTTGTTCACAGGGACTATATTAGAAACCCAATCCGTCAGTGGAATGGGGTAAATGAAACCAGCCTTGAGAAGCTTTTCGACTTCTGCTTTGATGGCTATGGCCTTTCGGGGGTGCACAGGGCGTAGGCACTGACGAACAGGCTTAGCACCTGGATACGTAGGTATCTCGTGCACCACTATACTAGGGTCGATGTCGGGCATCTCTTCATAGGACCAAGCAAAGACATCACGAAATTCGCGAAATAGGTTAGTGTAGAGTTGAACTTCCTCTGGAGTGAAAGTGACTCCAATGTAAATGTGCTCGACAATTCCTAATTTCACAGAGATGTCGATGGGTTGGGTTTGTGTAATGTTTCCCATATTGCCCTCAGAAGATACTTGGTAGATTTGAATAGGTGTTTGAAGGGGCGAGGATGGGATACACGAAGCAAACCGTTTGAGACATGCAATCATTTCTTGATGGGCAGGGAGAAACGAGGAGCGGTGGTGATGATCTGACCAAGGGGGCTCCTCAAGAGACATGGTCTCTATGATGGCTTCATCGGAAGGAAATATTTCCTTTAATGGATCCGAAGTAGCATCATCTCCAAGCCAAGGGAAATGAACATACGAATCGGGAACACCGCTCGGAAGAGCAGGTTCAGGAGGGGGAGCCGATACAGCAACGATTTCGACGTAGTTGAGTTCGGCAGGACTCAATGGCATCATATCGCCCCAGGATTCTACCTGATTAGCGGGAGGAAGGACCCATGGATCAAAACGCACGGAAATCATGTTAATAGGGGCGAGATTCGGAGGTGGAAGGGGAAAGACACCCATTAGAGCGGGATCCTTAAAGAGTCCGGCTCCCACACTCTCGAATGATTTGGAGGTATGCTCCACGAATGGCACATTACCTTCGGAAGAAGAGGCGAAGAAAGAGAGCTGGTCCACCATGACAATCTTCCCTTGATGAGGGAAACAAATGACACAGAAAAGGGAGGAAGCCACGACTTGTATGGCGTATGTCCAGCTACGTCCGAGGAGGAGGTTGTAGGTAAGATTAGCGTCGACAACTTCGACCTCCACTTCTACCGTCTTCCCTTCCAAGGAGATGGGCAAGCATTGGAGGATACCGTAAGGACGGGACTCTCTTCCATCAAAGGCTTCTAACGTCGTAGGAGACTGGCTCAATGTTGGAGAACCAATAGCTTTCCAGCAAGCAACAGACATGATGCAAGTTGAGGCACCTTCATCAATGACTGTACGATGAATCATTTTACCATTGATGATGACCTGTATAAGGAAAGCGATTTGGTGAGGCAGTCTCGGCGTATAGCCCTCGAGATCAAAAGAAATCAGATCCGAGTCAGCCGGGTCTATGCCACCGATGGCCGATAGCAAGGACTTCCTCTCGGAGGGGCAGCTCTGGAGGACTTCTAGAGCGGACACAGTAGACGGAGCCTGGGCTAAGTCCTCAACAATGCTGTAGTGTTGAGCAGCACAAGCATTCGGGTTGTAAGAAGACTTCCGGAGTACACCTTTTGGAGGGGGTCGGATCGTCGTCTCAGTGTTAGGTCGTTCGATGTGGAGTGGACCAGAACTGGACGGAGGAGCGCTAGAGGGGACCTCAGGCTCTTTCCCGGCATGAGATGGATTCTTTTGCTCGAGTAGTGACATGGATGGGAATCGTCCCAGCCATGAAGAATTGAGAGCCGAATGAAGAAGAGGGTTGCGATGGATCTGCCACCATTTGATTTTCCTATGAAGGGAAAGGTTCTTTAAGCACAGAAGGAGTTCCAGGAGCACCTTTCAATAATCGACTAACTTCGGACCGCCTAGGGCAGTCTTTAGTGTAGTGATCCTCATCACATATAAGACAAGGATACTTAGGTTTACGTTTGGCTCCTTCCTCGGGTGGAGGTTTAGGGGAGTTCTGTTTGGGCTGTTCGGATTTATTCTTGGCTTTCCCTTTATTTTTCCCTTTCGAGGATTTATCCGCCGTGGTGGACTGAACGACATTTACCTCGGAGGTACTTCCACAATTAGATTGACCCCGAGAAGTGTTTCCATTAGAAGCATTCTGTTTTTGCTTCCCAGGGTTCGCGGATGATTTATTTGAAGACGTGTTTACAGAGCCAATAACACTGTCAACAGATGGTTTTGGCGGAGCTTTGGATGTTCCGGTTCTCGGGGCATCTGGAAAATAATCGTATAAAGTACCTGACTGAGAATATACCAAGTCAAAGTACTGAGCACGCGCGATAGCTTGCTCTTCAGTTACACAAGCTACCATGGCGATGTCTCGTGCAATTGCAGGGACAAAGGAAGTCGTGAACCAATCGGTCAGGAGCTGATCAGGAATCCAAAATTTGATCAAGCGACGACGACGTCTTCATTCATGTATATGCTCGGATATATGCGTGTCCGTGTCCTGTTTGAGAGACGTAAGGAGATGTGTCCCTGTCTCATACCGAATGGGTAACTGAAAATGAGTTAGGAATGCCATAGCCAGCGAGTTGAAATCTTGAAATGTTCCGCGATTCAACTCAATATACCACTTAGCGGCCGAGCCGGTGAGAGTCCTTTGGAAGAGGCGGAGCCAGATGGAGTCATCAAGCCATGAGTTGGATGAGCACCAAAGGTGATAGGTCATGACATGGGCTTGAGGGTCCTCACCAGCTTTGCCATCGAATTTTGGGCAATCACCGGGTATCTTAGTTGGAACTGGTGGCCAATATGGATTATGAAGAATGGGATCATTCGTTAACTTGGACACATCTGGAAGTTCCAACGTCACTAAGAAAGGCAACTGAGGATTAAAGGACATTTGTGGCTGGAGAAGGGAGGTAGTACCAAGGTTCCAACCAGGTGGTGGTTGCCCCCACGGACTTTGTTCGGATGGGCCTTGCCCATAAGGGTTCTGCCCATAGGGATTTTGCCCATAGGGGTTCTGTCCATAAGGATTTTGTCCATAAGCAGACAGTTGACCCTGGGTCTGCCCCCCAACACCCCATGGATTAGCAACTTAACCTGCATGTGCAACATACTGTTGCTGATAATTCTGGTAAGGAGTGACTTGCATTTGTTGATAATTTTGATAAGGGGTAAACTGAGTTTTCCCCTGGGGTTGTTGGTAGCCATATGTTTGCTGAGCTCCATACTAGGCTTGATAAGAAGGTTGCGCTTGGTAAGAAGTTTGGGGTCATGGCCCACCTTGCATTTGATAACCAATTTGAGTCTGGGGTCCAGAAGGATGTCCTTGAACAGGTTGAGCTTGGACCATCTGGCCGGAAGGTTGGCTTGGTTGGGTTTGGGACGGACCTGTTTGCCCAGAAGGATGTGCATGCTGGGTACCAGGTTGTCCTTGAGAAACCAAGGGTTGTCCTTGCGGAACAGAAGGTTGAGCGGGCTGGACGGCTGGTTGACCTTGAGGTTGGCCAGCCTGCCCAGAAGGATGACCAGGCTGGGCAGTGGGTTGGCCTTGCTGTGCAAGAAGCTGACCCGCTTGCCCAGAAGGATGACTAGGATGAGCAGTGGTTTGGCCCTGCTGTACGTAAGGCTGCCCCCCCTGCCCAGAAGGATACCCCTGCTGGACTGCCGGTTGACCTTGTGGAATATAAGTTTGTCCAGTTTGTCCAGAGGGATAACCCTGCTAGATACTAGGTTGGCCTTGTTGGATGTAAGGTTGTCCTAGTTGTCCAGACGGGTAACCTTGCTGGGTACCAGGTTGCCCCGGATAGCCAGAAGGTTGAGTCAGATAGGTAAAATATGGACCGCCAACGGCCGAAAGTTGTCCCTGATAGGGTTGTCCTTGTAGGCCCCCAGGTTGTCCTGGGTAAGACTGGCCATAATATTGCTGCCCTTGGGGGGTTTGCACATAAGATGGCTGGCCTTGGTTAGGCGGTCCTAGAAGCTGTGCAGGCATTGCTTGGCCCCCATGGAAAGTGGTGGTGTTCCAAGCAACGGATAATGGTACCGAAACCTCAACAAAAGGTTGAGTAGGTAAGGGTTGAGAAAGCTGAAGGTATTGACCAGTAGAATCGTAATAAAAGAATGGACCTTGCGCATTCGGATCCTGAACAGCTTGTCCATAGGCATCATATGGCCCCCCTCCTAGGACGGGACCAGAAGAGGGTGGAGCACTTTGTGCACGGTGAACAACTTTGGGTGAGTGTTCCGGCTGGCCAGTACTCAGTTGACTGTGAGGGGGACCAGCACCAGTATTCAGAGCTGAAGACGCTGTAACGACACTCACAACCGGAGTTGAATGTGCTACACAAACAGTTGGATTTGTCAGAACTGAAGTGACAGGTGTAGTGTGGACATGTGAAACAAAATATCCCGTGGTGGGAGTGATATGGGGATCCCACATAGTCGAAGCAGGGATCCTGGCACTTACCCTATCCCTCAACGACTGGTAGTGTGGGGGAAGCGGAGAAGTATCTGGGATGGGAGTGTCGATATTCGACAAAACAGGTGTCTCACTTACTCTAGGAGATGTCTCATCCATGTGAGAGGTAGACATTGGAGACGAAACACCAGGGGGGTGGTAAAAGGAATATCGTCCTCTTCAGGCTCCCAAATGGGGTTCCAATGAATTTCATAACCTTCGTCGTCCGGAGTGCGAGATTTGATCGGTTGGATACTCGGGATAACAGGAAGAGTATCACTTACAACCGGTACCTCAGGAGCAACGGAAGATGGAGACCCTTGATCACTTGGAACGGGAGTCGACGGTTCAGCCAGGATGACAAACTTCAAACAAAACCTAAGGGAATCTAACGATAAAGGACCCTACTCAAACTAACGCACACAAGATCTAACCAGGTAATGTTAATCGCGGCCAAATAAATTTTAAGACGCAAGGACACAACTTGACCTTTTCATGTTTTAAGAGTCGAGAAAAGGACAAAAGGTGACTCTAGTCGCCTTCGAATGTTTTGTGAGCCCGAAGTGACAAACTGCTCAAGTGAACCTTTTCTTTTAAGGAGTCCGAAAAGGATCAAAAGTGACTACTCTTGAGAGACTAGGCAAAGGGTTTAACAAACAAATCCGTAAAACTGCATATACACCTTGGCAGTCATATGAAAACCAAGGACTTCCCGTACGACAGTCAATCTTCTCGAATGCTGTGTTCGGTGCATTACGGCTTGTAAGGTGGCAGACACGGCTTCCTGTGGTTAAAGGATGATAACCTAGTGGGGTCTCCCCTATATACGCGATGGTACGTGGGAGCTCAAGTCCGTGCTAGACCACTATCGAGTCACAAAAGGAGGAATCACCCAACCGTAGTGTGAAACAACAGTGACTAGGTTTAACGACGCCGGAGCACGTCTCTAGCTTAGACCTCTAATTAGTGAGCATTATGTTCCAATGCGTTTTTAAGTTCATTCAGTTCATTTTATGGTTGATCTTTAGTTAAGTTTCAATTTCCAGGTCATACCGTATGTAATCTCTCACAATTCCCTAAATGCAAACTATATGCCAAAGAATATCATTTCGTTCGATGAATACTAACTACGAGAGAGTTGAGAATTTTTCAAACAAAATGACCACAAACAATCAAGAACCACTCTAATTCATCTAATGACAAATAAAAAAACTTTTCTTTGTTTTAAATCACTTAATCAATGAAAATCTTCTAATTTCAATTAACTAATGCAACACAAAAGAGATTGTTCGTTTTTCTTTTCAATGGAAAAGTGCACTAAACAATTTTGAGAGATAGTAACACCGAGCAAAAGATCAATTTCACTCAATGAGAACACAATCGAACCCCCAAGACACCAAAACGGTCCTTCAAACCAAGAAGAAAGCACAAAGACCTCTAAGAGCTATGTGATCTAAGCCCAAACGAAGCCAAGCGAAACCCAAGTGAAAAAGAAGCAAATCACTTGAATAACAAGAAAAGGCTTTGACAACTACTGAGCAAATGCAAAAAGTAATCACAAAGTCGAGTGGACGATCAGAGAACCCAAGACTCCTACGGAAGGCTCGACGCACAAAGCCACTAGATGCCCTAGGGCTAAAAAGTGAAATCGATAGAAAGAGGCAAACACCCGAAGGATGAAGGTCTAAAACCATTCAAACAAGGATCAAACACACTCCAGTAATTAAAAAAGACGCGGCAACATACAAATCCAAGCTCAGAGGGCTTGAAGACAAGCGAATTGGAAAAGTTGACAGGCCTGGCGCGACTATCAGGCTGCAACTCGCGCTTTTATGTGATTGGCGCGGGTTGTTTTTGAGAAACTTGCGCCAATTGGTGCGACTGTGAGGCTAAAAAGAGCGCTAATCAAGTTTGCTAAGTCAAAAACAAAAGCAAGCAACTCAGGGCTTGAAGACAGTATCTAGGCAAACCAGGAAGCAAGAAACAACGAGAAATCCAACCCAGAAAGCTATCTAAGCAACCAAACGAGAAACCAAAGAGACAAGACTCCCTAGCGGAGTCGCCTAATTGTTGTGGAGGTAAATCCTCTCTGTGGACAGAGACGATCCCTACTAGCCCAGACCGGGTCTAGCAACAATCACACAATGCTATCACGCAAGTTCCTAATTGAAAATAAAAAGTAGATGGTGAGAACCTACTTGGATTCCAATGCTAGTGTTCGTCGAAGAGATGTCGCCCTCGTTCCTTTGCCTTGGCTGGTCACGATCCCCATGATCTCCGTGATTGGACACCTGCACATGCAAAGAACAACACGAAAACAAGCATAAAATCTAGTAGATGCAATTATATATCGGTCAGAAAAGATATAACTCAACATCAAACATAAGACAATGAGAGTGGAACCATAATGATAGTCATCTATTATTAATAAATAACAAAGAAGAAAACAACCATTGTTCTGACGTCAAATCCTCCTTTGGCTGGGTAGTCAGCTACACAAGTCTTGCAAAGATTGTTGGGATGAGGAACAAGCCTCTCTCTCTTTGGGTGACAAGAATCTCCTTACTTAGATTTGGCCTTATGGGTGCAAAGAAGGCTCTTGCAGCTTCAAACTCTCTATCACTATGCTAGAATTGGAACTATTGTAACTATGACTATTGTGACTAGCTTGCTCAAGGCATAGAGGCAAGCTTTTATAGATAGAGAAGAAAGAGATAGGATCAACCACATTATTCATGGGATTGGCTTTATCACTTGGAAACTTCCATGAAAGGTGGAAAACCACTTTCCCTTCTATAGAGATTCGAAGCCAAACCATCCTAGCTCAACATAGATTCAGTTGGTGAATGGGTTGAAGAGAACCTTCGGGAGCTTGTTGGTTAAAAAATTTACTCAATTCGGTTGGCGCGAGTGCGACTCTGAGACAGAGCGCCAATAGTGCACCCTCTTTAGAGGATTTGCCCCATTGGCGCGAGCAGTAAACTGTGGACCCGCGCTAATGCAAAAAGAGCTATTTTCATGGGTATTCTGTAGGAGATGTCTTCAGGGCATATGAATCTCATACTTAGAGGAATATGATGCAAGTGGTTTTAGGTCATGTCACTTCTCACAGGTCCCAGAATGAGTCCTCCAATTTGCGGGAGAGGGGAAACAGGGACAGTGACAAATTGTTGTGTAATAGTCCATAATGACTTGTCTTTCATGACAAACATCATTTGTCACAACATGAATTTAATATTGTATCTTAGGTTGAGTATGGGCCTAGAAGTGACTCACAAAAGCCTTAGCTAAGAACCAAGCTCATGAACCTCCAATATCCCTGCGTCCTTCACCACCCCGATGGCTATAAGAGTGCTACCATGTCATTATAGCAGTAGGAAGGAAGAGACATGCTGGTCTAAGAAGCCCCAAGTTCAAGGGATAGATAAAATGCATCCCAAAGAAGATATTGAGACCTTCATGTAAGACAAAACCCAAATCTGCTACCATTTGAAGATACCCTACACTTGCCAACCATTCCATCAACGGATAAAGGAAATCTAGATAAAGGAAACCACACAGAGCTGAGAAAAGGGAGTTGCAACCAAAATTCATGATGGTCGGAAGAAATAGCAGGGAGAGGATGATAAAAGTGAAGTGAGGTATCATGTCAAAGAGCCCAGACATAGATCCAACCTAAAAAAATATGGAGGCATTGTAGGAATGAATGACTTCAATGCAACTGCATGTGATATGGTGTCGATCATCATCCCCAATGATTGAATTAAATGATGTTGGGCAGGGTGGCACCCTGTAATGCAGGAGCATAACCACCAGTAAATTCTTTTTGATCATGAGGGTCAAGAATTCATTTACTACAAGATGTGGGTTTTTTGAATTTATTTTAATTATTGGATATACTTAAGAAATTAATATTTAATTACAATTGTTATAAATTTGTATAAAATAGGAATTCATTGTAGTTGATTTATGATGGATATTGTAATTAGTTTAAATAAATAAGATATCTTCTAGATTTAGGAATTATATCCATAATGAGTGGATCTTAACAGATTGTTCCTTTTCTACTTAAACAAAACCTGTAGTTCAAGTAAAGGGTTCTGAGAGAGTGTGTGCATGAGTGTGGATTAATGTATTTTCTTAAGACAGAGACTAAATAAATTGACGAATTTTTTGTTATTGGATTACTGATGCTCTTCTTTGATTTGGGACTGCTTCCAAGTTCTTTGTTATAAATTTGTTTCAAATTTATGTTTAAGGTTTTTTTCCAGGGCTTAATGTGTATGTTGTAACTTCAAGGGTGCAATCAAAGCTACCATATACTTTTGCAATTAAATTATTTTGCATCGACAAGTTATCATGGATAAAAATCCTCTATGACGAGGTAGTTCTTGGCGTCATGTTATTCTACAATCATTGAACAAAAGAGTTCCATAGAGGCAACTTTATAAAGGAAAAATAAGGTGAGTTGTTTAATTATGGTTCATAGCATAGATCCCAAGGAGTAGTTGGCAATCAGGCAAGAGGTGGATTTTATTGAACCTGTTCGAAGCCAACCCCCAACTCATCTACATTGGAGTCGATTCCGACCTTAGTCGAGAGATTTTTTAAACAAAAAATGGAGAAAAACCTACCTCCGACTAGTCCTTGGTAAGTAGGCCCCAACCCATAGTCAATCCTTTCTATTTTGAAGATTTGGTTAGTCGACCCTAAACCCTAACTAGTGCATAATTAGTCGACCCTAACCCAATCGACAACATTTAAATAGGAAAATGGAGAATAGAACAAGTCGTCCATTTTGTATAATACTTAATAAAAGTGGGTTTTCAAAGGATTTTCTTGATTTTATTTAAAAGTGAATTTTTATATAATTGAGATTGGAGGAAAATTAATTAAGCTAGGCATTAGAAAGACCAGATCGACCTCCTAAAATGGACCTCCTAATGAAGATTATAAAAAAATAGTGGAAATAATAAAATAATATTAGATTACATCATAAAAATTTAGAAGGAAAAAAAAAAAAAAAAAAAAAAAAAAAAAAAACTATTTTTTCAACTTATCTCCGTACGATTTTACTCAAATTTTGAGCAGGATCACTCGTTGGATACAAAATTTAATTCCACATCCAAGGAATACCCATGTTACATACTTTCAATGGACCCTGCTACACGAAAAATGAGAAATACATGTAAAAACATGATTGTAATCACACTTTTCATGTATTTCTAATTTTTTTGTGTAGCAGGTTACATCGAAAGTATGAAACATGCGTACTCCTTGGATGTGGAATTAAATTCTACATACAACGAGTGCTTCCGCTCGAAATTTGAGTAAAATTGAAGGGCAATAAGTTGAAAATACGAGTTGAAAAGTAGTTTTCTTTATTTATTTTTTTATCTTTTTACATTTTTACTCCAAAAATGGTGAATTATCCCCCATGATTGACATCATCATTTTGAATCCTATTGGTTCTTATAAAGTTGATTTTGGTTGTACAAGTTTGTTTTGAGGCCCATTTTTTACCTCAAATTTTCTTTAATGAAAAGCATGTGTTGTTACCTTTACCAAATGAAGAAATCAAGGAAGAGGTAGGTCCCAACATGTCTCTTATGAGAGTAAATGATTTTTTGCGAGAAGCAAAGAAAGAAGAATTGCATTTTTGTTTAATTGGGAAACCACATGTATTTCTTGCCAGTATGAATTCAAATGATTTGTTTGAGACAATTAGAAATTTGTTAAGATCAATTTATTGATATTATTATGGTCAAGTTACCAAAAAGTTTACATCATATTAGAAGTAGTAGCCGCCATATTGATTTAATTATGTGATCTACTTTTCCAAATACATTTTCTTGTAGAATGACACCACAAGAAAATGAAGAGGTAAAAAGACATGTTCAAGAATTATTCTAAAAGGTCTGATTAAATAAAGCTTAAGTCCATTTGTTGTGTTGATGGTATTAAGTCCAAAAAAAGTGGAGGCTAGAGAATGTGTACTGAATCAATGGAGATTAATAAAATTACCATCAAGTATTGATTATCACTCCCACAGATTGATGATTTAATCGATTGTTTAAGTGAATCAAAATTATTTTCAAAAATTGATTTTAAAAGTGGATATCATCAAATTCGTATTAGAGAGGGTGATGAGTAGAAAACAAAATTTAAAACAAATCACGGATTGTGTGAATGACTTGTGATGCCCTTCAGACTAACTAATGCACCCAATACTTTAATGAGATCAATGAACGAAGGTCTAAAAGAATTTACAGACAAATTTGTCATTTTTTATTTGGATGATATTTTAGTGTATAACAAAACTAGGGAAGAACATCTACGACATTTAAAATTAGTTTTGGGCACGCTACAAAAAGAAAAATTGTTGATAAATTTAAAGAAGTGCAATTTTATGAAAGAGGAGTTAGTTTATCTGGGTTTTGTAATTTCTAGATGATGGACTAAATATGTATCCAGGTAAAGTGCAGAAAATTATAAGTTTCCCTATTCCATGAAATGTGTATGGGGTAAGAATTTTTCATAGGCTTGCTAGTTTGATAAAAAATTTACACTTGTGTGCACCAATTATTGAAACTATTAAGGAAATTAATCAGCGATTTAAGTAAATTGTAGTAGTAGATAAAAATTTAAATTGGTGAAGCAAAAGATTATTAAACAACCAATTTTAGTGCTACCTAATTTTCAAAAATCATTCCAAATGGAGATAGATTCTAGTGATAATGTTATTGGAGAAATTTTAAGCCAAGATGGATGAGCAATCACTTATTTTAGCAAAAACTTAAATGAAGCCACTAAAAAACACTCATTAAATCTATGTTATTGTGCAGGCTTGAAGAAGTGGAAACATTATTCAATGGAAAAGGGGTTTATTTTATACACCAACAATCTGTTAATTTTTCTTAGGGATACATTGTTCTTTGTTGTAGACAACTATTTTTAAACATTTTCTTATTACATTCACCCCATACCTATTAAAATTTATCAATTATGTAGAGAGAACACTAAACAAAGGAGTAAAAGAGATCAACAGAAGAAAAAGCATGCACACTAGAGATATTAGGATTTAGTCAAAGACTATGGAAAAACCCCACAAGGGGGAACCCATAATTCAATTCTTCTTCTTCTATTAGAAGTTCATCATTGTTCAAATGGGATACAAAGATCAGTTACATCGAGACATATTGTCTCACCAACATCAAGTTCATTAGGCCACTTAGGGCCAAACATATATCCAGTATATCAATTTGTCAAGAAGATGAGACATCCATCATTTTTGTATACAAGTGTTGACAATGTTGGACCCACTAACATTCAGGGGATCTCCCCGATATGAAGTCCCAAGTAGACGTCACACCATTTGGTGTAGGAGTCCCATCCGGTATAGAAGCCCGGTTTCCAAGTTCTTAAATATTTCCTTGGCACTAACTGTCACCAAGAGAGAAGGATGCAATGGTGCCTTCGAAAAGCAAGAAGGTATTCCTGGTGAGTGTTCAAGTGTAAATGTGTCAAATTTATTTTACTTTGGAGAGGGGAGGAAAGTGAGCCTCTAAGAGAGAGGTAGTAGTACCACCCAAGAGGAGACACACATGAACCAAAATTATTTGCCTAACATCCAGTGGAATAGTCCACAGAGGATGTGACAGTCATTACAACCAATAAATGAAAAAGTTTTGTCTAATATCCTACATAATAGTATACAAGGATGGGACAAAAATGAAAACCATTACAACACATTCTCAATAAGATAAGTACTAAAAAAACCGAAATATTTCAACTATATTAGCACATGTGAGAGAAAACATGAAGTACAAACATTCATAGAATAGTCTTACAAAAATTCATAATCCATGCATTAAGAATGTGTTGGCCTTGAACACTTATGTTATTAAGTAAAAGTTCCAAGACACATGCATACAATGGAAATCACTAGCTCCAGTAGTGGAGCATTGGAGCCACTCCTTGCTCCCCAAAAGAACTAGCTTATCTCTCCAATACTTTGTGGGTGGAGCCAAGGTGAAAATTCCTTTGATCTTAAAATTAGGGAGTATATATAACAATGAGGAGGTGATGATTCCCCTTCCTTGTGACTTATTAACTACCCTCATGACTATTTGACTTACTATGACTTTTCAACTTTACATGACTCTTCGTATTCCACACATGTCCTTTGGACTTTCACTTTAAAATACATTTTTGAAGCATATGTTACATCATTGGCCACAAGGTGTGGCATATGACCACTCATGACATGGCACTGCTGGCATGGACTGCTTGATGATGTGGCAATGTCAAGCCACTATTACTACTAAGTGTTGAATGTCTTCTTGAGAATTCTTTTCTTTTCACTTCTGCATGGCTTGGTGATAAGGAATCTTCAATGATCTTGAGTCTTGAATGGTGGTCGCAAACTGATGTCCCTTTGATTTCTTGTGATTGACCAAATCACATGTTCAACTAAAAGAGTGTCTTTCAGCATGTTTCCCTTCTTCATCTCTTTCTTCATCATCTCTTCATAGCATGGTAAGGTACATGTATCTACAATTCACTCATCATGAGAAGACATCAGTCCTAAAACCCCTAGTCTAAGATCGTGCATTCTGATGCAATAACTGGGTCGGAACCAGGTGACAAGTCGTGAGACAAGGCTCAATGACTATGCAGTTGTGCAATTCAAGTAGCCAAGGGTGAGTCTTGAGCCCTGATACTACACAGTGCACATTTCATACAGGACTGAGGGAAAAAATTGTGCAATTCTGAGAGCCAGTGAGATAGGCTAAGGGGATGAGCACTGAGAGGACATACTGCACAATTTCAGGACTAGGTCATAGCTAGAGGACTGAAACTGCATAGTGCGCAGTTCAAGGAGATCGTGTGAAGCCAAGTTGCTTGGTCAGGAAACCTTCTAAAAATGGCTAAGTGTAAGACCGATTAGACTAATGTGAACAATGATAAGACTTCAACTGTGATATCAAACTTAGAATACTTGACGACACAAAAACATAGATCACCCATGACCCATGAAAAATGAATTTCCCTCCATGTAATAACTTTATGACCAATTACAACATGTACGACACTTAAGATAGAATTTGGGACGACCGTGATGACACTTGTTCGATAGTTCTTAAAAATTTGTGAATGAGTGCGAAAAATATTTACATAGTTAGAGAAACTCATATACACAAATATAGACCCTTGAAACCATCATAACAAGCTTCTACACATTGTGTGACAACCAATCATGCTAAAATATGACAATTTACCCAATTTGAAAACGATAGTAAAATACTTCAAGAACGTACATTAAATGAGCTTCGATGTTTGGGACAACAATGTGCAAGACTAAGGAATGCTTTGAAATTGAGTGGAATCCAAACTTTTGTAGGGTGTTGTAGCATCTACAACACTTGGAAACATAATGGTCGAATTCCATCTTCTCTACCTCAGTTGAATTCTTCTGTGCAGGGCCTTGGTTCTTCAAGGAGTATTGATTCATCATGCAGATTACTTTAGTCTCCCCACTTGCCCCATGAATGGACATGTCCCATCTATGCCTTCTCGGTTGAACACAACATAAGATTCAATGATATTGCAATGTTTTGAGTTGGGAAGGGTAGTGTAGCTCGCGAGTTTAATATTTTCAGAGTATAATTTTTCATCTCTAGTGTTGCTCCACTACCAACAGACCTGGACAATACCCCAACGGAGTGATATAGGAACACAAACATTGCTCTACTAAGTGAGCTTGGACAATACCCTAGCAGAGTTGCTTGCTTCACCTCTCTCTGCAGTAAGCCTTTCTCTTATTTCCCCCTTATTTATTTATTTCAAAGTGGATTGTGCATCGACACTTCTTCATTTTTGGGCAGAAGAGGGATCCTGACTTATTAAGAGCAGAAGAAGTTGTTCCTTCATAGAAGCATATAAATACCTTTGATTTAGGTTTTCTCGTTTAGATTTTCCCCTTCTCCTCTTTAGTTGATTGTATAAGCATGAAAACATCAAAGCACAAAAAATTGATTATAGGCATAAGGTTTCCTAAATAGGCATAGGTTCATGGTTGGACCAAAACTCTCCTTATTGACGGATCATATTTTCTATCGGAACTTCATCGACCAAAAGCTATAACTGACACAAGGAAGGTGGACGCGAGGTTAGCCAAATGTTGAAGTGTCACAAGACTCTTTAGAGTTTGGCCACACACATACTAAGAAGCCACAACATGTTCATGCACAACACTTATTCACATGACAAAAACAAAGAAAAATTCAAACAAACAAGAAAGAAAAGACTATGTACACAATGTAGGGAACAACCCCAGATCATCATTGAAAGTAATGTTTTAAGTCTTAGCCATTGATAGGGAGAGATTCAATCTTCTCGTCAAGTGATTGAAGATGATAAGTGTGTTGGCCAAGCTTTTCGTGGACTATGAATGGCCCAATCCACAGGGATTGAAACTTAGTGTGTTTTCCTTTGTCCTCATGGGATTTATCCCACTTCAAGACTAAGTCACCCACACTAAAGTTGTTCTTCCTTGCAGACTTCTTGTTGATCCACCTATTGATACAGTTCCGGTGAAGTGAAAATTTTTCATTTGCTTTCAACCTTTCTTCTTATAATTTGTGAAGGGTGTTCATCCTACGTTGCACTAATAAACATGGCTTGCCTTGGAATTCTTGTGAAAGTTGGAGAGAAGGCAAGTAGATGTTGGGTGGGAGGGATTCTTTTCCATATACCAGGAAGTAAGGGGAGGTGTTCAGAGAGAGCTTTGGCATGACTTGGTCACTCCATAAATAATTTACCAAAGTGAAGTGCCAGTTTCGCTGCTCAGAGAATATAGTATTTTTTATGATACATGTGAGGTTATTATTTATGGATTTAGCGAGACCATTCCCCTGTGGATAATAATTAGCTAAATGTTTCAATACAATACCATTTTTCAATGAAAAATTGTAAAGTCTTAGCAATGAAAAGTATGTTGCATTATTAAAAACAAGTGAAGTAGGAATGTAAAACCTAGAAATGATGTTCTACTGAAGGAAATTTATGACTTCCTGATCATTCACATATTTGAGCAGAACTTCTTCTCTCGACCACTTGAAATAATAAGTGGCAGTGATAATATAGTGGTGTTACTTCGATGAATGCGAAAAGATTTTTCCAATAATATCCAAGACCCACTATTGAAAAGGTTCTTCCATTGCAATAGGCTACATTGGGGTGGCTGACTTCGTGTTTTTTTCAACACACCTCTAAAAAACTGGACACTTGCATGGGTAAGCATGAGGATCCTTGAATAATGTAGGCCAGTAAAATCCTACCTGCATGACTTTATATGTTGTTGTGTTACCTGCAAAATGTCCCCCAGCTGGTCTGTCATGGAGATCACACAGTACTTTCTCTGAATCATGTGCTTCCAAACACCTGAGCAGTACTCCATCATGGTTCTTTCTAAAAAGAACGCCATGGACCAATTGGTAAGATAATTATTTGAGTCTAAGTGCCCTCGCTTACCATGCAGATAGATGAGAGGGCACAGTGTCGTGCGTTGGGTGTAGTATATGGTATAAGAATGGACCAACATTTAATTGTCAATCCAAGAGTTCTTGAACTTTGAGACACAACACTGGAAATTACAAAGAAAGACTCCAACAACCAGCAAAACAAAACCCTAATTTGTCCTGCAAACAACAATTATTATCCACTTCAATCCTGCAATCAAAAGTATTCATTAAAAGTGAAACACTTTTCTTTCGAAATGATTAACAACCTTCTAAGTCTTGGAAAACAGTGCATAAATTCTTAATTCAATTCCTACACTAGATTTGATAATTTCATTAAAAGAAAAATAACTTGATCAATCTAGACACTAGCTACTTCACTCATTAATGTATCAAGTAAACTGAGATTTCAAACTAGATAAATAATCAAAAGCATCAAAAGAACACATGTCTCAATCCAATCAATCCCACAAAAGCTCTTAAAGGAGTCATAAAAGACATCGAAATATTCTTGTACAATCTTGATTCTAATTCTCTGGTTATTCCAATTCCTGCACTCAGTTCTTGTACTAGGGAGGACAAAAAAAGTCTTGTACTCTATTCCTGTATTGACAAAAATAAAGCACTTTGTATTGTAGTCTAATTTACCTCACTTTCTATTCTGTATATGATGAAAATATCATTTTTCTAATGTGCTTCAAATCATTCATTAAACATGAAAGTAAAAAGAACCTTGATCAATCCCAAACCAATCAAATAAATCATTCAGCCCCTTTTAAATGATCTTAAAGAAACTCTATGACAGAAACTAGAAATTATTAACAGTTAAGAAAATCTTGTGCTATGAAGGTAACTATTGCAAATTTCAGGGCTTCTCACAACTGCAGTCAAGGCATCATAAATTATTTATCCTAACTTAGGCACAAACCAAATGATTTAGGTGAAAAAAAACTTTGTATCCGTCTATTGTGAATTCAAAATGAGAAAAGAGAGTAACCATAACCAATCTTTAGTGCACAAAACGTTCTATAATGAATACTTGTGGTAAATTTGAAATAAAAAAGAATCACTAAGCCATTCGAGATATCCAACAAAAAAGGAGTATGCAGGAGACTATGTTCCCACACTTCATAGTTATGTTCTTGCACTCCATTGTTACATTCCTGCACTGAGAATCCACAAATTCATATCTTCACGGTTACAAGTATTTCAAAGCATGAATATATTTTGAATAAGGCCAGAAAAATATTGTTTTATCTATCCCCAACAATGGTGAGGTTTTGAAAGGGCTAGGCTTACCAAAGACCAATGAAAAATCAAGTTTCATCATAGATACATGGTAATAAGTTAATCAAAACACACAGTATCGTGAAAGAAACTCACTCCAGTGTTTGTGCAACATACAAGATTGAATCATAACCTTAACTCAATGAACCCACTTGACAGCAAATTTAAAATTTCATATGCTTTTAACTCTTAATAATGTCGTCATAGAATGATATGCAATCGATAAAGATTCAAATCTTTGTTATCGTTAACATTTAAAGGAAGATCTAAACATAACAGGGTTGCAATTCTTCAAGATACAAATGTAACATCTCAGATCTAAGCTAATGAAAATCCATTGCATACTCTTTCATTGCAAGGTCTGCAAAGCACACATATAAACTCCAAATCTAAATCAATACAACTTAGAAAACCAAGCTTGTGTATTAGTGTTTGCAAATATTTTAAAAATTCAGATCTATTTTGTAAGCATCCATCAATCATACAATTCATATCTTTTAAGTGAGAACAGAGTATTTGAAAAGAAATGAAAGAATATTGAGCAAGTTACACAAGAATATAATATTCAACCAATAAACATGCACACCACAATGATCTATTTCAAAAGAAAACCACACACTACTATCTAACAGAGGTGTGACAAGCTGGATTGGTTGGGCCCAAACCAACCAGCTTGCACCCTTCTTAAAAAGAAGTTAAATTACAAAGTAGAGAAAATTATTAACAAAATGTAACAATGATAAAAAGAGAACCTGACATTTGTCTTTTTATTAAGAAAATCTTAGTCCTTAGTACATCTTGAGCTCAGTAATTCAGATCCAATTGATCGTAGATTAGTAACCCCCAAAACTTAATACAATAGCATCAAGACATGGAATGGCCTTCTTTCCTCCATTACATAGCCATGATTTGGCTTTTATATAATTTAAAATTACATGACAAGCTTTGAATAAGCCAAACCAAGAATAAATTGAATGAGAGGGGATCGTAACAACTTCCAATTGAAAGGAGTTATATTACAACCAATATCTAATCAAGGAGACACAAATCTAATACTTAATTTCCATTTGTTTGCAAATCTAGGCATATTTTGGAATTATGGAAAAAGCACCATTTTTTATAAAACTGCCTCAAATATCCTTGTGTATCTCTTAAACCAATTCGAATTTTGGAAAGTTGTTTGGAAGAGACCTAGCTTGTCATGTTTCCAACAACAACCTATCTTGGAATTTTCTAATTCAATTCCATTTCCTCGTAAATAGTGCCCGAAGTTGATTGTTTACCTACTTTTGCAAATGTGGGTTTTCCCTGATTCTCTATAAATCTGCCTCAAAGACCCCTTCAAATATCCCAAACGGTTGTGAATTCTAGAAAACTACCCTCCTTACACTCAATTTCCTATACTGGGAGAAATACCCATGTTCTGGAATTTTCATATTCCACTTCATCTACACGCAAATATGGGAGGAAGTTGTTTGTTTGAAAACCACTGTGAATTTAGGGTTGAAGCACCAATTATTCCCTAAAAATCCAACTGTACAACATAGTTGAATTTTGACTGATTTGGAGGTGTTCAAACAACATTTTGAACAAAAAACCTTTCCCATATTTTCTTGAAAATGTGTCAATGTACGAAAGCCCAAATTTGGGTGCTCTTTAATGCAGGAATGTTTCTCTTTAGTGCAAGAATAGGTCAATGAAAGATAATTCCACCTCTGACTGTCAAAAAGGATCCAAGATCATTCCAAATGCATGTTTGTACTACTAGCTATCATTTTCCTTCGTGGCAAGCTTAAGTGATGAAGTGGTCCACATATACTTGGTGCAGGATCCTTATGCGACACAAGAACAAGAAAAACTACATTAAAAACATTTTCATAATCACTAATCCTATAAATGCGTATAATGAAGGTATTCTTGTCTAAAATACAACCCAAATGCAAATCTTCACTATTGCATTAAAAGAATGTAGAAAGAGTTCATAAACTGGTAAAACAAGGGAATAAGTAGGGCATCATATGAATAAAAAGGTTCATTAAGTACAACAATTCTAGGGCCTAACATCCCCCTATGCTGATCATCTTGCATGTCCTCATGCAAGAAAATCAACTGATATACTAATGTTCCCTTGCAAAAAACCAAAATTGAACCATAATGCTCCTACAACATATGTAAACAAATGTTCCCTGCTAGATTTGATTATTCTAAAAGATAATGCACGTTGGTTCGTTTATGTACTGGATTATTTATTCATTAAGACTGATCCAAAGAAAGTTTAATACCAGGGTTGCTATAAAAAACACTAAACTACAAGTATAATGTCATAATGAAATAGTCAAACATCAAAATTTCGATAAAGTATCCCAAAAGTAGCCTTAGTGAGACATTTTTCACCTCAGTATCCTCATTGCAAATAAAAGTGACATGATTTGAAAATCATAATGTTAAAGATGGATGGAAATAGGGAAAAATAAATATGACAAAATGATACGTTTTGAGGATGACCATATTACCATCACCCAAGCACATAGTTGAAGCTCCTCTTGCTCAAGCAAAGTGAATCACCTATTCTAAGGGTCACACATCTATTAAAACCTTCATACTTCTGAAAGATAGAACTCCAAAGCACATTACCGAAAGGATCTTAAAGCCATTCTCAGAGAGATATGACAATGAGTTCAAGTAAATACAAAAATAACCAAGTAAATCATAGTGTAAAATTAACTTTGATGCCACATGCATGGCCCATCTGCTAGTAGGCATCTATAGCCTCGACAAGGATTCCTTTTAATCCAATGAAATGCATGTGTCCCACCTATTAGATATAAATTTAGAGTCAATTGAAAGAATTTACATTTGTTTAGAAATTAATTGAAGTTCATTGTCCTGGCTTGGTAACCAACTAACGATAGTGCCATTCACAAGAACTAACAAGAATGAACAAATGGACTCGTGATGAGACCTCTTGTCTTCCATCTTTTCAGTTGAAATCCATTACCTTGGCTTGGTGACTAGTAGCGGTAATGTAATTCTTGTTAGGACCCATGATCATGGTAGGTCGGCTCGTAATGAGACCTTCCATCCCTCAATTAATCATTTTAAAAGAAATTCTGATTATAATTAACCTTAAATAGGTAACTTAATAGGTGGGGAGGCAAATTTGATCCTTAAGATCACGAGATGGCGTGGAAAGTTTTTAATTACTAATCTTTACCGGTTGGTCATTCTACCTTAAAGACTCATTTTAAAGAAAGCATCTAAGATAATGACTGAAAGATTCCTCAATTTGATCGTGGTAGGGTTATCATGACAACTCATTAGGTTTTTATTTGTGTGGCCCACCATAGGAATATTTTCATCCATATCTTTGAAGAGAAACTTGAAAAGGTTTCTTGGATGAAAGCTTGTTAGAATGAATAGGTCAAAAGGAAGTTTTAAGATTATGGATGGAAAGTATTAAATATAATAATAGCAATCCCCATAATTGACATAATGAATAATCTTGGCCAATAATCAAAGTCCTTTATAAAATATGATGCATTAAGAGTGAATTTCTTCTGACAAGTCTCACCACAAGAGTGCTTAATGACAAAAAATTCAATAGTTTTCCTTAGGACTTGGAGTTTCAAGGGTGTTATTGTAACAATTTTATTTCAAATGACATTTTTATTCATTGCTCTTATCCTACCCTACCCTAATTTAAAGGGAGGAATATCTCCTTCAAGTGTATGAGTACTTCCAATGTAGCCACGTGCGTAACAGAATGCTAAATATACTCATGCTCAGTTTTAAAGAATACGCTTCAACACATACTAGAGTATGAGAAACCAGTTGCTTTAATTGATATGGTACTAAGAGTTGTCAAATGATGAGGGAATAAGGTGTGTTGATGACTACTTGAAACTAGGATTCAATGGGATCCACATATTTATGATTCTCCAACTTGTACAAATCTTCCACAACTTGATAATCACTCTTTGGGAGGCATGAGGGATCTGGTGAAAGACAAAAGAAAAATCCCTCAAGTTTAGGCTCAAATATCTTCTTTTTAGATTAACAAGAATGGTTAAGGGAAATTTTAGGGTTTTGAGTTTCAACAACAATTTCATAATAGGTTTCAATCAAAGATTTCTCCTCTAATGGTATTTGAATTAGATCTTCCCAGGGTGAATGTTCTATAGTGATAGGAGGTGTTTCCAAACTCACCCCTTCCCCCAACCTCGAAGATATATTATTTTATTCAGTAGGGGAATCAACGGGAAGAATAGGTGTTTTATATTATTGTGAAACCTCCTTGTTTTGGTTAAGGTTTCGGCTATGGTTTGGATTTAGATTAGGATTTGGGTTAGGCTTTGGACTAGGGTTAGGTCTAGGGTTTGGATTAGGGCTAGGTCTAGGATTTGGATTAGGGCTAGGTCTAGGATTTGGATTAAGATATGGAATAGGGTTTGGTTTAGGGTTTGGATTAGGGTGTGGGTATGGATTAGGATAAGGGCTAGGGTATGGATTAGGGATAGGTCATGGATCAGGATAAGGTTGCACAGGTAGTTGGGACCATGGAGGAGGATGACTTGGTAGTGTAAGTGAAAATTGTGGTTGTTGTTGAAGTAATTGATTTTGAATGAAATATTTCCCTATGGAGGAGGATGCAAACCATTCCTCAAGCCATGGGGATATTTAACTCGAGGATGAGGTCTGGGGGGGGGGGGTTGTTGTGGCCACGAAGTAAGGTATTCAGTTGGACGGGGATCAAAAGTTTCCCATGGAATTTTAGGATTATAAATATGTTGAGGAACCTGCTCAGGATAGTAAGCATTAGTATAAGTATTAAATGGTGATGGGTTTTTAGTTATACCTGGCGGTTGATTCGATTCCTTACTTGATTTCCTGAGTACCTTTAGTAATCTTAGAAGTGATGGGAAATATTCTGTTGCATTAGCCTCTTCACAAATTCTACAAAGTTTCAGGCTAATAAGTGGACACTTTCCATGGAAGTGTTTCTTTCTATAGTTAGCACAAAATATCAGCAATGGTTTTTCATCCTTCTTCTCTTCTTCTTGCAAATCATCCAATTTTGAAATCAAATATTTAGTAATATTATATTTGTGTCAATTTTGAAATCAAATATTTAGTAATATTATATTTGTGTTCAAGAAAAATATTAAATTTTGCACTTGTGAGTTCTTCATTGGATGATTTATATGTCTCTGTAACAACATCAAAACTCCTAATCGAACGATTCCTCAAAATGACATTTTCCTATTCTCAACAAGCCAACTGGTATATTTTGTTATCACATGGATTAGTATATATAGGGGGGTTCTTACAACACCTAGGAAATGAAAATACTTTAAACAACCAAGATATGTAGGAAAGAAATAAATTCAAAGAAAAAAAACTTGCAAGAGAAACTAGGTGAAAATCAAACCAAAGTACAATCGGTTACCAAGCTCAATCCCCTATGTGCCTCCCCAACAATGACGCCAAAAATTTGGGTGCAGTATATGGTATAAGAATGGACCAACATTTAATTTTCAATCCGGGAGTTCGTGAACTTTAATACATAGCACTAGAAATTCTAAAGAGAGACTCTAGCAACCTGCAAAACAAAACCCTAATTTGTCCTGCAAACAACAATTATTATCCACTCCAATCCTGCAATCAAAAGTATTCATTAAAAGTGAAACACTAATCTTGAAAAATCATTAACAACCTTCTAAGTCTTGGAAAACAGTGCATAAATTCTCAATTCAATTCCTACACTAGATTTGAAAATTTCATTAAAAGAAAAAGAACTTTATCAATCTGGACACTAGCTACTTCACTCATTAACGTATCAAGAAAACTGATATTTCAAACTAGATAAATAATAAAAAGCATAAAAGAACACATGTCTCAATCCAATGAATCCCACAAGAGCACTTAAAGGAGTCACACAAGACATCAAAACATTCTTTGACAATCTTAATTTTCATTCTCTAGTTATTCCAACTCCTGCACTCAGTTCCTGTACCAGGGAAGACAATACAGTTCCTATACTCTATTCCTGCACTGGGAAAAATAAAACACTTTTTATTGTGGTCTACTTTACCTCACTTTCTATTCTCTATATGATGAAAATATCATTGTTCTAATTTGCTTCAAAAATTCATGAAACATGAAAGTAAAAAGAACCATGCTCAATCCCAAACCAATCAAATAAATCATTCAAGCCCTTTTAAATGAACCTTAAATAAATTCTATAACAAAAAATGGAAATTATTAATAGTTAGTTGAATCTTATGCTATGAAGGTAACTAGTGCAAACTTGAAGGCTTCTAATAACTGCACTCAAGGCATCATAAATGATTTATCCTAACTTAGGCACAAACCAAATGATTTAAGTGAAAAAACACTTTGTATCCTTCTATTGTGCATTCATATGAGAAAAGAGAGTAACCATAACCAAGTCTTAGTGCACAACACATTCTATAATGAATACTTGTGGTTTTGAAATAAAAAAGAATCACCAAGCTATTCGAGATATCCAATAGAAAAGGAGTATGCAGGAGACTATGTTCCTGCACTTCATTGTTGCGTTCTTGCACTCCACTGTTACATTCTTGCACTGAGAATCCACAAATTTAGGTCTTCACGGTTAAAAGTATTTCAAAGCATGAATATATTTCGAATAAGGCCAGAAAAATATTGTTTTATCTATCCCCAACAATGGTGAGGTTTTGAAGGGCCAGCCTTACCAAAGACCAATTAAATCTCAAGTTTCATCATAGATACATGGTAATAAGTTAATCAAAACACATAGTATCGTGAAAGAAACTCACTCCAGTGTCTGTGCAACATACAAGCTTGAATCATAACCTTAACTCAATGAAACCACTTGACAATAAATTTAAACCTTCATATGCTTTTAACTCTTAACAATGTCGTCATAGAATTATATGCAATCGAGAAAGATTCAAATCCTTGTTATCATTAACCTTTAAAGGAAGATCTAAATATAATAGGGTTGCAATTATTCAAGATACAAATGTAACATCTCATATCCGAGCTAATGAAAAGCCATTGCATACTCTTTCATTGCAAGGTCTGCAAAGTGCACAAATAAACTCCAAATCTAAATCAATACAACTTAGAAAAACAAGATTTTGTATTAGTGTTTACAAATATTTAAAATGATAAGATATAGGTTGTAAGCATCCATCAATCACATAGTTCATATCTTTCAAGTGAGAACAGAGTATTTGAAAAGAAATGAAAGAATATTGTGCAAGTTACATAAGAATATAATATTCAACCAATAAACATGCACACCTCAAAGATCTATTTCAAAAGAAAACCACACACTATTATCTAATAGAGTTGTGAAAAGCTGGATTGGTTGGGCCCAAACCAACCAGCTTGTACCCTCCTTAAAAAGAAGTTAAATTACAGAGTAGAGAAAATTATTAACAAAATGTAACAATGATAAAAAAAGAGAACTTGGAATTTGTCTTTTTATTAAGAAAATCTCAGTCCTTAGTACATCTTGAGCTCAATAATTCAGATCTATTTGATCAGAGTGGATTAAACCCCAAAAGTTAATCCAATAGCATCAGGACATGGACTCGCTTGTTTTCCTCCATTACAGAGCCATGCTTTGGTTTTTATATAATTTAAAATTACATGACAAGATTTGAAAATGCCAAACCAAGCACAAATTGAATGAGAGGTGATTGTAACAACTACCCATCCAAAGGAGGTATATTACAACCAATATCTAATCAAGGAGACACATATCTGATACGTAATTTCCATTTGTTTGCAAATCTAGGCATATTTTGGAATTATGGAAAAAACATAATTTTTTATCAAATTGCCTCAAAGATCCTTGTGTATATCTTAGATCAATGCGAATTTTTGAAATTTGTTTGGAGGAAACCTATTTTTTCATGTTTTCAAGAACAAATTCTCTTGGAATTTTCTGATTCAGTTCCATTGCCTCGTAAATAGTGCTCGAAGTTAACAGTTTGGCTACTTTTGCAAATCTGGGTTTTACCTCATTTTCTACAAATCTGCCTCAAAGACCCCTTCGGATCTCCCAAAGGGTGGCGAATTCTAGAAAAATTCCCTTGATATACTCAATTTCCTATACTAGGATAAAAACCTATGTTCCATAATTTTCATATTCAACTTCATCTGCACACAAATCTAGGAGGAAGTTGGTCATTTGAAAATTGTTGCAAATTTGGGGCTAAAGCATTAATTATTCCCTAAAAATCCATCTGTACGACCTGGGTGCATTTTGAATGATGTGGAGGTGTTCAAACAATGTTTTGAACAAAAAAATTTCTATGTTTTCTCGAAAATGTGTCGATGTACGAAAGCCCCAAATTAGTTGCTCTCTAGTGTAGGAATGTTGCTTTTTAGTGAAGGAATAGGTCAGTGAAAGATGAGTCTACCTTTGAATGTAAAAAAAGGATCGAAGATAATTCCAAATGCGATTTTCCACTACCAGATAGCATTTTCCTTCGTGGCAAGCTTGAATGATGAAGTGGTCAACATATACTTAGTGTAGGATCCCTATGCGATGCAAGAACAAGACAACCAACATTAACAACATTTTAATAAGCATGAATCCTAGAAATGCATATAATGAAGGTATTCTTATATAAAATACAACCCAAATGAAAATCTTCTCTATTGCATTAAAAGAATGTAGAAAGAGTTCATAAATTGGTAAATCAAGGGAATAAGTAAGGCATCATATGAATAAAAAGGTGCATTAAGTACAACAATTATGTGGCCTGACACCATGCTCAAGTTATTGGCACACATATGTATACCAAGAGTCCATGATAGTAGTGGGGGGAGATTGCTCAACATTGTATATTTTGATTTCTTTCTCCCATCTTGAGAGATCTTCTTCGTCCTTTGTGTCCATTGTTTCTGTTGCTAGTTGAAAAAGACCATGCCCTTGATTGTGTGAACTGGTTTGATTTCTAAGTCATATTCATGTAGACTAGTCATCTAGTTTGCTCTTCTCTCACCCAACTCTTCTTGAACAAAGAGTGATTTGATTGTTGGGTGGGAACAAATATAATATAGTGTTTTTTCATAAGATAGGGCTGAAAGTGCTTCATCGCCTTGTATACTCCATAAGCCTTCTTATCAATGGCGAGATAGTTGAATTCGGGTCCTTGAATACTAGCACTCATGAAATATATAGGCTTCTCATTGTTCTGATCATCCTTTTGTGTGAACATAGTGGAAAGAGAAGTGTTAGAAGCAATGGTGTAGAGAAAACAATATATGTTGAAATATGGTATGTATAATGTGGGTGCTTCTGCAATAGATTGCTTGATACAGGAAAACACGTCCTTTTCCTTCTTATCCCATTTGTAGATTGTATCCTTCTTCACCATCTCTTGTATTGGCTTGACAGTCTGAGTATAGTCAGAGATGAACTTACGTAGGAAGCTAATTTTCCCTAGAAAGGACTGCATATCATTTTTGTTCACTAGGAAGGGAATCTGCGTAATTTCTTTGACCCTCTTCGAGTCTAATTTAATCCCACTCTTAGCAATGATGTGGCCCAAGAGGTTGCTCTAGGACACTGAAAATATACTCTTCTTGGGATTAAGAGATATCATGTACTTTTGACATAGCTCGAAAATTTTATTCAAGTGGCGTATGCGATCGAATCTTTGTTTAGAAAGCATTGTAACATCATCAAGATAAACCACTATGCTTTGTACAATCAAATCCCCAGAATGTGATGTCCAAGGCACGTTGGAACGTAGAACCAACATTAATCAACTCAAAATGGAATTCTCTTAATTGCGAATGTGCCCCACTTTTTGTGGAAAGTCATTTTAAGTCTGTTAGGCTTTGAGACTAGAAACTGGTTGTATCTTGAATATCCATCCAAGAGAGAAAACATTTTTGGCCTTGATATTGTTTGTAGTATCAGCTCCATATATAGCACATGGTAGTTATCTTTGTCTTAGGCGCGGTTTAAATCAACACATAAGCAGATTTCCCCAGACTTCTTTCTTACTGAACTAAATTTGACACCCAGGTAGAATGTCACACTTTGCATATGATCTGAGCATCCAACAAATTCCTTAAATCCTTTTGAATTAGAGGCTCAAGTGTTGAGTGTACCTTTCGTAGATTTTGTTGAAATAGCTTGACCCCTTCTTTTATCAGAATCGCATGTTGGATAATTCGTGTGTCATAAGTTTTAATTTCATCATACGTCAATACGAATACATCTCAATATTCCTTGAATAAGTGGATAAAGGCTTGCCACTCCTATGGTGTTCAACAAGTACCAAGATTGACAAACATCAAATCCTTTTCTATTCCCAATTTTGTTTGTTCGTGCGACATCGGAACTATGGGTTTTAGCATTAACAAGTCCCCTTAAGCGGTTATGCAAATCAAACAACTTTTACAGTGATACCACACCTTTTAGCATGAGATTTCCTCTACTTGCATTGCCTTCATCTTGCAATTCCTTCTCGTGCTTGTCTTCATCGATCATTGCGTCCTTGAAAACATCAGTGTTTATCATAAAATGCAGTATATGTTTTTCATCATTAAAAACATGTAAATTAGTAATATTATTAGGGACGGATGGTTTAACGGTGAAAACCTAGTAGCATCATTTACCAATGCATCCTCAGTTGCATTATTCATTCTAGGAACATAAATAATGTTAAAATCTTGGAATTTTGAAATCAAACGCCATACGTCTTGTTGATAACTCTTGAGAGGAGGTGACACACAATTTACAGTATCACGTACCTGTCGCACAACAAATTTTGAGTCTTCTACTGCTTTTAGAATCACAACGTTGATGTCAACATCTCTTTGAAAGCCCAAGATGAGTTCCTCGTATTCTACAGTGTTGTTCGTGCACTCGGATTCCAAGCGGTTAGAGATCATATGTTTTCTCTGTAGTGGATCTATTAAAACACAACCATCTCCAAAGCCCTCTTGTGTTTTGGAACCATCAAAATACAAAGTCCACATATCATATGTACAAGGACTGCAAACTATACTAGTACTATTATTACTATTACTACTTATAATACAAGTCTCATTTTCACCAGTTGGACTGGAAAGGAGCTCCAACTATGTTTCTGGTGGGACTGAGGATTGCTGTGCAAGATAACACCCCAATTGAGTTCCCAAAAAGAAATTTCCAAAGATAAGTTATGTGAAAGCCACTGGTTCATTATGTCCATTCAAGGGAGTAACAATATGTTTCATGTATCTCTCTGATTTCACTCGGATTTGATTGTTTCTACCCTTGCACAGAAGCCATAAATGTGACCAGTCCATAGCAAACTACCCTTGTAGCTTGTTGTACTAATCTCTACTCAACATACTCCATATGCTTTCGAAATGTCCACAATCACTATGTTGATAGATTGGTGGACTCACTCATCAAATGATAAATAGTTAATCACATCTCTAAGTTCACCAATTGTGTGGACAAGAGTCTTGTCCAGATGAATGATTTGTGAATCTTTTTGGTCCCATTTTTTGTTGATTTTCTTGGTGACATATTATGTCTACTAATGCACCAGAATCAACCAAGCAATTGTGTACATTGAAATTGAAGATTCAAAAGTTAAAAGAGATGGAATGCATAGTGTATTTGCATCCATTGTTAAAGCAATAAGTACAAATTCGAGGGAACTAGAGGACGTACCAGATCCCTTGTGCAAAGAAAGATCATTATCTGTGGTGGACCGCTTAAGTGCGTGTAAGGGGATGTCCTGTTGGCTCGTGATATTTGTTAGTTCGAACATTTATATATTCACACAAGTCTTCTTCATGTCTTTAATTATGTTATAATATAAAGTGGCACAAATTTCCGAAGTGTCTGGGGGTGTGACTTGGTTTGTGGCTTCTAGAATGATGGTATTTCTCTTACTGCTTACAGAAGCACTTTTCATTGTAGCTTCATTCCCATACTTTCTCTTAGAGTTATGTGTTGAGATGACGAGTGTACTGATGTTTCTTAACATATTTTCTTTGAGTTTATACTTCTTGAACCCTAGCTCGGTGGCCAACCATTGGCTTCTAATATTCTACCAGTTGGTCTGCTTCTGGGCCAGACCATCACTCAAAAGCTATTTTTTGGCCATGTTCTTTTCGGCTGTGAATATGAAATTGAACATGTTTACTGCGTGCCCCACACTTGGAGTCTCTTAGGTTGCAATAACTTATTTATTTTCCTCTGCAGGATTAGTTTTCTCATCAACAAGTATCACATAAATAAGGTGCGTAGAAAGAACATTCATGGTGTGATTCCATTGTGCCCATGTTTTCTTAGAATGATATTGTTGATGATATGAGCAATATTGGTCTATGCTTATACTTTTGATATTCAATACAACATTTGAGCTCTACGCAGACTTAGCCAGTTGGTTGTTGCTACTGTCAGAATTTGTAATCCTTTTGAATAGATTGAACTTGGGAGGCTTGCTGCTCACAGTGGTCTCGCTTGAACTTTGTTTCAGCTCTACTAGCTCATTTGATAGAGTCTTGATAGTACGGGTCAAGCTCTCAAGATCAACAATTTATTTTTCTTTGGCCTTACTTGTGGAGGACTGAGATATTTTACCTGTGCCTTTGGAGTCTTTGGTTGGTTCATCATCTACAGTGACTCCAATCACGCACAAGCTTTTTCAATTGTGATTGCCTCTTCATAATTTTTTGTTAAAGTTTGTTTTGCAGTTCTCTTTACAAACTACACAATGTTGGTTAGCAAGGAAGAAGTGTAATAATTGATGGTGATGGAGTCATGAGGTTTAGAGTTTACTGGGAACTTATTGAGAATATAATTAAACTTCTGATTGAAATCTTTCACTTTTTTCCTTATGCTCCATCTTGAGACTGCCTAGCTCTTTCAACAACATGGTGACGACCTTGTCATCAACAAATTTCTCAAGGAAATTTTTCTTAAACCCCCTCCAGTTTTGGATGGAATTCAAAGGAAGATTATGATACCATACATCTTCTTTGCCACCTAAGGTACACATAAAAAGTCTACATGTAACACCACCATAGCATACATCAAGTGTCGACAGATGTAGGTAGAAGTTGTCTAAATGATCCTCCGCCTTTACTATTTTGTCAGGGTCGTACTTAGTTAGGATATTTTTCAGATTCCTTGGCATATTTTGTAACACACCCTCTAGTGCAAGTGGGCCTTGAGACATCTAATCTAGATCTTGGTCTACCATGTCTTGGTCGTTGTCTTCCCCTTCTTCTTTATAATATGACTGGCCTTATTCTTCTTCTTCTTCTTCTCCATGCAACCCATAGAAAGTATCATCCAAGAGCACTATGTTATGATCGTCACCGCCATTTAAGGTTGGAATTTGTTCTAGTTTTTCTACGTTTTCTTCAGAGTTTGCTAACTCTTCAAGGGTGGTGAGAACCAACTCTTCAACTATTGAGACCACTATCCCAGCGAGGGTGGTTTGGTTCTTCTTCGGAAAATATGGAAGAGTTTATATTCCGAGTATCAATCCAATAGCTCTCGTAAACTTTCAAATGATGGGGCAGATGGTCCAGATCTAATAGTAAGATAATTTGTAAGGTTTCGTAGTTCCAGGCTGAGAATAATTACCAACTTTAGGAATATGCGTAGGGGAGTTGTTGGGAAGGTTACTGCCTTGACCGGAGGAATTGAGATTGGGGTTGGTGGGGTTATCAGCCATAAAAGTCTGCCCACCCTCCTTCTAGCACCATAAATGTTGACGGTGCTAGACCCGCCAACATTCAGGAGATCTCCCGATATGAAGTCCCAATTAGACCTCACATCATTTGGTGTAGGAGTCCCATAAGGTATAAAGTACCGATTTCCAAGTTCTTAAATATTTTCCTTATCTCTAATTGTCAGCAAGAGAGAGGGATGCAATGGTGCCTTCGAAAAGCAAGAAGGTGTGTCTGGTGAGTGTTTAGTTGTAAATGTGTCAAAGTTCTTCTACTGCGGAGAGGGGAGGAAAGTGATCCTCTAAGAGAGAGGTAGTAGTACTACCCAAGAAGAGACACGCATGAACTGGAAGGATCCATCTAACATCCAGCGAAATAGTCCATAGAGGATGCGATGGTCATTATAACCAACAATGAAAAAGGTTTGTTTAATATCCTGTGGAGTATTCCACAAGGATGGGACAACAATTTCAACCATTAAAACACATTATCAATAATATAAGTTCTAAAACAACCAGAATGGTTCAACTATCTTAGCACATGTGAAAGAAAACATGAAGTACAAACATATGCAGAATAGTCTTACAAACATTCATAATCCATGCATGATGAACATGCTGACCTTGAAGGCTTTTTTTATTAAGTAAAATTTTCAAGACACATGCATATGATGAACATCATTAGCTCTAGTGGAGCGTTGGAGGCACTCCTTGCTCCCAAAAATAATTAGCTTATCTCTCTAACGCTTTGCAGGAGGAGCCAAGGTGAAAAGTCCTTTCTTACAATGAGGGGGTATATATAATAATGAGGAGGTGATGCTTCCCCTTCCTTATGACTCTTTGACTACCCTCATGATTGTTTGAATTCATATGACTTTTCAAATTTACCTGACTCTTCGTATTCCACACATGTCCTTTGGAATTTCACTTTAAAATACATTTCTGAAACATATGTTACATCATTGGCCACAATGTGTAGCATATGACCACTCATGACATGACGTGACATGATAATGCTGACATGGAATGCTTAATGATGTGGCACTGTCAAGCCACTGTTGATGCTGAGTGTTGAATGTATTTTTGAGAATGTTTTTATTTTCACCTCCGCATAGCTTGGTGATAAGGAATCTTCAATGATCTCAAGTCTTGAATGGTGGTCGCAAACTGATGCCCCTTTATTTTCTTGTGATTAATCAATTCGCCTGTTCAACTACAAGAGTGTCTTTCAACATGTTTCCCTCCTTCATCTTTTTCTTCATCATCTCGTCATATCATGGTAAGGTACATGTATTTGTAATTAACTCATGACGAGACGACATCGGTTTGAAAACCCCCTAGTATAAGATGGTGCATTCTCATCCGATAATTGAGCTAGAACTAGGTGATAGGATGGGAGAGAAGGCTCAATGACTGTGTAGCTGCATAGTTCAAGTAGTCAGGTGTGAGGTTTGACCCCTGAGACTATGTAGTGCGCAGTTTAGACATGACTGAGGGAAAAAACTATGCAGTTCTAAGAGCCAATGAGACAAGTTGAGGGGATGGGCACTGAGAGGACATACTACGTAGTTCCAGGAGACAAGGGAGGCTGGACTACTACACAACTACACATTTTAGAGGCTCAAGGAATGAGCTTGAGGCTTTTGATTGTGCACTGCGTAGTGAAGGCCAGGCTAGGAGGAAGGATTGTGAAATTTGGAGGTCAAGGTTGGAGCTTGGGCATAGAAACTTCACAGTGTACTAGTCCTGGGAAGTAGGAATTGCATATTGTGTAGTACCAAGGGGAAACATCACAACTAGAGGACTAAAACTGCAAAATGCATATTTCAAGGAGGTTCGGTGAAGCCAAGTTGCTTGGTCAGGAAACCTTCTTAGAAATGGTAGGTGTAAGACCAGTTAAACTGATGTGAACAGTGATAAGACTTCGAATGTGATCTCACAGTTAGAATACTTGATGACACAACAATATGTATCACCCATGACACATGAACAATGCATTTCCCTCCGTGTGACAACTTTATGACCAGTTACGACAAGTGTGCCACTTAAGATAGACTTTGGTATGACCGTGACGACAATTGTATGACAATGCTTAAAACTTTGTGAATGAGTGCGAAACATATTTACATGGTTACAAAGACTTATATACACACAGATAGACTCTTGAAACCATTAGAATAAGATTCTACACATTGTGCAACAGCTAATCATGTGAAAACACGAGAGTTTACCCAACTTGCAAATGGGAGCAAAATACTTCAAGAAAGTACATGAAATCAGCTTCAGTGTTTGCAAAAGCAATCTGCAAGACCAAGGAAGGCTCTTAAATTTAGTGTAAACCAAAATTTTGGAGGGTTTTCTAGCAGCTACAACACAAAGTCAGAGCCAAATTGAAGGTACAACCACATTAAAGCAAGTAATACTAAGCCACTGCCATATCATCACTGTCATAGATCAAGGTCTAATCCATATCCTATCACAGTGTTATGCCACGTCAGTGATGATACATATATTAAGGGATTCTACCATCTCTGTTATATGAATCATTGTTAATGACTTACATACCATAAGGGAATCATTGTCATTGACATACATATCAAAAGGGTGTCTTCCATGTCTCGGTCACATAAGAATCATAGTTTCATTGTCCATTTATCACACGTGAGCTACAATGTACGAGCCTTAGCATAAATTACATTAACCATAACATAATGTAACTGAACCATAACATAAAGTATGTGGAATTCGAAATAGATGAAATTCAGACCAACGATAAAGTGAGATATAAAATATGATCACAACACTTCATAAACGAGTCACTGAGTGACTAATAAATACCAACCACCATGAAGATACGAGCCATATTGCAATGACTGAGTACCATGGTTAAGTCACGAACCACTATTAGAAAGAGTATCAGCCACAGAGTGTCACCACATATTTTATGTGAGCTAGAGTCCAAATTGCTAGCTTCATAGCAAGAGCCACTATATAGTATAAAATGTTACTAAAGTGATGCTACTGATGCACTAAAAAATAAGTGATCCTACACATAAAAGTGGAGCCACAGGAAGTGTTGTCACACAAATATTGAAGCGATGTCACACATAGAAATGATGCCTTAGGAAGCATAGTTACAATGTAATACCATATGGGCGAAAGTGAGCCATGCTGGAATGTGATCTTCAAGCTACTGATAATTTCATAAAAGTTACTAAAATTTTATCTTTACAAAACAAAATGCGAGATATTGTAGTATGAAGCAAGCCATAGACCATGTGTCGAAATCACAGAAAATAGATGTGAGTTTAGTTATTGATATATACTGAATGTTCACCACGATGTCATGCTATAATGTATAATGTGGTCAAACAATGCCATGCTATAAGATGTAGACTGCAAAAGTCAACCAATGATATGTTGTATGATGGAAACCATTGTAATAGCAAGAGCGAGCCTTTTCAAATAAGGACCATAGGAAAGTAAGTGACTTACAATAGAATTATTCCAGCCTTAGAGGACTAATATAAATCTCAGAGATCTTTCCCAAATTGAAGTGTGCCATATGAACAAATGAGTGTGCAAATATATAGAGGATATGATATTCGAGAAGGTGCAATATGACTTGTCCTTGATTTGAAGGTAAACCATTATTGAAACTCCAATTTGCTCAAAAATATTTTTCCACAAACTTAAATGTTTTCTTTCCCAAGTTAATTTTGCCTCATAAAATAATAATTTTGTTAATAATTGTTTGCCCAATTTTCTTCGATAATAATATTTTCCTTTATCCAATTGAATTCAACATTAGGCTTCTTTTTGTGTTATGGGGAATTTGTCTCATAGTTGCTCAAATTTCAACACAATCATGCATTGCATTTTATAAATAGCCAACCAAAACTTAGCAAAAGAAAATATAAATGGGTGGAGTTTTTACAAAATTTTACTTTTGTAATTAAGAACACAAGTGGTTCTTTGTAAATAAAGTAGCAGTCACCTTAAGTATAATTAACTTAATAATACAAGAATTCTAGTTTCATGTTACAGGATTTGATGAACTCAGAGAAATGTATGAGAGTGATGTTGATTTCAGGGAAGCATATCTAAGACGGTTTATTATTTATAGATAACAAACTTTGTATTCCAAGGTGTTCAAAGAGAAATAATTTAATATAGGAAAAACATAGTGGAGGATTAGATGGAAATTTCATAATTAAATTAATTTTATTATTGGCCAAACATGTAAGCTAATGTGAAGAGATTTGTGGAGAGATGAAGAATTTTTTAGCAAGCAAAAGGAAGGAGCTAGAATATTGGATCATATATACCATTACACGTTCCCAACAGACCTTGAGATTCAATCAACATGGACTTTGTTCTTGGGTTACCTCGAACTCAGTGAGGTAATGGCTCTATATTTTTATTGTGGACAAATTTTCAAAAAATGACACATTTTATTTCATGTACCAAAACTACTGATGCAACTAATTTGGCAAATTTATTTTTCAAAGAAATTGTATGACTACCTTGTAGTATTGTGTTAGACAAGGATACCAAATTTGTAGGCAGTTTTTGGAGGACATTATGGAGGAATCTAGGCACCAATTTAAATTTCATTTCATCATACAATCTGCAAACCGATGGTAAAAAAAATGGTAAATTGAAGTTTGGTAAATATTCTAAGGAGTTTGGTAAGTGATCATCCCAAGCAATGGGATCAAGTGCTCGCCTAAGCTGGAGTCGCCTATTATGACTCACCCAAAAGGAGTACAACTATGATCCCATTTCAAATTTTATATGGTATGCATCCTAGAGGTGTATATGAATTAAGAAATTTCGGTAATCAATAATTTAGAAGTGCAGTGGGAGAAGATTTTGCAATTAGTATGCAGGAGTTGTGGGAAATGGTGAAGCAACAACCACAAGAAATTGTCAACAAATACGATGGGTTGTGTTATATTCATTCCACGACTAGCCCACGTAGTTAATCGAGGGGTTAGAAGGGGAGAGGAGCCCCCCTTTCATTGCGCCGATTACATAGCGGGGGTGGGGTCATAGGGGGTTTGAGGGGTGCAGGTAACCCCACTCTATGGGGTCTAGGGCAGCGCCCCGTAAAATATTGTTTTTGGATCCTATATTAGGTTGGGCAGACTTACCTATGGTTTTGTGCATGATTTTTCGCACATGGTTTTGGACGTGATGGTTTTCGGTCCATGGTTTTGGACGCAATGGTTTTTCGGTCCATGGTATTGGATGCTTCGGCATGTATAAATATGTATTGTAACATTGAAAGGAACATAATGAAAAATCAAGCTGGTAGTTCTGGTTTTGGGATCCAGGGGAAAATCTCTGTGTATATGTGTTATGCTCTCGCATTATTTATTTTTTGTGTTTTAGAATTCGTATGCAGGTAATTTCTGTAAGAGGTTAAAACCTACATTTGGTACCAGAGTTGTTTTGGCTTCAAAGGGATGCCTTTGTTGCTGAGGGGTTTCGCTCAGGCCTGTGGTAGACCCTGTTCAGTGGGAGATCTACGGGATTGATTCTGGTGGTAAAAGAAGATGGCGAGCAGTGGAAAGATAGAGATCGAGAAATTTAATGGTCAGATTTTTTAGTTATGGAAACTCAATATGGAGGATCTGTTGGTGGATAAAGATCAGTGGATCGTGGTAGATCCAGGTACTAAACCAACGGGAGTGTCCGATGATGAATGGAAGAAGTTGGATCGAAAGGCAAAGAGCACAATACGATTGTGTGTCTCAGATTCAGTATTTTTGAATGTATCAGGGGAAGCTACGACAAAGGCTTTGTGGGACAAGTTAGGGACTTTGTACCAGTCTAAGTCTCTGGTGAATAAACTGTTCCTGCAGAAAAAGATGTATAACCTAAGGATGAAAGATGGAGACTCGGTGACAGAACATCTGAACGCATTTAATACTGTGGTAAGTCAGTTATTATCTGTTGATATTAAAGTTTCAGATGAAGATAAGTGCATCAGTTTGTTGTGTTCTCTACCAGATTCATGGGATAGTTTGGTTATTGCAATAGGTAGCAATGCAATTGCTTTGCAGTTTGATGAAATAGTCTCATCCTTGCTGACGGAGGAGATGAGATGAAAAAATATGGAGACCCAGAATGGTGATGCCTTGTTTGTACGAGGACAATCCCAAAACAGAAACAAAAATAAGTCATTGAGTGGGAGATCTAAATCTCCAGGAAAACCTGTAAAAGTGGTGTGTTGGAAAGGCGAAAATGAAGGGCACTACAAAAGGGATTGTAAATCTAAAGCTCCTGACAGAGGAAAGGCTGAAAGAATAACTTCGGCGTAAATCACATGTAGACAAACATTTGTCGACACGTTTCGAACCAACTAGTGTGGTTCATCGTCAGGACAAGTTGAAGAAACAGATCCAGCTTAGCATGATAAATAGTCCGAGCAGAGTCTCCAACGGCTAAATTGACTAACGGCTAATTTTGAGCTTAGGGCCCAGGTCTAATTATTATTATTATTATTATTATTATTTATTATTTATTTATTTATTTATATATTTATTTTTTAATATTATTTATGGAAAGAAGTTAAATTAGGTAAAAATACATAACTAAATTAATATTAATGGTTGGTTTAAAAAGAAATTTAATTATTTATTTAAATTATATATATATATATATATATACATATATATATATATATATTAATTAAAGTTATAATATTAGGTTAATAAGATAAAGGTTAGGATTAATAAGTAAAATAATATCCATGGTTAGTTAAAATATATATATATATATATATATATATATATAATAATAATAATAATAATAATAAATAAATAAAAATAAAAAATAAAAAATAATAATAATAATAATAATATTACTAATTTATTTAAGTTAATTCATAATTATTATATATATATATATTAATTAAAATCGTTGTTAAGTGACAAGTAACTTAATGGTTAGTTTATTTTTAATTATTATTATTTTTATTTATGGAAATTAGTTAAAAATATATAAAATACTTTTAATGGTTGGTTAAAGAAGTAATTTATTTTTATTTAAATTATATATATATATATATATATATATATATATATATATATTCTAAAGTTATAATATTAGGTTATTAAGATCAAAGTTAGGAAAAATAATTTTAATGGTTAGATTAAAAAGATAATTTATTTATTTACTTAAATTATTTAATGATAATTATATATATAATGATAATTTTATATATATATATATATATATATATATATATATATATATATATAATAGGTTGAGAATTTTCATTTATTAATTTAATAATAATTTATAATGGTTAGTTTAAAAAATTAATTTAATAGTTATTTATTAATAATCAAATATATGTATATATAATTTATAATAAAAATTATAAAGTTAGGATAAAATATTTATAATAAAAATTATAAAGTTAGGATAAAATATTTATAATAAAAATTATAAAGTTAGGGTAAAATACTATATAAATAAATAGAATAATTCAAAGGTTAGCTTTAAAAAGGTAATCTATTTATTTAATTAAATTATTTATTAAATATTGTTAACGTTGCATATATACATATATATTCTAAAAAAAAAAAAAGGAAGGAGGGGGCAGAAAAACCGACTAAGAAGAGAGTGTTGGAATCCATCACCTACTGATTTTCCAGCCATCATCTCTATTGAGATTGCTCGGATCCTTTCAATCTCAATAGCTTCCCTCAATTTACGATGGTGGAACTGAGCGACTTTGGCAATAACCTTGGCCTCCTCAATACACACCTGATGCTTGGTCTTTTCCACATGCTCAGCTAATGCTGAAGACTTGGATCGCCCATGTCTCAGGTCGGCCGCATGTTCGCAGATCCTTTGACAAATGGAGCGCCCTGTTTCCCCAATATAAGGGGTCCCACAAGAACAAGGGATCAAGTAGACACCCTTCATGTCTTTATGGTTAATGAGATATTTCACCGATCGGAGGGATTTGCGAATGGTGTTGAGGGGCCTAAAGGTAGAGGGAATATCATACCTTTTAAGGATCCAAGCAATCTTGTCTGTGGTTCCTTGAACATAGGGAAGATCAACACCTGGACTACGCTCTTTTGGATCTTTCTTAATCAACGCGTTTTTAGAGGCTTTATGGAAAGCCTTCTGACCCAAGCGTCTACTATATCCATTCTCCACAAAGACATTAAGGAGATGGGATCTCTCCTTATCAAAGCTCTCACGATCAGAGATCCTAAGGGCACGAGTAACGACGGTGTTAAGAACACCAAACTTTTGAGCAGGGAAGTGATGGGAATCGGCATGAAGATACTGCTCAGTATGCGTTTTCTTTCGGAACACAGAGTGGGAGAGAAAGCCATCTTTATTCCGAGATATAAGAATATCCAGGAAAGGGAGGCAACCATTGACCTCTTTTTCCATGGTGAACTTAATGGCAGAGGACCGGCTGTTGAGGTGATTAAAGAAACGATCCAACTCCTCCGGGCCATGGGGCCAGATGACATTAGTGTCATCCACAAACCTTTTCCAAAGCTTAGGAAGAAGACGAGATGAGGATAAAGCTTTGGCTTCGAAATCTTCCATAAAAAGATTCGCAATAATAGGGGAAAGAGGGTAATCCATGGCAACACCACAAGTCTGCTCAAAGAATTCACCCTCGAAACAGAAGAATGTGGAAGTGAGACAGATCTCTATCAGATGCGCGGTATCGGGATCTGTTAGGCGATAGATCACTTCCAAGGCCTCCTTTATAGGAATGCAAGTATAAAGGGAGACCACATCAAAGCTGACGAGAATGTCCTCCGGGCTAAGCTTAATATCCTTAAGCTCATTAATGAAGGATGCAGAGTCTTTCACGAAGGACTCAGTGCGGCCAACCAAGGGCTTAAGTTTAAGGGCAAGGAACTTAGCCAGAAGATAGGTTGGATCGCCAATGGTGTTGAGGATAGGCCTCATAGGGGCCCCTTCCTTGTGAATCTTCGGTAACGCATAGATCCTAGGAGCAATGGGACTACTTTCAATGAGCTTGTGGCACAGGGACCTCACTGAATTATTAGATTTAATGGCGAGAGCCACTGTCCTAGAAATTTTCTTCAGAGGGTTCTTGGACAGTTTTTTATAACTGCCACTATTGTGGAGATGATCAAGCATCTTCCTCCAGTAATCATCCTTGTTAAGGATAACTGTAGCTCCTCCTTTGTCTGCCTTTAGAACAACAATATCTTCGTTCTGATTTAAGGATTTTAGGGCGGAGGCTTCCTCGTTGCTGAGGTTCTTCCGAGGGGGCTTAGCCTTCCTAAGGACGACAACACAATCTTGTCTAATAGTGTCCTTGATATTATCTGGAAGATCTCTAATCCCGTATTCCACGTCGCAAATAATGTCCTCCACCGGGATTTTTCTTTATTTATTACTGATGATGATACCAAAACTGTGAAGGAAGCAGTAGATTCAGAGGATGTAAAACTCTGGAAAGAGGCCATAGTTGATGAAGTGGCATCTTTACACAAAAATGAGGCTTGGGATCTGGTGGAGTTGCCGGCTGGAAGGAAACCCATTGGAAGCAAATGGGTGTTCAAGAAGAAGACAAATGCAGAAGGAAAGGTGGAGAAATAAAAATCTCAGTTGGTAGCAAAAGGTTATTCCTAGGTGTCGGGAATTGATTTTGGTGATATTTTTTCCCATGTTGCCAATGTAACTTCTATTAGATTACTTTTATTTGTTGCTCCTGCTTTTGATTTTGAGGTAAAACAGATGGATGTGAAGACATCATTTCTTCACTGGGATTTGGAAGAGGAGATATACATAAATAAACCTAAAGGTTTTCGGGTGAAGGGTAAGAAAGAACTGGTATGTAAGTTAAAGAAGTCTATGCATGGACTAAAACAGTCACCAGGGATGTGGTATCAGAAATTTGATACATTTATACGAGGACATGGCTTCACCAGAAGCAAAGCAGATCACTGTGTGTATTTTAAATTAATTGGTGACCGTGTTATTTATCTGGTCTTGTATGTGGATGATATGTTGCTAGTTGGAATGGCAAAGAAATTATCCAGGATTTGAAGACCCATTTGTCCTCCAAATTCGACATGAAAGATCTTGGTGCTGCAAACTATATTTTGGGCATGGAAATTAAAAGAGATTGGACAAAGAGGAAGCTCTGGTTAAACCAGAGGAAGTATGTCGAGACAATAATGCATAGGTTTAATATATAGGATAGTAAAGCGGTGAAGGTTCCTATTCCTATAGGTGTAAAGTTATCTGCTGAACAGTGTCCCAAGACACAAGTAGAGGAAGAGGACATGTCCAGTGTTCCATATGCAAGTGCAATTGGTAGCTTGATGTATGCGATGTTCTGTACTAGACCATACATTGCACATGCAGTGGGAGTATTGAGTAGGTTTATGTCAAAACCAGGGAAGGAGCACTGGACAATAGTGAAGCGGGTTTTCAAGTATTTGTGTGGCACTAATTATTATGGTTTGTGCTACCAAGGAAGACCAGGATTGGATAGAGTTTTGGATATTCGTGGCTTTGTTGATGCAGACTGGGCTGGAGATCTAGATCAAAGAAGATCTACAAGTGGCTATGTGTTTAACCTATTTGGAGGTGCAGTCAGTTGGATGAGTAAGAAACAATTTGTAGTGGAACTATCAACTACAGAGGCAGAATACATGGCAGCCACTCATACAAGCAAGGAAGCAGTTTGGTTGTCGAGATTGTGTTCAAGTATGGGTTAGTACAGGGAGCTAAAAGGATATACTGTGACAGCCAAAGTGCAATTTTCTTGGTAAAGAACCATGCATATCATTCAAAGACAAAGCATATTGATGTTCAGTATCACTTTGTGAGGGATATGATATGATCCGAAATTGATCAAAGACAAACAATAAGGTATTACAGACTCATGTGCATGGATGTTCCTATGTTATTTTATGCAACGGATTGATAAGATTAAGAAATACACAGATATTGAAGCAGTTAGAGAAAACACAACAGGCAAAACATATAAACACAACAAGTTTAATAAGGAGTTCACCCAATACTCCTGGGCTACGTCTCCTGGTCCAGCCTTCATTGGTGGCCTCTCTATTATGTTTTCAAAGTAGAGTTTTTACAACAGTGAGCTCAATTTGCGTCTCACTCAACAGATAGATATCCGCAAGACTGTACTTGGATTCCCCAAGTCTCTTGAGTACACAGACTCTCTTTACTGATTCTCAACCTCCTATGGGTCACAATGGTATGAGTCCAATCTGAGGCTCAATACATGACAAGTATTTACAGAGGAGTTCTCTTGAATCTCTCAAGCCTTCTCTAGAGTACACAAACTCTCTGCTCTCTCTGTCTCTGTCTCGATGATGCCTTTTGCTTCTGCAAGTTAGCTCGATTTCTTCTCTCTATTCTCTGCTCTCATATTTCCGCTTCTAACTTACTTGCTAACTTCTTCTTTATTTCTCTGTCAGCGTGTGGCTTTAAAGCCAATCTGCTTTTTGACTGTTCATTTCCGCTTCTCGACTTTCTGGTTCCCCTGCCTCTGTTCATTTGAATTCCTCTGTTCTGCGTCATCATCATTGTATAACGCCTCACAGGGAGGTGGCCACCCGTTTCATAACAAACTGAGTGTCAGTTCTCTTGGACGTTTTCAAAAAAACCGTTTATTCCGTTAACTCCAAGAATGCCCACGAAACACGTCCTTCTACCAACGCATCGTCCATGTCAGACTTCAAATCCTATACAACTCTATCTATTTACCTCGTCAGGTTCGGTCGTCCATCGGAACGCATTTTCACCGTCGATCTGGAGCCTCCAGATCCTACGGTCTCCGTCCATATCAGGCGGGTAAGTAACATGATGTTTACCCATCCAATGTGAGTGGTTTTCTCTCTCTTCCGCCGGATGCGTGGCACCCATTGTATGGCATCAGACGGGACTCGATTGAAACCTCTTACCACTTGAAGCCCTTACGATACTCTGCTAGTTTTTGTGGGACCCCGCCTCTGACAGAGTCGGCGCGATATCCATTACATTTTATAACTTTTCAGGTTTGGGCGCTTGGGGTTTTTCCTTCTTCGATGGGTTTGCCCGATGATATGCGATTAGCGACTTGACACTAATCGCATATTAGAAACTACCTCCGTTTCTTGAAATGACCTCTCGTTATGCTAATTTGTGACATCGCACATTACCATGGGCCGACGGTCTATGCGCTTGAACGAGGGTCCTCGTTGCTCCGCACTGACAACAAATTGCAATTGTTACGAGGATATCTCTAATAAGCTCGATCTTTATAAGATTTTGAAACTTTGGCATGAATTTTACAGAGTTCATGAAAACTTAGAGAATGCTCCAGGATCCAATTCGAATCACAGCCTTCCCACTGAAAAAGCTTTTGGACCACCAAAAGTTGGTTTTTAAGCATCAATCAAGTGAGGTTACAAATTCCTTGCTTGCCCAATTTCTATCCATTTCGCATTGCTTGGTTTTGAACCTTTGAGTCCAATCCTAAGGTACTCAACATCCCCTCTGCGCATAGTTCTCACCTTCCTATCCAGAACTGTATCTTCTTGCAATTCATTGAGATATTAAGGTAACAGATCATCAATAGAAGGAAACCGACTCTGCTCTTCGAGATCTTCAATCAATGAAGGTTCAAATAGTCTCAAGCTTCCTATATTAACAACTGAATAGATGTGCATGTAAGCTGGCAAATCAAGGCGAAAAGCATTCTCACCAATTTTCTCAAGTATCTTGAAAGGTCCATACCTTATTAGCTTCAACTTCTTACCTTCACCTTGCATTCTGTCCTTGTTGATATACAGCCAGACTTGATCAGCAACTTGGAAATTATGCTCAATCTGATGCTTATCATGCCTTGCCTTGTACTTGGCTTGGCTCTTTTCCAGTTGTTCCTGTACTGCCTAGTGAATCTCTTGGATTTGTTCAATGAACTTGGTTGCCTTGTCCATGTCACAGTGTCCATCAACTGCTATGTCTTTACCAAAGACAAAAACCAAGGGAGACCATGGTGTGAAACCAAAATAGGTCTCGAAAGGAGATATCTGTGTAGAAGAATGTTTAGCACGGTTGTAAGCACACTACACATAACATAAATGTTCATCCCAAAGCTTGGGATGCTTGCTGCAATAGCCCCTTAGCAACTGGATCACTATCATGTTGACCACTTCTGTTGGCCATCTGTTTGTGGATGAAAGGTTGTGCTCTTCTTCAGTCTGGTGTCCATCAATTCCCACAGACTCGACCAAAACTTCCCAACAAATCAGGAATCTCGATCAGATACAATGGAAGTGGGTAATCCAAAATGAATCCATATATGCTGAAAGAACAACTTTGTTGTTTGTTCAGCTGTAATCTGTTTTTACAAGGTAAAATACACATTTTGTTGAACCTATCCACAATAACATATAAATAGTCATGACCTTTTCTAGATTTAGGCAGTCACCCAACAAAGTCCATGGAAACACTTTCCCAAGGATGAGAAGGAACTAGTAGTGGAGTGTACAAGCCTAGTTTTCTATTGTTTGGCTTACTTTTAGCACACATAGTACACCCTCTTACATATCTAGAAATTGTCTCATTCATTTTTGGCCAATAACAAAATCTTTGCAGCTGTGCAACTGTTTTACTTACACCAAAGTGACCTGATATTAGAGAAGTGTGTGCTTCTCGAATTATCTTTACTCTTTTAGTTTGTGGAATGCATAACTTTCCAAAATGATACAAGAGTTGGTCCTTAACATGATAATCCAATTCTTCTACTTGTTTTTCATGACTTAAAGTTGCATATACATCTTTAAAATCTATATCTTGAGCATATTGTTCAATGTAGCTTTCATGCAATACTGAATTATGCTTAAGTATAGTAGATGCATTTATGATTGGTCTAGACAACATATCTGCAACTTTATTGTGTATCTGATGACAAGATGAAACTGTTGTAGAAAACCCATCCACCTATAGTGTCTTGATTGCTGCAACTTAGTTTGGGAGTGTAAATATTGAAGTGGTTGATGATCAGTATGTATAATTGTCTCTTTGCCCATTAAATAATGTTTCCACTTTTTCACACTCTATACTAATGCATACAATTCCTTATCATATGTGGGGCAATTAACTACTGCAGAATTAAATGTCTCAGAATGATAACATATGGGTTTACTGTGTTGTATCAACACTATCCCCATGGCATAGTCATTGGCATTTGTTTCAATCTCAAATGGTCTTTGAAGATCGGGCAGTGATAGTACTAGTGTTGTACTAATCTTTTCTTTTAAGGTGTAAAAGGCTTTCTGTTGTTTGCCTCCCCACTGAAACACCTTGTTCAATCTGGTTAAAGCATGTAAGGGAGCTGCAATCAAGGAAAAGTTAGCAATAAACTTTCTCCAATAATATGTCGCTCCTAAGAAGCTTCTAACTTCTGTAGCAAATTTGGGTTTAGGCTAGTTTACAATGACTGCAACCTTAGAGGGATCTATCTTCAATTCACCACCCCCTACAATATGACCCAAATAATTCAAAGATGTTTTGCCAAATTCACATTTTGAGAGCTTAACATAGAGATTCTCTCTTTTCAAAACATCTAGAGTCTGCATGACATGCTTCAAATGTTCTTCCCATTTTTTACTAAATATAAGAATGTCATCTAAATATACAATGACAAAATCATCAATAAAAGGCCTGAGTACATCATTCATTACTCTCATGAAAGTAGCAGGACCATTAGTTAAGCCAAAAGGCAAAACTAACCACTCATACAATCCCTGCTTTGTTTTGAAAGCAGTCTTCCATGCTTCTTGCTCTACAACTCTGACCTGATGGTAGCCACTATGCAAGTCCAACTTGGAAAAATAAACAATTTCTTTTAACTAATCTAATAGATCATCTATGCGAGGAAGGGGATAACAATTTTTTATCGTTATCTTATTCAGTTCTCGGTAATCAATGCACATTCTCCATGATCCATCTTTCTTTCTCACCAAGACAATAAGAGACCCACATGATGATGTGCTAGGTCTTATGAACCCTTTCTCGAGCAAATCTTGTACCTACTTCTTGATTTTTTCATTCTCTAAAGCGGACAACCTGTACATTTCGATGTTAGGCAATGGAGCATCTTGCTGCAAATTAATATCATGTACTATTTCCTTTTGGGGTGGCAGAGTTTTAGGTTCTTGAAATAGTATATCATACTCTAAAACAACTTTTTCTAAATCAGCTTGTTGTTTAGCATTACGGCCCTCAAATATACTGGTTTTATCAGGTTTCTTTTCCTTTACAACCATCAGTAAAAATTGGTTACATGAATTTACAATTCTTTTCATTTGCCCTGAGTTTATGAGAGTATAGTTATTCTTGAGTTTATGAGCTCTTACAATATATTCGATTCCATCTTTAATGAGTTGATACTTGTTTTCAGCTTTATAGAAAATAACTTTCCTATCATACAAGTAAGGACTTCCTAAAACAATTCCACATATATCCAAAGGAACTATATCTAACTCAACCTCATCTACAAATGCTGACCCAAAAGAAAACTTAAGTTTACATTGTCTAGTCACTTGTAGCTTTGCTTTATCACATAACCAACCTAATGGATATGGCTTCTTGTGAGGTGTGGTTAGTAATCCCAGCTTCTTTGCAATTGCTTCAGAAATTAAATTTACTTGTGAGCCACTATCAAACAAAGTATCAATCTTTTGATGCTTGGAAATAACTCGAATATGAAAAAGCTCATGTCTTTTCCTCTCATTTTCTTCATTATCAGTAGATTGTGCAGAATTACTAGTAGATGCTTCAAAATTTTTACCTTTTATACTTGTGGTCGTGATTTTTGTTTCATCTCCTGAGTCTGACCCCAAATCCTTTTGAATAGTTGCAACAGTCTTCTTCTTTTTGCCATCGAACTTCTTGGGTCTCAGCTCCAGATGCAGAATCCAGCAGTGTGCATCATCATGTCCATCCTTCTTGCATTGAGTGCACGAAGGCTTGGGCTTTTGTACAACATTTGTCTTCCTCTCTTTCCATTTCTCTTTTCTCTTTTCCTTGCTTTTGCTTGTAGTGGATTTTGATGATCCCCCAACTTCTGGGTTCACATTCTTGCCTCTAGCCTCTAGATGTGTAGCCTGAACAAATACCTCATCTATGCTAGTGGGATTAAACATGAGAATGGTGTGCTTTAAATAGCTGTGTAGACCACCTATATACTTCAGCAGAGTTTCAGGTGAGTCTAAAGAAATTCCTAGAATCAAAGATCTCTTTCTAAATTCTTGAGTGTAACCTTGTACACTTTTCCCTTTTAATTGGCGAAGAGTTTTCCGGCTCATCATGGCTTGCTACATATAAGCTAGTGGATAGAATTGCTTTTTAATTTCAAAAACAAATTCACTCCAGACAAAAAGAATTTTACCATGCTTATTCATGTCAACTTGTGTCCTGCCTTCCCACCATACCAAGGCAATGCATCCAAGGCGTAGGCTAGCCAGCTGAATCTTAATTTTGTCTGAGTCAATGCTCTACACCCTGCAATACACATCAATCTATCTAATCCAATTATCTAGCTTCTCTACATTCAACTCTCCATCATATATCGACAAATCAAATTTAACATCTAATTCAATCAAAGATGTTTTATTTTTATTTTCAGGGCTATTAGGAGGTGTGGGAAGCTTTTCTTCTTTCCCTTTTCCTTTAGAATGGTCATGGAGGAGATATTATTCTACTCCTTTATCTTGTTTGGAGTTTGTTGATTCTTCATCTCTACCTTTCTTAAATTCTCTATACATTTCCTCAACCATGGCTCTCATGGTCATGAAACTATCCATGAACTAGGAGTCTGATTCCAAGGGACTTTCTTATGACATTTTCCTCTTAGGGTAGACTCTTCCAATTTATGGGTTAGCTTCAACCAACTCTCCTTCTCCTAATTTGAGCTTTGTCCTAGTTAGCATTCAACAACAAAATCCAGCACAAGCTTGTCTAACCTTAGTAACCTAGAGCTTTGATACCACTTGATCCAAAATTGATCGAAGACAAATAATAAGGTATTACAGACTCATGTGCATGGATGTGCCTATGTTATTTTATGCAACAGATCGATAAAATTACGAAATACACAGACACTGAAGCAGTTAGAGAAAACAGAACAGGAAAAACATATAAACGCAACAAGTTTAATAAGGAGTTCAACCAATACTCCTGGGCTACGTCTCCTAGTCCAGCCTTCAGTGGTGGCCTCTCTATTATGTTTTCAAAGTAGATTTTTTACAACAGTGAGCTCAATTTGAGTCTCACTCAACAGATAGATATCAGCAAGACTGTACTTGGATTCCACAAGTCTCTGAAGTACACAGACTCTCTTTACTGATTCTTGACCTCCTATGGGTCACAATGGTATGAGTCCAATATTAGACTCAATACATGACAGGTATTTACAGAGGAGTTCGCTTGAACCTCTCAAGCCTTCTCTGGAGTACACAGACTCTCTGTTCTCTCCGTCTTTATCTCGATGTTGCCTTTTGCTTCTGTATGTCAGCTCGATTTCTTCTCTCTGTTCTCTGCTCTCAGCTTTCCGCTTCTAACTTACTTGCTAACTGCTCCTTTCTTTCTCTGTCAGCTTGTGGCTTTAAAGCCAATCTACTTTTTGACTGTTCATTTCCGCTTCTCGGCTTTCTAGTTCCCCTGCCTCTGTCCGTTTGAATTCCTCTGTTCTACATCATCATCACTGTATAACGCATCACAGGGAGGTGGCGACCTGTTTCATAACGAACTGAGTGTCAGTTCTCTTGGACATTTTCAAAACGACCGTTTATTCTGTTAACTCCAAGAATGCCAGCGAAACACGTCCTTCTGCCAATGCATCGTCCACGTCAGACTTCAAATCCTATACAACTATGTCTGTTTACCTTGTCAGGTCCAGTTGTCCATCGGAACGCATTTCCGTTGTCGATCTGGAGCCTCCAGATCCTACAGTCTCCGTCCATATCGGGCGGGTAAGTAACATGATGTTTACCCGTCCGATGTGAGCGGTTTTCTCTCTCTTCCACCGGATGCATGGCACCCATTGTATGGCATCGGGTGGGACTCAGTTGAAACTGCTTACCACTCGAAGCCCTTCTGATACTCTGCTGGTTTTTGTGGGACCTCGCCTTTGACGAAATCAACGCGATATCCGTTACATTTTATAACTTTTCGGGTCCGGGCGCTTGGGGCTTTTCCTTCTTTGATGGGTTTGCCTAGAATCAGAAACTGCCCCCGTTTCTTGAAATGACCTCCCGTTCTGCTAATTCGTGACAGCACGTGTTACCATGGGTCGATGGTCTGCGCGCTTGACCGAGGGTCCTCGTTGCTCCGCGCTGATCACAAATTGCAACTGTTACGAGGATATCTCTGATAAGCTCGATCTTTATAAGACTTTGAAACTTTGGCATGAATTTTAAAGAGTTCATGAAAACTTAGAGAGTGTTCTAGGATCCAATTCGGATCATGATAGAAGACAAAAAGGTGTTGCTATTAAAGGTGGACACTTTGAAGAATACTCCAGATGCATTGACAAAATTTGTGAGCTCTGAGTAGTTCTCTTGGTGTAGAGAAACAATGGGCATTGCAGGGCTGGATAAGTGACTAAGCTCTCATGTGGCCTCCTATGGAAATAAAACAACAAGTGGGAGAATGTTGGGTTGTGTTAGATTCGTTCCACAACTAGCCCAGGTAGTTAACTGGGGGGTTAGAAGGGGGGGAGAGCCCCCCCTTCATTACGCCGATTGCGTAGCGGGGGGGGGGGGGGGGGGTCACAGGGGGTTTGAGGGATGCAGGTAACCCCACTCTATGGGGTTCGGGGCAGCGCCCCGAAAAATATTATTTTTGGACCCTATATTAGACTGGGTGGACCTACCTATGGTTTTGTGCATGATTTTTCGCACATGGTTTTGAACACGATAGTTTTCGATCTATGGTTTTGAACGCGATGGTTTTTCAGTCCATGGTATTGGATGCTTGGGCATGTATAAATATGTATTGTAACATTGAAAGGAACATAATGAAAAATCAAGCAGGTAGTCCCGGTTTTGGGATCTAGGGGAAAATCTCTGTGTATATGTGTTTTATGTGTTATGCTCTCGCATTATTTATTTTCTATGTTTTAGAATTCGTATGCAGGTAATTTTTGTACGAGGTTAAAACCTACAAGTGGAAACAAATACAAAAAACGAGTGGACATGAAGAGGAGATAGAAATATTTCAATATTGGTGAACTAGTCATGTTGCATTTCAAAAAGGAGACATTTCCAACAAAAACATATAATAAGCTCAAGATAAAGAAGATTTGTGCTTGTCAAAACTTGAGGAATACTTCCTCTAATGCATATGAAATAGGATTTCCTCAAGATATTGGCATTTCACCTATCTTCAATGTAGTTGATTTATATATTTTCAAAGAAGAAAAAACACTCCAAATGATGCCACTATTAATGATGAAAATCAAATTGGTGGATGGGAAAGTCAACTACCAAAATCATTTTCAAAGGAGATCGAAGTAGTTTTAGACTAGAAATTAACGAAATGAACTAGAAGCAAAGAATGTTCTCAATATTTAGTCAAGTGGAAGAATCAACTAGTTGAAGACTCTACTTGGATGACAAAGGCAAAAATTTTGAAGTATGGTACCATTGTGGAAACTATTATGAAAAAATTATTTCCCCAGGATTATGATGTCAGAGCATCACCATCAGTAAATTCAATTTGGCCATGATGGTCAACAATTCATTTGCTACAGGAAGTGGGTTCCATGAATTTATTTTAATTATTGGATATACTTAGAAAAACTAGTATTTAGTTAAAATTGTTCTAAATTTGTATAAAATAGGAATTTGTTGTAGTTTATTTCTGAGATATATTGTAATTAGTTTTAGTAGATAAGATATATTCTAGATTTAGGAATCAAATCCTCAATTAGTGGATCTTAATAGATTGTTCCTTTTGTACTTAATCAAACTTGTAGCTCAAGTAAAAGGTTTTGAGAGTGTGTGTGTGTGTATGCATTAGTGTGTTTTCCCAAAAAGGGATTGAATAAATTGAATATTTTTTGTTTCCCGTTGTTGTTGAATTACTGGTGCTTTTCTTTGATTTGAGATTGCTTCAAAGTTTTGTGTTATAATTCTGTTTCAAATATAGATTTAAGTTTTTGTTCCAAGGCTTAATGTGTATGTTGTAACTTTGAGTGCGTAGTCAAAGCTTCCATATCCTTTTGCAATTAAAATATTTTGCATTAAGAAGTTATCATGGATCGAACTCCTCTATAATGAGGTAGTTCTTGGCATCAGGTTATTCTACAATCGTTGAACAAAATAATTCCATAGAGGAAAATTTATAAAGGTGAAATAAGGTGGAGTATTTAATTCTTGTTCATAGCATAGAGCCCAAGGAGTAGTAGATAGTCAAGCGAGAGGTGGTTTGTTGAACTTGTTCGAAGTTGACCCCCAACTCATCTACATTGGAGTCAGTTTCAACCTCAGTCAGGAGACTTTGTAAAAAAAAATCAAAGGAATTGAACTTCGACTAGTCCATGATAAGTCAACCCTTACCCATAGTCAGGGTTTTCTAGTTTCAGGGTTTGGTTAGTCGACCTCGAACCTTCACTAGTCCAAGGTTAGATGGCCTCAGCCTAGTCGAGAGCATTTAAATAGGAAATTGAAGAATGATCCTACTCGACCTCATAAAATTGTAGAATAGGTTGGCCATTTTGTATAATACTTAATAAAGTCTGTTTTCAAAGGATTTTCTTGATTTTATTTAAAATTTGAATTTGTATGTAATTGAGATTAGAGGAAAATTAATTAAATTATCCATTGGAAAGACCAAATCACCATCATTGGGGGTTACATTGCCCAGTGCCTTAGCCTGTCATATGGTGACCATGTCGATGTTGATGATGAGCATCCCTATTGAGGAGGGCACTGAAATAATTTATTTAAGTCTTACATTGAAATATTTTTAAAAGTTTAATAATTAATATAAGGGTTTTTTTGCGTTTAATTACTTTATCTCTTTAAATTTGACATAAATTATGTTTCTTTACATGGACATTGAAATATTTTATTTATGGCTAAGAGCGAAAGTGAAATATTTTTACCACATCTCCTTCATATTGGATTTTAATATCAACAAAAAATCGAGAGAGCACAGTGAGAGTGAGATTATTCATGTTTTATAAAGTTTTTAATAAAAATTAACCAAACATGTATATTCATTTTTTTAATTATAGTTGCCATTATTTTTTATTTCAAGAATGTTTTATTTTTATTTTAAAGGGACATGTGCGAAATAGAGGTTGGGTATGGAAGGAATTACACATCTCCCTTGTAGTAGACTATAGAATGCACCACTTGGCGTAGTCAATCCATATGCTTATGTGTATGACATGGAATATAGTATAAAAGATTTAAGATAATAAGAAATTATGGATTTGGTACTTGTTACATTATAGGGAGGTGAGATAATCTATATTGAATTTGTGCTCGAAAGCCCATGACTTAATCTATGTTGTAGTTTAAATATTTGGTCTTCTTTCAATAGATTTTTTGGTCAATTTTACCAAAAAAATGGCAAAGATTCATTTGAACTATAAGTTTGAGTTATAAAATTTGTATAATCCTATTGTTATGAGGGTTTTTTTAGGGAACTATTTTCATTTATGCATTCAAAAACACATTTAAAAAAATACAAAACATCAATTTGGCCAAAATTTCATTTCCAAATTACTAAAAAAAAAGAAAGAAACATAGAAAAGTTAGCTTGTGTCCTTAAATCTACATCACGAGAGTAAGGGGACAAAATCCAAAGAACCATGGACTAGTTTTGTTTTTCTAATGGCTCTTGATTGTATATATTGTGATAATTTTGAGAGGTATTTGTAAGCAATAATTTAATAAATACAACCTTTTGACCTTTTCAGAGATTATATTTGTTGTAATTTGATTATAAATTGGGAAAAATGTAATTATAATTTATTGAACCTATACAATTTTAGTTCAATATTTTCTCATGTTAAATCTATTTTCACATTAAAAATATAATTTAAACAATGAAACATTACAATCTCACCAAAAATCATGTCATCAATCTTAAGTAAAAAACCACTTTTTAAATTACACTAATTTTTTATATAAATAAACCTTTCATGTTTTTGTATTATAATATTTGCATAAAGATTTTTGTTATAAATTATACTCCTATTTTCCCAAACCATATTAAAAAAAAAAAAAAAAGCAACAACAACAACAACTTAGGTGGAAGATGATACATCCTATGTAAACACAAATCCATCAAGTGTAGGAAGAGAGAAAAACAAGAGGAGCACATTCATTTACTTATCAACACACCATGTGATTTCTTGGAGGACGAAATCACATTAAGTGAGAATTTGCAAGGGGTTTCAAAGTTATGTTGAAGACGAAGAGGCTTGTGGAGGTGAGGAAATCATGTCCATACATGTTTAATTCCAATGTTCCTTTGCAAGTGATCATCTGGGGCAAACTCTCAAAGTTGACCCTTTCCCGGGGACTGTAAATCCTAAACCTCTGCAATCTCCTAGAAAACATAAATTCAATGACATATCTTCCAGATTTTTGCTTGCTCGTTTGCTATCCGCTGGCCCGCATGGGCGGGAAAATTCTCCTGATGAATGCTGCCCTCAATCTGCTTTTACTCCCAAGCATTCTCTCTGACCTTTCAATGACCTACCTGCTCCTCATCTGGGCTTCCCAATTCTTCCCATTCCACCTGAACCATCCTTTGAAGTTGCCATTACCCTCCCCCAGCTGATCGACAAACCGTCCTCGACTGGCCCTTCCCGCTCCATCCAATATTTATCATCATCTCCTCGGTCCCCTGTCATTAAACCCTCCCTCCCCACTGGGAACCCTTCTCCTGTCGAGACTCGTAGGATAGATTCCAAAGGGAAGGTTGTATGTGAGTCTTTCACGCCATACAACTCTCCTCACTCCTCTGATATTAATTCCTTTGACTGTGATATTGATTTGCTGCTACAAAAGGCTTCATTAAATCTGAAACCCCTCACTATCCATAAACCTGATCGCTCCCCTTCCCCTGTGATTAGCCCAAACTCGGCCGAGAATATTACGGTCCGGCGCAAAGAAAAGCGGGGAAGTAGACACTTCCGTGGGAGAAAGGGTAGGAAGGAAATGTTTTCAAGGGATCTAAATCTAATTGATATCCCTATATCAGAAATTGTTGAGGACGATTTCTCTGCAAGAGGGCCTCTTAGAGCAAGCCGACCATCTGATGTTTGCAATGTATAACATTTTATCCATGAACATACGGGGCTTAGGAGCAGGCCCAAAACATATGGCTCTGAAGGACCTTTTTCGCTCCACAAAGTCCAAAATGTTTTTGATTCAGGAAACAGTGCACAACTACACCCAAACCATCTCATATTTCAGAAGGATGTTTCCCTCTTGGCACATGGTGGCTACTGATGCTGTAGGACTGTCTGGAGGTCTAGCTGTTATATGGGACCCTAAATGGATTAAAGCTGCCGCCTTTCAATGTTTTGCTGGCATTCTCATTTTAGCTTATTTTCGTGATTGTCATGAACCGATGCATATTTTAAATATTTACGCCTCATATAGACAACGTTTTCCATTTTGGGAAAAGTTTCTATCTTCTGAAATCCTTGATATTGATTCCTTATTGATAGGGGGCAACTTTAATTGCACATTATGTAATGATGAGACACAGGGCAATGGCAGGAAAATTGATCTGATCGGTCGCATGATCCGGAACGCAATCATCAAAAATAACTTCATTGATATACAGCCAGATTGCAGTGCACCTTCTTGGGATAATGGACAGTCAAATGACTCTTTTTGGCCAAAAGATTAGACAGATATATCCTCCACAGAAAGTTGATTGATAGATTTGGTCCCCCTCACATGAAAATTATCCCTACTCATATATATGATCACCGCCCAATTTATATTCAATGGAATGATAATGGATGCAAATTCGGTTACCCCTTCAAATTCAACCGAACGTGGCTCTCTGACGAACAATTCAATCAGTTCATAAAGGAGACGTGGCAGAAAATCACAGGTCTGATTCAGCATCAGACGCAGGATTTTATTAACCATATGGCACTCATTCGCATCAATGTAAAAAAATGGCAATGGGAGAAACTGGAATCAAACAAAAGAGAGCTGAAAGAAATAGACAAAGAATTGCAATTCTTATCCACACGCTTTAAAAGTGATTCCTTATCTTCACATATTCGGAAACAAATATGGGACCTTGGGAAAAAGAAACAAAAAATATTAGCAGAGGAGGAATCCACATGGCATCTCAAGAGTCGGGCCATATGGCTTAAATAAGGAGATAAAAATACCAAGTATTTTCACAGATTTTCTAATAGCAGAAGGCAGACAAACACGATTTTGGAAATAAAGGATGAAGTTGGTAAATCTTTTTTTACCCAGGAGGATATATCTAGTGAAGTTGTTAAATACTTCAAAAAGGCATATAGCAGAGATATTGGCAGTCGCATTGAAGATATCCTTTGGGGCATTGATCTATATCCCACTATGTTTGACGAAAATCAAAACGCTACCCTTTTCTCTGAAGTCATGGAGGATGAAATATTGGCCACGATGAAATCATTCCAGAAAGATAAGTGCCCAGGCCCGGACGGTTGGTCTATCGACTTCTTTATCCATTTCTTTGACTTGTTTAAGGATGACATTCTTAATATGGTTGAGAAATCAAGATTAAATGGCTATATCAGTCATCGAATAACCTCCACATATATAGCTCTGATTCCTAAAAAGACTCTTTCTTCATCGTTTTCAGATTACCGACCAATTTCTTTATGCAATGTACTATATAAGACTATCTCAAAAATCATTACTATTCGAGTGAGAAATGTGTTATCAATGCATCTATCTCCTGAACAACATGACTTCCTTAAGCATAGGAATATTATGGATGCAGTGGCACTCACACAAGAATCTCTTCATTCAATTCATTCTAGGAAATTGGACGTTGCTTTATTAAAGATAGATCTAAAAAAGGCATATGACAGTGTGGACTGGGGATTTATTCGATGTCTTCTCGCCAGGATTGGTCTTAATTACAGGTGCTCCAGGTGGATCATGGCATGCGTGGAGGAGGTAAATTATGCAGTTTTGATCAACAGACTTCCCTCTCCTCTTTTTAAAGCTGCCAGGGGGCTTAGACAAGGATGCTCCTTGTCGCCAATATTATTCATTTTTGTGAAGGACTCTCTTAGCCTCCATATCAAGAGGGCGATCCAGCAAAATATGTGTCGTCCCCTTCCTATTTGCAGAGGGATATTTTCATCCCACAGCTTTTTTGTTGATGACATTCTCATTACTGCAATCTTGTGCAGAGCAACTTAGATTTGTCTACACGAAATTTTGGGAAGATTCCAATGCGCTACAGGCATGACTGTAAATGAAGGGAAATCTTCCTTTCATGTTGAAGACACTAATGGGAATCTGATCCAATTCCTTACTCAGCTCTTTAACATCCAAGCTATTCCTCTCCGAGAAGGGCTCAAGTACTTGGGATTTAAACTGAAAACATCAGGTTATCGGGTGGCGGATTGGTCTTGGGTTGTAGATAGATTTTACAAGAAGATTGCTGCATGGGAGAATTTGTGCTTATCCAAAGGAGGTCGAATGATATTGACACAAGCTGTTCTTGTCCAAACGATGGTCTATTGGGCGCACCTGTACTATATCCGATCCGCCATTATTAAAAATTTGAATAGGATGATTGCCAATTTTATTTGGGGATGCGATAAAGATCAATATAAATTCCATCTAACCAAATTATCTATGATAGCGCGCCCAAAACATATGGGAGGATGGGGCATATTAGATTTGGCACATTTCAGAAAAGCTCTTTTGTGCAAATCTATGTGGAAGGCTATTATGGGCGACTCATTGTGGAGCTCGGCAGTTCGCGCAAAATACATGTATAACAGGGACATGTCATACTAGATCAGGGAAAACCATATTGGGTCCCCATTTGGATCGGTTATCTAGAGAGGCTTCAGGAAAATGGAACCCTATTTTAGACAGAATATTATTTGGAAATTCCATATGGGCACTCAGATTCTGATTGGAAGGGACGAATTCGCTGGAGTGGCTGGGAAAATTCAAGTTTCCCCTCAGTTTCTGAGAGTGCTCCATAACAGGGGGATTTTCTTTTGGGCCAGTGCCATTCGAGATTGGGAAGGAGCAATTCCCACATGGAAAAATTCAAATGAATTGCAACTCAGTGAAGAAATGAAGGTTCAATGGGAAACAATTTTATCCTCATTGCGCGGCCATGGGATTTATCGATCTGCTGACAGAGACTTTCTTATTTGGAAAGGTATGGATGGTTCCATGACTGTGAAGGTAAAACACACACACACACACACACACACACACATATATATATATATATATGCAGCTTCTGATTTCTGAGGTCAAATTCTCCGGAGATATATTTCCTTCCATATTTTAGAAAACAAGTTGTCCCACCAAGACCATCATATTTACTTGGCCGATATTTCACAATAGGAACCTCACGTGGGAAAAATTTATAGAAAAGCAATTGGCATGGGCCAGCCATCTGTCCACTTTGCAGAGAAAACTCTGAAGATAATTTTCATCTATTCCTCAATTTCCAAAAGGTGCGGCCCATCTGGCAGAATCTTGTTGCTCACTATGGTTTTTCCCTTTGTCCTTTCCCATCCATCTCTGAAGCTTTCAGAAGATGGAGCACCATGAAGAAAGAAAGGACGACCATCCCCATTTTGGCCATATGGGGTATATGGAAATGGAGAAATGGCAGGATCTTCAGCTCAAAAATGGAATCAAGCTCTTCTGTAGCTGCATCCATTATATCCCTATACAATGCCCTTGAAATATCCAAGAAGGTATAACTTTGCCACAAGGTATATGGAGAATGCAAATTAAAGCAGACAACAACATCTTCCAGATCCAGTTTTTGCTTTCAGGGTATATTTCTTTAAAGAATGGTTATTAATTTTGGTATTTTTTTTTTTTCACATCCACACTTGGAAAATCTCTCAATGACGGTACACATCCTCAGTTGCAGTCATATTTTGCAGTTTTTTAAATCTCTTTGAATTTTATATCTTCAGATCTTCTCTTAGTTTCCGTGTAAGTATTCTGGACATACTTCTATATTTTTTTTGTCATTCTCCAAGATGTGGTATGATCCACTCTACAGTCTATGCTTCTGGCAATATATCTTAGTCATGTATGCTTACAGTTTTCAAATATATATCATAAAAATATAGTTTTTTCATGCTGAAAAAAATCTTACATTTGAGTTAACTAGTAACGGTTATGGAAATGGGTTATATTTCTGTTAACATTGATTTAAGAAATATTGTATTTAAGAATTTATGAAAATGATGTATTATTGGAAAATTTTGTAAAAATAAAAATTATTGAGAATTTGATTTTTTTGAATTTATTATATATTAGGAGCTAAGATAGATTATATTTAAAGTTAAATGGATTTACATTATATATTATTTTAAAAGTAATATTGCTAAAATATTCATATTAGTTAAAATAGTTTTTTTGGGACATTTAATTTTCTAGTAAAATTTTAGGTTCATTTTATTATTTTATAAATTGGTATAACTAAAATAGATTTATTTTAATTGTGGGTCTATCATTGAGAAGGATAAAATCTTTTGAGGTGTAAACATTTTTTCAAGAAAAAGTTAATTTAAAAAAAAAATAACTTGAAGGACTTATCCATCTTTGCACATGATAAATTTGGAGTTAGTATTCTCTCTCTCTCTATGTGTGTGGGGGGGTGGGGAAATGGGGGTGAGAGCTAATGATAGTCTCTCATGATGCATTAATGGTAATTTAAACATGGAAAAACAAGTTGTTATCTTTAGGGATGTTTTGAGGTACTTTCGCAATGAATTTGAATACGATATAAAAAGATGAAATGTAAAAAATTGAATTAGATTTTGAAATATGTAATTTTTATTTATAAAATTTGTGTACACAAGTATGTGAAAATTGTACGTTATAATAATGGTATGCAATTTTTCATACAAAACATAATGCATATGTCCTGCTTAGTGTAGGTGTTGAGTATCTAAATGATCAAAATTCCTTTAAAATATTTGTAGAATTATAGAGAACATATTTCTTCATGTGTAGGGATATTTTTTTCAAAATTATAATGTTAAATTTTGTATTTTTTAAATTATGAAAGTCATTATATTCTTGAATTTACAAGTCCTTGTGTTAATGCAAGATACAAAGGTATTTACATAATCAAACATCTTTATTTATTTAAATGATAGTTCTCAGTTTATCCTAGTGTAACACATAAATTATTTTTAAAATGTTTGAAGCTATTAAAAGTTATACTAGTGAGTGTGTTTAGAAGTAGGTCTAACAAGAATGTGCTCTATCCTAAGGTTCAAGGGTCATGAATAGGATTAGATAGAGGAGGAATGACCTGTTGTAGAGTTTTGTGAACCCAACGTTTCAGACTACCAAGTGAGTCCATATAAACGTTGGGTTCACAAAACTCTACAACAGGTCATTTCTCCTCTATCTAAAACTATCCTCACCTGTATGGATTCATTATTTAACAATCGTGAATAGGATGTTATTCAAATGCTACAAGGATGTAATAAGGTCACTAAGGGTATTCTAATAGGATGCAAAGGGGGATGCCAATGGGATGCTACACCATTCTTAATAGATAAGCCCTAAACTAAGCCTATAAGTTATTGGGGTGACATTTTGAACAACCACAAATAACCTATTGAGGGAATTATTTGCCTCTAACTAAGTATATAGGTACCACTAACATTTTTTAGCATTATTTATGGGTCTTGAGGCCCTCGACACGGCCAACATAGGAAATATGAATTTTAGGTTCTGGGTTATAATTCCTTGATATGATTGAGGTGGGGAAACCAAGCCTTAGCTAAAGTTTAAAGTTTTAAGCATTTGGCACTAAACATGATGCCTCAAATCACAGTAGAGAAATTTTGGGGTCTAAAATGGGCCTCAAAAAAAAATGTACAACCAAAATCAAATTTTTAAGGACCAATAGGATTCAAGATGATGATCTCAACCGTGGGGGATGAATCACCTTTTTTGGGGTAAAAAAGTAAAAATGTAAAAAGATAAAAAAAATAGAAAAATAGAAAATTTATTTTTTCAACTCGTATTTCCAACTTATCTCCCAGGGTTTTACTCAAATTTTGAGCAGGATTGCAGTAAAGTCTGTAGTGTATGTTTCTTTGTTTGGGCCTAGGAATCCCTTGATCAGTAAGGGTAGGATACATGGTAAATCCTGGTTGTATAGATGAGGGTTTCGGGCCTAGGAATCCCTTAACCGGTAATGGCGGGATACACGATAAATCCTGAGAAGCCCTAGTTGGTTTTGTTGTGAGTTAACATGGGGATGACTGGCTGAAAGAAAGATTTGGTTTAGCCCAATCTATGGTCAGGTGGTAGGTGGAAGTCCCTGAATTAGTTGGATTTTGCATATGAATAATAAGAATATTTCCTCTTGAGTTTTATGAGTAAATATGCTTGTTATTCTATGCTTTTAATGGTTGTTCTAGACTTGTTAATATGTTGGTTATATGTTGGTTACAAGCATGGTTTTATGATAGACTTTGGTTATGGCTCTCATCATGTTTTGTTTACTAAATGAGATGGCATTGAATGTGTGACCTAATCAATGATAATATAGCTATTATGAGAGGGCATCATACCTTCTTGACGAATCTCAAATAATTATGAGTTCCCTATGTTCATATGTGTTTATATGACCAGTACATTACATGTTTATGTTGTGTTTGACAAAATCCTTGCTATGGTTAGGATGAGTATAGTTACTTCTTTGTTCAAGTTTTCCAACAGAAGCCTTGTCTTCTTGTTATTTACCACTTGTGAGAATTTATCAAGTTCTGGGCAAAGGCTTGAGTCCTAACCTTGAAAAATTGGCTCAAATTTCAGGGTTTCTAGCACAGAGCTGCACGAAAAATACTGCAGTCACATGGAGGCCTTGATGTGGCAATGACTGGAGGCTTTCAGTCACATGGAGGGCTTTTCATGGGAGCGCCTGGGGGTTTAGGTCAGTAAAAAACAAGTTAACTCAAGGGTTGGGCACCTAGAGTGATTGGTTAGCCCCTGGGGGTCCTCAAGAAGGCTAGTTTGGTTTTGGTGTGTTGATTCCACTTCCTTAACTTTACTTGGGGAGTTGAATCATATCAGAGTAAATATTTGTCACATGTTTACCTTGGTGGACCGATCAACTTGGATAAATGTAGGAGGAGGGTGTTACAACAATCACACTTTTTCATGTATTTCTCATTCTTCGTGTAGAAGGGTCTATTGAAAGTATGCAACATGGGTACTCCTTGGATAATAAATTAAATTCTACATCCAATAAGTGCTCCCATTCAAATTTTGAGTAAAATCATAGGGAGATAAGTTGAAAATACTAGTTGAAGAAGTAGTTTTTTTCTTTTTTCCCTCTAAAATTTGATGATATAGTGTAATCTTATTAAATATTATTTCCACTATTATTTTATAATACTCCTTAGGAGGCCCATATTAGACCTAAAATAAGAGTTTCTCTAATGCCACAACTAACCTACTAGGATATTTAGTAGCTTCAAAGGTTCAAGGGTCATGAATGACATCTCAAACAAATATAGATGGCCTCTCAAAGGGATATATGGCCCTTAACTCCATACGTGGTCATTTTTATGATATTTTGAGCACTAGGTATGGTTTTTGTGTCCTTGGACATGATTAAATGGAAACCAAAGCCATAGGCCATAAAGCAATATTTTAGGCATCTAGGACCACCAATGACATGTTGACCCCCATAAAGGACCTTTAGAGGGTAATCTTAGACTCTAGATGGGGATAGTGAACATTAAGAACATTTGAACATTAAGTATGATTCTCTAGAACTTTGATATGGTTAAGGGAAAAAACCCAAGAGTTAGTCCATAAAGGAAGAATATAGGATTTTGGGGTCATGAATGACACTTTGAACCACCACAAATGACCTATCAACATAATAATTTTCCTATAACTAAGTATATAGGTAACGCTAACAACTTTCAATGTTATGAGGCTCAGGGCCTTAGACATAGCTAAGGGAGGAAACATGAATATTAATCCCTAAAGGAAACTTCTATCTCTTTGGGTCAAAAAAGGATGTCAATTCCACTACAAAAAAACTGGGGAAGAAGGTTATAAATTATATTGTAAGGAAATATTTAAAACATCTAAAACCATGAGTATTCCCTAGAAGCAATAGGCATTACCTATAAAGGGTATCCTTAGCCTCTGAGAAAGTTTTCAATACCCTCATAAGGTTTTAATCATTAGGTATGGGCCCGAAAGCCTTTATATGGGTCTCAAAACCTTGGGTAGGTATGTACTACTTGTGTTTTTTACCATTGTGCTAAGAGCATAAATGAATTTATGTGAGATAAAATACAAAAATAAAAAAGGCCCCACTCGTTATCTCCAAAAAAATCTCATGTCTACAGTTTTCACATCTCCTATGAAAAAATACAACAATATATAATTTTTATGATAATTTATGATTAGAAGACAATTTTTTGTCTTTTTCTTATTGGAGTTCCATGTGAAATTAGTAATAATGTAACCGACCAATAATTTATTTAAGGAAATAGTAGACTTTTGAAAATATCATTGAAGGGAGAGAAAAGGAAAGGTAAGGTATGGAAAAATGCTAGCTTTCAATAGGGGCCAATTCAAATTATACCACAATAGATGGAATTGTTCTTTCTCCTCCATCACCACAACAAAAGCATAGGATTTCAATGATGTTTATCTAATTCTAATCTCTAGTGAACCTCCAATGACAATTTCATCAAGACAAGTTATTGTGGAAGAGTGCATCATGATGGATTTACTTGGAGCTAATAATTCTATGGATAAAAATAGAGATGCAACCGGTGCATAGTATTTTGGTCAAGAAGTAAATATGGTGTAACCTTTTATTAAATATTTGAACATCTAAAAATAATCCATGATCATGTTAACTCTCCTATCAAAATTGACTCATAAGTTAGTTAAGGGATGAGGGATCTTACATTTGTAGCTCCACAATACACAGGTCAAGAGTACCAAAACATGAGTCCATAATTCCTACTAATTGAGTAGTGTGCATCAAAGAAATCCTAAACACATTCAAGTGGATGAAATTGGTCCAACAACACTTGAAGGTAAGTTAAATAACTAAAACATTCATTATCAATCATATAAAATTATTAAAGAATATTTTGAACCAAAATTAGATGCAAATAAATATTAGTTATTTGTGTCCTTGTTAAAATCTAGGAGTTTGACTATTGTTTGGAGAATTTTTGACTTTAGAGCATTTATAAATTTAAAAACAAGTAATAATATTTTTATAATCCTTATGGATGCTTTTCATAAAATTGGTAAGAAAAATTATTCTCAAGACTATAATGAAATGCAACTTGTATTGTCACAAACAATTGTTAGTAAGACTAGTATAGATCCATCTTAACCACAAATCTACTAAGAGTCAAGAGGGATCAAATCTCATTATATGCAAACCTTTTTTTAGAATGTAAAACTTGGAAATAAATTTACAGGTCAAGATATTTAATCCCTTTTAGTGCTTGATAAATTTGTGATTAAGATAGATCTATAGTGGTTTTCTATCTCTCTATAAAAACCCACTATAATTTTCATTGTTTAAATTGTATTTTTGAATATATATATATATATATATATATATATATATATATATATATATATATATATATATATATATATATATATATATATATAAAGTTCGAGAATAGTGAGGCTACATCATGGTCATGTCCAATAATAACACCCAAATAGAATGGCGAATTGAACTAGTGACTTAACATCTAGGAGTACCTTAACAACGCACATGATCACCACCTATCCAAGGCCCCGTGGAATATCAAGATATATGTGTGTGTGTGTGTGTGTGTGATCTGTAAATTTCCATGTATATTCCACTAGATAGTTCTTCACAACAGATTTGATAATATTATATTAAAAATATGAGATTCTACACTATTACACTTTTATTGAACTTTAAGATATGTAGAGTTAATTGTAATTAGTGCATGCATGTGAATGGAAATTATGCAGAAAGTATAGAAAAACAAAACTAATCCCCCCCACACACATGAGACACAAGATATGCTCTCTGGAATACCCTTTTGAGAGAAAACCCAGCTGGAAGGTGAGCTCACTTCACTCTATTTCTTTGTCTGGAAATATGGCTGCAGGTATAAAGAAGTAATGTTTGTGGCCCATTCGTTAATATAGTGCACAAATCCTCTTTGTGTGCTCTACCTCCCATCTCTCCTGGCTATCTTTTCTCAGCTATGGAACAACATTCTCTTGAAAGAATGGAATGCCTCTTCCTCCTAGTGGCCCAGTTATAACACGACTCGATAACTTACTAGTGGTTAATTTTGACTACATCAACTATTAACTAGAGTTACAATATAGAATGTTCTAGAGTATTTTACATCATAATCATGTGGTCATCCCACTTTCCATGAATAATGGGGGAAGACGTGGCATCCTCCTGAACTATAGGTGTGAAAACAGGAAGGCCAACTTCTTAGTGTCATAAATTTTTCATATGGACTCCGATTGACGTGCTTCTTGCATCGTTGGAAATATATTTGTGCGTAAAATGGAATGAAATGGTGTGGCACTAAGGAAACAAATTTTTACGCCCAAAAAATTTCATTTGATGCCTCAAAATGCTCTTGGAAGGTTTCAGAGCTTGTTTCTCCAAAGTGGGTCCCGCTAGTAAAAATGGTCTATGAATTGATTCCTCCACTTTTTCCTCTCTAAATGCATCAATATGGATGAAAAATAATATAATGATCCAATCTAGATCACACCTCCCCATTTTGGGAGGATTTTGGTCCCCAAAAGCTTCTACTGAATGAGGTGAGGAAATTTTTCCTCCACCTTCTCTCTGGTGTACCATTTAGCTTTTCCTAGAAGTTGTCCCTTCAATCCAATCAACCAAAGGTCATGCTTCCCGTGTCTTGTAGTTTTGTACCTATTATGCAAAACTGTATCTTCTGTCAACTCTGCTTGAGCATCTGGTCCCAAATCCTCCACATAAGGTAGGACATGTTTCTCTTCTTGATCTAACATGGAAGGCTCATAGAGTTTGAAATTCTCTACATTCACAACTGTGTAAATGTGCATATATGGTGGTAAACTAATTCGATAGGCACTATCACCCACCTTTTCCAGTATCTCAAAGGAGCCATACCTCAGAGCCTTTATTTTCTTACTAGGCCTATGTAGCCTCTCCTTATTCAACTGTAACCATACTCTGTCTCCCACCTTGAACGATTTCTTTGTTCTGTGTTGATCATGCCTGGGCTTATACTTCTCCCACGACTTCTACAGTGTGTCTTGTACCTGTATATGGATCTGCTTGATAGTCTTTATAATTTTTCATCCCTCAAAGCATCTCGTATAAGATCCTCCCTCTCTCCTCCTTGTTGCCCATATGAAATATCCAAAAGTGAAGGTGGAAAATATCCAAACAAGTTTCAAATGGGGAATAACCTGTAGAAGTGTGGACTAATTTGTTATAATAATGTTGTATATATACAAGATTTTCATCCTAGGTATTTGGATGCTTCTAGTTGTATACCCTAAGAAGATGCACCAATGTCCTGTTGACTACTTTTGTCTGCCTATCTTTCCGGGGATGGAATGTTGTATATATATTCAACTTCGTGTCCATATATTCCCACAATGTAGTATAGAATGCACTGAGAAATCGTGTATCCCTGTTTAAAATTATGCTCCTTGGTATTTGAAAGTGCACCTAGACTTGTCCAAAGAACAAGTTTGTTGCTTCTTTCCTGCTGATGGTATTTTTACAGGGCATCAGAACACACATCTTGTTGAACCTGTCAACTACAATAAATAGGTATTCATGTCCATTCTTGGTTGTCGTAAACCTCCTACAAAGTCCGTGGAAATGCTTTCCCAAGGATGAGTAGGTACAAGTAAGGGATGATATAGACCCTATTTCTTGTTGCTAGGATTATTGGTACAACAAATCATGCATCCTCTTATGAATTTAGCTACCTGCTCTTGCATCTTGGGTCAATACACATACCTCTGCAAGTTATCCACAGTCTTCCCTACACCAAAGTGCCCTGCAATCTTAGAGGTGTGAGCCTCTCTAATCAGTTGCAATTGCTCACCTTTAGGAACACATATCTTATCTATCATGTAGAGTAACACGTCCTGGAGATGGTATTCAATGGTGTTGTCACCATCGTGCACATGACTCTGAATTTGCAATTGTTGATACACCTCCTCGAAGTCCTCATCCTCTAAATGTGCCTCTTTGTATGCATCATGGGTGAATGGCTCCATGTGAATAAGAGTCCCCAAATATGTAATCTTTAATGTGGGTGGCCTTGAAAGCATGTCGGCCAACTTGTTTTTGTTTCCCTTCTTATACTTGATCACCAAATGAAACTACTGTAAAAACCTCATCCACTTGTAATTCCTGGTCTGTTGTAGCTTACTATGGACCCGCAAGTACTATAACTACAGGTGATCTTTGTGGCCATCACATACCCACTCGCATCTGTCTCCACTTTAAAGGGTCATTCCAAGTTTGGTAATGCCATAATTGGTACTTGGTTTATCTTCTTCTTGACGCAGTGCGGAATCAGACTCAAGAAAACCCCAAAATCACCCTGCGGATCCCCTTTAAACTATAACCCGACTGTTTTCCTTTTTGCTGAAATATACTAAAGAAACAAGCCAAAACAATAAAATTTTACCTTTTGATATTGGCGCGCTTATCATACACCAGAAGTCAACGCATCGATCCTCGGTGACTGTTGATCTGGATCTGTGAGATCTGACGGTCATCGAAGATTTCAGGTGGAACAATAGACCGAGGTTTAACCGCCCGATATACGGTTTTCTCCCCCTCCTCCTTTTCTACGTGTCAACATTTCAATGGGATCAGATGCTAGACCTTCAAAACCACTTACAACTTTAACGTGCCCGATAACCATTCACTGTAGCGAGACCACTTGATGATCCAATGATCGCGGTTGATCGCGATCCAACGATTGCGATTTAATCGCCCGATCGCTAGTTGCAATGTCTAATTTCCAGGCTCCTTATGCTTCAAAGCGTCGATCCGATATCGGTCTTACGAACCTGATATGGTATAGATCCTTGCCTATAAATGTTTCAAGTCCGGATTCCAAATCCGACTATGTTTTGCGCTCATTTTTAGTGTAAATAGGGTTTTACACTTGCAGGGCCGAAAATACATAATAAAATCCGCTGATCCAATAAAGGCGATCCGATGGTTATGATTTAAGCAGGTCAACAATGAGATTTATAGAAAAGGCCTCGGACTTCTATAAAACCCGTGATTTCGACATGAAACATAGAATAGCAAAGGAAATAACACTTTGCCGAATACAAAGGATTTGATAGCGTACAAGGGTTTCCACAGACTGATAATCAATCATACACACAATATTATTCATTCATAATAAAATACTTACAGAGTCTCGGCCTTGGGCCTGATTACAAAAATGAAAGACCTCTGTCTCAAAACCGAATCCACACACTATTCCTGCTCTCCACTCAATCCTCTCTCCCTCATTACATTTTTTTCCTTCTTTTTATTAATCGAATATCACTCTAACTGTATCTAACAAATCAATCCCTATTTTAATCAATCTAACAACGAATCTCCTAATTCCTAACTCTATCTCACACATATGCTAACAACTCATCTTTGAGCCTAAAATAAGACAATTTCTAACTTATTACAATAATGAAATACAACTCATTTCTTGAGAGATCAAACCCTCTCAGTAAAACTGCCTTTTTGACCCATCAAGTCAAGGAATTTCAACTTGTTTAGCCACAACATGTGAACAAAATTTCACATTGTTGGCTAAGTCCGGACACTCCTGCATCAGACTCCCAGGGAAGAAAAGAATCATCCTTCAAACTTTCAGGACTTACTCCATACTTCTGTAATTCTATTGTTGTCAACCAGCTAGCATCCTCCATTGGTTGTCCTTTCCATTTGACTAGATATTGGAAATAAGTTTGTCCTCTAGTTCTTTTGGATACTCTTTTCTCCAAAACAGCTTCCACTTCTTTCTTAGTTGTCTTTGGCATTTGTTCTTCCTAGTTCACAGTTTGAACTTCATCTCTTGTAGTTTCCTCCTGTAACTCTGTCTCTGCCTCTTTGTATGGATATAAATCTGCAACATTAAAAATGGGGGATATCCCAATCCCTTCTGGAAACTCAATTTCATATGCATTCACTGAAAATTTTCTTACAATTCTACATGGTCCTATATTTTTCATTTTCAGCTTATTGTAAGTTTTAGCAGGAAATCTTTCTTTTCTCAGATATACCATCACTAAATCTCCCACTTGGAATTCTTTTTCTCTTCTTTTCAGATCTACCCTCTGTTTGTATTTGTGGCTGCTTTCCTACAATTTGCCTTTGACATCTTCCTATAGTCTATGCATTTGTTCTACAAACTCTTCAGCTTTTGCACTTCTGGTCTCCTGCGTTCCCAAATCCTTGAGCTCATACACACCTCTTGGATTCATTCCAAAAACAATCTGAAATGGACTCATTCCAGTACTTCGGTTTGGAGTATCATTATAATCAAACTCAGCTTGAGCTAGTGCTAAATCCCACTGCTTAGGATTTTGATACACTAAACTTCTCAATATATCTCCCAAGCTCCTATTTGCTACTTCGATTTTTCCATCTATTTGAGGATGGTATGTTGAACTAAAACTGAGGTTAGCTCCCAATTTCTTCCAAAGAGTTCTCCAGAAATGCCTTACAAACTTGGTATCTCGATCAGACACAATACTTATAGGTAACCTATGTAATCTTACAATCTCTGAAAAGAATAAATTAGCTATGTGTGTTGCATCACTAGTTTTCCTACATGCAATGAAATGTGCCATTTTGAAAAATCTATCTACTACAACATAAATGGAATCATTCCCTCTCTGGGTTTTTGGTAATCCCAGAAAACAATCCATGCTAATTACATCCCACGGTCGGTCTGGTATTGGTAATGGCTGATACAATCCTGCATTCTAACTCCTTCCTTTTGCATGCTAACATATCCTGCATTTCTCAACAAACTTCTTAATATTAGTCTGCATTTTTGGCCAATAATAAAAAGCATTCACTTGAGAAAAGGTTTTATCTTTTCCAAAGTGACTACATAACCCTCCACTATGTTTCTCCTTTATTATGTTTTCCCTCATGGAACATTTGGGAGTACACAACTTATTTCTTTTAAACAATAGGCACCCTTGAATGAGGTATTCCAACCACTGACTTCTGTTATGACTCATTGGATTTTGAATTGTTGTATAGATATGTTTGAAATATGCATCATCCTTGTACATTTCAATCATTTCCTCAAATCCTACAACACCCACTTTGAATTCTTGCACAATAAAACTTACCTTGCTCAATGCATTTGCTACTTTATTTGACTTTACCACTTTTGTGTTTATCACAAAAGTAAAGCTTTGTAGAAATTCTACTCACTTGGCATGTTTCTGATTCAGCTTTGACTGGTTATTGATGACCTGTAAGGCATGATTGTCTGAATATAATATGAATTGTTTTGGCAACAAATAATGTCTCCATTTTTTCAAGGCCTGCACAATAGCATAAAACTATTTATCATAAGAATAATATTTCTTCTTTGCATCATTCAATTTCTCATTGAAATATGATATCGGTCTTTGCTCCTGACTCAGAACTGTGCCAACTACAACTCCACTAGCATCTGTTTCTACTTGAAAGACTTTCTCAAAATCAGGCAAAGCTAAAATTGGTTCCTCTGTAATTTTCTTCTTCAGCAAATTAAAATTTATGTCTGCTACTTTTGTCCACCTGAATGGCTGATTGATCTCCTTGATTGTCTCAAGGATTGGTGCACAAATCTGACTAAAGCCTTTGATAAACTTTCTGTAAAAACTTGCAAGACCATGGAAGCTTCTTACCTCAAATATATTTCTGGGAGTAGGCCAGTTCCAAATTTCTTGGACTTTCTTTGGATCCATCTTCAAGCCTACCTTAGAAACTACAAATCCCAAGTAAACCAGTTCTTCCTTCGTGAAACTGCATTTCTTCATATTTATTAGTAGTTTCTCTTTCTGTAGAGTTCTTAGGACCAACTTAAGATGCTCTAAATGTTCCTCTTTACTTTTACTAAAAACTAGAATATCATCAAGATAAACAATAACAAATTTTCCTGCATACTCCTTCAAGACTTCATTCATTAATCTCATGAATGTGCTAGGTGCATTAGTGAGTCCAAAAGGCATCACTAACAACTCATACAACCCACTATTTGTTTTAAATGCAGTCTTCCATTCATCGCCTTCTCAAATTCTTATTTGATGATATCCACTCTTCAAATATATTTTAGTAAAGTATTTTGATCCACTCAAATAGTCCATTAAATCATCCATGCGTAGCAAAGGAAATCTGTACCTAATTGTGATCTTGTTGATAGCTTTGGAATCTGTGCACATATGCCATTCTCCTCCTTTCTTTGGATTGAGTACTGTTGGTATAACACATGGGCTAAGACTTTCTCTGATCAGCCCCTTATCCATCAACTCCTACATTTTCCTTCCAACCTTTGCGTTCTCTTGAGGAGTTAATATGTATGCTACTTTATTTGGAAAACTTGCTCCTAGTATTAGATCAATATGATGACTAATACTCCTGATCGATGGCAATGCATTCGACAACTCATCTACAATAATATCAGCAAAATCATCTAACAAAATTTTAACTTCTTTAGGAAAATCATCCAAGTTTGTGGAAGTCAAAATTACCTTTGGTCTTCCCACAATAGCAAAATGCAACTCCTCGTTCTTCACTACTTCCTGCAGCAGCTCCTTTCCACTTATTAGCATAATACTACTTCCAGGTGTTCCTTTGTTAGCATCGTCCTTCAATCGCACCAATGTGTGTTTAGTTCCATCCTTCTCCAGAGTATAAGTGTTTCTCCTTCCATCATGAATAGATTTTCGATCAAATTGCCACAGTCTTCCCAGTAATACATGGCATACATCCATGGGCATTACATCACATAATATCACATATTTATATGTACCAATTTGTATCTCCACCTTGCATTGTTCAGCCACAATAATCTAATGTCTCTTATGTAACCATGATACCTTGTAAGGAGTAGGGTGCATGGTCTTTGCTAGTCCGAGCTTGTCCACCATCTTTGTAGAAACAAGATTGTCAGTGCTTCCACTGTCAATTATTACTTTACAACACTTACCTTTGGATTTACAGGTAGTTCTAAACAAATTCTTCCTCTGTGCTGGTTCTCTAATCTCCTACTCAGCCTTAAGCAAATTCCTTCTCAATAACAGTGATTCACCTTCTTCAGGGGGTTCTTCCTTTTCCATAAGTTGAGGTGGTTATGGCTTTGCCTCAGCCACATTCGCACTCCTCTGACTTGCTGGTTTATTATGAGGACAGTCCCATGACATATGTCCCCATTCTCCACATGTATACCACCAAACATCTCTTCCTCGCCCTCTTCTTCTGGGCATAAATCTTCCTCTATTAACATCTCCCCTTTGTGGTGGTCTGCTACTTGAGCTTCCTGCTTCATGTTGATGTTGTTGTCCCCTTGGTCTGGTAGTTCCTCTACCTCTTACGGAGCTTCTTCCTTTATTCCTTTGACTCTGTTTCCTCAATATATTATCTTCTGCCTTCAAACTTGCTTGATAGGCATCCTCAATAGTTTTCATACTTAACAAGCTAATCTCATCTTGTATATCATACCTTAAACCATTGATATATCTAGCTACCTTTTCCATATCATCCTCTACATTTCCTCCCCTAATACTCAATCTATAAAATTCTTCTGTATATTCTTTAACAGACATTCCTTTTTTCCTTAAATTTTGCAATTTCTTAAAAAGATTTAACTGATAATATTTAGGCAAAAACTTGGCTTTCATTTTACTTACCATTTTGTCCCATTGCTTGATCTTGGACTCCCCTTTCCTCGTTCTTGATGTTTGTACCTCGTCCCACCAGGTAGCTGCATGACCCCTCAATCTGGTAACAAAAAACTTCACCATATTCTTCTCATCAACCTCTTCATAGTCAAATTACTTGTCTAAAGATCTGATCCAATCCATTAGCTCTTATGTGTTCAGACTCCCTTCATAAGGGATTTCCACCTTAGGTTTTCCTCCTACTTTTGCCAGCATCTGGATGACTTTGGTAGTTTCATTGTCTTCGTCTCCTTCTTCCTCGATAGATTCTTCTGAAGAGTTCTCATCTCCTTCATCAGGCGCTCTTCTCTGGGCAGTGTCAATTGTCTCCATTCTCGCACGCAAACTTTAGACCTCTTCTAGTAGCACTGCATTTGCTTTAGGTCTTCCTCGACCAATACCAGCGCCTCTCATTGGCGGCATTTTCGCTGCAAACAACCCTTTCTTCTACTCTGATACCAAAAATGACATAGCGTGGAAGCAGACTTGAGAAAACCCCAAAATCACCCCGCGGATCCCCTTTAAACTATAATTCGACTATTTTCCTTTTTTCTGAAATACACTTAAAAAACAAGCTGAAACAATGAAATTTTACCTTTTGATATTGGCACGCTTATCGTACACTAGAATTCAACGCATCAATCCTTGGTGACCGTTGATCTGGATCTGTGAGATCCAACGAATGTCGGAGATTTCGGGTGGAACAATAGATCTGGGTTTAACTGCTCGTAATATAGTTTCTCCCCCTCCTCCTTTGCTATGTTTCAACGTTTCAATGGGATCGGATGCCAAACCTTCAAAACCACTTACATATTTTAACGTGCTTGACAACCATTCACTGTAGCGAGACCGCTTGGCGATCCAATGGTCATGGTTGATCACGATCCAATGGTTGTGATTTAATCGCCTGATCGCAAGTCGCAATGTCCAATTGTCAGGCTCCTTATGCTTCAAAGCGCTGATCCAATATCGGTCTTACGGACCTGATATGGTATAGATCCTCGCCTATAAATGTTTCAAGTCCAGATTCCAAATTCGACTATGTTTTGCGCTCATTTTTAGTGTAAACTGGGTTTTACACTTGCGGGGCCGAAACTACATAATAAACTTCGCCGACCTAATAAAGGTGATCTGACGGTCAGGATTTAAGCAGATCAAACAATGAGATTTATAGAAAATGCCTCGGACTTCTATAAAACTCGCGATTTCGACATGAAACACAAAATAGCAAAGGAAATAACACTCTACCGAATACAAAGGATCTGACAGCGTGCAAGGGTTTCCATAGACTGATAATCATTCATACACACAATATTATTCATTCATAATAAAATACCTACAGAGTCTCGGCCTTGGGCTTGATTACAAAAATGAAAGACCTAGGTCTCAAAACCCAATCCACACACTATTCCTGCTCTCCACTCAACCCTCTCTCCCTCATTACATTATTTTTCCTTCTTTTTATCAATCAAATATCACTCTAACTGTATCTAACAAATCAATCCCTATTTTAATCAATCTAACGATGAATCTTCTAATTCCTAACTCTATCTCACACCTATGTTAACAACTCATCTTTGAGCCTAAAATAAGACAATTTCTAACTTATTACAATAATGAAATACAACTCATTTCTTGAGAGATCAAACCCTCTCAGTAAAACTGTCTTTTTTACCCATCAAGTCAATGAATTTCAACTTGTTTAGCCACAACATGTTAACAAACTTTCATGTTGCTGGCTAAGTCCGGATGCTCTTGAATCACTTCTTTAGTTCTTCAAAATCCATTTCTTGACCTTTTCCCTACCGGAAACTCTTTCCACTTGTCCTTATGGTGTGGAGTGGTGCTGCTACCACTGAAAATGAGGCTATGGATTTCCTGAGGTACTTTTCTGCCCCAATGAAACTCCTGACCTCAGGAACATTAGTAGGCACCGACCATTTCATGATGGCCTCCATATTGGAAGGATCTATCTTCAATTCTCCTCCACCGATCATATACTCCAGATACACTAAAGACTGCTACGCAAACTCACACTTTTTGAGATTTTCTAGTAGTTGGTGCTTCTTCAATGTTTCCAACATCTGCATCAAATGTGACATATGCTCCTCCTAAGTGGCACTATATACCAGTATATCATCCAAATATACAATAACAAATGAATCTATAAAAGGGCGGAAGACATCATTCATTAATCTCATAAATGTATTCGGTGCATTACATAGGACAAATGGCATGACTAACCACTCATATAAATCTTGCCTAGTTTTGAAGACGGTTTTCAAGGTATCTTCTTCTTCGACTTAAACATGGTGATGCCCAAAATTCAAGTCCATCTTGGTGAAGTATTTTGCTTGTTGCAACTAATCCAAAAAATCATTTATCTTGGTGTTGTGGTGAAATCACACCCCCGCATTTTTAACTTATTACCTTCATAATAATGATGGGACCTTTACATAAATTTTGGCTAAATCACTTTTAATATTTTCTTTTGGTTAAATGTGCAACATTTTTGTGATAATTTTTTTCTTTTAATTTTCATTCTAATTGGATCATGAGGTTTGGTTTTTTGTTAGCTTTCCATTGATTCTTGTTTCATCTCATTTGGACTCATAGTTTACATATAACGCTTATCTGAAATTCAATATTTTCATTGCGTAGAATAAAAATATACAAAATATATATTATTTTAATTTTTATAAATTAATTAATTTTAATTATAAATATTAATTTTTATTAATTATTTTGTATTTTATTAATTATGTACTACAAACTTATACCATGTTCAAAAACTTATATATATGTCATAACAAAATTTTATAATAAAAAAAAAAAAAAAAAAACATATCTCAACAAAAAAAAATCTTAGATCCCAATCTCAGAAGGCCTTTCTAATCAATTTTAATCAATTTTAAAAACTTACGAGATCTAAAATCCCGAGTCTCCTTATTAGAAAATTAATAAATTGAGATCCCAATCTCATAAGGCCTTTCTAATTTCAATTTTAAAAACTTACGATATCTAAAATCCCAAGTCTCCTTATTAGAAAAGTAATAAATTGTTGTAGTTTTTATGATAAAAACTTAATGTTACAGTGCTTATAATTTATATGAAGATAAAAATCCCACTCCCACGTGGCCTCGCCTCCTTTCCCTACTCATCTCACCTCCTCCTTGGTACCTCAAAACATCGCCATCTCGTAACTTTTTTTTAATATCCCCTTAGACATCCCTCCTTATTCCTCCGAGATCCCTCCATTGATAAGTCTGGATAAGCTCACACAACCCTCTTTATATCTCCAATGCACATGAATAAAGCCTCCCATATCCATCATTCGAATGGCTGACAAGACCCACTAATCCACTAATACACATTTTCATAATATTGCTTTTAATAAGACCCACTAATCCACTAATACACATTTTCATAATATTGCTTTTAATAATTAATATATTTTAATTAAAGTAATTTGTATTTTTAAATTAGTTAAATTAATAAATTTAATAATTTTTGGATTCAAGTTTATGTGATTCATAATGAATTAAACAAGGTGTTTTTGGTAGAAATCACATGAGAGAATTTTTTAGTCGACGCGTTTCAAACCAATAAGTGTGGTTCAACATCAGGACCAGATGAAAAAGCAGGCCATGGCAAAGGCTTAAATAGAGAGCAACGTTGAGACATAATTTCAAATAACGGTTATATTTGAACAATAATGTTTAAATTATACTACTAATTTATTAATATATTAAAAACAAATATTATTAAGTAACGGCTATATTAAACAACTAGTTTTTGAAAAATAATATTTAAATAATGATATTAATATTAATTTATTAAAATATAAATATGTAACGGCTATATTAAACGGCTAATTTTTGAAAAAATATTTAAATAATGGTATTACTTCATTAATTTATTAAAAATATTAATAGATAACGCTATATTAAACAACTAGTTTTTGAAAAATAATATTTAAATAATGATATTAGTTTTATTAATTTATTAAAATATTAATATGTAATGGCTATATTAAACGGCTAATTTTTGAAAATTAATATTTAAATTAATTTATTAAAACCAAATATTACTAGTTTTTGAAAAATAATATTTAAACTGAGATATTAGTTTAATAATTTATTAAAAACAAATACTAATAAGTAACTGTTATATTAAAAATCTAGTTTTTAAAATAAATAAGTAAATAATCAAAGTCAAACTTTAAAGGAGAGAAGTCAAAAATTATAAAAACAACCCTAATCGAGACAAGATCATTTGATAAATAAAATAATTAATGGAAATAAAATAAAATAAATTAAAAAAATTAATAAAAAAAAATACAACAAAAATATACACAAGTCGAATTATATATATATATATATATATATATATATATATATATATAATAAATAAATAATATATATATAAATATATATATATATATATATCCAAAGAAAAATAATCAATGAATAAAACGGGGTCAACAATAAAATATGGGGCTTGGACCCATTAAACAAATAACAAAAATACTAAAAGGAGTTAAGAATGAGATGATAAAATACATAAAAAAACACGAAGGATCAAGAAAATAAACTCTAATGAAGAATAAATCAACAATAAATATTATAAAAAGGACGCCAATACCTACATAGATTTAAAAAATAGGAAGACAAGACAGGGACCCAACTTCTACTAATATTCCAACCATCATCTCTATTCAAATTATTGGGCCTTTTTTCATTTTCTAGGGCCTCTCTCAATTACGATGATGAAAATGACTAACCTTAGCAACGACATGGGCCTCCTCAATGTAGATGTGATGCTTAGATTTATCTGCATGCTCCGCCAAAGCAGAGGGCGGGTCCTGCCATGCTTGATGTCAGAAACATGCTCACGAATCCTTTGATTAATCGAGTGACTAGTCTCACCAATGTAGGGAGTCCCATAAGAGCATGGGATAATGTAAACACCCTTCATATTCTTAGGGTCCACTGGGTCTTTTACAGACCCAAGGGAGCTCTGTATGGTATTTAAAGGCCGAAAGGTTAAAGCCACCTTATGCTTCCTTAGGATTCTTGCAATCTTGTCAATGGTCCCTTGGATAAAAGGAAGATGAACACCAGAAAATCGATCATTGTTATATTTCTTAGCACTAGGACCTTTTTCAACTCTGAGGAAAGCCATAGTACATTGGTGTCTACTATACCCATTATTAAATAAAACACTTAGGAGATGTGCTTTCTCTTCCTTGATATGGTTCTCATAAGAAACTCTTAAAGCTCTAATTGCTAAGGTGTTGAGAACACCAAGCTTTTGAGCTAGGAAATGATGAGAATTAGTATGAAAATATTGTTATGTATGAGTTTTCTTACAATATACCTAATGAGAAAAAGAGCCATTACCATTCCTTGAAAGGAGGACGTCAAGGAAGGGAAGGCTACCATTACATTCAAATTCCATGGTGAACTTTATAGAACTAGATTGATTGTTAATATGGAGGAAAAATAGTTCCAACTTTTCTTTACCATGGGACCAGATGACAAAAGGTCATCCACAAACCTCTTCCACAACTTAGGCAGAAGACAAGAAGAGGTTAAGGCCTTTGATTCAAAATCCTCCATGAATAGATTAGCTACCACAGGGGAGAGGGGGGAACCCATGGTGACCCCGCAAGTTTGCTTATAGAATTCCCCATCGAAGGAAAAGAATAGTAGAAGTAAGACAAATACCAACTAAATAAGCTATACCAGGATCTGTGATGCACTTGATGACTTCGATGGCCTCATTGATAGGGATATTAGTGTAGAGAGAGACCACATCAAAGCTCACAAGCTTGTCGTCTGGATCAAGCTTGAAACTCTTTAACTCATTAACAAACGATGTAGAGTCCTTAACAAAGGATTATGTATGGCCAACAAGGGGCTTACATTTCTAGGCTAAATAATTAGCAAGAAGATAAGTTGGCCCTCCTATCATGTTGGCAATGGGTCTTAGAGGAACCCCTTCCTTATGAATCTTTGGCAGACCATAGATTCTGGGGTAAGAAGGAAACTTTTAATAATCTTATGACCGAACGAGCTAACTGAGCTACTAGCCTTTATAGCAAGAGCCACACTTTTGGAAATCTTCTTCAGTGGATCCTTGTTGAGTTTCATGTAGCTCCCGCTATTATGGAGGTGGTCCAACATCTTTCGACGGTAATCATTTTTATCAAGAATAAACACAACACCACCTTTGTCGGCTTTGAAAACAACAATATTCTTATTATCGTTTAACGATTTGAGAGCATCAAACTTAGGTTTGTTGATGTTATTCTTGGGGGGCTTTGTCTTTCTAAGGATAGATGCACAGTCTTGACGAATGATATCTTTAGTGACGTCCAGTAAGTCTCTAATACCATATTCAATGTCACATATGATAGCAGTTACTTATTAATATTTATTTTTAATAAACTAATATCTCAGTTTAAGTATTATTTTTCAAAAACTAGTAATATTTGGTTTTAATAGATTAATTTAAATATTATTTTTCAAAAACTAGCCGTTTAATATAGTCGTTCCATATTAATATTTTAATAAATTAATAAACTAATATCATTATTTAAATATTATTTTTCAAGAACTAGTAATATTTGATTTTCAATAAAATAATTTAAATATTATTTTTCAAAATCTAGCCATTTAATATAGTCGTTATCTATTAATATTTTTAATAAATTAATGAAATAATACCATTATTTAAATATTTTTTCAGAAACTAACCATTTAATATAGTCGTTACATATTAATATTTTAATAAACTAATATCATTATTTAAATATTATTTTTCAAGAACTAGTAATATTTGGTTTTAATAAATTAATTTAAATATTATTTTTCAAAAACTAGCCTTTTAATTTAGCCATTACCTATTAATATTTTTAATAAATTAATGAAATAATATTGTTATTTAAATATTTTTCAAAAACTAGTCATTTAATATCGTTGTTACTTAATAATATTTGTTTTTAATATATTAATAAACTAATATTATAATTTAAACATTTATCAGAAGAAATTTCGGCGTAAATCACAATCAGAAAATCATTGCCGACGCGTTTCGAACCAACCAATGTGGTTCATCGTCAAGACGAGTTGAAGAAAACAGATCCAGCTTTGCATGTTAAATAGTCTGCGCAGAGCCTCCAACGGCTAATTTTGACTTAGGGATCAAAGTCAACAAACCATTTTAATAATTTAAAGGAAGTTAGTTAATTCGGTGACCATACCTTTAAGATATACCTAAAATATATATAAAAATAATTTAATCGGTGTTTAAGTTAGTTAAAAAGTATCATTTAAAAATTAAAAATTATAAGTTAATTGTAACTTTAATCGGATTTAGTTATATGGAAGAAATTTAAGATAATAGTTAGTTAGACTAAATAAATAGTGGAACGAGAAAAAAATAAAATAATAAAGATTAAATTAAATAAATAAAATAAGATAAATAAAATAAATAAATAATAAAAATAAAAATTAAATTAAATTAAATTAAAAAAATAAATAAATAAATAATAAAATTAATTAATTAATTAAATTAAATAATAATAATAATAATAATAAATAAACAAATAAAATAAAACATAAATAATATAAAATAAAATGAATAAATGAATAGATAAAAACAACATATAAATAATTATATCAGAATAAAATAAAAATAAATAAATAAAAAATGAAAAGAATAATGATAACACAAAAAAAACCGACATAAATTGAAAAGACGGAGAAGGACATGAAAAAGACCATTAGAAGACTAGAGAGCAAAAAAGATAAAAATAATGAAAGGTCGAAAGGAATGAAAAGGGGGGGGAAGGAAAAGAAAGACTAGGAAGAAAGGGCAGGGATACAACAGTGACTGATCTTCCAGCCGTCATCTCTATTGAGATTGTTAGGCCTTCTTTCAATCTCAATAGCTTCCCTGAATTTACGATGATGAAAATGAGCAACTTTGGCAATAGCCTTGGCCTCCTCTATACAGACCTGATGCTTGGTATTTTCCGCATGCTCTGCTAACGCGGAAGACTTGGTTCTCCTATGCCTTAGGTCCGCTGCATGTTCGCTGATCCTTTGATGGATGGAGCGCCCTGTTTCCCCGATATAGGGGGTCCCGCAAGCACAAGGGATCAAGTAGACACCCTTCATGTCCTTAGGGTCAACGAGATCTTTCACCGATCGGAGGGATTTACGAATGGTGTTGAGGGGCCTAAAGGTTGAGGGAATATCATACCTCCTAAGGATCCGAGCAATCTTGTCCGTGGTTCCCTGGACATAGGGAAGATGGACCCCTAGACGACGCTCCTTCAGCTCTTTTTTAATAGACGCATTTTTAGAGGCTTTAAGGAAAGCCTTCTGACCAAGGCGCCTACTATAGCCATTCTCAATAAAGACATTAAGGAGATGGGATTTCTCTTTATCAAAGCTCTCATGATCAGAAATCCTAAGGGCCCGAGTAGTGAAGGTGTTAAGAACACCCAACTTTTGAGCAGGGAAATGATGGGAATCGGCATGAAGATACTGCTCAGTATGAGTTTTCTTTCAGAAAACCGAGTGGGAGAGAGAGCCATCCTTATTCTTAGATAAAAGAATATCCAGGAAAGGGAGGCAACCATTGACCTCTTTTCCCATGGTGAACTTAATGGCAGAGGACTGACAGTTGAGGTGATTGAAGAAGAGATCCAGTTCCTTTTGGCCATGGGACCAAATGACATTAGTGTCATCTACAAACCTTTTCCATAGCTTGGGAAGGAGAGGAGCCGAGGCTAAAGCTTTGGTTTCGAAGTCTTCCATAAAAAGGTTCGCAACAATAGAGGAAAGGGGGGAGCCCATGGCAACACCACAGGTCTGTTCAAAGAACTCACCCTCGAAACAGAAGAAAGTGGAAGTGAGACAGATCTCAACTAGATACGCGGTATCAGGATCTGTTAGACGATAGATCACTTCTAAGGCCTCCTTTATAGGGATGCAAGTATAAAGGGAGACCACATCAAAGCTGACGAGAATGTCCTCAGAATAATGTCCTTAAGTTCTTTAATGAAGGATGCAGAGTCTTTCACGAAGGACTCCGTACAACCAACCAGGGGTTTAAGCTTAAGGGCAAGGAACTTAGCAAGAAGGTAGGTCGGACCACCAATGGTGTTGACGATAGGCCTCAGAGGGACCCCTTCTTTGTGAATTTTCGGCAACCCATAGATCCTAGGAGTAATGGGACTGCTCTCAATGAGTTTATGGCAAAGGGAACTCACCGAGTTGCTAGACTTGATAGTAAGAGCCACTGTCCTAGAAACCTTCTTAAGAGGGTTCTGGGCAGTTTTTTATAATTGCCACTATTGTGAAGATGATCTAACATCTTCATACGATAATATTCCCTGTTAAGGATGACCGAAGCCCCTCCTTTGTCAGCCTTCAGAACAACGATATCTTTGTTCTGGTTTAAGGACTTAAGGGCCCTTATTTCCTCATTGCTGAGGTTCTTCCGAGGCGGCTTAGCCTTTCTAAGGACGACATCACAATCTTGCCTAATAGTGTCCTTGATATTATCTAGAAGATCTCTAATCCCGTACTCTACGTCGCAAATAATGTCATCCACTAGGATTTTCCTAGGGGCAAGGGCAAAGTTTAAACCTTTGCCTAAAAGACTAAAAATAGAAGGGGAAAAAGAAAAACTAGATAAATTAACAACTTTATTATTTCGGGGGGGAGGGGGAAGAATATTCTTAAGAGGGTTCTTGGGCAGTTATAAAAAATTGCCCAAGAACCCTCTTAAGAAGGTTTCTAGGACAGTGGCTCTTGCTATCAAGTCTAGCAGCTCGGTGAGTTCCCTTTGCCATAAACTCATTGAGAGCAGTCCCATTACTCCTAGGATCTATGGGTGCCGAAAATTCACAGGGTCCCTCTGAGGCCTATCGTCAACACCATTGGTGGTCCAACCTACCTTCTTGCTAAGTTCCTTGCCCTTAAGCTTAAACCCCTGGTTGGTTGTACGGAGTCCTTCGTGAAAGACTCTGCATCCTTCATTAAAGAGCTTAAGGACATTAAGCTGGATTCTGAGGACATTCTCGTCAGCTTTGATGTGGTCTCCCTTTATACTTGCATCCCTATAAAGGAGGCCTTAGAAGTGATCTATCGTCTAACAGATCCTGATACCGCGTATCTAGTTGAGATCTGTCTCACTTCCACTTTCTTCTGTTTCGAGGGTGAGTTCTTTGAACAGACCTGCGGTGTTGCCATGGGCTCCCCCCTTTCCCCTATTGTTGCAAATCTTTTTATGGAAGATTTCGAAGCCAAAGCTTTAGCCTCGGCTTGTCTCCTTCCCAAGCTATGGAAAATGTTTGTAGATGACACTAATGTCATCTGGTCCCATGGCCAAAAGGAACTGGATCTCTTCTTCAATCACCTCAACTGTCAGTCCTCTGCCATTAGATTCACCATGGAAAAAAAGGTCAATGGTTTCCTCCCTTTCCTGGATATTCTTTTATCTAAGAATAAGGATGGCTCTCTCTCCCACTCGGTGTTCCAAAAGAAAACTCATATTGAGCAGTATCTTCATGTCGATTCCCATCATTTCCCTGCTCAAAAGTTGGGTGTTCTTAACACTCTCGCTACTCGGGCCCTTAGGATTTCTGATCATGAGAGCTTTGATAAATAGAAATCCCATCTCCTTAATGTCTTTGTTGAGAATGGCTATAGTAGGCGCCTTGGTCAGAAGGCTTTCCTTAAAGCCTCTAAAAATGCGTCTATTAAAAAAGAGCTGAAGGAGAGTCGTCTAGGGGTCCATCTTCCCTATGTCTAGGGAACCACGGACAAGATTGTTCGGATCCTTAGGAGGTATGATATTCCCTCAACCTTTAGGCCCCTCAACACCATTCGTAAATCCCTCCGATCGGTGAAAGATCCCGTTGACCCTAAGGACATGAAGGGTGTCTACTTGATCCCTTGTTCTTGGGGGACCCCCTATATTGGGGAAACAGGGCGCTCCATCCATCAGAGGATCAGCGAACATGCAGAAGACCTAAGACATAGGAGAACCAAGTCTTCCGCGTTAGCAGAGCATGCGGAAAAGACCAAGCATCAGGTGTGTATGGAGGAGGCCAAGGTTATTGCCAAAGTTGCTCATTTTCATCATCGTAAATTCAGGGAAGCTGTTGAGATTGAAAGAAGGCCTAACAATCTCAATAGAGATGACGGCTGGAAGATCAGTAGTTGTTGGATCCCTGCCCTTTCTTCCTAGTCTTTCTTTTCCTCCGCTCCCCCCCCCCCCTTTTCATTCCTTTCGACCTTTCATTATTTTTATCTTTTTTGCTCTTTGGTCTTCTAATGGTCTTTTTCATGTCCTTCTCCGTCTTTTCAATTTATGTCGGTTTTTTTTTGTGTTATCATTATTCTTTTCATTTTTTATTTATTTACTTTATTATTTTTATTTTATTCTAATATAATTATTTATATGTTGTTTTTATCTATTCATTTTATTTTATATTATTTATATTTGTTTATTATTATTATTATTTATTTATTTATTTATTTTATTTTTATTTATTTATTATTATTATTATCATTATTTTTTAATTTAATTTAATTAATTAATTTATTATTATTATTTTTTTTATTTTTTTTAATTTTTAATTTTTTTAATTTTTATCTATTTATTATTATTATATTATTTTTATTTATTTATTTTATTTATCTATATTTTATTTATTTAATTTAATCTTTATTATTTTTTTTTCTCATTCCACTATTTATTTAGTCTAACTAACTATTATCTTAAATTTCTTCCATATATCTAAATCTCATTAAAGTTACAATTAACTTATAATTTTTTATTTTTAAATGATACCTTTTAACTAACTTAAAAACCGATTAAATTATTTTTATATATATTTTAGGTATATCTTAAAGGTATGGTCACCGAATTAACTAACTTCCTTTTAATTATTAAAATGGTTTGTTGACTTTGATCTCTAAGTCAAAATTAGCCGTTGGTCAAGTTAGCCGTTGGAGGCTCTGCGCAGACTATTTAACATGCAAAGCTGGTTCTGTTTTCTTCAACTCGTCATGATGATGAACCACACTGGTTGGTTCGAAACGCATCGGCAATGATTTTCTGATTGTGATTTACGCCGAAATTTCTTCTGATAATTGTTATGGATCACAGAAGCCTCAATTCAACAATTTAAACGTTATTGTTCAAATATAGGCGTTACTTGAAATTAAGTCTCTACATTGCTTTCTATTTAAGGCTTTTCCATGATCTGCCTCTTCATCTGGTCCTAATGATGAACCACACTTGTTGGTTCGAAACGCGTTGGCCAAAAAAATTCTCTCATGTGATTTCTACCGAAAGACTTTGTTTAAATTTAATAATTTATAATCAGAATTTAATTTTATAATTATAATTAATTTGTATATAATTAATTAATTAATTAATTTTAATTATATAATTAATTAAGAACTATTAATTTAGTTTAAATTAGGATTTTTAATTTAAAATGTTTAATTATGGCCTAGGCAACTATTTTTTAGAATTCTGGCAATTTTGACATTTTAACTTTGGAAAGACATATTTCAAGATTGACTTGGCCAAATGAAGATCACAATAGCTCATTAGAAAGCTCAGAATGAGGAGAATAATATGAGAATGATAAGTGTAGCAATTTTAATAATTTAGTGACCCAAAAAATGAGCAGAAGACAGTGAAAATTTTGCAACAACATTTGTATTTTTTTTTCCTAATTTGATTTGGTCAAATTTCATTGGGTTGAGAAAACTATTGTCAACTAATTCATTCCCCAACAATACTCAAAGACTAACCAGATCCATTTGAAACAATCGTAGCATGAAATTTCCTTTGATTTTATTTATTTTAATTTAACAATTTTATGAGAGTTTATTTTTCTAATTTTTAAAATGTAATTTAATTTATTTTTATTTTGGTTTTGATTAGTTTGTAGCAAGAGATCAATTGAAGAAGTTAATATCTGAGACACTTTGGAGCAGGAAATAGACCAACAAAGAGAAAAATGGGGAATTTATAGCTCTAATTTAGGATCTGGAAAACTACTCTCAACAATTCTCCATTGTTAGAGATTTTTGTAATTATTAAATATCAATTTTGAGGAGAAAGAGGGTTCCTCTTCCCTCCAACTAGGGAATTCTGATGAACTATTGTAAGGGATTTTTATAGTTGTAGTGTAGGGAGAATAACTCAGATCTAAAGTATTTGGGGGAATCTCTAAGATTTTTCTTGCTAGACATCTGCACTTTTGTAAGGGATAGAAAGTTCAGTTGTAAAGAGATATAGCATTTTTGGCTTTGAGAAGAAGAGTTATAACACTTTTGTAGATACATTTTTTCAAGGAGCTGAAGTTGTTCGTGGACTGCAAAATTTGTAATAGAGTTTTGGTATGATTTTGATAAATTTTCATTCCAATGCGCTCTTGTTTGGATGTAAGTTAATCTTCTATTGTTAGAGTTTCTCTAATTGATTTTAATTCTTATTCTAAATAGTGTATGGCATTCTGAGATTGAAAACTATTGTTGTATTGATTGTTTTATGATATTGAAGTTCTTCAAGAGCTATCTCTGAGGAGCAGAATAGAATTAGAATTAATCTGAATTCATTGAAATAGGAATGTGTTTGGCAGTAACTATTTATTGTTTAAATACACTCCCATTTTTTTCTATTTCATTAATTGAATAAACTACTTCTTTAATTAATGAAAATCATATAATGAATTCAATTGTTTTACTAGATTCATACATGTGTTTCTAATTCTCTTTGTAACTATTTATTTAAGTAAATTCGATTTACATAAAGCAATAATTGAAAAATGCAAACTATTTTTCATATTGCAATTTAATTTAATTTTATGAATTCAATCATTATACAAATAGTCCTCTTCCCCTAGTTAGTTATTCATCTTCTCTCAAATTGAGAGATGGCTAATTCGAATCTATAGTATTAGTTTTTTCTTGTGTCTAAGAATAGATCAGTATTTAGATTAAATTCTGCATTCTAGAAGTCCCCTTACGCAAGGACAAATCTTAGTTGCGGCTTGGCTAAGCCACAGATTCAACTCAAGGATATTCTTTCTTACATATGCACAACAAGAGAGCAAATTTGATTTATCTCTTGCTATTGGTAAATAATAGATACATTATAAGCCAACAGGGAGAGAGAGGGGGTAACTTGACCCAATTGAACCAATCAGAGCCATCAAATCAAACAAATATGAGCTTAGTTCGGGCTCTGACTAAGTGGTCTCTCTTACATGTTGATAACATCATTTTTTCCATCAACATTTTTAGTGCTAGAAGGAGGGACACAGTGAATTTTTCATTGAATATTTTGTGATTTAACATTCTACCTTATTACTAAGGCTCCACTTAAAATATCACCTTGGAGTTTCTTTACCAAGCTTCCACCAGCTTCCACTCCAATAAAGGTAGTTGAGACTCTGTCTAAGGTCAAATTCAATGGTAAGACTTCTGCTTTTGATAATATCCTTTAGTTTATTTTAAATTGTAATAATTTTAATATTGACAAAGGTGTTATTTGCAGGATCTTCACTCTTACGCTGACTAGTCAAGCTAAAGACTGGTGTTGATCCTTACCAGTTGCCTCTGTACATAGTTGGGATGAATTTTCGAAGATTTTCCTTCATGCTTTTCAAGAATATGACTACGAAAAGGTGTGTGATCAATTGGAAGAATTGTGTAGGATGGAAGGTGAGTCTTTGGACGATTTCCTAATTAAATTCAAATTAATTTGTATGCAATTTCATTCCAAAGACTTACCTCCCGAATTTCAACTAATAGGATGGTTCAAACATTTAATATCTCTTCCTTGTATTTCTATTTTTTATTAAGAACCAGAAAGTATATGTACTACTAATGAAGAAGCAGTTGTTCAAAATAATAATGATGATCTTCTACAAATTACAATTTCAAATACTACTAATCATTAATCTCAATAAGAGGTTGTTGCTACTCAAATAAATGATGTTGATTTTAGATTTGCCTTGAATTTAAATAATGTTGCTTTACCTAATGAAATTTAAAATCAATAAGATGTAGAATACACTAGAAGCAATCAACAACACTTAATTCCACATCAAACTAATGAACTAGAGGATTTCAACAATATACAAATTGATGCAATTAATTCAAAATCTTATTTTGCTGATAATTATCAATCTCAAACTTCAAAGCAGTCTAGAAACAATTTGTAGATCAATCAAACATATAACATATCTAATTTTTGTAAAGACATGGAAAAACGATCTGAGAATTGTGTTGTTATAAATGTGGAAGAATTTATTTTGAAAAACAAGCAATCTTTTGTATATAAAGAAACTTTCAGGTATATATCTTAGACCTCTTATTTCTCTCTATATCATGATCTCTTCAGTAACAATAATTCATTTGTTAGTCAATTAGGAGTCCCTCTGAACATAAATTCAATTTTAGAAAATAGAGGAGTTGTTATTAATGATGAATTATTGTCTAATTTTGATATTGGTAGAGAAAATTTAATAAACAATATTCTCATTCAATTTTAGAAAACAGAGGAGTTGTTATTAATAATGAATTATTGTCTAATTTTGATATTGGTAGAGAAAATTCAATAAACAATATTCTCAATTATCCTGGAGATTCTCTTAATCTGGCATTTAATTACCTACTTGGTTTTTATTTATGTTATTTAGAGAAAAATAACACTAATGAAATTATTTATGATGCTGAGTTGGAAACTGAAAATGCTCAACCTCCTTCTTCTCCAAAATTGGTTTTGACTGACTCCCATTTTCCCAATTCCTTAAGAAAATCTATATTTGAAGATAAAAAGAATATTAGTTTAAATATTTCAGTTAATTGTCAATCTTCAATCATCATAGTGATTTCAGTGGTCATGAACTTATTCCAATTATGATTCTTACAATGGTGAAATACCTTTTTGGGACCATGAACTTAAAATTTTCCCATCTCCACAAATGAATGAAGACAATAATTTTAATTTCATAATTTATGTTGACACCTATGGGAATAAATTTTTTTCCAATAAATCTTAGTCGTATTGTACCATTATTTGAAATATTGATGTATATTATACTTTTCCGTTTTGTCATTCTATTCAATTTGAGTTTGTTTTTTTTTCAAATTTCATTTTTGAACTTTTAAACATATTATGTTGGCACTATGAACATTATAACTCTAGACTCTCATCAAGTGCATTAATTAGCACATATAAAAATCAATTCCAAAATTTCAAGCATGAACATCAAATACTTCTTATTTTGAAAAAATTTCATGTTTAGCCAATTTATGTCTAATTTTCAAATGAGTTTTTCACAAACTCAAACACTTAAGGGTGCATCATTATATTATGGTCAGCAATATAACAGTTCCGGAAATCTTCTAAATTTTTATACATATTTTATTGATTCATTTGGAAAATATCTAGAAGTTCCAGTTCTCAAGAAGATTTCCAACATTGGCATTTTTCACTAGGCTTCAATATTTAAAAATATATCATTCAATCTAGGCTAGTTATTTTCTCTTCCTTTGAACTTATTCCAATCACTCATTAAAATACATACCGATTTTTGTGATCCTGTGGGCATATAGTTGGAAGAATTTCAAGGTAAAAATTTTGTAAATAAGTTTATTTTTCCAAACCTAGATGTATATAGTATCCTTGGTCTTTATCTTAATAATTTAGCCATAATTTTATTTTTGTTGCTGATTTTTGACATTTTCATATGTGCAGAAATAAAACTGAGAGGGTGGCTTCACTGGAAGTATGGCTATACTTAGTCATATGCTATTTCAGTCAGTGAGAATAAGAGTAGGATTAATGTTGTTAGTTAGTTCGCTTTTCTTTTATTTTTCTATCAAATGTACAAATTTTACAATAAGTGATGATAATGAGCTCAAGCATGTTTTAGGTATTCTCTACCTTGATTAAGAGAATTCATTTTAAGAATAAGCGAGCAATTAGCTATTTCCAGATCATAACATGTTCAGGGAAATATCTATTTTATTTTTAATTTTTTTTTTATTATTTCTATGCTTTGGATATGTACTTAGATTCATGCTTTCTCGCTTTGCAGATTTACAAATTGAGTCATGTTTTTTGTTTCTAATTCATGAAATTGAAATGAAATACTTGGCTCCTGCTTAGTCTCATTTTTATTGTGGGCCTTTGGCTTTCTCCATCTTGAATGGAAAATTTTGAAAAGGTACTCAAGCAAAGGAAAATATTTTAAATATAGCAACAGTTGAGAAACACTCTTGTCCCTCAATGTTATGATGAGATAATACACGGGAGAATTTTGATATTTATAAGGTCTTCATTAAATTGATTTCGAGACTTTATTTTTACTAGAAAATTTAATTAGATTTAGAAATAAGCAAATAGCTAGAATATTTAAAGTGACAAACATCTTCAGCTGGAATGGTGATCCAAATCTCTTCAGCTATCAGAATTAACCAAGATCTTTTACTTTTGTGATGTTAGTAGAATTTCATATGAAAGAGTATGAAAATCCACATGTGCATGCTTTAAAGAAGATGAAACATAACAACAACCATCAAATCAAAGAACAAAAACACATTGATAACAGAGTTCGCCCAGTGTAGGCTACGTCTTTGGGCCTGGTGTCAAGATTGGGGAGGTCGCTTCATTAAATGATGGAATATGATGATGAGTACATAGTACATTATTTCTCATTACAAGGACAAATTCCCTCAACTATAGTGGCATGTCTCTCCACGAGACGTTCTCCATATAGGAAATCTCACTCATATGGGCCCTCCTTTAGAATGACAAGCTAATAAATTCTCACACGACATGGCATACAAGTTTCCTCCAATCATAATGATAAAAGGATCTCAACAACAAAATCATTATCTTAGCAAATGAAAAGAAATACAAGCAACTTTACAAAAAATGACCCTTATACCTTCAATCTCTGTCATGGACGAAAAAATATAGACCTTGGCTAGAAAAACGGACTACATGGTTGAAAGCCTAGTGAGAAAACATTCAAAAATGACTATAAATTTGTTAAATTTCGACATTGGCACCTTTGGCCCCCTAGGGAATCTTATCAACATCTAACAAGATTCCTCTCTCATGGTTCTGCCCCCCTAGCCACTCAAGGTTTCACGCTCCACTCCTCCATCGGTCTCCTTTGAATGAAAAATGATTTGAGGTTATATATTAAAACTAGGGTGGAGCCACCAACGTGGGGCCATTGGCCCATTGCTGATGGTGGTGCGTAGCATAGATGCGGTTCTCGTTTGAATCTTGTCGCATACCATATGAAGGTTCAACTGTTGTTAAATGCGGCAATGTTTTGTTTAAATGTGATTTGGTTAGAGGTCTCCGCAAACGTGGCCCCAGTGGGGTTGGGTGGGTTCGTAGAGAGCGGATGCCCACCCTATTTAAATATATATATTATATAATGTCGTTGGAAAGGACCTTTGGGGGGTGGCGTGGGTGACAGCCCAACTTATATTTTTTTGCTTTTTATAGAACCATCGGTCAAAAATTCTTCCCCAGAATTTAAGGTTTACTATGAAAATTAAGGAGGTGACAAATTCGTTCGTTCTAATGGTCAGATTTCGTGCACAAGGACTCTACCAAATTGTTGCCTCGGTAGTGATAGTCACTTGGCCAAGTTTGACCAGAACTTTGACTAGCTATAACTTGAGCATACAAACTCGTATTTGAGTTTCATTTGCATTGTTGTAATCGAGAAAACACGTACTATGATTTGGTTTTGGTTTCAAGTTCATCTGATGACTTTTATTTTTGAGTTATTTTCAAGGCCACTTCTATTTCTGGAGCCACCTGGATCATTCCTCCCCACTGAGGAGCTTTTGGCCGTCCAAAAGCATGAATATAATCTGCAACTTTTGTGTTACATTGTCTACACCACAAGTGTCCTGATAGGCCATACCTCCTTCCCCTTCACCCTCGTTCTTCGTAGACACTTGAATCCCTTGCAAACTTGTAATACATCTTGGTAAAATACATGCTCAATTACATGACCAATCATGACTCAAGCATCCCCATATTTTCTAAGAGTTTATAAGTCACACTCTCTGGTCAAGTTTACATGATAATAGAGACCCATACCCTAGCAATCAATAAAAGGCCAAAAACCTCATCATTTCTTTAATAAGTGATGAAAAACACATCATCACTTTTACAATTATATTGCAACACATGATTTTAAAAATGTGGCCATGACAAGGTACCATATCTAGTGAAACCATCTCTCACTCGTCAAAGTGAATGGGTCATCTCCTTATGGCGGATTCACTTGTTGAACATTTTCACCAGTTGGTTCCTACTACATGGGCGTTGTGTCCTTCAGACATTTTTCTGGATGGAGCCTCCAAGATGTGGCTCTTTGATGTCCAACTTTGTTGCAATGATTTAAAAAAATATTCTTCTTCCAATCCTGTCTAACATTATGCCTTCCCTAATGTGGAGAAGGATTTTCACGTCTCATCCTCTTTCTTGTTTCCATTCTCTTCCAGCACTCAGCAATCACATGGTTATGCAAACCAAAAAAACTACATGGTTTTCTATGCCATGATTTCTGCTCATCATTAACAATATGCTTGTAATCAAAATGAACTCTATAATATTGAGACTTTTTATACCTCTCTTGACTATCTCTGGTGCAATCATGGCAATGAGAGCTTGCCTTAACTCTTCCTTTGCAATGTGCATTTTCATGGGAGGATTGGGATGTGTTCCCGTCATCCTCTTTCCTCAATGGTTTCGATGATGCCTTGGAAGATTCTAATACCTTTGATCGATTTCCTTTAGTGTCTCCCAAACTTGCAAATCAAGGTCTTTGTACAACCTCCAATGGCTAAGTCATTCCTTGGCCATGAACACCAAGTACTCCTCCTTTATACCTCATGTTGGTAAGGAGTCTCATGTGAGTTCTTGAAATGGGTACCTCCATATTTTCAACAAAAATAGTGTCATGTGAAAATAAAATTGAAGAATGATCAACATTGTTTACCTCAGTTTTCGACTCTACCACATTTGATGATGGCTTCGCTAAGCCTTCATTATGCTTCAACTCTTTCAAGGTCTCTTCTGTGGCTCATAACTGAAGTTACAATCTCTTCTTATCCTCTTTTTTTTCTCATAGAACTCTCCTAGATTCAACATTCTATGCTTGAAGGCTTTGATTGATCTCCTCATCTGAATGATGAGAAGACGATGAAGAAGATGAATAATCAATATAATATGGAGATGGAGCATCGTCCTCTGCTCTTTCTTTCTCCCCTTCTGTTATCACTCAGGTTGTCCTTTTGGTTGGCATCAAAAGGATACGGCCGAGGTAACCACAAACCAATCTTGGACTGTAGGTTCTAGCCCACCTGAAATAAGAGAGGGCTCTCTCTTTTTTGATGTAGCTTTGTTGATAATGTTTTTAGGCTAGTTATTGAGTTCAAGGGTTTTTTTTTTGTTTTTGGTGGGAAGGATGATGCTTTCAAGTAAAGAGGCAGGGACAACATGAAATTTCTAGAACCATTGGGCGTGGAGTCAAAGAGTAGGACTACTGGTGCATTTTCTTGGTCACAAGAGGGAATATGGAGCAAGCTAGCTGCGTATGAAACAATCATTCAAGGTAAAAGGGATGGATTAAAGGCTAAGGAATGAGGGGCAATTTAAGAATCTCTCATTCAGATTAGCATAAAAAAGACAAATGAGCCCTATCTAGGAGCAATTAAGAATTCCTAGATAACAATCATTTATATATGAAAATAGGTCAAACATGAGCCATAACAGAATTCATATTTATGCCTAATTCAAGAGGAAAACATTAAGAAGCCACAGAAACTGAGCATAGAGTGCAACCAAGCAAGGTCTGAGCCAATCCTTTGTTCTGTGACTTGAGCATATGTGAAATTGAAATAACAGAGATAAGGAAAACTTATTGATTCATATAGCAGCACAAGAATTCCACATTCAATTCTTCAAACCATTAGACACAGAGCAGACAGTCGTTCCTCCAAAGCTTTTCAGCAATCTTTGATTAAGTAAAACATCTCCGATATCCAGTGCGAGTCTCTAATGAGGATTATCAACCAACCAACCCTTTAAACAATACAGAGGGTCGGTATATATAGGGAAAATTATCAAAAACTAACTTATTACAGCCGACCTAAACAGGTCTGAAAGAAAATGATTACTTTAACCTAATCTTATCCAGAAATAAATGCATGAAAATATCTTTGGGCTGCGCTGAGGGCAGCTGTATCAAAACTGAGTTAATGTCTGTCCTGGGTAGCCTGGTGCAGTCCTTCTGTAATAACTGTGATTTGTCCTTTATCTCCACCTCTAACTTGGTTTTTATGTTGTTTTGTTGCCATTAATGTGCACTAATCCCGACCAGATAGGATTTTAAATGGCCTTAACTGCTTTGTTGACTTTGATGAAGGTTTTTAATTTTCACCTGATTTGATGTTGCTGAACTGATACTCTTTGTCGCTTCATGATACTCTTTGGCGTTGATCCTGGAGTCTCTAAAATCTTCTGAATGGTTTATACTGTCCCATCGATCCTTTATGGCAGATGCTCGACCTTCTGTTGCTTTAAAAAGTCTGTTTGCCCCTTTCTGAATGCTTCGCGAAGAAAAACGGGTCATTCTGCGCCTTTCGGGCTTGCTGGGGGCTGTGCGATGAGGGGCTTTCCATTTTGACCCATTTCCTGTAGCCATGCGCGATTAGCGCTAGGCGCTAATCGTGCATGAAAAACTGCCTCTGCATCTGAATCTGGGCTTCCTAAGCACGATTTTCGACTTTCGCGCCTTTTTGAGTGATGACGTCAGCATGATGTCAGCGGGTGGGACCCAGTACGGTGGGTGACGTGGCGGGATGACGTCAGCAATACGGCTGGTGACGTGGCGGTACACAGTGGCAGTGACATGGCGGGAGGCCGACGCAGGTAGATGACGCAGTGGGATGACGTCACTGGGCGGAGGACGTGGCGCTGACATCACCCAGGGGAGGGCGGTTTCGCAGTTTCGGGCGCACCGCCTTTGCACTGAAGCGGTTTGGGAGGAGGGGGCTCTGCCACACCCGGGAGGGCGACGCGTGGCGAGAGTACGGCGGGAAAACCGCCCATCTCCCGGACGCTAACCCTCGGTGTGTTGGCGTATGAAAAGACCCGCCCACCGTAGATCTTGGGCGGGCCAGATCTAATGGTTGGCGGGATGGTTGAAGCGGGGGAAGGTTAGTGACGGGGCCCACGCGTTATTGTATTTGTTTATTCATACAGCGGGGGGGGGGGGGGGTTAAACATTAATAAAGTGGGTTTTGGGTTTATATCGAGTGGGGGTTAAATAAAAGTTTAACGTTTAACATAACATTTAAACATTTAACTTTTGGGAATGATGACTGCGGAGGGTAGAGATATGAGGCTTTGATGAGTGAGGGATTAGGTACATGTTATTACCCCAACGAGAGGTTAGGTTAATTGCAAAGTTGGGAGACAGAAGGGTTAATAGAAGCCCCAAAGGGACTGCTATTTCCCGGACCTAAAGAGATATGGCTATAGTGCCAAGGGAAGGGGATATTACTATTTTTGGGATTTTATATATTTTTTGTAGTAAGTGGGGATGGGGAATAGTTAGGGAGCTACATAGTAGAATTAGGAATTAATGTGAATTTATGAAGTGAAAGTAGAGCAGAAGGCTAAGTTTCAAAAGTAAAACTTAGACATAGGGATAAATGAGGGTGAGAAGTGATTTCACACAAGAAATGTGGCTTCTTTTCATTAAAGAAAGCCAACATTTACCTTGATGTTTCACAGAAATGAAGTTAGGACTTGTTGGGAAGATCCCAAGGTCCTTTAGCGGGATGTTAGTAAGATACTTTTAGGGGGAGTGAAGGGAAGTTAGACATGCTTCTAGAATTCTTCCACCAAAACACTGCTTTGCTACCTCTAGCACTAATGAGATGAGCTTTCCTTGTCGAGGCCAACACTGAAGGTGATCTTGCTTCTGCAACCCCAGGTTACCTACCCAGCCGAATACACCTAGCATTTTTTGTTACTTCAGGAAGGGTGCACTTAGACTTGTAGATCCTGCTTTACAATTTTTCTTTTTTGACTGCCCTCCTATCTAAATCTATCCTTATTTCTTCCAAGGGCCCAGATTAAGCAGTTGGAGTCTTTTGTTTCTCTACATGTCTACAAATCTGCCAAGATTAAGCTGTTTGGACAGATATCAATTCTCTATATTCTAAAACTAGAAATTGAAACCTAGGGAAGCCAAGATTAAGCTATTTGGACTTCCCTTAACAGAACATTCTTCAAAAATGGTTAAGTCATAAAAATTAGAATACAACAGTGGCATTTGGACTGGCACACTTTCATGGCCTCTTCTTTGGCCTTTTTATGGAAATATGGAGCATTGCAGGATGCAAAGTATGACATATTTGGTATGTAAAACTGTCAATCATGAAAGATGAACACCTGTTGCAACATGAGGCTAACAGTGGCTCCACTTGGGGATGGCTTTTCCTTGGGAAAAGCCAAGAACAATAGTTCAGACTACCTTGATCTTCTATTGTTGCCGTGGATTGAAAAACTTCTTTATGCTGGTTGTTTATAGTGTGAAACTTTGAAATATGAACAACTCCCTCCTCAACTGAATTACTGTAAACTGCATAGCATTGCCTGCTTTCTTCTACGTGCTTGATGTTATGTACAGTATTGCTTGAGCATTGTGCCTTTGAAAAACAGAGGTCAAAACTGATGTGTTTCCTTTAGCTCCGATCTAGAAACAGTTGCTAAAGTGAAATTTAAAGAATGCTCCTCTCTTATTGATATTGTTTGACTGAAGACTGCAAGCTGCCCACTGTTTGCTTTCACCATAAATTTATGTGGTATGACAGTGCTACTATTGTTCTTTTACCGAGTTAAATGTAGAGACAGAGCTTTAAAGAATGGAATATTGGCAATTGGCTGTGTCTTCACAAACATTACTGTTGCTCCTCTAACACTCAGATTTCTTACACCTAAACTAAAAAATCGAGCGCTAATATATACAAATATCAATGTACAAAGGATATATACAGAGCTAGATTATATCCCTTTAAAAGGGATCATGGTAATGTTTCAGCATTCGGCCATTCACAGGGCCTTCTTCAGCTGTGCTGCCCTCTACAGATTTGAGAAAATATGTGTTATTTCCCTGAACAACAGAAATAACGAATGGCCCTTTCCATAAAAAATCAAATTTTGCATGTTTTCCCTTGTCTTCTCTTCGTGAATCCCACCTTAGAACTTTGTCACCCATATAGAAATTCTCAGCCTTAGCTCTCTTATCAAACATCCTTTTGAGCTTTTCTTGCAAAATTTAAGCTTTGTCATAAACTTGCTCTCTGGTTTGCTGAAGGTGAATGGTTTGGTTGATTCTTCGTTGAATGTCGTTTGGTTCAGCCTGAATCTCCTGTAACAGTCTGATAGTAGGGATGCCCAAAGATGAAGGAAACCTGGCTTCCATGCCATATACTAGCTCATAAGGGCTCATCCCAATGGATTTCTTTGTTGAAAGTCTGTCTGCCCATAGGGCATTTGTGAGCTTTCTATGCCAGTTCTTCTTGTTTTCTTCTAGCACTTTCTTTATGATATTAATCAGGCTCTTATTAGATGACTCAGCCAGGCCATTACCTTGGGGGTAATAGGCTGTAGAATGCCCCAAGGTGATGTGAAATTTGTGGCAAAAATTGATCATTTTTTTGGATTTAAAAGCATCGGCGTTATCAGTAATGATCTTCTCAGGGAAGCCAAATCTAGAAAGGATGTTGTACTCAAGGAATTGGATAATGATGGTGTCATTGGCTTGTCTGCATGGGATGGCCTCAACCCACTTGGTGAAATAGTCGGTGGCTGTTAAAATCCATTTGTGCTGGCCTGAGGAAGAGGGATGGATTTCTCCAATGAAGTCAAGACCCCATTGTTGAAAAGGCTTTTCAGTTGAGATGGGTCTAAGGGGCATGGGCAACAGCTTTATTTTGCCTTCAAATCTTTGTCATTTGTGACATGAAATGGCAAACTTCTTTACATCTGCAAAAAGAGAGGGCCAATAAAAACCAGCCCTTAGAATTTTATCAGCAGTGGATTTCCAATACAGATGCCCTCCACAGTCACCTGCATGGAAATCTTTCATGACATTGTTAGTTTCATTCATGATTAAACAATTAAGCAGTATACCTTCATGATTTTTCCAAAATAGTGCACCATCTATGACACAAAAATTTGACGCCTTCATTCTTAAAAATCTTTTCTTAGTTCTGGACAACCCTGGGGGAGAAAACAGGTTTAACAAAACAAAGCATATATCAGCATACCATGGGGATTGCAAAAAGGTTTCACTGATCCGTGGAGTCGTCAGCTCCTGTTCATTGTCCAATTGGTTAATGTCTAAGGCTTGAAAGTTTGTTTCGGACATCAGTTTGGCTAAACCTTGTCCCTTTATGAGCTTGGTTGGTTTTATTTCTATGTCATACTCAAGGATGTTTGCAATCCATTTGCCTCTTTTGCCCTCTAATCCCTCTTGGGTTAATATGTCTTTTATAACAACATTTGGGACATAGGCAATTACATGTGAATATAAAATGTACACTTGGAAATCCCTGATTGCTTTGACCAGGGCATAAGCCTGCTTCTCCATGATTGGATATTTCAAAGGGGCATCTCTTAAGGCTCGGCTGAAAAATGCAATTGGCTTTTCAGCTCCCTGATCATCCTTTTGCAGAAGAACAACAACTATGGTGTGATCAGATGCAAAAGAGAATATGATAAAGTCCCTATCAAATTTTGGGCTTGTAAGGACAGGGGCTTGGGTTAAGGCAGATTTTATGCCCTCAAAGGCTTGTTTGGTTTCAAGAGACCATCTTACCTTGGCATCCTTTTTTAACATGTTGCTTAACAGTCTTATCAACTCAGCTAGATTTGGAATAAATCTCCTTAGAAAAGTGATCTTTCCCAAGAATGCTTGCAACTCTTTTATGTTTCTTGGGTATGGGATTTGGAGGATGGCTTGGATTCTTTCAGGATCAATTCTGATCCCATCCTTTGATATGATATGGCCAAGGAGTTTGCCTTCTTCAAGGCCAAAGAGGGATTTTCTGGGGTTCAAGGAAATGCCATATTTCCTGCATGTCATGAATATTTGTCTTAAATGTTTCAGGTGCTCTTGATCATATTTAGAGAAAGGGGTTAGATCATCAAGGTAGACAACTAGGAAATCATGTATTTCTTTGGAAAATGCAATATCCATTGCCCTTTGAAAGGTAGCACCGGCGTTTTTAAGTCTGAATGGCATCTTTACATACTTAAATGTTCCCCACAGTGTGGTAAAGGCTGTCTTGTCTTGGTCATCCAGGTGAACCATTATTTGATTGAAACCTGAAAAGCCATCTAGCAAAGAAATTATAGATGATCCCACTACTCTCTGCAGAATATGATCGATTTTGGGCAATGGGTAGTGGTCTTTTAGGGAGACTTGGTTTAAATTTCTTAGGTCTACGCATAGCCTTCTCTCCTGTCTTTTTTCTTGTAGGAACAAGATTGGATACCCACTCAGAAAATCTGATGGGTTCTATGATACATGCTTCAAACATTCTTTTCACTTCCTTTTCAATCAAAGGGAGAAGCATGGGATTGATTCTCCTCAGTTTCTGTTTGAAGGGCTTTTGGTTTGGTTTTAAGGGAATGGTGTGTTGGATTACTGAAGTGTCATAGGATTTCAAGTCCTCATAACTCCAAGCAAATACATCTTGGAATTCTTTGAATAAATCAATATATTTGGGCTTTTGATCAGATGGCAGATTTTTGGATAATTTGATCATTTTGGGATTCTCTTCTGTCCCAATGTTGTGTTCCTCTATAGCAGCGTTCAGGGGTTGAATTTTTGGTTTCTTGGGAACATCATTAGCATCAAACATGTCTTCCAACGGAGTGAGGCCAGCTGGCAAACTTCTTTACATCTGCAAAAAGAGAGGGCCAATAAAAACCAGCCCTTAGAATTTTATCAGCAGTGGATTTCCAATACAGATGCCCTCCACAGTCACCTACATGGAAATCTTTCATGACATTGTTAGTTTCATTCATGATTAAACAATTAAGCAGTATACCTTCATGATTTTTCCAAAATAGTGCACCATCTATGACACAAAAATTTGACGCCTTCATTCTTAAAAATCTTTTCTTAGTTCTGGACAACCCTGGGGGAGAAAACAGGTTTAACAAAACAAAGCATATATCAGCATACCATGGGGATTGCAAAAAGGTTTCACTGATCCGTGGAGTCGTCAGCTCCTGTTCATTGTCCAATTGGTTAATGTCTAAGGCTTGAAAGTTTTTTTCAGACATCAGTTTGGCTAAACCTTGTCCCTTTATGAGCTTGGTTGGTTTTATTTCTATGTCATACTCAAGGATGTTTGCAATCCATTTGCCTCTTTTGCCCTCTAATCCCTCTTGGGTTAATATGTCTTTTATAACAGCATTTGGGACATAGGCAATTACATGTGAATATAAAATGTACACTTGGAAATCCCTGATTGCTTTGACCAGGGCATAAGCCTGCTTCTCCATGATTAGATATTTCAAAGGGGCATCTCTTAAGGCTCGGCTGAAAAATGCAATTGGCTTTTCAGCTCCCTGATCATCCTTTTGCAGAAGAACAACAACTATGGTGTGATCAGATGCAAAAGAGAATATGATAAAGTCCCTATCAAATTTTGGGCTTGTAAGGACAGGGGCTTGGGTTAAGGCAGATTTTATGCCCTCAAAGGCTTGTTTGGTTTCAAGAGACCATCTTACCTTGGCATCCTTTTTTAACATGTTGCTTAACAGTCTTATCAACTCAGCTAGATTTGGAATAAATCTCCTTAGAAAAGTGATCTTTCCCAAGAATGCTTGCAACTCTTTTATGTTTCTTGGGTATGGGATTTGGAGGATGGCTTGGATTCTTTCAGGATCAATTCTGATCCCGTCCTTTGATATGATATGGCCAAGGAGTTTGCCTTCTTCAAGGCCAAAGAGGGATTTTCTGGGGTTCAAGGAAATGCCATATTTCCTGCATGTCATGAATATTTGTCTTAAATGTTTCAGGTGCTCTTGATCATATTTAGAGAAAGGGGTTAGATCATCAAGGTAGACAACTAGAAAATCATGTATTTCTTTGGCAAATGCAATATCCATTGCCCTTTGAAAGGTAGCACCGGCGTTTTTAAGTCTGAATGGCATCTTTACATACTTAAATGTTCCCCAGGGTGTGGTAAAGGCTGTCTTGTCTTGGTCATCCAGGTGAACCAGTATTTGATTGAAACCTGAAAATCCATCTAGCAAAGAAATTCTAGATGATCCCACTACTCTCTGCAGAATATGATCGATTTTGGGCAATGGGTAGTGGTCTTTTAGGGAGACTTGGTTTAAATTTCTTAGGTCTACGCATAGCCTTCTCTCCTGTCTTTTTTCTTGTAGGAACAAGACTGGATACCCACTCAGAAAATCTGATGGGTTCTATGATACATGCTTCAAACATTCTTTTCACTTCCTTTTCAATCAAAGGGAGAAGCATGGGATTGATTCTCCTCAGTTTTTGTTTGAAGGGCTTTTGGTTTGGTTTTAAGGGAATGGTGTGTTGGATTACTGAAGTGTCATAGGATTTCAAGTCCTCATAACTCCAAGCAAATACATCTTGGAATTCTTTGAATAAATCAATATATTTGGGCTTTTGATCAGATGGCAGATTTTTGGATAATTTGATCATTTTGGGATTCTCTTCTGTCCCAATGTTGTGTTCCTCTATAGCAGCGTTCAGGGGTTGCATTTTTGGTTTCTTGGGAACATCATTAGCATCAAACATGTCTTCCAACAGAGTGAGGCCAGCAGGGAGTAAGTTGTCTTTCAGATCAACGATCTCGGCCTCTGTTTCGGCTATTTCCTCCAAATGCATCAGTTTCAGTTCTTCTATATTTGTTTTATCAAAAACAGTTGGGTTCAGCATTCGTTTGGCCGTTATAGGCATTACAGCCTGCTGATTTTCATTGGTTTGTTGTTGTTCATCTGTCATAACATCCATGTCAATGTTAATATTTGAAAACTCATGCTCAAGGGTGAGGAAATTATTAATCTGAGCATCGTTCTCGAACACTTGCCAATCTTTAACATTATTTGGGACAACGGGCCTATGTTTTATTTCAGCAGTGAAATGATGATTTGGTTTAAAAGGAAGCTTGCATGTACTAGCAAAAGTGGCCAGGCTATGTGCATGAATGTTATGCTCTCTTGAAATATTGGCAAGCTTGGATTCAGTGAATGTGTTGAGTATACTAGTGGCAACAGTCCTATAGGCCCTCATTCTGTTGTCATTGGTAACAAAATTACCTTTCATTTGTTGTATGATTAAATCAGAGTCACCTAAAATGGATACTTTTGCAGCTCCTAGAGCTTTGAGCAGTTTAAGGCCTAAAAGGAGAGCCTCATACTCTGCCATGTTATTAGTGCATTTGAAGTTTAGTCTGTAGGCATGGCCTTCTGCATGGTTGTTATGTGTATTGTGAACCCAGACACCTACCCCTACTCCTAACTTGTTGACAGAGCCATCAAACTCTAAATACCATACGATTTCTTGCTCTTATTTAGTGTCAAGAGTTTCAGTCATTCTTGCAGCGGACAGATTTGAATTTTCTGTTTGGGGAGGTTCTTCTTGTAAGGTTGTTGCCTTGATTGTTTTGACAGTTATATCAGTACAGGCAGCTGATTCTTCGTTGATGGGTGTGTTCATTCCTAAATCCAACGGCTTCTCATCAATTGGAGGACTTTTTTCATCATTAACTAAAATAAAAGAATCCATATCAGAATGGATTGAGTAAATGGGAAAATTTTCAGGCTTGCTCTCACTAGTTACCACATATTTCATCAGTGTTTCTCAATACAGTCTCTTTGGTTGCCCAAAGACAGATATAGTGGCATAAGAGAGATCTAATTGGAGGTATCCTTGGAGTTTTGCCCCCCAAGATCTTGACAGTAACATGCCATACTTTGGTGGAATGTCAGCAACCACCACATCCATGAGGATTTTCTTGTTAGGAAATTGGACTAAGGAGATACACAGGTCTTTGATGAGGCCTAAACACTTGACTTGACTTGAGTCAAAGGAGAATAGCTCTTTGTAGGGTCTTGTAACATCAAGGTTCATCTTTTCCATTACGGCTTTAGGCATAAGGTTGTGTGAGGCACCTGAGTCAAACATGGCATTGTGCGGGACTTTGTCATGTATATGTAAACTGACATAAAAGGGCAAGACATATCCATATGTTGATTTTCCATTAACTTCTGGACCAAACAACAGCTCAGGTTGATCATCAAGAACATTCACATCATCCTTTACCTCCGGCATTTGAAGTGACCTTTGAATTTGTTGCCTATACACATCATGTTTGGCCAGTTCGGATAAGGGGATGGATATCTTCAATTTACCTATTTCTGCCTCTAAGTCAAATGATTTTTCAGATTGGGTTTTAGTAATGTGAGAAGCAGGTTTCCCTTTTTCTATTGGAGTATCAACAGCTTGGTCTTCTTTATCAGTGTTATGGGAAGTGTTTGATTGCGGCTTTTCTGTTTTAGGAGGGCTTTTTGGAATGCTGTCCACATTTTCTTTCGAGGAAAAAGGTGGCCGAGGCTGGTCAATAGAAGGTTGCATTTGTGTTATGTCCTCTACAGTCACTTGATGCGGGTTTGGGACAGGTATATGAGTTGGTTCTGTTATGACAGTCTTGCCTCTAGTCTTGTTGGGCTGTTTGCCATCCTTTGGTTTGTTAGGTTCAGGAATGTCAATGGTCCTAGTTCTCAGCTTATATTGTTTGTGGACCTCATACACAACAGTATCATAGCCCTGTTTAAAATCAAAAGACTCACCAGACTTAGTCTGAAATTGATTAAAGTCATGCTCATCTTGGTCTTGTTGAGTTAGGAAAATTTGTTGCTCAGGCCTCGAATCCACCAGGTTCATGTGAGTGTCCTCTGGGGGTTCACTAGATGTAGATGCTTCTGCATAATTTTCATGAAAAGGTGGTCTTATATCATGGTCTGGACTAGACCTACCAGCATTTGTGTTCTGCGTTTTCCTGAAATTTGGGTTCCTTATTGTATTGGGTTGTTGTCCTTCCCATGATGATTTCCTTTCAACACTTTCTACTCTGTCTCCCAGCCTTTGCATGCCATTGATAATAGCATCAAGTTTCTGATCTAAGGCTGTGGGTTCTTCTTTGAAAGTGGTTCTTCTCTCCATTCTAGCTCTATTTCTTTTGGCAATCAGGTTGGCCTCTACGCTAACAGCAACATTCTGCATGTCTGCAACGGTTTGAGGGGCTATTTCTTTTAACTGGTAGGCCATATCTGGGTCGAACCCATCAGGGAATTTATACAAGGCAAGGTCAGGTGGAGGTCTCAGGTTCTGTGGTATTGCATTATAGACATTATTGAATCTAGCATGGTAATCTAGGACAGACTCTTGAGGGCCTCTTTTTATTGTATCGTACTTAGCAAGTATGTGCAAGGGGTCTTTCTTTTTCTCCCATCTGTTGGTAAAGTATTGGTCAAGCTCATCCGGGGTGGTTATGGAATTTGCAGTAAGTGATCTGAACCAAGTTATTACATCACCTGTTAGACTTTGAACGAAAATTTTCATTCTCACACTATCATCATTTATTTCGTAGTTCTCAAAGTAGTCTTGAATTTTCTTTGTATGTTGAAGGGCTGTGCAAGTGCCAGTTCCATCAAAATATGTGATTTTAGTTTGATAATCCTGAGGCATAGCCCCAGGGTTTGCGGGTAATTGCAGGGGTGCATATCTATTGGCCATGCTTATAGGGACGACCGGAACAACAGGGGTAAGTGGAACAACTGGGACAATTGGTACAATAGTAGTGGTAATGGGAGTATGTGCAGTGAATGGAGATGTGGAAGGAGTGCTTTGGGAAGTAGATGATGAACAAGGGGAAGTAGGGTTTGAACGAAATAAGACTTTGACAGGGGTTGGAACGCTGCTTGGGCGAACTACTTGAGGACTATTATCAGCAAAATCGTCTCTTTGTTCTTTCTTCCTAAGGATTTTTGGGATTAAGTTCGCATTTTCAAAAGCAGATGGTGGATTTGGGTCTGGATTTGACCTAGTATAACGAGAATTCTTTTTGGGAGCCAGGTTCTGAATTTGTTTTGGTATTTTCTGCGAATGTGTTTTAGAATTGGCAAGGAGCTAATTAAATTTTGGGGACAGCTATCTGTAGTTTAAAACTAGCATGAAGATTGGCTGAAGCAGCATTTATTTACTCCTGTAACTGCAAAGCAAGAATAGTTTCAAAGGCTTGTTGGCCAACATTCAGAATTCATCTGTAGTCTTAAGGAACAGACAACATTGATTTTTGTTCTTCTTGAGTTTTGCAACTTGATTTGTGAAAATAACTAAGGATGTCCCCAGCGGAGTCGCCATTATGTTATCACTCAGGTTGTCCTTTTGGTCGGCATCAAAAGGATACAGAGAGGTAACCATAGACCAATCTTGGACTGCAGGTTCTAGCCCACCTGAAATCAGAGAGGGCTCTCTCTTTTTTGATATAGCTTTGTTGATAATGTTTTTAGGCTAGTTATTGAGTTCAAGGGGTTTTGTTTTGTTTTTGGTGGGAAGCATGATGCTTTCAAGTAAAGAGACATGGACAACATGAAAGTTCTAGAACCATTGGGCGTGGAGTCAAAGAGTAGGACTGCTGGTGCGTTTTCTTGGTCACAAGAGGGAATATGGAGCAAGCTAGCTGCGTATGAAACAATCATTCAAGGTAAAAGGGATGGATTAAAGGCTAAGGAATGAGGGGCAATTTAAGAATCTCTCATTCATATTAGCAGAAAAAAGACAAATGAGCCATATCTAGGAGCAGTTAAGAATTCCTAGATAACAGTCATATATATATGAAAATAGGTCAAATATGAGCCATAACAGAATTCATATTTATGCCTAATTCAAGAGGAAAACATTAAGAAGCCACAAAAACTGAGCATAGAGTGCAACCAAGCAAGGTCTGAGCCAATCCTTTGTTCTGTGACTTGAGCATATGTGAAATTGAAATAACAGAGATAAGGAAAACTTATTGATTCATATAGCAGCACAAGAATTCCACATCCAATTCTTCAAACCATTAGACACAGAGCAGACAATCGTTCCTCCAAAGCTTTTCAACAATCTTTGATTAAGTAAAACATCTCCGATATCCAATGCGAGTCTCTAATGAGGATTATCAACCAACCAACCCTTTAAACAATACAGAGGGTCAGTATATATAGGGAAAATTATCAAAAACTAACTTATTACAGCCGACCTAAACAGGTCTGAAAGAAAATGATTACTTTAACCTAATCTTATCCAGAAATAAATGCATGAAAATATCTTTGGGCTGCGCTGAGGGCAGCTGTATCAAAACTGAGTTAATGTCTGTCCTGGGTAGCCTGGTGTAGTCCTTCTGTAATAACTGTGATTTGTCCTTTATCTCCACCTCTAACTTGGTTTTGTTGTTTTTTTGTTGGCATTAATGTGCACTAATCCCAACCAGATAGGTTTTTAAATGGCCTTAACTGCTTTGCTGACTTTGATGAAGGTTTTTAATTTTCACCTGATTTGATGTTGTTGAACTGATACTCTTTGCCGCTTCCTAATACTCTTTGGTGCTGATCCTGGAGTCTTTAAAATCTTCTGAATGGTTTAGACTGTCCCATCGATCCTTCATGGCAGATGCTCGACCTTCTGTTGCTTTAAAAAGTCTGTTTGCCCCCTTCTGAATGCTTCGTGAAGAAAAACGGGTCATTTTGCGCTTTTTGGGCTTGTTGGGGGCTGCGCGATGAGGGGCTTTCCATTTTGGCCCATTTCCCGTAGCCCTAGCACTTAGGCACTAATCGCGCATGAAAAACTGCCTCAGAATCTGAATCTGGGCTTCGTAAGCACGATTTTCGCCTTTCGCGCCTTTTTGAGTGATGACGTCAGCATGATGTCAGCGAGTGGGACCCAGTACGGCGAGTGACATGGCGGGATGACGTCAGCAGTACGGCCGATGACGTGTCGGTACACAGTGGCAGTGACGTGGCGGGACGCTGACGCAGGCAGATGACACAGTGGGATGACGTCACTGGGCGGAGTACATGGCGCTGACATCACCCAGGGGAGGGCGGTTTGGCGGTTTCGGGCGCACCGCTTTTGCACTGAAGCGGTTTTGGAGGAGGGGGCTCCGCCACACCCGGGAGGGCGACGCGTGGCGGGAGTACGGCGGGAAAACCGCCCATCTCCCGGACGCTAACCCTCGGCGTGTTGGCATATGAAAAGACCTGCCCACCGTAGATCTTGGGCGGGCCAGATCTAACGGCTGGCGGGACGGTTGAAGCGGGGGAAGGTTAGTGACGGGGCCCGCGCGTTATTGTATTTGTTTATTCATATGGCGGGGGGGGTTTAAACATTAATAAAGTGGGTTTTGGGTTTATATCGAGCGGGGGTTAAATAAAAGTTTAATGTTTAACATAACATTTAAACATTTAACTTTTGGGAATGATGACTGCGGAGGGTAGAGATATGAGGCTTTGATGGGTGAGGGATTAGGTACATGTTATTAGCCCAACGAGGGGTTAGGTTAATTGCAAGGTAGGGAGACAGAAGGGTTAATAGAAGCCCCAAACGGACTGCTATTTCCCGGACCTAAAGAGATATGGCTATAGTGCCAAGGGAAGGGGATATTACTATTTTTGGGATTTTATATAATTTTTGTAGTAAGTGGGGATGGGGAATAGTTAGGGAGCTACATAGTAGAATTAGGAATTAATGTGAATTTATGAAGTGAAAGTAGAGCAGAAGGCTAAGTTTCAAAAGTAAAACTTAGACATAGGGATAAATGAGGGTGAGAAGTGATTTTACACAAGAAATGTGGCTTCTTTTCATTAAAGAAAGCCAACATTTACCTTGATGTTTCACAGAAATGAAGTTAGGACTTGTTGGGCAGATCCCAAGGTCCTTTAGGGGGATGTTAGTAAGATACTTTTAGGGGGAGTGAAGGGAAGTTAGACATGCTTCTAGAATTATGCCACCAAAACACTGCTTTGCTACCTCTAGCATTGATGAGATGAGCTTTCCTTGTCGAGGCCAACACTGAAGGTGATCTTGCTTCTGCAACCCCAGGCTACCTACCCAGCCTAATACACCTAGCATTTTTTGTTACTTCAGGAAGGGTGCACTTAGACTTGCAGACCCTGCTTTACAATTTTTCTTTTTTGACTGCCCTCCTATCTAAATCTATCCTTATTTCTTACAAGGGCCCAGATTAAGTAGTTGGAGTCCTTTTTTTCTCTACCTGTCTACAAATCTGCCAAGATTAAGCTGTTTGGACAGATATTAATTCTCTATATTCTAAAACAAGAAATTGAAACCTAGGGAAGCCAAGATTAAGCTGTTTGGACTTCCCTTAACAGAACATTCTTCAAAAATGGTTAAGTCATCAAAATTGGAATACAGCAGTGGCATTTGGACTGGCACACTTTCATGACCTCTTCTTTGGCCTTTTTCTGGAAATATGGAGCATTGCAGGATGCAAAGTATGACATATTTGGTATGAAAAACTGTCAATCATGAAAGATGAACATATGTTGCAACAGGAGGCTAACACCTTCCTCTCTTGCCATCTTCTCCTCATAATCAGCATACATTATATCCACCATGTGTGCCATCTTAAGGAGGTCCTCATAGATATCTCTTTTTCTCTCCATTTCCCTTCTTGTTGCATGTTTAATCATTCATACTCACAATTCACATTAGCGAGAAGACCCCTCTGATACCAAACTTGATTCGGATCTCTTTAGCTACCAGAATTAACCAAGATCTTTTACTTTTGTTATGTTAGTATAATTGCATATGAAAGAGTATGAAAAGCCACATGTGCATGCTTTAAAGAAGATGAAACATAACGACAATAATTAAATCAAAGAACAAAAACACATTGATAATGAAGTTCATCCAGTGTGGGCTACGTTTTCGGGCTTGGTGTCAAGAGTGGGGAGGCCACTTCATTAAATGTTGCAAGATGATGATGAGTACATAGTACATTCTTTATCACTACAAAGACAAATTCCCTCAGCTAGAGTGATATTTCTCTCCACGAGAGGTTCTCCATATAGGAAATCTCACTCATATGGGCCCTACTTTAGCATAGCAAGATAATAAATTCTCACATGACATGGCATACAAGTATCCTCCAGTCATAATGATAACAAGGATCTCAACAACAAAATCATCATCTCAGCAAATTAAAAGAAATACAAGCAACTTTACAAAAAAATGACCCTTATACCTCCAATGTCTGTCATAGATGAAAAAATGGAGACCTCCGCTGGAGAAATATACTACATAGTTAGGCTCCTGGCGAGAAAATGTGCAAAAATGACTATAAACTTGTCAAATTTGGACACTAGAACCTATTTCCCCCAAGTGAATCTTTTTAGCATCTAGTAAGATTCGTCGCTCATGGTTCCGACCCTCCTAGCTTCTTAGGGTTCCGCACTCTGCTCCTCTACTAGTCTCCTTTGCATAGAAAATGAATTGTGGTTACATATTAAAACTGGGGCAAAGCCACCAATGTGGGGATGTTGGCCTATTGGTGGCAATGGTATGTAGCATGGAGGAGGTTCTGATTTGAATCTCGTCATATACTATATCATGGTTCAACCGTTGTTAAATGTGGAAATGTTTTGTTTAAATGTGATTCAATCGGTGGTCTCGGTAAACATGGTTCCAACAACAGTCGGGCAGGTCCACTAGGGATGGCCCTCCCACCCTCTTTAAATATATATATTGTATAATGTGATTGGAAAGGACCCTTTGGGGGTGGCGGGGGTGGCAACCCCCACCCCACCGCCAAACTTACATTTTTTTTTGTTTTTTATAGAACCATCAGTGAAAATTTCTCCACTAGAATTTAAGGGTTATTAGGAAAATTAAGGAGGCAAAAAATTCGTACATTCCGGTGGCTAGATTCCATGCATCGGGACTCTACCAAATTATTGCCTCGTTAGTGACTGCCACTTGATCAAGTTTGAATAGAACTTTGACGAGCTATAACTTGAGCATACGATCTCGGATTTGAGTTTCATTTACACTGTTGGAATCAGGGCAACAAGCACTACAATCTGGTCCTAGTTTCACTTCCATATAATGACTTTGATTTTTGAGCTATTTTCAAGACCACTTTTATTTTTGTAGCCACTCGAATCAAATGGAATGTTAGACTCTTTCTTTTTCGGATTTGACATAAGCAAAGGAAAATTAAAAAATATTGAAACAAGTGCTCATGTCCATGATTCTACTTTTGCTTGTTCCAAGTTTTACATTTTTCAAGTTGAGTCGCACCTTTGCACTACACTCATTTATCTTAAATATGCTTTAGTCACATTTCATTCTTTCGAGATGACTTAGAGCTTTAACTTGTAAATATTCGAATCTCAAGATTCTCCTTTTTTATTTTCCATTCATAAAATTTCATGAAATATTTCCCTCGAAACTTCAAACCTTTACGCTTATCGAAATCTTGGGTCTTTATTATATCAGAAGTATTTTAAAAAAAAATTACGAGATTTATCATCCGAGAACTCAATACCTCAGAACCTCATAAACATACTATATCGTAAGCATTTAAAAATACATTATGATATTTCTAGCGCGAGATCCATGTGGCCATTTTCTTGATCGTCACACCCAATTTCTGCCTAGTAAAGGAAATGGCCCCCACTCCATTGTCTTTGCTTGAACCTTGTGATCTCAGAGTCTCACAAGATGATTTAAATTACAAAGTGGTTTCTGATATTTACAATACGGGATTCCATCTGCCTCACGCATATTTATTGATCTCAGAATCCTTTTATAATAAACTTATTTTAAAAACTTATGAGATTTATCTTCCGAGATTCCTATTTCCCTTTATACCGAGTCTCTTCAATATCTCGAACTCAAGAAATATTGGATTAATGTAACCTCATAGGCCTCTGGTCAACTCATCCATTATTCGACAGTTCGACCTATTTGTCATAACCATGTGGATTCCTCTCTTTGCTTACCTCTCTATATCTTTATACTTAATCCTGACTTCCATGTTACCCTGATATTTGAGAACTTGGATGTGTTCTTAATTATAATTTAGTCCAATATCCAAGCATTCATTACTCGGAATGACTAAGTGACTTTAGGGATATACATCATTCATGGTGTGTGCACATGGATATTATCATTGTTCCTTCATTGGACATACATCTTCACTTGTATGGTTGAGCCTCTTTTTACTTTACATGACAATATTCTTGGCTAATGAAAAATTCATCACCTGTGGCTCACTTATGTTTTTTCTTTGTCTCACTATAATTTGGGTGCTCATATCATTATCTTGATCATATTTTAGTGTGCATCCTCATTTTCTTTAGGCACACTTGAGAAACCATTTTGGTAATGCAACCAATTGACAAGGAACTTCGGAACACAAAAAGGAAATGGATCATGCTAAATTTATGTTTGAATTCTCTTGTGATTTTCTTATTTTTGATATATCACTCCATACTTATCATGCAAAGATTCAAGTCTTCTCCATATACACATAAGTGTTACATAGATTGGGACTCAGCCTTGATTTTTGAAATTTTATGAAAAACTTGGAGTTGAAAAGAGAACAATTCGAGCTGCAATTCATAAAGAAACAAATCTTCATTTTCACTTCTGATGGGTTTTATTTACTTAAAATCTAATTCTTTGAACATGAATCATTGTTTTCCTTAGATTTACTGCTAATTTTAGATTAGACTTAATAAGTGATGATTTTGGGTCAATGAAAACTTCATAGAGTACAACTTCTTCATAATTTTAATGCCAATCAAAAGAAGAGGTTATCTTTTGTTGGAGAAAATCGATATCTCTCAAATAAATTTTTAATGAGATTCTTCAATGGTAAGTTTCATATGCCCACTTTCATCCTTTTCCATTTCTTTACATTTTTGTTTCAACTTTGTTTTTAGTTTTGCTAATCTTAAACTCTGTTTTGTAGGTCTTCAAGAACTTTTTCACACCCCGACCAACTCAGATTTGACACTCATGTTCCTTATTGTTTGCTTTTGAGTTTTGGACGAGAAGTAATGGTGTTCATCAAATCAGCAAAATCGGGGAGTCTCTGAACCTTAAATTAATTTTTGAAGAACCTTTTTTATTAAAAAATTGTTAAGATGTTCTTATGAAACCAGAAAATTTGCAAAAGGGAAGAAACTTCTCATTTGGCTTAATTTTACCCCATCACTGATATTCACCTTACAATTTGAGAGCCTAATTGCTTAAAACTCTTGCAGATAGAATTTATTAAAATCTCAACGTAAGATGAACACACACGCTTGTCTGATTTTACTCTTTTGTTGAGACATTTTTATAGTTGGTTTTTTTGGGGTTGTCTTTTTAATTTGGGATTTTCTTTTATTTTATTCTCCTTATGTGACATTTTTTAAGTTTTGTTGATTTTTTCTTTCGCTTTAGTTTGGATTTTTTTTCATTTTGTTAATTGTCCTATTGAACCACCGCAACCAAGAACTTATATATCTATCATACAAAACTTTGTAATAAAATTATATAAAATATATTAAAAATAAATAAATAAATAACTAAATGAATTATTCTCGGATTCCAATCTCGGAAGGCCTTTCATTAGGGGAGTTTTGAGGTATAAAATGGGAATCCTAAGGAAATTATAAAATAATAGTGGAAATAATAAAGTAAGATTAGATTACATCATCAAATTTTAGAGGGAAAAAAGAAAACTATTTTTTCAACTTGTATTTTCAACTTATCTCCCTATGGGTTTACTCAAAGTTCGAGCAAAAACACTTGTTGGATGCAAAATTTGATTCTGCATCCAAGGAGTACCCATGTTTCATACTTTCGATAGACCTTGCTACATGAAAAATGATAAATACATTAAAAACGTGATTGTAATCATGTTTTTCATGTATTTGTCATTTTTTTGTATAGCAAATTCCATTAAAAGTGTGCAACATGGGTACTCGTTGGATTAGGAATTAAATTTTTCATCCAACAAGTACTCCCACTTGAAATTTGAGTAAAAAATTAGGGAGATAAGTTGAAAATACAAGTTGAAAAAATAGTTTTATCGTTTTATTATTTTTTCTTATATTTATTTTATTACTCCAAAAATGGTTAAGTACCCCCATGGTTATCATCATCTTGAATCCTATTGATTCTTATAAAGTGTATTTTGGTTGTACATTTTTCTTAGGAGACCCATTTTAGACCTCAAAATTCCCCTAATGTTGATTTCAATTTTAAAAATTTACAAGATCCAAGATCCCGAGACTACTTATTAAAAAAATAGCTATAATTTTTTGGTCAAGAATTAATATTACAGTGGTTGTAGTTTACACGAGGGAGAGGAGTCCCACTCCCACGTGAGTCTCATCTCACCTCACCTCCCTTCCTTCCTCATCTCACCTCATCTCACCTCCTCCTCAGGACCTTGAAACATCTCCATCTCGTAACATTTTGTTAATAATCCCCGAGACATCCCTCCTTATTCCTTCAAGATCCCTAACCTTATAACTCCCGAGAACCTCACACAACCCGCCTTATATCTCCCATACACATGAATAAAGCCTCCCATATCCACCATCTGAATGGCTCACAAGACCCACTAATCCATTAGCACACATTTTGATAATATTGTTTTTAATAATTAATGTATTTTGATTAAATTATTTTGTATTTTTAATTAGTTTAATTAATTAATTTAATAATTTATAATTATAATTAATTTGTATATATTTAATTAATTTATTAATTGTGAATATCTTTATTTATATAGTTAATTAAAAATTAATATTTTAGTTTAGATTAGGATTTTTAATTTAAAAATGTCTAATTTTAGCCTAGGCAACCGTTTTTCATAATTCTGGCAATTTTGACATCTTAACTTTGGAAAGACATATCTCGAGATTTCTTAGCCAAATGAAGCTCATAATAGCTCGTTAGAAAGCTGAGACTGAGGAGAATAATCCAGGAATGATAACTTTAGCATATTTAATCATTTAATGACCCAAAAACTTAGCAAAAGACAAAATTACGAATTTGCAACAACATGTTTTCCTAATTTGAATTGGGCAAATGTTATTGGCTTCAGAAAATTGTTGTCAATTAATTCATTCCCTAGCAACACTCAATGAGATCCATTTGAAGCAATCATAGCATGAAATTTCTTTGGATTTTATTTATTTTAATTTAGCAATTTTATGAGAGTTTATTTTTCTAATTTCTAAAATGTAATCTAATTTATTTTTATTTTGGTTTTGATTGGTTTGTAGCAAAGATTAGTTGAAGAAGTTCAGATCTGAGGCACTTTGGAGCAATGGAAAGAGACCAACAAAGAAATAAATGGGGAATTCAGAGCTCTAGTTCAGGATCTGGAAAACTATTCTCAACAGTTCTCCATTGTTTGAGATTCTTGTTATTATTAAATATCAGTTTTGAGAAGGAGGAAGGAATTTCCTCTTCCCTGCAACTAGGGAATTCTAAAGAACTATTGTAGGAGATTTTTATAGTTGTAGTGTAGGGAAAATAATTTAGATATGAGGTATTTGGGGGGATCTCTGTCATTTTTTCATGTTGGACATCTGCATTTTTGTAAGGGACAAAAATTTGAGTTGCAGAGAGATATATCATTTTTGGCTTTGAGAAGATTTGTTTTACACTTTTGTAGAGAATTTTTCTCAAAGAGCTGAAGATGCTCATGGACTACAAAATTTGTAATGAAGTTTTGGCATGATTCTAATGCACTCTTGTTTGGATTGTAAGTTAATTTGCTATTGCTGGAATTTCCCTAATTTATTTTAATTCTTGTTCTAAATCGTGTATGACATTCTGATATTGAACACTATTATCGTATCGATTGTTTTATACTATTGAATTTATGTAAGAGTTGTCTCTGAGGAGCATAATAGAATTAGAATTAGTCTGAATTCATTGAAATAGGAATGCGTTGGGTAGTAACTATTTATTATTTCAATATGCTCCAATTTTGTTTCCTCTTTCATTAATTGAATGAACTACTTTTTAATTAATGAAAAACATATAATGAATTTAGTCGTTTTATTGGATTTAGGCATGTATTTCTAATTTTCTTTGATAACTATTTATTTAAGTAAATTCAATCCGTATAAAGAAATCTAATAAATTGCAAAATGCAAACTATTTTGCATATTTCAATTTAATCTTCTTCTTTTTTATTTTTTTCTTTTTTTGGAATTCAATCATTATACAAACAATCCTTTTTCCCTGGTTAGTTAGTTTAGCTGGTCTCGAATTGAGAAAGGATACCATTTTCCAATTCATGATAGGATTATTTTTTGCTTGCATCTTAGAATAGATATGCATTTAGATGAAATTTTTCATTCTAGAAGTCCCCTTATGCAAGGATAGATCTTAGTTGCCACTTGGCTGAGCCATAGAGTCAGATTAAGGATATGTTTGCTTGTATGTGCACAACAAGAGAGAAAATATGATTTCTCTATTTCTATTTTATAAATGATAGATATATTATAAGCCAACATGGAGAGAGAGGGGGTAACTAAACCCAATTGAACCAATTGGAACCACCAAGTCAAATGGATAAGATATTTGTTGGGGCTCTGACCGTGTGGTCTCCCTTACAAGTTGATAAGGTCATTTTTTCCATCAACGCCTGGGCAAGGGGTATATGTTCTTAAGCGTGATTTTTTTCAACGCCATTTAATCTATACACATCCGTCAAGTCCCATCCTTCTTCAACACAATGATGATGGGTAACCCACATGGTGATGTACTCAGTTGAATGACATCATGTTCCAACAGTTGTTGTAACTTCTTCTCCACCTCACTTTCTTCTATAACAAACTGCCTGTACAACCCAATATTTGACAATTGGGAGTCTGGAAATAGTTGGATCTCATGCTCCACTTCTCTCTTAGGTGGTCACCCTTTAGTATTTCAAAACACATCCTTGTATGCTTGTAACAACTCCAATTGTTGTTTATGTTCCTTAATAAATCCCTCCAGGGATGCCTTGCCTGTTATTGACACGTCTTTGGACTAACTTTCTCTTAAAAATAATAAAACATACTTCTTGTTCGAACTGATCATTTTCTTTGCTTTATTGGCACTCACTAGTGAGATTTTTGACTTGCCTTTGTGCACGTTGATGATGAGCAATTTTCCATCATTGACGAGTCGATATTAGTTGTCTCTTCTCATGAATAATGCATCATGCATGTAGATGTATGGATTCCCAGACACGACTCCACATACATTAAGGGGAACCACATCTAGGTCTACTTCATCAATAAAATTAGCACCGATAGTAAATCTAATTTTACATTGTTTTGTTACCTATAACTCTGCATCCTTATTTACCCATCCCAATGAATATGGGTTTGGATGATCATCAACTTCCAGCCCCAAATTCTTGACCAGCTCTACTGTAATGAGATTCGTCTATGATCCTAAGTAAAATAGAGCATAAATCTTTGTCTTCTTGACCTGTATCTTTATATGGAAGAGTTTGGTCATTTATTTCTCTTCCTATTGTTGAAGGCTACTCAAATTCACCTCCATCTTTACTAACATACAAACGATCTTGTCATCCACATCCAAGATAATTTCAACTTGGTTGCTCAAATCAGTTGCCACGAGATTCTTCTTCTTGTTATCTTACTTCTTATTCTTCAGGTTTAGCTTTAGATGCAAGTTCTAGCACTTTTCCTCCATATGGCTATCAATGTTGTAGTGGTTGCGGTGGTTTCTAGGATGTTTGTAATGATTTTTGTGGTTATCATCTTCTTATATTTTACCCCTTTTTTCTTCTTCTTCTTCCCCTCCTTAGAAGTTTCTTATTCCTCCTTCTACTTTGATCCACTTGATTGCGCTCTCTTCAGGCCAATGTTCTCTAGAAAATGTGCTTGTACACAAGCCTCATCCACCGATTTGGGCTTGAACAACATCAATTGATCATGCAGATGGCGGTGTAGATCCCCCAAATACTTGAGGAGTACATCTGGGTAATTTGGAGAGATACCCAACAATATAGCCATCTTTCTGAATTGCGTGGTGTACTTTTGCATGCTTTGGCCCGACTTTTGCCTGAAGTAATGCCATCGGATCCACTAGTCCTCCACATATCCAATGGGATAAAATTGTGACTTAATAATGGTTTTGAAATCCTCCCACTTAGTCAGTGGAGGTTCTCCCTCCAACCTCAGGGTTTTCATGTGGCTCTCCCACCAAGTCAATGCATGGCCCTATAATTTCAGTTGCACGAATGAGATTTGTTTCCCTTGCTCAATTCGATGGACATTGAAATAAACTTCCAGTTGTTGCAACCAGTGGTTAAGCTTCAGAGTGTCGATCTTGTCATGGTATGGCTTGATATCAAATTTTTCTTCCATTTTAAATAGGTATTGTGATTGGTTCATGACACTCGAACCAGGTTGATATTTTTTGGGTCCTTTCTTCGACTGGTTCTTTGATCCTCCCCGGTCTTTTGATCTCCATTTTGATTTGTCTTCTACATTTGAACCCGCATATTCTCCAAATATCCCCAGATTTATATTCAAGCCCACCATGAGCAGGCTTACATTGCGGTTGATATTTGTGAATTCTTGTTCCAACCGCGTAAACCTCACATCTATAGGATCACGAGCTTCGTTTACAGATTCATCGGCCATGATTATGGTTTTACGATTTGCGGCCCTACCGACCTAGATACCTGCAATATTCAAAAAATACCCAAGAAACCTACTCTTATACCCAAATTATCTATAAACTACCATGGATATTCCACTAGACAGTTTGTCATAATATATTTGATAATATTATATTAAAAAATTGGAGATTCTACACTATTACAGTTTTATTAAACTTTAAGATATGTAGATTTAATTATAACTAGCGGATGCATGTGAATGGAAATTATGAATAAAAGTAGAGAAAAACAAAAATAATCACACACACACACACAAAAGACACAAGATACGCTCTTTAAGAAACCATTTCGGAAGAAAACCCAACTAGAAGGTGAGGTCGCTTCACTCTCTTTCTCTGTCTGGAAATATGGTTGTAGGTACAAAAAAGTAATGTTTTTGACCCGTGGGCTACTATAATGCACATATCATCTCTATGTGCTCTACCTCCTATCTCTCCTGGCTATCTTTTCTCATCTATGGAACAAAATTCTCTCGAAAGAATGGAATTCCTCTTCCTCTTAGTGGCCCAGTTATAACACAACCCAATAACTTATTAGTGGTAAATTTTGACTGCATCAAATCTCAACTAGAGTTATAATATAGAATATTCTAGAGTATTTTACATCATAATCATGGGGCTAGCCCATTTTCTATGAATAATCGGGGCTGATGCGACATCCTCCCGAACTATAGGTGTTAAAACAGTAAGGTCAACTTCTAAGTGGCATAACTTTTGCATGCAGATTCTGATTGATGCACTTCTTGCGCCATTGGAAATATATCTATGTGTAGCATATCATGAAATGGTTTGGCGCTATAGTGACAAAGTCTTAGCCCCAAAAAACAATATTTGATGCCTCAAAATTCTCTCAGAAGGTTTTAGACCCTATTTTTCCAAACTGGGTCTCGCTGGTAAAAATGGTCCCATGCGTTGATTCCTCCACTTTTTCCACTCCATATGCATCGAGATGGATGAATAACAATATAATGATCCATATATATATATATATATATATATATATATATATATATATATATATATATATATAGATATATATAAAGTTCAGCAACAGTGAGGCTACATCATGGTCATGTCCAAGAATAACACCCGAATAGGGTGGGGAATTAAACCAGTGAATTAACATCTAGGAGTGCCTTAACAATACACTCGATCACCACCTATATTATACCCCGTTGGCTATTATTATTTTGAATGCAAAATTGAATGAGTTACACATTTTGCAACTAAATTATTTTACCTTTAATTACTTTTTATTTTCGAGCATTGAAATATTTTACTAAGGTAGACATTAAACACACACACACACTTTCTGTATATATATATATATATATATATATAGAGAGAGAGAGAGAGAGAGAGAGAGAGAGAGAGAGAGAGAGATTAGTTAATATGGATATTCAAACGATTTATTTAAGTTCTATATTGAGATATTTATAAGAGATATAGAAGTTTTTTTTTTAATTTATATTATTTAACATATACATTGAAATATTTTATTTATTAGTCCAAGAGTGAAAGTGAAATATCGAAGAATCAATTGAGCACAATGAGAAAAATATTATTAATGTTTTATGATGCTTTTAATTAAAACTAACAAAATATTATAATAATTTATGATTTTATTATAGCCAACAATGTATTTTCATTTAATTTATTTTTGATGGCACATGTGTCAACTCCAAGTTGAGCATAAACAAAATTACACATCCCCCTTATACTGGATTATAGAATGAGCCTCTTGGGTTAATCACAAAAAAACTTTATTTCCTCAAACAAGCATCTTATTTCACTAATTGTAATGCCAAAACCTTTTGAAAGTATTTTACTAGATGAAATAGCCTCAACACAAGTGTCAAAACAAATTTGTGAGCCTTCACTATAGGTTGTCTCATTCTAATGTGAAGTTAATTAGAATAGTTAAAGGACTGGTAAAAAATGAATTGACATATACTAGGCATTCTTCTAACGAAAAGGATGTACTAAATTGATAAGGGATTCTAGGGACCATGAATCCCACATTAAACACTTATTTGACATGACACAAAGATACTTGTATGAGAGATTCGGGAATGAGCAGAGTGAATTTAACTTGGGCCAAAGATATTTTGAAAAAAAAGCCTTGATATGTTCAAATAAATTCAATATGTATCACATATTGTTGTAGATATAACCTTGAATATGTTTATTATTATCACATACATACACATATATACAAATATTTTTAATGTTTTGAACAACACCCTTATGGAGGAATACTCATTTATATTATTATTAATATCATCTAGAGACTTTATTCATAGCATCATGTGTACAAAGCCAGTGTGTTGTAGATATTAGTGAGATATTATCATATATTGTTCAGATGGGACATGACATAGGTACAATGGAATGACATCACTGAGAAGGTGAATACATGTGAGTAATGAGTATGAATTGGGTGGATGGAGGTTGACCTGCAAAGCTTCAAATATGTCACATTTGATACTAAGGGGGTCATAAAAGAGAAAATGTATAGTTGATGACTTCCTAGGTTAGTAATGTCTACTTAAATGGTATCCTTTCTTTCAAAGAGATAAAATTTTAAGGATACAAATTTATTTTAAAGTAAAACCTTGGTGAATATTACTAGCTTTTAATATGTAAACTGTGAAATATTTAGTGATATATTTGTAAAAAAATTCAAATGTTTCAACATTTTATATAGTTTCTATAAAAATTTGGAAATTTTTAAACTAAAAGAATTTTACCTTATAGAATTTGGGTGGATCACTTTTAGAAAAAATAGAAATCGGTGTGTTTTCTTTTGTGAAAAAACATCTAAAATTAACTCGTGGGTGAAATAAAGCCCCTAAAATTTTGATTTTTAAATTACAATTTGAAATGTCAAAGGGGGATTATTATAATAATGAACTTATAGGTGTCTTTATTTTTGTCCCACTATATACAATTCTATGACTTCATCAAGGATCTCTTAAAAAATATCAAACAATATGTTTAGCATGTCCATGTGGTGTAATGACAAGATGAGAATTTTAGAATATGTAAAGATACATTTCCTATTGGTGCTATCTTTTTAGTGGTTGATTTTGTTGAGAATTACGCCTTTCAGCTGTAAAATTTTATTCAAAGCCAAAATTATCACCAAGAGAAATTTGTCTTTATGGTCCATATCACATACATACATAAGCTAGATAGAAGTAAAGACAAAAAATATATGTTGGAGGAGTATTACTTCTACATACGTGATGATAGTTTCCATGACATAGCCAATGTTGATTTGGATCTCTTCAGATACCAGAATTAACCAAGGTCTTTTAATTTTGTGATGTTAGTAGAATTGCATATAAAAAAGCATGAAAATCCACACGTGCATATGGTAAATAAGATGACACATAACGACAACCATAAAATGAAGAACACAAACATGTTGATAACGGAGTTCACCCAATGTGGGTTACGTCTTCAAGCCTTGGTATCAAGAGTGGGGAGGCTACTCCATTAAATGATGGAAGATGATGATGTACATGGTATGTTCTTTTTCATTACAAGGATAAATACCCTCAACTAGAGTGACATGTCTCTCCATGAGACGTTCTCAGGAACTCTCACTCATATGGGAAAATTCCCTCAACAAGAGTGGCATGTCTCTCCTCGAGATGTCCTCCTATAGGAACTCTCACTCAATGGGGTCCTCCTTCAGCTTGACAAGCTAATAAATTCTCACGTGATGTGGCATACAAGTATCCCTCAACATAATGGTAATTAGGGATCTTAACAACAAAAACATCATCTCATCAAATCAAAAGAAAAGCATGACATAACTGCATCATTTACCTCCACTTTCTGAGATGGCCGAAAAACGCAAAGTTCAGCTGATGAAATGGACTACACCATTGAACTTGTGGCGTGAAATCATGTCAAATGATTATAAACTTTGCCTCTTTCTGACACCGTCCAAAATCTAGACCCTAAAGAATCTCAAAGATTCCCCCAAAGATTTTTTCCTGAAGATGGCTGAAAAATCCATTGCTCAGATGAAGATTTTGAGCACTCCACTACTCTCGCTGCAAATTTTTTTGAAAAATGATTATAAAGTTGGCATCATTCTGCCTCAATCAATAATCAACTTCAAAGGGAATATTTTAGATTCCATAAGATTCTGCAAATATTCCTTGTTGTTGGATGCTTGAATTTATACTACTCAGATGGTGAAACATACCACACCATCGTGTTCCTTGTGAAAATCTGGTTCTTTTGAGTATAAAGTTGGCATGTTTCTGTCACTGTGAAAAATCACCCTCTAGGGAATCTCAAAGATTCCTCACAAGCATCAAAAATATTCTCTAAGAATATTCTTGTAGAATATCCTTGTCTCAAAATTTGTGCCACATGGTTCTGCGCTATCTCCTTGGTCCGCATGCCTAACCTACACTCCTTTGTTTGTCGAATGGAAATGGTTGAGGTTTACATACATATGTGTGGGTGAAGTTAACCAAGTCCAGCCCATTGGGCCATTAGTGGAGGGATAAATTAGGTGAGAGGAGGTCCCAAGGTTGACCCCCACCTCGGCCACTTAACAAATGTTTTTGGCATTAAAAAAAAAAGAGTTGGCGATTACAAATGGTTTGGCACAGTGGATAAGTTTTATGTGTTGGTGACATATGCTATAACAACACATGGTTATGGAAATGTGTTGGCATTTTGTTATGGCGTGGCTATGTTGGCATATAGTTATCTATTATTCCATCGGTGGACCAGTTGTTTGTTAAGTCGGGCGAGTTCAACACCCGCTGGAAAAAATAACGGTAATGTGGTTTGTATGGTGGGTGGTTAACATAGCCATTGGCAACATATATATATATATATATATATATATATATATACATACATACATACATACATACATACATACATATATATGTCGTGCCATGTGGTTTTGGCGGGCCCAAGTCACTCGGTGGACCGAACCTCTTTATTTTAATTTTTAACTATAGTTGTTGGGGGGTGGTGGAGGTGGTGGCCCACCACACCAAACTTTTAAATTTTTCGATTTTTATACATAGATAGCTAAAAAAATTATGTCAGGTTTTAAGGGATATTAGGCAAATTAATGATTCAGTAAATTTTCCCTTTTTGGTGCTTAGATTCCGTGCACCAAGATTCTGCCAAATTGTTGCCTCGTTAGTGTCTGCCACTTGGCCAAGTTTGAACCAAACTTTGACCAGCTATAACTTTAGCATATGAACTCGGATTTGAGTTTTGTTCGCACCATTGGAACCAGGGCGGCAAGCACTACGATCTGATCCTAGTTTCACTTCAATCTAAGGATTTTTCTTTTTGAGCTATTATGAGCCCTCTTTGACTTCTTAATGTCTCTAGAGCCACCTGGATCATTCTTCCCCACTAAGGAGCTTTTGTTCCTCTAAAAGCATGAACATAATATGCAACTATTGTGTTACATTGTTTGCACGACAAGTTTCTGGATAGGTCACACTCCCTTCTCCTTCACCCTTGTTCTTTAGAGCCATAAGTGATGTGCCAACACCTGTATTCTATGCAAACCTGTAGTAAAATCCTTGCAAACTACATGCTTAATTACATGACCAACCATGACCCAAGTGTTACACAGTAATTTGTCACCATTTGTCACCATCCCTATCACCCCTCTCCCGCACTTTAGAGGACTCATTCCGGGACCTGTGAGAAGTGACATAACTTGAAAACACTTGCATTATATTCCTCTAAGTATGGAGTTCATATGCCCTGAAGACATCTCCTGCAGAATATCCTTAAAAAGTTCCCTTTTTCCATTAGCGTGGATCCACAGTGCATTACTCGCGCCAATAGGGGAAATCCTCCAAAGAGGAAGCGCCAGTTGGCGCTCTGTCTCAGAGATATACTCGCGCCAATCGAGTTTGGAAAGCTTTTTAACAAACGCACGCGTGAAGGTTCTTTCCTTTCGACTCATGAATCTTTTTAAGGATAATGCTAATCCCATGGATGTCATGATTAATATTATCTCCCTTTCCTCTATCCATAATAGATTTTTGAGGATAAACCCAATACCATAGATGGTGTGATTGATCTTATCTCCTTCTCCTCCATCTATAAAAGCTGGTTCCATTGCCTTTGACAAGCTAGTTCGAGCATAGGGAGAATTATACTTTCAGAAGTTTGAGAGATTGTTGTAAGCGTCTTCTTTGCATTCATAATCAAAGAGAGAGAGGCTTGTCCCCAATCCCGACAAGCTTTGCAAGACATATGTAGCTGGTCACCCAGCCAAAGGAGGATTTGACGTCAGAACTATGGTTGTATTATTCTTTGTTGTTTATCAATAATAGATGACTATCATTATGGTTCCACTCTTGTTGTTCATTGTAATGATGTTTGAGTTATATCTTTTTTGACCGATATATAATTGCATCTATTGGATTTTATGTTTGTATTTGTGTTGTTCTTTGCATGTGCAGGTGTCCATTCACGGAGATCGTGAGGATCGTGACCGGCAGGAGAAAAGGAACGGGAGTGTCGACTCTTCTACAACACTAGCGTTGGAATCCAAGTAGGCTCTCATCATTTACCTTTAATTTGTAATTAGGAACCTGCGTGTTAGCATTGTTTGATTGTTGCTAGACCCATTCTGGGCTAGTGGGGATCGCCTCTGTCCGCAGAGGGGATTTACCTCTCCAACACCAAGCTTACCCCATACTTGCCAAGAGTTTATAAGACACGCTCTTTGGTCAACTTTACATCAAAATAGAATTCAATACCCCAGTTATAAATAAAAGGCCAAAACATCATCATTTCTTTAATAAGCGATGGAAAACACATCATCACTTTTAAATTCATATCGAAACACATGATTTACAAAGTGCGGCCATGAAAACCTACCATATCTAGTAAAACTATCTCTTACTCAACAGAGTGAGCCATAAGGAATGTGGTTGATTTGCTTGTTGAACATCTTCACTAACTAGTTTATGCATGGGTGCTTTGTCCTTCAGACATTGCTCTAGATGGAGCCTCCAACACATGGATCTTGATTCTTTGATGTCCACCTCTATTGCAATGATTGAAAAAAGTCTTCTTCCTCCAGACCTGCTTAACCTTTGTCCTTCCCTGATGTGGATAAGGCCTTTCATGCCTCATCCTCCCTCTTGTTGCCATTCTCTTCCAGAACTCAGCAACTACATGGTTATGCAAACCACAAAAACTACATGGTTTTCTATGCCATGATTTTTGTTCATCATTAACAATATGTTTGAAGTCAAATTGACAATTAGCATACTGAGACTTTTATACCTCTCTTGATTGTCTCTGGTGCAACCCTAGCAATGAGAGATTGCCTTATCTCTTCCTCTGCGATGTGCACTATCATGGGAGGATTGTGATGTGTTCCAATCATACTCTTTCTCCGATAGTTTCAACAATGTCTTGGAAACTTTTAACACCTTTGAGCACTGTCCTTTAGTATACCCCAAACCCGCAAATCAAGATCTTTGTACAACCTCTAATGGTTGAGTCATTCCTTGGCCATTACCACCAAGACCTCCTCCTTTATACCCCATCTTGGTAAGGAGTTTCATGCCAGTTCCTAAAATGGGTACCTTCATATTTCCAATAGGAATAATGTCATGTGAAAATTAAATTGAAAAACGATAAACATTGTTTACCTCAACTATCGATTTTGAAACAGGTGATGATGGCTTTGCTAAGCCTTTTTTGTGCTTCAATTATTCCAAGGGCTCTTTTATGACTCGTAGTTGAAGCTGCAATCTCTTCTTTTCCTCTTTTTCTTCTCATAGAAATCTCCTTAATTCAAAATTCTCTACTTGAAGGCTATGGTTGATCTCCTCATCTGAATGATGAGAAGAAGATGAAGAAGATGAATGGTCACCAGAAAATGGATATGGAGCATCGTCTTCTAATCTTTCTTTCTCCTGTTTCTCTCTTTCCATCTTCTCCTCATAAGTTGCATACATTATGTCCACCATCCATGTCATCCTGAGGAGGTCCTTGTAGATATCTTCGGTGTTCTCCATTTTCCTTGTTGTTGCACATTCAATCCTTTACACTCGCAATTCATATCAATGAAAAGACCGTTCTAATACCAAACTTGATCTGGATCTATTCAGCTACCAGAATTAACCAAGATCTTTTAATTTTGTGATGTTTTAAGAATTGCATATAAAATAGCATGAAAAGGCACATGTGCATACAGTAAAGAAGATGAAACATAATGACAACCATCAAATGAAGAAAACAAACAAATGTTAATGGGATTCACCTAGTGTGGGTTACGTCTCCAGGCCCCGGTGTTAAGAGTGGGGAGGTCGCTCCACTACATGTTGCAAGATGATGATGTACATGGTATGTTATTTGTCATTACAAGGATAAATACCATCAAATAGAGTGACATGTCTCTCCATGAGACGTTCTTATAAACTCTCACTCATATGTGCAAATTCCCTCAACAAGTGTGTCATATCTCTCCACGAGACGTCCTCGTATAGGAACTATCACTCAATGGGGTCCTCCTTCAACATGACAAGCTAATAAATTCTCACATGATGTGGCATACAAGTATCCCTCAACATAATGGTAATCAAGGATCTTAACAACAAAAACATCATCTTAGTAAATCAAAAGAAAAGCATAACATAACTGCATCATTTACGTCCACTTTTAGAGATGGCCAAAAAATTCAAAGCCCAGCTAAAGAAATGGACTGCACCATTGAATTCGTGGTATGAAATCGTGTCAAACGACTATAAAATTTGCCCCTTTCTAACACCGTCCAAAATTTGGATCCTCGGGATCTCGAAGATTCCCCAAAGTTTCCTTCCTGAAGATGGCCAAAAGAATTATTTGTTTGGATGAATATTTTGAACACACCACTGTGCTCCCTATGAAATTCTGTGAAAAAATGACTATAAAGTTGGTATCATTCTGCCTTGGTAAAAAATCAGCCTCTAAGGGAATATTTTAGATTCCACAGGATTCTGCAAATATTATTTGTTGTTTGGCACATGAAATTCTACTGCTCAAATGGAGAAATAGACCACACCATCACGTTCCCTGCGAAATTCTAGTTTTTTTGAGTATAAAGTTGACATGTTTATGTCACTGTGAAAAATTACCCTCCAAGGAATCTCAAAGATTCCTCACAAGCATAGAAAAGATTCTCTGAGAATATTCCTATAGAATATTCATCTGTCTTGAAATCCATGCCACATGGTTCCGCTCTGCCTCCTCAGTCTGCGTGCCCAACCTCCACTCCTCCATTGGTCGAATGGAAACGTTTTAGGTTTACATACATGTGTGTGGGTGGAGTTAACCAAGTCCAACCCTTTAGGTCGTTCGTGGATGGATACATTGGGCGCGTGGAGGTCCCAAAGTTGACCCCCGCCCCTGCCACTTAACAATTTTTTTTGGTATTAAGCAAAAAGTAGTTTGTGTTACAAACAATTTGGCACAACGATTAAGTTTTATGCATTGGTGGCATATGTTATAACTACACATGGTTATGGCAATGCACCGGTGGTTTGTTATGGCATGGTTTTGTTGGCATACGGTTATGTGTTGTTCTGTTGGTGGACCAGTCGACTGTTAAGACGGGGAGGTTCGAAACCCGCTGGAACATATAATGGTAATGTGGTTTGTAGGTGGGCGGTTACTATAACTGTTGGAAACATATATATTTATATATATATTAGATCTAAGACTTTTGTGATCCATAATGTAGAAATATATATTTTGATTAATCACATTATTAGGATTTGGTCGACGTTTAGAACCAACTAATGTGGTTCATCCTCAGGACAAGGTGAGAAATCAATCGATCTGAAGGAATAAATAGTATGGATGTATCATTTCTGAGATTTAGCCGTTGGTAAATTAGTTAATATATTATTATTATTATTATTTATTAGTAAAGAGATGTATGTTAAAATAATACATAATTAGTTAAAAACTAGCTGTTAGGAATAAATAAATATAATTAGTTACAAACTAGCTCTAAGGAGTAAATGAATGTAAAATATTCTAAATAAATTTAAATAATTATTCATAATATTATTTGTTAGGGGTTCACCTATTCCCATATATATATATATATATATATATATATATATATAGCTATGTTGACTTATACAAAACTTGGAGCGGTATTAAAAATATTAATAATTTATCATGATAAATCAAAAGAAAAAAGAGGTTACAACTTATTAATAAATATAAAGGTGAAAGACTCAACAATTATAATTATTTAGAACGATGAATGGTCAAGAGAGGAAACAAAATAATAATTAATATCTAAAGGGTTAAAAAGTAATATAGATAATTAAAAGAAGAATGATAAAAGAAAAATGATAAATAATAATAATTATAACAATAATAAATTATTGTTATTATTATTATTAATGAGATAGAAATAAAGAGGAGAAAGGAGAAGAAAGGGAGGAAGAATCATGAGGTGAGAGCTGGAATCTAGCTCTTAATCAATTTCTAACCATCATCCCTATTAATATTTTTGGCATGCCTCTTAATAGAGATGATGGTTGGAAATTGAGTAAAAGCTGGATTTCGGCTCTCGCCTCATGATTCTTCCTCCCTTTCTCCTCTTTATTTATATCTCATAATAACAATAATAATAATTTTTTATTATTATAATTATTATTATTTATCTTTTTTTTTATCATCCATCTTTTAATTATCTATATTACTTTTTAACCCTTTAGATATTAATTATTATTTTGTTTCCCCTCTTGACCATTCATTGTTTTAAATAATTATAATTGTTGAGTCCTTCACCTTTATATTTATTAATAAGTTGTAACCTCTTTTTTCTTTTGATTTATCGATAAATTATTAATATTTTTAATACCACTTGAAGTTTTGTATAAGTCAATATAGCTATATTTTTATTTAATGGGAATAGGTCAACCCCTAACAAATAACATTATAAATAATTATTAAATTTATTTAGAATATTTTATAGTCATTTACTCCTAACAAGTAGTTTCTAACTAATTATATTTATTTATTCCTAACAACTAGTTTTTAACTAATTATGTATTATTTTAATATACAGCTCCTTAGCCCACGGGGCTTTGGATTGACGGTGAATGGGCGTCTTGTTAAGACACTCCTTGCGATAGGTCACCTGTTCAAATCCCCCGTGGGTACTTAGGTTAATCTTAACATAGAAAAAAAAAAATATATACAGCTCCTTACCAATAAAAAATAATAATATTTTACTTACCTTATTAATTAATTTACCAACAACTAATTTTTAATGGCTAACTCTCAACAATGATGCATCCATTCTATTTAATCCTTCAAATCAATTGATTTCTCACTTTGTCCTGAGGATGAACCACATTAGTTGGTTCGAAACATCGACCAAATCCTAATAATATGATTAATACGAAAGACATATTTCAACATATATATATATATATATATATATATATATATATATATATATGTCGTGCCATGTGGTTTGGGCAGGCTCATGTTGCCCGATGAACCGACCCTGTTTATTTTAATTTTTAACTATAGATGTTGGGGCCACCCCCGCCACCCCATTTTTTTTTTCTGATTTTTATACATAGAGAGTTAAAAATTTTCTGCCAGGTTTTGAGGGATATTAGACAAATTAACAATTTGAAAAACGCACCCTTTTCAATGGCTGGATTCTGTGTTTCGAGATTCTGCCAAATTGTTGCCTCGTTAGTGACTGCCACTAAACTAAGTTTGACCCAAACTTGGACCAACTATAATGTGATCATACAAACTCAGATTTGAGTGTTGTTCACGTCATTGGAATCAGGGAAATGAGCACTACGACCTAGTCATGGTTTCACCTCAATCTAAGGAGTTTGATTTTTGAGCTATTATGAGCCCTTTGATTTTTGAGAATCTCTAGAGCCACCTGGATCAAATGTCGAATATTATATTCAATTTTTTTAATACAATAATACAATAGGTGTGCAATTTAATGATTTAATTCAAAAATGTCATGTGGATGTGCATTGGTTTTTCCTTATGCTCAACCAAGATTGAATGACTAGTGTGACTTATGCATTGAAGCATGAGGATGCACATCCATATGTCCTAGTTAAGTTTAAGATCTAGCATCTAACAGCTACACATCCAACATCTAATTCCTATACATCTCCACTATACTAGGTTTTAAAGCACCTCTCGAAACAATTATCACAATTCATACACCTGTAATGCGATTGGATGGACGATTATGACAAATGGTGGTTTCTAAATGTGATTGGATGGAGAATTTTAATATTTCTAATGAATCAATAGAGGATGTTCACATATTTTCCATGTTTTGAATAATGACCAACACTATTTAAGAACCACCAACCCTTTTTATAACTATAAGTGAAATAAATAGAAAACTGCTTGACAAAGACACCTCATCAAACTATCAGTTGTCATCTAGGCATAGACAAGTCACCACCTCCCTCCTTAGCACAGATCAAAAGTTGTTCATTTGGTTCAATCTTTATCTTGGAGTTTTCTCGTCTTCACAGAGCATTTGTCAGAGTGGTCACTTCCAACAAACTTACACTCACATATTGAGTTGACCAGACTCAATATGTTTAAAATGCAAACTCTAAAATTTGAGATCAAAATAAGATTGCATTTAGAAACATCTGACACGGAGATATCTTCCTCGCAGAAGAAAAAAATTGAGATCTGCCTCTAATTTTAACACTTTTGACATATGTCATTGGTCACTTGAAACTCCTCCTCACTAGATCTCAGATGCAGATATCAAATCCAAATCCGTGCAACATTATGTATAGTTTGGGGGCATGATTTTTCATATTTATAATAAGAAAATGCACACCATTTTGACAAAACCATCCAGGCATGAATTTAACTCCTTTGCATGTTTCAGGAAGATAAGAACAAACAAACTTTACAGATAATAATATGACGAAAGGATCTGATGATGCTTAAAGAAGGTGCAAACAAAAAACAAATCTACACACATAGGATCATGAAAATTTTGACACACTAAAAATAAACTCTCACACATCTATATGAATATATACAGAAACAATAACACTTAGAATCCCTCACATATTCCTAACCCTCCCTTGAGGGATTCAAGCTAGTATCAACTTTGATACCATGTTAAAAAAATATAGAGAGCACGTTATGATACACACAAATCACTTGATATCTTTATTCATCACAAATCACTGCTTAGCTCTTTCAACAACATGGCAAGGGTCTTGTCATCAAAAAATTTGTGAAGGAAAATTTTCTTAAACCCCCTCCAGTTTTGGATGGAATTCGGAGGAATACTATGATACCATACAACTGCTCTGCCATCTAAGGTACAGATAAAAAATATACATGCAACATCACCATAACATACCTTCAGTGTTTGGAGATGTAGGTAGAAGTTGTCTAAATGATCCTTCGTCTTTACTATTTTGTGAGGGTCGTACTTCGTTAGGATATTTTCTAGATGCCTTGGCATCTTTTGTAACACACCCGGTAGTGCAATTGGGCCATAAGACATCAAATATAAATCTTGGTCTACCATGTCTTTGTCGCTGTCTTCCCTTTCTTCAGAATCTGATTGGTCTTCTTCTTCTTCTTCTTCTTCTTCTTCTCCATGCATAACACAACCCATGGAAAGTATCATCCGAGAGCACTATGTTATCACCATCACCACTGTTGAAGGTTGGAAGTTGTTCTAGTTTTTATACGATTTCTTTAGAGTCTGCTAACTCTTCAAGGGTGGTGAGAATGAACTCTTCAACTGTTGAGATCACTATCCCAGTGGGAGTGGTTTGGTTCTTCTTCAGAAAATATGTAAGAGTTTCTATTTTGGGTATCAATCCAATAGTGCTCACAAACTTTCAGGTGATGGTGTAGATGGCCCAGATCTAATCGTAAGAGAATTTGTAAGTTTGCGCAGTTTCAGGCTAAGAAGAATTACCAACTTCAGGAATATGTGTAGGGGAGTTGTTGGGAATGTTACTGCCTTGACCGAAGGAAGTGAGATTGGGGTTGGTGGGGTTATTAGCCATAAAATTCTACCTACCCTCCTTCTAGTGCCATAAATTTTGATGGTGCAAGACTCGCCAACATTCATTGTATCTCCCTGATATGAAGTCCCAATTAGACCTCACATAATTTGGTGTAGGAGTCCCATCGGGTATAAATTATCAGTTTCCAAGTTTTTAAATATTTTCCTTAGCTCTAAATGTCAGCAAGAGAGACAGATGCAATGGTGCCTTCGAAAAGCAAGAAGTTGTGTCTAGTGAGTGTTCAGTTGTAAATGTGTCAAATCTCTTCTACTGCAGAGAGGGGAGAAAAGTGAGCCTCTAAGAGAGAGGTAGTAGTACTACCCAAGAAGAGACACACATGAATTGGAAGGATCCGTCTAACATCCAATGGAATAGTTCATAGAGGATGTGACAATCGTTATAACCAAAAAATGAAAAAGGTTTTTCTAATATCCTATGAAATAGTCCACAAGGTTGGGACAACAATGACAACCATTACAACACATTCTCAATAAGATAAGTACTAAAACAACCGAAATAGTTCAACTATCTTAGCACATGTGAAAGAAAACATGAAGTACAAACACATGCAGAATAGCCTTACAAACATTCATAATCCATGCATGAAGAACATGATGGCCTTGAAGGCTTTTTTTATTAAGTAAAAGTTCCAAGACACATGCATACAATGAACATCACTAGATCTAGTAGTGGAGCGTTGGAGCCACTCCTTGCTCCCCAAAAGAATTATCTTATCTCTCTAATGCTTTGCGGGAGGAGCCAAGGTGAAAAGTCCTTTCTTATAATGAGGGAGTATATATAACAATGAGGAGGTGATGCTTCCCCTTCCTAGTGACTATTTGACTACTCTCATGAATGTTTGACCTCTTATGACTTTTCAATTTTACATGACTCTTCGTATTCCACACATGTCCTTTGGACTTTCACTTTATAATACATTTCTGAAACATATGTTACATCATTGGCCACAATGTGTGGCATATGACCACTCATGACATGACATGACATGAGAATGTTGACATGGACTACTTGATAATGTGGCAATGTTAAGCCATTGTTGTTGTTAGGTGTTGAATTTCTTTTTGATAATGGTTTTCTTTTCACCTCCACATGGATTGGTGATAAGGAATCTTCAATGATCTCGAGTCTTGAATCATGGTCGCAAATTGATGCCCCTTCATTTTCTTGTGACTAATCAAGTTGCATGTTCATCTACAACAGTGTCTTTCAACATGTTTCCCTCCTTCATCTCTTTCTTCATCATCTCTTCATAGCATGGTAAGGTTCGTGTATCTGCAATTCACTCATGACGAGACAACATCAGTCTGAAAACCCCCTAGTCTAAGATGGTGTATTCTCATCCAATAATTGAGCCAGAACCAGGTGACATGCCCCGAGAGAAGGCTCAGTGACTACACATCTGTGTAGTTCAAGCAACCATGGGTGAGGCTTGAGCCTTAAGACTGCGGAGTGCACAGTTCAAACATGACCGAGGGAAAAATTTGCATAGTTGTGAGAGCCAGTGAGACAGGCTGAGGGGATGGCACTGAGATTACATACAGTGAAGTCCTAGGAGACAAGGGAGGTTGGGCTACTATGCAAATATGCATTTTAGAGGCTTAAGGAATGAGCTTGAGGCTTTTGATTGTGCACTACGCAATGAAGGCTAGGCTGGGAGGAAGGATTGTGAAATTCTGGAGGTCAAGGTTGGAGCTTAGGCACAGAAACTACGCAGTGCAATAGTCCAGGGAATCAGGAACTCTAGATTGTGTAGTACCAAGGGGAAAGGTCACATCTATATGACTAAAATTGCACAATTCATATTTCAAGGAGGTCAGGTGAAGCCAAGTTGCTTGGTCGGGAAACCTTCTTAGAAATGGTTAGGTGCAAGACCGGTTAGACTGATGTGAACAATGATAAGACTTCAAATGTGATATCACACTTAGAATACTTGATGACACAACATCATAGATCACCCATGACCCATGAACAATGCATTTCCCTTCGCGTGACAATTTTATGACCAATTACGACAAGTGCGACACTTAAGATAGACTTTGGGACGACCATGCCGACACTTGTGTGACAATGCTTAAAACTTTTTGAATGAGTGAGAAACATATTTACATAGTTATAAAAACTCATATACACAAAGATAGACACTTGAAACCATTAGAACAAGATTCTACACAATGTGCGACATCCAATCATGCGAAAACATGACAATTTACCCAACTTGCAAAGCAAAGAAAAATACTTCAAGAAAGTACATGAAATCAGCTTTGGCGTTTGCAAAAACAATGTGCAAGACCAAGAAAGGCTCTGAAATTGAGTGTAAGACAAAACTTTGGAGGGTCTTGTAGCAACTACAACACAAAGTCACAACCAAATGGAAGGTGCAACCACATTAAAGCATATTAATACCAAGCCATTGCCATATCATCACTGTCATAGATCAAGGCCCACGCCATATCCTGTCACAGTGTTATACCATGTAAGTGATGATACATATATTAAGGAATTCTACCATCTATGTTATATGAATCATTGTTAATGACTCACATATAATAAGGGAATCATTGTCATTGACATACATATCAAAAGAGTGTCTTCCATGTCTCGGTCACATAAGAATCACAGTTTCACTATCCATTTATCACACATGAGCTACAAGGTACGAGCCTTAGCATAAATTACATGAATCATAACATAATGTAAATGAACCATAACATAAAGTATGTGGGCCACGAAATAGATGAAATTCATACAAATGATAAAGTGAGCTATAGAATATGATCACAACACTTCATAAATGAGTCACAGACTGAGTAATATAATACCAACCACCATGAGGATGTGAGCCATATTGTGATGACTGAGTACCATTGTTAATTCATGAGCCACTATTAGATAGAGTATGAGCCACAGAGTGTTACCACAGATGTTATGTGAGCGAGAGTCCAAAGTGCTAGCTTCATAGAAAGGGCCACTATATAGTATAGCATGTTACTATAGCGATACCGCTTATGCACTAAAAAATAAGTGATACCACACATAAAAGTGGAGCCATAGGAAGTGTTATCACAAAAATATTAAGGCGATGTCACACATAGAAGTGATGCTTTAGGAAGCATTGCTACAATGCAATACCATATGGGAGAAAGTGAGGCATGTTGGAATGTGATCTTCAAGCTACTGATAATTTCATACAAAATACTAAAATTTGAGCTTTACAAAAAAAATGTGAGATATTGTAGTATGAAGCAAGTAATAGACCATGTGTCCAAATCATATAAAATAGACCCCATTTTAGTTATTGATATATATCGAATGTTCACCACAATGTCATGCTATAATGTGTATGTGGTCAAACAATGCCACGTTGTAAGATGTAGACTGCAAAAGTCAACCAATGATATGTTGTATGATGAAAACCATTGTAGTAGCAAGAATGAGGCTTTTTCAAATATGGACCATAGGAAAGTAAGCAACTTACAACAAAATTATGTGAGCCTCAGAGGACTAATATAAATCTCAGAGATCTTTCCCAAATGAAGTGTTTCATATGAACAAATGAGTGCGCCAATATATAGAGGATACGATATGCAAGAAGGTGCAAGCTGATTTGTCCTTGATTTGAAGGTAAACCATAATTCAAACTAGAATTTTCTCAAAAATATTTTTCCACAAACTTAAATGTTTGCTTGCCCAAGTTAAATTTTCCTTATAAAAATAATAATTTCTTTAATAATTGTTTGCCCAATTTGCCTCAATAATAATATTTCATTTATCCAATTGAATTTAATATTGGGCTTTTTTTGTGTTATGGGGAAATTCATCCCATATTTTCCCAAATTTCAACACAATCATGCATTGCATTTTATAAATACCCAACCAAAACTTAGCGAAAGAGATGCTAAATGGGTGGAGTTTTTACAAAATTTTACTTTTGTAATCAAGCACACAAGTGGTTCTTTGTAAATAAAGCAACATTTGCCTTAATTATAATTAATTTAATAATACAAAAATGTATGTTTCATGTTACAAGATTTGATGAACTCAGAGAAATGTATGAGAGTGATGTTGATTTTAGGGAAGCATATCCAACATGTAAAAGTACAATGAGCACATATATAACACAATGGTCTAGTTATATGATCCAAGATGGTTTATTATTTACAGATAACAAACTTTGTATTCGAGGTATTCAAAGAGAAATAATTTAATACAGGAAAAACATACTGGAGGATTAGTTGGAAATTTCATGGTTAAATTAATTTTATTATTGGCAAAACATGTAAGCTAATGTGAAGAGATTTGTGGAGAGAGGAAGAATTTGTCAACAAGTGAAAGGAAGGAGTTAGAATATTGGGTCATATATACCATTACCTATTCCCAATGGACTTGTTCAAAAGTGTTCAACAAGAAATGCTAAATTTAGAAAGTGCTAAAAATAGCTATTTGGCCAGTGAGCATTTTGGCCACCTTGGGTGAGAGGTGAAACTGCTAAAAATAGAATATCCTAAAAATAGCATTTCATGGTCCCTTCCTATTTATAGCAGTCCCTGGTCTATCTATAGGAAGTAAATTCGAATTTGGTCTTACCAGCAGTTTGGAATATTAATTAATTAATTCTCCATGAGTTAATTAGTTATGGAAAAGTAAACTGAAGTCTTTGTGAGAACATGCAATTATTTTTCCACTAATTGGGGAATGTGTCCTTGATTTGCTCCACTGATTAAGGAATTAAGGATGAGTTCTATATTGAGAGGATCAGTTGACTTAGTTTAACTTAGTCAAGTTCAGTTAGATTAATTTAACAAGTTGTTAAATTAATGAGATATAGTTTGTTGATGCTTGCATGCATATGACAACTATTATTTTGAGATCACTGTGTATTCACTCATGGATAACTGATGCATGTCAATTCTGTCAGAGACCCAGTTGAGATCAAATGTGGGATAGTGTACTATCAATTGGATGAATATTTTTCCTATAAAGGAAGCTCATCCATGATGAGGATTTATCTCCTTCAAGTTTATGCAGTTATTTCAGAGGTCAGTGTTGTGTGTGAGGTGAGAATCACACAGGTTGCAGCTGGAGGACCCAGGAAAAACTGTGCATAGAAATAGGAGGCTTGGAAAGTAGAGGAGAAGGTTTGTGAGAAGCCTTTGACTGTCTATGAGCAGCAGAGGGATTGTACTGAGAGTTGGATAGTTTCCAGGCTAAGGCTTTGTGTAATCCAGACTATATTTCCACTTGTATGATAATACAGAGATGGGGGTTTAGGCACGTGCTTTCTCAGGTAAATTCTTCTATGTTATGTGTGATTGATTCCTTCTTATCAGTTATATGTGTTCTTATTGATGTTTCTCATGGTTAATTAAGCTTCCGCTAAATTGTTTGTAGAAGTAGATCAAGTGTTTTGCTTTAGTACATTGCATTACCAGGTGATCTACAGGTGGGAAATTTTTATATGGTATTGGAGCTAGCTGATTTGTAGAAAAATTTCTACATGGTATCAGAGCTAGTTGATTTGTAGAAAAATTCTACAAAATTCTACATGGTATCGGAGCACAGGTGATCAAGGAAGAACAATATACTAGAGGAGATTTCAAAGTTTTGAGTTTTGGGTCGAGAGTTTGCAGAGAAGATCTGAAAATTTCTGTACAAAATTTTCAAAAACAAATCGCAGATTTGGATTCCTTGCGTAAAAATACCCAAAATATAAAAAAAAAACAATCCGCTGAATCGGAGTTCGTATGAGGGAGATATCGCTGATTTAAAATCAGCTCTTTTTTTAGAAAATTTCGTGACGGCGGGAAAGTGGAAACAGATTGGTGTGCTTGCCAAGAACCTGTATGCACTTGAGGTACAAGATGCATGCAAAGCCTTGAGGAACAAGGCCAAGGTTAGATACTGGGTGGTTGAGAGGGAGAGTAAATTACCTCTCAACATGCAGCGCCAGAAGAAGTCTCAGACAATTGTGGAGGAGCCACGATTAGTGAAGCAACTTCAGGAGGTTGTGGAGCAGCCACAACTGGGGAAGCCGAAAGGAGACATAGTGGAGGCATCCACTCATGCAGAGACCTCCAATAGGGGGAAAATTCGAGCCAGGTGGCCAGAGGGATCTCATGCAGCCATACCTCCATGGAGGAGGTGGGGCAATGTGGAGTGATCATCCCAAGGAGGAAGGGCAGGATCCTTGAGGTACCCAACCTCTTGGATGAGACCTTGCTATAGGAGCCCTGATGTGGAGTAGCAGGAACTGACTGATTGGGTAGAGACAGATGCGGATGGAGTGGCAGAGAGAGCTACAGTGCAGGGAATCCCAAGACAACACAGAGCATGCAGGCTGCAGCAATGTGAGAGGCACAAGTGTGTTGCACAGTGCAGGGTAGCACAGAGAAGGGTGCAATGGTGTGAGATGCATGGAGATGTTGCAATAGCGCAGAGGTCAGAGAGGGAGCACTTGTCAGCAGCAGGTAGAGCTTCAGCATCAGAGTATGTTTCTAGCCCAATAGAGTGGTCAGTTGGGAGTTTTTTTGTTCCAAGTGTTGCTGGAGCAACCACACTTGGTAGATGTGTTGCATGTAGAACATTCCAGAGTTACAGGATCGGGTTCGAGAGGAAGCCTTTCTTGTTGAGAGGGAGTGTTGAAAAATGTGCAACAAGAAATGCTAAATTTAGAAAGTGCTAAAAATAGAATTGCTAAAAATAGCACTTCTAAAAATAGCAGTTTGGCTAGTGAGCATTTTGGCCACCTTAGGTGAGAGGTGAAACTTCTAAAAATAATATTTCATGGTCCCTTCCTATTTATAGCAGTCCCTGGTCTATCTATAGGAAGTAAATTCGAATTTGGTCTTACTAGAAGTTTGGAATATTAATTAATTAATTCTCCATGAATTAATTAGTTATGGAAAAGCAAACTGAAGTCTTTGTGAGAACATGAAATTATTTCTCCACTAATTGGGGAATGTGTTCTTGATTTGCTCCACTGATTGAGGAATTAAGGATGAGTTCTATATTGAGAGGATCAGTTGACTTAGTTTAACGTAGTCAAGTTCAGTTAGATTAATTTAACATGTTGTTAAATTAATGAGATATAGTTTGTTGATGCTTGCATGCATGTGACAACTATTATTTTCAGATAACTGTGTATTCACTCATGGATAACTAATGCATGTCAGTTCTGTCAGAGACCCAGTTGAGATCAGATGTGGGATAGTGTACTATCAGTTGGATGAATATTTTTCCTATAAAGGAAGCTCATCCATGATGAGGATTTATCTCCTTCAAGTTTGTGCAGTTATTTCAGAGGTCAGTGTTGTGTGTGAGGTGAGAATCACACAGGTTGCAGCTGGAGGACCCAGGAAAAAATGTGCATAGAAATAGGAGGCTTGGAGGGTAGAGGAGAAGGTTTGTGAGAAGCCTTTGACTGTCTATGAGCAGCAGAGGGATTGTATTGAGAGCTGGATAGCTTCCAAGCTAAGGCTTTGTGTAATCCAGACTATATTTGCACTTATATGATAATACAGAGATTGGGTTTTAGGCAAGTGCTTTCCCCGGGTAAATTCTTTTGTGTTATGTGTGATTGATTCCTTCTTATTAGTTATATGTGTTCTTATTGATGTTGCTCATGGTTGATTAAGCTTCCGCTAAATTGTTTGTAGAAGTAGATCAAGTGTTTTGCTTTAGTACATTGCATTACCAGGTGATCTATAGGTGGGAAATTTCTATATGGTATCGAAGCTAGCTGATTTGTAGAAAAAGTTCTACATGGTATCAGAGCTAGCTGATTTATAGAAAAAATCTACAAAATTATATAGGACCTTGGGATTCAATCAACATGGACTTTGTTCTTGGGTTACCTCGAACTCAATGAGGTAACAACTCTATTTTGTTATGGTGGACAAATTTTCAAAAATGGCACATTTTATTTCATGTACCAAAACCACTGATGTAACTAATGTGGAAAATTTATTTTTCAAATAAATTGTAAGAATACCTTGTAGTATTGTGTCAGACAAGGATACTAAATTTGTAGGCCATTTTTTGAGGACATTATGGAGGAAGCTAGGCACCAATTAAATTTCATACCATAATACCATTTGTAAACCGATGGTAAAAAAAAGTGGTAAATTGAAGTTTGGTAAATATTCTAAGGAGTTTGGTAAGTGATCATCCCAAGCAATGGGATCAAGTGCAGCCCAAGCTAAATTTGCTTATAATGACTCACCCAAAAGGAGTACAGTTATGTTCCCATTTAAAATTGTATATGGAATGCATCTTAGAGGTGTACATGAATTAAGAAATTTGGGTAATCAATAATTTAGAAGTGTAGTCGAAGAAGATTTTGCAATTAGTATGCAGGAGTTGCAGGAAATGGTGAAGCAACAACTACAGGAAAGTGGCAAAAAAATAAAATAAATTGGACATGAAGAGGAGATAAAAATATTTCTAGATTAGTGAATTAGTCATATTGCATTTCATAAAGGAGATGTTTCTAGCAAAAACATATAATAAGCTCAAGATGAAGAAGAATGGTCTTTGTAAAATCTTGAGGAAATTTTCCTCTAATGCATATGAAATTGAATTTCCTTGAGATATTGGCATTTCACCTATCTTCAATGTAGTTGATTTATATCCTTTCAAAGAAGAAAAAAACACTCCAGATGATTTCACTATTAATGATGAAAATCAAATTGGTGGATGGGAAAGTCAACTGCCAAAATCAATTCCAAAGGAGATCGAAGTATTTTTAAACCAGAAATTTGATGAAATGAACCAAAAGCAAAGAATATTCTCAATATTTAGTCAAGTGGAAGAATCAACTAGTTGAAGAATCTACTTGGATGACAAAGGCAAACATTTTAAAGTATGGTACCATTGTGGAAACTATTATGAAAAATTTATTTCCCCAAGATTATGATGTCGGAGCATCACCATCAGTGAATTCAATTTGGCCATGATGGTCAACAATTCATTTACAACAAGAAGTCGGTTTCCTGAATTTATTTTAATTATTGGATATACGTAGGAAAATTAGTATTTAGTTAAAATTGTTATGAATTTGTATAAAATAGGAATTTGTGTAGTTGATTTTTGAATATATTGTAATTGGTTTTAGTAGATTAGATATATTCTAGATTTAGGAATCAGATCCACAATTAGTGGATCTTATTAGATTGTTCCTTTTGTACTTAAGCAAACCTGTAGCTCAAGTAAAGGGTTTTGAGAGTGTGTGTGCATGTGTGCATTAGTGTGTTTTCTAAAAAGAGGGACTGAATAAATTGAAGATTTTTTGTCTCCCTATGTTGTTGTATTGGTGCTCTGCTTTGATTTAAGATTGCTTCCAAGTTTTGTGTTATAATTTTGTTTCAAATATATGTTTAAGGTTTTGTTATGAGGCTTAATGTGTATGTTGTAACTTCGAGTGCATAGTCAAATCTACCATATCCTTTTACAATTAAAATATTTTACATTGAGAAGTTATCATGGATTGAACTCCTCTACAATGAGGTAGTTCTTGGCATCAAGTTATTCTACAATTGTTGAACAAAAGAATTCCATTGAGGAAACTTTATAAAGGAGAAATAAGGTGGAGTATTTAATTCTTGTTCATAGCATAGAGCCCAAGGAGCAGTCGACTATTAAGCAAGAGGTGGTTTTTTGAACTTGTTCGACGCTGACCCCTAACTCATCTACATTGGAGTCGGTTACGAACTCAGTAAGGAGACTTTGTAAGAAAATCAGAGGAATTGACCTTTGGCTAGTCCATGGTAAGTTAGCCCTGACCCGTAGTTAGGCCTTTCTAGTTTGAAGGTTTGGTTAGTCGACCTTGAACCTTGACCATTCCATGGTTAGATGGCCCCGACCTAGTCGGGAGCATTTAAACAGGAAAATGAAGAATGATCCGACCCGACCTCATAAAATTGTAGAATAGTTTGGCCATTTTGTATAATACTTAATAAAGTGGGTTTTCAAAGGATTTTCTTGATTTTATTTAAAAATTGAATTTGTGTGTAATTGAGATTGGAGGAAAATTAATTAAATTGTCCATTGGAAAGACCAAATCACAATCATTGGGGGCTGACATTGCCCAGTGCCTCAGCTTGTCATATGGTGACCATGCGATTGTTGATAATGACCAGCCCTATTGGTGCCCTATTGAGGAGAATACTCGAATAGTTTATTTAAGTCTTACATCGAAATATTTTTTAAAGTTTAAGAATTAATATAAGGGTTTTTTTCTTTCAATTACTTTATCTCTTTAAATTTGACATAAATTATGTTACTTAACATGGACATTGAAATATTTTATCTATGGCTAAGAGCGAAAGTGAAATACTTCTATCACATCTCCTTGATAGTGGATTATAATATCAACAAAAAACTGAGAGAGCAGAGTGAGAGGGGGATTATTCATGCTTTATAATGTTTTTAATAAAAACTAACCAAACATGTATATTCATTTTTTTAATTATAGTTGACATTATTTTTTTACTTCAAGAATGTTTTATTTTTATTTTAAAGGGACATGTGCAAAATCAAGGTTGAGTATGGAAGGCATTACACATCTCCCTCGCAATAAGCTATAGAATGCGCCACTTGGCATAGTATGTCCATATGCTTATGTGTATGACATGGAATATTTTATAAAAAATTTAAGAAAAAATAAAAATAAAAATAAAAATAAAAAAAATAAAAAAATTATGGATTTGGTATTTGTTACACTAAGGGAGGTGAGATAATCTATATTGAATTTGTGCTCGAGAGCCCATAACTTAATTTATGTTGTAATTTAAATATTTGGTCTTCTTTTGATAGATTTTTTGGTCAACTTTACCCAAAATTTGGCAAAGATTCATTTGAAGTATAAGTTTGAGTTATGAAATTTGTATAATCCTAGTGTTATGAGGGTTTTTCAGGAACTATTTTCATTTATGCATTCAAAAACACATTTAAAAATAAAAATAAAAAACCTCAATTTGACCAAAATTTTATTTCCAAATTACTAAAGAAAAAACATAGAAAAGTTAGCTTGTGTCCTTAATCTACATCACGAGAGTAAGGGGACAAAATCCAAAGAGCCATGGACTAGTTTTGTTTTTCTAATTTCTCTTGTTTGTATATGTTGTGATACTTTTCAGAGGTATTTTTAAGCAGTAGTTTAATAAATGCAACTTTTCGACCTTTTCAGAGATCATATTTGTTAAGAAAAGTCTTTCGGTAGAAATAACATAAGAAATTTTTTTGGCAGACGCGTTTCAAACCAAGTGTGGTTCATCATCAGGAACAGATGAAGAGGCAGACCATGGAAAATGCTTAAATAGAGAGCAATGTAGAGACCATAATATCAAGTAACGGCTATATTTGAACAATAATACTTAAATTATATTAATTTATTAATATATTAAAAACAAGTATTATTAAGTAATGACTATATTAAATGACTGGTTTTTGAAAAATATTTAAATTATGATATTAATTTATTAATTTATTAAAAACAAATATTAATAAGTAACGACTATATTAAACGACTGGTTTTTGAAAAATAATATTTAAATTAATTTATTAAAATCAAATATTATTAAAAAAACCTATTACTGGGAAATAATCGAGAAAATAAATAAATAACAAGAATAAAAAATTCAAAGTCAAACTCCAAACAAGGGAAGTCAAAAATTATAAAAAGGAGGCAAGACCCTAATCGAGACAAGATCATTTAATAAATAAAAATAATTAATGGAAAATAAATAAAATAAAACAAAAATATACACAAGCCAATATATATATATATATATATATATATATATATATATATATATATATATATATAATAGATATTCAAATAATAAATAATAAATAAATAAAACAAGGTCAACAAGGCCCAATAAACAAATAACAAAAATACTAAAAGGAGTTAAGAATGAATATGATGATTATAAATTGGGAAAATTGTAATTATAATTTGTTGAGCTTATACAATTTTAGTTCAAGGTTTTCTTATGTTAAATCTATTTTTACATTTAAAAATATAACTTAAGCAACAAAACATTACAATCTCACCAAAAATCATGTCATCAATCTTAAGTAAAAATCACTTTTTTAAATTACACCATTTTTTTATATATATATAAATAGACCTTTCATGTTTTTGTATTCTAATATTTGCATAAATATTTTTGTTATAAATTATACTCTTATTTTTCCAAAAAAAAAAAAAAAAAACTATAAACTTAGGTGGAAGATGATACATTCTATGTAAACACAAATACATCAAGTGTAGGAAGAGAGAAAAACAAGAGGATCACATTCATTGCTAAGATAATGAGTTATCAACACACCATGTGACTTCACGAAGGAAGATGATGTTACTAGGACATGTGCAAGTTTTAAGTGAGAACTTGCAAGGGTTTCAAAGTTACGTTGAAGACGAAGAGGCTTGTGGAGGCGAGGAAATCATGTCCATACATGTTCAATTCCAATGTTTCTTTTGAATTCATGGATTGAGATTATGGAAATTAGTATCTTACATTTGAGTTAACTAGTAACGATTATGGAAATGGGTTAGACTTTTGTTAAAATTGATTTAAGAAATATTGTACTTAAGAATTTATGAAAAGGATATATTATTGGAAAGATGTGTGAAAAGAATAGAGAGAGAGGTACACATGTCTTGAGGAGTTAAAATTCGAATTAAGGAGAGAGAAAGTCACACTTAGACATGAAAGAATATTAGGTGAGAGTTACAAATCGAATTGAATGAGGGAGTTACAAGTGCATTTAATGAGGAGTTACACTTTTGCCATACATTGAATAAGTGAGGGAGAGTTACATTATCTTAACTATGGAGTTACTATTTTATTCCAAGAGAGAGGTTCAATTTTCCAAGTAAGAGATTCTCAATTTAATTTACTTATTTCATGAGAGGAATCGTTTTTATTAATCCATTAAAGGTGATGACTTTAGACCATTTTGTAAATAATAGCATCATCATAATAATAATACTATTAAGGATAAAAATATTAATTCTTGACTTGTATAATCATGATTGATTTGATTTTAAAATGGATTTCATATGTCGAGATCATCCTTGATCATTTAGACATGACTTTCTATTTTTGGAAAGTCACTTCCAAATTTAGGTGTGACTTACTATTTTTGGAAAGTCATATTATAATTGTTAGAAATGAAATTTTGTTATAGGTGGTTCAAACAAAACTAAAAGATATAATTTCTTCTAGGAGAAATTCATGCTTGATCTGTCAATTTTAACACTCTCTCTCAGCTAAGGAGGAATTTCTTTTTGTATCAAAGATATTTTCTTCCTTTAATCTCTTTCATTCATCTTAGTTCAACTATGCTATGTAACATCTGGGACAAAGAAGTCGCAATCTAAACAAGAATCATTCACTTGCATAAATTTGGAAAGGAAAGGATCATCACTTGTCAAATACACAAAGATTACACTCAACCAATTTTCATCTCAAAAAATTAGGTGATAGAACATATGTGTCACATAGACAAGACTCAAACAAGGCATACAAACAAGAATCAAACACAACCAAGTGTCAAGTGGTGGAACACTTGCATCCTAGAAAAGTCACACAAATAAGCCTCACTACACCTATTGGCCAAATAGGTGGCTCTTCCCATGTCCCAGACTGTAGGTCAAATGTATATTGAGGCCTACTCTTATGGCACACGCTACAGAAGGGGTCTCTCATTCTCAGGAGCTTTCCGACATCCTGTGAGTTATGACAAGGGGGAATGACAACTCAATGTTCTCAATCATCTATGACTGGTTCCCAGAAGGGTCATATCCATAATTCAAAGTTGCTCTCTAAAAACCAAGAACTTTCCTTTCGGTAAAGGCTTGGTAAGAATATCAGCTATCTGATCATCATTGGAGATGTGATGGAGCTTCATTGCTCCTCTCTACACCATATCCCAGATATAGTGATACTTAATCTCAATATGCTTGGACTTGTCATGAAACACAATATTTGATGCGAGACGAATCTCGCTCTTATTGTCACAATATATAACCATTGTGTCTGGAACTTCCTCAAATAGTTCCCCAAAAATATTTCTCAACCAAATTTTCTCACACCTAGCCATGCTAGAAACAATTTACTTAGGTTCACCTGTACTCAGTGCAACATACTTCTGCTTTCTACTCATCCAAGAGATCATAGAAAATCCCTATAAAAATAAGCACCCAGGAGTGCTCTTTCTATCAACAGAGTTACTTGCCCAATCAACATCAATAAATCCATGAAGTCTTACAATTTTAGCAATATATTTCAATCCTAGATTTATAGTTCCATGCAAGTATCTGAGTACAAATTTTGTAGCAATCAATGGGCATGAGAGAGAGCAATCATTTGATGACTTAAAGTATTAACAACAAAGAATATATAAGGCCTAGTGTTTACCAAAAACATCAAAGCACCAATGAGATGTCTATACTCTATGGGATAAGCTAGACTAGGTCATGTGCTTCGCCACATAATTTCTTAAAGTTCATTTCCATAAGACTATGCATGGACTTACATTCTACCATATAAAATCTTTCAAGAAGCTTAACAACATATTTTCGTTGAGAAAGATAAATTTCATCAAGTATTTTCCAGACCTCTAGACCCATAAATTAATGCATCAAACCAAGGTCTTTCATTTCAAATTCAGAATCTAATTCTCTCTTACACTGGAGGATAAGAGGTTCTCCTCTTGTCAAGAATAAATCATCAACATATAATACCAAAACCAAAGGTATACCTTGGACTATCTTGAAGTAGAGGTCTGAGTCTGCACTGCTTCTTGTGAAAACAAGCTTTATCAGGTAGCTATCAATGCAAGCATATCAAGCTCTGGCAACTTATTTTATCCCATATAAAGCTTTCTTTAGTCTGCATACATGAGTTTCCATGTCATGATCTTGAAATCCTTGTGGTTTTTCCACAAATACCTCTTCCTCGAGGAAGCCATGCAAGAAATCAGTTTTCAAACCCTTGAAGCATCCATCCCTGGCTAGCGGCTAAGGTAAAAACTGATCGAAAAGTAGTATATCGAGCTACAGGTGCAAAAATTTCATCACAATTTATTCCCTCTTTCTGAGAGAAACCTCAAGCTACAAATCTAGCCTTATATATTTCAATACTACCATCTACACCATGTTTAATCTTAAACAACCATTTAGAAGTGACAACAGATTTACCTTGAAGACTAGGAACCACTTCCCAGACATCATTCTTGATAATGGACTCGTATTCTTCAGTCATGGCATCGTTCTAGACTTGTTCTTTTGCAGATTCTTCAAGGGTGAATGGTTTTGCATGAATGGTGTTACTCATGGTAGCAACATACACTTGAAACCAACTTGGATTCTTACTTTATATGAATGTTCCTCTTAGGGCAAGATATTGTTCAACGTCTTGCAAGGTATCTCACAACCATTGTGGTCTCTTTCTGGCAGGAGGATCATGTGGTGGAGGATCTAGAAGATCCGTGAAACCCATTGGATTATCAACAACCTCATTCTCATGTTCCAGTTCAAACTTAGATATAACCTCTTTTTCATTAACAACTTCTCTTTCAACAATGACAGGAGAAGGAGAGTCTCTTGCTTTTCCAAGAGTTGCATCTTCATCAAATGTTACGTCTCTGCTAAACTCTATGTTTCTTTGACCAGGTACATAAATTCTATAATCTTTTGCATTATCACAATATCCAAGAAGGAGAACCTACTACTTTTAGTAGGAGATTCTCAATTTAATTTACTTATTTCATGAGAGAATCCGTTTTTATTAATCCATTAAAGGTGAATGACTTTGGACTATTTTATAAATAATAATACTAGTAAGGATAAAAATATTAATTCTTGACTTGTATAATCATGATTCATTTGATTTTAAAATGGATTCCATATGTCGAGATCATCCTTGGTTAGTTAGACATGAATTTCTATTTTCGGAAAGTCACTTCCAAATTGAGATGTGACTTACTATTTTTGGAAAGTCACTTCTAAATTAAGATATGACATACTATTTTTGGAAAGTCATATTAGAATTGTCAGAAATGAAATTTTATTATAGGAGGTTCAAACATAACTGAAAGATATGATTTCTTCTAGGAGAAATTTATTCATCCCTGAGCTATCAAATTTTAACACATAATTACAAAAAATCATAAAAATTAACTAAGTTTTTTTTGTTGTACTTCAAATGTCTCCTTCTAGCCCACGTGCTTAGGAGCCCACTAAGGTTTGAACACAAACCACCTTACTAAGGAAACCCTTTCTCAACTAGTTGTTCCATTGGGACCCCACAAATTAACTAAGATTCTTAATCATAAAGATTTACCTCCATTTTAATAGATATTTTTAATTTGTAAATGGGCTTTGTTACAATATCATATCTTATCAATACAACATATTCCCAAGAAACCATTAACTCACTTCATATTATATTTGTTCATATGACTTTTTCTTTAATTAATCAATTTAATTAAAAGAATGAAATAAATTAATTACTTTAAAATAAATCTCAAAATTTTTTACTATCCACTTAATAATTAAAAATAATTAGATATCATTTTTTGGGATTCAACTCTATTAACTAAGTCATTCATCTATGACCATTTCCATGAGAGAGAGTCGTAACTGACTAATTTCTCATGATTTTTGAATAGTTCACTTAGCACTCATTGCATCGGGTGATGCTCACAAGGGTGAGGAAGTGGGATTGAAACTAGTGAAATGAACCACATAGAGTCAATCATCACTTCTAGGGCTTGCACCTGGTAACTAGGACTTCCTGGGAGGTTACCCATCCCGTATCACCTATGGGTCAAGCGAGCTTAAGTGTGGAGTTTTCCCCACAATAAAGCCCACTTAGCTTTCTATCCCATTTAGAAAACCTTAGCAAGTATTGTGCCTCATGGACCATTCAAAGTAGAGTTCTCTTCACTCTTTTTAATTTAAGTATTAAGGGGTTTTCACAATGCATTACATTAGATATCATTTCTTTGGATTCAACTGTGTTAAGTCATTCATCTATGACCATTTCCATGAGAGGCAGTCATAACTGACTAATTTCTCATGATTTTTGAATAGTTCACTTAGCACTTATTGCATCGGGTAATGCTCACGGGGATGAAGAAGTGGATTGAAACTAGTGAAATGAATCACATAGCGTCAATCATCACTTTTGGGGCTTGTACCCGGTAACCAAGACTTCCCGGAAGGTCACCCATCCCATATTGCCTATGGGAAAAACCACCCTAGCAAAAGAAATGTTTAACCGGGAGAGAGAAAAATACCATCAATCTTACTTGTTACCTAATATCAGAGAAAAAGCAACCAACAAATCCTTAAATTTCCTGCAGAGTACCATTGTGTACGACTTGATTGGATCCAAAGTCCAAATCAACAAGACTGCTGAGGGTATGGAGGAGCTAAAAGGGCGTTTCAGATCCGACTCTCATGCTCTCATAATTCTTAATGATGTGGATCATATTCACCAGCTAGATGTATTACTTTTCCCGATGAAGGACGCACTCAGCTTAAGTAGCTTGATTTTAGTTACTTATCGTAATGAGGATGTTCTTACAAGCTTTGGGATTGTAGAAACATCTATTTACAGGCTAAAAGGGCTTAATCCACTACACTCCCAAGAACTCTTCTCTTGGCATGCCTTCCACTGCCCTCAACCTCCTATTGCACAATTTCAACGACTGGTTAGAAATTTTTTGGATGTCTGCCAAGGATTGTTGTTATCTCTTCAGGTGATTGGCGTGCTTCTTCATGGAAAAGATAATTTGAAGTATTGGAAAGCCCATTTGTACAAAATTTATAAAATTCTTCCTGGAGATATACAAGGCATACTTAAAATTAGCTATGATGGTTTGGATCCAAAGGAAAAGGAAATATTCTTAGATACTGCCTGTTTCTTTACTAGAGAAATGAGAAAAGGAGGATTTAACATAGAAATATGTAGAGATAGGGATACTACCAAAAAAATATGGGACAGATCCGGCAGGAACAAATGGCTAGGTCTTCAGAACCAACAAAACAGGTGTCTTGTGGACGTTGTGGAGGACTCTTCTAAAAAGGATTTAAAGTATTTAAGAATGCATGACCACGTAAGAGATCTAGGCAAATATCTGGTACAGAAAAAATTTATCGGCAGACATCGGCTTTGGCGACCAACTGAAAACACTCTTCATAATTTGTCTGAATAATCACCTGTATGTATTTCAAACTTTACATTCAAAACACTATCTTTTTGTCAAATTTGTGTATGTTATGTTTTGAATAATTCTTAAATTTCATGAGGATTTATAATGGTTTAAGACAACAATTTAGGTGTGTGGCCTTGTGTGCATTGAAGCGAGTCATTTGGTGAAGCCTAGGCGTGACAACAGAAAGCGTTGTCGATTGTTATGCCAAAACCCCATGGAGCTGGGAAATCGTTCCATTAGTATGAGCAAGTTGGAGTTGCTTATTACTGTGGGTGATCGTTTGAAATACATATTGAGAAGGATGCAATCAACAAAATATCTCATATGGCTCCATTGCCATCGTTTTCCCTTTGCTTCCCTAATTCACTAGATTTGAATGGAAAGGCTAAGTGTTTTAAATGTGGAGGGTCAGAAATTGAGAAGACTGTGGGGAGAGCGTAATTTTGAGGTACAATGTCATTTATGTTTTCTATTGGTAATGTAAAAATGCCTTGTGAATTTTTGGTCTGGTAGAGGGCTATCAATATTTGTGGAGCTATGGCTCCATTAATGTACTGACACTCATTAATGTACTAGCACAATATATGATAGCCATTAGATTTAACTAAGTACAAAATCGAATGAGTGACATATACTACCCAATACATTAAAAGAACTATAGCTCCACATATTAGTTGCTCTAATAACCATACACATGACATAACATAGTTACAAAGTAAACACCTAGATGGTTGAGGCAGTTGCAAATCAATGCTCCTCTTTTAAAGTTTCCAAAGTCCATAGGGAAACTAAAGTACATTGAGAATATTGTCGTGTGACCTTTCGAAGATGCTCTAGTTGTTGAGTTGCCTCTAAACATGCCGCTGAAAATTTTGCCGGAGGAAATTTTGTCATCTATAGTGCTTGCAACACTGGGAGTTAAGTTCTTGGTCAAAACTGGTGTCTTTTCTCGAATCCTTTGGAAACTTGAGCCTCCAACATCTTGAATTGGAATATTGTTAAAAATTGTAGAAGCTTTCAAGTTCCTTCAGAGACTTAATACAACTTAAACATCTCAGTTTGAATGGGTGCAGAAGTTTGACCATGTCCAACGAAACTTTCAGAAATATCACCACACTTCAATTTATAAATATGAGTGGTTGTAGCAAAATTGAAGTCTTGCCTTCTTAAGTTGCACATCAATTGTACTTGTCACAATTACTTTTAGAGAGTACAAGCATAGCATAATTTCCTTGTGCCATTGCAGATCTAAGAGCTTTGGAAATTCTGGCGATAGGAGGCCCTCTGTTAGATATGTTTCTGACTTGGTTCGGTTGTCTAAGGAGGATGAAAGAATTGGTGATCAGTAATATGTTGTGGGATTTGAAAAAATTGAAATGTTTGCTAGATTCTATTGGAAAATTATCTCAGTTAGAAGTTAAGCGTGCTTGAGCCAGAGGCAATCTGGGATGGGTGACCTCCCGAGAAGTCCTAGTTACTAAGTGCAATCCCCAGAAGTGATGATTGATGCTATGTGATTCATTCACTAGTTTCAATCCCATTTCTTCACCTTGTAAGCATCACCTAATGGAATGAGTGCTAAGTGAACTAGTCAAAAATCATGAGAAATTAGTTAGTTACAACTACCTCTCATGGAAATGGTCATAGATAAATGACTTGCGTTTGAACTATTAAAAAATCATGAGAAATTAGTTAGTTACAACTACCTCTCATGGAAATGATCATAGATGAATGACTTACTTAATGCAGTTGAATTTCAAAAAATGGTATCTAATATAATGCACTGCTACGACTACCTCTCATGGAAATGATCATAGATAAATGACTTACTCAATGCAGTTGAATTTCAAAAACTCATATCTAACATAATGCACTGTGAAAACCTCTCAATACCTAAAAAAATAAATAAATTTAAATTATATTTCAAAAGAGGATTAAATTATATATTTTCAAATTATGAAATTCAAATTTTTTAATTTATATAAAATAAAACTTTCGATATTCATATGTTTGGTTTCGAGTGATAATGATTTAAAGTTTCAAAAATTTAAATTATATTTCAAAAGAGGATTAAATTATATATTTTCAAATTATGAAATTCAATTTTTTTAATTTATATAAAATAAAACTTTCGATATTCATATGTTTGGTTTCGAGTGATAATGATTTAAAGTTTCACCTTATGGCTGGCACAAGCATTGACTTTCTGGACATTTTAAGGTGATGCCTGACCTACAAAGTCCGTGTCGACGTAGAAAAAGTATCCTCGGCCAAAATTAGTCATTTCATATGATGTGAGACAATTCTGATATTTGACACTCCAACAACACGAGGAAAGAGGTTTTGAATCCATATTTTCATTAAAAATTATTTAAACATATTATTTATTATAATTTTAAATTGGTTTTTTAATTATTTATTATATTTTTAAATTGGTTTTTTTATTTGATTGATAAATAACCATTTATAACATCAAAAATAAATTTGAAGCCATCATCGTGGGTAAGAATCATCTAATTCATTAAGGACCGATAAATTCCTTTACATAAAAATAAAGTTTAAAACAAGGAATCGTTTGCAATATTTTGTGAACTCATTTCCTTAGATTCAATGTTGTGTTTGGAAGATTAGCTATGGGAATTAAACGTTTTTAATTAACTCGAACCGTTTCGGGAATTTGTTACCTACTTTTATGGAAGTTTATGAATGGTAACAAATGGTCGCCGAAGGGTTGGAAACAATTTTGGAAGTAAATTAATATTGAAGTGTGGTATTGGTATAAAAAATTATATTATTGATTTTTATTGTATTAATATGGTATTATTTTATATATATATATAATAGTTTTTTCTATTGACTAATATTTTATAATATTTATTTATAAGAAAATTTAAAATTATGAAAATTGAATCAATATATTGTAAATATTTGGAGAGAAAGTTGTGAGTACAGAAGAATTATAGATATTAGAAATATAAAATAAGGAATTTAGTAAAAATAAAAGATATTTATTAGAAAAAGAGATTTGGTGAAGGTTCAACGAAAAGATTTTAGGAAAATTTTATCAATATTTATTGAAATTAAAAATATAGAATACAATTATACAAATTAATTAAATGGAGATTAGTAAAATATCATGAATGTTAAAATTTCACTATTTTTGCCAAACTAAAGAACAATGAGGGGTGGTCAAAAGATATTAAGTGTAACATCGGAGTTAAACAAGGTTGCCCCCTCTCCCCTACCCTATTTGGCATTTACATCGATAAGCTCGAAGGTTATTTAGAAGAAGCAGGATGTGGTGGCACAATCTTAGCTGGGATAGTCGTTATCCTTCTTCTCTACGCTGACGATATTGTTCTTCTGGCAAGGTGCCCTTTTGATCTTGATAAGCAACTCAAGCTTCTTAAGGATTTCTGCTCTACCATGGGTATGACTGTTAACACTGACAAAACAAAAGTTATGATTATCAAATCCAAGAAGGACACTTGCGCTAATTTTTTGTATGATAATAATAACTTGGAGGAAGTGTATTCTTACAAGTACCTAGGAATTGATATCCATCACAAGCTCAACTGGAACCATAGCATTGAGAAAAGGATCAATGGGGGATGGAAAGCTTATTTTGGTCTTGAAAATAATTGCAAAACAACAAACCTCGTAATGTGGGATAAAAAGAAGTTCCTCTTTGAAACTTTAGTCATCCCTGTTATCTTATATGGCTGTGAAGTTTGGGGCTGCAGCATCTCCAGAGAATCATGGAGAAAGATTGAGCAAATCCAGAAGCGTTTTATAATTTATAACCTGAAAATTAAAAATAATACACCCTATCCTATTCTCCTTATAGAAGCAGGTCTTTCTCCTATTGAGAGCCTAGCTATGCTCAGGTTTCTGGTGTATAAGCACAAGCTCAATAACATAGACAATCATAGACTTCCTAAGCTAGCTTTAAATTCCAGCCAAAACCACCTAAGGCTTAACCGAGGATGGCATAAGGACACAAGGGCCTGGTTAAACTATTGGGAGATCAATGAGAATGATGCTTTGCAAAACATAAATAACATTAAAGATATTGTTACTTCTAAGTTCAAAGAAAAATTGTGGTGTGAGAAAGATTTAGTGTCTAAAATAAAATTAAGTTATTATAAGAAGGTCATCAACCCCACCCTTGAAGATCAAAAGTATCTCTCTATTTTAACTAGCTCAAAGAAGAAAACTAATATAGCAAAGATTAGAACGAATTCTCATGAGCTCCATAGTGAAACTGGCCGTTGGGCAGTTCCTAAAACGCCATGGATAGAAAGGATATGCCGCATTTGTGAGAATAAGAGCATCGAGGATGAAAACCACTTCCTCTTAGAGTGCCCTGCATACAACCACATTAGATCTCAATTTCACAACCTTTGTTACAATACTGACCTTCCTAGCCTTTTACAATGCCAAAATTATAGTGAACTCGGGAGGCTTCTCTCCAAGCTTTTTGAGCATAGGAATAAAATCTTAAATCAAAATAAATAATTTGTCCGATAGATCATTATTTGGTCTCAGCGGACGTTAACCACCATCATCATCATCATCATCAAATAACACAAATTAATAAGATTTAATTTTAAAGTTTTAAAAGTAACTTGAAATTAATATTTATTAATATAAAAAATAATCTAAATATTATATAACAATTCTAAGCTATATATTTGTGTAAGGTTAACTTCTAATTAGTTTTAAATTATTTTTAAAGTATATCATTTTCTTGATATATTTTAATCTAAAATTTTTTTATTTTTTTATTTTTTCATATATAATAGGAATGTCTTGTGCTATATTAATAATCTAAATATTATACAACAATTCTAAGCTACATATTTGTGCAAGGTTAACTTCTAATTAGTTTTAAAGTATATCATTTTCTTGATATATTTAATCTAAAATATTTTTATCTTTTATCTTTTAATATATAATAGGAATGTCTCTCTTTGGTTTGAAGTAGGTTGGGAAACTTCAAATTAGGTAAATAAATTATATGTATTAAAAAATAACTTACAAGTTTGGTTAAACTATTATGGGAAATTTCAAATTAAGAAAATAAATTATATGTATTAAAAATATATATATATATATATTTTTTAAGATTATCGTGTATCAAGAAAATGATAATTTGGAATTAAAATTTATATTGTATTATTTTTAATTATTGAATTTAAATTTGATTATGATTACCCAATTTCAATTGAAACTTATATTATACTATTTTGTATTCATTAAATTTCAAATAAAATATAATTAATCTTACTATATAAATTAAAGGGTTAGTAAATTCTTATAGGCATCAATTTTTGATAAGCATCAAAACACTTATTTCATGGTATATTTCATATTTGCTAAAGAAAACAACAAACAAACAAAGAAACAATAATAACTAAGACAACCATATAAATTAAATGGCTAGTAAACACAAATAGCCATCAATTCCATAATAAACATCCAAACATTTATTACATTATGCATCTCACGTTACTAATATTAAAAAAAAATCATAAAAACTAACTACATTAGAACTTTATTTTAAATTATTATTATTATTATTAAAAAAATTAATATATATAAGTTAAACATATACATTTAAAAAACATGGAATGAGATTCTTAACAATGGAGATTTAATAGACTTTACAATACCATGAGCTAATACTATGGATTATGAATACCACATGCCCAAAAAACCATAACTCCATCTATTATTTGTTCATATGACATTTTTCTTTTATTAGTCAATATAATTAAATGGATAAAAATAAGATAACAAATTTGGAGATAATTTTTTACCATCTTATATATATTATTATGAATATTTTAAAATATTACATAAAAATTAAATCTCTATCATCTACCAAATAATTAACAATAATTAAATTAAAATTTTAAAAACTTATCAACATAAATATTATTATTTAATATTATATTTAAAACAAAAAACTCCACATCCACTATTTTTGGGAACCAAAAAATATACAAAGATTCACATGTTTATCAATTACTAATCGAGAAGACAGCGCAGAGTAATACATTGGCTAACTACTCATTCTGCGACATTGTGGCCAATTAAGGAATCAAGCAGCAACATTGAAATAAGGGGAAGGTGAAGTGGGTATAATACACCTGGTCTGGTTCATCTAAATTCGATTTTCAAAGTTGATTATAAAAATGAGGCTATCATATTTCCTTTTTCTGCAGTAGAACAAAACTTGATTTATAGATTGCTTTTGTCTTTTATTTTTCAAGATGTTGCAAATATATAATTTTTTTTGTGAGTTGATAAGTTAAATTTAAAAAATTATTAAGCGAAAAATAATTTAATATAGATTTTAATTAAAATATTTTAATATTTTAATTTGATGTAAGATTAAATTAATGTTCATAATTTGGAAGAATTTATTTTCAATATTTTGAAATTAAAATTTAGATATGGGTTTTGAAATATTAACAAGAAATATTTGCATTATGGATATTAATAGAATCAATGAAATTTTTTATAGTTAAAACAGGTGAAATTTTTTATAGTTAAAACAGGTTAATAATATGTCTTCAAATGAGGTATAATTTTTTTAGTATTTAATATAGAGTTAATACATAATAATAAATGCATTTAATAGTTAAAAACATGTAACATGTTTTTCATCCTAAAAAATTATTTAATAATTAAGAATATAGGTTTTTTTTTTTTTTTAAATATTAATTTAAAAATAAACAAATCATTAAATAAAAATAAATCTCTTATATTACAATTTTTTTTAAATAAATCTAATTTATATTTATCTATAATTAATTATAATTATAAATTAAAAAAAATTACCATTCAAATATTTTTAATCTCTCCTCATGCTAAAAGCCAAAATGGTTTTATGTTCGAAATATTTTTCAAATTAATTCAACAACTATTATTCTCCATTTTTAATCATTCGGGACAAAAATGTCATAATTAAGGATAAAAAAGCTAAAATGAGTTTCCGTTGATAATAAATTTTAAATTAATTAAACAATTGTTATTCTCCTTTTTTATTCATTCAATTCGGGACGCAGACATAACATAACTAAAAATAATTTTATAGTAAATGTTCTTTTGTTATCAAAATCGATATTTTGTTGAACTTCTATAAGAGCATCTTTTATTAAGCTTGTGAATATATTTTGATAAATATTGTGAAATCATTTCCTTACCATTCTTTTTGGTGGGGAATCACAATGTTTAAAGGCCCGAAATTTTTCAATTATTTTATATAATATAAAAATATAAGATTAGAGCTATAATTAATATACACGAGTTAATTCAACAAATAAAAAACATGATAGAAAACAAAAAAAAATAAATAAATTTATTTTTTTTAAAATAAATATATAAAATTATTTAAATATCAAAAAAAAAAAATATTTAATACATATTGGACTTTGAACATTTTTTTAAGTGTATATTGATATGAACATTAATCAGTAAAATATTCAATAACATTAACCAAATCTAATTAGATTAACTTATTTTAATTATTTACCAAAATATTCAATAACATTAACTAAACCTAATTAAATGAACTCATTCCAATTATTTACTAATTTAAGGTCAAAACGATAAAAACACTACAAGTCACATATTATTGAGTAAAAATTATTAAAAACTTTAGAAACCAAATTTCCCTACCGATAATGAATCAAACCTAATAACTTCTTGTCATCATTCTTCACACATAATGATATGAGATAGTTTTTATTCCCCAGGGGTGGCTCCCTGCACCCTTAACCCTTTCTGTCACGCCCCCAATTCTTTTTTTGTGAATTGCCCAACGTGCGGCATCAGCCAAACACCCAAACTTTTCATTTGTTAACATGTTTCTCAAACTATACCAAACATTCATCTCATTAACCTTTTTAAACATTTAATGTCCGGAATAACATTAAATAAACTTTCAACAACAGAGAACATAATCCAATATATGCAAATAATAATTATGTTATTAATTCTATTTTTACATTAACCGAGAGGAAGCCTCAACCGGCATTTACAATTTTACACAGTTTGGCTATTCTGCAGCTTGGCCCTAGGCCGTTGCACTGTTCAGCCTCACCCACAATTTCACCGACTCGTTTCCACTGTTCAGGTTGAGCACTTCTGCCCGCAAGTCTGTGTCACCCATTTCAACCTCGAGCACACTTGCCTTCTGCACCTCGCACTGTCTGTTGTCCGTCGCAGCATGCCTACTGCTCACTGCAACCGCCATGTCAACCTATGGGCGCCCACACCCTGGGCCGCCCTGCCGCAAACCATCGCACAGAACTTCACACCCGGTGGGCGCCCTTGCCCTGGGTCGCCCTGACCGCGGGTCTCACACCCGAAACTATGCACTAATTATTTTTCCCGTCATGCGGGCGCATCCCGACTTGCCCTTGTAACCTCCGACCGGTTTTAGACTTTTCTTCGTGGAACGGCTCACACTTCTTGTCTCCCTTCCAACTTCGCCTCCGGATATATATATGCTTGACCCGCCAGGGTAGGGGCTTCGGCCAATGGTCAAGTCGACCCACCTTAGGTGTCTTTGCATATTTCTCATGTCAGCTCGGGGGTAGGGCACCCGCACCCGGAACGCCCACCCGTATATACTCTGCGGGTGCATCAACACTTAGCCATTTTTTCCATTTCTCATGACTTCGCGTTTTGTGCCCTCCGCTCGTGTTCGCCAGCTCGTCACCCTCGTTCGAGCGCGCGCACAGCTCACCAAGTCGCTCACCCAACTCACGCCGCTCGTCGTGTGCCCATCACCCGTTCCATCATTTTCTTGGTTAAATGTGCCCGGTGGACGCCCATTTCGCCTGAACGCCGCAATGCCTCATGAGCATTACATCATTCCCCACCTAAGGTTATTGTCGTCCTCAGCAATCCGGCTATCCTTCGTAACCTTCGGTCATACTTTGCAATCTTATGCTTCCATTTCCATAGTGAGTCCTCTATTTCCCAACTATCTTCATCCAGTTCATCCTTCCATCTGATGAGAAATTCTCGTCTCATGTTGCTCCCCAACCTTGTTGTTCGAAGATCCAAAATCTTCTCTAACATAAGATTTGGTCTGTCAACAATCAGAGCTCGCCCCCTCAGTAGCTCTACTTTGTCTGGATGCTCTGCATCAAGTCAACACTTCTTCAATTGACTAATATGGAAAACAGGATGTCTCATATGCATGTGGCGCGAAAGTTCCAACTCATAGGAAACTTCCCCCACTCGCTTCTTCAATCGTAATGGTCCTTCATATCTCCTTGTCAAAGATCTCGCAGTTCCCTTAGGTGGTTGAAACCGATATCCGATGATCCTGATAAAAACCATGTCTCCCACACTGAAGTGTGCATCCCGCCTGTTCTTACCTGCCCATTTCTTCATCCTCCTTGTAGCTTCATGCAAGCACAACCATGCTAAATCTAAGGTCTCATCCTAAGCCTTCATGAACTTCTTCGCATGAGGACTCCTCAAGAAACCTCCTATCACTACGGTGTGCGAAGCGACTAGCATCTACCCATTCACCAGCTCGAATGGTTTGTACCGAGTCGTAGAACTCTTTTGTATGTTATAGTTGAACTGAGCTACATCCAAGAGTTCAGGCCAATTCTTCTGATCAACCATCACATAATGCCTCAAGTAGTTCTTCAACAATGTGTTGATTTGCTCAATCTACCCATATGTCTGTGGATGGTAACTTGAACTCATCAACAATTATGTCCCAACTAGCTTGAACAATGTGGTCCAAAATCTACTTGTAAATCGCGAATCTCGGTCCGACACAATGCTCAACAGAATTCCCTAATACTTCACTATGTTCTTGAAGAACTCTGCAGTCTTCTCAACAGCACAAGGTATCTTTGTTGGAACAAAGACAACATACTTGGAAAAACAATCAACTGCAACCATGATCCCATTATACCCTTGCACCTGTGGTAACTGAGTGATGAAGTCCATTGAGACACTCATCCATGGTCTCTCTAAAATCGGTAAAGGCTACAACAGACCTCCTTACCTCTGAGTATCAGATTTGTCCTACTAACAAATGATGCACATATGTACATACTCCTCGACATCCTCCCTCATCTTTTCCCAAAAGAATCCTCTCTCCAATAATGCCAAAGAATGACACTACCTTGGGTGGCCAGCCCATGGAGAATCGTGGCATTCCTTCAAAAGGTGCCTCCTAAGCCCAGATGACTTTGGAACATAGAGTCGTTTCCAAAGAACAAGAGTCCATCTCGAAGAAAAAACTTCCGTGTCTTCCCCTCCTTTATCTGCTTCACTATATTTTTCACCTGAGTATCAGTCTCAATGCTTTCCTTGAGCTTATTCTGCATCTCTTCTGTCATTTGTACTCGACTCCTACTTCGTGTTGCCTGGTCTTCCTCCCCCTCCAATGCTGCTAGCTGTCCCTTCCTACTAAGGGCATCTGCAACCGCATTGAGTCTACCCGGACGGTACTCAATAGTCATGTCGAACTCTGCCAAGAAGTCCTGCCAACGAGCCTGCTTCGCTGACAGCTTTGGTTGTGATGCAAAATAACTTGCTGCAACGTTGTTAGTCTTGATAACAAAAGGCTTCCTAATCAGGTAATGCCTCCATACCTGCAAACAGTGGATGATTGCAGTCATCTCCTTCTCATCGACCAGATAACTCCGTTCTCTATCTTGCAACTTTTGACTCTCGTACACCATCGAATGCCCATCCCGCATAAGAACCCCTCCTATGGCAAAATCTGAAGCATCTGTGTGTACCTCAAATGGTCGCTCGAAGCCTTACAACTTCACTATCAGTGCTGAAACCATCCTCTTCTTCAAATCATCAAATTCCATCGGATATTTATCCGTCCAACTCCATCGTTTGTCCTTCTTCAAAAGGTCTGTTAGTGATGATGTTACCTTGGAATACCTATCTACAAACTTTCGTTGCTAGTTGGTCATGCCCAAAAACACCCTCATATCATGGACATTCTTCGATTCAACCTAATCCTCGATCGCCTTCACCCTGTTCGGCTCCATTTGTATGTACCCTTGACCCACGATGTGTCCAAGGAACGGAATCTCGATCTGAGAAAACGCACACTTCGAATTTTTCAAGTACAACTGACTCTTCTTCAGCGCCTCAAACACCAAAGCCAAGTGCCTCTTATGATCCTCCATGTTATCATTGTACACCATGATGTTGTCCAAGTACACTACTACGAACGAATCCAAGTATGGGCATAGTACATCAGTCGTCAAAGTGAAAAATGTGGTAGGAGCATTGCACAACCCGAATGGAATAACAAGGAATTCAAAGCTTCCATACCTTGTTACGATCGTGGTTTTCCTCTCATCTCCTTCCATTATCCGAACCTGATAATAGCCATGCCTCAAGTCCAGCTTGGAAAACACTCGGGCTCGCAAGCTTGTCGAAGCAATCTGCAGCTAATGGCAAAGGATACCTGTTCTTTATCGTCTGCTTGTTGACAACACGATAATCACATCACATTTGTAGCTTATTTGTATATTTCTTCCACTGGAACAATACTAGAGCTCCATAGGGGGACCTTGAAGGCCGAATGAAACCTGCATCAGTTAACTCCTTTAACTGCCGTTTCAATTCTTCCAACTCAAGTCCTAACAACCGATAAGGAGCTTTAGCCGGAGGTTGTTTCCTTGGCTCAAGCTCAATGCTATGGTCCACCGCACGCCTTGGTGGAAGTTTCTTTGGTAGCTCATCGGGCATCAAATTTTCATACTTGGCCAGCACCTCAAAAATGTCAGCTGGAATAGGCGTCCCCACTCCATCATCGCCATCGACTTCTCTAATAACTATCGCATATGCCTCCACATCTGACTCCCGCATAGCCTTCTCCAAACTCAGTGCAGAAACATGTTGCACCTTGACTTCCTTCCTTTGATTATGAGTAGGCAAAGTCCAAGTCTATGATCCTCTAATTAGCATAACCTCATTGTAGAAGGGAACAATAATTTCTCTATTGCCCTTCAAGAAATCCTGCCCCAATATCATGTCAAAATCGTTCATCTCCATCACCGTAAAGTCCAACTGACCTTGCCAGTCTTTGATCTGCACAGGCACTTCGTGTGCCAAACCCATCACTCTAGCTCTTAAGTTCACTGCCTTGACCTACACATCCGATGGGAAAATCATCAACCCAACTTCTTTTTCTAGTCTTGTCGTCATGAAATTATGTGTGGCCCTTGTGTCCACCAGTGCTTGAATGGTTTTGTCATGAACCACCAACTATACGAAACCCAGACTATGAATCCATGATTTTTTTTCCATAACTTCAGACTGCAAACATACCTGATCTCTGCAATTTGCTTTGATACCATCTGTCACGCCCCCAATTCGTTTTTTACGAATTGCCCAACGTGCGGCATCGGCCAAACACCCAACTTTTTCATTTGCTAACATGTTTCCCGAACCATGCCAAACATTCATCTCATTAACCAGTTTAAACATTTAATGTGTGGAATAACATTAAATAATCATTCAATAGTAGAGAACACAATTCAATATATGCAAATAAGAATTATGTTATTAATTCTATTTTTACATTAACCAGGAGGAAGCCTCAACCGACGTTTACCATTTTACACGGTTCAGCTGTCGTGCAGCTCGGCCCTAGGCTGTTACACGTTCAGCCTCACCCACGAGTTCACCGACTCGTTTCCACCGTTTAGTTTGGGCGCTTCTGCCCTCGGGTCTGTGTCACTTGTTTCATCCTCGAGCACACCTGCCTGGCGCACCTCGCACCGTCCGCTATCCATCGTTGCACGCCTACTTCCCACTACAACCACCATGTCAACCTGCGACGCCTACGCACTAGGTCGCCCTGCCGAAACTGTCGCACAAAACTTCACACCCAGCAGGCGCCCTTGCCCTGGGTCGCCTTGCTCGTGGGTCTCACACCCGAAACTTTGCGCTAATTGTTTTGCCTGTCGTGCAGGCGCATCCTGACTCGCCCTTGGAACCTCTGACTAGTTTTAGACTTGTCTTCGTGGAATGGCTTGCACTTCTTGTCTCCCTTCCAACTTCGCCTCCACATAAATATATGCTTGACCCATCGGGGTAGGGGCTTCGGCCAATGGTCAAGCCAACCCACCTTGGGTGTCTTCGCATATTTCTCACGTCGGCTCGGGGGTAGGGCACCTGCACCCGAGACCGCCCACTTGTATATACTCTGCGGTGCATCAACACTTAGCCATTTTTTCCATTTCTCATGACTTCGTGTTTTATGCCCTCCGCTCATGTCAGCCAGCTTGTCGCCCTCGTCCGGGCACGCGCCCAGCTCGCCGAGTCACTCACCCAACGCACCGAGTCGCTCGCCCAGCGCACTGCCACTCGTTCCATTGTTTTCTCGATTAAACGCGCCCGGTGGGCACGTCCATTTCACTCAAATGCCGCAATGCCTCATGGGCATTATACTCTCCCTCCCACCCGGCTGGAGATTTCAACCAATGACATGATAGGGCCTTTTTACTTCTTAGCAACCTCATATTTCTTTGTAGGTATAAGGAAGGTGGCTCAGTTATTCCATGCCACTTACAATCAAGTGAGAAAAACAAATTTGTTTGGATTAAATCATACCCATTTAGAATTCCCCTTATTTCATTATTTTTTTGTCATTTATTTTTATTGTTTTTATAGAAACCATAACTTTTATTATGAATAATTTAATTTTTTTATTTAAATTACTTTGCTTTTTTTCTTTTTTTTCTTTTCTTTTGCTTATTGTTTATTTATACATTAATTTTTGCATAATAAAACATAATGGTAATATAAGGCACTATATTGAATAATGGCACATCATAATTATTATAACAGAATATAATGTTACAATAATAGCACCATATTATATAATTACACATCATATATATATATATATGGGAAATAAAGATTAATATAAACTTTTTATTTTTATTTTTATTTATTATGTCTGATATTTTTTTAAATATATTTGAAGATGGAAATGAAAGAATCTACTAGTTTTACTATTGGTATTTCAGTGTGTCTCTTATGGTAGGAGATGAGAGTATTCATTGTTTCTTTGAAAAAAAATCACAAACTACCAATTTCCATTAATAGCATATCTTTGGGCTATTTAATTATATAATCAATATTTAAGTTCACTAAAAGTACTTAAAAAAACTATAATTTTAAATATTAATTTAAAAAAATACAAAAAAAAATAAGTTTTGTAAAATAATAAAAAAATATAAAATTTTATTAATCATATTTAATATGTTCACTTTTTCTAATCTCAAATATAAAGAATTTAAAATCTATATGTTTTTTTGGAATTTAATGGCTTTTCATGAAAATTCATTTTTTCCAAATAACTTATCACATTCAAAATTTTATTTCCTATAAATATTGATAAATAAAAAGTCAAAAATTATATATATCTTTTAAAAAAACTACAATAATTTGTTTATACTACAATAATTTTACAAAATAATATATATATAAAATTGCACAATAATTTTATTTACAAATAAAAAAATCTTAACATAATTCAAAGCATATAAAAATATAGCTTCCTTCACACTACATCACATTTTTATTTTGAAGCATGACAAGAATCCTAACCATAATTTAAAGCATATCAAGCATTTAAATACTTTAAACAACACAATGAAATATTCACTGAGTTGCCGAACTTTAAAAAATAAATAAAAACATATTCTCGTACTGGATATCCTGTGTTCTAAACGTTGTCCATCGAATCATCACTTAAGAATTCGAGAGGTCGTCACCACTTAGATCTCCATCACTTAGATCCGTCCCCCGTCGTTGGCGCAGATGCTCGAGTACTTCCTCACCCCATCTTAGATTGGGACAGTCAGAAACAGTAAGTTTCCTCATCCACAACATCAGATGTTCGATCCCTGCAAGTACTTCTAACGCATGCCAGAGTGACACATTTAGCTCTCGAAGTTTTGCCAGCCGTTGCTAGCCTAGTATGTGTCTGACCCCACATTTACAAAGGATCAACTTCTCCAAAGACATCAACGTTGCAAGACCAGAAAGCTCCACCATTTTTGGACAATTTGTAATCTCCGACGTTTGAAGTTTTGCAACGCAACAAAGCCCTGCAATATTTTCCAGCTGAAGACAATGCCTCAACGCTATTTCAACGAGTGAACTTGGCAATGTACCAACCTTGCTAGGAGTCAACTATTGCTGATGTGAAGACGTTTAAGGTTGGGACAAACACCTTTACCAAATTCCACCTTCGATATCCTTGTCGACTCTACGAATAAGTGTTTGCCAAGCATGCACGCACTCGAATATCTCTTTCCCTTCCCACTCTGTTGAATGGCAGTTCTCTTAACAGACCGTGGGTTACATGTAACATTACGAGAAGCGCCATGATCGAGGGAGGTAAGAATTCGACATCTGTCCCAACAATATCCAACTTTTCTAACTGAGATCATTTTCCAATAGAATCCGGCAAACATTTCAATTTTTTCGAATCCCACAACGTATTACTGATCACCAATTCCTTCATGCTCCCCAGGCAACCGAACCAAGCCAGCAGCATATCAAGCGAAGGGCCTCCGATCGCCAGAATTTCCAAAGCTCTTAGATCTGCAATGGCACTTGGCAATTCTGCTATATGCTTGTACCCTCTAAAAGTAATTGTGACAAGTACCGAATTCTGCTATGCTTGTTAGGCCAGGGCTAACGAGCTTGCCATAGGGTATTAAATGCCCGTTCAGCTGCAAGCTCGTTAGCCCTTGAAGTAGGGAAGCAAAGGGAAAACGATGGCAATGGAGCCATATGAGATATTCTGGTGACTGCACCCTTCTCAATATGTCCTTCAAACGATCACCCGGAGTGATAAGCAGCTCCAACCTGCTCATACCAATGGAACGATTTCCCAGCTCCACGGGGTTTTGGCCTAACGATCGGCGACGCTTTCTGTTGTCACGCCTATGCTCCACCAAACGACTCCCTTCAACGCACACAAGCCCACGCACCTAAATTGATGTCTTAAACAGTTAGAAATCCTCGCGAAGTTTAAGAATTATTCAAAACATAACAGACACAAATTTGATATAGCAAATTTGAGAACAAGACAGTGTTTTGAATGTAAAGCTTAAAATACATACAGGTGATTGGTCGGAAAGATTATGAAGAGGGTTCTCAGTTGGTCGCCAAAGACGATGTCCACGGATAGGTTCTTTCTCTGCGAGAGATCTGCCTAGATCTCTTACGTGGTCATGCATTCTTAAATACTTTAAATCATTTCCAGAAGAGTACTCCACAACGTCCACGAGACACACCTGTTTTGGATGTTGCGAAGACCTAGCCATCCGTTCCAGCCGGATCCTTCCCATATTCTTATGGCGGTATCCATATCTCTACATATTTCTATGTTAAATCCGCCTTTTCCCGTTTCTCCAGTAAAGAAACAGGCAATATCTAAGAATATTTCCTTCTCCTCTGGATCCAGACCATCATAGCTAATTTTTAGTATGCTTTGTATATCTTCAGGAAGTATTTTAGAAATTTTGTGCAGTTGGTCTTTCCAATACTTCAAATTATCTTTTCCATGAAGAAGCGCGCCAATTACTTGAAGAGATAACGGCAACCCTTGGCAGACATCCAGAAATTTTCTAACGAGTTGTTCAAATTGTGCAGCAGGAGGTTGAGGGCGGTGGAAGGCATGCCAGCAGAAGAGTTCTCGGGAGTGTTGTGGATTGAGCCCTCTTAGCTTGTAAATAGATGTTGCTACAATCCCAAAGCTTGTAAGAACATCCTCATTACGAGAAGTAACTAAAATCAAGCTACTTGAGCTGAGTACGTCCTTCATAGGGAAAAGTAATACATCCAGCTGGTGAATATGATCCACATCATCAAGAATTATGAGAGCGTGAGAGTCAGATCTGACACGCCTTTTGAGCTCCTCTATTCCCTCAGTAGTGCTGTTGATTTGGACTTTAGATCCAGTCAAGTCGTACACAATGGTACTCTGCAGGAAATTTAAAGATTTACTGGCTGCTTTTTCTCTGATATCAGGCAAAAAGCAAGAACGATGGTATTTTGATCTCTCCCGGTTAAACATTTCTTTTGCTAAGGTGGTTTTTCCCACCCCACCAAGACCGACAATTCCTACAACTTTAGCATTCCCACTTTGCTGGGGCGTTTCCACGGTTCTCTGCAAATCTCTAACTTTGTCGTCCAATCCCGTGGGATATTTGGAAACATTGAGGGGTGTTTTGGGAAGTTTCTTCAAAACGCTTTCCACGATGTTATCAACGAGTTGATTATGGTCACTACATCAATATGCAGGATAGAACTACTAGTAAGAAACGGCTACATATAGCTTTTAAGGGCTAAAAATTACAGCCAGACTGAAGATCTAGTGGTTCTTACCTCATACACGCCTCCGCCTCGACCTCGAAACCCTTAATATCGGCAGCCTCAAAAAGAGCCCTCCTCCATTTTCCAATAGTGTCAGTGTCGTATCTTGGTATCTCTTGACGAGATTGAGGGTCAATTGCTTTCTTCCCTTCTAGAATGCTCAGATGTCGAGCATACACTCCGTTTCCACCGAGCGTCCACCGAAGTGCATCGGGCTTCACACCGTAGAAGATGGGAATAATAGTTTTCCGCGATTCCAGCATCAGCAGGAGTTCATTTAAACACCAACTTGACTCTGCATAATTAGTGGAGAAAATTGCGATATGGACGGACGCAGATAGAATAGCGCCCTTTAAGTGACAGGGTATGTTGTCTCCCTCCTGCAATTCCTCCTTGTCAAGAAAGACACGCAGTCCACGGACATTAAGGCGTTTGTAGAGATGGGTTGCTAATGTTTCCTTAACATCGGGACCGCGGTGACTCAGGAAAACATCGTAGTAGTTGCTACCGGTGGTTGCAGCTGTAGCGATGGGGTTCGAAGAAGCCATTGGAGACGCAACTAAGATGAGGGGAAAACAAATATATTTAACTCTTTAGACTGGTCGAGGATGCAACAAAACAAAATACTTGCTTTCTGGGTGAGAAATGCATAGTGGGGGCTCAACTCTCTCTCCAATATTTATAATGAAATTCTACGAATTTATTAATAAAGAAAGGAAAGGAAATTTTCTCTGATCTACAAACTTCACACGAACCCGTCTCTCTTATTATTTAATTATGAATAATATGCACTCCAAAGTACTATTCCCTCATCCTTCCTTCTCGTTGAATAAACTATGTGATACTGGAGATCAGGTAAGAGCGAAGAGAGATATACAGATTTCAAAATATAAAACCCCGATTTCCAATGATTTAAGGGGAGGAGCGTTAGATAATTTACAGCGAATCATAGGCGACAGATGGCTCGTTCGAAAATTTTGCAAACTTATACTAGCCAGCGTATCCAACCAGTCAGTAGTTTAAAAAATTTAGGCATTTTTATTTTGGAATGGAATTTTTAAAATTTTAATTTTATTACCATGAATAATAAAAATTTAACTTCTTATAAAATATGTTTTATAATGTATACTAAGTAAAAGTTATGAATTATTTGAATTATTTCCAAAGTTGTTATGTATTTTTTTATTAGTTTAATTAAATTTATTAATTAAAAAATGTTTTATGAACAAATGTTATACGAGAGTATTTGTGATTTTTAGAATATGTAATATTGAGAAATCATGGTGTTAACTCGTAATAATGTAACAAAGCTTATTTACAGATTAAAAATAAAATGAGAGTGAATCTTTGTAGCTCAAAACCTTGTTAAGTTATATATTAATTATTTTATGATTAATAATAATAATAATAATTATTATTATTATTAAAAATAAAATTATAATTTAATTATTTTTTAAGAATTTTATAACTTTAATAATTTAAGATATATGATAAAGTTTTTTGACTTATTGACATATTTTAGTAATTTAAGAGTGAATCTTTGTGGCTAAAAATTCTGTTAAGATTTAATATTATTTTATTATTAATAATTATTATTATTATTATTATAAATAAAATTATAATTTAGTTAATTTTTATGAATTTTATAAATTTAGTAATTTAAATTATATAATAAAGTAATTTTTATTATTATTATTGACATATTTTAATGGAGTTGTCTATAATGCGACTTTTTGGAGATTCCGGTGACGGAATCCGGCGGAAGAAATTGAGGTTAAATCTTGATTTGCTGCAGTTAAAATGGTTTTTTAACTCCATATTTGGATTTAGCACCCTCAAAAACCCCTGGGACGCTTTGATTGTGCAGAAACTAGCTATCAAACTTGCGATTCCAATAATTGCTGCCGGATTTTGACTGGAAAAACCCACCGGAAAAGCTTCCAAAAAGTCGCATTATAGACAACTGCTACCTATTTGGGAGGGGTAATATTATATAATAAAAAATAAAAAATAAAAATATTTTTTAATTATGTATAATCAAAATATTCAAATATTAAAATCAATTTAAAATTTTAATTCATTATATGAATATCAAATTCAAAAATGAATATTTGAAAATGTAAATGATTTAAGAGACACTTTTGAATTTAAGAAACATAGTGAAAATCAAAGAACTCATCATATTATTATTCATATTGCTAGCATGCCCAATGCAGTACACCATAAAAAAAATGACAAATGCCCAAAGTGACAAAGTAATGCATGGTCCAAAACTTCTCAAAGGCCAAAACATAACATTAAAGACTAAAGTTGAAGATGATCATAAAGTGTAATCTTCAGCATCAAGGCTATCCATATAACCTTGAGCTTCGCTAGGCACTCCAATTTCATCATCATCATCATCAATATCAAGATCACATGCAATGCTACCCAAAGGTATCCCAACTAAACCTGCACCTCATGAAGGATTATCCTCATCATCATCAATCTGAGAAGCCTCCTCAACATCAACATCCCATCTTGATGAAGGGCCCTCTAAATACTCAGGTAGCTTCCTTGAGTGAAGTCGAAGACTACTATGCATATAAACCAATTTCGCTGCTCTCTTAGAAGTAAGTATATTCCTCTTAACAGAGTGAATGAAACTATAAGTAGACCAATTCCTTTCAACTGTTGATGAACTGGAAACCTTAGAGAGAAAGAGAGAGGAAAGATTTTGAAGATCTTGGGCTTTCCTCCATACATTCTCCATCATCCAATGGGATTCCTTTGTGCATAATTTTTTAGGTCCACCCTCGCATCTCGAAAGAATTTGGAAGGGTTTAAGGTAGAAAAATCAATAAATTGTTCCCACATTATAGTTGCTTCATTAGGTGTATAGATTTTGCATATGGCATCAAGAAAGCCTTGTTTCACTTCTTAATCGTCAATGTGTAGAACACTGTTTGGTCTCTCCATATACCACTTTGGATTAAGGAAATAAGCAGCCATGTGAAGAGAGGTATCGAGTTTGATCCATCTCTTCCCTATTATCTCATGTATTTCATTGAAGTACTCCAAAGAGGGGTTTCTATCCCGAATGACGTGTCTTATCTTACCTACCATGCTATCAATACATTCATAAATTTCTCCAAGGGTGGGGGAATTAGAATTTGCGTACCTAATCAACTTCACAATTGGAGTTGTGAAAGAAACAACATATTTACAATCAAACCACAAATCATCATTGAGAAGCTTCTCTCTTATCATCTTTGCCTACACTGATTTAGATTCAGACCATGCATTCCACCCTTGGGAAATAACAATGGCTTGTAAGGATGCATGCACCTCAACCATACGTGTAAGAAGAATGCAGTATGTAGCATTTCTTGTTTCTGCAGGTTTCAAAAACCTCTTCCTTGAATACATCCTATCGATTGCCAAAGAGGCATGGTGGTTGCAAACGTACATTTGTGCATCTCTTACATCTAAAATGAGTTTTGCAATCCAAGATATTTTGTCAATGTCATTGAGGACATTATTCAAGGCATGTACACAACAAGGGGTCCAAAGGATATGCCTATATCGACATTGAACCATCAAACCTGCTTCTTTGCAAATAGGGGTTGCATTTGTGATTACATGTACTACATTTGAAGGAACAAGCTCATCAATTCCTTCTTTCAATACTTCAAACATGAAGGTAGCATCCTTTAGTTTCCCACTACAATCAAATTCTCTTAAAAAATAGGGCCCAGTTAGAGATGTAATAATAATACTCAACAATGTCCGCAGAGGTTTGGTCTCGTGGCCAGCAAACGATCTGTTAAGTCATTTGTGCCACTGTGCAGGTCACGAGTTCGAGTCTCGTCTTACGTGAGGGTCGTTCTTGCGGGTTGGGTGGTTCCTCCTAGAGGTTATAGTGGCAACCAGTGGGATTCGACCCCGTGTAATGCGAGTACGATACCACCGCTGTTGCCGATTCCACTAGTCAACAAAAAAAAAAATACTCAACAATGGTCTTTGTTGAATGTCTGTCCAACCATCCATAACTATTGAACATCCTGAATAAATCCAAGATTTTTTAAGGGGGCCCATAAGCCCTTGCATTCTTGTCACCTCCTTATCTAACAATGATGTCCTCATTTTGTTGTAATTTGGAGGTGTATATTGTGGCCCACAGCGATGATTTTTCACACCATTTCTTTGTAATGTGGAGAACAGGTAGCATTAAATGAAATTCCATTTTCCATAAAAAAATCAGCAATAGAATCATCAACCTCATCCATTTGTACTACATTGTAGATTTCAGAAATTTGTCCCTGAGCAAAAACTAACGGGCCTCTTACTCCTCCCAGAAGTAGACCCTCCCCCTTGCACACACTCAAATTGGTTTGATGCATTTTGATTAACTGAACCTTTCATATCATGGGAAGAAGATCTAGGTACTTTAAAATTACAATCATTGTCCAAGTTCATTACATTGGATCCTAAGAAGCTATATGAAGCTTTGTCAACTCCATCTGTTTCTCAATAGTACATGTACAACCCTTTACACCATCACCACATAGGGATATAAGAGGATGCCACACCCTAGTGTAGCTTCCTTTAAACACATGGTTATATAATGTGCACATCCATTTCACAACCACCACTATTCTTTTTCTTGTTTTTAGTAATTTTATTCACGAGCTTTAACAAATATTTCTTGGGGTTTGTGCTTTGTTGGACTTTACCACTTGGAATTGGAGGAAGAGAAGAATTTTCATATCCACTTGGTATTGAACTACCACTTTCCATGATTTCCCTGATTAATACAAGAGACAAAAAAACAAATTATAAGCAAAATGTACAATGAAAAATAAACTCGAATACTTTCTTAACATCTATCACTCAAATTATATTTTATAAATAGAATTACAAACTAAATAAAACTTAAAAAGCATATAAAAATATTGAGGTTCGTTAGATTAACCATAGTCACTCTAAAGAATATATAGGCTTATAAAATTACTAAAGTCAAAATTAAAACATAAGTCAAACCATTTGAAAGGTTTCCAAAGTGATTAGATATTAATTGTTGGAATATCTCATTGTGTTATAGCGAAAAGAAATTATTAACTTCATCTAATTTTTAACAAAAAAAATATAATTATTTTACGAATTTGCATTTTTTATAATAAAAAGATAAATTATAAAAAATATTAAAAAAGTTAATTAGTTTTTTTCAAAAAAACAATAATATAGACTAAATTTTTCTCATCTTTCTAATTGAAAGATGAATGTTTAATCATTACATTATTGAATTTTTTGCCTTTGAAAAAAGATAAATTTTATTAGTTTTTATACTTTTCGTTAGATTATATGTGTTTGGAGATTATAAATTCTAATATTAATTATTTATATTAACAAATATTATAGAGACACCAAGAGCGATGTGATTAGCCTTTTCAATCTTTTAGAAAAATAGATTGTGTGAAATATGCACATAAAAAGAGTAAACTTTGGCCCTTCCCCGCATCCATCCATACATAGCAGCAAGTGGTGAGCCACCTTTAATCAATCAATATCATAGGGGAACTAGACTTTCCTACCTCTAAGGCGGGTAAACGAGGACCTATAACATGACAGCCAGAATTTTCAGTGAGTGATAGCACGAACGAAATAGAGAACAAACACAATAATAAGCACGATTGTGGTAACGAAGTTCCCCTACGGAAATGGTATAGGTTTTATTGACAACGAATCCTTGCAACAAGAAAGAAGGGAAACACTCGACAACAGACACTTCGAGATATAATACTAAGATACATATATGAGCTTATGTCCTGCATGAATGAATGTGTCGTTATAATATTAAACTTCATGCATGAATGAATGTGTCTCTATAAAAGAAGGGATAACATCCTAATCCCAGCTCGTTTATCAAATTGAATTACAGTTTCATTCGCAGGGGCATAAGAAGAGCAAAGCATATGGATGGATGGCATGATGTGAATAGGGCAGGAAGGGTTGGTTATAGCGAAAGATGGATGTGCGTGGAAGTGTTGTGTGTTCTAGCTCGTTTATCAAATTGAATTACAGTTTCATTCGCAGGGGCATAAGAAGAGCAAAGCATATGGATGGATGGCATGATGTGAATAGGGCAGGAAGGGTTGGTTATAGCGAAAGATGGATGTGCGTGGAAGTGTTGTGTTCTAGCTCGTTTATCAAATTGAATTACAGTTTCATTCGCAGGGGCATAAGAAGAGCAAAGCATATGGATGGATGGCATGATGTGAATAGGGCAGGAAGGGTTGGTTATAGCGAAAGATGGATGTGCGTGGAAGTGTTGTGTGTTCTTAGGATAGACACTATGTCGTTATTTCTATAGAGAAAATCATTTGCATAACTATGATATATCCATGGAAAATTGAAAAACAATGATTAAACAATACTACAATACTACAAAACATGTAAAAAATACTACAATAGTGCAAAGATTATACCAGACAGGTAATTTGAAACAACTAAACCGCTCCCTTTGCCCTGTTTGCAAATGAATACTAGAGAACCATTGTGCTCGTTAACAACGAAGAAGTACACTCTCCAACAGCAACCACAAACTACAGTGATGGATAGTGAACAAAAAACTACAATGATGGAGTGAAAAGGAGGCGAGAAAGAGCATTTATGGAAGACGGTGAATGATTTTGGCAGGAAATAGAGATATTTTGGCAGGAATTGGATTTATTCGGGCAAGAATTGGAGTTTATTTTGTGCCAAATTACATGGGAACGCAAAAAAATTAAGCGACGAAGCTTTCAGAACGATCTGCAACTCCCGCTGCAGCTCCCGCTTGAAAGGGAACGATCCCATACCATTCCTAAGGTCCCGAGAATGCAGAAACAATCGAAACGGTTTTCCCACCTGCTAGGAGTCGTTCCTGTGTAACATAGTTTACTTTATATGTTTATGTTAATTAATATTTTAATTTCATACAAAAATTTAAAATTTCAAAAAAATAATAAACTTTATTTTTTATTAATTAAATTAATTGAAATAATAATAGAATAATTTTTTTTATTAATGAAAACACATAATTTTATAATCATTTTTATCCCATAATTTAATATATAACACCACCCAACCATCACTTTAATTTTCTATTTAATATCATCGTCCTTGTCCTTATCCTTATGGCTTTAATGTTGTACCGGCATTCTAACAACAGTACCGATGAACCAGTAGACTATCACCATGTTTTTGCCAAGTTTCGAACCAGCCATCGACGTTGCCGAGCCTAAGCGGTGGGCCATATTGAGGTTTGTTTTCCAAACGATTGTGTGATCTCCGACCTAAATAAATTATTGCTTATTAGTCCCTGCCTCCGACATAGCAGGGACTCTAGCGATCGATCGATCGTTGGCTTCCTATTAATTCACTTTGACCAAATAATATTACCCGTACATTTGAGGTTCAAACCAGTGTTTTAAATAAAATGTTTGGCTCAACAAATTTTTATCCAATGTTTCTGTTTGGAGGTCTTATTGTCGGCCTTGCCTGCCCTGATGTTTTTAGTGTGGGCAATTTAATTTATCCTAAGTTTTCGAATTTGCAAAATGTTGTGACAAATAATTTTATCCAAAGTCCAATTTGCTTGATGCTTATTAAAATTCTCATTTGTCTCCAACTTGATGTCGATTAAACTTCTCTGAGCTTGGCATCATTAAAATTCTCTCTCTAGTTTGACATCTGGTTCTATGCGCTTTGTCCAACAAGCTGCCACATGTTCTACCTGGCACAATTCCAGCGCCCTTCCGCAGAGACCTTTCATCTCAGACTTCTAGTTTGCCATCTAGTTCTATGCGCTTTTCCCTTCCACAAAGACCTTTCATCTCAGACTTCTGGTTTGCCATCTAGTTCTATGCGCTTTGTCCAACAAGCTGCGACATGTTCTACCGCCCTTCTGCAGAGACCTTTCATCTCAAAATACATCTTGCAGATTTGTAATTCTCTACATCTTGCAGCTTTGTAATTCTCTGGTTTCTCTACTTTCTTTGTTGATTCATGCACTCCCATTCTGGACTCTTCATACATTAGTCATGAGAAGACTAGCTCCAAGTCCTGATGAATGGAAAAAAATGAGGTAACATAAAAATGGTTAGAAATAGCAAGATTCTTTCATCAAGTTTTTTACTATAATTATTTAAGTTTGTTATGTGCACAAATTTTCCACACTCTTCATTATTTCCATTGAAATATTAGTTTTAAAACACATGCTTTCTTGGGAATTTAATTAGTTATACCTATATATTTCATGCAATTTTGGTCAATTGCTGTACTGGAAATATATAGCTCTGGCCTTTTAGACCTTTGTATATGTTCTGTTCTGTCTTGGCTTTTTTAGATTTGATATTTTCTAGTTGGAGATGGCCTGCTACTTTACTATTGTTGTTTGTCACTGGTTTCTACACCTTCACAACAATTTACACGCCATCAACTGCACTGACAAAACTATGTAATCATTAATATGAGCACTGCAATTGCCATGGAATTCATGGAGTTGATTCTTGTATTCTAAAGTTTTTGTTATCCTTTTGATACTAGGGAATTTTTAATTTTTTTATAAAATACAAAATTAAGCCGCCCATCATTTCAAGGAGGTACTTATTCTTCAGGGCCTGGCTATTAGCTATAAACAAGTGTGGTATTTACTCAGTCTTCAAGCCCTCGCTATTAGCTATAAACAAGTTGTCACAGGTTTAGAATGTATCGATGGATATTAGGATTTCCATGGGTTTAAAGAGAAGAATTGATAGATGGATATCCGGAGGAGGCTTGTCAATAATTAATTAGTTACATGTTATTAGTTAGTTACATTTTGTTATGAATATTATGATTCTCTGTTTTTTTAATTATAGTTGACATTATTTTTTTATTTGAAGAATAGTTTATATACACATCTCCCTCATAATAGGCTACAAAATGCACCACTTGGCATAGTATATCCATATGCTTATGTGTATGACATGGAATATATTATAAAAAATTTAAGATAACAAAAAATTATGGATTTGGTATCTGTTACATTATAGGGAGGTGAGATAATCTATATTGAATTTGTGCTCGAGAGCCCATGAATTAATTTATGTTGTAGTTTAAATATTTGATCTTCTTTTGATAGATTTTTTGGTCAACTTTACCCAAAATTTGGCAAATATTCATTTGAAGTAGAAGTTTGAGTTATGAAATTTGTATAATACTAGTGTTATGAGGGTTTTTCAGGAACTATTTTCATTTATGCATTCAAAAACACATTTAAAAAAAAATTAAAAAACCTCAATTTGGCCAAAATTTTATTTCCAAATTACTAAAGAAAAAACATAGAAAAGTTGGCTTGTGTCCTTAATCCACATCAAGAGAGTAAGGGGACAAAATCCAAAGAGCCATGGACTAGTTTTATTTTTCTAATTTCTCTTGATTGTATATGTTGTGATACTTTTCAGAGGTATTTTTAAGTAGTAGTTTAATAAATGCAACTTTTCGACCAAGTTTTTAGAGATCATATTTGTTAAGAAAATTCTTTCGGTAGAAATAACATAAGAATTTTTTTTGGCGGACACGTTTCGAACCAATAAGTGTGGTTCATCTTCAGGAACAGATGAAGAGGCAGACCATGGCAAAGGCTTAAATAGAGAGCACTGTAGAGACCACAATTTCAAGTAACGGCTATATTTGAACAATAATATTTAAATTATGATATTAATTTATTAATATATTAAAAACAAGTATTATTAAGTAATGATTATATTAAACGACTAGTTTCTGAAAAATAGTATTTAAATTATGATATTAATTTATTAAAAACAAATATTAATAAGTAACGACTATATTAAACGACTAGTTTTTGAAAAATAATATTTAAATTAATTTATTAAAATCAAATATTATTAAAAAAACCTATTACTGGAAAATAATCGACGAAATAAATAAATAAAAAGAATAAAAAAATCAAAGTCAAACTCCAAACAAAGAAGGAAGTCAAAAATTATAAAAATGAGTCAATACCCTAATCGAGACAAGATCGTTTAATAAATAAAAATAATTAATGGAAAATAAATAAAATAAAACAAAAATACACACAAGTCAAAAGAAATATATATATAACAAGGTCAACAAGACTCAATAAACAAATAAAAAAAATACTAAAAGGAGTTAAGAACGAATATGATGATTATAAATTGGAAAAATTATAATTATAATTTGTTGAGCTTATACAATTTTAGTTTAAGGTTTTCTCATGTTAAATCTATTTTTACATTTAAAAATATAATTTAAGCAACGAAAAATTACAATCTCACCAAAAATCATGTCATCAATCTTAACTAAAAATCACTTTTTTAAATTACACCAATTTTTTTTATATAAATAGACCTTTCATGTTTTTGTATTCTAATATTTGCATAAATATTTTTGTTATAAATTATACTCCTATTTTTCTCCAAACAACAAAAAAAAAAACTATAAACTTAGGTGGAAGATGATACATTCTATGTAAGCACAAATACATAAAGTGTAAGAAGAGAGAAAAGCAAGAGGATCACATTCATTGCTAAGATAATGAGTTATCAACACACCATGTGACTTCACGGAGGAAGATGACATTACTAGGACATATGCAAGTTTTAAGTGAGAACTTGCAAGGGGTTTCAAAGTTACGTTGAGGACGAAGAGGCTTGTGGAGGCTACGAAATCATGTCCATACATGTTCAATTCCAATGTTTCTTTCGAATTCATGGATTGAGATTATGGAAGTTAGTATCTTACATTTGAGTTAACTAGTAACGATTATGGAAATGGGTTAGACTTTTGTTAAAATTGATTTAAGCAATATTGTATTTAAGAATTTATGAAAATGATATATTATTGGAAAAATGTGTGAAAAGAATAGAGAGAGGTACACATGTCTTGAGGAGTTACAATTCGAATTAAGGAGAGAGAAAGTTACACTTAGACATGAAAGAATATTAGGTGAGAATTACAAATCGAATTGAATGAGGGAGTTACAAGTGCATTTAATGAGGAGTTGCACTTTTGCCATACATTGAATAAGTGAGGGAGAGTTACATTATCTTAACTGTGGAGTTACTATTTTATTCCAACGGAGAGGTTCAATTTTCCAAGAGATTCTCAATTTAATTTACTTATTTCATGAGAAAATTTGTTTTTATTAATCCATTAAATGTGAATGACTTTAGTCTATTTTATAAATAATAGCATCATCATAATAATAATATTATTAAGGATAAAAATATTAATTTTTGACTTGTATAATCATGATTGATTTGATTTTAAAATGGATTCCATATGTCGAGATCATCCTTGTTCATTTAGACATGACTTTCTATTTTTGGAAAGTCACTTCCAAATTCAGGTGTAACTTACTATTTTTCGAAAGTCATATTATAATTGTTAGAAATGAAATTTTATTATAGGTAGTTCAAACAAAACTAAAAGATATGATTTCTTCTAGGATAAATTCATCCTTTATCTATCAATTTTAACACTCCCTCTCAGTTAGGGAGGAATTTCTTTCTGCATCAAAGATATTTTCTTCCTCTAATCTCTTTCATTCATCTCAGTTTAGCTACGACCTGTAACATCTGTAGCAATGAAGTCACAATCTAAAGAAGAATCATCCAATTGACATAAGTCTGGAAAGGAAAGGATCATCACATGTCAAATACACCAAGATTACACTCAACCAATTTTCATCTCAAAAAATTAGGTGATGGAACATAGGCATCACATAGACAAGACTCAAACAAGTCACACAAACAAGAATCAAACACAACCAAGTGTCAAGTGGTGGAACACCTGCATCCTAGAAAAGTCGCACAAACAAGCCTCACTACACCTATTGGACAAATAAGTGGCTCTTCCCACATCCCAGACTGTGGGTCAGATGTATACTGAGGCATACTCTTATGGCACACACTACACAAGGGGTCTCTCATTCTCAGGAGCTTTTCGACTTCCTGTGAGTTATGACAAGGGGGAATGACAACTCAATGTTCTCAATCATCCATGACCGGTTCCTAGAAGGGTCATGTCTATAAGTCAAATTTGCTCTCTAAAAACCAAGAATTTTCCTTTTGGTAAAGGCTTGGTAAGAATGTCAACTATCTAATCATCATTAGAGATGTGATGGAGCTTCATTGTTCCTCTCTACACCATATCCCAGGTATAGTGATACTTAATCTCAATAAGCTTGGACTTGTCATGAAACACAATATTTTATGCAAGATGAATCTCGCTCTTATTGTCACAATATATAACCATTGTGTCTAGAACTTCCTCAAATAGTTCCCCAAAAATCTTTCTCAACCAAATTTTTTCACACCTAGCCATGCTAGCAACAATGTACTTAGGTTCACCTATACTCAACGAAACATACTTCTGCTTTCTACTCATCCAAGAGATCATAGCAAAGCCCCAGTTAATAAGCACCCAGGAGTTCTCTTTCTATCAATAGAGTTACCTTCACAATCAGCGTCAGCAAATCCCTGAAGCCTTACATTTTTAGCAATATATTTCAATCCTAGATTTATAGTTCCTTGCAAGTATGTGAGTACAAATTTTGTAGCAATTCAATGGGCATGAGAGAGAACAATCATTTGATGACTTAAAGTATTAACAACAAAGCATATATAAGGCCTAGTGTTTACCAAAAACATCAAAGCACCAACGAGATGTCTATACTTTGTGGGATTTGCTAGACTAGGTTATGTGCTTTGCCACATAATTTCTTAAAGTTCATTTCCGTAGGACTATGCATGGACTTACATTCTACCATAGAAAATCCTTCAAAAAGCTTAACAACATATTTTCCCTGAGAAAGATAAATTTCACCAGGTATTTTCCAGACCTCTAGACCCATAAAGTAATGCATCAAACCAATGTCTTTCATTTCATATTCAGAAGCTAATTCCCTCTTACACTGGAGGATAAGAGGTTTTCCTCCTGTCAAGAATAAATCATCAATATAAAATACCAAAATCAAAGGTATACCTTGGACTATCTTGAAGTAGAGGTCTGGGTCTGCACTGCTTCTTGTGAAAACAAGCTCTATCAGGTAGCTATCAATGCAAGCATATCAAGCTCTTACAACTTGCTTCATCCCATATAAGGCTTTATTTAGTCTTCATACAGGAGTTTCCATGTCATGATCTTCAAAGCCTTGTGGTTCTTCCACAAATACCTCTTCCTCGAGGAAGACATGCAAGAAAGCAGTTTTCAGACCCATTTGTGGAAGAATCCATCCCTGGATAGTGGCCAAGGAAAAAACAGATCGAAAAGTAGTATATCGAGCTACAAGTGCAAAAACTTCATCACAATTTATTCCCTCTTTATGAGAGAAACCTCAAGCTACAAATCTAGCCTTATATTTTTCAATACTACCATCTACACCATGTTTAATCTTAAACAACCATTTAGAAGTGACAACATATTTACCTTGAGGACTAAGAACCACTTCCCAGACATCATTCTGGATAATGGACTCGTATTCTTCAGTCATGGCATCGTTCTAGACTTGTTCTTTTGCAAATTCTTCAAGGGTGAATGGTTCTGAATGAATTATGTTACTCATGGTAGCAACATACCCTTGAAACCAACTTGGCTTCTTACTTTATATGAATGTTCCTCTTGGGGCAGCATGTTGTTCAACATCTTGCAAGGTATCTCGCAACCATTGTGGTCTATTTTTGGTAAGAGGATCATGTGGTGGAGGATCTAGAGAATCCATGAAACCCATTGGATTATCAACAAGCTCATTCTCAGGTTCCAGTTCAGACTTAGATACAACCTCTTTTTCATTAACAACTTCTCTTTCAACAATGACATGAGGAGGAGAGTATCTTGCTTTTCTAAGAGTTTTATCTTCATCAAATGTTACGTATCTGCTAAACTCTATGTCTCTTTGACTAGGTACATAAATTCTATAAGCTTTTGCATTATCACAATGAAAAACAAATGTACCTTTCTTACCTGAAGCTTCCAACGCGTTTCTTTTCTCTTTTGGAACATGGAAGTATACAGGACAACCAAAGATTCTCAAATGAATCACCTCAAGCCTTTTACCAGTGAATACTTCTTCACGAATCTTATTTTTTAAGGCCTGATGAAGAGTTATATTTTTCACATAAACAACAACATTTGCAACTATTCCCAATTGTTTAGTCAATTTAGTATTCCTAAATTGTTATTATTAATTGTCAACCCGGGGCTCGTAAGCTGATGAAGTGAAGGTGTACTATATGTTCTTAAGCAACCTCTTAGAGCTTTTTGTCGTTTGGGGGGTGTTATTTATGGTTAACTTATCTTCCTAAGATGGAGTGATGATTATAGACAGATGAGTGAAAGTGTGTGTAAAGTGAGTTCTAAATGAGTGAGAGTGTGTGATTGGTGATTTCTAATTATTTGCTGAATTTGTAAAGGAAAAGAACTTGAAAGAAATGAATAACTTGAAATGACTTGAAAGCAAATGACCACATTCTAACGGCATTAGTCACTACTCATATTGCTGCAAATAAAAGAAATAAGAAAATCACTTCAAGGACTGATGATAATGGTTATCTCTTCCTAACTCCCTGCTTCTACCACATAGTACTGTGTAAAACACGATTAGGAAGTAGCTAAAGACAAATCCAAGAATTGATAAAAACTCTAAATGACAAATTATAACACTACTATGCCTTTTCCATCATGTTGCTTCCTACATACATGATTATGTGTAACCAGTGGAAAAAGAATTAGTGCTACAAGCCAAAACTACTTCAAAACAAGCTGCAATTCATTAGTGTTCTGTTCTCCTAAAGATAAATAATTCATGATAAAGAGACCATAAATTAGTGAGCATACAACTTGTAAAACTAAATTAAAAACTAATCTAGAAAACAGAGTAAAAAGGGCAGCATTATAAATAAGACAACTGCAACTACCATTAGATATTAAAGCAAATACAACACACTCAATCCCGGGTTAAAACCTGCAAAGAAACAAATCTGATCAGTGAAAATAAAGGCTGCAACAATGAAAAGAAATCAAGCTGTACATAACTCAAGAAAAGGAAATGCTGAATGTGAAATAAGGAAATTGCAGAAGTATAAACATAAAATACTTATACAAGGGCAGTCATGAACGGGGGCCCTCCATCCATACAACCCACAGAAAACTCAGATGCTTTAAAACTTCAAAACAGCACTGTTTCCATTACTCCATATGCAGAAATACACAGTCAAGAGTGCTAGAACAGCACTATAAAAACAGAGTTTAAAAATGTGCTAAAATTCTCACAAATTCATAAACTACAGCAGCTAAAAAGTTAAAATAAGCGTACGCAGACGCAAGTATTTATAGGCATCTGCAAGATGGCCTAATGCGTACAGCTAAAAACAGAAAATCAACTGATTGTCATGCGTAATAAAGGTGTAGTTAACACGTCATATGCTTCGTGGTTGAGCTGGAGGTCCTGGTCGTTATGGGCAATGAATCCATAGTTGGATTATGTCCCCCACAGCTTGCAAAACACGGACAAGTCATCGTTTCTACCGACGTGACCCAACAGCTTACGCATCAACGTTAAGCTGCCTTTATTTGACCATAACTTGACCGGAGGTACAGATGACGTGGCTGGCTGAACCGATGGCACAGGAACCTCGAGCACATTTATTCCAACATGCCCATGTGGCTCGTTCTGCAAAATGGCACGTGGAACCTTGATATTAACAAAAAGGCTGCGGAATCATCAGATGGCTGCGGAATCGCTGAATGGCTGCGAAATTGCCAGACAGCTGCGGAATCTCTGCAAATATGTCAAAATCTAAACAAAACAGTCACACATTAGCAAAGCTCACTTGATCATGCTTAATGACATCTAATGTAATGATCTGGGTGGAAAATGAGGCAAAAGAGAGAGGAAAGTGATGAAAACAGTAGGTAATGATGGATGATGAGGTGTAAGTTAGAGGCTCTACGTACCCCCACTACGAGGGCATTGCATGTCCTCATGCAAAAACACTGATTAATCAACCTGCTGTGATGCCTCTGCCAAGACATCCAATCTCCTCTTCTTTCTCTGTGTAGACACATTGACCCTTGGTTTCTTTACTAAGCATCTGAACTTTAGGTTGATCAAGGCTCTGCTTAGCCTTTTGCATTTCTTCCTTAACTTTTTGTTATTTCTTTGCCACAGGCCCAAATGTAACATGGTGTTATCATGAATCATCTTATCCACTTTGGCTTGCTCTTTCAACTTTTCATTTTCTTGCATGATATGTCGATTTAGAACCTCAATCTCAAAAATTTCATGTTTTAATGAATGGACTTGTTGCTCCAAAGGTTGAGCATTGCTTGGGCCAGCAGTTGCTTGCTCCAATGTCTCCAGATAATTATACACTTTCTGCTGATCCGGGTCAACCTCAGGTGACTTTTTGGGACTTGGTTCATAATCAAATTCAGATCCATGTTCATGCTCAAGTTCATGTTCAAAAGGACTTTCCTCACGTGGAGGACTAGTCTCAACATGCTCAGCGTGTGGAGGACTTGTAGCCACCTTTTCAGGTGTGCTCAAGTCAATGATAAGTAACTTTTTACCTTTTGTGGCCCTTGCCCTATCTTGTATTCTCCTGCTCCTTCTCACGGTGGTAGTACTCTGTTTTTCTTTTTGTACTTTTTGCTTCTGTTTTTCCACCTTTTTGGAAAGGGCGGTTTCATGGAGTTTGGCCATTCTTTGAGCTAAGGGCTGAGTGTCTTCCTCACTAGAATTCTTAGGAGTGAGGTAGGTTTCTTGGACTACAGATTTACCTTTATCTTGATTTTGTTTCTTCCTACCTTCTTTTCTCTTTTGAGCAATTTCTTGAGCAAGTTCTGAAAGAGTTTCTGTGATAATTCCTTGAGCTGCTTGGTCATCATCTTCAGTAAATCCAGGATCAATTTCCTATTCAGGATGTTGTATATCAGTTTCCTCATCAAACTGTTCTTGAACAGTTTCCTCTTGGACAGTTGTTTCAGGAATAGTGGTATCAGGAACAATAGTTTCTGTTTGGGCAATAGTTTCTGGGTTAACTCCCTCTCCTCTTTTTCTCCTACTTCTTTTTGGTACTTGAGGGGATCCTCCAGAAGTTTCTCCTAATTCTTGAAAATGATTTCTTATGAGAAATCTCTCCCATGTGTCTCTTTTTGATTTCAATTGTTCCTTAACTAGCAATTTAACAAGACCATGATGATATAGATGTGATCCAATATTTCTGGGGTTCCTTTGGACAATTGCACACATTTTCTTAAGACTTGAAAGTAGAAAGTATGGGAGGTTAATATCATCTCCTAGGAAATGCATCATGACCTTTTCATGGTAAACATATAAGACTCCAAATCTTCCCTCACAAGTGAAAAATTTTTGCACTAATAAGAGTAAAGTTGTCCATTCCTCCTTAACATAAGAAACAGGTATCCCTTTTGTAAAGATGCTGGTATCCATACCTGGGTTCTTTAAGATTTGCTTCCACTGTTGATCTTGAACTGACCGGTTCTTAAACCACCTTTCTCCAGTCTGTGGAAGTGAGGTAGCTTGTGCTATGCTGCTCTCAGTGACTGTGAACTGTAAATCCCCTATCTCCACGTGATTATCTTTTTCTCTAAAGGACCGTGCAAAGGCCTTCGTAACCTCCTTGTGGTAGCCTCTGAACTTCTGGATGCATTGTAACCAATTTGCTTTTTGCAACGCTTCTTTAACCTGAGGATATCCCTCCAGAAATTTTGAACCCTCTGGTTCTGCCCTTAAGAGTTTCCCCATTGGCTCTACGGCTCTGTTCTAAACACGGCTTCAACAATGGTCTTACACACGGCTTTAACAATGGCCTGACACAGTAAATTCACGGCTCTGTTCTAGAACACGACTTTAACAATGGCCTTACACAGTAAATTCACGGCTCTGTTCTAGAAACACGGCTTCAACAATGGCCTTGACACAGTGGATTTACAGCCTAAACGTAGTGGATTATGGCTTTAGCTCTTGATACGGCCATAACAGACTTCCACTGGTGATTAGAATTATCGGAGAGGAAGAAAACAGAGTATGGTTAATGGTAGCAGCGTAGTGAGCACAACGTAAATGGAATGAAACAGTGTGAGTGGAAATGAGACAGCGGAAGTGGAATGATATGAGCGTAAGAGGGTAGAAGGGTTATGGAATGATGAATGGAAACGGCTAGGTCCTTAGGTTTCGGTCCCAAAGTTACACTTGGATGCGGGATTATGTCATAGAGAGACGTAGTACAGTAGGCTACATCACTTAGGTACGAAACCTTAATGGAAGAAACAGCCACAAGTGAAATTCAAAATCGTGGTAATCAAGGACTGATAGACTTGGGAGATACGTGGGTATATGGTCGCATGACTAGTAATCATTACATTTAGTGGCAAAAAACATAACCTAGAAAACTTTGCATAATGAAATAACCGTAAGTTTAAGATTTAAATCATACCTCAGATCCCCGCTTGGATTTGCCTTTGATGATTTGCCACTAACCCTTCATTGATTTATTGCTGTTGCATGACTATTCTCCATTTATTATTGATGACTACTGAGCTGTAAAGAAATTTCAAACAGACTGTGTTTTTTTTTTATGTAGGTGCAGAGGGCTGCGGAATGGCTGAATGGCTGCAGAATTGTCAAACAGCTGCGGAAACTGCAGTAGTAACCTCTGACTGCACAAAAACAACTTTAACTATCTAAAAATGACTTTATTGATGGAATGGAATGTAGTGAATGGATGAATGAATGAAAAAATGAGGTGGAGTGAAAATGAATGGAATGGTGGATGAAATGGTGGTGATGATGAAATGAGATGAAATAAGAAAAGAAAGAGATTTTTTTTTTTTTTTTTTTTTTTTTAAACCAAAGCTTTAGGCTGATGGAGGAGAAGAATCCTTCTCCACCAACCTGATTGCAGAATCTTCTTTAAACAATCTGACAAACTCTTCTTTTGAGAATGGATTTTGGTAGATCTTCAAGCGATGGCCATTTACAATAAGAGGAGTATGGAATTCATCAATAGTTTTCACTCGAACTGCTCCATTGCTAAAGACTTCATCAATCTCATATGGCCCAAGCCAATGAGTTTGAAACTTTCCTTTGAATCAAACAATAGAGCCCAATCTCCTTTCTGAAACTTTCTTTCTTTGATATGACGATCATGCCACTTAGATCTTTGGTGCTGAACTAGATCGGTCCTTAAAATTGCATCTTGTCTCATTTCATCTAGCTCATTCAGTTGGTCCATTCTGTGCTTTTGGGCTTCTGAGAGGCTCATTCCCAATTGGACTACCATCTTGAAGGTCTTGATTTGGAACTCAATAGGAAGCAGGACTTCCTTCCCATAAACAAGTTCATAGGGAGAATGTCCTGTTGTGTTCTTCCATGTGGTTCTATAGGCCCATAAGGCTTCAGGGAGCCTTTCCGCCCAATCTCTTCTATGAAGATGAACAGTCTTGGTGATAATGCCTTCAAGAACTTTATTGGTAGATTCCACTTGGCCATTTGATTGTGGATGGTATGGAGTAGATGTTCTGTGCTTGATCTTATATTCCTCCATCAGTTTCTCCATCAATTTAGATGTAAACTGGCTGCCCTGATCTGTCACAATTTCCCTTGGGACACCAAAACGAGTGAAAATATCCTCAAAAAGAAATTGAACAACTGAATTTTCAGTGGCAGAAGGTAATGCTTTTGCTGTTGGAAATAATACTGAGAGGGGGGGGTGAATCAGTATTATCAGATCAGTAAAAACTTTCCAATTTCATACTCAGAAACATATACGCTACTTCAATTAGGTGAACCCGCGTGTACACGCTACTGTGTCTAATGAAACTCGCGTATATCCAGAGATCTTATAATTCAGTTAGCTTAATCTTTAGTAAATGCATCAGAACATTATTAAGCATATCAGCAGTAAACAGGTGCAGAATAAAAGAACAAAACATCACACAAGAGCCACACACATGAACACCATGATATAAGGTGGAAACCCAATGTGGGTGAAAACCACCTGCTGCAATTCGTCTCTTTCTTCTTTAATAAGAAAACTTCTTTTACAATGTACTAGTGCAGTCCTTTACCAGTACGCAGGCTACAACCTGCAGAGGGCTACAACCCTCTCTCGTTTTCCAACTACTTCTGGAAGGGAGCTACAACCCCCTCAGCTCTTGTACTAGCAGATCCATTTACTAGTACGTAGGTGCTGACCCTACAACTTTCTTTCCTTCAGGGACCACGTTTCATCAATTTTCAGACTGGATCCAAGAGTACAAAACAAATATCACCGCAATACAATCATCAACTTATACTTGCATCATAATTCAATAAACAACCCAATACTGAATCACTGAAACCCTGTCATCAAGAACACAGAACCCAAACCAGAGCCCAGAACTCTGCACCAACCACCAGAATCAGCAGCAACCTGAAATATCAAATCTTATTATGCATACGCTACTTCACTGTACCAAAACCGCGTGTATACGCGCTTTCACCAAAGGCAACCCGCGTGCAGATCTAGAAATAGTTTCTTATGCCTTCGCTGTCAGATCCGACCCTTGCCAAGCATCCCGAATAGATAAACAGTAATAACAGATCTTCTCACTTCGTCAGACACACCTCACTTACCTCTTTGCCTAATGATCTTCTCCTTATATAGCCTTAGGCCCTTCACAATACCATGAGCCAAAACCATAGCAACACAATACCATCAACTTCAAAACTAGGGATCGACACGCCCGTCGAGACACCAAGGTCCGAAACCATAGGCACAACTTCCAAGGACTAACCGCCACGGACCAAAGGTACTTTTCCACATACACGCGCTTTTAATGAAGCCAACCTGCGTGTACACGCGACTTGGGCTTAACGAATCGGCGTGTATGAATTTTCTTGCCATGTTGTACTAAGATCTGTCCTCTGATTAAGTTGCCATCACCTGTACCAACTTCTGAGCACCTGTACCAACCTCTGAGTGAGTTTCCATCAAGGACAACACTTGAATCATAATGCCAACAATCTCCCCCTTTGGACTTGATGGCAACCACCACACCAAGTCACTCTCCCCCTTTGACATCAAGGGCAAAGGGCGGACCAAGATATTCTCTTCTTTGGTACACCTTCTGTTGTTCATACTCCCCCTGAGTTCCTGCTGAAATCTCCAAATGTGCTCCCCCTTTGTATATGCCAAAGTGTATCAATCCATCCATGCTCCCCTTGAGCAGATGCAGGTTCTAAGACCAACCATTCATTCATGACTATCACTCATCATGTATGATCTGTATCATCAGCCTGCAATACTAATCCTTTGATCAAACAACAAGATGCATCATTTAGTTTCATCAGCCACTTCTAACCATTTCCTGAGTCTGTTCTGCTCCCCTGAGCCTGAGCCAACCATGTTCTGCTGCCCTTTCTTCATATACGCGACTTTGCAGCCTGTAACTCGCGTATATACGCGACTTGTCTTCGTTATATCAACGTATGCAAGATGGAATACTGAATTTCATCACTTTCAGATTCCCCTGTGTCTGTTATGTCAGCTGTCTGAAATATTCCACACCTTTCTGTCTCTGTCTTCTTCAGTTCCTGGAGCTGTGATGATGTATAGTCCTCTTGTTTTGAATTTTGAAATCTGCTCCTGCATTCCCTTGCTTTATGCCCATAGTTGTTGCATGTATAACACCTTACATTTTTCATGTTCCTTTTATCGCAATCAATTGCTTTGTGTCCATATGCATTGCAGGCAAAGCAATATCCTCTGAAATACCTGGGATGCGATGATCTTTCTTGAATCATTCTACTTCTACACCTGGCTGCAACATGTCCAGGATTATGACATACATAACATTCAACATTATTCAGTGGAGGAAATAATCGTCTATCACGTCCATAGTTAGGAGTAAATGATCTTCCTTGAGGAATTTCTTTCCTTGGTTGTTCCTTGAGCATTTCAGACTTCTCATTAGAGTTTCTTGCCTCACCTTGTGAACTAGATTCACCTTCAACATATTCATGAAAACCAAGACCAGTCTTGATAGCATGAGACCTTTGACTATTAAGAATATCATCCAAGACTTTAGTACTATCTTGAAATCGTAAAAGCTTATCCTTTTCTTCTATTTTACCTTTCAAGATATTTACCTCAACTTGATGTTGTTCTTCCTTTTTCAGATACCGATTTCTTAGGTCTTCTTCAGCTTTTCTTCCTTCTTCCATTTGTCGCTTTAGTTTGGTCATTTCATGTTCTTGATCTTCAAGATCTTTTAGAGAGAGGATCTTTGATTCAAGTCTCTGAATAGTTGTGCTTTGATCCTTTACTATATCCTGCAATTGCTCCCTTACCCTGGTTTCTGTCTCCAATTGTTCTTTTAATTTGGCAACTTCTTCAGTTTCTGCATTCTTCTCTTCATGAGCCATGAGACTTTTAATATCTTCACTATTATTGGATGAAGCATTCTTCTTCTTATGTGCCATGAGACTTCTAATATCTTCTTCATCATTGAATGAACTTTTAATGTGGGTATAATAGCTTCTACCATCTTCTTCAGATATCTTTCCTTTATTATGAGGGCATCTAGCAGCATAGTGACCAACTCTACCACATAGAAAACATTTGAAAGGTAGCTTACCTTTGAACCGTCCAGTTCCCCGTTCAAGATTCTTGACAAAATTTACCTCATCTTCTTCCTCTGACACTTCGAATGCGGCTTCTGGTGGTACCTCTTGTCGCATTTCAAAAGCAGTTAAGATCCCGTGAAGCTGTGACATGGTGATTTTCCGCACATTCTCCTTTTCTTCTATGGCAGATACTTTAGAATCAAATTTAGTAGACAGAGATCTCAAAACCTTTTCAACTAAGACAACTTCCTCAAATTCTTCACCCAGATCCCTCATACAATTCACAATCTCATCCATAGGTAGGAAATAATTAGCTATGCTTTCATTACTACGCATCTTAAGAGTTTCATACCGGATTCTGAGGGTTTGAAGCTTTGCTCTTTTTACCTGATCATCTCCTTCGTAGCTTGTAACAATTTTGTCCCATATTTCCTTAGCTGATTTGAAATGCATGATCTTCATAAATTCTGATTGAGTCAAACTACCCAATAGGACAGTAACAACTTTGGCATTGAGCTCATATTGCTTTTTCTCTGCTGGATCTGTAGGAGTTGCTGATGGGAATTTGTATCCTCCTTATACGATTCCCCAAACTTCTGCTCCAAGTGATTGTAGATATGCAGTGGTTCTTATCTTCCAATGAGTAAAATTGTTCCCGTCAAAGACTGGTGGCCTGATGTGTGCCTCTCTTTCTGGATTAGCCATTCTGATGGATCTTTTCCTTCAAGCGATCAAGCTTCCTCTGAAGGACCTGCTCTGATACCAATTGTTGGAAATAATACTAAGAGGGGGGGGGTGAATCAGTATTATCAGATCAGTAAAAACTTTCCAATTTCATACTCAGAAACATATACGCTACTTCAATTAGGTGAACCCGCGTGTACACGCTACTGTGTCTAATGAAACTCGCGTATATCCAGAGATCTTATAATTTAGTTAGCTTAATCTTTAGTAAATGCATCAGAACATTATTAAGCATATCAGCAGTAAACAGGTGCAGAATAAAAGAACAGAACATCACACAAGAGCCACACACATGAACACCATGATATAAGGTGGAAACCCAATGTGGGTGAAAACCACCTGCTGCAATTCGTCTCTTTCTTCTTTAATAAGAAAACTTCTTTTACAATGTACTGGTGCAGTCCTTTACCAGTACGCAGGCTACAACCTGCAGAGGGCTACAACCCTCTCTCGTTTTCCAACTACTTCTGGAAGGGAGCTACAACCCCCTCAGCTCTTGTACTAGCAGATCCATTTACTAGTACGTAGGTGCTGACCCTACAACTTTCTTTCCTTCAAGGACCACGTTTCATCAATTTTCAGACTGGATCCAAGAGTACAAAACAAATATCACCGCAATACAATCATCAACTTATACTTGCATCATAATTCAATAAACAACCCAATACTGAATCACTGAAACCCTGTCATCAAGAACACAGAACCCAAACCAGAGCCCAGAACTCTGCACCAACCACCAGAATCAGCAGCAACCTGAAATATCAAATCTTATTATGCATACGCTACTTCACTGTACCAAAACCGCGTGTATATGCGCTTTCACCAAAGGCAACCCGCGTGCAGATCTAGAAATAGTTTCTTATGCCTTCGCTGTCAGATCCGACCCTTTCCAAGCATCCCGAATAGATAAACAGTAATACCAGATCTTCTCACTTCGTCAGACACACCTCACTTACCTCTTTGCCTAATGATCTTCTCCTTATATAGCCTTAGGCCCTTCACAATACCATGAGCCAAAACCATAGCAACACAATACCATCAACTTCAAAACTAGGGATCGACACGCCCGTCGAGACACTATGGTCCGAAACCATAGGCACAACTTCCAAGGACTAACTGCCACGGACCAAAGGTACTTTTCCACATACACGCGCTTTTAATGAAGCCAACCTGCGTGTACACGCGACTTGGGCTTAACGAACCGGCGTGTATGAATTTTCTTGCCATGCTGTACTAAGATCTGTCCTCTGATTAAGTTGTCATCACCTGTACCAACTTCTGAGCACCTGTACCAACCTCTGAGTGAGTTGCCATCAAGGACAACACTTGAATCATAATGCCAACATTTGCTTCTACCCACTTAGTAACATAATCAGTACAAACCAGTATATACTTCTTTTGCTTTGATGGTGGATTAATTGGTCCAACGAAATCTAGAGCCCATTTCTCAAAGGGTTCGATGCATACCTGAGGCTGTAGAGGCATTTCATTTGAAGGAGTTGGTTTCCCAACTCTTTGGCAGTTGTCACACCTTTTAACATACTGCTTTGCATCTTTAAAGAGAGAAGGCCAATAATATCCTAGAGAAAGGATTTTATAGGCTGTCTTCTTGTCAGCAAAGTGCCCGCCGCATGGTTCATCATGACATGCCTTAAGGATGTCAGGCATTTCATCTTCCCGAACACATCTTCTGATTATACAGTCTGGCCCTGTTTTGAACGATTCATTAGAAATCCAAGAATAATGTGAACTCTCCCGAATGATTTTCCTTTTTTCATTAGGAAATAAGTGTAGAGGTAGCTTCCCTATAACTAGATAATTGGCCATATCTGCATACCAAGGAGTCTTGGTAGTCACTACAAACAAGTATTCATCTGGAAACTTATCTTCTACTGGAGAATCTTCATTAGTGTTTTGGATTCTAGACAAGAAATCAGCTACTGTGTTTTGCTTTCCAGGTCTATCTAACACAGTAATGTTAAATTCTTGCAAAAGTAAAATCCATCTTGTAACTCTACCATTAGTGACAGGTTTGTTCATTAAATATCTTATGGCAGAGTGATCAGTATGGACAAAGGTTTCATAGCCGGTTATGTAGTGTCTAAACTTATTAATCGCATGTACCACAGCTAAGAACTCTTTTTCTGTAACAGTATAATTTAACTCAGTGGGAGTCAAATTTTTACTGGTGTAATAAATGGCATAAGGGATCAAATCCTTTTGTCCCAAAACAGCTCCTAGAGCTGTATCTGAAGCATCAGTGGAAATGTGGAAAGGGAGTTTCCAATTTGGCCCCCTTAAGATGGGTGCTTCAGATATTCTAGTCTTTAGGGCTTCAAAAGCAGATTGACACTCAGGATCCCATTTGAACTCACAGTCCTTAGTAAGCAATTTGAAAAGAGGAGATGCTATTTTAGTGAAGTTTTCAATAAATCTTCTGTAATACCCAGTAAACCCAAGAAAACTTCTAACATCCTTCTGGCAATTTGGAATAGGTAACTTAGAGATGACTTCTACTTTAGATCTATCAACCTTAATCCCATCTCCTGAAATATGATGTCCTAAAACAATCCCTTCAGTAAACATCATAAAACATTTTTCATGACTTAAAGAAAGATTTGTTTCCTTACATCTTACCAGTACTTTTTCCAAATTTTCCAAAGCTTCTTCAAATGTATTACCATAAACTGTGAAATCGTCCATATAAACCTCTACACAATCATGAATTAGGTTTGAAAAGATTCCTAGTACAGCCCTTTGAAATGTAGCAGGTGCATTGCATAATCCAAAAGGAAGTACTCGGTAGGCAAAAGTTCCCCAAGGACAAGTAAATGTGGTTTTGTCTTGATCTTCAGGTGCTACCTGAATTTGGTTATACCCACTAAACCCATCCAAGAATGAGAAATACATTTTACCTGCTAAAGTATCTAGTACCTGATCAATAAAAGGTAGAGGAAAATGATCCTTTAAGGTTACCTTGTTCAATTCTCGATAATCAATGCAAACTCTCCATTTACCATTCTTTTTAGGCACTATAACCAAGGGAGAAACCCATTGGCTATCTGAAATGGGGTAAATGAAGTTTACCTTGAGAAATTTCTGAAGTTCTTCTTTCACGATTTCCCTAAGGTTTGGATTCATCCGTCTTTGTGGTTGCCTAATAGGTCTGCTATTTTCTTCAATGTAGATGTGATGAATACAAGTCTTAGGATCAATTCCTTTCATGTCAGTGTATTCCCATGCAAATGCTGTAGAATGATTTTGCAAAAGTTTGGTTAGCTCTTCTTGTTGTGATCTTTCCAAGTTTTTGTTAATGTTCAAAGTTTTTCCTAGAAGGATTTCAATTGTAGAACTACCAAACTCTTCCATTGAGAAGAGAGACATCTGTCTAGAGGAGAGATATTCAATGTCTGCATCTATCTGGAAATGTGCAGAGTCATATTCTAAAGATACTTCAAAATTTTCTAAAGTATTTAGAATTTGACTGTCCTCACTAATCTCAGAGATGGTCAAAACAGGTTGTATAGTATCTTCATCCTCTACCCATTCATCTTCTCCTATTTCTGTTATAGCTTTTGCTGGGGGATACAAGTTCAATTTCTTGGTGGAATTACCATCTGATATATACATGTCCCCAGACCTGCAACTGATGAAAGCATCAGCTGTTGCTAGCCAAGGTCTTCCTAAGATAAGAGGATGTCCTCCTAGATTGTTCTTGGGAGTTAAAATCATAAAATCAACTGGATATTCAACGGGGGATTAGCAAACAATTTGACCCGGGTTCGATCCCCGGCAACGGCGCCAAAATGTTTAGTCAATTTAGTATTCCTAAATTGCTATTATTAATTGTCAACCCGGGGCTCGTAAGCTGATGAAGTGAAGGTGTACTATATGTACTTAAGCAACCTCTTAGAGCTTTTTGTCGTTTGGGGGGTGTTATTTATGGTTAACTTATCTTCCTAAGATGGAGTGATGATTATAGACAGATGAGTGAAAGTGTGTGTAAAGTGAGTTCTAAATGAGTGAGAGTGTGTGATTGGTGATTTCTAATTATTTGCTGAATTTGTAAAGGAAAAGAACTTGAAAGAAATGAATAACTTGAAATGACTTGAAAGCAAATGGCCACATTCTAACGGCATTAGTCACTACTCATATTGCTGCAAATAAAAGAAATAAGAAAATCACTTCAAGGACTGATGATAATGGTTATCTCTTCCTAACTCCCTGCTTCTACCACATAGTACTGTGTAAAACACGATTAGGAAGTAGCTAAAGACAAATCCAAGAATTGATAAAAACTCTAAATGAAAAATTATAACACTACTATGCCTTTTCCATCATGCTGCTTCCTACATACATGATTATGTGTAACCAGTGGAAAAAGAATTAGTGCTACAAGCCAAAACTACTTCAAAACAAGCTGCAATTCATTAGTGTTCTGTTCTCCTAAAGATAAATAATTCATGATAAAGAGACCATAAATTAGTGAGCATACAACTTGTAAAACTAAATTAAAAACTAATCTAGAAAACAGAGTAAAAAGGGCAGCATTATGAATAAGACAACTGCAACTACCATTAGATATTAAAGCAAATACAACACACTCAATCCTGGGTTAAAACCTGCAAAGAAACAAATCTGATCAGTGAAAATAAAGGCTGCAGCAATGAAAAGAAATCAAGTTGTACATAACTCAAGAAAAGGAAATGCTGAATGTGAAATAAGGAAATTGCAGAAGTATAAACATAAAATACTTATACAAGGGCAGTCATGAACGGGGGCCCTCCATCCATACAACCCACAGAAAACTCAGATGCTTTAAAACTTCAAAACAACACTGTTTCCATTACTCCATATGCAGAAATACACAGTCAAGAGTGCTAGAACAGCACTATAAAAACAGAGTTTAAAAATGTGCTAAAATTCTCACAAGTTCATAAACTACAGCAGCTAAAAAGTTAAAAATAAGCGTACGCAAACGCAAGTATTTATAGGCATCTGCAAGATGGCCTAATGCGTACAGCTAAAAACAGAAAATCAATTGATTGTCATGCGTAATAAAGGTGCAGTTAACACGTCATATGCTTCGTGGTTGAGCTGGAGGTCCTGGTCGTTATGTGCAATGAATCCATAGTTGGATTATGTCCCCCACAGCTTGCAAAACACAGACAAGTCACCGTTTCTACCGACGTGACCCAACAGCTTACGCATCAACGTTAAGCTGCCTTTATTTGACCATAACTTGACCCTCGTTGACCGGAGGTACAGATGACATGGCTGGCTGAACCGATGGCACAGGAACCTCGAGCACATTTATTCCAACATGCCCATGTGGCTCGTTTTGCAAAATGGCACGTGGAACCTTGAGATTAACAAAAAGGCTGCGGAATCATCAGATGGCTGCGGAATCGCTGAATGGCTCCGGAATTGCCAGACAGCTGCGGAATCTCTGCAAATATGTCAAAATCTAAACAAAACAGTCACACATTAGCAAAGCTCACTTGATCATGCTTAATGACATCTAATGTAATGATCTGGGTGGAAAATGAGGCAAAAGAGAGAGGAAAGTGATGAAAACAGTAGGTAATGATGGATGATGAGGTGTAAGTTAGAGGCTCTACACCAATAAAACTTCAATAGCTTTTGATCATGCAACATGGATCTGACCGCTTCCATAATGGTTTTATTCTGCCAAACCATTTTGTTGTGGATTGTATGTCACAGTGGTTTATTTATTTATTCTGGTGTCTTTGCAAAGGTCATTAAAATTATTAGAAGTGAACTCACCCCCATTATCAGATCTGAAATATTTGATCAGCTTTCCACTTTGATTTTCAGTGAGAGCCTTGAAATCTCTTAACATGTCAAATGCTTCCCGTTTCTTTTTCAAAAAGAATATCCATGTCTTGCGAGAAAAATCAACAGCAAAATTCATGAAATACAAGTAGCCACCATGATAAGTAATAGGCATAGTTCCACATAAATCAAAATGTATGAGCTAAAGTACTTGACTAGTTTTTGTTCTTCTTGAAGGGAATGGTCCTTTTATATGCTTTCCACTTGCACATCCTTGAAAAACTCCTTAATTATCCGTTCTGACCTCATGCATTCCATAAATAATCTTCCTTACATGAGGTAAGGCCTTGTAGTATAGGTGATCAAATATTTTGTGACATAACTCACACTGAATATTGATATCATGGACCAGTGCATGAATGTGTTTACCATTGACTTGGTAAATCCCTTCACATGTTAGAACATTTCCATTAATAAAAGAAATTTTCTTTCCTTTATCTTTTAGAGTAGATATAGATACAAGATTCTTTTTCAAACTAGGCACATACAAAACTTCTTGTAGACAAATAGTTTTTCCATCATCTAAATGAAATGAAACTGAACCATAATCGTTAACTTGGATAGTATAATTATCTCCAAGCATAATAGTCTCCCTCTCAACTAGATTAGAGAGTGTTTCTTTGTAACCATTAAAATGTTTGGAAGCACCACTATCAACTAACTAGCTATCAAATGAATCTATAGAAGAAGAATTGAAAAGAGCAGAAATAAGAAAATATTCTAATTGAGTTTATGTTGAATTATTTCTATATTTTGGATTTCTTGTTTTCCTAGGATACCCTTTACTTTGATTTTCATAAGAGTCTTTTCTATAATTAGATTTGTTTTTGAATCTAGGTGTTCTTCTTCTTTCTTTATAGTCACAGGCAAAGTGACCATGCTTTTGACAATTAAAACATCAAACTTTTGATATGTCTAGATTCCCTTTATTTGATTTGAAAGAAAATTTATTTTTATTACCTTTCTTTCTCTTGTCATAGGTTGTAAAAGTAGTAGGTTCTCCTTCTTCATGATGTGAAATTCTCTCTCTAGAGATCATTCTGGCCTCTTCTTGGATACACTTTCCCAAGAGCTCATCAAATGTGGGAATAGTGTTGATGTTGTTGATGGTGGTGATAAAATTCTTCCAAACAGGAGAAAGGCCTTCAAGCGCAATCAACACCATTTCTTTATCGGGTACAACTTCACCAATTGTTTACAGTTGATTTCTGATTTTAGTCATTCTCAGGAAGTATATTTGAACCAACTCTCCTCTATTCATCTTGATTCCCTTCACCTAATTCTTCAAATCTAAAAGTTCTATGCAAAAATTTTAAAAAATTATTTGCAGAAAACTAAAAGTTCTATGCATAAAACTAAATGTACTTGCAAAAAATTGCAAAAAATTGAATGTACTTTGCAAAAAAAACTGAATGGAACTAAATATTTTTAGAAGAAAGTTGAATTTACTTTGTAGAAAACTGAATGAACTTTGCATAAAGTTGAATATATTGTGCAGAAAATTGAATGTACTTTGCAGAAGATTGAATGTTCTATGTTCTTACAATTACTTAGAATGCAAATTTCTTCTTCACAACTTTTCATATCAACAATTGTAGATAGAACATTAACTTAAGGATCATATGAAGACAACCAAGCACAAATATGAGACACTAATAGTTAGCTCCAATGACCAGGGAAAAACCCACAAGCAGAAAACCCAAATGATTCTTCTTCTATTTGATTTATTCAATTGTTCAGCAATGTATAGGGAGAGAGAGAATGAGAATGAATAAATTCATCAATGTCTGATCAACTTGCAGCGGAAATTTTCTTGTTGTTTGCTTGAATATCTCCTCATTCTCTTGATCATATATTGTCCTTCACACTTGCTCCAGCTCTTCCCTTGCTCTTATTATTCACTTGCTCTCACACTTCTCTTGCACACACTCAACACTAGCTCTCCTTCTTTGCAATGAACATGTTACATCAACTCTCACTTTCTCTTGCTTAAATAGCTGAGAAATGAGAGGAGTTACAAAATGAATTCATGCCTTGATCCAATAATAGGTGAATCAAATTCCATGAGGGAGGAATTACATGAGGAGAGGTGTAACTCACCCCAAGAATTAAGAAAGAGGTACACATGTCTTGAGGAGTTACAATTCAAATAAAGGAGAGAGAGAGTTACACTTAGACATGAGATAATATTAGGTAAGAGTTACAAATCGAATTGAATGAGGGAGTTACAAGTGCATTTAATGAGGAGGTTACACTATTTCCTTACATTAAATTAGTGGGGGAGAGTTACATTCTCTTAAGTGTGGAGTTACTATTTTATTTCAAGAGAGAGGTTCAATTTCACAAGTAGGAGATTCTCAATTTAATTTACTTATTTCATGAGAGAATTCGTTTTTATTAATCCATTAAAGGTGAATGACTTTGGACTATTTTATAAATAATAATACTAGTAAGGATAAAAATATTAATTCTTGACTTGTATAATCATGATTCATTTGATTTTAAAATGGATTCCATATGTTGAGATCATCCTTGATCAGTTAGACATGAATTTCTATTTTTGGAAAGTCACTTCCAAATTGAAATGTGACTTACTATTTTTCGAAAGTCACTTCCAAATTAAGATGTGACCTACTATTTTTGGAAAATCATATTAAAATTTTCAGAACTGAAATTTTATTATAAGAGGTTCAAATAGAATTGAAAGATATGACTTCTTCTAGGAGAAATTTATTCATCCCTGAGCTATCAAATTTTAACACATAATTACAAAAAACCATAAAAATTAACTAAGTTTTTTTTGTTGTACTTCAAATGTCTCCTTCTAGCCCACGTGCTTAGGAGCCACTAAGGTTTGAACACAAACCACCTTACTAAGGAAACCCTTTCTCAACCAGTTCTTCCACTAGGACCCCACAAATTAACTAAGATTTTTAATCACAAAGATTTACATCCATTTTAATATAGATATTATTAATTTGTAAATGGGCTTTGTTACAATACCATGGCTAATATCATATCTTATCAATACCATATTCCCAAGAAACCATTAACTCACTTCATATTATATTTGTTCATATGACCTTTTCTCTAATTAATCAACTTAATTAAAAGAATGAAATTAATTAATTACTTTAAAATAAATCTCAAAAATTGTTACTATCCACTTAATAATTAAAAATAATTAGATATCATTTTTTGGGATTCAACTGTGTTTACTAAGTCATTCATCTATGACCATTTCCATGAGAGGTAGTTGTAACTGACTAATTTCTCATGATTTTTGAATAGTTCACTTAGCACTCATTGCATCGGGTGATGCTCACAAAGGTGAGGAAGTGGGATTGAAACTAGTGAAATGAACCACATAGTGTCAATCATCACTTCCAAGCCTTGCACCCGGTAACCAGGACTTCCCGAGAGGTCACCCATCCCAGATCGCTTCTGGGTCAAGCGGGCTTAAGTGTGGGGTTTTCCCCACAATCAAGCCCACTTAGCTTGCTATCCCATTTACAAAACCTTAGCAAGTATTGTGCCTCATGAACCATTCAAGTAGAGTTCTCTTCACTCTTTTGAATTTAAGTATTGAGGGGTTTTCACAATGCATTACATTAGATATCATTTCTTGGGATTCAACTGCGTTAAGTCATTCATCTATGACCATTTCCATGAGAGGCAGTCGTAACTGACTAATTTCTCATGATTTTTGGATAGTTCACTTAGCACTTATTACATCCGGTAATGCTCACTGGGATGAAGAAGTGGGATTGAAACTAGTGAAATGAATCACATAGGATCAATCATCACTTTTGGGGCTTGTACCCGGTAACTAGGACTTCCCGGGAGGTCACCCATCCCAGATCGCCTATGGGAAAAACCACCCTAGGAAAATAAATGTTTAACTGGGAGAGAGCAAAATACCATCAATCTTACCTTTTACCTGATATCAAAGAAAAAGCAACCAACATATCCTCAAATTTCCTGCAGAGTACCATTGTGTACGACTTGATTGAATCCAAAGTCCAAATCAACAAGACTGCTGAGGGTATGGAGGAGCTCAAAGGGTGTTTCAGATCTGACTCTCACCCTCTCATAATTCTTAATGATGTGGATCATATTCACCAGCTAGATGTAATACTTTTCCTGATGAAGGACGCACTCAACTTAAGTAGCTTGATTTTAGTTACTTATCGTAATGAGGATGTTCTTACAAGCTTTGGGATTGTAGAAATATCTATTTACAAGCTAAAAGGGCTTAATCCACAACACTCCTAAGAACTCTTCTCTTGGCATGCCTTCCACTGCCCTCAACCTCCTACTGCACAATTTCAACGACTGGTTAGAAAATTTTTGGTTGTCTGCCAAGGATTTTTGTTATCTCTTGAGGTAATTAGTGTGCTTCTTCATGGAAAAGATAATTTGAAGTATTAGAAAGCCCAATTGTACAAAATTTGTAAAATTCTTCCTGGAGATATACAAGGCATACTTAAAATTAGCTATGATGGTCTGGATCCAGAGGAAAAGGAAATATTCTTAGATATTGCCCATCTCTTTACTACATAAATGGGAAAAGGAGGATTTAACATATAAATATGTAGAGATAGGGATACTACCAAAAGAATATGGGACGGATTCGGTTGGAACGAATGGCTAGGTCTTCGAAACCAACAAAACAAGTGTCTCGTGGATGTTGTGGAGGACTCTTCTGGAAAGGATTTAAAGTATTTAAGAATGCATGACCACGTAAGAGATCTAGGCAGATATCTGGTACAGAAAAAATCTCTCGGCGGACATCGGCTTTGGTGACCAACTGAAAACCCTCTTCATAATTTGTCTCACTAATCACCTATATGTATTTCAAACTTTACATTCAAAACACTATCTTTTTGTCAAATTTGTGTATGTTATGTTTTGAATAATTCTTAAATTTCATGAGGATTTATAATGGTTTAAGACAACAATTTAGGTTTGTGGGCTTGTGTGCATTGAAGGGAGTCGTTTGGTGAAGCCTAGGCATGACAACAAAAAGCATCGTCGATTGTTATGCCAAAACCCCATGGAGCTGGGAAATCGTTCCATTAGTATGAGCAGGTTGGAGTTGCTTATTACTCTAGGTGATCGTTTGAAAGACATATTGAGAAGGGTGCAGTCAACAAAATATCTCATATGGTTCCATTACCATCGTTTTCCCTTTTCTTCCCGAATTCACTAGATTCGAATGGAAAGGTTAAGTGTTTTAAATGTGGAGGGTCAGAAATTGAGAAGACTGTGGGGAGAGTGTAATTTTTAGGTACAATGTCATTTATGTTTACTACTGGTAATGTAAAAATGCCTTGTGAATTTTTGGTCTGGTAGGGGGTTATCAATATTTGTGGAGCTATAACTCCATTAATGTACTGACACTCATTAATGTACTAGCACAATATATGATAGACATTAGATTTAACTGAGTACAAAATCCAATGAGTGACATATACTGCCCAATACATTAAAAGAACTATCGCTCCACATATTAGTTGCTCTAATAACCATTCACATGACATAGCATAGTTACAAAGCAAACACCTAGATGGTTGAGGCAATTGCAACTTAGTGCTCCTCTTTTAAAGTTTCCAAAGTCCATAGGGAAACTAATGTACATTGAGAAGATTGTCGTGCGACATTTCGAAGATGCTCCAGTTGTTGAGTTACCTCTAAAAGTGGCGCTGAAAATTTTTCCGGAGGAATTTTTTCATCTATAGCGCTTGCAACACTAGGAGTTAAGTTCTTGGTCGAAAATGGTGTCTTTGCTCGAGTCCTTTGGAAACTTGAGCCTCCAACATCTTGAATTGGAATACTGCTAAAAATTGTAGAAGCTTCCAGGTTCCTTTGGGGACTTAATACAACTTAAACATCTCAATTTGGATGGGTGCATAAGTTTGACCATGTCCAACAAAACTCTCAGAAATATCACCACACTTCAATTTATAGATATGAGTGGTTGTACCAAAATTGAAGTCTTTCCTCCTTAAGTCGCACATCAATGGTACTTGTCACAATTACTTTTAGAGAGTACATGCATAGCATAATTTCCGAGTGCCATTGCTGATCTAAGAGCTTTGGAAATTCTGGCGATAGGAGGCCCTCTGCTAGATATGTTTCCGACTTGGTTCATTTGTCTAAGGAGAATGAAAGAATTGGTGATCAGTAAGATGTTGTGGGATTCGAAAAAATGAAATGTTTACTGGATTCTATTGGAAAATTAACTCAGTTAGAAGTTAAGCGTGCTTGAGCTAGAGGCGATCTGGGATGGGTGACCTCCCAGGAAGTCCTAGTTACTGAGTGAAATCCCCAGAAGTGATGATTGACGCTATGTGATTCATTCACTAGTTTCAATCCCATTTCTTCCCCTTTGTAAGCATTACCCGATGCAATGAGTGCTAAGTGAACTAGTAAAAAATCATGAGAAATTAGTCAGTTACAACTACCTCTCACAGAAATGGTCATAGATGAATGACTTGCGTTTGAACTATTCAAAAATCATGAGAAATTGGTCAGTTACAACTACTCCTCATGGAAATGATCATAGATGAATGACTGACTTAATGCAGTTGAATTTCAAAAAATGATATCTAATATAATGCACTGCTACAACTATCTCTCATGGAAATGATCATAGATAAATGACTTACTTAATGTAGTTGAATTTCAAAAACTCGTATCTAATATAATGCACTATAAAAACCCTTCAATACCTTAAGAAAATAAAAAAAAATTAAATTATATTTCAAAACATGATTAAGTTATATATTTTCATGAAATTCAATTTTTTTTTAATTTATATAAAATAAAACTTTTGATATTCGTATATGTCATTAACGTCAATGAAGTAATGCTGACGACACCTTCCGCCACAAATGCATTGAATGTTTGGTTTCGAGTGATAATGATTTAAAGTTTCACCTAATGGCTGGCACAAGCATTGACTTTCTTGATGCCTGACCTAGAAAGTCCTTCTCGACGTTGAAAAAGTATGCTCGGCCAAACTTAGTCATTTCATGGAAAATGCTATTTCCAACCCCATAGCCTCATTAATGCGAGGCTACATGTGCAGGAGATAGCCACCTCGCGTTTAGATAATAAAAAAAAAACGGCGTAGTACCCACCTCGCGTGTTATAAACTCCTATCTCTTGTGCATGTAGCCCCGCATTAATGAGGCTATGGGGTTGGAAATAGGAATTGCCGTCATTTCATATGATGTGAGACAATTCTGATATTTGACACTCCAAAAACACGGGGAAAGACTTTTTGAATCCATATTTTCATTAAAAATTATTTAAACATATTATTTATTATAATTTTAGGTTTTTTTATTATTTACTATATTTTTAAATTGGATTTTTTATTTGATTGATAAATAACAATTTATAACATCAAAAATAAATTTGAAGCCATCATCGTGGCAAAGAATCATCTAATTCATTAAAGACCGATAAATTCCTTCACATAAAAATAAAGTTTAAAACAAGGAATCGTTTGCAATACTTTCTAAACTCATTTCCTTAGATTCAATGTTGTGTTAGCTAGGGGAATTAAACGTTTTTAATTAACTCGAACCGTTTCGGGAATTTGTTACCTACTTTTATGGAAGTCTATGAATGGTAACAAATGTTCTCCGAAGGGTCGGAAACAATTTTGGAAGTAAATTAATATTGAAGTGTGGTATTGGTATAAAAAAAAAATTATATTATTGATTTTTATTGTATTAATATAGTATTATTTTTTAATATATATATATATATATATATATGTATATATATATATATATATATATAATTAATAGTTTTTTATTGACTAATGTTTTTTAATATTTATTTATAAAAAATTTAAAATTATGAAAAATTGAATCAATATATTGTAAATATTTGGAGGGAAAGTCGTGAGTAAAGAAGAATTATAGATATTAGAAATATAAAAGAAGGAATTTAGTAAAAATAAAAGATATTTATTAGAAAATTAGATTTGGGGTGGGTTCAACGAAAAGATCTTAGGAAAATTTTACCAATATTTATTGAAATTAAAAATATGGAATACAATTATACAAATTAATTAAATGGAGATTAGTAAAATATTTATGAATGTTAAAATTTCACTATTTTGTAAATATTCATATATTTACTAACATAAATGAATAAGATTTAATTTTAGAATTTTTAAAGTAACTTGAAATTAATACTTATTAATATAAAAAATAATCTGAATATTATACAACAATTCTAAGCTACATATTTGTGCATAGTTAACTCCTAATTAGTTGTAAATTAGTTGTAAATTATATTTAAAGTATATCATTTTCTTGATATATTTTAATCTAAATTATTTTTATCTTTTATCTTTTAATATATAATAGGAATGTCTTGTGAGAGTACAAGTTTGGTTAAAGTATCCTGGGAAATTTCAAATTAGGAAGATAAATTATATATATTAAAAAATAACTTACTAGTTTGGTTAAAGTATGGTGGGAAATTTCAAATTAGGAAAATAAATTATATGTATTAATTTTTATTTTTTTTAAGATTATCATGTATCAAGAAAATGATAATTTGGAATTAAATTTATATTGTATTATTTTTTAATTATTGGATTTAAATTTGATTATGATTATGCAATTTGAATTGAAACTTATATTATACTATTTTCTATTCATTAAATTTCAAATAAAATATAATTAATCTTACTATATAAATTAAATGGTTGGTAAATTTTTATAGGCATCAATTTATGATAAGCATTAAAACACTTATTTCATGGTATATTTCATATTTGCTAAAGAAAACAACAAACAAACAAAGAAACAATAATAACTTAGACAACCATATAAATTAAATAGCTAGCAAACACAAATAGCCATCAATTCCATAATAAGCATCCAAACATTTATTACATTATGCATCTCACGTTACTAATATTAAAAAAAATCATAAAAACTAACTAAATCAGAACTTTATTTTAAATTATTATTATTATTATTAAAAAATTTAATATATGTAAGTTAAACATATACATTTTAAAAAACATGGAATGAGATTCTTAATAATGGAGATTTAATAGACTTTACAATACCATGAGCTAATACTATGGATTATGAATACCACATGCCCAAAAAACCATAACTCCATCTATTATTTGTTCATATGACATTTTTCTTTTATTAGTCAATATAATTAAATGGATTAAAATAGGATAACAAATTTGGAGATAATTTTTTACCACTTATGTATATTTTAAAATATTACATAAAAGTTGAATCTCTATCGTCTACCAAATAATTAACAATAATTAAATTAAAATTTTAAAAACTTATCAACATAAATATTATTATTTAATATTATATTTAGGAAAAAAACTCCACAGCCACTATTTTTGGGAACCAAAAAAATATACAAAGATTCACATGTTTATCAATTACTAATCGAGAAGACAGCGCAGAGTAATACATTACTAAAGGGCTAACTACTCATTCTGCGACATTGTGGCCAATTAGGGAATCAAGCAGGGCAATTGAAATAAAGGGAAGGTGAAGTGGGTATAATACACCTCGTCTGGTTCATCTAAATTCGATTTTCAAAGTTGATTATAAAAATGAGGTTATCGTATTTCCTTTTTCTGCAGTAGAACAAAACTTGATTTATAGATTGTTTTTGTATTTTATTTTTCAAGATGTTACAAATATATAAAAAAAAATTTGAGTTGATAAGTTAAATGTAAAAAATTATTAAGTGAAAAATAATTTAATATAGATTTTAATTAAAATATTTTAATATTTTAATTTGATGTAAGATTAAATTAATGTTTATAATTTGGAAGAATTTATGGTTAACATTTTGAAATTAAAATTTGGATACGGATTTTGAAATATTGATAAGAAATTCTTACTATGGAAATTAATACAATCAATAAAAAAATTTATGGTTAAAACATTTCAATAATATGTGTTTGAAGGAGGTATAATTCTTTTAATATTCAATATAGAGTTAATACATGATAATAAATGCATTTAATAGTTAAAACATGTAACATGTTTTTTATCTAAAAAATTACTTAATAATAAAGAATATATGTTTCCTTTTAAAAAAAAATATTAATTTAAAAATAAACAAATCATTAAATAAAAATAAATCTCTTATATTACAATTTTTTTTAAATAAATCTAATTTATATTTATCTATAATTAATTATAATTATAAATTTAAACAAAAAAAATTACCATTCAAATATTTTTAATCCCTCCTCGTGCAAAAAGCCAAAATGATTTTATGTTCGAAATATTTTTCAAATTAATTCAAACAACTACTATTCTCCATTTTAATCATTCAGGACAAAAATGTCATAATTAAGGTTAACAAAGCTAAAATGAGTTTACGTTGATAATAAATTTTAAATTAATTAAACAATTGTTATTCTCCTTTTTTATTCATTCAATTCGGGACGCAGACATACCATAACTAAAAACAATTTTATAGTAAATGTTCTTTTGTTATCAAAATCGATATTTTGTTAAACTTCTATAAGAGCATCTTTTATTAAGCTTGTGAATATATTTTGATAAATGTTGTGAAATCATTTCCTTACAATTCTTTTTGGTGGGGAATCACAATGTTTAAGGCACGAAATTTTTTAGTCAATTATTTTATATAATATAAAAATATAAGATTAAAGCTATAATTAATATACACGAGTTAATTCAACAAATCAAAAACAGGCTAGAAAACAAAAAATTAAATAAATTTATTTAAAAAAAATAAATATATAAAATTATTTAAATATCTAAAAATAATAATATTTAATACATATTGGACCTTGAACATTTTTTTTAGTATATATTGATATGAACATTAACCAGTAAAATATTCAATAACATTAACCAAACCTAATTAGATTAACTTATTTTAATTATTTACCAAAATATTCAATAACATTAACTAAACCTAATTAAATGAACTCATTCCAATTATTTACTAATTTAAGGTCAAAACGATAAAAACACTACAACTCACATATTATTGAGTAAAAATTATTAAAAATTTTAGAAACCAAATTTCCCTACCGAAAATGAATCAAACCTAATAACTTCTTGTCATCATTCTTCACACATAATGATATGAGATAGTTTTTATTCCCCAGGGGTGGCTCCCTGCACCCTTAACCCTTTCTGTCACACCCCCAATTCTTTTTTCGTAAATTGCCCAACGTGCGGCATCGGCCAAACAACAACTTTTTCATTTGTTAACATGTTTCTCGAACTATACCAAACATTCATCTCATTAACCATTTTAAACATTTAATGTCCGGAATAACATTAAATAAACTTTCAACAACAGAGAACATAATCCAATATAGGCAAATAATAATTATGTTATTAATTCTATTTTTACATTAACTGGGAGGAAGCCTCAACCGGCATTTACAATTTTACACAGTTTGGCTATTGTGCAGCTTAGCCCTAGGCCGCTGCACTGTTCAGCCTCACCCACGATTTCACCGATTCGTTTCCACTGTTCAGCTTGGGCGCTTCTACCTGCAAGTCTGTGTCACCTGTTTCAACCTCGAGCACACCTTCCTTCTGCACCTCGCACTGTCCGTTTTCCGTCGCAGCACGCCTACTGCTCACTGCAATTGCCATGTCAACCTACGAGCGCCCACACCCTGGGCCGCCCTGCCGCAAACCATCACACAGAACTTCACACCCAGCGGGCACCCTTGCCCTGGGTCGCCTTGCCCGCGGGTCTCACACCCGAAACTCTGCACTAATTGTTTTGCCCGTCATGCGAGTGCATCCCAACTTGCCCTTGTAACCTCCGACCGGTTTTAGACTTTTCTTCGTGGAATGGCTTGCACTTCTTGTCTCCCTTCCAACTTCGCCTCCAGATATATATATGCTTGACCCGCCAGGGTAGGGGCTTCGACCAATGGTCAAGTCGACCCACCTTGGGTGTCTTTGCATATTTCTCATGTTGGCTCGGGGGTAGAGCACCCGCACCTGGAATGCCCACCCATATATACTCCGCGGGTGCATCAACACTTCGCCATTTTTTCCATTTCTCACGACTTCGCGTTTTGTGCCCTTCGCTCGTGTCCGCCAGCTCGTCACCCTCGTTCGAGCGCGCGCACAGCTCGCTGAGTCGCTCACCCAACTCACCGCCGCTTGTCGTGTGCCCATCACCCGTTCCATTGTTTTCTCGGTTAAATGCGCCCAGTGGATGCCCGTTTCGCCTAAACGCCGCAATGCATCATGAGCATTACATCATTCCCCACCTAAGGTTATTGCTGTCCTCGGCAATCCGGCTATCCTTCGTAACCTTCGGTCATACTTTGCAATCTTATGCTTCCATTTCCATAGTGATTCCTCTGTTGCCCAACTATCTTCATCCAGTTCATCCTTCCATCTAATGAGAAATTCTCGTCTCATGTTGCTCTCCAACCTTGTTGTTCGAAGATCCAAAATCTTCTCTAACACAAGATTTGGTTTGTCAACAATCAGAGCTCGCCCCCTTGGTGGCTATACTTTGTCTGGATGCTCTACATCAAGTCAACACTTCTTCAATTGACTAATATGGAAAACAGGATGTCTCATATGCATGTGGCGCGAAATTTCCAGCTCATAGGAAACTTCCCCCACTCGCTTCTTCAATTGTAATGGTCCTTCATATCTCCTTGTCAAAGATCTCGTAGTTCCCTTAGGTGGTTGAAACCAATATTCGATGATCCTGAGAAAAACCATATCTCCCACACTGAAGTGTAAATCCCGCATGTTCTTACCTGCCCATTTCTTCATCCACCTTGCAGCTTTGTGCAAGCGCAACCATGCTAACTCCAAGGTCTCATCCTAAGCCTTCATGAACTTCTTCGCACGAGGACTCCTCAAGAAACCTCCTATCACTACGGTGCGCGGAGCAACTGGCATCTACCCATTCACCAGCTCGAATGGTTTATACCCAGTCGTAGAACTCTTTTGTATGTTGTAGCTGAACTGAGCTACATCCAAGAGTTCAGGCCAATTCTTCTGATCAACCATCACATAATGCCTCAAGTAGTTCTCTAGCAATGTGTTGATTTGCTTAATCTACCCATATGTCTGTGGATGGTAACTCGAACTCATCAACAATTCTGTCCCAACTAGCTTGAACATTGTGGTCCAAAATCTACTTGTAAATCGCGAATCTCGGTCCGACACAATGCTCAACAGAATTCACCAATACTTCACTATGTTCTTGAAGAACTCTGCAGTCTTCTCGACTGCACAAGGTATCTTTGTTGGAACAAAGACAACATACTTGGAAAAACAATCAACCACAACCATGATCCCATTATACCCTTGTACCTGTGGTAACTGAGTGATGAAGTCCATTGAGGCACTCATCCATGGTCTCTCTGGAATCGGTAAAGGCTGCAACATACCTCCTTACCTCTGAGTATCAGATTTGTCCTACTGACAAATAATGCACATATGTACATACTCCGCGACATCCTCCCTCATCTTTTCCCAAAAGAATCCTCTCTCCAATAATGCCAAAGAACGACACTACCCTGGGTGGCCAGCCCACAGAGAATCGTGGAATTCCTTCAAAAGGTGCCTCCTAAGCCTAGATGACTTTGGAACATAAAGTCGTTTCCAAAGAACAAGAGTCCATCTCGGAGAAAAAACTTCCATGTCTTCCCCTCCTTTATCTGCTTCACTATATTTTGCACCTGGGTATCAGTCTCAATGCTTTCCTTGAGCTTATTTTGCATCTCTTCTGTCATTTGTACTCGACTCCTACTTTGTGTTGCCTGGTCTTCCTCCCCCTCCAATGCTGCTAGCTGCCCCTTCCTACTAAGGGCATCTGCAACCACATTGAGTCTACCTGGACGGTACTCAATAGTCATGTTGAACTCTGCCAAGAAATCCTGCCAACGAACCTGCTTCGCTAACAGCTTTGGTTGTGATGCAAAATAACTTGCTATAGCGTTGTTAGTCTTAATAACAAAAGGCTTCCCAATCAGGTAATGCCTCCATACCTGCAAACAGTGGATGATTGTAGTCATCTCCTTCTCATCGACCGGATACCTCCGTTCTTTATCTTGCAACTTCTGACTCTCGTACACCATCGGATGCCCATCCTGCATAAGAACCCCTCCTATGGAAAAATCTGAAGCATTTGTGTGTACCTCAAATGGTCGCTTGAAGCCCGACAACTTCACTATCGGTGCTGAAACCATCCTCTTCTTCAAATCATCAAATGCCATCGGACATTTATCCGTCCAACTCCATTGTTTGTCCTTCTTCAAAAGGTCTGTTAATGATGATGTTACCTTGGAATACCCATCTACAAACTTTCGTTGCTAGTTGGTCATGCCCAAAAACACCCTCATATCATGGACATTCTTCGGTTCAACCTAATCCTCAATCGCCTTCACCTAGTTCGGCTCCATTTGTATGTACCCTTGACCCACGATGTGTCCAAGGAACAGAATCTCGATCTGGGCAAACACACACTTCGAATTTTTCAAGTAGAATTGACTCTTCTTCAGCGCCTCAAACACCAAAGCCAAGTGCCTCTTATGATCCTCCATGTTATCACTATACACCACGATGTTGTCCAAGTACACTACTACGAACGAATCCAAGTCTGGGCATAGTACATCAGTCATCAAAGTGAAAAATGTGGTAGGAGCATTGCACAACCCGAATGGAATAACAAGGAATTCAAAGCTTCCATACCTTGTTACGATCGCGGTCTTCCTCTCATCTCCTTCCATTATTCGCACCTGATAATAGCCATGCCTCAAGTCCAGCTTGGAAAACACTCGAGCTTTCGCAAGCTTGTCGAAGCAATCTGCAGCTAATGGCAAAGGATACATGTTCTTTATCGTCTGCTTGTTGACAACACGATAATCATAGCACATCTATAGCTTATTCGTATATTTCTTCCACTGGAACGATACTAGAGCTCCATAGGGGGACCTTGAAGGCCGAATGAAACCTGCATCAGTTAACTCCTTTAACTGTCATTTCAATTCTTCCAACTCAAGTCCTGACAACCGATAAGGAGCTTTAGCTGGAGGTTGTTTCCCTGGCTCAAGCTCAATGCTATGGTCCATCGCACGCCTTGGTGGAAGTTTCTTTGGTAGCTCATCGGGCATCAAATTTGCATACTTGGCCAGCACCTCAGAAATCTCAGCTGGAACAGGCGTCCCCACTCCATCATCGCCATCGACTTCTCTGATAACTGTCGCATATGTCTCCACATCTGACTCCCACATAGCCTTCTCCAAACTCAGTGCAGAAACATGTTGCACCTTGACTTCCTTCCTTTGCTTATGAGTAGGCAAAGTCCAAGTCTGTGATCCTCCAATCAGCATAACCTCATTGCAGAAGGGGACAATAATTGCTCTATTTCCCTTCAAGAAATCCTGCCCCAATATCATGTCAAAATCGTTCATCTCCATCACCATGAAGTCCAACTGACCTTGCCAGTCTTTGATCTGCATAGGCACTTCGTGTGCCAAACCCGCCACTCTAGCTCTTGAGTTCACTGCCTTGACCTCCACATCCGATGGGAAAATCATCAGCCCAACTTCTTTTGCTAGTCGTGTCATCATGAAGTTATGTGTGGCCCTTGTGTCCACCAGTGCTTGAATGGTCTTGCCATGAACCACCAAGTCTACGAAACCCAGACTATGAATCCATGATTTCTTTTCCATAACTTCAGACTGCATACATACCTGGTCTCTGCAATTTCCTCTGATACCATCTGTCACGCCCCCAATTCTTTTTTTACGAATTGCCCAACGTGCGGCATCGGCCAAACACCCAACTTTTTCATTTGCTAACATGTTTCCTGGACTATGCCAAACATTCATCTCATTAACCAGTTTAAACATTTAATGTGTGGAATAACATTAAATAATCATTCAACAGTAGAGAACACAATCCAATATATGCAAATAAGAATTATGTTATTAATTCTATTTCTACATTAACCAGGAGGAATCCTCAACCGACGTTTACAATTTTACACGGTTCAGCTATCGTGTAGCTCGGCCCTGGGCTATTACACCGTTCAGCCTCACCCACGAGTTCACCGACTCATTTCCACCGTTTAGCTTGGGCGCTTCTACCCGCGGGTCCGTGTCACTTGTTTTAACCTCGAGCACACCTGCCTGGCGCACCTCGCACCGTCCGCTATCCATCGTTGCATGCCTACTTCCCAGTGCAACCACCATGTTAACCTGCGACGCCCACACACTGGATTGCCCTGCCGAAACCGTCGCACAAAACTTCACACCTAGCAGGCGCCCTTGCCCTGGGTCGCCTTGCTCGTGGGTCTCACACCCGAAACTTTGCGCTAATTGTTTTTCCTGTCATGCAGGCACATCCTGACTCGTCCTTGGAACCTCTGACTAGTTTCAGACTTGTCTTCGTGAAATGGCTTGCACTTCTTGTCTCCATTCCAACTTCACCTCCACATAAATATATGCTTGACCCATCGGGGTAGGGGCTTCGGCCAATGGTCAAGCCGACCCACCTTGGGTGTCTTCGCATATTTCTCACGTTAGCTCGGGGGTAGGGCACCTGCACCCGAGACCGCCCACTCGTATATACTCCATGGGTGCATCAACACTTAGCCATTTTTTCCATTTCTCATGACTTCGTGTTTTCTACCCTCCGCTCATATCCGCCAGCTCGTCGCCCTCATCCGAGCACACTCCCAGCTCGTCGAGTTGCTCACCCAGCACACCGAGTCGCTCACCCAGCTCACCGCCACTCATTCCATTGTTTTCTCGATTAAACGCACCCGTCTGTTTCGCTCAAACGCCACAATGCCTCATGGGCGTTATACTCTCCCTCCCACCCGGCTTGAGATTTCAACCAATGACATGATAGGGCCTTTTTACTTCTTAGCAACCTCATATTTCTTTGTAGGTATAAGGAAGGTGGCTCATTTATTCCATGCCACTTAGACTCAAGTGAGAAAAACAAATTTGTTTGGATTAAATCATACCCATTTAGAATTCCCCTTATTTCATTATTTTTTTGTCATTTATTTTTATTGTTTTTATAGAAACCATAACTTTTATTATGAATAATTTAATTTTTTTATTTAAATTACTTTGATTTTTTTTTTTCCTTTTTCTTTTGCTTATTGTTTATTTATACATTAATTTTTGCATAATAAAACATAATGCTAATATAAAGCACTATATTGAATAATGGCACATCATAATTATTATAATAGAATATAGTGTTACAATAATAGCACCATATTATATAATTACACATCATATATATATATATTTTTGTGGATGGGAAATAAAGATTAATATAAACGTTTTTTTTTTTCATTTATTATGTGTGATATTTTTCTAAAGTATATTTGAAGATGGAAATGAAAGAATTTACTAGTTTTATTATTGGTGTTTCAGTGTGTCTCTTATGGTAAGAGATGACAGTATTCATTGTTTCTTTGAAAAAAAATCACAAGCTACCAATTTCCATTAATGGCATATCTTTGGGCTATTTAATTATATAATCAATAAGTTCACTCAAAGTACTAAAAAAACTATAATTTTAAATATTAATTTAAAAAAATATATAAAATTATAGTTTTGTAAAATAATAAAAAAAATACTTTTTCGAATCTCAAATATAAAGAATTTAAAATCAATATGTTTTTTTGGAATTTAATGGCTTTTTATGAAAATTCATTTTTTCTAAATAACTTATCACATTCAAAATTTTATTTCCTATAAATATTGATAAATAAAAAAGTCAAAAATTATATATATCTTTAAAAAAACTACAATAATTTGTTTATACTACAATAATTTTACAAAATAATATATATATATATATATATATATATATATATATATATATATATATATATATAATTGCACAATAATTTTATTTACAAATAAAATTTTTTTAACATAACTCAAAGCATATAAAAATATAGCTTCCTTCACACTACATCACATTTTTATTTTGAAGCGTGACAAGAATCCTAAGCATAATTTAAAGCATATCAAGCATTTAAATACTTTAAACAACACAATGAAATATTCACTGAGTTGCCGAACTTTAAAAAATAAATAAAAACATATTCTTGTACTGGATATCCTTTATGTGTTCTAAACGTTGTCCATCGAATCATCACTTAAGAATTCGAAAGGTCGTCACCACTTAGATCTTCATCACTTAGATCCGTCCCCCGTTGTCACGCCCCCAAGCCGGCGGTAGTCTTTCAACCGCTCTTAGCGAGGTGCGGCACCACCGAACACTTTCTTTTCACCAATACTTATGTTCGTGGACTACCCCTAATTCACTTTCTCTTACTTAGTTTGTGTTTCATAACCAAGTATTATTATGTTTAGCCTTTATACCAATGAACACCCATACTCATTCATTATCAACAACAATTATAAATGAAGAAGACAATTGCACAGTATAAAGGGAGGGGCAACTCCCTGTAATATGAGTCTGCCCGAATCAATATATTATATAATCTTCACTTTTACAATGTACAAGCTAAATCTTGGGAAACCCCAAATTTATACTTAGTCAATTTTACAATCAAGGCAAACCTCCGTTCACCTTCGTGCACACCTTGCACGATGGGCGGGCGTTCACCCGAGCCACCAAAACACCCACGCCAAGTATTGGCACAAACGGGCACTTGCATGACCATCGTGCACGCCTCAACCGATCACCGGGCACACCTTGCCCAACGTCTTCACCCAACTCCAAGTACGATTCCAACCGTGCGGCTAAACAATACTTAACGCATGAGATATGCACTTTCCTTCTTGTCCCTTCTGCGCACTAGGAACTACGCACTACTTGTGCGAAGTTGTGATCGAATTATTGATGGTTGAATGCTCCAAAACGTATCACAATATATAATCATCGTAAATGTGGGTGGGGCTGCCTAGCCGACCATCCAATCTTCGTTTACACACCCTTCTCCAACGTTTAAACGTCCAAATTCAAGTCGTCTTGCCAATCATGTAAGTCGGCCCTCAAGTCCATCGTTCCACGCTTCAATCGGTTGTATAAACTCCCATCGCAAATCATATCATTTGTCGTATCATCACAAACTGTCACAAGTATCGTCGCACATAACTCGCCCTTTCGTCTCATTTCCGTGTGCCTCGACTCGTCGGTCCACCTGCGTGCGCCCGCCGTGTGCTTCAGCTTGTCGATTCGCCTGTGCCTGTCGTGCACCACAACTCGTCACTCACCCGCACCCGCGCCCGGCGTGCGCCTCAACTCGCCATTCGCCCTCACTCGTGCCCGGCGTGTGCCTCGACTCGTCGCTCACCCGCACCCGCGCCCGTCGCATAACTGTGCCCGCGCCCGGTCCGCCCGGCGCCCAACCGCATCACACACTCGAGGACTTTACATCCTCCTCCACCTGAAATCATTGTCGTCCTCAACAACATATCATCCTGGTAGCCATCCACCAAGATCATCAATATCCATGATGTCAACTCCTCCACATACTGCAATCATCCCTGCAACATATGTAGAACCATTGTCTCCACCATGTCTCGCCTTAGCAACCATCTGTTACCAAGATCACTATACCAAGGTATACACCTCATCGGTATGTCATACATCAGAGATTATCTCAATCCATGACCATCGATCACCCTGTCACAATCTCCACATGCTGCTCTCGACCATGGAAGGCTGGCCCCTCCATCCAAGCTACATGCCCACTACAACATCTCATGTCGACCTCATCATGTGTCATCATGTGGACTGCTGCCATGATACTCCAAAAAATGCTAACACATCTCTGCACATTGTTAACCCCCATGTTTGAACTAGTTGGGTAGCTAATCCAACCGTCACGCCCAAACCATGAGAATGTACATCCTCATGCCATCACCAGTCGTTTCTTAGAACATCCTGTCACATCCTCAACTCGATCAAGAATCCATCTCCATATAAGTGTAAGCCATGCTCAGGTCCATGAAGTAGTCCTCATCTCATCTGCAACATGTTGTCCATGATGTTTGGTGTCAATGTGCTACATGAAATCAGCCACATCTATCCCAACATCATCCATATGTGTATCTCCTCCATATGAAGAGACCATCTCATCAAACCGACTCTCGATGTGCCACATCTAGGTCCATGAAGCAACCTTCATCATATCTACAATGTGCCATCCCTCAAGTCTGTCATAGAAACAAGTATACACCTGTCTCATCTATCCATGTGCTGCCCATGATCATAGATCAATCAGCTCCCATGTGTCAAAAGTAGTTGAGTCTCGGCTCAACCCATGCCCAAGTGTTGCCACCAAGGCATCATCATCATCGTAACTCCATCACTCCAAAGTGTCTCATATCGATCCTCCACATCAAGTCACTCTTCCAAGCCACACCCATGCATGTACTTGAAAGTATGCACCTGCATCAAAGTCCCTGACCTTAGCTCCTCAATGCATCAGATCCTCCAAGTCCACCATATATGAAGTCTCCCAAAAGTCACAACAATCTCATGTCATCATGAGCTCCATAAACCATCCCCAACCAACACCTCAACAAGCATACAAGTCTCGGCCCAAAGGTCTCTACAAGATGCCTCAGCTCTCCATGTAGTAGGAATGCTCCATAGTCTGCTCATAACTCCATCCAAGTCCATGGCCTCGTTGTACAAGAGTGCACAACCTCTCCATCGGCTCGTAAGAAAAACATCTCCATGTCACATCAGCAAATCCATCTGCACAACATCCTTGCCTTGGCACTCCTCATTGGATGCCCATAAGTGACGCCTCTACAAGAGTTCCGGCACAATGTCCCTGCATAAGACTGCCATGCTCCATGTCTCCAACTTGATGTGCACGACTAAGTTGTCCATGTAGTCCAACCAAGTAGACTCATCACAACAATCAGTCATCCTCATCCAGTCTGCAATCTTCGGCCTAGTGAACTCGGTCACCCAACCATATCATCATCATCACATCACGAGTCCCTTCCATCATGGCTCCTCCACTGAAGGTTCCACCAAGAGTTTCTCTTGGTCTCGGCCATGAGAAGTCCACCCAATCATCATCGAATGTGTGCCCTTCAATCTGTCCATGAGTCATGCCGGGCACTTAGCCAAAGCAGCGAGAGCATGACCCAAACCTCCACAACAATCATCATGTTCCTCCCTTGTCACGGTTCTCAGCACTTCTCATCATAAGGTCACAAACAACCCCAACAAGTCCTGCAACAATCAACAATCCTTGCTTCTCCATACAAGGTCTCATCATAGACATCCATGGTAAGATGCTCCCTTGCATCGGCAAACTGGCTTTGCCCTTCCCTGCATACGGTCCATCTACCAAATGCTCAAGTGAAACACAAGTATCAATACTACTTACATCATCATCATCATGAGGCTCCTCCATGTGAGTATCCTCATCCATCCATGTCTGAAAATTACACGATCCTGGTCCAACTTGATCAATCTCAAGTTCATCCTCCATCGTTGTCACATCTGCAACATCCTCAATCATCACGGCTTCCTCTTCTCTATCAACACAATCTGCAACTTCATCTTGCTCCATTGTCCAACCAAGTTGAAGAAGTTCGTCTTCAACATTATTTTCCAAGACTTCAAGTTCCTTTTGAATCCGGGGTTCTCTTCTTTTATCTGCTTCAACCTGTATAAGGTAAGAAAGAGCTTCCCTTCGCATTCTCCCAAACCTGCCATGCCTTGTCATTCAGCTTGGCCCAAGCACTAAGCTTCACCCCTGCTAAACCTGTTTCACCATTCACCAACTTCACCAAGTTCCCTGCAACCATGAACCGGCCCTTGTTCCACTTGTATGTGAAACTAGGTTCCTTCACCTGCAAGTACCTGCTTCCACTGTCATCAACTGTCAAGTGCATCCACACCTGCACTTTGTCACGAGCAACCCTGCTCTAACACCAGCTCCAACCGAGCTCTGATACCAACTATCATGAGAGTGCAGTGGGATCAGCTCTTCATCGTCAACCCGATCAGCTTCTTGATCATCAGCTCTGATACCAATTCACAATAGTGTAGTGGGATCAGCACTTCATCGTCAATCCGGTCATCAGCCAGGCTCTGATACCAACTGCCACGCCCCCAAGCCGACGGTAGTCTTTCAACCGCTCTTGGCGAGGTGCGGCACCACCGAACACTTTCTTTTCACCAATACTTATGTTCGTGGACTATGCCTAATTCACTTTCTCTTACTTAGTTTGTGTTTCGCAACCAAGTATTATTATGTTTAGCCTTCATACCAATGAACACCCATACTCATTCATTATCAACAACAATTATAAACGAAGAATACAATTGCACAATATAAAGGGAGGGGCAACTCCTTGTAATATGAGTCTGCCCGAATCAATGTATTATATAATATTCACTTTTACAATGTACAAGCTAAATCTTGGGAAACCCCAAATTTATACTTAGTCAATTTTACAATCAAGGAAAACCTCCATTCACCTTCGTGCACACCTTACACGATGGGCAGGCGCTCACCCAAGCCACGAAAACACCCACGCCAAGTCTTGGCACAAACGGGCACTTGCACGACCGTCGTGCACGCCTCAACCGATCACCGGGCACACCTTGCCCAACGTCTTCACCCAACTCCAAGTACGATTCCAACCGTGCGGCTAAACAATACTTAGCGCATGAGATATGTGCTTTCCTTCTTGTCCCTTCTGTGCACTAGGAACTGCGCACTACTTGTGCAAAGTTGTGATCGAATGGTTGATGGTTGAATGCTCCAAAACGCATCACAATATATAGTCATCATAAATGTGGGTGGGGCTGCCTAGCCGACCACCCAATCTTCATTTACACACCCTTCTCCAACGTTTAAAAGTCCAACTTCAAGTCGGCCTTCCCATCATGTAAGTCGGCCCTCAAGTCCATCGTTCCACGCTTCAATCGGTTGTATAAACTCCCATTGCAAATCAGATCGTTTGTCGTATCGTCACAAACTGTCGTAAGTATCGTCACATATAACTTGCCCTTTCGTCGCATTTCCGTGTGCCTCGACTCGTTGGTCCACCCGCGCATGCCCGCTGTGTGCTTCAGCGCGTCGGTTCACCCACGCTCGCGCCTGTTGTGCGCCAAAACTCGTAGCTCGCCCACACCCACGCCCGACATGCGCCTCAACTCGCCGTTAGCTCGCACCCACGCCCGGCGTGCGCCTTGACTCGTCGCTCGCCCGCACCCGCACCCGTCGCACAAACATGCCTGCGCCCGTCCGCCCGGCGCCCAACCGCATCGCACACCTGAGGACCTTACACCCGTCGTTGGCGCAAATGCTCGAGTACTTCCTCACCCCATCGCAGATTGGGACAGTTAGAAACAGTAAGCTTCCTCATCCACAACATCAGATGTTCGATCCCTGCAAGTACTTCTAACGCATGACAGAGTGACACATTTAGCTCTCGAAGTTTTGTCAGCGGTTTCTAGCCTAGTATGTGTCTGACCCCACATTTACAAAGGATCAACCTCTCCAAAGACATCAACGTTGCAAGACCAGAAAGCTCCTCCATTTTTGGACAATTTGTAATCTCCGACGTTTGAAGTTTTGCAATGCAACAAAGCCCTGCAATATTTTCCAGCTGAAGACAATGCCTCAAGGCTATTTCAACGAGTGAACTTGGCAATGTACCAACCTTGCTAGGAGTCAACTATTGCTGATGTGAAGACGTTTAAGGTTGGTACAAACACCTTTACCAAATTCCACCTTCGATATCCTTGTCGACTCTAGGAATAAGTGTTTAAGGCCAAGCATACACACACTCGAATATCTCTTTCCCTTCCCACTCTGTTGAATGGTAGTTCTCTTAACAGACCGTGGGTTACATGTAACATTACGAGATTGTTCAGCGCCATGATCGAGGGAGGTAAGAATTCGACAGTTGTCCCAACAATAACCAACTTTTCCAACTGAGATCATTTTCCAATAGAATTCGGCAAACATTTCAATTTTTTCGAATCCCACAACGTATTACTGATCACCAATTCCTTCATACTCCCTAGGCAACCGAACCAAGCCAACAACATATCCAGGGAAGGGCCTCCGATCGCCAGAATTTCCAAAGCTCTTAGATCTGCAATGGCACTTGGCAATTTCTGCTATGCTTGTACCCTCTAAAAGTAATTGTGACAAGTATTGAATTCTACTATGCTTGTTACCCTCTAAAAGTAATTGTGACAAGTACCGTTGATGTGCGACTTGAGGAGGAAGGACTTCAAGTTTGGTACAGCCACTCATATCTATAAATTGAAGTGTGGTGATATTTCCAAGAGTCTTGCTGAATATTGTCAAACTTCTGCACCCATTCAAACCGAGATGTTTAAGTTGTATTAAGTTCCCCAAGGAGCCTGGAAGCTTGTGCAATTTTGAGAAGTATTCCAAGTCAAGATGTTGGAGGTTTTTAAGTTTCCAAAGGACTCAGGTAAAGGCACCATTTTCGAGCAACTTAACTCAAGTGTTGCAAGCAGATGACAAAATTCCTCCGACAAAATTTTCAGCGGCACTTTTAGAGGCAGTTCAATAACTGGAGCATTTTCGAAAGGGCGCACGACAATCTTCTCAAGGTACTTTAGCTGCCCTATGGACTTGCAACTGCCTCAACCGTCTAGGTTCCTGCATTGTAAATATGCCACGTCATGTTTATATGGTTATGAGGGTACCTAATATTTGTGTAGTTATAGATAGCATTGGATTTTGTACCCCATTAAATCTAATAAGTGTCATATATTGTGCTAGTACATTAATGAATACCAATATATTAAAGGAATTATAACTCCACATAAATTGATAACCGGTTAAACCAAAACATTCACAAAGCATTTTTACATTAACTGTAGAAAGAAAAAGACAATGTACCTCAAAATTATGGTTTCCCCACAGTGTTCTCACTTTCTCAATTTTTGCCCCTCGAAATTTAAAACACTTAACCTTTCCATCAGAATCTAGTGAAGTAGGGAAGCAAAGGGAAAACAATGGCAATGGAGCCATATGAGATATTCGGGTGACTGCACCCTTCTCAATATGTCCTTCAAATGATCACCGAGAGTGATAAGCAACTCCAACCTGCTCATACCAATGGAACGATTTCCTAGCTCCACGGGGTTTTCACCTAACGATTGGCGAAACTCGTTGTTGTTATGCCTAGGCTCCACCAAACGGCTCCCTTTAACGCACACAAGCCCACGCACCTAAATTGTTTTCTTAAACAGTGAGAAATATTGGTGAAGTTTAAGAATTACTCAAAACATAACGTACACAAATTTGATAACAAGACAGTGTTTTGAATGTAAATCTTGAAATACATATAGGTGATTGGTCAGAACGATTATGAAGGGGATTCTCAGTTGGTCTCCAAAGACGATGTCCACGGATAGGCTCTTTCTCTACGAGATATGTCCACTGATAGATTCTTTCTCTGCAAGATATCTGCCAAGATCTCTTACGTGGTCAGGCATTCTTAAATACTTTAAATCATTTACAAAAGAGTCCTCCACAACGTCCACGAGACCTCTGTTTTGGATGTTCCGAAGACCTAGCCATTCGTTCCAGCCAGATCTGTCCCATATTCTTATGGCGGTATCCTTATCTCTACATATTTCTATGTTAAATCCTCCTTTTCTCGTTTCTCCAGTAAAGAAACACACAATATCTAACAATATTTCCTTCTCCTCTAGATCGAGACCATCATAGCTTATTTTAAGTATGCTTTGTAAATCTCTAGGAATAATTTTAGAAATTTTGTGTAGTTGGGCTTTCCAATACTTCAAATTATCTTTTCCATGAAGAAGCGTGCCAATTACCTGAAGAGATAACGCCAATCCTTGGCAGACATCCAAAAAATTTCTGACCAGTGGTTCAAATTGAGCAGTAGGAGGTTGAGGACGGTGGAAGGCATGCCAGCAAAAGAGTTCTTGGGAGTGTTGTGGATTGAGCCCTTTTAGCTTGTAAATAGATGTTTCTACAATCCCAAAGTCCATAAGTCAATTTTTCTCTCTAAAAACCAAGAACTTTCCTTTCGAAGGCTTAGTAAGAATGCCAACTATCTGATCATCATTGGAGATGTGATGGAGCTTCATTACTCCTCTCTACACCATATCCCAAATATAGTGATACTTAATCTCAATATGCTTGGACTTGTCATGAAACACAGGATTTTCTGCAAGACAAATCCCGCTTTTATTATCACAATATATAACTGTTGTGACTGAAACTTCCTCAAATAGTTCCCCAAAAATATTTCTGAGTCTAATTTCCTCACAGCTAACCATGCTAGCAACAATGTACTTAGGTTCACCTGTACTCAGTGCAACATACTTCTGCTTTCAACTAATCCAGGAGATCATAGCAAATCCAAAGCTAAATAAGCACCTATAAGTGCTCTTTCTATCAACAAAGTTACCTGCCCAATCAATGTCAGTAAATCCACGAAGTCTTACATTTTTAGCAGTATATTTCAGTCCTAGTTTTATAGTTCCATGCAAGTATCTGAGTACGCATTTTGTAGAAATTCAGTGGGCATGAGAGGGATCAATCATATGTTGACTTAAAGTATTAACAACAAAGTGTATATAAGGCCTAGTGTTTACCAAAAACATCAAAACACCAATGAGCTACCTATACTCTGTGGGATTTGCTAGACTAGGTCATGTGCTTTGTCACATAATTTATTAAAGTTCATTTCCATAGGACTATGCATGGACTTACATTTTACCATAACAAATCTTTCAAGAAGCTTAACAAAATATTTTCCTTGAGAAAGATAAATTTCACCAGGTCTTTGTTAGACCTCTAGACCTAGAAAGTAATGCATCAAACCAAGGTCTTTCATTTCAAATTCAGATGCTAATCCCCTCTTACACTGGAGGATAAGAGGTTCTCCTCCTGTCAAGAATAAATCATCAACATACAATACCAAAATCAAAGGTATACCTTGCACTATCTTGAAGTAGATGTTTGGTTCCACACTACTTCTTGTGAAACCAAGCTTTATCAGGTAGCTATCAATGCAAGCATACCACGCTCTTGTAACTTGCTTCAACCCATATAAGGATTTCTTTAGTCTGCATACATGAGTTTCCTTGTCATGCTCTTCAAAGCCTCATGGTTGTTCCACAAATACCTCTTTCTCGTGCAAGCCATGCAAGAAAGCAGTTTTCAGACCCATTTAGTGAAGAGATCCCTAGCTAGCGATTAAGGGAAAAACAGAGCGAAAAGTAGTATATCGAGCTACAGGTGCAAAATTTTCATCATAATGTATTCCCTCTTTTTGAGGTAAACCTCTAGCTACAAATATAGCCTTATATTTTTCAATACTACCATCTGCACCATGTTTAATCTTAAACAACCATTTAGAAGTGACAACATATTTACCTTGAGGTCTAGGAACCACTTCCGAGACATCATTCTGGATAATGGACTTGTATTCTTCAATCATGGCAGCTTTCTAGACTTTTTCTTTTGCAACTTCTTCAAGGGTGCATGGTTCTGCCTGAATGATGTTACTCATGGTAACAACATACCCTTTAAACCGACTTGGCTTCTTACTTTATATGAATGTTTCTCTTGGGGAAACATAGTGTTCAACATCTTGCAAGGTATCTTGCAACCATACTAGTCTCTTTCTAGTAGGTGGATCATGTGGTGGAGGATTTAGAGGGTCCATGAAACCCATTGGATTATAAACAATCTCATTCTCAGGTTCCAATTTAAACTCAGATACAACCTCTTTTTCATTAACAACTTCTGTTTCAACAATGACAGGAGGAGAAGAGTCTCTTGCTTTTCTAAGAGTTGCTTCATCATCAAATGTTACGTCTCTGCTAAACTTTATATTTCTTTGACCAGGCACCTAAATTATATAAGCTTTTTCATTATCATAAATATCAACAAATGTACCTTTCTTACTTGAAGCTTCTAGCTTGTTCCTTTTCTCTTTTGGCACATGGAAGTATACAGGACAACCAACAATTCTCAAATGACTCACCTCAATCCTTTTACCAGTGAATACTTCTTCAGGAGTCTTATTTTTTAAGGCCTAATGAAGAGTTATGTTTTTCACATAAACAACAGTGTTTGTAGCTATTCCCCACAAAAAAATCGGTATCTTTTGATTATGCAACATGGCTCCGATCACTTCCATAATGGTTCTATTCTTGCTCTCAACCACACCATTTTGTTGTGGATTATATGTCACATTGGTTTATGTATTTATTCTAGTGTCTTTTCAAAGATCATTAAAATCATTAGAAATGAACTCACCCCTATTATCAGATCTGAAATCTTTGATCAACTTTCGAGTTTGATTTTCAATCAGAGCCTTGAAATCTATGAACATGTCAAATGCTTCCCCTTTCTTTTTAAAAAAGAAAATCCATGTCTTGCGAGAAAAATCAACAACAAAAATCATGAAATATAAGTAGCCACCAAGATAAGTAACAGGCATAGTTCCACATAAATCAAAATGTATGAGCTAAAGTACTTGACTTGTTTTTGTTCTTCTTGAAGGGAATGATCCTTTTATATGCTTTCCACTTGCACATCCTTGAATGATCCATTCTGATCTTAGACATTCTATAAATCATCTTCCTTACATGAGGTAAGGCCTTGTAGTGTAGGTCAACAAATATTTTGTGCCATAACTCACACTGAATATCGATATCATGGACTAGTGCATAAATGGGTTTACCATTGACTTTGTAAATCCCTTCACATATTGATCCAAGAGTGAAGGTTTTTCTCATACTTGAGTTCAAAGGTTAGGTTATAACCTTTCCATTAATAAAAGAAACTTTCATTCCTTTATCTTCTAGAGAAGATATAGATACAAGATTCTTTTTCAAACCAGGTACATACAAAACTTCTTGTGGAAAAATAGATTTTCTTTCATCTAAATGAAATGAAACTAAATGATAACCTTAAACTTGGAGAGTATAATTATCTCCAAGCATAACATTTAAAATAGTCTGCCTCTCAACTAGATTAGAGAGTGCTTTTTTGTAACTAGTAAATGTTTGGAAGTAGCACTATCAACTAACCAACTATCAAATGAATATGCAGAAGAAGAACTGAAAAGAGCATAAACAAGAAAATATTCTAATTGAGTTTGTGTTGCATTATTTCTATATTTTGTATTTTTGTTTTCTTAGGATTCCCTTTACTTTGATTTTCATAAGTGCCTTTTCTATAATTAGATTTGTTTATGAATCTAGGTGTTCTTCTTCTCTCTTTATAGTCATGAGCAAAGTGACCATGCTTTTAACAATTAAAACATCAAAATTTTGACATGTCTAGATTCTCTTTATTTGATTTTAAAGCAAATTTATTTTTATTATCTTTCTTTCTCTTGTCATAAGTTGTAAAAGTAGTAGGTTCTCCTTCTTCATGATGTGAAATTCTCCCTCTGGAGATCATTTTGGCCTCCTCTTGGATACACTTTCCCATGATCTTGGAAAATGTGGGAAAAGTGTTGATGTTGCTGATGGTGGTGATAAAAGTCTCCCAAACAAGAGAAAGGTCTCAAAACGAAATCAAAACCATTTATTTACTGGGTACAACTTCACCAATTGTTAGCAGTTGCTTCCTGATTTTGGTCATTCTCAGGAAGTATATTTGAACCATCTCTCCTCCAGTCATTTTGATGCCCTTCACCTAATTCTTCAAGATAATAATCTAAAAGTTCTATGCAAAATTTTTAAAAATTGTTTGCAGAAACTTGAAAGTTATATGCAGAAAACTGAATGTACTTGCAAAAATTTGAATGTACTTTGCAAAAAACTGAATGGAACTGAATGTACTTAGTAGAAAGTGGAATGTACTTTTTAGAAAATTGAATGTACTTTGCAGAAACTTGAATATACTTTGCAAAAAACTAAATGTACTTTGTAGAAAATTGAATGTTCTATGTTGTTACAATTACTTAGAATGTAAATTTCTTCGTCACAACTTTTCAAATCAAGAATTATAGATAGAACATTAACTTAAGGATAATATGAAGACAACCAAGCACAAATATGAGACACAAAGAGTTAGGTCCAATGACAAGGACAAAACCCACAAGGGGAAAAACCAAATTATTCTTCTTCTATTAGATTTATTCAATTGTTCAACAATGTATAGAGAGAGAGAGAATGAGAATGAATAAAGTCATCAATGTATGATCAATTTGCAACTGAAATGTTCTTGTTGTTTTCTTGAATATAACCTCATTCTCTTGATCATATATTGTCCTTCATACTTGCTCCAACTCTTCTCTTACTCTTACCTCACACTTCTCTCGCACACTCTCAACACTAGCTTTGCTTCTTCATAATGAACATGCTACATCAACTCTCGTTTGCTCTTGCTTAAATAGATGAGAAATGAGAAGAGTTACAAAATGAATTCACGCCTTGAGCCAATAATAGGAGAATCAAATTCCATGAGGGAGGAATTACTTGAGGAGAAATGTAACTCGTTCCAAGGATGGAGAAAAAGGTACACATGTCTTGAGGAGTTACAATTCGAATAAAGGAGAGAGAGAGAGAGTTAAACTTAGACATGAGATAATATTAGGTAAGAGTTACAAATCGAATTGAATGAGGGAGTTACAAGTGCATTTAATGAGGAGTTACACTTTTGCCATACATTGAAATAGTGAGGGAGAGTTACATTCTCTTAAGTGTGGAGTTACTATTTTATTTCAAGAGAGAGGTTTAATTTGCCAAATAAGAGATTCTCAATTTAATTTACTTATTTCATGAGAGAATTCATTTTTATTAATCCATTAAAGGTGAATGAATTTAGACTATTTTATAAATAATAGTACCATATAATAATAATACTAGTAAGGACAAAAATATTAATTCTTGACTTGTATAATCATGATTGATTTGATTTTAAAATGGATTTCGTATGTCAAGATCATCCTTGACCATTTAGAAATGAATTTCTATTTTTGGAAAGTCATTTCCAAATTGAAATGTGACCTACTATTTTTGGAAAGCCAATTACAAATTAAGATGTGACTTACTATTTTTGGAAAATCACATTAGAATTGTCAGAAATGCAATTTTATTATAGGTGGTTCAAACAGAATTGAAAGATATGATTTCTTCTAGGAGAGATATGATTTCTTCTAGAAGAAATTTATTCATCCGTGAGCTATAAAATTTTAGCATATAATTAAAAAAAATCATAAAAATTAAGTAAGCTTTTTTTGTAAGTCAAATGTCTCCTTCTATCCCACGTGCTTAGGAACATGCTGAGGTTTAAACACAAACCACCTTACTAGGGAAACCCTTTCTCAACCAGTTGTGCCACTAGGACCCCACAAATTAACTAAGATTCTTAATCATAAAGATTTACCTCCATTTTAATATAGATATTCTTAATTTGTAAATTGACTTTCTTGCAATATCATGGCTAATATCATATCTTATCAATACCATATGCCCAACAAACCATTAACTTACTTCATATTATATTTGTTCATATGAATTTTTCTTTAATTAATCAATTTAATTAAAAGAATTAAAAAAAATTACTTGAAAAAAAATTTCAAAAAAATTTGCTATCCACTTAATAATTAAAAATAAGTAGATATCATTTTTTGGGATCCAACTGCATTAGTTAAGTCATTAATCTATGACCATTTCCATGAGAGGTAGTCATAACTGAGTAATTTCTCATGATTTTTGAATAGTTCACTTAGCACTCATTGCATCGAGTGATGCTCACAGGGGTGAAGAAGTGGGATTAAAACTAGTAAAATGAATCACATAGCATCAATCATCACTTCTGAGGCTTGCACTTGGTAACCACGACTTCCCGAGAGATCACCCATCCCAGATCACCTCTGGCTCAAGAACGCTTATCTGTGGACTTTTCCCCATAATCAAGCCCACTTAGCTTGCTACCCCATTTGCAAAACCTTAGCAAGTATTGTGCCTCATGAACCATTCAAATAGAGTTCCCTTCACTCTTTTGAATTTAAGTATTGTGGGGTTTTCACAGTGCATTATATTAGATATCATTTTTTGGGATTCAATTGTGTTAAGTCATTCATCTATGGCCATTTCCATGAGAGGTAGTCATAACTAATTTCTCATGATTTTTGAATAATTCACTTAGCACTCATTACGTCGAGTGATGCTCATAGGGATGAAGAAGTGGGTTTGAAACTAGTGAAATGAATCACATAGCGTCAATAGTCACTTTTGAGGCTTGCACCCTGTAACCAGGACTTCTTGGGAGGTCACCCATCCCAAATTGCCTCTGGGAAAAACCACCCTAGCAAAAGAAATGTTTAACCGGGAGAGATCAAAATACTATCAATCCTACTTTTTACCTAATATCAAAGAAAAAACAACGAGTAAATCTTTAAATTTCCTGCATAGTACCACTGTGTATGACTTGATTGGATCCAAAGTCCAAATCATCAACACTGCTGAGGCTATGGAGGAGCTCAAAAGGCGTTTCAAATTCGACTCTCACGCTCTCATAATTCTTAGTGATGTTGATCATATTCATCTCTTCAGGTAATTGGCACGCTTCTTCATGGAAAAGATAATTTGAAGTATTGGAAAGCTCAATTGCACAAAATTTGTAAAATTCTCCATGGAGATATACAAGGCATACTCAAAATTAGCTGTGATGGTCTGGATCCAGAGGAGAAGGAAATATTCTTAGATATTTCCCATTTCTTTACGAGAGAAATGGGAAAAGGAGGATTTAGAATAGAAATATGTAGATATAGGAACATTGCCATAAAAATGTGGGATAGATCTGGCTAGAATGGATGGCTAGGTCTTCGAAACCTCCAAAATAGGTGTCTCGTGCACGTTGTGGAGTACTCTTTTGGAAATGATTTAAAGTATTTAGGAATGAATGATCACGTAAGAGATCTAGGCAGATATGTGGTACTGAAAAAACCTCTCGGCGAACATCGACTTTGGCAACCAACTGAAAACTCTCTTCATAATCTGTTTGACCAATCACCTGTATGTATTTCAAACTTTACATTCAAAACATTGTCTTTTTATCAAATTTGTGTATGTTATGTTTTGAATAATTCTTAAACTTCGCAAGGATTTATAACGGTTTAAGACAACAATTTAGGTGTGTGGGATTGTGTGCATTGAAGGGAGTCATTTGGTGAAGCCTAGGCGTGACAACAAAAAGATTTGTCGATCGTTAGGCCAAAACCCCGTGGAGTTGGGAAATTGTTCCATTAGTATGAGCAGGTTGGAGCTACTTATTACTCTGGGTGATCGTTTGAAAGACATATTGAGAAGAGTGTAGTTAGCAAAATATCTCATATGGCTCCATTGCCATTATTTTCCCTTTGCTTCCCTATTTCACTAGATTCGAATGGAAAGGTTAAGTGTTTTAAATGTGGAGGGGTGGAAATTGAGTATATTGTGGGGAGAGCGTAATTTTGAGGTATAATGTAATTTATGTTTTCTACTGGTAATGTAAAAATGCCTTGTGAATTTTTGGTCTGGTAGTGGGCTATCAATATTTGTGGAGCTATAGCTCCATTAATGTACTGACACTCATTAATGTACTAGCACAATATATGATAGCCATTAGATTTAATTGAGTTCAAAATCCAATGAATGACATATACTGCCCAATACATTAAAAGAACTACAGCTCCACATATTAGTTGCTCTAATAACCATACACATGACATGGCATAGTTACAAAGCAGGCACCTAGGCAGTTGCAAATCATTTCTCCTCTTTTAAAGTTTCCAAAGTCCATAGGGTAGCGAAAGTACATTAAGAAGATTGTCATGTGACCTTTTGAAGATGCTCTAGTTGTTGAGTTGCCTCTAAAAGTGCCGCTGAAAATTTTGCCGGAGGAATTTTTTCATTTGTAGTGCTTACAACACTTGGAGTTAAGTTCTTGCTCGGAAATGGTGTCTTTGCCCGAGTCCTTTGGAAACTTAAAGAACCTCCAACATCTTGACTTGGAATACTGCTCAAAATTGTAGAAGCTTCCAAGTTCCTTCGGGGACTTAATACAACTTAAACATCTCAGTTTGAATGGGTGCATAAGTTTGACCATGTCCAACGAGACTCATAAATATCACCACACTTCAATTTATAGATATGAGTGGTTGTACCAAAATTGAAGTCTTGCCTCCTTAAGTCGCACATCAATGGTACTTGTCACAATTACTTTTAGAGGGTACAAGCATAGGAGAATTGTCAAGTGCCATTGCAGATCTAAGAGCTTTGGAAATTATGGTGATAGGAGGCCCTTTGCTAGATATGTTGCCAACTTGGTTCGGTTGTCTAGGTAGTATGAAAGAATTAGTGATCAGTAATATGTTGTGGAATTCGAAAAAAAATGAAATGTTTGTTGGATTCTATTGGAAAATTAACTCAGTTGGAAGTCAAGAGCGCTTGAGCTAGAGGCGATCTGGGATGGGCGACCTCTCGGGAAGTCCTAGTTACCGAGTGCAATCCCCGAAAGTGATGATTGACGCTATGTGATTCATTTCACTAGTTTCAATCCCATTTCTTCACCCCTATGAGCATCTCCCCATGCAATGAGTGCTAAGTGAACTATTCAAAAATTATGAAAAATTAGTCAGTTACTTACCTCTCATGGAAATGGTCATTGATGAATGACTTGCATTTGAACTATTAATAAATTATGAAAAATTGGTTAGTTACAACTACCACTCATGGAAATGATCATAGATGAATGACTTACTTAATGAAGTTGAATCCCAAAAAATAATATCTAGTATAATACACTGCGAAAACCCCTCGATACTTAAAAAAAATTAAATTTAAAAAATTTAAATTATATTTCAAAATATAATTACGTTATATATTTTGAAACTATGAAATTCAATTTTTTTTTAATTTATATAAAATAAAAAAATTGATATTCGTATATGTCATTAACGTCAATGAAGTAATGCGGACGACACCTTCGGCCACAAATGCATTGAATGTTTGATCTCGCAGTGGAAAAGTGAAAAATATTTCGAGTGATAATGATTTAAAGTTTCACCTAATGGCTGGCACAAACATTGACTCTCTGGACATTTTCACGTGATGCGTGACGTAGAACGTCCTAATCGACGTTGAAAAGGCATCCGCGGGCAAAATTAGTCATTTCATAAGATGTGAGACTATATATATATATATATATATAAGTTTTTTATAATAGTTTTATTTTATTATATTCATTTATTTATAGGGATTTTTAAATTAATATTTTGTTAGTATTGGGAGAGGAAGTTGTGAGTAGCGAAGAATTATAGATATTAAAAATATAAAATAAGGAATTTAGTAAAAATAAAGGTTATATTTATTAGAAAGATGGTTTTGATGATTGTTCAACAAAAATATTTTAGAAATATTTTGTCAATATCTATTGAAATTAGGAATGTGGAACACAATAGATATTAATAAAATATTTATAAATGTTAAAATTTCACTATTTTGTAAATGTCTAGATTTAATTTTAAAGTTTTTACTATATCTTGAAATGAATACTTATTAATATAAAAAATAATATAAATACTATACAACAATTTCAATAATATAAATATTATACAATAATTCCAAGCTACAAATTTTTAATTAGTTTGAAATAATATTTAAAATATATCATTTTATTCCTACATTTTAATTTAAAATATATATATATATATATATATATATATATATATATATATATATATTTATTTATTTATTTATGTTTTTATATTTTTTAATATATAATAGGAGTGTTTTGCTGGAGTACAAGTTTGGTTAAAGTATTGTGAGAAACTTCAAATTAGGAAAAGAAATATTATGTCTTAAAAAATAATATTTTTTTAAGGTTATAGTGTATCAAGTAAATGATAAATTGGAATTAAAATCTATATCTCATTATTTTTTAATTATTGAATTTAAATTCGATTCTGATTATCCAATTTAAATTGAAAATTATATTATACTATTTTTTATTCATTAAATTTAAAATAAAATATAATTAACCTTACTATACAAAGTAAATGGTTGGTAAATTCTTATAGGCATCAATTTATGATCAGCATCAAAACACTTACTTCATGGTATATTTCATATTTGCTAAAAAAACAACAAACAAACAAAAAACAATAACAACTAAGACAGCCATACAACACCCATAGCCATCATAAGAAGCATCCAAAGATTTATTACATTATACATCTCACATTATTAAAATTAAAAAAAAACAAAAACTAAGTAAATTAGAACTTTATTTTAAATTATTATTATTATTATTATTAAAAAATTTAATATATATAAGTTAAAAATATATACATTTAAAAAAACATGGAAGGAGATTATTAACCATGGAGATTTATCCCACTTTGCCATAGAAATTTAATAGACTTTACAATACCATGAACCAATATTATGGATTATGAATACCATAAGCCCAAAAAACCATAAGTCCATCTACCATTTGTTCATATGATAATTTTCTTTTATTAATCAATATAATTAAAAAAGTAAAAATAAAATAACAAATTTGAAAATATTTTTTTTAGTTTTTATATGTATTATTATGAATATTCCAAAATATTGCATGAAAGTTAAATCTCTATCCACCAAATAATTAACAATAATTAAATTAAAATTTTAAAAATTTATTCACATACATTTTATTTAATATTATATTAAAAATATAAACTCTACATAATAATAATAATAAAAAAAAAAAAAACAAAAAAAACAAAAAAAAACAAAAAAAAAAACACTAAACTTTTAAATGAAGATTCACATGTTTATCCATTAAATAGAGAAGAGAGAGCAGAGTAATACATTTCTAGACCAAGAAAATAAACCAAGACTTTTAAATGAAGTTCAACATGTTTATCAATTACTGATCGAGAAGAGAGCGCAGAGTACTAAATTTCTAGAGTGCTAACTACTCATTCTACGACATTGTGGCCAATTAGGGAGTCAAGCAGCAAAATTGAAATAAATGGTAATCCAGCAAGGAAAGGTGAAGTGGGTATAATACCCTTGGTCTGGTTTATCTAAATTTGATTATAAAAATGAGGTTATCACATTCGGCTAAAACAAAACTTGATTTATAGATTGTTTTCGTTTTTTACTTTTCAAGTTCTTAGAAATATTTTTTTTGAGTTGATGTGTTAAATTAAAAAAAAAATATTAATAAAAACATCTGTTAAAATATTTTAATGTCTGTATAATTATAATTTGGAAAAATTTATTGTTAATATTTTGAAATTAAGATTTGGATATAGATTGACAATAAATTTTTTCACTATAAAAATTAATAAAATCAATAAAATTTCTTATATTTATGGTTAAAACATTTCAATGGTACTTATATAGAATTGATACATGACAATGAATGCATTTAATAATTAAAAACATGTAACATGTTTTTCATTCTAAAAATTTAATTATACACAATAATTTAAATGCACTTGATAATTAAAAATATATGTTTCCTTCTAAAAAAACATATATTAATTTACAAATAGACAAATCATTAAATAAAAATAAATCTCTTATATCACAATTTTTTAAAATAAATTTAATATATATATATATATATATAAATAAAAAAGTATCATTCAAATATTTTGAATCCCTCGGATGCAAAAAACCAAAATGATTTTACGTTCCCAATAATTTTCAAATTAATTCAACAACTATTATTCTCCATTTTTAATCATTCATGACCAGAATGCCATAATCAAGGATGCAAAAAGCTAAAATGAGTTTTCGTCGATAATAATCTTCAAATTAATTAAACAATTATTATTCCTCCTTATTATTCATTCAATTCGGGACCAGACCTGCCATAATTAAAAACAATTTTATAGTAGATGTTTTTTTTTATATCAAAATCGATTATTTTATTGAAACTCACCTTTTATTAAAATTGTGAATATAAGAGCACCTTTTATTAAAATAAAAACATCCCCTTATGTGTTCTAAACGTTGTCCATCGAATCATCACTTGAATTCGAGAGGTCGTCACCACTTAGATCTTCATCACTTAGATCCTTCCCCCGTCGTTGGCGCAGATGCTCGAGTACTTCCTCACCCCATCGCAGATTGGGACAGTTAGAAACAGTAAGCTTCCTCATCCACAACATCAGATGTTCGATCCCTGGAAGTAACTCTAACGCATGACAGAGAGACACATTTAGCTCTCGAAGTTTTGTCAGCTGTTGCAAACCCAGTATGCGCCTGACCCCACATTTGCAAAGAATCAACCTCTCCAAAGATATCAACGTTGCAAGTCCAGAAAGCTCCTCCACTTTTGGGCAATTTGTAATCTCCAGCGTTTGAAGTTTTGCAACACAACAAAGCCCTTCAATTTTTTCCAGCTGAAGACAATGCCTCAACACTATTTCAACGAGTGAACTTGGCAATGTTCCAACCTCTGCTAGGAGTCGACAATTGCTGATGTGAAGACGTTGAAGATTGGGGCAAACACCTTTACCAAATGCTACCTCCGATATCCTTGTCGACTCTAGGAATAAATGTTTAAGGCCAAGCATGCACGCGTTCGAATCTCTTCCGGTTTCGCTTTCCCCTCCAACTCTGTTGAATGGCAGTTCTCTTAACAGACTGTTGCTTACATGTAACATTAAGAGATTGTTCAGCGCCATGATCGGGAGTGGTAAGAATTCGACATCTGTCCCCACAATATCCAACATTTCCAACTGACTTAATTTTCCAATAGAATCCGGCAAACATTTCAATTTTTTCGAATCCCACAACGTATCACTGATCACCAATTCCTTCAAGCTCCATAGGCAACCGAACCAAGCCGGCAGCACATCCAGCGAAGGGCCTCCGATCGCCAGGATTTCCAAAGCTCTTAGATCTGCAATGGCACTTGGCAATTCTGCTATGCTTGTACCCTCTAGAAGTAATTGTGACAAGTACCGTTGATGTGCGACTTGAGGAGGCAGGACTTCAAGTTTGGTACAACCACTCATATCTATAAATTGAAGTGTGGTAATCTTTCCGAGAGTCTCGCTGAACATGGTCAAACTTCTGCACCCATTCAAACCGAGATGTTTAAGTTGTATTAAGTTCCCGAAGGAACCTGGAAGCTTCTGCAATTTTGAGCAGTATTCCAAGTCAAGATGTTGGAGGTTCTTTAAGTTTCCAAAGGACTCGGGCAAAGACACCATTTCCGAGCAAGAACTTAACTCCAAGTGTTGCAAGTGCTGCAGTTGACAAAATTCCTCCGGTAAAATTTTCAGCGGCACTTTTAGAGGCAGCTCAATAACTGGAGCATCTTCGAAAGGCCGCACAACAATCTTCTCAAGGTACTTTAGCTGCCCTATGGACTTTGGAAACTTTAAAAGAGAAGCACTGATTTGCAACTGCATTGTAGTTGTAATTATGCCATGTCATGCTTATATGGTGATGAGGTTAACTAATATTTGTGTAGTTATAACTTATAACTAGCGTTGGATTTTGTACTTAATAACTGCCATATATCGTGCTACTACAGTAATGAATACCAATATATTAATGGAATTATAACTCCACATATATTGATAACCGGCTAAACCAAAACATTCACAAAGCAATTTTACATTAACCGTAGAAACAAAAAGACAATGTACCTCAAAATTACGCTCTCCCCACAGTCTTCTCAATTTCTGCCCCTCCACATTTAAAACACTTAACCTTTCCATTGGAATCCTGTGAAGTAGGGAAGCAAAGGGAAAACGATGGCAATGGAGCCATATAAGATATTCTGGTGACTGCACCCTTCTCAATATGTCCTTCAAACGATCACCCGGAGTGATAAGCAGTTCCAACCTGGTCATACCAATGGAACGATTTCCCAGCTCCACGGGGTTTTGGCCTAACGATCGGAGACGCTTTCTGTTGTCACGCCTATGCTCCACCAAACGACTCCCTTCAACGCACACAAGCCCACGCACCTAAATTGATGTCTTAAACAGTTAGAAATCCTCGCGAAGTTTAAGAATTATTCAAAACATAACAGACACAAATTTTGAGAACAAGACAGTGTTTTGAATGTAAAGCTTGAAATACATACAGGTGATTGGTCGGAAAGATTATGAAGAGGGTTCTCAAATACTTTAAATCATTTCCAGAAGAGTACTCCACAACGTCCACCAGACGATGTTCCGAAGACCTAGCCATCCGTTCCAGCCGGATCCTTCCCATATTCTTATGGCGGTATCCATATCTCTACATATTTCTATGTTAAATCCGCCTTTTCCCGTTTCTCCAGTAAAGAAACAGGCAATATCTAAGAATATTTCCTTCTCCTCTGGATCCAGACCATCATAGCTAATTTTTAGTATGCTTTGTATATCTCCAGGAAGAATTTTGGAAATTTTGTGCAGTTGGGCTTTCCAATACTTCAAATTATCTTTGCCATGAAGAAGTGCGCCAATTACCTGAAGAGATAACGGCAACCCTTGGCAGACATCCAAAAATTTTCTAACCAGTTGTTCAAATTGTGCAGCAGGAGGTTGAGGGCGGTGGAAGGCATGCCAGCAGAAGAGTTCTTGGGAGTGTTGTGGATTGAGCCCTCTTAGCTTGTAAATAGATGTTGCTACAATCCCAAAGCTTGTAAGAACATCCTCATTACGAGAAGTAACTAAAATCAAGCTACTTGAGCTGAGTACGTCCTTCAAAGGGAAAAGTAATACATCCAGCTGGTGAATATGATCCACATCATCAAGAATTATGAGAGCGTGAGAGTCAGATCTGACACGCCTTTTGAGCTCCTCTATTCCCTCAGTAGTGCTGTTGATTTGGACTTTAGATCCAGTCACGTCGTACACAATGGTACTCTGCAGGAAATTTAAAGATTTACTGGCTGCTTTTTCTCTGATATCAGGCAAAAAGCAAGAACGATGGTATTTTGATCTCTCCCGGTTAAACATTTCTTTTGCTAGGGTGGTTTTTCCCACCCCACCAAGACCGACAATTCCTACAACTTTAGCATTCCCACTTTGCTGGGGCGTTACCACGGTTCTTTGCAAATCTCTAACTTTGTCGTCCAATCCCGTGGGATATTTGGAAACATTGAGGGGTGTTTTGGGAAGTTTCTTCAAAACGCTTTCCACGATGTTATCAACGAGTTGATTATGGTCACTGCATCAATATCGAGGATAGAACTACTAGTAAGAAACCGCTACATATAGCTTTTAAGGGCTAAAAATTACAGCTAGACTAAAGATTTAGTGGTTCTTACCTCATACACGCCTCCGCCTCGACCTCAAAACCCTTAATATCGGCAGCCTCAAAAAGAGCCCTCCTCCATTTTCCAATAGTGTCAGTGTCGTATCTTGGTATCTCTAGACGAGATTGAGGGTCAATTGCTTTCTTCCCTTCTAGAATGCTCAGATGTCGAGCATACACTCTGTTTCCACCGAGCGTCCACCGAAGTGCATCGGGCTTCACACCGTAGAAGATGGGAATAATGGTTTTCCCCGATTCCAGCATCAGCAGGAGTTCATTTAAACACCAACTTGACTCTGCATAATTAGTGGAGAAAATTGCGATATGGACGGACGCAGATAGAATAGCGCCCTTTAAGTGACAAGGTATGTTGTCTCCCTCCTGCAATTCCTCCTTGTCAAGAAAGACACGCAGTCCACGGACATTAAGGCGTTTGTAGAGATGGGTTGCTAATGTTTCCTTAACATCGGGACCGCGGTGACTCAGGAAAACATCGTAGTAGTTGCTACTGGTGGTTGCAGCTGTAGCGATGGGGTTCGAAGAAGCCATTAGGGACGCAACTAAGATGAGGGGAAACAAATATATTTAACTCTTTAGACTGGTTGAGGATGCAACAAAACAAAATACTTGCTTTCTGAATGGGAAATGCGTATGGGGGCTCAACTCTCTCCAATATTTATAATGAAATTCTACGAATTTATTAATAAAGAAAGGAAAGGAAATTTTCTAAACTTCACACGAACCCGTCTCTCTTATTATTTAATTATGAATAATATGCACTCAAAATTACTAGTCCCTCATCCTTCCTTCTCGTTGAATAAACTATGTGATACTTGAGATCAGGTAAGAGTGAAGAGAGATACAGATTTCGAAATATAAAACCCCGATTTCCAATGATTTAAGGGGAGGAGCGTTAGGTAATTTACAGCGAATCATAGGCGACAGATAGCTCGTTCGAAAATTTTGCAAACTTATACAAACCAGGGTATCCAACCAGTCAATAGTTTAAAAAATTTAAGCATTTTTATTTTGGAATGGAATTTTTAAAATTTTAATTTAATTATCATGAATAATAAAATTTAACCACTTATAAAATATTTTTTTAATAATGTATATAAAGTAAAAGTTATGAATATTTTCAAAGTTGTTAGGTATTTTTTATTAATTTAATTAAATTTATTAATTAAAAAATGTCTTATGAACAAAGAGTATTTGTGATTTTTAGGACAGGTAATATTGAGAAATCATGGTGTTAGTCTGTAATAATGTAACAAAGTTTGTTTACATATTAAAAATAAAATAGGAGTGAATCTTTGTAGCTCAAAATCTTGTAACAAAGTTTGTTTACATATTAAAAATAAAATAGGAGTGAATCTTTGTAGTTCAAAACCTTGTTACATGTTTATTTAAAATGTATATATATTTAAATTATATATTAATTATTTTATGATTAATAAAAATAAAATTATAATTTAATTAACTGTTAAGAATTTTATAACCTTAGTAATTTAAGATATATAAAGTAAATGTTTTGACTTATTGACATATTTTAGTAATTTAAGAATGAATTTTTGTGGCTAAAAAGTTTGTTAAGAGTGAATATTAGTTTATTATTAATAATAACTATTATTATTATTATTATAAATAAAATTATAATTTAGTTAATTTTTATGAATTTTATAATTTTTAGTAATTTAAATTATATAATAAAGTAATTTTTATTTTATTTATTTATTTTAATTTTTTTTTATTGACATATTTTAATAGTTTAATTTCTATTTTGCACGAGTTTTTGGAATGTGGGATATTGGGTATGAGTGTCCAGAACTAAGAAATGACTAATTGGGAGCGGTAATATTATATAATAAAAAATAAAATAAAAATAAAAATATTCTTTAATTATATATAATCAAAATATTAAAATCATTAATTCATGATATGAATATCAAATTCAAAAATGAATATTTGAAAATGTAAATGATTCAAGAGACACTTTTGAATTTAAGAAACATAGTAAAAATCAAAGAACTCATTATATTATTATTCATAAAAAAAATGACAAATGCCCAAAGTGGCAAAGTAATACATGGTCCAAAAATTCTCAAAGGCCAAAACATAACATTAAAGACTAAAGTTGAAGATGATCATAAAGTGTAATCTTCAGCATCAAGGCTATCCATGTAACCTTGAGCTTCGCTAGGCACTCCAGTTTCTTCATCATCATCATCAATATCAAGATCACATGCAATGCTATCTAAAGGTATCCCAACTAAAACTGCATCTGGTGAAGGATTATCCTCATCATCATCAATTTGAGAAGCCTCCTCAACATCAACATCCCATCTTGATGAAGGGCCCTCTAAACACTCAGGTAGCTTCCTTGAGCGAAGTCGAAGACTACTATGCATATAAACCAATTTCACTGCTCTCTTATAAGTAAGTCTATTCCTCTTAACAGAGTGAATGAAACTATAAGTAGACCAATTCCTTTCAACTGTTGATGAACTAGAAACCTTAGAGAGAAAGAGAGAGGAAAGATTTTGAAGATCTTGGGCTTTCCCCCATACATTCTCCATCATCCAATGGGATTCTTTTGTGCATAATTTTTTATGTCCACCCTCGCATCTCGAGAGAATTTGGAAGGGTTTAAGGTAGAAAAATCAATAAATTGTTCCCACATTATAGTTGCTTCATTAGGTGTATAGATTTTTCATATGGCATCAAGAAAGCCTTGTTTCACTTCTTAATCATCAATGTGTAGAACTCTGTTTGGTCTCTCCATATACCACTTTGGATTAAGGGCATAAGCAGCCATGTGAAGAGAGATATTGAGTTTGATCCATCTATTCCCTATTATCTCATGTATTTCATTGAAGTAATCCAAAGAGGGGTTTCTATCCCCGAATGATTTGTCTTATCTTACCTACCATGCTATCAATACATTCATAAATTTCTCCAAGGGTGGGGGAATTAGAATTTGCGTACCTAATCAACTTCACAATTGGAGTTGTAAAATAAACAACATATTTACAATCAGACCACAAATCATCATTGAGAAGCTTCTCTCTTATCATCTTTGCCTACACTGATTTAGATTTAGACCATGCATTCCACTCTTGGGAAACAACAATGGCTTGTAAGGATGCATGCACCTCAACCATACGTGTAAGAAGAATGAAGCATGTAGCATTTCTTGTTTCTGCAGGTTTCAAAAACCTCTTCCTTGAATACATCCTATAGATTGCCAAAGAGGCATGGTGGTTGCAAACGTACATTTGTGCATCTCTTACATCTAAAATGAGTTTTGCAATCCAAGATATTTTGTCAATGTCATTGAGGACATTATTCAAGGCAAGTACACAACAAGGGGTCCAAAGGATATCCCTATATCGACTTTGAACCATCAACCCTGCTTCTTTGCAAATAGGGGTTGCATTTGTGATTACATGTACTACATTTGAAGGACCAAGCTCATCAATTCCTTCTTTCAATACTTCAAACATGAAGGTAGCATCCTTTAGTTTCCCACTACAATCAAAATATCTTAAAAAATAGGGCCCAGTTAGAGATGTAATAATAATACTCAACAATGCCCGCAGAGGTTTGGTCTCATGGCCAGCGGACGATCTGTTAAGTCATTTGTGCCGCTGTGGTCATAGTTCGAGTCTCGTCTTACCCGAGGGTCGTTCTTGCGGGTTGGGTGGTTCCTCCTAGAGGTTGTAGTGGCAACCAGTGGGATTCGACCCCATGTAATGCGAGTACGATACCACCGTTGTTGCCGATTCCGCTAGTCAACAAAAAAAACAATAATACTCAACAATGGTCTTTGTTGAATGTCTGTCCAACCATCCATAACTATTGAACATCCCGAATAAATCCAAGATTGTTTAAGGGGGCCCATAAGCCCTTGCATTCTTGTCACCTCCTTATCTAACAATGATGTCCTCATTTTGTTGTAATTTGGAGGTGTATATCGTGGCCCAACAGCTATGATTTTTCACACCATTTCTTTGTAATGTGGAGAACGGGTAGCATTAAATGAAATTCAATTTGCCATAAAAAAATGAGCAATAAAATCATCAACCTCATCCATGTGTACTACATTGTAGATTTCAGAAATTTGTCCCTGAGCAAAAACTAACGGGCCTCTTACTCCTCCCAGAAGTAGACCCTCCCCCCACACACACTCAAATTGGTTTGATGCATTTTAATTAATTGAACCTTTCATATCATGGGAAGAAGATCTAGGTACTTTAAAATTACAATCATTGTCCAAGTTCATTACATTGGATCCTAAGAAGCTATATGATGCTTTGTTAACTCCATCTGTTTCTCAATAGTACATGTACAACCCTTTACACCATCACCACATAGGTACATGTACAACCCTTTACACCATCACCACATAGGGATATAAGAGGATGCCACACCCTAGTGTAGCTTCCTTTAAACACATGGTTATATAATGTGCACATCCATTTCACAACCACCACTATTCTTTTTCTTGTTTTTAGTAATTTTATTCACGAGCTTTAACAAAGATTTCTTGGGGTTTGTGCTTTGTTGGACTTTACCACTTGGAATTGGAGGAAGAGAAGAATTTTCATATCCACTTAGTATTGAACTACCACTTTCTATGATTTCCCTGATTAATACAACAGACAAAAAATCAAATTATAAGCAAAATGTACAATGAAAATAAACTCGAATACTTTCTTAGCATCTATCACTCAAATTATATTTTATAAATAAAATTACAAACTAAGTAAAACTTAAAAAGCATATAAAAATATTGAGGTTCGTTAGATTAACCATAGTCACTCTAAATAATATATAGGCTTATAAAATTACTAAAGTCAAAATTAAAACATAAGTCAAACCATTTGAAAGGTTTCCAAAGTGATTAGATATTATTGTTGGAATATTTAATTGTATTGTAGCGAAAAAAAATTAAAAAAAAAAAATATTACTTTTATCTAATTTAAAATATATATATATATAATTATTTTACGAATTTGCATTTTTTATAATAAAAAGATAAATTATAAAAAATATTCCAGAAGTCAATTAAATTTTTTGAAAAAAACAATAATATAGACACAATTTTTCTCATCTTTCTAATTGAAAGACAAATGTTTAATCATTACATTATTGAATTTTTTGCCTTTGAAAAAAGATAAATTTGATTAGTTTTTATACTTTTCGTTAGATTATATGTGTTTGGAGATTATCCATTCTCATAGTAATTATTTATTTTAACAAATATTATAAAGAAACAAAGAGCCATGTGATTAGCCTTTTCAATATTATAGAAAAATAGATTGTGTGAAATATGCACATAAAAAGAGTAAACTTTGGTCCTTCCCCGCATCCATTTGTACGTAGGAGCAACTGGTGAGCCACCTTTACTCAATCAATATCATAGGGGAACTAGACTTTCCTACCTCTAAGGCAGGTAAACGAGGACCTATCACATGACAGCCAGAATTTCAGTGAGTGATAGTGCTCATGAAATAGAGAACAAACACAATAATAAGCACGATTGTGGTAACGAAGTTCCCCTACGGAAATGGTAAAATAGAGAACAAACACAATAATAAGCACGATTGTGGTAACGAAGTTCCCCTACGGAAATGGTATAGGTTTTATTGACAACGACTTCGAGATATAATATTGAACTTCATGCATGAATGAATGTGTGTCTATAAAAAAAGGGTTAACATCCTAACCCCAGCTCGTTTATCAAATTGAATTACAGTTTCATTCGCAGGGGCATAAGAAGAGCAAAGCAGATGGACGGATGGCATGATGTGAATAGGGGAGGAAGGGTTGGTTATAGCGAAAGATGGATGTGTGTGGAAGTGTTGTGTGTTCTTAGGATAGACACTATGTCGTTATTTCTATAGAGCAAATCATTTGCATAACTATGATATATCCATGGAAAATTGCAAAACAACGATTAAACAATACTACAATACTACAAAACATGTGAAAAATACTACAATAGTGCAGAGATTATACCAGACAGGTACTTTGAGACAACTGAACCGCTCCCTTTGCCCTGTTTGCAAATGAATACTAGAGAATCATTGCGCTCGCCAACAACGAAGAACTACGCTCTCCAACAACAACAACAAACTACAGTGATGGATAGTGAACAAAAAGGACTACAATGATGGATTGAAAAGGAGGCCAGAAAGAGCATTTATGGAAGAGGGTGAATGAGTTTGGCAGGAAATAGAGATATTTTGGCGGGAATTGGATTTATTTGGGCAAGAATTGGAGTTCATTTTGTGCCAAATAACATGGGAACGCAAAAAAATTAAGCGGCAAAGCTTTCAGAACGATCCGCAACTCCCGCTTGAAAAGGAACGGTCCCATACGATTCCTAAGGTCCCCCTACCTATCAAATGATTTTTATGACTTCTAATATTTATATTTACTGGTTTTATTTAACTTTAATCAAATCATATCCATGATTACTCGAAATTTGCGTTACATGCAAGGAGCAATTAAGCTTAGCAAACAATCGGCCAAGAAAAGGAGTCAAATTATTTTCTAACCTGAGCGTTTGAAAGTCTCTCAGCTACGAGTTTAACAAGCTTTCGACTGAGAGGTTCCGGGAAAAAATTCCAAGACACAAACTCTCAGCGGAAAGTTTAGATTCTAACTATGAATTCAATCGAGAGTTTAGATTACGTTTAAATATATTGGGTGAGATCTTTAGATTATAATTTATTATCGTGGCTGGAAGATTGAAAATAATTTCTCGAGCTCAAACTCTGAACCGAGTCTTTATATTCCATTCAAACTCTCATTTGAGAGACCGCGATTATAGCTAAAACTCTCAACTGCAAGGTTGAAACGTACAAGTAAGAAAAAGCGAGGAGTTGGTAGCTATTTTTGCCCAAATTGCAAGGTTGAAACGTATAAGTAAGAAAAAGCGAGGAGTTGGTAGCTATTTTTGCCCTTCCCGATCAAAGGGACAGTTTTGTCGTGGCCCGTGGACAGTTTTATGCAACATGTCATTGTTTATGAAACTGGTCATTTTCCGATCTGCCCGTCATTATGACACTTTCTAAAATTACTGGCATGGCAAGTTACCAATGACGTGTTTATTTTGAAATAAACTGTATATGACGGCTAAAAACAGTGAAAACGTGTGTATACGGGCGTCAATTTTAAAGCCTGACACCACCCAGCTATCACTTTAATTTGCTATTTAATATCATCGTCCTTGTCCTTATCCTTATGATTGTACAGGCATTCTGACAACGGTACCGATGAACCAGTAGACTATCACCATGTTTTTGCCAAGTTTCGAACCAGCCACCGACGTTGCCGAGCCTAAGCGGTGGGCCATATTGAGGTCTGTTTTCCAAACGATTGCGTGACAGCCGACCTAAATAAATTACTGCTACCAAATCATGTTTACCAAAGAACCTCAATGTCAGAATGCATTTTTTTTCCGCGATGGATACCAGACGTGTACAGGATATTCACAACATTTAATAATTTTTCTTTCAAATTAATATTACATAGGAATTCTGTAGATAACCAAATTTTAATAATATTTTCATAATTTTAATAATATATTTGAGATGCCGCAATCATTAAATTTATATAACATTCACATAATTTTTTTCAAAATTGATTTTATCAATATCGACTTTTTATTTTATAATTTTAATAAATTTTCAAATTGATTCTTAATAACATAAGAATAGAATTTGCTCATAGGTTTTTATGGTCAGTTTTTCTCTACTCGTTTTTTGGTAAGTCATTTGGAAGAGTTCTAATATATACTGGGTTTTTGGTAAGTCATCTCGAAGAGTTCTAGTATATTTTGATTAAGTGTGTATGTTTTAAATAACAAATATATGATTTGTTTAAATGTACCAAAAAAAATTCAATTTATGTAAATAGGAATACACTTAGACTTTTAATTATTAACCTAAATATTAAAAATGAACCTAAATATTAAAAATGGTAAGAAGATAATATAAATATATATATATATATATATTTTAAAAATTTGTCTACTCCTATTAATATACAAAAAAGTTTACAGTGAGGCAGCCCTCAAAAATCTCTCCGTACTGACTATGGATTTAGCACTACTCTTACATTGGAGGGAAAAACTTCCCTTTGAATCTGACTTGACCCACAAATAACCATGAACAGACCGACAGACTATTGGTAGTTGACTAAGCCCATCTATACCAAAAACTACCCAGAAAGTAATACAAACAGAGGTAGAACCTTGCTGAGTCCAAGCATGGACGGAATTGGAGACAGACTTTAACCTGAACATCACTAAGCCATACAATAACTTTATCAAAAACCAGCAGCCAGGAACGGGTAATCCTGAAGCACCAGAGAAGCGCATTCCTGTTGGAGTTGTGCATCCACTGAATCATTGAGAGTACCTGAGAAAGGAGGGAGCTGCAGATCAACCCCTTGGTTGGCCAATCGATCTGCTACCTTGTTGGCTGTGCGCCTGACATGCTTGAAAATAATGCTATGGGGGCGCCTAAGCCTTTCCTCCAAAGTTTCGAGCCTACTAAGCAACCTCCAACTGGACGCTATTTTAGCTGCTGAGGTGCCTGCTTGAATTCTTGTAGCTGCATTGATGAGGATAAGGGAGTCTCCCTCTACTTCTAGCGGGTAGAAATTGTGTTGATCGGCAATGCATATCCCTCTCCACAAGCCTTCCAATTCCGCAACATTGTTGGTGTCTTTGCCTATCGAACCATAGTAGATATGCTCAGCTACTCCTCTGTCATTTCTGAAAACTCCTCCATACCCTGCCGGCCCAGGATTTCCTTTAGCTGCTCCATCAAAGTTCAATTTGAAAGAGGAAGCGGCAGGAGGGGACCATTGTATGGGGGAGACAGATTTAGCAGGGGGACGGGATTTGATGTTAGGCAAGCAGGATAAGTTAAGATTCCAGGAGTTCAGGATGAGCTGCTCTTGAGGAGAGTCCGGCCAGTCAGTTTCTAGCCAAGATCGAAGCGCCAGAGTTTCTTGGAGATTTTGCTTTAAGAGGAGCCAGAGTATTTCTATAGGCCGTCTACTATTGTTGAAGACTCTGTTGTTCCGTTCCTTCCATAAAATCCAGTAAAGAAAACCTGGAATGAGGTTCCATAGAGAATTAAGGATGGGGCTATGATAAGGGTGCTTGGGCCAGGTTCTTAGAGTGTTTGCTATGTCCCCCTGCCTAACTCCTGCTCTTTTATTACATTGATCAACTTTCTCCCATAGCTGAATTGCGAGAGGACAGGTCTCCATGAGATGCAGGATGGTTTCCGAGTGAAGAGTGCAGTTGGGACATCTTGAGGGTCCGATGAAGCCCCTTTTTTGTAGATTGTCCCACGTTAGGATGCGCCTCTTACTTAAAAGCCATAGAAAGGTTGATACCTTGGGCCAGAGTCTGGACTGCCAAATACGATCCCAGAGCTGATCCGTAGCTGTGTTGCAATTAGAATAGCGTAATCTATATGCCTCCTTGGTGGTGAACATACCTTTTGTAGTGTATCCCCACCTCAGTTTGTCTTGCTGAATCGAATACTTGATTTTTCTATGACTTAACTCCTGTTCTATTTCTGTATAGGTTTCTCCGTGCCAATCGAGCTGCCAGGAGCTGGCGGGTTTCCATTGTTGGAAATCTTGAAGCGGGTGCTGCTGCCAGAATTGAGAGACATGAGTGAGGTTGGCTTGCTGCATAGAATTCTGCCAGATAGGTTTATGGAAGATCGAGGTGAGTTTCGGTAACTGCTGCCATGAATCCTCCCAAAACCGTGCAGAGTTTCCCGAATGAATTTCCCAGAAGCTATTCTCTTGTATGAAGGCGCTATGAATTTTGGCAGCATTCCAAATCATGGAGCCTGAGATGCTAGGACTGATTCTAATGAGTTCGTCCCAATGACTTCCTGGCGCATATTTGGCTTGCCACAGCTTCGCCCAGGGAATATGTGGCTTCACTAACCAATTCCACCATACCCTGGCTCCCATAGTGTTATTGCTTTGGAGAGGATCCCGTAGTCCTAGTCCACCATTGGATTTCGGCTGGCATACCTCTTTCCAATAAGATAATATAAATATTAAAAATAATAAGAAAGAGTAATTGATTTATCTATTTTTCTAATTATTAAAAATATATTTATCTTTATTTTTTCTAAAATCTTTTTAATTAATGAAAAGCTTGTAAGATAAGAAGGTTAATTACCAATGCACATATTATTAGAGGATTAATAAGGTTAATTGTAATATCCTAGATGTGGAAGTAAACATTGAAATTAAAAGAAACACTGAAATCATTGTTATTAATATTTTATTTTTATTTTTTTTAATTACGAAAGGAAATAAAAAAAGAACATTTATAATAGATAAATAATGAATTTCTTTTGTGTAATTCTAGAAATGGTTAAGAGTCGGAACATAATGAAGGTTTCGGGATAATCTAAAGAAAGTTTGGGAAAATAGTTGGAGGTAGTTATTATTCAATTTCCTTTCTTCTAAGTCTTGGAGATAAAAAGGACTCCTGAGGGATGAATAGGGGGTTGGCCACCAAAGGGGGGAACCACATGAAGAAGAAGGATATGTGAAAACTGCAAGAGTATTTCTAGAGCTGATTTGGACTAGTGGAAATTTCTCTTCTGAGAAGTTCCAGACTGGACTGGGGTCCTGAGGTTTGGAAGCATAACCTTGACAGGTTACATCTAGCTGTGTCAAATGATTGCTAAGGGGGGGATCTGGACGTAATTCATTAATCATCTAAAGAATTTCAGATAAGTACATTACTTACTGGTTCTGATGATAGAATAATGTTTTTAATAATGTGTGACACTGTGAATTCATTTACGAATGGGAAGTAGTCTAGGTTTGGTTGTTACTTTTCAAAAGATTTCATGCAGTTCTTTCTTTATATGGAAGTTAGCCAACAGTAAAGGTTTAAGGGTTGGTACAGACCAATCGTCTGTGCCTGTGAGTAAGTCAATCCTTGTTAAGAGGAAGACTATAGACAATGTTGATATGTTACTGTTGTTTAAAGATTTGTTAAGCTAGTAAGATGTGTTACTGTTGTTGAAGGAATTGTTGAATTAAAATATGATTGTTCCTAATAGTAACCAGGTGAAAGGATTTTTACTATAGTTATGAGCTCTGAAAATGAAGTTCTTTCAATGACAAGTATTATGTCTCTGTTACAGGAAAAAAAGAAGCTATTACAGGAAATTATTGCTATTACACAAGAATGAATATAAACATGTATACAGATACAAGCACAATTTATGACTACTTGAGTTCGATTAGAACAATTAGCAGAGAGAGACTTTTAACTGAACTGTGAACATAAATTATACCATTCTGTATTATGATTAAAAAAGCTCGAATTTATATTCGGGCCATAATAATGGAAACCGAATTGTCTTACTCGGATTTACCTCTTGGCTAGTGCCCTTAGGATAGCTAGGAAGCGGTTCCAGGTGGCTGAATGTAGAACCTGAAACTCGCATTTTAAAAGAAAGGAAACATGGGTATTAGGTGCGGCTTTTAAGCTGTGAGAAAATTAACTCACATGACTTGTAGTTGATTCCACAGTCGATAGATAGCTAAGACAAGAACTAGAAATACACAACAATTCCGAAAAATAACTGGTGACCATAAATGTTGTAAACACCTATGAAATGTCTCAAGCAAGAGATGCAGTCACGCAAATACCAAAAAATGGTTAAATGACAACCTTGACCTTAATGGCAAGGGGAGTCTCACCGTCATTTCTAACTATGTATGCAAACGAAAATCAATAGCTCGAGGGAAGCCTTTATAATTTACAAGAAAAGAAAATTAAGACAAGTCGGTTTGGTTGCAACAGGATGGTAACTAACTGTCCATTTAATTTACCAAACAAACAATAGTATTAACCAACATCATAACTTCTTAAATTAAGAGAATGATTGCATATATCCTATACATTCCATTACGAACAACAGTATTGTAAAACTTAGGATCATCACCGTAAACAGTTAGGTATGGCACCATAACCAAAGAATATAAAAACCCTCAACGCAATCCAGCCAAAGGAGAGCTCAGTGTGTAAACCCCCCTCATATGATATTATGAGCAGAGACTAAAAGGATAAAATGGAAATTCAATAATTAACCAAATACAAGGTAAGAACCCGAGGGTTTTCCCGTATTCAAAGCACGGGACCATAGTCCTCTGAGGACCATCAACAAGTCAAATTGCAACAAAGAACCAAGAGCTATGTAATTGCCAACCTTGTAGCATAGAACCAACGTTGCCGGATAGATGTTAGACCCGACAGACTTGGTGGTTGTCTTGTTAACCTGCAAATACAACCAACCTGTAGGTTAAGTTCAATAAGTATAAATCGGCCAAAGAAAAATGGAGGAAGTTGGTTAAATAAATGTTAAAAAAATAAACAAACTTAAACCATTACCTATGTCAGCGGTGAATGAAGAAATCACATGCAGTAAAAGATGGTATGCAGTATTGCAATGTGGCGTCCAAGCCGAATTCGGAGTGGAATAGAGTATAGGGGCCGAGATATGTCAAGTTTGTAGAGGCTTCATGCTCCTCCCGCTGGAGAGAGGCAACCAAGGAACGAGGGTTGCACAACCAAGTTACGTGGTGGAGAGGAGGGAAAATGAGCCATGTATGTAGCAACCCAACAAGTAGTTACCCTAACCCTTTCGCAAATGATCCTAGCCGTCAGATGAACACAGGACAAGACCATCATTGGATCACTACTGTGTGGCAATAGGAGGGTGGCACACCTGGTGGCGAGCCTCGAAGTGCGAGGTCCACCCAGCATTAGTTAAGAGCTTAGTACTGTAAGTAACGCTCGACTGTAAATGCAATGAAAACGCACACCCAACCTTATGTACATGAGTCCCATCTGCTACAGAATGTAATAAAGCCATGCATAACTTTGGATAATGTGCTACCTAAACTCCATAGTGGGAGGCATACATTTCATGTGAACTATGTCAATTAAACAATTTCGTGGCGAATAAAGTTCACTGCAATTAATTAGTTAGTAAGTAAAGCACGGTCATTTCGTATAAAAAAATAAATTCTTGATCTTTTTGTATTGTTTGAGTTAGTATGTGACAAGTGGTATCAGAGCCCTCAGGTTGCTACACTGAGGCCTGAATGGATGATTTTAGAATAACAAAAGTAATTATGATACGGAGAGGAAGAACACTGACACATCATGAGACGAGGAGCAAGATCTGCCCCCCCCGAAGGGACAACTGGACATAACGTAGAGGTGTGGGTACAGTTGGAGGAGCCAAATCAGAACACAAACGCTGGACTATTGGAAACAGTCCAACAACTACGAGCAGAGATGTTGAACTTGCGAGAAGACAATGAAAGATTACGATTGGAGCAGGAAAAGATTATGAAGAGTCCATCAGACAGGCAAAATCAAAGGAATCCTAATCCGAGTTAGGATGAGGAAAATAGAACAGAGTCACATAGATAACAAGAGGAGTGTCCGGAGTCTGAGGGAGGGCGAACTGGCCATGAAGAAGAATCTAATAATGTATTTGATAAGAAAGGATTTAAGAGACAAAAAATTGAACTTCAAGGGGAATTTAAAAAGATCAAGCCACCAATATACAATGGAGAGGCTAAGGAAGCGGTAGAGACTTGGTTAATACATACGAATATGATGATAATTTGAAGGAAAGGTTAGCAATATACCAGTTGGAGGGTAAGGCCACTTTATGGTGGGAATAAATTAAAATAGTGAGGGAAATTGAGGAAGAAATTCCATAATCATTTTAAGGACAAATATTTGACAGAGTGGTTCTATGATGATCAAGCAAAAGAGTTTCATGACCTGAAACTGGGACAACAATCTATGGATGAGTTCATAGCTAGGTTTACCTCCCTGTTGAGATATTTCCCTTACATTCGGGAAGAGAAGGCTAAAGATTAGTACTTCATCAATAGTTTACTGATTTATATGAAGAAGAAGTTGGAATTTGACAATCCTAAGACAATGGATGAAGCGGTTTGAAAGGCTCGAATCTGCAATTAGCAGATGAAGAAAAAGGGCGAGGGCACTAAAAATTGGACAAATAAGAAAGGGAAAAGAAATTTCTCAACTAGTAAGAGCATGAAAAATGTCAGTACCAGGTATCCAGGTCGGAAAGGACCAAGTGGACCTGTAAATAAGAATCAACAGAGGTATAGACCCCAAAGTGAAGTGAAACAAAGTGAAGCATCTAGCAAGTTGGAAACTAATCAGGTTCCTAAACCTCCTTTGCAGTGTTGGGGTTGTGGGGAACCCCATTACTACAAAAATTGTCCCCGTCGAGGGAGATCTGAACCGGTTATAAATGTTCAAGAAGCTTATATTGTTGGCAATATGGCAAGGAACATACCAAGGATTAATGCGACATTGGAGGATCGACAGGCAGAATATCAACCATCGATGGTGGAACTAGAAGGTAAAATATCCAACCACCATGTTTCCATTTTGATAGATCCGGGTGTAAGCTTAAGCTATGTTAGCCCAAGAGTAGTTGATTTATGTCATTTGACAAGTATAAAGTTTAGAAATCCTTGGCTGGTCCAGTTAGCGACAAGAGCTAAGAGAAGAGTTAATGCAAAGGTAGATGATTGTGTAATTGAATTGGTTGGGCAACAGATTAAAACCAATTTAAATGTGCTACCATTAGGTTCCTATGATGTATTGATAGGTATGGACTAGTTGGAGCAACATTGGACCATAGTAGATTGTAAGGGAAAGACAATTAATTTCCTATCTGATAATGGCAATAGAGTAGAAATTCAGGGTATTAGAAGAGAAGTTAAGTTACGACCCATTACAACTCATCAATTATGGAAAAGTATGCATAAAGGCTGTCAAATTTACGCAGTCCAGGTAGGATACACTAACTCTAAAGATAAACTGTCTGTTTTGGACAGCATACCAATTGTTCAAGAATTTAAGGATGTCTTTCTAGAAGATATTCTAGGATTACCACCCAAAAGGAATCTTGATTTTACTATAGAATTGATCCCTAGAGCTGCTCCAGTTTCCAAAGCTCCTTACAGAATGAGTGTTCTGGAGCTGACATAGTTAAAAATGCAGCTTCAAGAACTATTGGATAAAGGTTATATTAGACCTAGTGTGTCCCCTTGTGGGGGGGCGGCTATTTTATTTGTGAGGAAAAAGGATGGTACTCTGCAGTTATGCATAGATTATAGACAACTGAATAAATTAACCATAAAAAACAAGTACCCCTTACCTCGAATCAACGATCTATTTGACCAAGTGAAGGGTGTTGTGGTATTTTCAAGATTGATTTATGGTCTGGTTATCACCAGATTTGTATTAAAGATGAGGATATATATAAAACAATGTTTAGAATGTGTTATGGTCATTATGAGTTTATGGTCCTACCATTCGGACTCACTAATGCCCCGACAACATTTATGAGTATGATGAATGGGATTTTTCACCCCTTTTTAGATAAATTCGTTCTTATTTTATTGATGATATCTTAGTGTATTCCAGGAGTGTGGAAGAACATAAAGAACACCTGTGAATAGTATTACAAACCCTAAGAGAAAACCATATCTACGCTAATTTTAGCAAATGTGACTTTTCAAGGATTAAATTCACTATTTGGGACACATTATTTCCTCCGCTGGCATAATGGTAGATCCAAAAAAGATCGATACTATCATGAATTGGTCTGTTCCAACAAGTGTGGTAGATATACACTCTTTTATGGTTCTTGATGGATATTATAGATGATTTATAAAAGGATTCTCAAAAGTAGCATATCCAATCACCTCTTTGCAAAAAAAGGGAACAAGTTTTAAATGGTCGAAGGAATGTCAAGAGATTTTTGAAAGGTTGAAGCATTTTCTTACCACTGCACCTGTGTTAAAAATTGTAGATCCAAAGGAAGATTTAATAGTATGTGATGATTGTTGTAAAGAAGGTGTGGGCGGAGTTCTAATGCAAAAAGATAAAGTGATTTCTTATGAATCTCGTAAGTTAAAAGATCATGAGTAGAAATATTTTTCTCATGACTTAGAGCTAACTGATGTTGTTCACGCCTTAAAGGTACAATGTCACTACTTGATGGGGAAGATATTCTTGCTTATGACAGATCATAGTAGCTTAACGAACTTCTTTAGTTAACCCACCTTGAATGCACGCCAAGCTAGATGGACTGCATTCTTAAGTGAATTTGATTTTGAAATCAAACACCTGAAGGGAAGGGAGAACTGAGTAGCAGATGCGTTGAGCAAGAAGTTGCATCATGTCTACGAAATTTCATTTAGTCGAGTGGAATTTAATTTTTCTGATCAAATCAGGGAAGCAATTAAGAGGGATCCAGAATATGAATATCTTTAGCAGCAAGTTAAAATTGCACAGCATTATGGGAAACATAGTGAGTATAGTATTAACTCTGAAAATTTGCTGATGTTTAGAGGTAGAATATATGTTCCTAACCAGTTATCAGTAAAACAACTTATATTGGATGAATTCCATAGGAGTCCTTATGCAACCCACCTCGACTATCAAAAATAATTTTCTGCAATTAGGAAAGGCTATTATTAGCCTGGTATGAGGAAAGACATTGCGGAATACCTAGCCAAATGTCTGGAGTGTCAGTAGGTTAAAACTGAGCATCAACATCCTGCTGGGTTGTTACATCCTTTACCTATTCTAGAATGGAAGTGGGACACCATAACCTTGGATTTCATAACTGGTTTACCCCGATCAAAAAGGCATAATGATTCAATTATGGTGGTGGTAGATAAATTGAGCAAGGCAACTCATTTTTTCCCTGTCAAATCCACCTATCAAACCACCCAGATAGTAGATATATTCATGAGGGAAATTTTTAGGTTGCATGGGATGCCTCGAGTCATAATCTCTGATGTGATGTTAAGTTCACCTCTACTTTTTGGAAAGCATTGTTCTCAGGTTTGGGCACTCAAATTCACTTTAGTACTTCCTATCACCCCCAAACTGATGGGCAGACTGAATGAGTCAATCAAGTGGTGGAAGACATGTTCCATATGTATGCCATGCAATAACCCGGAAAATGGGAGGAATATCTCCACTTAGTAGAGTTTGCCTACAATAACGGTTATCAAGAATCATTAAAGATGAGACCCTTCGAAGTACTCTATGGGAGGAAGTGTACCGTCCCTGCAAATTGGAATAGCCCTGAGAATAAAATAATATTAGGACTAGATATGTCAGAAGAAATGGAAAGAACCGTGAAAAAGGTCTAGCAAAGTTTGAAGGCTGCACATGATAGGCAAAATGCTTATGCTGATAAGAAAAGGACCTACCAAGAATTCCAGGTAGGAGATCATGTCTATGTGCGAATTAAACCCAAGAGAAGTACTCTCAGATGCAGAAAGTGTGCCAAATTGGCTCCCTGGTTCTATGGTCCCTTCCAAATCTTAGATAAGCTAGGACCAATTGCATATCAACTCACACTACCGAGTCACATTCAAGTGCAGAATGCATTTCATCATTCCCTTTTAAAGAAGTATATATGATCATCCTCGACACATCATCTATAAATATATGTGTGTGTGTGTGCGTGTGTGCGTGTATGTGTTTAGATATGACAAGTTTATGACAATTGGATGATGGCAGGTCGAACCGGAAGGAGAATGCCTGGTAGAGCCCTTGCACATACTCGATTAGAGATAAGTAACATTGCGGAGGCGAGCTATCACCTAGTTTAAAGTGCACTAGAAGCACTTTAGCCTAGAGGAAGGCACTTGGGAGGATAAATATTTTATGCAGGAGGCATTGATCCAAGTGGATCTCTAAAAAAGTACTAGTGGCATGGTAAAAAGGCTCAAAAATCAAAGTGGCAAAATATTGATAAATTTAGCATCATATTGAACTGCTCATCATCCTGATTCCAACGAGGTGAATGACACTTGAATCCGTATTCATATGAAGAAGTTAGAGCAAGTCAAAGTTCAAGTTTGACTTGAACAGGTGGCAGGAGAAAATGACGTGGCATAACTCTTCGGCAAATGGGGAAACGCCAAGTGGCGGGCTGCAGTTCACTGATCACAACAGGCAGAGGTCTGTGGATAAAGAAATGCACCCAGAACTACCGGGTTGCAGTTGCGATATTGCAATCGTTGACTGGAATCGGGTCGGCAGTTACAAATTGGCCCCAAGCAGGAAAGGTGCGATGTGATGATCGCATATCACACATTGCAAAGGGACAATGTTTTACAGAATCGGCCCCGACAATCAAGGTTGCAATTGTGATATGCATATCGAATATCACACAATGTAGCATCCTGATAACAGTAACACCCTTAGGTTTCGATGATTGCAATACGTCGATATTCTTGGATGCAATACAGTATAGGGTGTGGTTTTGAAAACCCGTCGGGTTCGCCTATTTGCACATTGCATATCGCATAGGGATCCGTATGGATAATCTCCCCTCGCTTTGATCGATTGCGATTTGCGATGGAGCTATCGACACCAATAGATTATGCTTGTCGTTGATAAAGCCACTCGGTTCAGGGGTAATACACTGATTCATCCGCTGTTTGAGGTTTTATGCAAAAACGGTATGTGAATTATTGTCAATGGTGGTTTTTCCATGTTTAGCAAGTTGCTACCTGCATACTATTCCATGTCTGAGATTCTCTATGTGAAACCACCTACCTACTATACTTGTCATTTGTTGAAACTGTCTAGGACTGAGGAATCTGCGGAACAAAGGTATATATTGGATTGTCTGCACAGGAACAGGGGGAGAGACTGGCACAAGAGTTCAAAAACTATTGCGTACACCAGTAACTTGAACTAGGAGCATGCCGGAACCTCTCTTTGAGCAGCAGGAAGGTTCTGAGAAGGTGCAGAAGCTTCATTCCTCCGAATTGGGTCTTCGGATAGGTGACTATGCACAATTTTCTGCCACGAGTTCAGGGGTACTATCTATTTATGAAGTTGGGCTCTCTATTCTCTGTTCATATTCCAACTTGGAGGTATAAGGATTGTAATTTGATGTTGCTTGTACTTTATCTCTTTTTATGCCACTTAATGAATGAAGACCTCCCCACTATCGAGCAGGTCCTGGAGACGTAGTCAAAATTGGATGAACTCCGTAATCAAATCTCTGTGTCATGGTTTCATGATTATCTTGTTATTTCTACATTGTTTTATGTGCTTTTAAGTTCCATGGTTAATAAGCTATGTTTCATGTAATTCTAATGCATCTATAAGTAAAAGATCTTGGATCAAGTTTGGTATCAGAGCAGGTCTTTGTCGATGCGAATTACATGAGTATATGCTAACCCAGAACAAGCTGTGAAAAGGTGAAGGAAAGCTTAAGTCCTTTGATCTCGAAGTAGGATGTGCACAACGAAGAAGAAACATGGTAGATGAAGAAGCTTGTTGGGAAGAAGAGTAGAATTACCGCAAAGTATTCTACAATATGGCAGAGAAAGTGGACAAGTTGTTTTCAGAGTATGAGAAGGCAATTAGGCACGAGAAGAAAGATGTCGATGAAAATAGATCGGTAAATCATGAAGGTGGTGGAGAAGATCCTCCTCCCTCTCCTTCTTCAAGTGATAGTTCTCATCACTCTAATCGAGATTCCAAACATACATCTAAGAAACCATTCTTTAAGCTAGATGTAAAGTTTGATCTACCCATGTATACTGGAGAGTGTAGTGCAAAAAAACTTAACAATTGGATAAGACAGATAGAGGTTTACTGCCAGATTCACAAGATCGAAGAAGATGAGGCAAAGGTCCAGTTAGCATCTCTTCGACTAAGTGGCACCGCTCTCGTTTAGTGGGAGAGAAAGTTGCAGAAGGGTAGCAAAAAGTTGGGTAACCTTCTTTCCTCTTGGTCCAATTTTATTTCTGCGTTAAAATACCAATTTTACCCTTTGGGTTATAAGCAAAAGTCACTAATGGAATGGAAATATCTAAGGCAAGGTAAAGGCCAAACTGTGCAAAGCTTCACTGAAGAATTTCAGAAACAAGCATTAAATTTGGCCATCTCATTAGATTCGCCCGAGACTATAACTAAGTATGTTGGTGCATTACATAGTTACATAAGACACTCACTATTATTGTTCAAGCCTACTGCGATTGATGCAACTAGCGTAAAGGCCATTTATCTTGAAATGTGAGGCAAGAATGAGAGAGATGATCAAGCCAAGAAAACACCGTTCAAACCTCACCATGGAAAATTCCAGAAGATAGGAAAGGGGAAGCATAAGAAGACTGTCACAACCAAGAAAGGGGACGGAGAAACGCCATCTTGCACGCATGGCAAGAAACTAACTAAATTAAAACTTTATTTTAAATTATTATTATTATTAATAAAAAATTAACATATGTTAAACATATATGCTTTTAAAAAAACATGGAACGAGATTCTTAACCATGGAGATTTATCCCACTTTGCCATGGAAATTCAATAGACTTTGTTACAATACCATAAATTAATACGTGACATTTTTCTTTTATTAATCAATATAATTAAAAGAGTAAAAAAGAAATGACTAATTTAGAGATAAATTACCTTTTGTATACACTGTTATGAATATTCTAGAATATTACATGAAGGTTAACTTTCTAACATCCACTAAATAATTATCAATAATTAAATTAAAAATTTGGAAATCTATCCACATAATTAAAACTTATGTCTTATATTATTTAATATTATATTAAATAAGAAATAATCTCCACATGGGCACTATTTTTGAGACCAAGACTTTTAGATGTATCACATGTTCATCAATTACAAATTGAGAAGAGAGTGCAAAGTAATACATGTCCATAGAGCTAACTACTCATTTTTGCAACATTGTCGCCAATTAGGGAATCAAGGGAAAAAATTAAAATAAGTGGTAATCAAGCAAGGGAAGGTGAAGTGGGTATATCACACCTAGGCAGATTTATCTAAATCTAATTTTTAAAGTTGATTATAAAGATGAGGTTATCAAATTTTATTTTTTGCAGCTACAACAAAACTTATCTACTTTTCCAAATCTTACATATATATATATTTTTTTTCTAAGTTGACAAGTTAAATTTTAAAAAATATTGGGTAAAATATTTCAATGTCCTAATGTGGTGTAAGATTCCATTAATGTTCATAATTTGAGGAATTTATTGTTAACATTTTGAAACTAAGATTTGGATATGGGTTTAGAAACATTTACAATAAATTCTTTCACTATGAAAATTAATAAAATTAATGAAATTTCTTATGGTTAAAACATTTTAATAGTGCTTGTTTGAAAGAGGTGTAATCCAAAAGCATTGGAAACTTGAGAGTAATAGGATCGCGAGAGAGCTGAAGCGACTAGGGTTATAGTAGACAACAAAGTTCCTCTCTAATGGAGAGTGGCAGGGGAGGGAGCTCGGCTCCCTCCTACAAAGATGTTGTGGCCAGCAGAAGTAAATCAATGATTGGAAACAGTAAAGGTTGTACGGATGATAGGAACAGGGATAATGAAAAGGAAACAGATGGGACCAGAACCAAGGAAAACAGCAGCACCAAGGACAAAGAGGAAGAAGAAAAAAATTTGGGTTCAAGAGACAAAAAACAAAACGGACCTTGCAAACCAAAAGCAAAAATCACTCCTAGAGTAATATTAAATGATCCTGCTCTGTAGGCGCACAGGGAACACATGGGGACCTATGCCATTATCTGTAAATTCATGGGACTATGGCCCACTGAAAAGGCTTTACAGACGTGGATCAAGTATCACTGGAAACCCAAAGGAAGCATTGACCTACATCTTGGGTCAAAAGGATTCTTCACAGTGGTGTTCTCAAACATCGAAGATAAAGACAGAATATTCGAAGGAGGACCCTACTTTTTTGCAGCAGCCGGTCTCTATATGAGGCCATGGAAGATGAACTTTGTCCCAGAGCGGGAGACCACCTTTTCAGTTCCAGTGTGGGTAAGGCTCTATTCTCTACCTCTAGATTATTGGCAATCTGAATTGCTTGTTGCCATTAGTAATAAACTAGGACGCTTTGTCAAAGCTTCGGAAGCCACAAGAAGGGGAAAATATACCTCCTTTGCAAGGATATGTGTGGAAATGGACCTATCAGGAGTGCTTCCAGATGAAGTAATCCTGGAAGTTTTTGATGAGGAATGGGTGCAGACAGTGGACTATGAGCATATCCCTTTCAGATGCCGAAGATGCCATGAACATGGACATCTGTTAAGAGACTGCCCTCTCAGTAAAGTAGATAACAAAGAAAAACTTAATACAACGAAGGACACAGAAAGCTTTCAGAAAGTGGCAAGTAGAGGAAAGGGAGGAAAAAAGGGGCCAAAGCAACAACATAACAAGGGGCAGAAGGGCAGTCAGAACAAGTTTCAAGTGCTAGAAGAGACTGAAGAAATTACACGAGAGAACCAATATCAGGAGGAAGGCACTAAAGAAAAAGAAAAAGAAGAGAACAAAAACCAATCTCAAGATATGGATTCTCAAAAAGAGGCGATGAGAAGTGAAACAGAAATGGAGATGGACCAGGAAATGACCCAAAGTGAAACAGATCTGGAAGATCATGAACTACAAGAAATTCTCGACAAGGAAAACCTGGATCTGGAAGGATTCCTGATGCAGGGAACCAAAGGAGGAATAGATTCACTGCCTCAAGAAGAATGCAACAGAATACAACAGTTGTTTTTATGGAAAACTCAGGAACGAGGGCTGGAAAAAGGTAAAAACATCCACAAACAGGAGCACAGAGGGGTGAAAACAATGAAAACAACTCTAGGATTAGCTACTAGAAATCCAGGAAAGAAGAGGGGCAGAAAAAGGCAAAATGAGCTCTTGATGGAGTGTGGAAAGCTAATGATAGATTCAGGTAAGATGAAAGATCTAACCAGTTACTCCTTTACTAATCTTTAATTATGAAGTTCATATCTTGGGATATCAGAGGTCTAGGTAGGAAAAGAAAACGGAGAATGCTAAGTAACAGAATGAAACTAGCAATGTCGGACATAATCTTCATTCAAGAAACAAAATGCTCCATTCAAAAATTAAAACAAATCCATAGCAAATGGCTTAGTAAATTTGAGTTTCTAGAAGTTAAAGCAGAGAACACAGCTGGGGGCATTCTCACTCTATGGAAACCCAAAAAGTCAGCATAATAGATGCGGAGGCATCGAGAAATTATTTAGCAGTTATCATTCAACCAGTGGGGGTATTGGACACCTTCCTGGTTACAAATGTGTATAGTCCTCAAAGAATAGATGAGAAACTTAGATTTCTTGACTCCCTGGTAGATCTCAGAAGCAGACATGCAGAAATCCCTTGGGTCATTGGAGGAGATTTTAACATGATAAAATCTCTTTCGGGAAAAAAAAGGAGGTACCAAAATGCTAAGTAAAGATTCAGTAGCATTCCAATCCTTCACAGAAGATATGAAAATGGTTGACTCTGAAATGCACAATGGCCTTTTTACTTGGAATAACAAAAGAGGTGGTGATGCCCAGGTCGCCTCCAAGTTAGACAGATTTTTGATCTCCGAGGAGTTGATGCTCACAAATAAAGAAATATTTGCAAGTGTTCTCCCCTTTGGAGGCTCTGATCACTGGCCGATTCAATTAGAAATCAAGGGGATCGATTCTCCCAGGAATAGACCCTTCAGATTTGAGAATATTTGGCTCTCCCACCCAGATTTCATCAGCAACATTGAAAAATGGTGGTCCGAAGATCTGCAAATTCAGGGCACCAAAATGTTCCTCCTTCATAAAAGACTAAAGTACATAAAACTCAAACTCAAAGAATGGAACAAGAAGGATTTTGGTAACATTTTCGTAGACAAAAAATCAGTGGAAATTAAAATACAGGAACTAAACCAAGCATTGATCATAGATGGTTTTGATAAAGTCAAAAGTGAGCAAGCTGAAAAATACAACCAAGAATGGGAGAATTTATGCAAACAAGAGGAAATCTTTTGGAGACAAAAGTCTAGAGTTCAATGGCTCAAAGAAGGTGAACGAAATACCAGATTTTTCCACAGATCCACCATAGCCAATAGAACGCACAATAGAATCTCTTCGATATTGAATGAGAATGGGGAGCTTCAGACCTCTCATAAGAATATTGAAGCTGTGATGGTTCAGCATTTCAGAGGCATCACAAAGGAAAATAATCTAAACAGAGAGCAACACATTAAGGAAATTACAAAAAATATCCCCAGAATGGTGTCCAGAGAAGATAATTTCAACCTGAATAAACCAGTAACCGAAGAAGAAGTCAGTGAGGTAATCAAAGATATGCAGAATGGCAAAGCTCCAGGTCTAGATGGTTTTAATGTAGACTTTTTCAAAGCCTGCTGGAATGTTGTCAAACAAGATATTTTGGATGTTGTAGAGGACTCCAGAAGAAGCAGGACCATTCTGAAAGCCCTCAACACCTCCTTCATCTCCCTGATCCCCAAACAGGATTTAGCCCCGACTCATGAGAAGTTTAGACCCATTGTTTTATGCAATGTGGTGTACAAAATTATTTCCAAGATTTTGGCCAGCAGACTCAAACCTCTTCTCCCTTCTTTAATTTTAGTGGAACAGTTTAGTTATGTCGAAGGAAGGCAAATCCTGGACAACATTATTCAGGCCCACGAGGTACTTCATACGCTTACCAGCAAAATGTAGGCTGGTATGATCATGCAATTAGACATTGCAAAAGCGTATGACAAGGTGAACTGGATTTACATCAAGAAGGTCCTTATTGCTTTTGGCTTTGATCACAACTGGGTCAGATGGGTTATGGTTATGGTTACTTCTTCCAACTTTTCAATTCTGGTGAATGGCTCGCCCTCTGAGATCTTTACTCCTTCTAGAGGCCTCAAGCAGGGAGACCCACTCTCTCCCTTTCTCTTTATCCTCATGATGGAAGGATCGGGCCGGTCCATTAAACATGCCAAAGTCTCAGGAAAGATCAAGGGCCTCCAATTAACGGAGAATGGTCAAGCAATGGCCAATCAACAATTTGTGGATGACACCATGCTGCAGGGTATCCCCAGAGTCAAAGAAGCTTCAACGTACAAAAAATCCTAAATGACTTTGCCTTGGCTTCAGGTATGGAAGTTAATCTCTCCAAATCAAATTTTTTATTTTATTTTTTTTCTTTTCTGAAATACTAACATTTCTATTCAGAGGAATATTTCTAGAATTCTGGGCTTCCAAAGGGATTCCCTCCCTTCAAAGTATTTGGGAATTCCCCTTACAACTAAACCATTGTACAAAATTATCTGGGAACCGGTGCTTAACAAGATGTAAGACAAGGTCAAAAAATGGACTTTTAGATCGTTGAACCTTACTGGTAGGTTGATTCTGACAAAGGCCGTTCTACAAGCTATCCCTGTTTTCTTTTTATTAGCCCTTCTAGCTCCCAGAGGGGTCTTACAACAATTTAGGAACATCCAAAGAGACTTCCTTTGGGGCAAGGATGAAACTAGGAAGAAATGGGCCCTAGTTTCTTGGGATAAAATCTGTAAACCCAAAAGTCATGGAGGCCTAGGCTTATATAATCGGGAGATTTTGAGTAATGTTTTAAGAGCCAAACTCTGGTGGAGATGGGTAAAAGAACCAAGGGCTCAATGGGCTAAAACCTGGAAAGAAAAATATGCAAGCTCCTGGCAAACAAGTGACCTTATAAGAGTGTCTGGAAACATAAAAGGCTCTTACATCTGGAATAAAGCCTGGGAAAATAGAAGCCTAGTACAAAACAACAATTTCTGGGATTAATAAAAGTTAAAGATTTATGGAATCTTCCTCATGACTCCGGAAAGTGGAGAAATTGGAGAAAAGTAGATTGCAGAGTGGACATAACCATAAAATAAAAAATAGAAGAACTCTTGAGCATGTTAAAACAAAGCAAGATCTTGGTAACATATGGGTAGGATCAGTTAAGATGGGGCCACAATAAAGAAGGTATCTTCAATATTAAGGAAGCAAAAAGAATTATCCTAAACCTAGATCCATGTGTTTCAGCAAAGTTCTGGCAAAAACTTTGGAGCCACCAAGGATGGATGAAGATCAAGCTTTTTATGTGGTTAGTTCATCACAAGAAAATATTAACTTGGGAAAACATTCAGAAGAGGGGGCTTATGGGGCCCTCTAGATGTCAGTTATGTGAAGCTCAAGAGGAGACAATGGAGCATATTCTCAACAGCTACACCTACACCACCTGGCTGTGGGATTCCTTTGACACCATTTTTCAACAGACATATAGAGATAAGGGCAGTATCATTAATACCCTGAACAAATGGAGAATTTTTTTTCGGAGTACGAAATCCTTAACTTGGCTTGGACCTTTGTGCCAAGCTTCATTATTTGGAATGTTTGGAAAGAAAGGAATAAAATAATTTTCAAGGAAGAAAAAACTACTCCTCTTCGCCTGATGGATCTAATCCTGAAGCAAATTAAGGAGACAGTTTCCACCACAGTGCACATTCTTCCCAAGAATCCTCCCATAGCGATTGAATTGAGAACTCTCAAGCATCTAGGAATTCATGAGATCATTCACCATGGTCTTAACAGAAAGGAAAGAGGGTTAGAAATGGAAAAGGAGTTTTGGCATCCTCCACCGAAAGGTTATCTTAAATGCAATATTAACGAAGCTTCAAAAAGCAACCCGGGGAAAATAGGTTATGGAAGGGTGTTAAGAGATGAAGAAGGAAAAATAATCTTTACATTCCACTGTCATTTAGGCATAGCGACCAACAACATGGCTAAATTAATGGGATTGGAACAATGTCTAGAGCTTCTTAAACTAAATCACAGTTCAAATTTCATTATCAAAGCAAACTCAGAGATCTCTATAAATGCAGTCAAGAAGATCAGTTGTGGAGCAGCGCCAGAAAAGGTCTCAAAACATTGGAGACTAATACAAATGTACCAAAGAATTCAAAAACATCTCCTGAGTCTTCGAACTGTGAGCTTCAATCATGTTCATCGGAAAGCCAATAAACTTGCAGATTTACTGGCCAACCAAGGAGTGATTAATTCAGAATGTAGGATCGAGATGAAGTGGCAGGAGACGCCTCTAAGCAGGTTAAAAGCTCTCTGCAATGAGCAAGCGACAAAGGATAGAGAAATTTTCAAGTATTGGGCCAGAAGGGTTTAATTTACAGTGAGCGAATGTTCCTGCTGCGAGTTCCGTTGTCAGCTTTCGTGGGATGAACGGCTGGATTGATCCCACGTGGGAAATTCTCCTGCATTCCGCCTATGGAATGGAAAACTAGGCTCTGAGTGGTATCCAAGCGATCGCGAGGCATTCGAATGGTAAGTGGTATTAGATTGTTGAGAGCGATTCCACTAAGCTTTCAACAAGTGGTTGGGGTGGGGTTCGTATTACCACCCTCCATTGCGCCTTAAAAATCGTGCTTCTTGGCTTTTCGATTTCTTTTCGAGCTATTCACTATGGTAATGGGTTTCAACGGTCAAATTAGACCGTGCAATTTTTGTGGGGCCACCAGTTTTATCAAACTTTGTGAGTTATTGATGGAAGGAATCACGGAGTTCAACTTTGGGTTAGTGTTTAACCGTGGGGACCATTCAAAAGGTTAGCTTGTCCTTAAGTTTGCACTTAGGGTCACTTCTATGGCAGTATGCCCTTAATGTTTCCGCAATCCATGACAAATTCCAGTTATTTTTGTATATATTATAACATTACTTTTGGTTTGATGGAATAGAAGGATAGTCTTTTGCTTCAGCAAAAAAAAAGACAGAGGTGTAACCCCCTTAGTGTTCAATATAGAGTTGATACATGACAATGAATGCACCTAATGGTTAAAAACATGTAACATGTTTTTCATCCTAAAAAATTAATTGACACAATTTAAATACACTTAATAATTAAGAACATGTGTTTCCTCTAAAATATCTATATTAAATTCAGAATAGACAAATCATTAAATAAAAATAAATCCCTTATATTCCAATTTTTTTAAATAAATCTTGTTTTATATATATATATATATATATAAATATATATATAATTTTAAATACAAAATTACTATTCAAAGATTTAATCTCTCTATGCAAAAAGCCAAAATAAATTTACATTCATAATAAATTTTAAATTAATTCAACAACTATTATTTTTCATTTTTAATCATTCAATTCATGACAAGATATGTCAGAATTAAAAATGCAAGAAGCTAAAATGAGTTTCGTTGATACTAATTTTCAAATTAATTAAACAACTATTATTCTCTCTTTTAATCATTCACTTCATGACCAAACATTGCCATTAATTTTATAGTAAATGTTGTTATCAAAATCCGTTATTTTGTTGAAACTTATATAAAAGCACCTTTATTAATCTTGTGAATATATTTTGATAAATGTTGTCAAATCATTTCCCACAATTTTTTTTGGGAATCACAATGTCTAAAGATTCTAAATTTCTTAGCCAATAATTTAACTATTATTATTCTCCATTTTTAATCATTCAATTCCTAACCAGACATGTCATAATTAAGGATGAAAAAAGCTAAAATGAGTGTTCCGTTGACACTCATTTTCAAATTAATTAAACAACTATTATTCTCCCTTTTTAATCATTCAATTCATGACCACACATGCCATACATTTTTATAGTAAATGTTGTTTTGTTTATCAAAATTGATTATTTTGTTCAAACTTATATAAGAGCACCTTTTATTATGCTTGTGAATAAATTTTGAAATGTTTCCAAATCATTTTTCACACAATTTTTTTGAGGGAGGGAATTAAATATTTGATATAATATTAAATAAAAAAAATATAAAAAGATAGATATGACCCATTATATATATATAGTTTTAGTAATTTTAATAATTCAAATATAAGTACATAGTTGACATAAGTTAATTCAACAAATCACAAACATATTAGAAAACAAAAAATTAAAATAAATTTATATTTAAAAAATTTGAATATGTAAAATTATTTGAATATCTAAAAATATTAATATTTAATACATATTGGACCTTGGAAATATCTTAGTGTATATTAATATAAACTAGTAAAATATTCAATAACATTAACCAAACCTAATTAAAATATCTCATTCTAATTATTTATTAATTTGATGTTGGAAAAGCGAAACACAATTACAATAAATTGCAACATCACCATTTTTCAAGACTTGAATTTATATACTCTATGAGATAATTTTTATTCCCCAAGGGTGGCTCCCTCGACCCTTAAACCCCCCCCTAAGATTTTAACCAATGACATGATAGGGTCTTGTTACTTCTTAGCAACCTCATATTTTTTTTGTAGGTGTAAGAAAGGTGGCTCATTTATTCCATGCCACTTAACCAATGACATGATAGGGTCTTGTTACTTCTTAGCAACCTCATATTTTTTTGTAGGTGTAAGAAAGGTGGCTCATTTATTCCATGCCACTTAGACTCAAGTGCGAAAAACCAAATTTGTTTGGATTAAATCACAACCATTTAGAATACTCTTATTTCATTATTTTTTTGTCATTTTACCAAGCATTCCCTTATAATTTCATTATTTGTTTTTATTATTTTATAGAAATCATAATTATTTTATTTAAAGCATATTTTTTTCCTTTGCTTATTGTTTATTTATACATTTATTTTGCATAATAAAACATAATGGTAGTATAAGACACTATATTGAATAATGACACCATATATATCATATCATATCATATATATATGTTTATTTTTTTAATTATGTGTGATATTTTTTTTGAAGTGTATTTGAAGATGGACCTAAAAAAATTTACTAATTTTATTATTGATATTTTAGTGTGCCCTCATGGTACAAGATGATGACAGTGTCCATTGTTTTTTGAAACAAAAAAATACATAGATTACCATTTTCCATTCATAGCATATTTTTGGTTTATCTGATTATATAACCAATATTTAAGTTCAAGGAAAGTACCCAAAAAAAAACTATAATGTTAGACATTAATCTAAAAAAAAAAAAATATTTATGTAAGATAGTCCAAATATATGAGATTTTATTAAATCATATTTAATATGTTCAGTCTTTCTAATCTCAAATATAGTAAGAACTTAAAATCAACATCTGTTTTTTTAGAATTTAATGATTTTTCAAATTTTCATAGAAATTCATTTTTTCCCAAAAAAAACTATCAAATTTAAAATTTTATTTCCTATAAATATTAATAAATAAAATATTAAAAATGATATATATATCTTTAAAAAAACTACAATAATTTTGCAAAGTAAAAATAAAATTTCAAAATTTATATCTATCTTTGAAGAAAACTACAGCAATTTTACAAAGCAAAATTTTATTACACAACGATTTTTAAGTTACTTCTTTCCTTTTGAGTTACACAACAATTTTCTTTAAAAATATAGATAAAAAACTCTTAACATAATTCAAATAACTAATTAAATAATTCAAATAACTAATTAAATATGAAAATATAATTGATTACACTACACTTCTATTGAGAAACATAACAAAAATCTTAACATAATTCGCGAGCATCTTCGAAAGGGCGCACGACAATCTTTTCAAGGTACTTTAGCTGCCCTATGGACTTTGGAAACTTTAAAAGAGGAGCACGGATTTGCAACTGCCTCCACCGTCAAGATGCGTGCATCGTAATTATGCCACGCCATATTCTATATATGGTTATGAGGGCAACTGCTTTTAAATACCACCATAGTGTCTTATATTACCACCATGTTTTATTATGCAAAAATTAATATATAAATAAACAGTAAGCAAAGACACTATTGTGGTATTTAAAAGCAAAAAATAATAAAATAAAGAGAATTCTAAATAGTTGTGATTTAATTGGAAAGCTCTACGTGAGGACACTAAACAAATTTGGTTTTTTTTCGCTTGAGTCTAAGTGACATGGAATAAATGAGCTACTTTCTTTACACCTATTAAAAAAAATATGAGGTTGCTAAAAGGTAACAAAGCCCTATCATGTCATTGGTTGAAATATTAGGGGAAGGGTTAAGGGAGCAGGGAGCCACCCCTAGGAAATAAAAACTATTTCATAGGGTATGTAAGTTCAAGTAAGTCTTGAAAAATTGTGATGTTCCAATTTATTATAATTGTGATTTTTTTCCCTTGTAACTAGCATCAGAGGTGAAGAATGATGATATCAAGTTGTTTATTAGGTTTGTAACTAGCATCAGAGGTGAAGAATGATGATATCAAGTTGTTTATTAGGTTTGTTTGATCATTGGTAGTGAAATTTGTCTTTTAACGTTTTCAATCTACTTTTACTCAATAGCATGTGAGTTTAGTGTTTTTTGGAGGCTAGTTTCCAAAATAAATTGGTAAATCATTAGAATGAGTTAATTTAATTAAGTTTGGTTAATGTTATTGAGTATTTTACTAGTTTATATCAATATATATTAAAAAATTCCAAAGTCTAATATATATTAAATATTAATATTTTTAGATATTTAAATAGTTTTATATATTCAATTAAATTTTTTTATTTTTATTTTTTTAATATGTTTGTGATTTGTTAAATTAACTTGTGTCAACTATGTTCCTCGTTAGATTAACTTAGTTTAGGATCATGATATCCAAACTATCAAAACTGTTAGGAGAAAATTATTATAAACTACACTCGTAACCCATCTTGTTCATATTGTAAATAGAGGTCTTCGCTAAAAGGAAGGAAGGAAACCCCGTTCAGTTAGAGGGATAAAAGGTAAAGGGTAAGGGACGAAGTCGTTAGTGCCGGTCTTTCTAATAGGTAAATAGCGATACCTCCTAAGCGCTTCATTCAGTTCGTAGTATAGGGCATATGTCTAGGTCTCTAAGTAGCAAGTAGTAAGGAAACACTTGAGTAAAGTATAAGGGGAAGAAGGGGACATAGCACATATCTCTTGTGGAGCAAGTAAAGCATAAATAAGAAAGCTTACGTTGAGTAAAACAAGTGGACATTAGCTTTCCTATCTCCTCATTCAGAGAGGTAGGCTGCTATAAAAAGGTAGACATCGAAGTGCATGTAGGTGGTTCCCTGGGAAGCACTGGAATGATAGCAAGCTCCCAAAAAAAAGCAATCTCACTTTTCCGGCATGCCTTTAAGTAATAGTAGGGGCCACCTTCATCTGGAACAAACAATAGAATAAAGAAGTCTGTTGGGTTGGGACGAAAGAAAGAAACTATTACCCCTTGTCCAGAAATTATGTGGACAGCGACCCAAAAGAAGCTGCTTTCTGCCCCGTTACAAATAGATCTCTACTCAGCAATAGATCTGTCCGAAATGATTTTATATCATTGTGAGATGAGTCAGCTCATCTCAGTAGAAGTAGGCTTTGCTTGCTCGCTATAACAGGCTGAGCTAAATGTGACAACATATCCGTGGGGTTAGTCAATCCCCTGTAAATGGGGAAAGAAGAGACAAAACTTGATTAGAAAGGGGCTCAGACCTAGCTATAGCTTAAAGCAGAAGTTTTCTGTGATGTTTATCAGGCATGCGCGATATGCAGTATCGGCATTGCTAAACATTGAAAATGGAGCTGGAGCGCCACCTCTGCCCGGAGAAAGCGTCGTTTCGGACCCCTCATGGGTGGTGCCTATCCGAGGAACTTGTCGCTTCCTTCCCGTAGGACCACTGCAACCTATTCCTTACTCCGATGCGCTTATCCCATCTTGTTCATGTCCTTCCTTGATAGGGCAAGCAAGTAAATAGGACTTAGAATTCTTCTTATATTGTCGAAAGTCGTAATGGTGGGTTCATCAGGTACCGCTTATTCTAGGAACGACCCCTACGGATTCTCCTTCAAATTTATGTAGCTGCTATTGGTCCCGGGGAATCAATAAATGGATTCGCAAGCTTGCTTGTCAGCTTGCTTTGCTCTAAGTTGAAAGAGGGTCAAAACAAAACTCTTTTAATCTAATTATGTTAATTACATTTAACATGAATTAATAAATTTATTAAATATATCATCACATCCATCCCCTCTCTATATTAACAAAATATATTATTATAAATCTTTTAATCTATTATTAAAATATATTAAATATAACTTTAATCTTTATATTTTTCATATTTTATTTTATGTAAAATATATTGAATAAACATTTTTAGACATTGTGATTCCCCTCCAAACAAATATATAAGGAAATGATTTGGCAACATTTATCAAAATTAAATATATTAACCAGTTTGATAAAAGGTGCTCTTATATAAGTTGCAACAAAATAATCGATTTTGATAACGGAAAAAAATATTTACTATAAACTTATTTTTAATTATGTCATGTCCGGTCATGAATTGAATCCTAAATTGAATAATTAAAAAGGGAGAATACTAGTTGTTTAATTAATTTGAAAATTATTATCAACGTAAACTTATTTTAGCTTTTTGCATCCATGTCTTGTCGTGAATTGAATCAATAAAAATGGAGAATAATAGTTTTTCAATTAATTTGAAAATTATTATGAACCTAAGTTTTTTTTCAGAAAAAAAACCAGCATAGATTTATATTAAGGAAATATAAAAAACCTCCATAGATATAGCTGCAGATTCAGCAGATAGAGAAAACCCTTGAGATTTAGAAATGGACTCATATACATATAGTCCGAAGACTAACATATCAGAAGCTAAAATAAGGAGACCTGTAAATCACTTCAAAATGGCCCACAAGGCCCGAAATTGTTCCAAAAACAGACCCAAAACCAAAAAAGAGATAATCCACATATCCACATATTGATTACAATATGTATACCCATAGAAAGGAACAGACAAATCGACCGAATAGCAGAGGTCGAAAAATTGAAGAGGAGATACCAGCAAAAAGAAAAGAAAAAGAGAAAACGAAACTAACAAGATCTTCAGGCAAATAACTGCGCCTTGCATAGATTGGCGATCAGGCATCCTGTGCAACAAAAAAAATCATGACAAGACTGAATTCGCTGAATAATGGCCTGAATTATGAACCTAAGCTTTGGCTCTTTGCATCCGGACGGGTTAAATCTTTGAATGGTAATATTTTGTTTAAAATTATAACGTTTGCGTCCGGAGTGGTTATATCTTTGAATATTTTGTTTAAAATTATAATTATATATCTTTCAATAGTAATCATCAAATATTTCGCTTAAAATTATAATGTTTGCATACGGAGGGGTTAAATCTTTGAATATTTTGTTTCAAATTATAATTATATATCTTTCCATAGTAATCTGTTTAAAATTATAATGGTTTATAAATTAAATTTATTTAAAAAATTATCATAGAATTTATTTTTATTTAAGAAATAATTAGTCTATTCTTAATTTAATATGTGTTTTTTAAAGAAGAAACACACGTTTTTAAATTATTAAGTGCATTTAAAATGTCATGCGTCAACTAATCTTTTAGGATAAAAATATGTTTCATGAGTGATGAGTCTGGTCGTAGCCGCCAACCAAATAATTAAATAATTATTTTCCATAGTTTCGCTAATTATTTTTCATTGCTTCGATCTCCCTCGCTCCATATCCGTGGATCTGCGACTCAAACGAAAGCATATTCGCCGAGGCTGAATTTCGTCTGTTCAATTAAAAAAAATTAAAAAATAAAATAAAAATAAAAAATCACGAGGTCGACATAGAAACGCTTATTTTGAGTTAAAAAAGAGTGTAAACGTTTTTATTCATTTTAAATGTAATTTTCAGGGATTTAGGGTGTTTATCAATTTTTTAAATTAAAAAAAAAAATAAAAAAAATCAACATTGTCCATTTAGAAACACTTGTGTTAAATTAAAAAAAAAAGTCAAAATGCTTTTATTCATTTTAAATATATATTTTTAGAAATTTAATGTATTTATGAATGATGCATGGTTGAAACTTTAACTTATATATATAATTAAATATTAAATGTTTAAATGAAATAAGAGAGAAGAAACCGATGCTTTCAAAAGTAGGAAATCTTATGAAACATTGTCCATTTAGAAACACTTGTGTTAAATTAAAAAAAAAAAAAAAAAAAAGTCAAAATGCTTTTATTCATTTTAAATATATATTTTTAGAAATTTAATGTATTTATGAATGATGCATGGTTGAAACATTAACTTATATATATAATTAAATATTAAAGGTTTAAATGAAATAAGAGAGAAGAAACCGATGCTTCTGAAAATTTCTTTGAAAAGTAGGAAATCTTGTTTCACAAGTTAATAGCGATTTCCATGTGATACATGGATTTGGATTTGGAAGAGGAAAGATAGATGGGACTTGAGGGGAGCGTGGCAGCTGAGCGGAGTGCAGGGATGCGTGGCAGTAGATGAATGCAGCAGCCAACCAGGAAGCAAGAAGGAGGGAAACAAATGAACTGATAGCCAATGCATGTTGATTGTCGGAGGCTTTTGCAAGCAGGGACTTGTGGCAGAAGGTGTATGCAGCCAATGCATGTTGACATTCGGAGGTAATAGCATGTAAACCCGCAGGGCACGTAAGGAAGGTCCAGATTGACATCTGGCGATGGAAAATGCTCGCCAACCCCAGCTAAATTCTCAGGAAGACAGGAGGCTTCGGTTTCTTCGACGGCTTAGTACTCTGCAAACTCTTTGTGTCTTTAGCTATTAGCTGTTAGTATCATCGAAAGGAAGCGTTTCAGAGATTAGAGGGGCCTTAGTTCTTTTGAACTATGTCATCTTAGGTCTTTCATTCTCCCCAGTTACTTCATCTCTGCTATCTTCTCAGGTAAGCTTCTCCTTAGGGTCTTGGTCCAATTGTAACGGGTTCCAGGACGTGCAGAACTTCCTGGTATCGTCTCTGTGAGGGAGAGCTTTCTTTGGTTAAGGCCTTTATCAGGAATGCTGGATGATTGTTATGCTGTATCTCTTTTTTGACGCTGTATGGGAGATGGCTTCTCTGGTTCTGGCTCAAGTTTGCTACTTCCTGCACTCTTTGCTCAGCTTGCTGGCGGCTCCAGGTCAGTACATCTAATCTGTGAGTTTTTTCTCTATTTTTTTTTCTTCTGCTTTTTAAAAGAAAAGGGAGTTTAAGAACACTAAAAATTAGTAGCTGTTTCTGTTGGAACAAAGAAATCATGAAGCTGGTAGTCTGATTGTAGATAAGTGTGAGCTTTCTAGAATGGATATGGTGTAGAGTGGTTGTTCTTTTTGTCTCACTGACCTCAGGTAGACCATAGTACTCCTCCCATGTCTATGGATTCGAGACGATCATGGGTATCATTTCTAAAGCCTCAGAAATACTTTGTTATCTCCAAGCCATGCTCGGACTTTCGGTTTAGGATTTGTCAATGGTGGTGTGTTTGTCAAATAGTATGCTGCTGTTTTGTATGCCCAGAGGAATCAACCTGATCCAAGCTCAATCTCTGTTACTCAGACCTCAACTCCTTGCCTGAATCTTCTGGGGTTCTCAGGGCCGGTTTTTTTTTCCAGGATAGTACAAAGACTTAAATCATTTTCTGTCTAGGAATTCGGGTAAAGGAAAGTTTTGTACTTCACCTGGCTTCTCGAAATTACTGAAGGGACAGATTTGAATTTGGGATATAAAATTTAGCCGTCGTTTTTCATTTTCTATTTATGAACTGTCAGTACCCAGGTAATGACATTGTCCTCTCCCGTTATAGGAAGTCTGTCTGAGGGATAAGTAATTAATTCCTCAAAGGGCCTAATTAGGGGCGACTCAATTCCTAGACATTCCGGACCTGTACTGCAGCTAGATTTCGATGTTTTAGGCTCTCTTTCTCTGGGTATTATTCAATCCTCTCTGTCAGTCCACCCTGGATCGAATCTGCGCTAGATTTTTTGTAATCCTCTTGGGTTCAGAAGTAGCTGGAGGAATAAATAATGACTGACACTTCTGATCTCGAGGCGATGATTCAAGTAGCGATTCAGGCGGAATCGGCTCATAAATCTGCCAGAGGGGATTCCGAGTGGCATTCCACGCTGGAGGAGATGCTCATTCATCCCTTGGTCCCACAAAATGAAAGAGGAGGCCTGTTAAATGAAAAATGTCATATTCCGAATAGTCAACTCGGAAAGGATATATCACAAAAGTCTTGGCAAGAGATCCGTCACAAGGGAAACAACAAACCGGTCAAGACTATTCCCCCTCCCGCTGCCATCAGCATTAACAGTAGTCATCTGTCAGAACGCATTGAGAGTCTTCAAACTAAGGCTTTAGTTGGGAGATGGCATTTCCCGGAATTAGACGATGCGAAAATGAGATGCTGGCTTGAGCAGCAATGGAAGCCTTTAATTGGATATGTGCCGATTATCTCCAGGTTATTAAAAGAATGGTACTGCTTCCATTTTCTAAACTCAGTTGACCTGGAAATCATCCTAAAACATCAATGGGTTTATAAAAGAAGCTTCTTGGCCTTACACAGATGGTACATGGGCTATAATCCATTGAAAAACATTCCATCTAATAACTTAATTTGGGTCAAGCTACCCGGCTTACCATTAGAATTGTGGTCAAAGGAAACGCTAGCTGAAATTGGTAATGCAATCGGAAGATGCGTATATGTGGACCCTTGGGTGTTAGGTGAAAAAGACAAACGGATAGCATGGATATTGATAGATAAACCTTTCAGAGGGGGTTTTCCAGCTCACATAGACATTCAATGGAGGGACTCAAAAATCAGGCAAAGGCTCGATTTCTGGGGGATTCCCTTTAGGTGCTCAGTTTGCCATCGCACTGGGCATCTAATCAAGAACTGTCCAAGACGACTACCAATTAATCGAAATCAGCACAGTCATCAAAGATATGCTGCAAAGCCCATCAAAAGCTCATCCCTTGAAGGGGATTCTGAGATTTCGTCACCCGCAAAGAACAGGTCGCTTATGGTTTTTGATGACCATCCGGACATCGCAGAGAATGACCTTCGACTCTCATCCCATTTGAAAGATCCAACTCCATCCATGGAACCTGTCTCGGACCACAATATACCTGTTAACCCACACATTCCGGAGCCTATATCTCCGTCTATGCCCCCTCTGGAGCCTGCTTCGGACCACGAGATCCCATGCCCGAGTCCGTCTCCACATCCTCTCTATGGAACCATTAATGACAATCTGTTCAATTCATCCTCTACTCCTTCTCAGAATAACAAAAATCTGTCGTCAGATAGAGGAAAAGAAATTATGATTTCGCCTACTCCTGCTAACTCGCCTAAGTCATCGCCTTCGAATTCGGTAGACAGTGATCTGGATTTCCTGCTGAACAAAAAATCGCTACAGCTCAGGGAGCTTACAATTCACAAGCCCCATTCTCATCCGTCCCCTCAAATCAGTCCGAAGTCGGCCAAAAATATAACGGTGAGAAGGAAAACAAAAGGGGGAAGCAGGCATTTCAGGGGGAGAGGGGAGGGCAGGGGGATCCGCAATTTATCTCTGGTTGAAGTCCCAATTATAGACATGACTGAAGACAGGCCTCTTAGAGCATGCAAGGCCGGGAACTCTCCAATATGAATTTTGCAATTTCCATGAATATTAGAGGATTGGGGGCAGACCCCAAGTTTTTGGCATTAATTTTTTTTTTTTTTTCATTCTGAAGATCCTAAAATGATTCTAATACAGGAGACAATGCATGATGCCTCTGCTGCAATTTCTTATTTTAGGAAGATGTACCCTTCATGGCACATCTCAGCCACTGAAGCGAAGGGGCTCTCGGGAGGGCTAGCAGTTCTTTGGGACCCATCTTGGATCAAGGCGAAAACTTATAGATGTCTGGCAGGAATTTTAATTTCTGCAAAAATAAGAGGACATAACTCTCCCATTAATATTCTCAATATATATGCACCCTACAGGGACAGAATGCTCTTCTGGGAGAAAATCTTGGATTCTGAAATTTTTGATGTGGAAAATTTATTGATTGCAGGTGACTTAAACCTCACTTTAAGCATGGACGAGATATGGGGCAGCAAAAGGAAAAAAGATCCTCTAGCTGAAAGGCTGAAAAATGAATTTCTTAAAAGAAATTTAGTGGACGTCCTTCCTCCTCAAATGAGGCCGACTTGGGAAAATGGCAGAAATGATGAAGCCTATGTTGCAAAGAGACTGGACAGGTTCCTTATTCATGCTAGTGTGATTGATTGTTTGGGTATGCCATTCTCATCAATAGAAAACATTTTCATTTCAGATCATAGGCCAATCATGTTAGGCTGGAGGGAAAGAAGCTTCAGGAAAGGATACTCATTCAAGTTTAACAGCTCTTATTTGGAGGATCCGGGATTTAACGATATTATTAAAAAATCATGGTCTGAGCTGGAAAATAAGCCTTCCACGCTCTTGATGACCTTTAAGGACAAAATGGATTATATGTGGAGGGTTGTGAAAAAATGGCAATATGAGAAAAGACAATCAAATAGGAAAGAACTAAGAAGTATTCAAAGAGCTTTAGATATGGCATCGAACGCTTTTGCCTCTCAGAGTTTGTCACTGGAGTCGAGATGCCTCATAAAGGAGCTGCAAAAAAAGAAAATTAAAATTATGGAACAAGAGGAATCCTATTGGCGGCTAAAAAGCAGAGCGACTTGGATTAAAGAAGGGGATAAAAATACAAAGTTCTTTCACAATTTCGCAAACGCCAGGAGAGAAAAAAATTCCATATGGAAGATAAAAGATGGCAATGGTCAGCTCATTTATTCCCAGCAAGATATATCAAATGAGGCAGTAAGATTCTTTGGGAAGCAATATCAAAGGTCTGAAAAATGTAACTTTAAGGACATCCTATGGGGTATTGAAATCTTCCCAAAGATGTTTGATGAAGAATCAAATGATAGAATTTTTCAAAAAATCTCTGAGGAAGAGCTGCTTGGGGTTATGAAGTCATTTAAATCTGATAAATGTCCAGGGCCGGATGGCTGGACAATTGAGTTTTTTACTCATTTCTTCGACCTGTTCAAAGGGGATTTGCTAAAAATGGTTGAGGGTTCAAGAATAGCGGGCAGTATAAATTCAAAGGTTGCATCCACCAATATCGCCCTCATCCCAAAGAAAGATGAAACTGAGTCTTTTATGGATTTCAGGCCGATCTCTCTATGTAATATTTCTTATAAAATCATTGCGAAAATAATCGCAGAAAGGATAAAAAGTTCCTTATCAAAGCATATTTCATCAGAACAGCATGCATTTCTGAAAGGGAGGAACATACAGGATGCAGTGGCAAGCACCCAGGAAGGACTATTTTCTATACAGAAAGGGAAAAGGAATGCAGTCATCCTCAAGATTGATCTCCAAAAGGCATACGACTGCCTCGATTGGGGATTCCTTAGGTGCTTATTGGTAAAGATTGGCCTAAATGCTGGTATGACAAACTGGATAATGGCGTGTGTTGAGATGGTGAATTTCTCGGTGATCATAAATGGAATTCCTTCCCCTTTCTTTTCTGCCTCCAGAGGTCTCCGACAAGGATGTCCCTTATCGCCACTTTTATTTATTCTGGCCATGAATACTCTTAGTCTTCATATAAATAAAGCTGTTGAAGAATCCAGAGTTTCTCCGCTTAAAATTTGCAGGGGAATCTCGATATCTCATAACCTGTTTGTTGATGATATCATAATGTTTGGAATGTTGTGCAAGATAACATGGTCATGTTACTTCGAGATCTTGGACAATTTTCAAAAAGCAACAGGCCTTCATATCAATTTTGATAAGTCTGTTTTTTTTCATAACGAATCGAGCCAGGATATGATTGATTGGCTGGCGGAGCTGTTTGGAATCAAAGCCCATCCTATCGGGCGTGGGTTGAAATATTTGGGCTTTCAGCTAAAAGCCGTAGGCTATAAAAAGGCAGATTGGGGATGGATGTTAGACAAATTTTACAAGAGGATTTCCATGTGGCAGTATAGATATCTATCTCTTGGAGGCAGAGTGATCCTTGCCCAGTCGGTTTTAAATCAGTTGATGGTATATTGGGCTCATTTATTTGCCATCCCAGCAAGCATAATTTCGGCAATGAATAAGCTCACGACAAACTTTATTTGGGGAGACCAAGTGGGGAAAAAAATACCATCTCTCATCTCTAGCCAGCATTTCCAAACCAAAGAAACTCGGAGGCTGGGGGCTCTTAGAATTGAAATCTTTTGGCAAGGCTTTACTATGCAGGACTCTATGGAGAGGCATTTTTGAGGAGGGTCCGTGGAGTAACATTATCCGTTTCAAATATCTAAGAAGGAAGAGCTTGGCATACTGGCTCAGGAGAAAGCAATTAGGCTCTTCTAGGGGATCTCCTATTTGGCAAAGCCTTCGGAAAATTGGCAAATTTTTTCTGGAAAATTTATTCTGGCATTTCCAAACAGGTAAAAATATTCTCATTGGAAAAGATTGTTTTATGAGCGGTTCTGAAGTGATTGAGATTCAGAATTCTCTGCTAAACTTTCTCCACAGAAAAGGTATTTTTTATTGGGAGAGTCTTATTGCTGAATGGAATGGTCCCATCCCCCTATGGAAGGAAGCTGAACATATGGGGATGCCTGAAGACATAGCTTTGCAGTGGGACAAAATCAAATTACGACTCAGGAACTGTGGAATCTTTCGATCAAAGGAACATGATAATCTCATCTGGAGAAGTTCTAAGGTTTTATATGAGGTCCAAGTAAAAGATGTTTACAAGGATCTGATTAGCAAAGGTCCTTCTCTTCTCAAGCCGTCCTTTCCGCCCATTCTATGGAAAACAGGTTGCCCCTCAAAATTGATCCTGTTTTCTTGGCTGGCATTTCACAATAGGAATCTTTCTTGGGATAATTTAAGAAAGCGAGGTTGGCAGGGACCGGGTGTTTGCTCCATCTGTTGGGCTGAAGAAGAAACCAATTTCCACCTCTTCTTTGACTGCAAGAAGACTCGTCTTCTGTGGTGGAATCTGGAGAATACCCATGGTCTCCAGCACTTGTCTCACTCTTCTATTGCTGATGCGTTCTTATGGTGCAACCTTCAAAAGAAATCATGGAGATCATTATTCATCATTATGATATGGTGCATATGGAAATGGCGCAATAAGGTTGTCTTCAATAGTAAGGTTCCCCAGTTCATGGAAATTTTATCCTCCATCATTTCTATATTTGAATCAATCCCGCAAAGCACTTCTAAGGTGTTAGTTCAGAAAGAATGTGTGATTCAGCAAGACATGTTTGATATGCCGAGAGCCTTCTTCGACGGGGCTGAACAGGATGGCCAATGTGGCTGCGGCGTTTTTATTGTGGTAAATGAAATCTGTCATTTTCATCTGTTCTGGAATGGAGGCAGTGGTTCAAACAGTAAGGCGGAAGCGATGGCCCTTGCTGGCCTTCTTCATTTTTGTCTTTTTCTCGATCTCCAGGATGTTTCCATATTTGGTGATTCTAAGGTCTTGGTTGATGGCCTCCGTGGTAAGAACATTATAAGGAATCCGCAGCTCTCTGGTTGGATTGAGAGGATTAATTTTTTATGGAACAGATCTAAGGGTGTGTCCATTCGTCATATCAAGAGGGATCTTAACCATGCCGCAGATGATTTATCCAAAAAGGGTCTCCGGGTGGCTCCAGGATTATGGTTCTTGCAGGTTTCTTTTGAGGGCAATATTATATCTATTCAAGACTTTCTCCCTCCTGATTTCTAATCCTTGTTTTGATTCTAGCTCTTTCATCTTTCTCTGGTTTTGTTTCTAGAAAACTCTGATATATCTCTCTGGTAGATGAAGGTTTATCCGCTAATCTTGCTGTTCCAGTGATCGCAGGTTCTTCATGAGTGTTTACATTATCCTGTTGCTGGAAGCAGTATTCCAGGACCCGCTTCTTTTTGCTATCTGCGATTTGCTATGGACTGCGTGTCCACTATAGCTTCAATCCTTTAATGTTTGTAGATGTTTGGCTTCATTAGGCAGTCTGATTCAGATATTGTTCAATCTTATTTGGAATTTGCATGGGTTCCTATTATAGGCTCATATATGTGGAGCATTTCCGTCTTTCAGTTTTGGCTTGTGCCTTGGGGATAAATCTCTCGTATGTTTTTAAGTTATGTATGAAGTTCAGATAAACTGATATAATGTTCTTGTTTATATTACTGATATAAATGAAATATAGCTTTTTTCGGCTTGAAAAAAATATTAAATGTTTAAATAGCTATAATATTATATTATGTTTTGTTATATAGTTTTTAGTTTTTAGTTTTGTATATATATAATGAATAAAAGTTAATTAAATTACAAAATTTTATTTTTAGCTTTTTTAATTTAAAGATTAATATTTTATTTAAGTAATTATTATTTTATTTAAGTAATTAATATTTTAAAATTAATAGTACTATATTTATTATTGAAAAATAAAATATAATTAATTTAAATTTAAAATAATATAATAAAATAAAATAAAATAATTTATTTGATAAATAAAGGTTCACCTTGAATAACCATATTCATTAGGTTAATCTCAAGCTCTTAATTAATTAATTTAATTAATTAATTTATTGGTTATAGTTTGGTTATTTTTTGGTTGAATAACCATATTTATTAGATTAATCTTAAGCTCCTAATTTATTTATTTATTGGTTATAGTTAGGTTGTTTTTTGTTTTAGTATATTTTGGAGCATACTTTTGGTTAAATTTGTTTGAATTTTAAAACGCATTTTAAATAAATAAATAGATAAATTGATTTTTTTTATTTTTTTCACTAAATCCCTATTGAAAAGCTTTAAAATCTAAAATAATTAGAAAATAAAGTTTTTACCATTCAAAATTAGAAAGTATTCCTAATAAACATGTTACCATTGCAAGTAAGAAAAAAATTTAAACCCTGAATTATAGTTCTTTTGGTGGTTTTGAAGTGTTTTCTTGGTGGTTTTCTGTAGCTTTCTAGAGTTATTCTTCGTGCTTTTCTACCTTGTTTTTGTGGTTTTATAAGTTGTTTTTTATTGTTTTTAAGGGTTTTTGGGTGGTTTTTTGTAGTTTTCATAGTTTTTGTATGGTAAGTTTTTTTTTTACCAAACTAATTAATTTAATTTTGCAAGAAAAGTAAAGAAAAGGACAAAAAAGATAGGAAACCTACCTTGGCTTGAGCCTCTAGAATGTTGGCGGCATTGTTGGCAAGGTTGATTGGGTTGCTTCATGGTTCAATCGCTCGATCGAGCTTTTAATACGTTAGTGGAACACCTGTTTTCCCCACGGTCTGTGCGAAAATGACTTGTGCAGATCGTGGTCGCACATTTTAATAGAAAATAGGGGCTCAATTGAGCCTATAAGCTCGATCGGTCTCTTTTTTTTCACCTAAAGGCGCCCCCCCGCCAAAAATTGTACCCCAACTTCATACTTTTACCCACAATTATGATAAATTACAATGGGTTTTTATTCTATTACCTTTCTTAATTCTTTCTAAGTCAATAACATAATTCATAACTAAAAGGCATTATTTTTATTTTTAGTTTTCGAAATATTGCAAAATATTTTTATAAATTATAAATACCAAAACGAATTTTACAATTTCTTCAGCTATGTTTCAAATTGGAACATTGTCATGTGTTGGTTATAAACATGCTTTGAAATTATACATATTTGAATATGCATTTTAGGATACGGATATCAATAAAGATACACATGTTTTTAAATTATACACGCTTGGATGAAGGCTTATAAATTCATTTTAATTATGAATATTGTTGTCACTTCAAAATGTGTTTTTCGCTGTCCAAAGAGTAAATGAGCAGATACATTTGCAGTCATTTTCCAAGCAACATAAGGACTCGAAGCCTAAATCAGACCCTCTCCATTGGAAAGTGCTTTGAACAAGCTTTCCAATGATATGTGGAAGCCCAAAAATGGAGTCCTAGATCAAAAGATATGGTTTGTTGAAGTTCAAGGATTGAAGCCTTGGGAAGGAATATCGGAGGTCTGATATATCGAAGATCGCATATTGGAGGTCTAGAGATATCAGTGATCGCAACATCAGAGCATCAACCATATCGGTGATTGCAACATCAGAGCATCAACCATATTGGCGATCGTAACATCAGAGCATCAGCCATATCGACAATCACAACATCAAAGCATCAGGCATATCGGCGATCACATATCGGAGGTCCTGAATATCAGAGCATCGACACATCAGAAGGTCAACGAATCAGAGAATCGAAACTTCTTAAGGTGACAAACTTTAAAAAGTTGCAATATGCATAATGTGTCGATAGTGTTAAAAACCATTGAGAACACTAACAAAGGATTAACAAAGGATTTCATCGCAAAACCAAAGGTGGGTGGACCCTTTTCTCTCTCTTCTAGCAGGACACGTGGTGGCATATGATTGTTCCCAATTAGATACAGTGTCATAAGACGTCAGTATGATGTGGCAGTATGGAAGGATATGTGGCAGACAATTTTGGCGTTTTGAGGGGGCCTAAGGGGACAAATATGGATGACACGTGCCACCACTTATGAGGTGCCACATGGAGCAATGACATCATATTGGAGGTCAGCGTATCGGAGGTTGAGGATGTAGACACTTTGTAGCACTTGATACTTGAAAAAGTTTCGATAAGGGAGCTCAGATATTGGGTTGGCACCATGGTCGCAAAGACTCAAAGAACCAGGGACATTGAGCACTTAACGAAGGAAAAATAGCCCCCAGCAGGAACAAAACACTCTAGCAACTCAAGGCTAAGTCGTAGGTCACAACCCTCGGTCCTATGGTGAGAAATGCGAGAAGGGCTAAGCGGAAGGAGCTCGTCATATTAGAGGTCAGCAATCAGAAGATTAGAATACTACACCATAAAAATTGCAATATAGAATCTCCCCGATAAGCATGATACATAGAGTTAAAGGCATACGGGTCGGCAGTTGCAAGATTGAATGTGGGAACAAAGGAGTTGGTCTCAGGGGTAATGGCAAGTGTCAAATACATTGGGTAAAGGTAGTAAGGACCACGATCCATAGGAAAGAGTTTTGGGTCTGCCTTAAGGTGATACAACCCATATTTGAGCTTCGACGAACGTCTTCACTGAGTAAATGGAGGTATGGAACTCAAGAAGCAGTGTGCAGGTCACCTGAGAATTAATTTCCCAACATGGAGCTCCACACAATCAGGTAATGAAAGACTACAAGGTCAATCTCTGTTTCTACCTTATGGCAAGCAATCGACATTTGATCGCTCCCTGTCCAGAGAGTGGGGAATTCAAGCAGTTAAGGCGATCTTCCCAACATCACATGTTTGACATGGAATTCGGGAGCTTGCAAAAGCCCTAATTTCCTCAGGTCATATCTCTGAAAATATAGCGAACCAAGATCTGAAATTTAGTCACGAGGTTCATCAAGATTTCAGCTCAAATTGGTTTTAATTTCATCTTTTGAATCTTTGCAGAAAAAATGTTATAGTGAAAATTCCACAATGATCTGTTTTAAGACACAAAAACCCTACTAGAGGAGGATATGAGGGTCATTATTTATATGAATGTCTTGAGTTGAGAGGGTCCTCAACCAGTGAACTTTGGAGGGATTTTAGGAGCAAAAAAGAAACATTATTAATTATTGACTATTCAATGACCACAACCAATTATGAGTCCCATGCCACAACCCCATAGGATTTTAGCCCACTAACTAGGGTTACTAACTTCAAACATGAATATCTCTCAAACCGTGAAGAATTACTAGGCGTGCCATATATTAACGGAAACATTTCGACGAGTAGAATCCATCTAGAAGATCCTTGACTCAAAATAGAGTAAGTTGTCAAGTCAAAATTCCCATGCAAGATTCGGGTAGCCCCTGGTGCTGCTTGGGTTGACATCAATGATAACCACTGAACAACAATCTACTCGTTTGAGGTGTGCACTACAACCCTTTCATTCATCGTACCTTGAACACATTTGGGGGGTACTTTGCCTCCCCATCTGTTGATAATTGAAATTGCATCTCCAGTTGTCCAACCTGCCACTATCAACCCTCTTGTTACTCCAAGAGTGACTGAAGTTTGTTTCACTGATATACCCACTAGTTGCTCTCCTGCTCCACTAGGATCATCAAATCCTAGGGTCCTCACCAAACTACCCACTACTAGTCTCTCTACTGCTCCAAATATGACCAAACTTAGGGCTCATCAAGTTGCCCTCTTATCACTGAAGTTTCCCTCTTGCAACCCATTGAAGTAGGCAACACAATCTGCCCTCTTGTTGTCTCTTGGCTTCTCAAGGAATGAAAATCCTAGCGCTTGCTCAATTTGCCCTCGTATATATGAAATGACTCCTACATTTACCGATCTAAGGTAAAACACAAGATGCCCACTAGCAGTGACAAGTTTTCCCACTTGTTCATTGTAGTAGGTATCATTACACCATCCCTCTTAACTGATCTTTGACTACTTAGAAAGCCAATCCTTAGGGCATCCAACCAGCCCTCTATCAATCTTTAATCCATTGTAAAGTGACTAAACTTAGGGCTCATAGATCTGCCCACACACAGTCAACACTTTGAATGATCTAGGGCTTCCATACACTATTGTTCAAAACACCATGAACAACCCTCTTCTTCCAACTCAAAGTCAACCCTTCTCTTTGTCATGCTTTCTCATAATTCTGCCCACAACAAAGAGTATATGAACCTCTCAAATTAGGGTCTCGGCCCTCTTTACTATGCATAGATATAGGTCGCATCCAAATTGAACTCTGGAAAGACTTTAGCATGGTTTTGCATCATAGGAAGAATCCCTAACTAGGGCATACAAACCATTGTTGTTCAAACCTTGAACAACCCTCCATCACCAGGATTTCATCACCTTAGAAAGACAATCAACATACATTTCTAGGACAACTTCTTCTGACCTACACTCCACGACTTTGTGCACTTTTCATTGCCCTCCTTTTATGGATCCCTAACAACTATAATAGGGCCCTAATTTCTACAGCCAAACTCTCCCTAAAAATTTTGGCAAATCCTTTATACAACCCTTCACTTGTCCCTTAACTAGTGCGACATTAGACCAGCTGTGGAAATTTCTAACAAGAAATTCTACTGCAGTAACTGATTTATTTCTCCTGCTTATTTTCCACAATAAGTTATTTACAAAGGCCCTTTAGTAAACATTAAAATAAATTCTATTGCAGTTATCACATAATAATATAGAGGAAAATAACAGTGATATACAAACACAAGAATCAATCACACCAACACAGTTATTTTGGACAAATGTCCCCGAAAAAACCCAATGCAAGAAAACCGGTGCAGCAGATGAGGGTTTATTTATTAATCTTTAGCAACAATCTCTTTACAAGGAATAATTCTACAGAATACTAACACACTTCTGCGGGAAACACCTGAGAAAATTTTTCTCCTCCTCCTGGAGAAGTTCCGACACCCTGGAGACCCTCTACCCTCCTTTGTGTCACTTCTGTGTTAGCTCGCGTGAGGACTGTGTCTCCAACAACGTTGTCTCTCTGATCTTCCCTCTCCGCTGTCTCTCAGATGCTCTGTGTCACCTCTTCCTACGTCTTTGACTGATGTTGATACCCTCCTCTTCCTTCACCTTGCTACTCTCCCTCTGAAATCGATCTTCTTCTCCTTCATAATCGATTTCTCTCAGGTTACTGAGTATTTTCCCGGTGTGTCTCCAAATGAATCTCGAGTCTTCTCTTATACTTTTCCTGATGATGAATCAACAGTCAAGATTAAGTCCCTAATCAACGGCTAAGATTAAAACAGACTTGATCCTCGTCTCTTAGAAGCTTCTCACCCATATCTTTATTAATACCCATTAATATTTTTATTTTCCTAAGTTTAGACATAGGAACCCCATTAAAAATATTAATTATTTTAATAACACATCATCCCGGTGGAATTTCTCCAAATGATTTCTGGGTTTTGGACATCTCATGAATTCTAGCCCCTCCACAAAATTTCGGAGCTAGATCACATTCGATGCTACCCAAAATCAACACTAGCCATGTGTTGGACTACCCGACCCTTCAAAAGAGCATCACGTCCCTCTCCAAGTGATGTTAATAGGTGTTCGACCCTACCTCAGGAACATTGTCATATGCGACCTACAAGAACAAACAATTCACCACAAACAATTGCATAGAAGTATGCCTTATAACTTTGCCAACATCTTCCCTAACTCGACCTATCCAAATACACAAGAAGGATGTCAAACGCGTCCTCCTTTAACTTCAAATATGCTCGTATAGGACTGTGGTTCCTCAAATTTGTCTCTCCTCTTGGAGGAAAGAAGTTGGATGTATGGTTAAATGGCTTGAGGTCTCTTCCTCTTACAGTTTCCTATGAGGGTGAATGTTAGCCCTCAAGGGGCCTCTTCAAGCCTAGGTTGACATGACTTGACCAAGAAAATTAATTTCCTCCTCTATTTGATCAAGACACCCATTAGTTTCCTTATGTCCCCTTGGTCCATTAAGGTTGCCCACATGCAAAAAATGACTAAAAAATTATTTACTTCACCAGTTTTTGTGCCCACACCTTGGGTGCAAAATCCCATCGTTTGGGTACTTCACCCACAAAACCATTTTGTGTTCAAACCTCTCACAAACCCAACACCTAGGGTTGTGGCCAAGCTATAGAAATCAACAACCCCTTTTAGCGAGGGAGGTACTTCCACTGGACGGAAGTAACCATCATCGTCACTGGCGACACTCACCCAATCTGGCATTCACCACTGCAACACACCCTGTAGAATGAACCACACTATCTTGGTAGTGTCTCTGCCTCATCTCATCAAAACTTGGAGAATCAGGCTTCCATAGGTAATCTCCATCTGAGGCTAGATTCCCTCTGAGTCTACACGACCTCCACTAGCTCACACTGTTACTCAACTTGTGTCTTATAAGGCCAGTCCGAGCTGTAATCGAACACTCGCCACATCACCACCGCAACTCAGCCCTACAAGCTATCTCATCCACATGGCTCCAATCTCGATTGTGCAACATCACTGCCCAATGAAGAAACTAGCCTTCCAACATCTCCTCCATCGCACGAAATCAACTAGGAATCATGGCCCTTACATACATTATTGATACAAGACAACTAGGGTTTTTATCAACAACTATGATGACCAATCTACCTTGAACAAAGTACACTTTACTTGTTAAAGGTGCACACTAAAACCCTTCCAGTCCTCGTACCTTGAACACGTCTGGCAAGTACTTTTCCTCCCCATCTGTTGATCATTGCAACTGCATCTCCAATTGTCCAACCTGCTACTATGAACCCTCCTGCTACTCCAAGAGTGACTGAACATTGGCTCACTAATCTTCCCACTCGCTGCTCTCCTACTCAATTAGGATCATCGCCTCTTAGGGTCTTCATCAAAATTCCCACTACTAGTCTCTTTTCTACTCCAAAGATGACCAGACTTGGGGCTCATCAAGCTACCCTCTTATCACTGGAGTTGCTCTCCTGCAACTCACTAAACTAGGGCACGCAATTTTCCCTCTTGTTGTCTCTTGGTTACTCTAGGAATGAAAAACCTAGGGCTTGCTCATATTTCCCTCTTATCTCTTAAATGCCTCCTACATTTACTGATATAGGGCACAACACAAGCTCTAGGACACAACATTTACTTATCTAGCCTTCCCACTTGTTCATTGTACCACATACCCTCTTAACTGATCTTTGACTACTTCAAAAGCCAATCCTTAGGGCATCCAACCAACCCTCTATCAGTCCTTTAAGTCATTGTAAAGTGATTGAACCTAAGGCTCATAGATATGCCCACACATAGTCAACACTTTGACTGATCTAGGGCTTCCATACATTGTTGTTCAAAACACCATGAACAACCCTCTTTTCCTAACTCAAAGTCAACCCTTCTCTCTATCATGCCTGCTCATAGTTCTATCCACAACAGAGAGTATATCAACCTCTCTACTTAGGGTCTCAACCCTCTTTACTATGCACATATCTAGGCCACATCTAAACTAAACTTTGGACATACTTTAGGGTGGCTTTGTGTCACAAGAGGAAGCCCTAACTAGGGCATACAAACCATTGTTGTTCAAACCTTGAACAACCCTCCATCACCTAGCCTTTGTCACCTTAGATAGACAACCAACATACCTTTCTAAGTTGTCTTTCGACCCTCCTTATAGGGCTCCTAAACAGCTACAAGAGTGCCCTAATTTATGTGTCCAAACTCTCCCTCAAAACATTGGCAAATCCTCATTACATCCCTTTGCTTGTCCCTTAACTAGTGCAACCTTACACCAACCACTTGTTGGACTACTTTGTGCTTCAAAACAGCCTAATGGCCCTCTCTAAGCGACCCTAACAAGGTTTCGTCCCTACCTCAAGAACATTGTCATATGTGGCCTGCAAGAAAAAAGAATTCACCCCAAACAATTGCACATAAATTTTCCTTATAACTCTGCCAGCATTTTCCCTAACTCGGCCTATCCAAATAAACAAGAAAGATGCCAAACGGGTCCTCCTTTCACTTCAAATCTTCTCCTATAAGATTGTGGCTCCTCAAACTTGTCTCTCATCTTAGACGAAAGCACTTGGATGGATGCTCAAATGGCTTGAGGTCTCTTCTTCTTATAGTTTTCTATGAGGGTGAATGTTAGCCCTCAAGGGGTCTCTTTAAACCTAAGACGACTTGAATTTTTGGTCAAAACCCCAACTAACCAAGAAAATTAATTTCCTCCTCCATTTGATCAAGACACCCATTAGTTTCCTTAGGTCCCCTTGGTCCATTAAGGTTTCCCACATGCAAACAATGACTAAACAATTATTTTCTTCACTAGGTTTCATGCCCACACCTTAAGTGAAAAACCCCATCGCTTGGGTACTTCACTCACAACGCCCTTTTGTGGTCAAAACTCTCACTAACCTAATACCTAGGGTTATAAAGTACCTCCCAAGATACACAATTAAACACCCAACAAACCCAACATGCCCCCAAGTTGGCCTTAACAGTGTTTGATGGGCATGGCTTGATCTAAAGTACAAATGATGTCAGGCACCCCTAGGATGCCAAGGGAGGGCTTGTACTACCCACTTTGAGCCCCAACGCTTCAGAGAGAATGTGCCATGTCATCCTTCTAGACACCTTGGAGATGATGCAAGGAAGCCAAAGAAAGGTTTTGACACATGGAGTCATTTTGAGGCATGATTTAAGAGCTTTCCCTCAAGCATTGAGTTGATTATGATGATTAGACATCCATCTTCCCATTCCTTGCATTTTTAGAGAATTTATTACCCAAAAATGGCATGACATCATGCTAAAAGAGATTTTCAATCCACATGTATGGGGTTTGTGTTGAAAATAGCAACAAGAAATGCTAAATATAGAAATGTTAAAAATAGCATCGCTATAGATAGCATTTCAGGATATATTCCAATTTTAATTTGTCCTTAAATTAAAATTGAGAATTAAAATTCGAATTTAGTCTCACCAGCAGTTTGAAAAATATTTAATTAATTCATCTTGAGTTAATTAGTTGAAAAAATTCAAACATGAAGTCTTTGTGAAGACATGCAACAATTATCCCTTTGATTGAGGAAGTTATCCCTTAATTAAGGAGATAAGGATGAGTTGTATTTGAGTTGTAATTAGTTAACTCAGTTAACTGAGTTAAGTCCAGTTAAATTAGTTCCAAATAGTTTGTGGAACTAATTGTGAGTTCAGTCAGTTAATGCATGCATGCATGCAACTAGTGTTCTCCAGAGAATTGAATATTCTCTCATAAATAACTCATGCATGTCAGTTCAGACAAAGACTTAGTTGAGATTAAAGGCAGGGACAATATATTATCAATTGCTAGAATATTCCCATGTGAATATCTTTTGCATGTAGAAGGAATCCATTCCTTGACGATTGCGCAGTTACCACTAAGGTCAGAGCAGTGTGTGAGGTGAGAATCACACAGGTTACAGCTGGAGGACCCAAGAGAAACTGCGCAATGAAATAGGAGGCTTGGAGGACAGAGGAGAAGGCATATGTTTTGTCTATTCTGTCTATGAGCAGCAGTGAGGGATTGTACTGAGAGCTAGATAGCTTGAGAGTTAAAGCTTTGTGTAATCCTAAAATATTTCCACTTGTATGATAATACAGATAGCGGGGTTTTTAGCTGAGGCTTTCCCCAAAGTATTCTTATGTGTTTCATGTATGATTGAATCTTCTTCTATGTTATATGTGTTCCATTTGATCTTGCTTAAAGTTGATTAAGCTTCTACAACTTTGATTGTAAAATTAGATTAAGTATTTTTCTTTAGTACATTGCATAATCAGTTTAATCTACAGAGAGAATTTCTACAATTTGGTGACTTATTTTTGTTAGGTTGAGCTATTGGGTTGGCTTGTAACCCATTTTCTTCATGCAGACTCAAAATTAAACTTGTCATAGGACTTTTAAGCTAATTAGTGTGATTGACCTCATAAAAATAGAGGATCACTAATTTGTATTATTTAATCATCACTCATGGATTTCAGCCTCCTTTAGAGTGCTTGACTTAGCCTTGTGTAAATTCACTACTTATGGAGATGTGATCTTTATGGTGCTATTGCTATTGGAGATAGGGTTTTGTCTTGGAGATGTTCAAATTCTAGTAATGCAATTACTAGAATAATTTTTCACAATTGATAACTACTTCTACCGATGCAAACAATTTCTTCTTTATCCTTTAGTCAACAAGTAGCTATACATGAAAAATTTCAACCATTAATTCTTCAACAAGATAGAAATATGAAATAATCAAGAGACATGAGACACCAAGATTAGGCTCACAAACAGGGGAAAATTCACAAGGGGAAAACCCAAAATTCTTTCCTTATGAGAGAGAGATTATGTCCATCAATTGTACATCTAAATGGCTCAACAAATCCAAAATAATCAATCAAGTCTGCACAAATAAAGAGAGAGATTCCACTTCTTTACAATGAGAGGGTCTGCACAAGGAGTCTAAATTGTTGTCCTAAAGTTACTGTGATGGGAGGCCAAATTTACCACTATAATCACCTACAAACTGCCTAGAATATATACCCAAAACGCCCTCGATCAACTTCAGAAATATGTCACCAAAAGGAGAGTGAGCCTCTCTGCAATTTTTTACCACAAGAGAAGTACCAAAACAGAAGTGTAGATGATCCAAGTCACTATATCAATGAGCCCTATAAGGAGATCAAACCACATTCAAAAGGATCCCTTGTAATCTTCTTCGTATGAGTGAATATGTCCTGAAATAGAAGCCCGAATTAGATGGAAATTGCATACTGGATTGCTTGAGATGATGGTAGATGAAATGAATGCCAACAACCTCTTATTAATAGGCATCATGAGAGGGCTAATTAGCCCTAATAGGGCCGACATGATATCTCCTTGGAGCTGACTTGTGAAAGTAGAATGCGTTGACTTGTAGATGTCTACATTTCATTTCTTCTCCATGTTTTGATGAAAAAAGTTGACCATAGCTACCTTATATTTCAACACTCCCTCTCAGCTAGGGAGATTGATCCAGGTGGATATTGGTGGCCGCCCGCCTATTCCACTTAGATCCGCACCATTGTTTCTTTCATTTTTTCAGTTTCCTTATTTGTAGCACAATTTACTATTTTTGGCAGTTTTTCGGGTCCTGAACTTCCGGAGCCGTTTTGAGGCCCTAAACGACGTTTTTTGGGAAAACCGGGACCAATAAATTGTTCAAATTGATGTTGGTCATTCAAAAGTTGTATTCCTCGGATTGATCTTTCTAACGAGGTATTGTACATGTTAAATGAAGATCGTATGCCCAAGTTACGACCCCGAGAAGTTGATGTACCAATTTACCCAAACGGAGCCCATAGTTTGACGCTTCATCTCCTAGGGTTAGGTTTTTGGATGTTTAAGGTTTTCCATTGTTTCTCAATAATAAATAGGCCTTTGAGTCTCATTGTAACACAGTTCAGAGGCATTGTAGCCGCCACCTCTTCTTAGAGATAATCTACCATTTCCCAAGCTAGTATTATTTCCATTCTATTTGTAAGCATATTTTAGTGTTTTATATTAATGAAATGAAGTGTTATTTCTATTGCATCTTTGCATTTATGGTTATGTTTCTAATTTGTTGCGTTTCTGTTTAAATCTTGATCAGTGGTATCAGAGCGGTTTGCTTTTTCTTTGTTTTTCTTTGCATGTCCCCAACGAGGTCGAGATATAAGGAGTTAGGGCTCGATCTGGTTGAACCTTTGCAAGATCAACTTCGCAAACCCCGACGACCGCCCATGGGGTAAAAAAAGAAAGACGAGGGGGCAGGAGATCCTATCAAAATATTGTTCGAGAAGGCCCTCGAGAAACAAAGGAACACGATGATGGAAACTTTGCCCAAAACCTTCAACGGTTGCCCACCAGCGGTGCATCCACATCCAACACCCACTCTTGAGGCTCCACTCCTTTTAAGGTACAAGTAAACTTTTACATTCCCATATTTGAGGGCTAAATAGATGCAGACGTCGTAGATAAATGGTTAAATCTGCTAGAAGAATATTTTTCTGTTCATGATTTTTCTAGTTGAGAAAATATTACTTTTTCTCTTCTCAAAGTTGCCCCCCAAGTCAAGGACTAGTGGGAAACCTACTATGAGCATAAGGATGAAAGTACGACCTCACAGTTTTCAGCCGCACCCACTTGGAATTATTCTGGGATGCCATCAAGGAGCAGTACTACCTTGTTGGGAGATATGAGGATAAATACATAAAGTGGACAATGTTGCGACAGGGAAGGGACCAAGATGTGTTGGAGTTTACTAATGTTTTTCATACCCTTCGCACGAAGTTGGGTATCAAGGATTATAAGAAACATTTGGTACTCAAGTACCGCGGTTTCCTACACATGTACATTCAGGACGAGATGGAGTTCCTGGACATCTCCTCGCTCGGCATGGCGTACCAAGACGTCGTCAAGATTGAGCAGAAGTTTAAACAAAAGAAGTGAGACTTTGGATCTGCAAATCCGAAGCAAGGAAAAGGTCCCCCCAAACTGCAAAACAAAGGAAAAAGCCAAGGCGGGGCGGCCTAGGACAACCCGCCAAAGCCGCACACAAAGAACAACACCACAAAGTCGAAGGACACGAGAAAGTGGTGTGAGTTCCATAAGAGCTCCACTCACGACACAAGTGAGTGTCGGGTCAAGCAGTGACTGGTGGCCGAGCTGAAGGCTTCGGAATCGAATGCATGTTCAAATTGAGTCAGAACCCGACAAGGGGAATGACAAAGGGAAGTAGATTATCGATGTGGAGCTCAACACCACAGTTGCCACCACGAAGATCCAGAAGGAAGAACCCGAAGATCCAAAGGAGGAGTGCCTTTTCCACTCCCAGATGTGGGTTAAAGGATTCCCCACTACAGTGCATTGTCGACAGCAGGAGCCAAAAGAACCTCATTTCGGCAGAGGTCGTGAAGTGTCTGGGTTTACTGACCACATCACACCCACAACCGTACACCATCAGGTGGCTTCACCAAGGACGAGATCTTCATGTGAGCCAGTAGTGTCACCTTCCATACAACATCAAGCCCTTCATAGATGAGGTATTATATGACATTTCTCCCCTTAATGTTTGTGGTGTATTATTAGGCCAACCATACTTGTGGAAGCAACATGCTGTGTATGAGTCAAGCCTCGCGCTGTTGTTGTTACTTTGGGAAATATGTTGTATAGGATACCGGAGGTAGCACCGTCCACCGCCATCTCTTTGGTTACTGCAAAACAATGCAATAAGCTCATTTCCAAAACCGGGAAATTTGTTTTCCTAATGATACGCCCTCGGGGAAAGAAGAAGACAATGGCCACAACCTCCAGACATGGCCCCTCCGCACGACAACAACAATTGGACAAGGTCGTCGAGGAGTATGAGAGCATCTTCACCTCCCCCTTAGGAATGCCTCTGCACTGTCAGGTCAATCACTCCATCGATTTGACCCCAGGTGCGTTGTTTCCCAATGGACCAATCTATCGGTGCTCCGTTCTGGAGAATTACGAAATTAAGAGGCAAACTCAGGCGTTGTTGCAGAAAGGTCTCATTCGACCGAGTTCATCGCCCTGTGGGAGCCCAATCATGTTGGTACAGAAGAAGGATGTGAATTGGAGACTCTGTATTGACTAGCGGGCGTTGAACAAGATCACTGTCCGGAATAGGTACCCGATCCCACGAATTGATGACCTTCTAGACTAACTCAAGGGGGAAAAATATTTGAGCAAGATTGACTTGAAGTCTGGATATGACCAGGTACCAATCAAACCCTCTGATGTGTGGAAGACTGCCTTCAAAGCCAAGGGGGGCCTTTTCAAATGGTTGGTTATGCCTTTTAGGTTGACGAATGCGCCTGCAACCTTCATGAAGCTGATGGATGACCTCTTGCAGCCATTCACCAACTCATTTGTAGTGGTATACTTGGATGACATCCTGATCTTCAGCCATAGTTGGGAAGAACACCTCCACCACATCCGACAGGTGCTCCAAACACTGTGACAACACAGGTTGTGTGCCAATTTGGAGAAATGCACTTTTGGCATGACTTAGGTTCTGTATCTGGGATACATTATTGATGAACAGGGGTGCATGTGGATCCAGCCAAGATCCAAGTCATTCGGGATTGGCCAGCCCCAACCACTCTTATAGAGCTCTGCAACTTTTTGGGCTTTGCCAATTTCTACCACAGGTTCATGTTGGGATTCTCTCATATCACTTGGCCTTTGAGTCAAGTCACCAAGGGAGGAACGAAAGCAAAATTATTCTGGTCTGAATCTCAACAGAAGGCATTTGCAGAGTTGAAACATCGCCTCTGCTCTGCACCTGTGCTCACATTACCATACTTGCAACAATGATTTGAGATCGAGACAGATGCCTTTGACTATGCTATTGGGGCAGTCCTTACTCAACAGGGGCATCCAGTGGCATCTCATAGTGAGACACTTTCAGAGACAGTCCAGAAGTATCCCACTTATGACAAAGAGATGTATCCCATTGTGCAGGCCTGCCAATAATGGAAGCATTACATTTTGGGGAAGGAAATGATCATCCACACAGACCACCGACCCCTGTAGTTCATACAGACGTAAGGGAAGTTACAAAATGATTGCCATCAGAAGTGGTTCACGTACCTGCAACAATTCCATTTGAATATAAAGTATAAGAAGGATAGCACCAATAATGTTGCAGACTGCCTCATCCGACCACCGATCATGGCATTAACCGCCGTGATCACCTCTTGTGGCCACGAGACTTCTGATTGGCCACTTCTCTATAAAAGCGACCCAGAATTCGGCCACACATATTAGACACTCTTAGAGGGTCAGCAAGTTCCAGATTTTCACCTCCAGGATACCCTGTTATGCCACCTGGGACGCCTTTGTGTTCCTTCAAGTGAGCATGCCAAGATGATTTGGGAAGTTCACTACAGTCGGGTCGTTGGGAATTTCGAGGTCGATACAACAGTGGTAGTACTGCAGAAGTATTTCTATTGGCAAAATCTTCGACAGGATGTCAGGAAGTACATCAGATCTTGAATTGCCTGCACCATTGCCAAACCAACCATAAAAAATGAATGCCTCTATACTCCGTTTCCTACCCCTAGTCAGCCTTGTGAATCCATCTCCATGGATTACATGTCGGGCCTTCCTTCTACTAAGCATCGCAATGACTGTGTTTTTGTGGTTGTCGACAGATTCTTGAAGATGGCCATTATGGCGGCCTACAAGAAGAATATCATAACAGAAGCCACTGCTAAACTCTTCTTTGAACGAGTGTGGGTACACATTGGAATCCCATAGTCTATCATCTCAGATCGGGACAACAGGTTCCTCAGTACATTTTGGTCCAGTCTCTGGTCGATGTTGGACACCAAGCTCACTAAGTCCACAACTTTCCATCCCCAAACTAATGGCCAGACAGAGGTCGTCAATAGGATGATCGTTCACATTATGTGCATGTACAACTCAAAGCATCTACGTGCATGGGATGAAAGCCTCCCCTATGTCCAACACAGTTATAATTGAGCTATCCACAGCTCGACTGGCCACAACGTTTTTCAGGTGGACTTGGGGTTCTAGCCACTATGTCCCATTTATGTGGCCATACCATTTGCAGCTACTCAGGCATATTCGACTCATGTCCAGTGTGAAGTCGATAAGGAAAACCACTTCATTGAGCACATCCAACATATCTGCCAGCAGGTCCACGACATTCTGGAGAAATCAAATGCCAAGTACAAACAACGACATCATCAACATCAGGTGCCACACAAGTTTCAGGTGGGTGACAAAGTTTGGTTGCATTTGCAGAAGGAATGCCTTACCAGAGCCTGTTGGAAACTCAAACCACTCTGATATGGTCCTTACACCATTACCAAGGTAGTGGGAGACAATGCATTTGAGCTTAGGATTCTCCCATTCCTTGGCCTGCACACAGTGTTAAATGTAGATCGCCTTCGACCATATTTCCCACCATTGCTAGACACACCAAACATTGCAAAACAACTCACACCTACAGAGCTAAATCCAGATTGCATGGAATAAGACACAACTGATCGGATCATGGACACACAAATCAAGAACAATCGACATCAAAGGATCCAACTATATCGAGTTGTCAAAGTAGGCCAACTCCTTCACCAGGGCAAGTGGCTCACTAGGGACCAAGTTCAGCAGAAGTTTCCTCATCTCATGGAGGAACTCAATGCAATGGGGACCATTGCTTCCTAATGGGGGAGGAATGATTCAAGTGGATATTGGTGGCCACCCGCTTATTCCACTTGTACCCCCACCATTGTTTCTTTCAGTTTTTCAGTTTCCTTATTTGTAGCACAATTTACTATTTTTCGCAGCTTTTCGAGTCCTGAACATCCGGAGCCATTTTGAGGCCCTAAACGACGTTTTTTTGGAAAAACGAGATCAACTTGGGTCATTGACTAACGTTGGTCATTCAAAATTTGTACTCTTTGGATAGATATTTTTAATGAGGTATTGTGCGCGTCAAATGAAAATCGTATGCCAAATTTACAACCTCAAGAAGTTGATGTACCAATTTACTCAAATGGGGTCCATAATTTGGCGCTTCATCCCCTAAGGTTAGGTTTTTGGATGTTTATGGATTTCCATCGTTTCTCAATAATAAATAGGCCTTTGAGCCTCTTTGTAACACAGTTCAAAGGCATGTAGCCACCACATCTCTTCTCAGAGATAAGCTACCATCGCCCGAGTTAGTCTTATTTCCATTATGTTTGTAAGCATATTTCAGTATTTGATATTAATGAAATGAAGTGTTATTTCTATTGCATCTTTGCATTTATGGTTATATCTATAATTTGTTGCGTTCCTGTTTAAATCCGGTTTAAAGATAGTTTTTCACTCTATCTCAAGATTCATCTTCCCGACCAATCCATAGGTCTCACGACCCATAACCTAAGGAAGAGAACACAATCCAATCTTCTCACTATTTCAAGCTCAATATAAGGAAAGATACATAGTATCCATCTCAATGCATCTCCCAAACAACAAGGTCTCTCGACACACAACCTACAAGAGGAATCATCAATACATGTCCCAGACAACAAGGTCTCTTGGCACACAACCTACAGGAGGAATCCATCAATACATTTCGCGAACAACAATGTCTCTCAACACACAGCTTATGGGAGGAATCCAATAATACATATCCCATATAACAATGTCCCTCGACACAACCTATGAGAGGAATCCATCAATACATCTCATGGACAACAATGTCTCTTGGCACACAACCTATAGGAGGAACCCATCAATACATTTCCTAGACAACAACGTCTCTCGGCACACAACCTATGGGAGGAATCCATCAATACATCTCTCGGAAAACAATGTCTTTCGAAACATAGGCTGCATGAGGAATCCATCAATACATCTGCCAAACAACAATGTCTCTTGGCATACATCCTACGGGAGATGGCCTATCCATGATGCTCTATAATCAGTGCTCCCTCTTGTTGGGTTGTGTTATATTATTTCCACAACTAGCTCCCCTAGTTAACCAGGGGGTTAGAGGGGGGACGGAGCACACCCTTCATTGCGCCGATTGCGTAGCAAGGGGGTCACAGGGGGTTAGAGGGGGGTGGTTAGCCCCCCTCTTCGGGGTCCGAGGCAGCGCCCCGGGTAAATTTTTTTTTGGACCCTATATTAGGTGGGGCGAACCTACCTATGGTTTTGTGCATGTTTTTCACACATGGTTTTGGGTGCGATGGTTTTCGGTCCATGGTATTGGATGCTTCGGCATGTATACATATGTATTGTAACATTGAAAGGAACATAATGAAAAATCAAGCTGGTAGTCCCGATTTTGAGATCCAAGGGAAAATATCTGTGTATATGTGTTATGATCTCGCATTATTTATTTTCTGTGTTTTAGAATTCGTATGCAGGGAATTTCTATACAGGGTTAAAACCTACATTTGGTATCAGAGTTGTTTTGGTTTCAAGGGGGCGCATTTGTTGCTGAGGGGTTACGCTCGGGCCTGTGGTAGACCCTATTCAGTGGGAGATCTAGAAGATCGATTCTGGTGGTGAAAGAAGATGACGAGTAGTGGAAATATAAAGATCGAGAAATTTAATGGTCAGAGTTTTGAGTTATGGAAACTCAATATGGAGGATCTGTTGGTAGATAAAGATCAGTGGATCGCGGTAGATCCGGGCACTAAACCAACAGGAGTGTCCGATGAAGAATGGAAGAAGTTGGATCGGAAGGTAAAGAGCACAATACAATTGTGTGTCTCAGATTCAGAATTGCTAAATGTGTCAGGGGAAGCTAGGGCGAAGGCTTTGTGGGACAAGTTAGGGACTTTGTACCAATCTAAGTCTTTGGTGAATAAACTATTCCTATGGAAAAAGCTATATAACCTGAGGATGAAAGATGGAGACCCGGTGACAAAGCATCTAAATGCATTTAATATTGTGGTAAGTCAGTTATTATCTATTGATATTAAAATTTCAGATGAAGATAAGTGCATCAGTTTGTTGTGTTCTCTACCAGATTCGTGGGATAGTCTGGTTATTGCAATAGGTAGCAATGCAACTGCCTTGTGGTTTGATGAAATAGTCTCATCCTTGTTGACTAAGGAGATGAGACAGAAAAATATGGAAAGTTAGAATGGTGATGCCTTATCTGTACGAGGACGGTCCCAAAATAAAAACAAAAATAAGTCATCGAGTGGGAGATCTAAATCTCCAGGAAAACTTGTAAAGATGTGTTGGTAATGCAGAAAGGAAGGGCACTACAAAGGGGACTATAAATCTAAAGCTCCTGAAAAAGGAAAGGGATCTGACGATGCTCCTTCTGCAGAGGCGAAAACCACCTCAGATGAAGGTGGGGATGTGTACTTGGCTTCTTCAAGTACAAATGTAAATCATTAGGCATGGTTGATTGACTCAGGTGCATCCTTTCACTTCACTCCCCATAGAGAGTGGTTCTGCAAGTATGAAAAATATGATGGTGGTGATATCTTCTTGGGGGATGATAGGAAGGCTAGAATCGTTGGTCGCAGAAAAGTCAAGTTGAAGTTGCAAGGTGAAAGGATTAGAACACTTCTGGGTGTTCTGCATATTCCTGCATTAGCCATAAATCTAATTTCTGTAAGCAAGCTGGATGATGCAGGTGTAAAAACAGTGTTCGAGAAAGATACCTGCAAGATGGTTCGGGGAGCATTGGTATTGATACGGGGAGTTCGTATTGGAACTCTGTACAAGCTGCAAGGTAGCATTATTGTTGATGGGCGCAACAGTTCTACAGTTCTTGAAAGTGGAGCAGAAAATCTAGTGGTCTCTGGAGAAAAGACCATGTTATGGCATCAAAGGCTTGGACCTATTAGAGAAGGGCCTTCAAATACTTCATGGTAAAGGTATGGTAGAAGGTATGACTAATAGCTCTTTGGATTTTGATTTCTGTGAAAATTGTGTATATGGGAAGCAGAATCATGTGAGTTTCCCCTCTGATGGTAAGAGGGCGAAACAGATATTAGAGCTTGTGCACAGTGATGTGTTTGGACCAATGAAGGTTCCATCACTGGATAGTTCTGTGTACTATGTATCATTTATAGATGACTTCTCAAAGAATAGATGGATATATTTCCTCAAGAATAAATCTAAAGTATTTGACAGGTTTAAAGAATTTAAGGCTCTGGTGGAAAACCAGAGAGAGAAGAAGATAAAGGTGCTGAGGACAGATAATGGTGGAGAGTTTTGCAAGAAGGAATTTGAAGAATTCTGTAAGAAGTCTGGTATAGCACGGCGGAAGTCTACTCCATACACACCTAAGAAAAATGTAGTTGTAGCAAGAATGAACAAGATGTTGATGGAAAGGGCAAGAAGCACTCTCAGTGGTGCCAAGTTAGGACAGGAATTCTGTGTAGAGGCGGTGGAGACTGCATGTTACCTGGTCAACAGATCCCCTTCATCACCGTTGGAGGATAAGACTCCACAAGAGGTATGGACTGGTAAGAAACCCTCTCTTTCACATCTGAGGGTATTTGGATGTGATGCATATGTACATGTTCCAAAGGAGAAAATAACAAAGTTGGATAATAAATCTGAAAAGTGCATCTTTATTGGGTATAAGGATGGTTTAAAGGGTTATAAGCTTTGGAACCTAGTAACAAAGAAGGTTGTGTATAGCCGAGATGTGGTGTTCAGAGAGGTGAAAGATGTTATTAAACATGAAGTCCAACCAAAAGAACCTGAGAAGCTGGAGTTTGAGCTTAAGGAGGAAGAATCAGACTCTACAACAAAAGAAGAATCAAAAGATGAAGAGCCACAAACTCCGGTTGTGAGAAGACTAGTTCGAGAAAGAAGGCAGCCAGAAAAGTATAGTCCATCTGCTTTCTGTTCAAATTTTGCTTTATCTATCACTGATGATGATTCCAGAACTGTGAAGGAAGTAGTATATTCAGAGGATGGCAAACTCTGGAAAGAAGTCGTGGTTGATGAAATGGCATCTTTGCACAAAAATGAGGCTTAAGATCTGGTGGAGTTATCGACTGGAAGGAAACCCATTGGGAGCGAATGGGTGTTCAAGAAGAAGACAAATGCAGAAGGAAAGGTGGAGAAATACAAATCTCGGTTGGTAAAAAAAGGTTATTCCCAAGTGCCGGGAATTGATTTTGGTGATATTTTTTCTCCTGTTGCCATGGTAGCTTCTATTAGATTACTTTTATCTGTTGCTGCTGCTTTTGATTTTACGGTAGAACAAATGGATGTGAAGACATCATTTCTTCACGGGGATCTGGAAGAAGGGATCTACATGAAGCAACCTGAAGGCTTTGCAGTGAAGGGTAAGAAATCACTGGTATGCAAGTTAAAGAAGTTTTTGTATGGGTTAAAACAATCACCAAGGATGTGGTATCAAAAATTTGATACATTTTATACAGGGACTTGGCTTCACCAGAAGAAAAGAATATCACTGTGTGTATTTTAAATTAATTGGTGACCGTGTTATTTATCTGGTCTTGGATGATATGTTGCTAGTTGGAAATGACAAAGAAATTATCCAGGATTTGAAAACCCAATTGTCCTCCAAATTCGACATGAAATATCTTGGTGCTGCAAACTATATTTTGGGCATGCAAATTAAAAGAGATCAGGGAAAGAGGAAGCTCTGGTTAAACCAGAGGAAGTATTTCGAGACAATAATGCAGAGGCTTAATATGCAGGATAGTAAACCGATGAAGGTTCTTATTCCTGTAGGTGTGAAGTTATCTACTGAACAGTGTCCCAAGACACAAGAAGAGGAAGAGGACATGTCTCGTGTTCCATATGCAAGTGCAATCGGTAGCCTAATGTACATGTAGTGGGAGTATTGAGCAGGTTTATGTTAAAACCAGGGAAGGATCATTGGACAACAGTGAAGGGGGGTTTTCAGGTATTTGCATGGTACTAGTGATTATGGCTTGTGCTACCAAGGAAGACCAGGTTTTAGCGCTTGAAATTTCACCTCAGGCTGAGAAAGGCAAACTCCAAGGCAACATCAAACCACTTAGCCTCGTAGCTAGCCCTACGGGGCAGGAGAGGGCTCTCTCCGGTCTATCTCGATATAAGATCTTCAAAGGGCAAGATAACCAAACGGGAAACACTGATTTTAGGCTAGTAAACTGATCAAGAGGTTTGATTTGGGATTTTTAATGTTTTTGGTGGAAAATTGGGGAATGGCAATTTTGGGTGCGGGGATTGGACACAGTTTCTGCAGGGGGTTCTTTGGGGCGAGGTAGGAAACAATATTGATGCCTTTGATAGAGGTGGATGGATGAGAATGACCGGTGAAAAGTTAAGGAGAGCAAGCAATAACCTTGAATTCCCCTTAAACAGTTGAAAACATTGATATTAAGCAAACTTAAAAGCAGAGCATGACAGTCATGAATTCTACTTTAACACTTCATTTGCCTAATTTGCAGAAGGAAAAGTAAGGAAATGATTCACATAACACATTTACAAGTACAAAGAGAAACAAACCATCAATACATTTGACCACAAGAATCCCAAAAAGGACTGCAAAACCCTGGTCTTCCTTTGCCAAAAATTGCAGAGATACAGTGAGTAATACAATAAGAGCTTCTCCCTCAAGAGTCCAACCATGAAAATGAGCAAGAAAGTACATAATATAGGCCATCTAACATCTTTCCGTGCCTCTAGGGGTCGAGCTCACTATCCTAGGAGCTGTTTCAACCAATTCTAAACTAAGCACTAAAAACTAGGCAGTCAAAACAACTTGCCTCTATAAGCTAGGAAACCAATTCATTCATTAAATGTATGCTATTTCATGAATGAATCTTCTAGAGTAGGTAAATAAGTGTCTAAACATCATAAAATTACATAATTTACAACAAGGAGGATGAAAATCAACTCCAAAAAGTCAAATCCAGTCAAAACTGCGTTTTGCTGAGCTGTAGGTTGAATTCCTGTGTAAACTGCCTGATGGGTCGCGCAAAATTCCTGGATGGGTCACGCGCAATTCCTGTATGGGTCACGCGCCTTTGGAGGCACTTTTGAGGCACTTCCAGGTGTCCAAATGAGGCAAAAGTGGGCTTGTTGGAAAGGTCTGGATGTCTACTTTCCAACCCAAGTGTAATTTCTGAATTTGGTTGTCATTTGCCCCTCCAAAATTGCAATCTCTCAAGACTGCTCCCTTTGTGTAAAAAATGTGGCAGAAAGTCATTTTTTGCTTGTTTTTTGACTTTCTGGAGGCCTAAAACTTGGTGAAATTTCTTGGTAATGGCTGAGCAAGTGTAACTTTCCATGACAAATCCAGAAATGCTGAGTTTTTCCAAAATGGAGTTGCCAAACGAAAGGGTCGCGCGCCGTCAGGGAGGAAAACCTGTTTTTTGCCAGAAAAATAAAAAATGACCCAAAATACTCAAATTTTTTTGGAATTTGTGCTGGAGTTGAGTTATTTAGTATCATGCTCCTTCAAAGAAGCCTCAACCAAGATGTGGAGGGGGTCGGGCCTTTTCCTTCGTTTTTGTGCTTTGGCCAACCGTCTTTGGAGCACTTTCATTCTTGCCTTGCATACGTGCATCCGCGCCCAATAATGATTTTTCATGTTCCTGAGCAAGTCCTTATCTTGGTTGGCCTTGGCCAGCAACCTCTCCAAATGAGCATTGACCTGGAGAAGCATAGCCTCTCGCTCAACAGGTACCAAATCGTCGGGTCTCTTTCGAGCCAAGTTGCGGTCCTCATGAATCCTCCGCAACTCATCAAGAGTGTGCTCATCCTCCAACTGCTTGTTGCGCTGCTCTAAATAGGTGATCGTCCATTGTGCCCCTTCCAATCTTCGCTGCAATGAATCATTTTCAGCTCTTAGGTGCTGAATGATCTCCTTTGACTCTAGGCTAGGAGAACTAATATCAAGGTCAACCACCTCTATGTCTGGAACACCTGATGGCCCCTCATCAATCCTGGGCTGTCTGCCCCTCTCTGATACCTGTGCTGCTGTCGGAGACGAGGCCCTTTCCACCTGATGTGGAGATAACACTCGTGGTGCTGATGAAGAAGGCGAGACCCCTTCCACCTGGTGTGGAGAAAATACTTGCCGAGCTGCTGCAAATAAGCCCCTGTGGCCTCTCTGATAAGTGACCAATGGAGGAGAGCTGACATGTCTAGTCTCATGGATATCATGCTGCTGTGATGGTCCTCCCTCCTCATGAACAATCTCAGGATGTGGTAGTGGTGCTGTGAAAAACTCATGAGAGATAAACTCTTCCCATGGGATGCCATGCTGTGCCAACTGATGTATGACCACAAGCTGAATCAAACCATAATGATAGAGGCTCCTATATTGTTGTGCTGGGCTCTTCCTCTGCATCAAGGGCACCATCCTCTCAATATTCTGGCACAAGAAAACCGGGATGTTCATCATCCGTACCCGTGTGAAATGCATCAATAAGCGAATATGGTATGAATACACACGTGAAAATCTGCCCTCACAAGTGAAATAGCGCATGATTAGCCTCATCAAAGGAGCATACTCATTCCTCAAAAATCTGAAAGGAAATACACTCGTCACTTGTCTCATAAATGCAGGTTTAATGTAAGGCTCGTATTGAAAATTGTCCAATATTTTGCGCTTGTTCCACACTTCTCCAACATTTGGTATCCCTGTTGCTTGAGCGATCATCTCAGGTGTCAATGTAAAATCCACCCCTGCAAGGTTCACATGCCCATCATGCAAATGCAAAACAAACAAGCGAGCCAACTCCCTATGATGCTGAATCTGAGAGATCCTCTCGCAAAACTCATAACATGACAGATAACGGAAGCATGTGACTGCAATTGGACAAACCTGCAAATTGGTCAAAGAGGTGGGCTCCTCTCTCTTATGGTGACCGCTCTTACCACCCCTGTGAGGCCTCCTATGTACCTCAAACTCTGAAGCTGACTCATGGTCATCACTTTGCTCATAATCAGTTTCGGTTTCTGACATGGTTTCAGGAGCAAAGTGGTTGAAATGTACTGCTGCTTCTGCTTTGAAATCTGCTGTTTTAACTGTTTTGAAATGCTGTTTCAAGGGGACAAGTAGCACAAGGGAAATGTTAGGGAAGGGAGACTTGGAAGGGAAATTGGGAAAAATATATGAAACAGGGAGTTTTGGGGAAGAATCATGACATATACATCATCATATAATTTCATTTGCAAGGATGTTATGGGAGGTAGGGTTTAGGATTTGATTTTTGATTTCTTAATATTTTTGGTAGGGAAATTAAATAACAGTGATAAGGGAGTAAGAAATGGGAGGTGGGAAAATATAGGAAAAATAGGAATGAAAAGGAATACCTTAAAACAACAAAACAAACCCTAGCAACTTTGATATTTTCAAGCAAAAGCACATGGAGTCTTTACTTGCAAATGAAGGCTTTTAAAAATGTTATCAAGATCTCCTCAAGCTTTAGCAAACCATAATTTATATGATTGAAGGCCTACCTGACAAGCTTGAATAATTTGTGGTCACTTGGCAGCTTGCTGGTAATTTTCTGTGGAGGAAACCCTGATGGGTCGCGTGCACTGCCCAACAGGTCGCGCGCGCCTGACGGGTCGCGCCCGTATAAAATTTACACTGGCGGAGGTGCCCTGATGGGTCGCGCTCGCTTGACGGGTCGCGCGCCAGTCTCGACGGGTCGCGCGCCTTCACACTTCACCAAATTCGCCCAAATGCTCTTGAAAACGATTGCTCAATTGCTTGAAGGCACAATGAAGCTTAATGGAGGGAGAGAGAGACTTTACAGCCTTGTTTTGAATTAATTTCATGTCAAAACCCTCTTTCTAATGTTTTTCATGACACTTTTTAAACTTTGAATGCTGCTAACTTTTTGGTTTCCTTTTGTCCTGAAATTGGTTGAATTTATGTTTTTCCTTAATAATTTTTGCAGGGATAGCTTCTGAAGAATCTTGGCAAAGGGGACCAGGGCTGCGTGTTGCCTTTTGAAGAATTTTGAATTTTTACCATTTTTACAAAATTTTGAGAAATGACCTTGGCTTTAAAAACAGGTTTTTTAAATCCAAGGTAAAAATTAACTGTACAAGATGAAATCTTTTAAAGAAACACTTTGATAATCATCCCTCTGGCCTGCTGGGCATTTATTGACTTTTAGAGACATGACCTTGAAGACAAACTGGACCTAAACCCTAGACCTAAGACTTTTGACCTCAAGACAAGACAAGCAACTTTGATATAGTTTATTGACTGAAACAACTTGATCCAGCAGTGCCAAGAGGGGAATAAAGACACCAGCTCCTCCATCAGGGTTATGGCATGCCTAATGGAATGCAATAAGATGACACTGATGAGACACCTACTTATGCAAATGCAAAGAGCTTTGATCGCTGATGGAGGGCTACTAGACCGACTCTAACACCAGGATTGGACAAAGTTTTGGAAATTCGTGGCATTGTTGATGCACACTGGGCCGAAGATCTGCATCATAGAAGATCTACAAGTGGTTATGTGTTTAGCCTATTTGGAGGTGCAGTCAGTTGGATGAGTAAGAAACAATTTGTAGTGGCACTATCAACTATAGAGCCAGAAAACATGGAAACCACTCATGCAAGCAAGGAAGCAGTTTGGTTGCAGAGATTGTGTTCATATATGGGGTTAGTACAGGGAGCTATAAGGATAGACTGTGACAGCCAAAGTGTAATTTCCCTGGCAAATAACCCTGCTTATCATTCAAAGACAAAGCACATTGATGTTCAGTATCACTTTGTGAGGGATATGATAGAAGACAAAAAGGTGTTGTTGGTAAAGGTGGACACTTTGAAGAATATTGCAGATGCATTGACAAAATCTGTGAGCTCCGAGAAGTTCTCTTGGTGTAGAGAAACAATGGGCGTTGCAGGGTTGGATAAATGACTAAGCTCTCATGTGGCCCCCTGTGTAAAGAAAACAACAAGTGGGAGAATGTTAAGTCGATCTATGGTTTTGTGCATGTTTTTCGCACGAGGTTTTGGACACGATGGTTTTCGGTCCATGGTATTGGATGCTTCGGCATGTATATATATGTATTGTAACATTGAAAGGAACATAATGAAAAATCAAGCTGGTAGTATCGGTTTCGGGATCCAGGGGAAAATCTTCGTGTATATGTGTTATGCTCTCGCATTGTTTATTTTCTTTGTTTTAGAATTCATATGTAGGTGATTTCTGTACGGGGTTAAAACCTACATTTTTGGTATCAGAGCCTACAGGAGGAATCCATCAATACATTTCTCGGACAACAATGTCTCTCAACACACATCTTATGGGAGGAATCCAACATTACATCTCCCATATAACAATGTCCCTTGACACAACCTACGGGAGGAATCCATCAATACATCTCGTGGAAAACAATGTCTCTTGGCACACAACCTATAGGAGGAACCCATCAATACATTTCCTAGACAACAATGTCTCTCGGCACACAGCCTATGGGAGGAATCCATCAATACATCTCTCGGAAAACAATGTCTCTCGACACATAGCCTGCGGGAGGAATCCATCAATACATCTCCCAAACAAAAATGTATCTCAACACACATCCTATGGGAGATGGTCTATCCATGATGCTCTGTAATCAGTGCTCCCTCTCACTTAGAGAGGGGTTCTTAGTTATTCTTGTTTCTTCACATAAACATCAACAATTAGTTCATCAACAAAAATGTATCCATGGTGGATCTCAACATTCAGTGGTTCATTCAGGGTCATCCAAGGCTTCTCTCAGAAGCAACTATCAGCATACAATAATAGACTTCAGCAATGGCTTCTTTACAGAAGCAATCATTGACAAACATAGAAGAAATTATCAATGTCCATAGTCGATTCCAACAGATAATAAATGGCTTCTCACAGAAGTAGGCATCAACAACCAGGCCATAATTGAATCCAACAAATGATAAGAAAGCGTCAACAACCATATTAGAATCAGACCATAATCAAATATGGAAAATAATAATTGGTTGTAGTTCACTGTGCCAAGGATATCACCAAGCTCATGCCTCAAAGATAACTCCCTCTTACATAGAAGTCCTTTGATCCTGTTAGTTCCCTATGAGTAAAGAGCATATCACGAGTCTTTTGTCACATTTTCTTCAGAGTCTTCATACATTTTCCATGGAGATGTCATGGTCAATTCTCCTAGTACTCAGAGGTTGATTTCCTTTTCTATGTGACAGTAGTTGCATCTTTCACGACCTCTCCTTACTTTCTTCACATATTTCTTCTCAATAAATTCCATTCATAGTTTCTTCATTTTTATCAACCACCTCATATTCCATATGAGGACTTATTACATTGATTTCATCTAGTCAATATGTGAACCATGCCTTTATGCATCCTTCCAAAGGAGGAGATTCCTTTCTCTTGATCATGCTCATGAGGAGGAGCATTTCTCCATGCTAATCGCAACTATATGACATGACTCAATTTTATCAAATACAAGAATACATACCTCATCTCTTCCTTTTCGTCATCTAGACTTCCTTCGACGACTTCCTTTATTGAAAGAGCTTCAATCACCTTGACCTGTTTCACTTCTTTTGACATCATACCATCATTCCATGAATCTCATATAAGGTGGAATTCTCGGCGAGACGCTTCTTCCAGTGGGTGAACCTTCCAATGAAGGTTCCAACAAAGGATCTTGATCATCCTCATATTGCAAATGCTCCTTTTTGAATGATGTATGATGAGCTCTATACTAGATCACTTTCTTTTTCCCATAAGTACTACTTATGCTTCTAATGAGGTTACCATGAGCTACATCCTTCTATAGGTGACATCCATAGACTTCTATTTTAGCTAGCTTTCATGCTTCTTTATGATGATATCACGAGCTCTTGCTTTCAATCGTATGATTCTATGATGTCATCTCCTAACATGATGCATCTTATCATGCTTCTAATGATTCCTACCATGATAGTTATACTTTACACCAGAAAACTTGAAATAGAAGCTTGAAAAGAACTAGGTCAGGAAGACTATCTCTATCATAGTAGATATCTTTTACTTCCTCCTTCTTGGATTTCTTCTTTTCATATTCTTCCACTTCTTCAGTGATATGGGTTTCTACCCTTCCTCTTTTATCATTGTCCTTCTTGAGCTTTGGAATATCTCTTTTGTAGTGTCCATATTCATGACAGCCATAACATTGAACCTTCGACATGTTCTTCTTCTTTTTCTGAGGACCAAGCTTCCCAAGCTTCCCTTTTCTTCTAGCCATGGCAGCAAATGCTTGAGCTTGCTCGCTTGATCCTACATCAATTTTTTCCTTCAGCCTGGTTTCTTTGATTTTGTACAATGACCATAGTTCATTGAATGGAGTAACTTCCTTCTTCCCATAGATGTTTGATGTGAAGTTGCCCCATTCCCCTGGTAGCACATTGAGCACTATCGTAGTCGTTTCCTTGTCAGACATTATTTCTCCCAACTCTCGGAGATGGTCTCTTATTTTTGACACCCTCATAGAGTATGAGGCTATTCCTTCTTTTGATATCTTCATCTTATAGAGCTTGAGCTTCTACTTTTGGCGGCTCAACAATTAAACCCTTAACATGACCAACGACTTCATTTCTATGAGGATCAAATATATCCTCTTCTTCCATGCAAGAAAGTTTGACGACCCAACCAACTTTTTTCTCTCCTTACAATATGAAGTCATTTTGACATATTCAAATATATATATACTTACTTGTAAAGTGAAGATACTCCTAGATGATGAAATCTTCAACTTGATGCCTTCTTGATTTTGATGATGATGTAGATAATAGAAGATGTCTTCTTGGTGAAGATGTCTTTCTTCAAAAGTGATCCTTGGCTCAAAGGGATATCACATTGATTCCTTGATGATGATGACAACATGTTTTCCCGCTTTTCTTCCATCAAGAAAATGCTAGTTAAACTTTTTTCACAACCTCAAATTTTGGCCCTTCTTCAAAATTTCGGCTTGTTGTAGCAGTTATGCAATTTCGACCTTTTTTGTGATAACCCTAGTTCAAACGTGTGGTTAGAATATGGACAAATTTGCCTCCTTCCTACTTTGCTTGACTTGACTTCTTTTCCTTGTTATTTCGGCTTGCAAAGGAGACCTTTCTTGGCACAAAACTTGATCCTTGAGGGTGGTTGCAATTCGATACTTGCTACTGTAGAAGGATGTCTTAATACTTCGCATGTGTGGAGAATATAACCCAGAAAAATAGACCCAAAAGTGCTTTGCTCTTCCTTCTTCGTGATAATGACTGTAGAATGTGTGAGTTTCCCAAGAATGCTTCAAGTGTGGAACCCTTATTTGGATGAGCTAGGGTTTTGAGGTCTTCTTTGATGCTCTTAATTATTCCCTTTCTATATGATGAGAGGGTTAGTCCTTAATGATTGTTTCTCTTGATGTTTCCAAGATGATCTTGTTATACTTCAACCCTAAAGTATCCTTTTTGTTGCCTTTCCTTGATGTAGTCACCTTAGCTTTGATACCATGTTGAGAAATCTAGGGGGCAACAAATGTAGGTGATTTCTCTTACTCTGATAATTGCTTGTGATGTATTTTTACTTTACTTTATTAACTTCTTCTTTCCTTTATTATTATTAATGTTTTTAATCATCAAACAACTACTAAATCATAAAGAAGAATGAGATAATAGGACATAAGATATAGGCGATTAGCCAGGGCCAAAACCTCTCCAACTGAGAGGAAAACCCACCATAATCTTTCTCTTCTTATAGAACTTCAATTGACGAATTCCAAGACCTATGACCCTTGACCAAAACCCTCCAACTTCATCCTTCCTTCATGATGAACTTTTCTTACACAACTTCCAATAACAAACTTCGACCTTCTAACAACTTTGACCCCAACAACAATTTTTGCAACTTCGACCTAGCAACTTCACAACTTCGACCTTGATGCAGCTTCAACAACTTCTACGTAATAGCTTCACAACTTCAATCTAGAGGCAACTTCACAACTTCGACCTTGCAGCTTCACAACTTTGACCTTGCAGCTTCACAACTTCGACCTTGCAACTTCAAAATTTCATTTAGCCCAGAAACTGTGGAAACCCTAACGAAAGAGAGAGAGGGGGCCCCAAAAACGTCAATCTTGATCTTTTTTTTCTTCATCATCATTTTCAACTTATATCTTGAGGAGATCGAACTTGCTTGAGTGAGTGTGCAAATGAGGTCAAATTCCTTATATTGAGTGGAGAGGCTCATTCTACAACCCAATGTGAAGGCGATGTGTAAGTATGTTCATCTATCTTAAAATAAAAATAAATATTCTCTAAATAGAAAATTAATGTCGGCTATAATAAAAAAGGAAAAGAATATGTTGTGATATAATTAGTTGTTCATATGACCTAAATATAATTTCTTGTAGAGTAATTAGAAGTAAAAAAAAATGTGAGTAAGATCTTTAAACCTTTTACTTTTCAAAAATATTTTAAGATGTCATATCAACTTCATATATATATATATATATATATATATATAAAGAAAATATTTTAATATTAATAGAATAAAATATCCAATGTAGGTTATGAATAAAATATTTTAATATGAATTAATATTGACATATACTTAAAAATATATTAACAACAAAAAAACCAGTTTAATCTACTATGATAAAATGACTCAATGCACATGCTATGTAATCTCTATAACATTCAAAAATACAATTTAAACAATACAAAATTACACATTGTTTTTTGCACTCTAAAATAAGTTTGCACCTGAAGAAATTTGATCCCGGCTCATGTTAGGTCCCTGGTTAAGATGGATCTATGCTGGTATCTATACATATATTAGTAACATTGGTTGAGCCAAGAGACTCATTCTACGACCCAGTGTGAAGGCGATGTGTAAGTATGTTCGTCCGTCCTAAAATAAAAATAAAATATTCTCTAAATAGAAAAGTAATGTTGACTATAATAAAAAAGGAAAAAACTATGCTATGCATATTTAATTAGTTTTTCATATGACCTAATATAATTTCATGTAAAGTAATTAAAAGTAAAAAAAAATGTGAGTAAGATCTTTAAACCTTTTACTTTTCAAAAATATTTTAAGACATGATATCAACTTCATATATATATATATATATATATATATATAACATTTTAATATTAATAGAATAAAATATCCAATGTGGGTTATGAATAAAAGATTTTAATATGGATTAATATTGACTTATACTTAAAAATATCTTAACAACAACAAAAAACCAATTTAATTTGCATTGATAAAATGACTCAATGCACATGTTATGTAATCTCTATAACATTCAAAAATACAATTTAAACAATAAAAAATTACACATTACTTTTTGCACTCTAAAATAAGTTTGCACCCGAAGAAATATGATCCCTCTTGACTCATGTTATATTTGTGGGTAAGATCCCTCTCGATTCATGTAGGCCAACTTGATCTTTGTGCCATGACAAGGTCTTGGAGGGTCTTTTGACTATATTTTGACTCAATAAATTTTTCTTTACAATATGTAACATGCCCAAATGGGTCTTCAATACATGACAATAAGTCAATTGACTTTATGACAAACCTAGAATCACTCAATGGGTGTTTGACCTAAAAATAGATTTCCCTTTAGCATCAAACCTATGCCTCAAGAAAACAAATAATAAATTTATTTTTCTCTTTTCATTAACTACATAAATCATGATTACATATGTCATTATGAAGACCGGACCTAGTTACATATTTCAACAATATATATCAAAGAGAATCTAAAAAGTTAAAGATCAATCCCTTCGTATCATCTGAGATCCTAACTTCACAAATATGTTGTTATTGTAGTATAGTGATGCTCGAGAATTAACGTGAGACATTGTATAAGGGAGCCAACGTGAGGCACAACGCTGCAGTAGTGGAGCCACATAAATGAAGTCTCAGCAATGCATCTGATTGTATGCTTTGAGCCATAGTAATTTACAGAGAGAATGTGTCATAATGAATGAGTGTCAACGATCCAAACCATAAACGAAAACCACATTATTGATAGATATAATGCCATATTCATAGATGTGATGTGGTTGCGAGAAAATGAACCATTATGATTAATGCGAGCCAACATTACGAACCATGGAACAAAACAACGAACCATTGTTATTGTAGTATAGTGATGCTCGAGAATTAACGTGAGACATTGTATAAGGGAGCCAACGTGAGCCACAACGCTGCAGTAGTGGAGCCACATAAATGAAGTCTCAGCAATGCATCTGATTGTATGCTTTGAGCCATAGTAATTTTCAGAGAGAATGTGTCATAATGAATGAGTGTCAACGATCCAAACCATAAATGAAAACTGCGTTATTGATAGATATAATGCCATATTCATAGATGTGATGTGGTTGTGAGAAAATGAACCATTGTGATTAATGCGAGCCAACATTACAAACCATGGAACAAAACAACGAACCATTTGATGTCCCATACTGTAATTATCCATAGATCCAAGCCATATATACGAAGTTGCAAGTCTGAGTCATGTTAGAACATGATGCCACTAAATGTGATGTCAAGAGCCTCATATGTTAACAGAGTGATCTCCATGCCTTCATCTTCGAACCTCGCTTTGATACCATGTTGAAATTCTAGTAATGTAATGACTAGAATAGTTTTTCACAATTGATAACTACTTCTATTGATGTAAACAATTCCTTCTTTATCCTTTAGTCAACAAGTATACATGAAAAACTCCAACCATTAATTCTTCAAGAGTAGTAAATAGAGATCACAGTAGAAAATGAACAATAAGCAATAATCAAGGGACAGGAGACACCAAGATTAGGCTCACAGTTATGGAAAAACCCACAATAGGAAAACCCAAAATTCTTTCCTTGTGAGAGAGATTATGTCCATCATTACTCAATAGTACATCTAAATGTTTCAACAAATATAAAATAACCAAGTAAAGTCTACACAAATAAAGAGAGAGATTCCACTTTTGTCCTATGAGAGGGTCTGCACAAGGAGGCTGGATTGTTGTCCTGAATTCACTGTGATGGGAGGCTAAAGTTACCACTATAATCACCAATTAACTACCCAGAATATATACCCAAAAATCCCTTAGTCAACTTTAGAAATATGTCACTGTATCAACAAACCCTATAAGGAGATCAAACCGCAGTCAAAAGGATCCCTTGTAATCTTCTTTGTATGAGTGAATATGTTCTGAAATAGAAGCCCGAATTAAACAGAAATTGCAGACTGAATTGCTTGAGATGATGGTAGACAAAATGAATACCAATGACCTCTTATTAATAAGCGTCATGAGAGGGCTAATTAGACCTAAATAGGGCCGACATGATATCTCCTTGGAGCCGACTTGTGAAGCTAGGATGGGCCAATTTGTAGATGTCTACATTTCATTTCTTATCCATGTTTTGATGAAAAATGTCAACCATAGCTACCTTATATTTCAACAAGGGTTGCCTTTTTTGGATTGAAAGAAGGTTATTTCATGGGAAAATTATAAGTTTTATTGGAGATTTTTATTTGTTTTCATGTAGTTAATTATTACTGACGTTTTTCTTTGTTCCATGTCTAAATGCATACTATTTATGGAAAATCTTGGTTGGTTATTGCATGCTAAATTTATCTTCCTCGGAATCCATAGGGGACCTCCCAAAGAGCTTCCCCTATTTAATTTCTCCCCTCACAAAAACCCATCACAAAAAGGTAGGTTGGACTTGTACAAGTGAAAACAAGAGGTTTCCCTCTTACTCAAAGCATCTATCCATTGTCTCTTAAATTATAGCCCAACGGAATCCATCTCCAAAGTAGGAATAGGCACTGACATCCTTCGTGTTAGTCAAAAATCTTGAAAACATAAATATATTCTCTTCTTTTTTTTCTAAGCCTTTCAAGGCAAGCCACTAGTGCAAAATGATATGGTCTAGTTCAATTAGGGCATTTTTTTATGAATGTTGGAGGTAATAAGCATTGATTTTAACCTTGTTGATCCATTCAGCTCAAAATCTAGCCATTGCATGGTTAAATATATCCTAGAAGGGATGATGTCATCATTCTCTACGTAATTTGTGCCATAGAAAACCCTAACCCTAGCTACAACTTCAACTTAGGGTTTAATTTGAGGGTTTGCCTTTCTCCTTTTATTGATTTCATCTTATATAAACCCTTTCTTTGATGCATGTCTACCTAAAAATACCTTTGTTGTTATAAATCTTGAAACCCTAGGTCATACATGTCATCTCTAAGCGTGGTGCATGATACGATGCTCCTTTATAAGAAGAATTGTGCCTTTGTCCATTTAAAGAGTATTTTCACCTAGTCTATATCTACATCACCTTGAACCATATAATCTAGAATAACCTTTAGGTGATCATTGGGAAGCCTCCCTTGTGTTGAAATTCCACTAAAGAGCAGGAGGAAGATTGATGAGTTGACAATGACAATCTACCTCATTGTTGCAACAAGGTTTGGCCTTCAACTCGTGGGGTCTCCAATAGGGCTTGCTAGATTTTGAGAGAACAAGCACTTTATTCTAGTTTATCCCAAGCCATTACTTGAAAGGCACCAGTGGCCTACTTCTATGAAATAGATGCAGTGTGGGAATAAAGGTATGGCTCATCGAACACAAATCTCATAATAAATTCTTTCTGGATGACAATACCACTAATAAAATATCTCTAAATGAGTGATTTACAAAACAATTTCTCCAAAAAGCTTTGTGTTGAAGATGATCTTCAATGATATCACTTGGATATTGTTGGTTGCTTAATTTGATTATTGTTACTTCCATTTTAAATGCTTCCACCTTATTGGTTCTCCAAATGATAATGGCTTCTCCAAGATAATTATTAATGCTTCCATGCTTGTCAAGTCTGATATCAAAATCATTCTTAAAAAATATCTCAGTACCATTTCCATATTCCCTTCTGTGTGCAACAATTGTATGACCCACACTAGAATACTCACACCTTCAGCTATAAATACCTGTGTTACCGGATTCGTCAGTCCCAGTGGCTACATTCGTAGATCCCCGTATTAGAAACGGATTCTGATTCGAATCCACCTAGATCCGCCCAACCACTATCTATGTGTAAAACTCTTCGATTTTTTTTCAGAAGAAATGTAAACACAATATTCCAAATTACATGTCAGCGGACAAATCACGCTATAATGGAAAAATCAGTGGAGCCAATAATTAACGAGTTCGCTGCAAGGGTTCAATAATTTTTCCTTGGTTGACAATATTATAAACTTTAATGAAAGATTATAAGCTATGGACGTTTGGATATTTGCGTTCATTAATTTTTCCTTGGTTGACCATATTATAAACTTTAATGAAAGATTATATGCTATGGACGTTTGGATATTCTCTATAAAGTTCGTTCTATAAAGTAACTTTAATGCTCATTAATTTAAATATAATAATAGTTATTAATGTTGGAATATTATGATACATTAATTTTTTATTTTTAAGTTTTATATTTAGAATTTTAAATAGAAGTTATCAATTTTTTATTTTACATAAATTTAATTAATGTTAATTAATATTTATCAATAATATATTAATTCTGATATTATTCATTTAACAAATATTTTTATAAGTATTATACAAAAAAAACTCTATATGTTTTTTATTTTATTTTTATATAAATTTAATTTTTAAAAATTATAAAATATTTTATATTGTTTATACTCCCATATCCCGATCTTAACTTTTCAAAAAACTGGCGGATCCGTATCCGAATCCTGGTAAGAAAAATCTCAAAACCGCCTGCTTGGTTGCTGCGGGAATACGTTAAAACAGTCAATTGGAATGTTTATTAGTTAACGAACTGCCAAGGATAGCTGTATTTCCTAGAACAGCAGGATCAATATATCCAATTTTCTAATGGCATAAATTGTATTCATGAATATAATAGTAGGTGCATATTTTCTTGCATGAGCAAAAGGTCCGTAGCACCCAGCAATGTCAGGAGGTTCAAACAGAAACACCATTGTCTTCATGATGACTAGTGTAGATATGCTGGAGCATTTAGATCCGTAAATAAGTTACTAAACTTAGAAAAGCAGTTGAAATCTGCGACAATTTCTATAGACAAGGGTTTAATGAAGTTTCATAGGGCTCTGGTTACCGTTCCTAAGGTCTACTTTTCAAACCCTGAGCTTAATGTTTCAAACCAAGTGACAGGGCACTTTGTAGAATATATTGATGATTTCCACAGATTTTACTTTGTTGATTAGGATTGGAATAAACTACCGTCACTTACTGCCAAAACTGAATACAGGAAAGTGACAAAGAATGAAAGTATACAATAGCATATTATCAATTCTGAAGGGTGGAATTGTAGTAGGAAAAAGAAAATTGTTTGAATTCCGAGCATCTTCAGTCAGTTGAAGGAAAATTCACTCGGGATGTTTGTCTCAAATGACAAAGTCACTGCTGACATACATACAGGGTTCAGAAATAAATTTCTGCACAGGTTTTCACATCATTTTAGGGCATCAGCACTGTTTTCTAAGCAAGTCAGAACCCTGTTTCGACCTGTACCAACCATGTTTTCAGGACTGATTTGGCTTGAGTTAGGCGCTGTCATGACCAGTGCCAGGACACTATTTCATGCATTGTTATTAAACATATTGAGATATATTCTTGACAGGTATGGGTTACATTGAATAAGTGGTTATTCTCAATATTTAGAGCGCTAAATATGGGGCCTGATTTGCCCTACAGAGGATGCCTTCCTCACCTAATATACTTGAAACTTTCACAGAACAAATCAGCATATCTTCCAGCGTCATTCTAACACTATAAAGAAGAAGTTTTAATAAGATATTGAAGGTGATTTAAGCCATAAATTGTTGTCAGTATGACATTAAAAATCAAAGATCGAATTGTAAGTGGAGTTCCTTGCATGAATACTGGGAACAATACAGAACTTGGAAACAGAGAAAAATGATTCTCAGGTTAGAGTTACCTCTTGTCACTACCAGCTCAAGAAGTCAAGCACAGGGTTATTATTAGTCATTACCTTCATGTACCGAGAATTTTCTTGGATTCTTGAGTATTGCAAACCTGATGTTGCCTGTCACAGAAAATGCCGTGTATGTGAGTGGAAGAAGGGAGTTTGTGGTAGGGTCTCCATCTTTTCTTACTGCAAGGTAGATTCCTCGCTTCTTCAACTATAGAAGCATCTACAGCATCAAGGTTGAAAATTGCAGATATGGAGATATGCCATAGTGGATCTATCCTTAGACACACTATTTCAGTTAAGTATGACGTCAAAAGGGGTTTTGAAGCACTCATTGTATTTAGACAGACCCTTAGTGAAGTCATCACATTTGCCAGCAAAAATCATGGAGTTCTTATTGATGCAAATAGGAGCATGTCGAACGCATGCAACTGCCGTTACCATAGCTATTCACAAATTGTGATTATAAATGTATCTGAATGCACCACGGATTACCCCCAACTGGAATCTCCAAATTGTACTATATATGAACATATGATATTTAGGTTGGTGAGCTGGTACATGCTAATTGTAATACCAATGGGAAACCCCAAATCGCAATGTATATGTACATATGATACTTAGGCTAGTGAGTTTTCATTCAATAGGTGAGGGTGCAGGCCTTGTGAAGTTTCATTAATATTATCGAGTCTAGTGATTCGGTAAAGACAAACCAAGGACCAAATGAGAATGACCAAACGAGCAGACCAAACAAGCCAAGCCAGGGAAGCCAACTCACTTTCACTACTTTCCCTTACCTGCCCCAATGGGCAATAACAATAGATAAACACCCTAGCCACGACACCTGCCACACACACCCCTATCCTCACTTCTTACCAGGGGTATAAAGCGTAAAGTCAAAGGCATACAATGATGCATGTCTTAGGTTATATATGATGCGACAATGCACATCACATATGATTTCGTCACAGTTGTTTTGTTTATATACGTTGCAGAGTCCATGTCTCTGTCTTTGGCTAGAGGGCGACGCCAATGACACATATGCTCATTCAAAGGATGTTGATGCCAATTCCGATAATGCCAACGCAGAAGCCTATGCACCATCCATAAAAAGTTATATATTAGGGGAAGGCTATGAGATTCTCTGCCTCCGTACCTACTAAAAGGTGCCCCGCATGAACGAGGTGGAAATGTTCTCTCCTACCCTTCATTTTACGTAATAGACGTAGGAGGCACCACGGGAGGGCTATGTCTTTGACTCATTGGATTTGGCTTGATGCCCCCCCAATCTTTGCTCGCATAAGTAGTTTGGACTAGTGAGGCTGAAATAGAGATATATTTACCTTTTTTTTGATAGGTTGGTTGTTTGCCCAAGCTGAAGTGGTTCAGATCAACCAAATGCTATTCTACCTGAATGTGCGCCCTAACTATTGATGCTCAATGGAGCAGACTAGCATCGTCACAGAGGTGACCCTTGTTACCCTTGTTGCCAGGCGATGGTGGGTAGCACAGCCCACAGATTTTTCATAAGACATCACAGAAATAGAACATCTGCATTCACTTACCATACGTCTAATTTCATCAATTTGGTTCTAATCGGATCATCTAAAGTGAAGGGTTTCTCCTAATCCCCCCTGCTTCACGTTTCAAGGGAGGCAAGAATAGATCAGAGATAAGTCTGATATGTCAGAGAATTACTTGTTGGAATCAGCGATAAACCCCATCCTCCATTAGTGGCTCTCTCCTTGGATCTATTTGCCCACCCAAATACTCGTATATAATAGGATTGACTATAGATATACCTATTATGTAGGTAATTTATTTACTAATCTGTAGCCTTATGAATAATCACCCTGTATATTTTTTTCCTATCAGTGATTCGACTAATAAGTGATTCGTTGAACACCTCTTAGCCTCGAATGTATCTGAGCTTCGCATAACACCAAAAAACTAATTTGTCTATCAAGCTAGCACTTCTCCGATCCCAGGCTTCGCAGAACACTTCATGGTGAAATAACTAATCTTTCCATCTGATGGGCGTGGGTGTATGAAGGTAGGAAAGTAGTTAGGCAAGTTTGATAATCGATCCCTTGTGATTAGGCAAGTCATAAGGCAAGCAACCTTGCCTTTTAACTCAGGAAGTCATGAGCAACCTCACCTTGTCATTCTTTTTATGGAGGGGAGAAACTCATATAATACTATAATAGAGTAGTTCCTTATATTTTTCTTAGGATTTCTTAACTAGAATTTACCAAAGCATAAAGTCACAGAACTTATAAGACCATCGAGTCATTGCTGAAAATATATGGGGCTCTTCAGAACTATAAATAGAGTAGTTCCTTTTCTCTAGGTTTCGCAGTGCTAGGGTGGCTTCTTTTCCCCAAAGAGAAAATTAGTATGTAACACCTTAAGGGCTATGGATGCATTGAATCGTAGATAATGGATCTGTTAACACTCAAATTGAAGACTTGTTAAAGGTTCCATGATCAAACCACACGTCGAACAATTCCAACATCATCAAAACAGTTAGAATTCCAGAAATTCCAGAGAATTCTTCTTGAGCTTCTCATCAGTCTGGTGTTCAAATTCCAAAACCCTATGGGGGCATTGTAAAAATCGATTCTAGTATGATGAAAAAAAGTCATGTAAAAGGCCTAGGTAGCTTAGGACTTTATTAGAAAGTGAGTTCACTTTAGGGAGTTTTTTTCCCTTAGCTCATTGTTTGTGTTTTTCAACACTTGTAATCAGATAAGTTTTCCTCCCAAATATACCACAAAGCTAGAGTGTGTCTTGAATGTAGGGTCTTAGGTGAGTCCTTGTGTCTAAAGTCAATGTATCTTACCATACTAAATCATCTCTAAAGTTTCGTGGAATTTGGTTGAGTCTATGTAAACTTTGATGTAAGATGTAATAAGTTTTGTCTAGAGAAGTTGTATGGGATATGAGTACCCAAATTAGACCTCTACACCTCAAATTTCTAATTAGACACACTTTGAGGGTGGAAAAATGATTATTTACCCCTCAGAACCCAATTTTTCTAATTTCCGGCAAAAACTGGCAAATTAATTGGCCGTAAAATAAAAATGAGAGAAAAATAAAAATTCTCTGAGAGGAAAAAGATAAAAAATATAGTGGACCTTTCCAAGAAGTGAAATCAAGTCAAAAAGTGATGGGACTCCATGAATCAAGCAACAAAACCACCAAGAAAATTTTGTTGGTCCTCAAGCTACAACTAATGGTCCAGAAATTTTGCACTTCTCAAGGGACACAATTCGAGTTCCAAAGATTGAAGGGGACATGGGTCAAGTTTTGGTCAAGAATAATTTGAGAAGGGTCATCAAACCACTCCATAAATTAATTTTCACTACACCAAGTTTACCAAATGTGCAAAACGGCTAGTCTCCTCAAGATATGCGTAGGGGCAAAGAAGGGTTATGATTTTCTTGCTTGGATCTGGACGTTTCTCCTTTGGAGCAAAACATTTTCACTTGGAGATGAATCCTTTGTCAAATTTTTCTATAAATAGAGCTTTGAGCTCCTCATTTGAATCAAGGTAATTTTTGAGCTACTGGCTAGTGAAGCTTTGCAAAACTTTGTAATGGAATTTTTTTTTATCTAATAAAGAAAGACATTGGGGGCACATGCTTTGTGGTGTTATTCTTCCGCTTCGATGGTATTATTTTTCTGATTTATCTATGTCTAATGCTCGAACACAATTTGATCTATAATTTGTTAGTTTCATACGCCATTTTTGGATTAATTTATACAAGGTATCTTGTGTAATTTTATGGGTTGGAGGACCACTCTAGATCTAGAAGCGCTAGTGGGTTTTTGGTTGAACCCCTAGCCTTCTTCTTCATTGTGTAGTCCAATCCCTTGTGGATCTAACAAAATATTTTGAAGTGTGTAGAGATCTATAATTTTTTGTAGACAAATCTTGAGTGTTTGGGGAAGTTTTTGGTTGAACCAACCAACTCTCAAGCAAATATAAGTGGAAGAACCCACACCGAATTTCTCTCAAGAGCTTATCAAACTATTTCTTTTGAAGAGGGAGTTTCTCTACCATATCTTGGAAATATTATTAATTTTAACTTCATATCTATTTATTCTATGTGCTTTTATTGGTTCGATCTAGATATTTAGAGCTTATTTAAAGGGTTTTTCCTCTCTAGCTTTCCCAAGAGAGCGAAGATTACCTTGGTAAAAGCTTGAGAAGGATTTTTTACGAGATGTATTCAAGGGATCAAGGAAGAGGCTTGAAGGATGAAGGAATTTACAAATTTGAGGCCTCCCTTTAAAGTTTACCTTTGTTCGGGGATTGAAAGCCTTCCCAACTTTTGTCTTGCGCAGATCTGCCTCTCTGAAGGCTTGAAGAGTGTTTTAAAATTGATTTTGAAGAGATCTTCAAAGAGGCTTGATAAATTAAAAAGATTCACTTTTTGACCCCTTTTCTCTCCCAGCCGCAAGAAAAAAGAGAGCCTCTCCCTCTCTTATGCGCTAATTTCCTCTTGAAGTTTGGACATTAATTTTTCTTGAGCGAAATTCATTTGAAGGAAAAGCAAATTTTATCTAGACGGAATTTTCTCATTTTAACTTTTGTAAAGGCATTGTAAATAAGTTTTCTCAATTTTCTTGTATTTTGAGGAAGGGTATTCTTTCTTTGAAACCCTTGTTGTAAACCCTCCTCGAAATCTAAGACCTTAATTCTCTACAAGAGGGTTTCACTTGTAATAATAATAAAAGAAAAATATCATTGAGGGATCTTGGGGTTTCTCCCCTTGGTATCCCACCTCCTCATTTGGAAGGAGGATCTCTTGGATGGTTGGTGACTAACTTGTTCATTTTGCATTGTTAGCTTAGTTTATTTTCTTGCTCATTGCATCATCTAATTGCTAGATCTAATTTCTAGTTTTCATTTTGCTCACTCACCATTCATTTGAACTAACTTGCTTTTGTTTCATAGAATAGTTTCAATAGTTTCTTGATCTAATTCACATTTTCTTTATTGAGTAATTTTTCACTTGATTCATTGCGTTACTGACCAAAGTAGCAGGGGTCCTAAAGGGACAACTACTAGGGCACAACAACAATTTGGGACAAAGGCCCACTGTCACCACAGCCTATGTCCCCTTCTCTTCTTGGATTTTCACCGACGGGAGGAGTCCTAGTATCCCTCACTTGTGATAGATATTCCTAGGATAAGTTTGAAGTGAGGCAAGATGGCTCATTCAATGGAAAGGCTCAACAAAGATGCAAGCTTTGGGAGAAGCTAGAAAGGCTTTCCACGAAAAAACCCTTGTAATAGATAGCTACACAAGACCTAGGGTTGATGTATATGCCAAAGTATGGGTTCATCCAAGGTCAGGGTAGTTAAGAGAAAAGGATTTGTATGATGTACTTCAACAAGTAGTTAAGCATGAACCTTTCACCAAGTCAAGGCAACTTCAAGGGTTCCCACTTGGTACGAAGGCTAGGGCATCAAATATCTTGAAATTCAACCATGAGAATGACCCCAAAACTAGAGGATACCTAGAAGAAACACCAGCGCAAAAGACTGTCAGATTAGTTTTGCGAGATCTCACTCCTAGGGAATTTCGTACCAAGCCCTAGAGGGGCTACCTATTCTTGAAGGGACGAAGAATGAGGAGAAGAAAAGAAGGTGAAATAATGATGTTTCATTAAGTGATATGATCACCAAGGATTTCTAGACCAGTGCTTGTCTATTGGGAAATATGGAGTCAAGGCTTACTTTGATTTGATGATTTTCGCTCTATCAAGGAGACCTATGCAACTTCGCTAGCCCTAATGGAGAAAACAACACAACTACAAGAGGATTTTATACTTCGATGACAATGTTTAATGGAGTTTCAAGGATGCAATACACAAGATTGACCTCTAGGAACATTCTTTCATCATAGCCTATGAGTAATGCATGCAATTCTTCCAACAATTTTAATGTTCTCACAAATTCGTATTGAATTAGGGCACATTAATCATCATGAAACGAAATTCCATACATTAGAAATTAAACAAGGTAAAATATAGCATCAAAAAGCACTTACAAGGCAATGAGAGTATATCCATCCATTAACATTGCAAAAAGAAGCTCCAAGAAAGATAATGAAAACTTTTTAAATGTCAAAGTGCATCCCAACATCCAAATTTCATCCAAAATTGCAAGTCCGAGTTCTTTTCACAAGAGAAATTGAAATCCAAGTGATGATGATTTACAAATGATGCTTGCTTTTATTTATATGAGCCTCAAGGGGTTTGATTTAGTCTAATTAGCCTAACAAGCCCCTAAAAGCAACTCTAATGTGAAAAATAACAATACAATTGGTGACAAGCCCACAAAATAGGTCAAAAGTACTCAACAAACCTTCCTAATGAAGCCGAAATGATAGAAAAATGGCGCAAAGTGGTCGTCAAAATGCCTAGATGAGTCCTCCATGTGCTAAGATGGAGTGGAGGGCTCTCAAATGATGACCAAGATGTTGGCCCCTTGGTTTCCAAGCAAAACATCCATGGTGCTCCCAAGTGGTTTTGGGGCACTATGAATGGTATTATGGGCCTCCAACTGGATCTAACATGTCTATGCTCCATCAATAAGGGCTAGAATGATGATACAAGCCCTCCCATGTCCCCCCGGGTGAGACAAAACCTCGTTTGGGCCCTAGATCGACTTCCAAGTGTTTGGTGCAAGTATGTGGTCGACTGGTCAATGTGGTCCAAGTGCATCATCATCTCCGTATGATTAGGGCACGAACAAGAAATAGGTGGTGTTGAATAATCCCTTGGTGTGGCAATCAATGCTCTGTTCTGGTGGAGGCTCATGGCTCTCAACACTCACCCTACAAGTGCCATCGTGACCCTTTGGAGGGCTTGGAGCTCACATGGGGAGCCCAAGCCCAACATAAAGACCCACCTGCAATCCTGTATAAGATCTAATGTGTCTCCTCACCTTCCAAAACAACAATTCATTAGAGCAATTAAGTAAATAAAATTACAAACCGAGGGCAAAAGTGGACACATCATAGTGGCATGCCCTTCCAAGTGGGTTTTAGAATGTACAGGTGTCCCCAAGCTCAAGATGGAGGTTAATAAAGAACCCTATTAGGTGGTCTCAACCTCTAAGGGATTGACAAGTCCATGGTACATCTGTCAAATGGCAGGTGTCATGTGAAATAGTGGTGGTATAGAGTGGGGTAGGAGGGACGGCTCCAAGCCACATGTCATGGTACAAGGGTAGCTATAATGAGGGAAGCCCACACATGGGTGTATAGATGTAGGAGGGAGAAAGCATAGTACATGAGCTACCCCAGCCTCTATTTTTCCACCCTTCTACATATGCCTTTGCCTTTTAATGATTTTCATTTATTTTGACTGCTCGGGGCTCCAGGGAATGACAACATGATGTGTATGATGTAGCAGTGATTACCCCCTGAAGGTTGGGAAATTCATTGCCCACCAGGGGTTGGGACAATCATGAGTTCCCTAATGATGTAGGGGACTCACACAAGGGCCATAGGAACTAGGGTGATGGCCATAATGATAAGGGGTAGAGCTCATGTTTGGATTTTGCCCACAAGCTAAATTTTTATGTCCCGACAATCTCTTGCATTTTATGCTACATTTCTTGTTGTAAGTGGCCAAATTATGCTTTTAACTTTCTTTTTACCTGCATCAACCTTCAGGGCATCATTCCAGGCTTGACCCAAAGTGTGGACAAGGGGAGGGGGAGGGTAACTCCTTGTGGACCCAATGGACAAATGTGGACCCGAATGGGAAAAGTGTGAAAGGGGGTTATAATGAGCGAAGGGTAGTGATGTATATGGTGTCGGGAAGCGGGACTACGTAACCAAAATCAGGGTTTCCCATGTAGTAGCAGTCCTAAAGCTAGTAACCAATAGAGGAGATCCCATAGAACTAAGATACATGACTAACCACAAAGTTGGGACAAGGGAAAAAGAGTACAGACCAAGCCCACTCTTTCTGTCGAATCCCCCCACTAACTCATGTGCAAAAAAGTCCAAGGAAAACAAGAAAAAATACCTAATTACATAATGAAAATCCATACCTTTGGGGTCTGAAGGCCCACCTTCAAACATATGATCAAAACAAATGGGCAAGGGCACATAATGGTTGGCTCAGCTGGCAGAGAATGGTGGCACATCGAGCTATCTGGTGGCCGCAAGGGGTTGTTGGCTGTCGACTGAAGACAAATCTAGGAGAAAATATTCTCCTATAGGGGTCACTCATTGGTGGTGGGTTAACACATTGATCATTAGCATAAGCTAATTTTACGTTAATATCATAATTTGTGCTCAATTCATTAATTGGACCATTTAAAGTGGAATGGTATTTCTCTGTCAGGCCAGGCAATAACTCTCCAAGGGCAGAAAAACTGATTGGTGTGTTTATTTCATAGGTATGTTATTGTTTTATACATTAGGAGTGATTGTTCAGTTCATCTTCCGATGACTGTTCACATTCCTGATTTATTTATGTTACAAATTCCCCAATCATGAAGATTAGGTGTCAACATTCCCCCCCTTAATCTGAAGGGATGTTGGTGAGTCCAAGCATCATTCTGAATCGTTCAAGCTTTTCCTTTCCAAGTGCTTTGGTGAAGATGTCTGCAACTTGCTCATTTGTGGAACAATGACGGAGATGGATTGTTTTGGCCTCAACATGATGTCGAATCAGATGATATTTAGTATTGATATGCTTTGTTCGATCATGGAACTTTGGATTCTTGGCCAACTTTATTGCAGAGGTGTTATCAATCATGAGTGGAGTTGATTGTACTTGTTTTACCTGCAAATCTTCAAGAATTTTCCTGAGCCACACAATTTCTTTCGTTGCTTCAGCTGCTGCCACGTATTCTGCTTCAGTTGTGGAATCTGCTGGAACTGATTGTTTGCGTGATCTCCAGGAGACAGCTCCTGATCCAAGACTCATAGCATATCCTGAAGTAGATACCCCAGTTTCTTTGTCTCCATCGAAGTCTGAATCAGAGTATCCAATCAAGCTGAAGTCGTCCACCTGTGTATACTTGATTCCAAGGTCTTGAGTTCCCTTCAAATACCTTAGAACTCTTTTTGCAGCAGACCAATGTCCCTCACAAGGCTTTTGCATGAACCTGCAGAGGATTCCAACAGTAAATGAAATGTCTGGTCTGGTAGTAGTGAGGTAGATGAGACTTCCTACAAGCTGTCTATACTTTGTTGCATCCTCAAATTCGTTTCCGTCAATAGATGTGAGCTTTAAGCTTTGTTCCATTGGAGTAGAAAGAGGATTGCACTCTGTCATGCCAAATCTGTTTAACAAATCTCCAATGTATTTCTTTTGAGAAAGAAATATGGATTTTGGATATTGGGTTACTTCAATGCCAAGATAGTAATGAACATAGCTCAAATCAGTCATTTCAAAACTTTTCCCTAATTCCTTCTTTATGGATGCAATGTAGCTTTCATTGTTCCCTGTCATTAAAAGATCATCTACATATACCACAAGATACACAACTGTTTTGCCAACTTTCTTGACAAATAAAGTTGCATCATCAAGATCAAAATGATTGAAGTTGAGTTTCAGAAGATGCTTAGTTAGTTTTTCATACCAGGCTCGTTGTGCTTGTTTGAGACCATACAAGGTGTTAGCGCTTGAGATTTCACCCTAGGCTGAGGAAGGTAAACCTTCAAGGCAACATCAAACCATTTCACCTCGTAGCTAGCCCTACGGGGTATGAGAAGGCTCTCTCCGGTCTATCTCGGCAAATTTTCAATGGGGTGAGATGACCAATCAAAGGTAACACTGATATTAGGCTAGTAAACTGATAAGGAGGGTTGATTTAAAGTTTTTGGGGTTTTTGGTGGCAATTGGAGGGAGTGCAATTCAGGGTGCGGGGATTGAGCTCAGTTTTTGCAGGTGGATCTTTGGGGCAAGGTAGGAGTTTGTGCTGATGCCTTAAGCTGAGATGGATGATCAAGGAAGAAAGAGAGGGAGCTAAAGAGGGCAAACAATGACTTTGAATCCTCTTTAGACAGTGGAAAACATAAATAATAAACAAAATTGAAAGCTGAGCATGGCATGCATGAATTCAAACTTTATCACTTCTTTTGTTTAATTAGCAGCAATAGAATAAGAGATGAAACACATAAACACACTTACAATGACAAGTAGGAAACACACCATCAACACAATAATCCACAAGAATCCACAATGATGTCTGCAAAACCCTGGCCTTCCTTTTCCTCAAATTACAGAGATACAAGTAAAATATACAATAGAGCTTCTCCCTCAAGAGTCCAACCATGAAAATGAGCAAGAGAAGGCATAATATAGATGATCTAACTCCTTTCCCCACCTCTAGGGGTCGAGCTCAGCTTCCTAGGAGCAGTGTGAACTAATTCTAAACTGAGCACTAGATAATAGGCAGTCAAAACAACTTGCCTCTAAAACTTAGGTAACCCATCCATGCATTTAATATTCACTATTTACATCAAGGAAACTTCTAGAAGTGTTAAAGGAGAGTAAATGCATCCATGTGCCATGAAAATTACCCAACAATCCATCATTTACATGCATTAAGAGTCAGCCAAAGTAAAAACAGTGTTTTGCAGGCCGAAATAGTCAAAATGGTGAAATTTCCCTGAGTGGTCGCACCCCTCCCTTGGAGTGGTCGCGCACATTGGCAGCTGTGTTTGAGGGCCTTCCTGGTGTCCAAATCAGGTGAAAGATAGCTTGTTGGAAAGGTATATGAGTCTACTTTCCAACCCCACTGGAATTTCTGAATTTGGAGTTGATTTGGCCCCTCAAAAGTCAATTCTCCCAAGGCAGCTTTCTGCAACTCAAAAAAGGGGCAGAAAGTCAAAATTTGCATGTATTTTGAGCTTTTGGAAGCCCAAATCTTCATAAAATCTGAAACCCATCCATAGGCAAGTGTATTTTTGCATGACAATTCCAAAAATGTAGAGTTTTCCCCGTTCTGAGCTGTCCCCACGAGTGGTCGCGCGCGGGGTGAGACCACTCCAACGGCCAAAACCTGTAAAATTCTCAAAAAATTCACAAATGACAAAATTTTCTCCAAATTTCTTGAAATTTGGGCTGGGAGTCCCCAATCAAGTACCATGCTTAGTCAAGGAGGCTTTGGCCAAAATTTGGAGTGGATCGGGCGTTTTCCTTCGTTTTTGTGCTTTGGCCAACCGTCCTTGGAGCACCTTCGTTCTCGCCGGTATTTTTGACATTTTTCTCAAACCATGACACCTGTGTAAAGAGTGAAGGAGGTTTTTCTTCTTTGGCATGTTGTGGACAAAAACCTCTCTCAGTTTTGAAAAATTCATCTTTGATTGCTCAGAAACAGCTTTTGAGTGAAACTTGTCCCGATGTGTGAAACAAGGAATTTTGTCGAAATGAAGCGGAATGAAGGGGATAGGGGGCTTCTAAATTCTTGGGGAAATTTGTGGAAGTGGAGAGGGATGTTAGGAAGCAGGGGAAAGTGGAATATCAGAGATTGAGTGAGGGGAAGGGGTTGAAAAGGGTAAAACACAGGCCAAACCTAGAAAATTGCCAGGTTGTAGCTAGAAATTAGGGTTTGTGCAAAAATGAGGAATTTGGCGGATCTAAGGGATGGGAAGTGTTTGATAAGGTACTTTAAGGATAGGGGAAGGTGTATGAACATCTGGATACAAGTTTTGCCGATGATTTGACCGTCCAAGAGAAATTGGCTTCAAAACCCTAGGAGAGGGAAATGAACTTGCCAAAGCACAACTGAAGCATGAACAAGATATAAAATGACTCATTAGACACTGACATGATAATGACAACCCTCTGAATGATGATAGGCTCAGCTGAATGATGACATAGACTGACATTTGGGCAAACCCTAGACCTAATGCCTAGTGACCAAATTTTGCTTGAAGACTCACTGAAATGACAAAATTTGACCTTGACATTTCAAAATCACTATGTAAGAGCACATTTGATCACTGGAGGAAGGCTGTAAAGACTGACACTAACATTGGCTCCAATGGGGATGGTAGCTCCTTGGAGGTGCCAAGAACCTTAGACCTTTGGGAGAGCAGACCAGTGCCTTACAATCATTGGGCAATGGAGTCAAAAACTCAAGCTGAAATGCATGACTGAAAACAGAGGACTTAACAACACAAATTGACTCTCACTCAACTAAAAACTGACTCGATACTTAAACACAACCGACAAACTGAAAATGATGCTCAAAGTGGAGCTTATTCATCACAACCTACTCTAACAGTTTCATTCATCACCTGATCAGGTGAAATGAAACAACCAATGCAACCAAGTAAGTATCCCGTCTGCTGTTCGAATTCTCCACAAGTGCTCACTTATGAACAACAAGAGAGAACTACTGAAAGGCAACTCTGATGGCAACTTAGAAACAGATCCGTTGAATGATACGAACTCTCTATCCGCCTCCAAAAACACTGCATAAGGATCTTGAAATTCAAGCTCACTGGAACTTAGCTCATCCAATGGATTACTTCTCTTTTCCTCATACCATGCATGCAAACTTTGATCTGAGCCTTGTGACGAGACGTCTGCTGAAAATGACAAAGAAACCGGCTGCCGGATCAAGTTCATATCAGCACATTTTTCAAGCTCACACATAGTAAATGGAGAAAGACTTTGACTGCAAACCTCATCCAAAACATCAGCTATTGGATCATGAAAAACTTGAAAAGACTGCTGCAATCCCATTTCTATTGGTTCCATTGTGATTACATGATTGCCTACATGCTGCTCATCTTGTTCTTGAGAGATTTTACAAAAATTCTGCCTTATAAACTGAAATGCTTCGAAACAAAAGGGTATAGAATCTTCCTGCATCATCACATCATGTATTTCATCTTCCACAACTTCATCTATAATCTGACCTTCATCCTCAACATTAAAACTGAGTGATTGTTGATTTGTTATAGGCTTTTCATTTGAAGATGTACTATGCAACCTACCCTTCAAAAACTGAAATGATTCAAAACAGAATGGTACGGAGTCGCCTTGAATCATTAAATCAGCTGCAATTTGACAATCAATGGCTTTCGGGGGTTGCAAATTTGAATATGAGAAGTCTTGAACAAAATTTTCATTGCCCTCAAGATGGTCCAAATCAAGACTTGTTGACATTTGATTTCTGATTTCATGGAAGTTGTCTCTAATGAACTGACATGAATCAAAACAAAAAGGCAAAGATCCTTCACTTACTTCAAAATTTGCTGCACTTTCCTCGTCACTGTCATAGCTGATATGTGATGGCTGAACATTGTATTCAAGCTGCTGAAAATGAACCTCTTCCTCCCACAAACTAGCTGCTGGTTCGTCTGCAAGATTAGCTTTTGTTTGGAGAACATAATCATCGTCATACTCATCAAAATGAGGCAAATCATCATCAAACATACACGTCATATCAACAGCTCTCTCTTCTTCACAATGATCTATAAAACAATCACTATGACAACTGGGATCAGAAATAAAATATTTTGAATCAGCAACTTGTTCTTCTTCAATCAGCGCGCCATGATCTTGAACATCATAAGCATTTCTTGTGTTGATCTTGTCCATCATCTTTTCTACTGCACTTACCAAAACGTCAAGCTTTACCTCTAGAGATGTTGATTCGGCCAGATCTATGTTTTTCATCTCTTCTTCCTTCAACCTTGCTCTTCGGATCAGCAGATGTGCCTCTACATTTACTGCACGGTTTTGCATCTCGTGAAGTGTTGCAATATCCTTTTCCCTCAACTGAAACTCCATCTTCGGATCAAAGGCACCCGGATAGTGTAAGAGAGCAGATCTAGGAGTAGGCTTTATATCAGCTGGCATTGAATAGTAAACTTGGTTAAATCTGGCCGAAAACTGTTGCACTGTCTCCCCTGGTAGTCTTTTTAGCTGGTTATACTCTTCTACAATCAAGAGAAGGTTTTGTCCGATCATCCACCTATCGAGAAAAACTTTGACGAACTGCTGGAAATCTGAGATGCTTGCATCAGGCAGGGTTTTGAACCAACTCTTAACTTCAGCTTGCAAAGAAAGAGCAAAAAGCCTCATACTAACATCTTCATCATCAACTTCAAAAAGGTCTAGAAAAGACTCAAAATTCTGGACATGTTGCTCAGCGTTGACATTCTTACTTTCACCATCAAACATCGGCAAGTATAGATCGTAGTTTTTGGAGAAAGCATGAAGAACAAAAGGTAAAACAAGAGGTTTATACTGATCTGGAATTTTACAAGCTATAGGGGTATGTACAGCAGGTATAGAATCAGTCTTGGTTTCTTGAGATTCATCAATCTGAAGGTGGTCATTACAAAATTCGGAAAAAGGATCTTGATTAAGCTCAAAGGCATGCAAATCTTTGGTATTCACACTTTTCAAAGGGAAAGAATCAACTGCAGGCCGAGGATCTCTTCTCAAATACAATATACTTTGCAAAACAGTCTTGACATTCTCGGGAAAAGAGAAGAAATAATTTACAACAAAGAACAAAATGTCCTGGATGAAATTCCAACTTGAGTACCTGATCTTGCCATATTCTCCTTTCATGTTTCTGCTGGTCGGGATCATCCTCCAGTGGAGTCTTTGCATCTGATCTCAAAATTGATTTGGAGTCGCCGGGTGAATGATTTCAGCCTTTCAAGTGTCTGATCGTTGTCCACCATCAACAATCAGATCTGAACTTGATACATGTACTGGGGTAAATTGCAAATTGCCATGTTACATTCACTAGCTCACGGAGGTCGACTAAAGGAGCGTTTATCTACTAACGCTGATGTAAAACAAGAGCGTTTTCGAAAGCTTCCTGGCGTACCTTCAGACTCCGTCTAAGCTTATGAATTAAACATACCAATAAGCAAACAATCACTTTGTTCTCCCCAGTATGGTCGCCACTATGTTAGCGCTTGAGATTTCACCCTAGGCTGAGGAAGGTAAACCTTCAAGGCAACATCAAACCATTTCACCTCGTAGCTAGCCCTACGGGGTATGAGAAGGCTCTCTCCGGTCTATCTCGGCAAATTTTCAATGGGGTGAGATGACCAATCAAAGGTAACACTGATATTAGGCTAGTAAACTGATAAGGAGGGTTGATTTAAAGTTTTTGGGGTTTTTGGTGGCAATTGGAGGGAGTGCAATTCAGGGTGCGGGGATTGAGCTCAGTTTTTGCAGGTGGATCTTTGGGGCAAGGTAGGAGTTTGTGCTGATGCCTTAAGCTGAGATGGATGATCAAGGAAGAAAGAGAGGGAGCTAAAGAGGGCAAACAATGACTTTGAATCCTCTTTAGACAGTGGAAAACATAAATATTAAACAAAATTGAAAGCTGAGCATGGCATGCATGAATTCAAACTTTATCACTTCTTTTGTTTAATTAGCAGCAATAGAATAAGAGATGGAACACATAAACACACTTACAATGACAAGTAGGAAACACACCATCAACACAATAATCCACAAGAATCCACAATGATGTCTGCAAAACCCTGGCCTTCCTTTTCCTCAAATTACAGAGATACAAGTAAAATATACAATAGAGCTTCTCCCTCAAGAGTCCAACCATGAAAATGAGCAAGAGAAGGCATAATATAGATGATCTAACTCCTTTCCCCACCTCTAGGGGTCGAGCTCAGCTTCCTAGGAGCAGTTTGAACTAATTCTAAACTGAGCACTAGATAATAGGCAGTCAAAACAACTTGCCTCTAAAACTTAGGTAACCCATCCATGCATTTAATATTCATTATTTACATCAAGGAAACTTCTAGAAGTGTTAAAGGAGAGTAAATGCATCCATGTGCCATGAAAATTACCCAACAATCCATCATTTACATGCATTAAGAGTCAGCCAAAGTAAAAACAGTGTTTTGCAGGCCGAAATAGTCAAAATGGTGAAATTTCCCTGAGTGGTCGCGCCCCTCCCTTGGAGTGGTCGCGCACATTGGCAGCTGTGTTTGAGGGCCTTCCTGGTGTCCAAATCAGGTGCAAGATAGCTTGTTGGAAAGGTATATGAGTCTACTTTCCAACCCCACTAGAATTTCTGAATTTGGAGTTGATTTGGCCCCTCAAAAGTCAATTCTCCCAAGGCAGCTTTCTGCAACTCAAAAAAGGGGCAGAAAGTCAAAATTTGCATGTATTTTGAGCTTTTGGAAGCCCAAATCTTCATAAAATCTGAAACCCATCCATAGGCAAGTGTATTTTTGCATGACAATTCCAAAAATGTAGAGTTTTCCCCGTTCTGAGCTGTCCCCACGAGTGGTCGCGTGCGGGGTGAGACCACTCCAACGGCCAAAACCTGTAAAATTCTCAAAAAATTCACAAATGACAAAATTTTCTCCAAATTTCTTGAAATTTGGGCTGGGAGTCCCCAATCAAGTACCATGCTCAGTCAAGGAGGCTTTGGCCAAAATTTGGAGTGGATCGGGCGTTTTCCTTCGTTTTTGTGCTTTGGCCAACCGTCCTTGGAGCACCTTCGTTCTCGCCGGTATTTTTGACATTTTTCTCAAACCATGACACCTGTGTAAAAAGTGAAGGAGGTTTTTCTTCCTTGACATGTTGTGGACAAAAACCTCTCTCAGTTTTGAAAAATTCATCTTTGATTGCTCAGAAACAGCTTTTGAGTGAAACTTGTCCCGATGTGTGAAACAAGGAATTTTGTCGAAATGAAGCGGAATGAAGGGGATAGGGGGCTTCTAAATTCTTGGGGAAATTTGTGGGAGTGGGGAGGGATGTTAGGAAGCAGGGGAAAGTGGAATATCAGAGATTGAGTGAGGGGAAGGGGTCGAAAAGGGTAAAACACAGGCCAAACCTAGAAAATTGCCAGGTTGTAGCTAGAAACTAGGGTTTGTGCAAAAATGAGGAATTTGGCGGATCTAAGGGATGGGAAGTGTTTGATAAGGTACTTTAAGGATAGGGGAAGGTGTATGAACATCTGGATACAAGTTTTGCCGATGATTTGACCGTCCAAGAGAAATTGGCTTCAAAACCTTAGGAGAGGGAAATGAACTTGCCAAAGCACAACTGAAGCATGAACAAGATATAAAATGACTCATTAGACACTGACATGATAATGACAACCCTCTGAATGATGATAGGCTCAGCTGAATGATGACATAGACTGACATTTGGGCAAACCCTAGACCTAATGCCTAGTGACCAAATTTTGCTTGAAGACTCACTGAAATGACAAAATTTGACCTTGACATTTCAAAATCACTATGTAAGAGCACATTTGATCACTGGAGGAAGGCTGTAAAGACTGACACTAACACAAGGACTTCACAAGTTTGCATACTTTATGTTCATGTCCTTTCACAACAAATCCTTCAGGCTGGGACATAAAAACATTTTCTTTTAGATCTCCATTCAAGAATGCAGTTTTTACATCCATTTGATGGACTTTCCAACCGTTCTGAGCAGCTAGTGCAAAGAGTGTCCGGATGGTGGACCATTTTGCTGTGGGGGCAAAAGTTTCTTCATAATCGACCCCTTCCTTCTGTGCAAAGCCTTTTGCCACAAGCCTAGCTTTGTGCTTGTCAAGTGAGCCATCAGCTTTGTACTTGTTCTTGTAGACCCACTTGCAGCCAATTGGTTTGGCTCCAAATGGAAGATCAACCAACTTCCAAGTGCCATTCTTTATGAGGGCATCATACTCCTTTTTCATCGCTTCTTTCCATTCATCATGAGAAGCAGCTTCTTTGAAGGAAGTTGGTTCAAAATCTGTAGACAAGTTCGATTCACAATCATAAGTAACATCCATATCAACAGGTGAATTAGAGTCATCTACATCACCTCCATTTTGTCGATTTGAATTTCTGGTTCTTGTTTTTCCAATTTCATCAAGATGAACACTTTCAAGTGTCTTTGTCAGCCACTTTGGGGGACCTTTCTGAGATGGTCGAGGCTGCTCTGTTGATTGAGTTGGGACTGAATCAAGATTGAGTCTCCCAATTCTATCAATTACATCACTTAAAGCATCATCCGTTGTTGGAGTTTCATGCAGAGGAGATTGTTCTTCAGAAGAAGATTCCACATGTTGTTCTAGTATAGGAATCCCCCCTTCAAGATGTGGAATCTGATTATCAAATTCTTGAAATGATTTCGTTTTTGCGAATCTATCCAAGCGATCAAGTTGCCGCTCAACAACATTGTCAGATTTGGATGATTCAAGAAAAATGACATCTCTAGATACAACAAACTTTTTATTTACTTCATCATACAGGCGGTATGCTTTAGAGGTGTTTGAATACCCCAGGAAGATACACTTACGACTTCTAGCACCAAGTTTGTTTCTATGTACCTTTGGTATCAAAGCATAACAGGTGGAACCAAAGATCCTGAGATGTTTTACCGAAGGAACATGTCCATACCACAATTCATAAGGAGTCTTGTTTCTTATAGCATTAGATGGACATCTATTCTTTATATATGCAACACATAGAACAGCGTCAGCCCAAAACATTATCTTTATATTTTTGAAGAAAAGCATGGATCGTACCATATTCAAAATTGTTCTATTCATTCTTTTTGCTACACCATTTTGTTGGGGATTATAAGGTACAGTTGTTTGATGTTTGATCCCATGTTGGCGAAGATAGTTTTCAAATTCATTTGATGTATATTCTTTTCCATTATCAGTGTGAATAGACCCAATATGAGATTGTGCATCATTTTCAATCCATTTATGAAAATTCTTGAATGTTTGAAAAGTATCAGATTTGTTCTTCAATAAATAAACCCAACACATTCTGGTGTAATCATCAATAAATGTCATGATATATTTATTTCCATTTGCAGAAGGAACAGGCATTGGACCACATAAATCAGAATGAATGAGTTCAAGCTTCCTATGTGCTCTTGAATGTGAATCATGAAAAGACTGTTTGCTATGCTTTCCTAGAATGCAAGCATCACATTGCTTATGTTTCCTAGGAATTGTAGGCAAACCAACAACACCATTTTTCTTCAATAAACGGAGACTGTCATAGTTTAAATGTCCAAATCTAGCATGCCATAATAAACTTGATAGAAGTGTACCTTCTTCATGATGAAAAATATATGAGAAATGTTGTGCATGAGCAGAGGTTCCTTGCAGTTTGAGAAGTCTTTCTTCTTCTATTCCCCTCATGACAAGTGAGTGGTCAGATGCTTTTCTTACCTCAAGCTTGCCATCAAACATATGAATGGAGTGACCTTGCTGGCGGATGTGGACCAAGGACAGCAAGTTTCTCTTGAGCTGTGGGAGATATAGAACATGATCTAGAAGAAAGTCTGGAAGACCAGGTAGTTTAAGCCTGATTGTGCCAAGCCCTGATGGCTTGATTTTTGACTGATCTGCAAAGTATACTGCTCCATCAACATTGTCAGTGAAATCTTCAAAAAAATCTTTCCTATGAGTCATATGACATGTTGCTCCTGAATCAAGCAACCAATCATTTTTCGAAGAAGCAAGTGAAGCATTAAACAAATCTTCATTTACTCCAATGTTACATTGTGCCTCAATATAGTGAGCGGATTCAGGTGCTTTACCTTTGTCTGTATCATTAGTTTTAACTTTCTGCTGGTTTCTTTTCTGCTCAATTTTGTCCCATGGTAGCTTGCATGTAGAAGCATCATGTGATCCATTTCGTTTGCAGCAAATGCAATGCAGATCTGCTTTTTCTCCTTGAGAATGTCTGCCCCCCCTGCCTCTGAAGTATCTTCCTCTTCCTCTTCGTCCACCTCTTCCTCTTGTAGAATCTTGAGCAGGATGCTTTTCTTTATGAGCAAGGCAAACAGTCTCTTCAGAAGATTCAGGGACTGTCTTCTTTCCAAAGGCTTTCTCTCTTTCAGCAAACTTTTTCACAAGAGAGTCAAAGGTTATATCTTTAAGATTTCCATTTGCTTGTAAAGACTCAAGATAATTGGAGTAAGTAGGATAGAGTGCCTTGAGAAAAGCAATAAGAGGGATATCCAGCTCAACCTTAGTGGATTTGATATCATGCATTATGGATTTTTCAGATGCAAGAGCAAGAGGATCATTATTTTTCAGTTCAAGAGTGAAGAGTTTAATCATGAGCTGAACAATTTCAAGTGCAGAATGTGAGTCATAGAGTTCTTTGAGCTTTTGTAAAGCTTCAAAGGCAGTTGAATATGATGAAATATGGCAACTTACTTCTTCATTTACAGATGCTGCGATTAATGCATATGCTTTGCTATTCTTGTTATCCCAAATGACGAGCTCTTTGTCTGATGTAGGCTGTACTGGGTCATTGTCTCTTTCTCCGACACACACTCCCTTCCACAACTCATTGAAGATGAGGGTGTGTTTTATCATCCGGGACCATTCAGGATAGTTCTCCTTGCCAGTGAGAACTATTCCTACCATAGAGATGATTGAATGCATTCTGTAAAAAAAAACTTTTGCTAATAGAAAAGAATACTTCTGCCAGTGTACTCAAAAAAGCATTCTCAAAGGATTTCAAATCCACAATGTGACTCATATAAATCCATCATTGTATAAATTCACCTCACATAAACCTCATATAAGTTTTATATAAGTTCATCATATAAATCTCATAAAACTTTGCCTTATAAATCTTTAAAAAACTCCACCTTATAAATCTTATATATCTCATATGAATCCACCATATGAATCTCATATAAACTTCATATAAGTTTTATATAAATCCATATAAATCCACTATTATATATGCATATGGCATACGTCTCCTTTTAAAAACTCAATTACCACGTGAGATGGTAATTTCAAATATAATGACAACCACAAAAAAAAGGATCATACGACTTATATTCAGCTCGTACAATGAAGATGAATAAATAACCAACTCTCACCATAAATTCCGAATCTGTGAAATGCTCAGAAATGTGATGAGTTAATAGATGATTGCATCGATTCTTCAATGTCCACGGATTACTGTTTAGTTTACCTTTCACGTGATTACAATTTCAGTCTTGGAATTTATATAAAGCAACGTTTATATAAAGCAGCGTTTTAACACAGCATTTCTGGAATTTATATAAAGCAGCGTTTATACAAAGCAACGTTTAACACACATTCAACGTATATATACCAGTGTTCTTCAGAACGGAGCAGCATTCCAGAGTGCATTCAAATCAGGAGCAGCATATTCAATATAGGGTTACCATTCAACTCAGGAGCAGCATTCAAATCAGGAGCAGCGTTCATACATTCCTTTGGCATGTAGATAGACTCATTCCAATGCGTGCTCGCTTCTGCCTGCCTCCAACGCCTAGGATTGTCAAATCCTCTAACACCTCTGACAACGTCCAGAATGTATTTCAGAGGATGAGCAGCGCAGCTTACAATGAATATGAAAAAAAAATGGTCAGAGAAGAGGGCGCAGGAAATGTCAGGCACCAGTGTTCAGGTGACAGTGTGGAGCAGGCTACCATATTTATGAACAGGCAGCATTTTTGAATGGAAAGCAGAGGAGCAGAATAGGGAGTTACAACAACTAAAAAAAGGGCCGGCTCTGATACCATGTCAGGCTAGGCAGTAACTCTCCAAGGGCAGAAAAACTGATTGGTGTGTTTATTTCATAGGTATGTTATTGTTTTATACATTAGGAGTAATTGTTTAGTTCATCTCATAGTTTTAAAAACCGTTTTGAAAAACCGGTAACCGGTCAAACCGGCCGGTTAGCTAGCTGGCCGGTCGGAACCGGCCTAAAAACCCGGTTTAACCCATCACTTGCCCGATTTTTTGACCTAACCGGTAAAAACCGGCCGGTTTAGGACAAAACCGGCCGGTTTGTAACAAACCGGCCGGTTTTGTCCTAAACCGGCCGGTTTTAGGCACAACTTGTGACCTGTGACTTATCTAAACGGTTTTTAAAACTTTGATGCATACACCTATGTGATTTAGTTTATGCATGCTTTTGTTTGGACACCCAGAAATAATGTTGTGTAGGGTGGGTTGTTCTGAAGATACAGTCATTGTATTACACACAAATTCCTCTCAGTTCCACATGAAATTTGGATTCTGGAATAAAGTTCCATTCATTATTGTCTTATATTACATGTTTCTATTAAATGTGCCCAACAGGATCATTGCTAGTTGGTGGGAATACTTTTAGCTATGTGCTAGTCTTCAAACCACATAATTGCAGCAGTGAATATATTGCATGTCTTGACTTCGATATTGCCTATTTACCTTTATATGGTGTTACTTACCGCCACACAAGAAAGCTGTATTGATGCCCTTCTTATTAGGCGAATGAACATTGATCTTAGTTTGTGCCTTACTATTTTTCCTTATTCTGTTTATCTTCTTGTTAGTAGTTAAGTTGTTCTGTGAAGCAACATTTTTGAGGATTGTGTTGTGGCATTCTTAAAGTAGGGGTCAGTACCTGACACCTGGTTGAGATGGATGAATATTGGAACTCAGCTCTGTGAATTTTGTGCTTACTGTAGAAACCATCTTTCTTCATGAAGCTGAGATTGATGAGGTGTGCTCAAGGGAAGCAAGATAAATTCCGTCGATCCATTGAAATTATGTAATGCATAAAATTAGTTCAGTGCCACCTGTCCTATAGTATATATGTTAAGTAGTGTTTTACTCTGATAACTATGTCGTCTTCGCAGCAAGCATAAATATTATTTTCACATTGTCACAGGTAAATATTGTTCCCAATATTCTTTTCTTGTTACTTGAGAGTATTTATACTCCGCATTGTTGATAACAGCTGCTATGGTTGGACAGCTAAATGCTTGGGGATCTAGGTGCATGCAAAGCAGGTTTTACCATAGTTAACATTTTTGAATACCTGGTCAGCTGTTATGCTGGTTAGTTTTTACCTCTTGGCCTTAGCTTGGTTCCTCAGCAAATGTTAAAATTGGATTGTGAAATGCTAGTTTCTGCTCTCAAATTCGAAGGATTATCTGCCTATGATATTACAGTGTTTCAGATCTGTAGTATGGACAGTGAAAGTGGCAATGACACAGTAATCCTCTTGATGGCAGTAACCTGGTATTACGAGTAAGCAAGTGACAGCAGTGTTAGTGGACAGTTGGATCAGTGGGAGCAGTGAACAGTTGCATAGAGGGAGCAGGAAGTGCAAAAGGAAGATGCAGTGAGAATAGCAGTAGGCAGCAGTCATAGAGCAGCAATGAATGTGTGAATTGATTGATTGTAAAGGAAACTGAAGACCCCTGCAGACTTAGTCGATGATATGTATTGCACTCGATGCCATTTTGATATAATCACCTTTGCATGGTATATAAATGAGCAAACTTTGCATATTTTGTCTCTATTGGCTTGGAATCATGGTTTTACATCTTAAAAATAGTTTTGTTTCATTAAAAATTAATTATTTAATGTATTTTTTTAAAACCGGTTCGTTTAGACCAAACCAGTCCCGGTTAGACCGGTTCCGGTCGGTAAACCGGTTCATTAGGTGGACCGGTCCGGTCACCGGTTCCGGTTTTAAAAACACTGGTTCATCTTCTGATGACTGTTCACATTCCTGATTTATTTATGTTACAAATTCCCCAATTATTAAGATTTTCAAGACATTTCACATTTGAAGCATTTTATTTTAATTGCCAAATCTACATCTCAATTGAAGCACTTGTATTAACTTAGCACCTAATTAGTGTCCTTTTCAATTTTATAAAATTTACCTCCAAGCATAAGATTGGTTGATAGACATTTAGGACAAGCTTCCTTGGACCTTAACTATCATTCGATCTCTCTAAATTTGAGTTTAGAGAAAAGGTTGAAACACATGACCTCACAGTCTCTTGTTAGCCAAGTCCCTTGTAGGAACAAAGGCATGCGGGATGTATTGAAGAACTAAGGGGATATCATTAATGAACCCTTAGCTTCCTCACTTAGCCTTCTTGCAACCACCTCAATCCTTACCAAGTTGAAGGATTTGAGGGGAAGTCAAACCTTAGATTAGGCCAAAAGTAAAATTTACCAAGACAACTTGATTTCACACACTCACTGATAACTTTGCTTCATCTTGCATACAATTGGTTATTGTACAAGTTGGGTTGTAAGCATCTCACTCGCAAACATTATACTTTATATTATTGTACTTGTCTATTTCATTTTCTTGCTCATGTCAATTGGCATGTGAAGTCCATTAATGTTATATCATATTTGAGCAATCTCTCTTTAAGTACAAGTTTCATTCTCTTGCAAGCTTTATTTTCATTTTGTTGTTCATAATCAATGTTGTATATAATCCTTCATCTTGATTCACTAACACTTGTCTTGCAGCTTCCCATTCTTGTATCTTGGAAATTATATTTCATTGCAAGTATTGTGATATATCTTAGAGCATATATTACTTGCAAGTAATATTAAAGGCAGTGGTCTCCCTCACAATTTGCCTTGCGAGGATATCTTTGAAATTTATTGGATCTATATGGTTGATGTTTATATGCTCAGTCATTTTATTTGCTAAATCAATCTCTAATTTCATTTCAAGTTATATTGAATGGTGATAGCCTTACTAACCATCTCCTAACACTTGTTAGAGTTAACAAGCCTTCATTAGAAATTTTCCATAATTTTCCATCTCGTGTCCATTGATATTTATGTTTTTGCTTTGAAGATTGCTTGATGAAAAGAAGATAAAGAAGTTAATAAGAACATAATAATTATCAACATAAGAAAATATTTCTGCCTTTCCGATTTACTAACAGTCTTTGGGGCTTCAATTGAATGTGTCTCTCTCTCAACGATTTATGTTATGTGTTGAATGGTTTTAATACTCTAATTGTGTAATATTGAATATTATTGTTTCAATAGTCAGTAGTTGGATCATCCATTAGCACAGGTATCTTTCTTTAGGTGTTGGGTTCTAGAGAAACATTTTTGACTCACTCAATCTAGCAGGTATCTCTAGATCTTGAGGGTTTTAAATGTGTATCTAAACCCCTTTTGAAACTAACAATTTATCTTTCAAAGTGTGTAGAGATATTCAAGTGATTCAACCCTTGGGAAAACCCCAAGTACATAAACTTTGAGGTGACCACACCTTGTTTGGCTTCTCGGCTTATCCAATGATTTATGGTGTAGAGTTTTGGCCGTTATATTAAATAAAAATTTATTTATCTATCTTATTTTCAAAAATATACTTGGGCTATAAAAGATTTATTTGCTAATTAGAGCTTGAATTTTTTTGTAGATATTGTAAATAATTTGTGAATATTTCCTAATAACCCCTGTATTTTATTTTTCATTTTGTAAATAATTATTTTGGGTTCTTATTTTAAAATTTCTTCTAGATCTTGTAGACGGCTCTATTATATAGCTTGTAGGTGCCAAGGCTCAAAGATCACAAGAAAATTTTTAAGCTTGAGGGTTTAAGTCCTCACCTAGCCTAGACGATTAAGGTTTGCGCACTTAGTCACTTGATGAAGAGTGGTCCAGTCCAAGGAGCCAGAGCGTTCAATTTTAGGGGTGGATCTAGGGTCTAGAAACCCTAATCTACCAAACCCAACTCTCATTTTGTCAATGTCTAGCCTTTTGGGGGGAGTCACTAGCCCTAGAGGGTTTATTTGTTGTAGAAACTAGGGTTTTCACAAGTATAGTTGATTTGAAGGTTTGACAAGTGATCTTTGGTGGCTAGAATCAATTTTTCTAGCTCATAGCTCACTTATTTGTTTGATCAAAGGCAGCTGCAAAGGTTTGGAGGCCTTTGAAGCCTAGCCACAACCCTAACTAGCCTCATTTGGCCTAGTCGTAAGTGTTGGAGGTGGTTTTCACTTATTGCAGCTGATCTCTTTTGAATCTAGCCTTGTTTGCAGTACTTCAATCAATCTTTACAGGGGTTTTCAAGTGTTAATTCATTGCTAGATTGTCAATATAAGTTTTATGATCTATTAGGGCTTGAAAATTTGGTTTTGTTGTGGCTAATCTCCTACCTTGAAGGGCTAGCGTTCATTTGGAGAAGGGTTTCTCAGGTTGATTTTCCATTATACCATCATACTTAGAGTTTCTAGCCCTAGCCATGAGGCATAGGGCCATTAATTCATCTAGCCACAAGCTTCAAGAGGCTTATTAGGCCTAACCGCAAGCATTTTTTAGAGTGATTCATTGTCTATTTTGTTTCTGGGCTAACACTTTGTGTTTGCAGGTGTCTTCAAGAGGACTCACACTTGTTTAAAGGTTATACATCACCATTTTGGGGCTTGAGACTTGACCTACCAATCATCCAAAGAGAGTCACAGGCCTAAGAGGCTAAACTAGCCCTACCAATGAGGGTTTGAAGGGCATCTCCTTTGTTTTCACACTAATAATTTGTATTTGCAGGTGTTTGAAGGCATAAACATCGCTAAACCATTTCTCTTTGGTGCTTCAAATTCTCACACTTGACATTAAGACTAGGCCACAAGGCCTCAAGGGTTTGTTCTTCCTTTACCCTCACTCTTTCTTGACTTTCATAAATACTCAGATATGAACTGTGGTATAATCATCTTAAAGGAGTCCTAAAACTGGGCTTAATCCTTATTGTCCTAGCTAATTTGCAAGTGATATTTTGGCATTGATTTCATGATAATAGTGGGCTAATCCAAATAGAAGTGATATCTTTCAAGGTCTGGTGCATTCGTCTTGTTCATAAGTTGGTCATTAAAAGCATTGGTTAAACAATTGCATTAATCTCTCTTTGGTTTTGAGGATAAGCTAATATTCTTGCATACTAACTCTTGCACCTTTCCATCATCGCATTCTTGCATCTTTGCATAGTGTCACAATGTTAGTTAGTTGTACTTGTTAGTCTCTTCTTACATTGCATATCACTATTAGCAATCTCATATCTCTATTGGTGTTTGTTGCTATTGTGCTTAAAGAAACATTAGAAGTCTCTATTGTTTCTAATTGCCTCATAACAAGAGCATAAGAGAACTATAATAAGAACTCTATTAATGATCTCAAATAAGCACCTTAATGATGTCACAGTTACTTTTTCCAATGTCCTATTCTTAATACTACACATTTGATGCTACATATTCTTGATGCTACACCAAGTTTGCTAAATCTATATGATGTTGTAAGTTCATGTTACTTCTCTTGTCATAGTTGATAGAGTGGTCTTTGTTGTTGTACTTAGAACTTGGTCCATCACAAGTCTAGGGTCTATCATCAATTTTTATTGTATATATCTTTAGGTCAGTTTTCGATATAGCCTTGCATAGATTCCAAGCCTATATCAAGTGTGAGAATCTTTGTCTACTGCTGCAACAAATCAACAACAAAAGTGAAAAGCACACTTCAGGTATGCATTATAATTTGTATTTGTATTTATTTATTACTATGCACTTACATGTGTCTTGCAGGAAGAGGTAAGTTGAAGGGTATTTTGTTTTGTTTTGGGATTAGTTTTGTCAGGCAAATTTTTCATGCAGGTAAAAGAAGATTCAAGTACAACTTCAAGCAAGAATTCAAGCGCAGAAGTATCAAATCAAAGGAAACATTGTAGCGGGACATCCTTGTTGGAATTTCTAAGTCTAACCTATTAGAAACCCTTCATGTACTTTTCTTATTTATTTATGCCTACTTGTTCTAATTGATTAACAAGTTATTTACCATGTAAATACTGAAAATAAATACAAGTACATGCTCAACACATTACAAATCATCAACTGAAGGAAACAAAACAAGCACACAAGTGACACTGTTATTTTTGGATCAATGTCCCCGGAAAAACCCAATGCGAGAAAACCGGTGCAGCTATCTAAGGGTTTTAATTATTAAGCAATTTCAGAATACAATCTGGTTGCCAAAACCAGCTCACCCAACAGAGAATAATCTCGGTAGTAGTACCTCTCAATTAGAGACAGATGTTTCGGCTGAAACCCTAGATAAACACTCCGACAGCTCCCAACTCCAATCTGCGCCACGAAAACCCCAGCGTCTGCCTCTAGGGATTGCATCAGCCCTTCCTAGCCCAGTTTCAGCCCAATAACCCCTGCATCAACCTTTGGAGGCACTTCATCAGCCTCTAGAGCCTCTGCATCACCCACGTTGGCTCTCTGAGGCATTGCGCAGCTCCTGGTTGCCTCTGCATGGGCCCTAGTTGGCTCTACGTGGCCTTTGGCTGGCTCTGCGTCCTTCTCTCCTAGCTTCTACGCTGATTCTCCCAATACCCTCTCCGCCTCTCTGATTTTGTATTCACTGCCCCTCAATTGCAACTCTGGTCACTCTTTCGACTTCCTCAGTAAACCCTACCCCAAAAAATCGAAATCTTGATCAACTCGGTGTGTTCTCCAAGTGACCCGCAAGCCTCCTCTTATACGTTTCTCGTTGACAATTCGACGGCCGAGATTAAGTCCTTAATCAACGGCTAAGATTAGATCTGGTTTGATCCATGACTTTTGGACCCTTCTAACATAGTTTTATATTAATTCACATTAATATTTTATTTTCCCTAAGTTTATACTTAGGGAGTCCATTAAAACTATTAATTATTTTAATATCTCCCAAATTATTTAGAATCTACCCAAACCATTTCTGGGTATTGGAGATCTCATGTGCTTTAGCCTCTCCACCAATTTTTGTGGCTAGAGCATATTCGATGCCACCCCAAATCAACACTCCCTCTTAGTGAGGACTGTGCCCTAGTAATACTCCTCACTGAGCATCACCCTGATCATCCGGCACCGGTCCCTATGTTGACGCTAGCCTTGCTGCCCAACATCCTCTACACTGCTGCATCATGTACTGCTACTCATGGCCTTGCCACTGCCACTGCTGCATCTATACGGCAACCCCTCTCATCATGCTACATCATGCTGCCCATAGCACTGCCACTGCTAACTGCTACACTGCAACTAAGTTACTAAGAAGTAAGTAACTGATTTCCCAACTCTGACATCTCTGTTAGGCTAGAGACACCCTCAATGCTGAAGCTCCCTCTGTCATTGACAAGTGCTCCCTCTCTGACCTCTGCACTGCTGCATCAACTCTGTGCATCTCGCATTGCTACCTCACGCTGTCCTGGGACTCCTGCACTGTAGCTCCCTCTGTCGCTCCATCCGCATCCGTCTCTACCGACATCCACCAGTACTGCTACTCCTCTTCGGGGCTCCCGTAGCCAGGTATAATCCGAGAGGTTGGGTACCTCAAGGATCCTGCCCCTCATCGCCTGTAGTCTGTCTGACTATAGCTCGATGTCTACCCACTTCCACTCAAGTGGCGTGTGAGCACTCATGGCACAGTAATCATATGTCTCCACTTCTTTCTCCGCCCTCGCTGGCGCTGCTTTGGTCTCGGAAGCCTCTCCTTTGCTCTTCTTCCTTGGACACTGGCTTGCATAGTGACCCAGTTCCCCACAGTTGAAGCATTTGACCTTGGAGAGGTCCTTCTTCTTTCGTTTCTCCTGCTTTCCCTCAGATGCTAGGGCAACATCCTCCTCTTCCTCCTCCTTGATTCTGATCCCCTTGCCGCTGCTTCCCGCCTTGCTTAGCCTTCTGATCTCTTCTTGGCGAAGAGCTGCCCATATTTCCTCCCAATCTGAAAGGGTCACCCTGCCTAGTATGCTCTGGACAAACACCTCCCAGTCTTCTGACACTGCATTCAGGGTTGTTCTCACCATCAATTCTTGATCTGGCATGGCCCCTATGGAAGTCAGTTGATCCTGGATCTCCTTCAATCGACCGAGGAAGATGTCGATCTATTCTCCCTTCTGCATCTGGTATGACCGTAGCTAATTTTCTAGTAGCATCTTCCTCAACACGGAAGTATGTTGATACAACTTCTTTAGGGCCTCCCACATCTCATTTGTCGTATTCTTCTCGGCAATATGTGGTACTACATGGTCCTTGACCCTGTCAAGGATGATGCTCTTGGCGCTCGCCATTGCATCCTCATACTTATCGTTATCAGTCGGGTCAATTGGGACCGCTATTGTCCTCAAGGCGAATTACTTGAGACGATTCCTGTCTAGAACAGATAAGATTATGGCCTTCCAGACTACGAAGTTTGGGGCTCCGTCCAGTCTGTCTTGGTCTCTTATCCGGTTCACTACCATCTCGCTGCTCCTCTACTTCCCTTCTGGAAGTTCTCAGTGTGACTCCCTCTAAGCCTCGATTTCCCTCCTAGAAACCCTTCTACCAATGTCGAGATGCCCCCACTCTGATCCTTTGTGCAGTTGCACCACTGATGCGGATTTCTTGCCCTGTTAGGTATTGTTCTGACTACAGTACCCCACCAGCTTCACTCTGCAACTTACCCACAACCTCCTAAGCCCCAACACCCTGAAGGTTAGAGCTTCTAGGCTCTGCGCAATCCCGGCACCAGCAAAATCCGCACAACCTAGCCACGAGTGTCAATCCTTCTTGACTAAGAAATATGATCGGGCACTACGTAGGTTGAGTCTGATCCCCTCTACCACTGAGCTGATCCTCTTCCCGGCTCAAACTTGATGATGCAGGCACTGTGTCACCCCTTCCTTGCTGCTTCTCTGCTAGGAACAACTTCTATCACTCGAGACAACTGTTTTCTGCTGTTGCTGCTTTGCTTGGTTGATGTCCTCAGTTCTCCTGTGATCTGCAACCACCCTTTGATACCATGTTGGAATTTCTAAGTCTAACCCATTAGAAACCCTTCATGTACTTTTCTGATTTATTTCTGCCTACTTGTTCTGATTAATTAACAAGTTATTTACCATGTAAATACTGAAAATAAATACAAGTACATGCTCAACACATTACAGATCATCAACTAAAGGAAACAAAACAAGCACACAAGTGACACTGTTGTTTTTGGACCAATGTCCCCGGAAAAACCCAATGCGGGAAAACCGGTGCAGCTATCTGAGGGTTTTAATTATTAAGCAGTTTCAGAATACAATCTGGGTGCCAAAACCAGCTCACCCAACAGAGAATAATCTCAGCAGTAGTACCTCTCAGTCGAAGACAGATGTTCCAACTGAAACCCCAGATAAACACTCTGACAGCTCCCAGCTCCAATCTACCCCACAAAAACCCCAGCGTCTGCCTCTAGGGACTGTGTCAGCCCTTCCTGGCCCAACGTTAGCCCAATAACCCCTGCGTCAACCTATGGAGGCACTGCGTCAGCTTTTAAAGCCTCTGCGTCACCCACGCTGGCTCTCTGAGGCACTGCACAACTCCTGGCTACCTCTACGTGGCCTCTGGTTGGCTCTACGACCCTCTCTCCCAGCTTCTGCGTTGATTCTCCCGATACCTTCTCTGCCTCTCCACTTCTGTATTCACTGCCCTGCAACTGCAACTCTGATCACTTTTTCAACTTCCTCAGCAAACCCTGCCCCAAAAAATCGAAATCTTGATCAACTCAGTGTGTTCTCCAAGTGACCCTCAAGCCTCCTCTTATATGTTTTTCGTTGACAATTCAACGGCCGAGATTAAGTCCCTAATCAACAGCTAAGATTAACTTTGGTTTGATCCATGACTTTTGGACCCTTCTAACACAGTTTTATATTAATTCACATTAATATTTTATTTTCCCTAAGTTTATACTTAGGGACTCCATTAAAAATATTAATTATTTTAATATCTCCTAAACTGTTTAGAATCTGCCCAAATCATTTCTGGGTATTGGAGATCTCATGTGCTTTAGCCTCTCCACCAATTTTCGTGGCTAGATCACATCCGATGCTACCCCAAATCAACAATCCTTTGAAGACATGACAGTGATCCAATATTGTGAAGAAGTGTCAAAGCCAAGAGTCATCACTGTAAAGTTGTAAAAGAGTCATTTGTAAAAGTGTCAACATTGGAAGAGTCATTATTGTAAAAGATTCAATCTACCTAGAGTCAAAAAGGCATTATTGGGAGATATAGGAGTCTCTGTTGGGATGATGTCATGTTTGGGTTACAAGTCATAGTGTGATTGGGTGTTCGATCAAAATAATTGTAAATCATATTGTATCGTGCATCATTGTCCCCGGTACGAGAGTCCACACTTTTGTGTTTAATTTTTGTCTTTATAGAGTGGTAGGGTGGTGCTAGGTAGGTGTATGAAGTTGCCTACAAGTTAGGGCTTGTGAACACTTCAGGGTGGTAGGGTGGTGCTAAGGCGATATGTGGCTCGCTAGGGTGTTGGGGCATCCATTCAGTTGATTACTGAAGAAACCAAGGTGGTAGGGTGGTGCTAAGGCGAGTTGTGGCTTGCTAGGGTGTGTGTAATGACTAAACACAGCAACCAGAATCTGAAATACAGAAAGCGTGAAGAATTTAAGTTTGTACTTACCTTAACTGCTGCTGATTCTGCTATTGAACTGGTGATTCTGTTGACGATGTCGTGGCTGTTTTGATCCAATCTCCGGGAGACCAATACCACCCAACCAGACTGAGCGAACCTAGCTTCTCAACAGAAGCTCTCTGTCCCTCCGTGCCCAGAACCTCAGACGCTTAAAGCTCTTCCAATGGATAATTATCTTCCTCCGGGTTTTCTCCTGGTGAATTTCTGCTTCTGGTTCTTTTTGCTCCTCTCTTGTTTTTCCCCCCTCCGGTTCAGGCCTCCGGTTTTATCTACGGGCCTGGCGGTGGCCGCCCTCCTACCTGCAGCCACCGCCTTCCCTTGTCCCGACACATAGTACTTTTATTGGCCAGGAAAACAATGAGGTGAAATTCTGCTAGGGCCATAGACCAACTCCATTTGCCAAACGAATCTTGATTTTCTTGCTCATACTTAGCCCTCCTTCAACACGAACTATGTTTAAGTAGCAACAACATTTACTGAATATTTAAACACATGGTTTGTGAAATAAATAAAATGCTGTCCCATTTTATTATCATAACGCTAGTTAAAACTTTGATACAACAGAGTATGAAGATTCATCTATTCATGTTTCATTTCTCATTCAATTAAATTTGACGGTAGTAAAGACTGGATAAAATTGGATTTAGCAAGAAGAAATAACTGATACAATTATATATATGCTCTAATCCATTAATGGTACAAACACTAATGGAATAACCCTTTGGTGCGTGACACTTGAATAAATTTGGTTACATTTTCTTGATGACAAATATAATTCATTTTATAGTATGTCAATAGCATTGTCATAAGATATTCGTAGTTACAACTTGCATGCATCTAGATGGTACTATAAAATGGTTTCTTGGGTTGAATGACATTTAGCTCAGTATATATACATCAACCTATTCAAATGGGATGATAAGTATGACTTGTGTTTATGGGCTGAAAATGATCTGTGATGAAGGTACAATCTCAAGGTTCTGTTAGCTGTTTGGCAGACAGATTTTTACACACATATAAATCTGCTCTTGAGTCTTAAAGTATGCTGTTAGAGGGTTCAACTTGCAGTTTTATAGCTTCAAAATCAAGGCTAGGATTTAGGTATGAAAACAGTGTATCTAGACTTCTAGTTCTTAGGGCAGATCTGGAATATGGTGAGTTTCTGTGATTTCCAGATTTGTAGAGCAGAAATAAAATGAGTCTCCTGGGACTGCTAAGTACATCAGTGTTGAATGTGAATAAAAGGATTTCGTTAATGTAGAATTATAAATGTGTATGAATCCTCTATAAATCCTATTGCAGTCAAATAGCGTTTTGCATCAACCATTAAAGTATTAAGTGCAATTTGTAAAAACTACTTTCCAAAGCATCAGTTAGAGGACAAAATTGTACTAATTACATCCGTGGACGGAACCATTTTTTGAACAGAACTGGTTCTCGAAATCATAAATCACATTTTATCCTAATTTATTTTTTTCTCCGTTTAAATCCAATCTACTTTTATGATACACTGATGAACTGTGTCTCCTCTAGATTTTAATCAGGACATGTCTATGGTAAATTTTATGGCTAAAGGTCAAACTAATATGGAAACAAAACAACCCTTCTTTTTATGGATTTAATCCATATCCATGTAATATATTCGGGATATAGATATATATGACCTCCCTTAAATGTAATAGTCAGATTGAGGTATGACAGGTATGTTACCGATGTACATTGTAAATGAGACATCTAACATTTTCATTTTGTGGATGTTATTAGGTAAATAAACTTTAGATGTCTTACCTTAGGAGCTAATAACCATACACTTCTGCATTATTCATATTAGGATAGAATACCTTGCATTAGGACAAGGAGGTCGCGAGACCACCCTCCTTGACCTCGGTACCAGTAAGATCCGCCTAGCGGGTAAAAATAGCAAAACTATACCCGTTTAGGAATGTGAAGTTGCAAAAGAAAATTGTGTGTTAAAATTCGATGATCCACCTCAAAATTTGACGGAATTTTATTATGTGTGTTTAGGAACCATTACAATGGTAAGGACGTATGAGCGACGACGACGTGGTCAGGCAGCATCACCACCATTAATGCCGCCACCGTCGCCATCATCATCCCCATCACCATCGTCACCGCCAAGACCATCATCAGCACCAATCGCCCCAGCGCCAGAGTTGACTATGATAATGAACTCCTTGGAAGCCTTATTGGAAACATTAAAAGAATCAACTAAGGCTAAAACCAAAGAGGAATTTCAGCATGTAACCACCAATTCAGCGGAACCAAATAATTTTGAGCCCAGAAGATCAAGAAAGACATTTCTAGGGAGCTTCAGAAAATTAGACTCCCAGAATTCTCAGGAGGTCGAGCAAGTGAACGTGTTGAAGCATGGTTGGAAGGAATGAACCGATGCTTTAGGTTAAGAGAATATTCGCCTTCAGCAAAAACAAAAATTGTCGTGTTTCAACTAAAGGAAAGTGCCTTGATTTGGTGGGGAAATCTGGAAAAGCAGCTGCACCTTACATCGGATAATGTCCCTTGGGAACTAGTTGAGGAAAGGTTCCGCGCAAAGTATTTGCCTCCATACTTTCAACAACAGCAAGCCAGAGCCTTCCATACATTAATTCAGGGAAATAAAACGGGGGAAGAATACGAGATAAGGTTTATGGAACTTGTAAAATACATTCACTACTTAGATTCTGATGAACGTCAAGCTGAACGCTTCATATTTGGGTTAAATCCTCGCATCAGAGCCTTGGTAAGCATGTGGAAACCCTCATCAGTAGCCGAGGCAGTCGAATGTGGTCGTTATGCAGAAGAGCACCTTGGAATCAAACAAGATATGGGGCCAGCAGGGCCTTTACAATCAGGATTTCCAGGGAAGGCTCCCCGGAACTTCTTCAGAGGAGGTAGCTCGAGGCCACCTTACGGTAACAGGTTTACCCCAAATGTGGGGACAAGAGTTCCCATGGCAGTAAACACTATAGCCGCGGAATCGTCCAACACTAGACCATGGGCATCGCGAGGGACTGCCGGTAGAGGAAGGAGTGCGAGAGGAATCAACATGGGAGGACGCGGCTCGTTCTCTAGAAATTCACACCTTGATTCAAGAGGATCAACGCAACTCAATTGTTGGGGATGTGGGGGACCGCATTTCCAGCGTGACTGCCCAGAAGCTTCATCGAATATATTGCATAGGACTGGGAAGGAGCCGATATCAGCCAATCGAAGTAATCATAGAATTCATGCAGTAGTCAACCACGACCAAGCAGCCCATCAATCCACCGTAGTGGAATCTTCAGGTATTATCAATGGCATAAAACTCAAAATCTTATTTGATAAAAAAAGTACTATTCGATTCGGAAAAGGGACAAAGTTGTCACCCCGATTTATAGGACCGTTTAAAGTCGTGGAAAGAGTTGGACCTGTTGCCTATCGTCTTGCCCTACCACCTCACCTGCATAGAATTCATAATGTATTTCATGTTTCTGTATTAAGACATTATATAGCTGATCTATCTCATAACCTCCAGTGGAAAGAATTGCAGGTATCGGACGAGGGAATCATAACGGTCGAACCGTTACGTATACTGGAACGTAGAGTTCGACAGCTGAAGAACCGTCTGGTGGACCAAGTTAAGGTCCAATGGGACAAGTATAGTCTTGGATCAGCAACTTGGGAAAATACAGAGGACATATGTCAGAGATACCCTAATTTATGTCCATTTTGAAGAACTTTACACTATGTTTAGTATATATTTACTTCACTACAATCAGAGACTCAGAAACATTTTGAATGATTATGGATAAACATGAAACTTTATGGCATAATATATGTTTAAATTCCTGCTGGTACATGGATACCAAAACAATATATGTGGTTCATTTTACTAAGTTATAGTTGTTAAAGTAAAGACATTTATTTATAGATCGGATTTGTTTATTTTTTTCAAATATGATCAATCGGATAGAAATCAGGAAGTGAATACATTCTAGATGAACGTCAAAAGACATGCATGGAATATGGCAAAATATGTTGTATTATAGTATCATAGGTGAATTCATAAGGGAATAATATGTGAGTTATTTTGAATATGCTGATGCACATTTTACGAATGCATGGATAAGCGTCTGATTGCAGGTAATACACAGTTACCGGGATGACCACGTGACGACAGAACCTCAGAACAATTAAAGCTCCAAGTGATTCTATGATAGGGTATTAACCCTAAATTCTACTAGGAGGGGTGGAGGTGTTGCCCACCATTTATCCTTCGAACCCTGGAGTCATGGGAGGACTGTGCGGATCACGCTCCCCTAGACGTGTGATGATGACTGCCGGATGCCTACTGGGAATCAGGTCGGTATAGCCGACGCTGTCACCTTAGAGTTTATGAATGGTCAGGTCAGTAAAACTGACGCCATGGCATACTCTGGTAGAGGACGGATAGGATGGGAGCAGAAGATATTAGGGAGGATAGGATGATTTTGAATAGCTTGGGGACCTGGATAGAAAAAGGTCATGTCCATTAAAACCTTGAACCTAAAACTCTAACTTCGGGACGAAGTTTTCAGAAGGGGGGGTGTATGTAACGGCCCATCTAAATTGATCCACTATATAAAGTTTTAAACTTTATAATAAAACAAATATGATGAAATTTAAATAATAAATATGTTAAGTTTTATAAATATAATTAAACTTTATAAACATATATAAATAAAAATTATAAAATATATAATTAAACTTTATAACATATATAAATTAAATTTTATAAAATATATAATTAAACTTTATAACATATATAAATTAAAACTTTAAACTAAACTATATGCTAAAAATACCAAAAATCAATGAAGGACCCTTTTAAAAGGGGGCGCTTAAAATCAACTGAAAATTTATAACAGAGCGCATTTGACAGGGAAAATATCTGAGAGCATAAATGCGTGGAAGGCGTGTCGGGACAAGGGGAGGCTGTGGCTGCAGGTAGGAGGGCGGCCACCCCCAGGCCCGTAGATAAAACTGGAGGCCTGAACCGAGAGAGGGGGGAAAAACAAGAGAGGAGCAGAAAGAACCAGAAGCAGAAATTCACCAAGAAAAAACCCAGAGGAAGATAATTATCCATTGGAAGAGCTTTAAGCGTCTGAGGTTCTGGGCACGGAGGGACAAAGAGCTTCTGTTGAGAAGCTTTCTGGATTGAGCAGCTAGGTTTGCTCAGTCTGGTTGGGTGGTATTGGTCTCCCGGAGATTGGATCAAAACAGCCACGACATCATCAGCAGAATCACCAGTTCAGTAGCAAAATCAGCAGCAGTTAAGGTAAGTAGAAACTTAAATTCTTCAGGCTTTCTGTATTTCAGATTCTGGTTACTGTGTTTAGTCATTACAGTGTGGGGGCATCCATTCAGTTGATTACTGAAGAAACCACGGCATTGGGGTGTTCTTCCAGTGGAAGCTGGAGAATAATGCTTTTCTAGAATTCTAGAGAGTTTTTGCTCTCATTTCAATTGGGGCTGAATATTAAAGAATTTATTAGAAAAGCATTCGGTTTTTTTTTACCCGGAGGGGGTTTTCCAGCGAAAATTCTTGTGCCTGCTGTGTTCTTTTATTTACTGTTATCACTGCATAAACATTAATAATAATTGAAGATTAACTAATGCTCTAAAAAGATTTAAAAGTGCTAATTGTTAAGGAATATTGATTCACCCCCCTCTCAGTATTTCCAATAATTGGTATTAGAGCTTGGTTCTTTCAGTGACATCTTAATAGCTGGAAGTCAGTTTTCAGAGCATAGAGATGGAAAAGTCAAAGAAGCAGGTTACAAGGATTTCAAAGGAAGGTACAGGTACAACAAAATCTGAAGAAAGTGAGTATTGTGTACCAACCCCTGATTTTGATGCAAATAATTACTGGATATGGGAATCCAGGATGGAAGTACATTTGTAGGCACATGGAGTATGGGAATTAATTGTTTCTGGAGACACATCTACCGGGATAAAAGATACAATTCAAAGGCCATGAATGTAATTTTAAATGTTTTGCCAAATTCTGTGAAAACAAAAGTTGGTCAATATTCAATAGCTAAAGCTCTTTGGGAAAAGCTTCATAATCTCTATTCAACAAAGCAATCAGGTCAAGATGTTATTGAAAATTCAGATCCTTCTGATTATGATGAAGAAATGTGAGAAATGAGTAAAAACAGAGTTTCAAAATCAAGTGATCAAGGTGATAAAGGAACTCAAAAGTCAAAACGAAAAGACAAGACTTTTGGAAGCAGAATTGAAGACAACAAAAGAACTCATCAAAGAAAATGAAGAGTCTGAGAAGATGATTAGTAGTCTTAGAACTCAATTGGAAGAAATCAAGAATACAGTGACACGAGACCTCAAGAGAGAAGTCCAACAAAAGCAACAAGAACTCGACACAACGTTTGTAGAGATTAGCAAGATCACACAACAGATGCAGGAAGCAGAAATTGAAAGGAAGGAATCTGATCAAAGATACATATCCGTTGTTGACCAAAAGCAAAAGGAATTAGAAACATCTTCAGTAGAAATAAGCAGGCTCAGGATTGAAAATGAGAAGCAGAAGGAACAGATATAGGTTCTCAACAGAGAAGTAGAGAAGACCACTCTTCTCAAGCTACAGGTTGAGGAGGCAGAAAAAAGAAGGAAGATCTTGAAAAGATGGTTTCAAGAAGATCTTGCTCAAAAGCAAGAAGAACTTGATGCAACCCGTGATGAGATCAATAAACTCAAGGGATCGCAAAAAGAACACTTACAAGATAAGACAGATGAAGGAGCAAAAATGCAGGCAATTAAAAATGGTAAAGCTCCATTTGATGAAGGTACAAGCTCCACATCTTCACAGGATGACTTTAAGAAGGAAGTTGATCAAAGTGAAAAGCCAAAGAAGAATGTTACAACTCCAAAGAACAAGACCAAAGACAAACTACAACACCGCCTCCAAAGAAGAATGAAAAATCTTCTAGGTATGTTCGTTTATTTAATGGTTATTGCTTTTCATGAGCTAACTATGGACATATGGCCAAGGATTGTAAATTTATTGACACGTACAACTATCAAGGACCATCGCATCCGAATGAACCATTCAGGTACGCACATTGGACAAAATTGAATGCTTCAAGTGTCATAACTATGGGCACATGGCTCGAGATTGCAGGAATAAGGTTTGGAAAAGGAAACAGGTAGAAGAAGACAAAGCAGATAACAAGGTTTCAGCAGTTATGCTTTTAGGATTTGTAAAAGAAAAAGGTCATGAAGAATTAGCAGTTTCTTCAGATAATGACTCAAGTCAAGAGGGCCCGTTAGGTGACTCACTATTTTCAACAATCTGGCTTGTTGACTCCTTAATGTTTGTAGAGGAGGAGTCTATGCAGTAGTCTATGGCACAAGTCTACGATTGACAGGAAGGTAGTTTGAACAAGATGGCAGTTTCATTACAGGTTCAGGGGGAGCAAAACAGTGGAAGGATTACAAGCTAAGTTGCACGAAACTTCTAGGAACTCTACGTTTCGGGCCATACCCGTATCTAAAACTCCGAAACTTGGCCGAAACTCCGTCGAAACTCCATCAAAACTTGGCCATCATGTAATCATCTATGAGAGTTAATATAGACTTGGTTTTCCTTCTAAACGATCATCTATATGTCTTATTTCCTTTTTTCTTGCAATATTATGTGTTATTCAGTTATATATATATATATATATATATATATATATATATATATATATATATATATATATATATATATATATATATATCTGATGTTTCAGCAGACGTTTCCATTTTTGCGAGGTGGCGTTTCTAAATGTACCCGTTTCGGAAACTCTGAAACGTTTCAGCATTTCGTGCAACTTAGATTATTGGTTACCAGGAACAAGGCAAGATTTGTCTGCAAGGGGTATGCACAAGTTGAAGGAATCGATTTTGAAGAAACATTTTCTCATGTTGCCAGAATGGAAGCTATTAGGATGTTTCTTGCTTATGCTTGCTCAAGAAAAATCAAGGTCTACCAAATGGATGTTAAGTTAGCTTTTCTAAATGGTGAATTGGAGGAAGAAGTTTACATTGAACAACCCAAAGGTTTTCTACTCTTTGACAAAGAAGACTATGTCTGCAGATTAAAGAAGGCTCTATATGGTCTCAAGCAAGCTCCTAGGGCTTGGTATGCTCGTCTTGACGGATATCTACATCAACAAGGATTCAAGAAAGGAAGTTGACAGCAATCATTATGTGAAAGTGGATAGAGATAACCTAACAATTATCGAAGCATATGTGAATGATATAATCTTTGGAAGCAGTGATGACAGGTTAAGTAAAGACTTTGCCACAAAAATGCAAAGTGAGTTTGAAATGTCTATGATTGGCGAACTGACATACCTTTTAGGGCTTTAGATTTCTCAGCAGGATAAAAAATATTCATATATCAAACCAAATACGCCAAAGAAATGCTCAAGAAATTCCAGATGGAAGATTGCAAGCCAGTCCTTACCCCCATGGTAACATGTTGCAAGTTAAGCTTAGAAAATTCGTCAAAGGATCTGGACCAAAGGCTGTATAGATCCATGATTGGTAGTCTCTTATATGTGACAGCCTCCCGACCTAATGTGATGTAGGGAGTTGGACAAGTAGGAAGATTCCAAGCAGCACCAAAAGAATCTCATATTATTGCCGTCAAAAGAATTCTTCGGTATCTTAAGGGAAGAGAAAAATATGGTCTATGGTATCCCAAAGGAAATGATCTGGTCATCCAAGGTTATACAGATGCAAGTTGGGCAATAAGTGTTGATGATCGTAAGAGTACCAATGGAGCAGCATTCTATCTAAGTGGTTGTCTTGTTTCATGGTTAAGTAAAAGGAAGTCTTCAATCTCGTTATCCACAGCATAAGCAAAATATGTCGCGGCAACAACTTGTTGTACTCAAGTTCTTTGGATGAAGCAAACTTTGCAAAATCTTCAAGTCAAGTTCGATGAGCCTATTCCCATCTTCAAGTCAAGGTCTGTCATCAATTTTTATTGTATATATCTTTAGATCAGTTTTGGATATGGCCTTGCATAGAGTCCAGGCCTATATCAAGTGTGAGAATCTTTATCCACTACTGCAACAAGTCAACAACAAAATTGAAAAGCACACTTCAGGGACACATTGTAATTTTAATTTGTATTTATTTATTATTATGCACTTAAATGTGTTTTGCAGGCAGAGGTAAGTTGAAGGGTATTTTGTTTTGTTTTGGGATTGGTTTCGCCAAGCAAATTTTGCATGCATGTAGAAGAAGATTCAAGTACAACTTCGGTGGTACTTTAAAAGAGTTCGGTGGTTTTTAACTCGGAGGGGGTTTTCCACATAAAATTCTTGTGCCTACTGTGTTCTTTTATTTACTGTTATCACTGCATAAACATTAATAATAATTGAAGATTAACTAATGCTCTGAAAAGATTTAAAAGTGCTAATTGCTAAGGAATATTGATTCACCCCCCTCTCAGTATTTCCAATAGTGTTGAGAAATAACATTTTGAACATTTTGATTTCAAGTGGTTTAATATTGTCATATTGGAGCATTTTACATATTTGTAATCTCATTGAAGCAATCTAACATCATTTGCATCTTCATTCTAAGTTAGAAGTGCATGTTTAAAATTTACCTCCAAGCATAAACTTGGTTGTAAGAAAGATAAGACCACCTTCTTCACCCAATTTGAGAAGTCTAGACCCTCATTCACAGTTAACACAAGTGACCTTGCAGTTCTCTTGTGGGCAATCCCTTGTAGGAACGAAGGGAGGTAGCATTAATGAGGCCTTAGCCTCCTTCCCGTGGACTTCTCTCTACAACTTGCATTTGTGATTAGCTTCAAAATAATTGAGAGGAAGGATTCACCTAGATTAGGCATTTAATTAAAAATAACCAAGATCTTGCATCTCACATTAGATTAGGTCCTGCACTTCATCTAGGATAGATTTTGCATCTTGCAACAACTGTTCATCCGGTAACTTGATATATTAATCTCTATTGTGCAAGTACTTTCTAATTTCAAGGCATTGGTCTATCATTTACATCTTGAGAATCTAATTGGTTGTGCTTAATAATTTTACTTGTCACATAATTCTAATTCAAGTTGTTAGGACATTCAGTTGTATCTCCTGAACTTGTTGGTTTCCAACAGGTTCCTCATCATTCCATCTATAGGGACTACCCCCCTTAGCCTGCATTTAGGAGATAACTTAAACAGAGAGGGCAAGGATCAAAGTGACAACCCCTGCCCTAAGCATTGTCACATTTGGTGTACAATTTAGGCGACAACAAAGGTCATAGAATAGCGTAACTTAGGAATATCTAGAATATATCACAGTGTTTGTGCCATGGATTCTAAGAGGATTTAGGTTCATGGTCTGATTAAGGATTTACAAGTTCATTTATCTTCTTACCTAGATATCATGATTGTCATGGACATTGTTGTGATTGATGTACCTAATGCTTGGGGTATGTTGCTAACGAGGAAGTGGGCCGCAGACCTTAGAGGGTGTATTCATATGGATTTGTCCTATGATACTATTCCCTCACCCAGGGGTAATGGTTTTGTTAGACTTGATAGAGAGCTTGAAAGAAGATTTAATGTGGACCCTAATATACCCAAGAATGAAATTATATATTTGCAAGAAGGGAACTATACTATCTTCTCAAATTCTATAATTCCTTTGGATAAAAACGCTGAGAGGTCTACATTAGTCACATCGTCATTGTCATCACAGCCTACCAGGGAAAAGGTTAAAAAGCAGAAAAAGAAAAAAGAAGTTAAAAATAGGCCACCAACTTTGGATAGGATTAATACTCAGAAGAAAAGAAAAACAAGAAAACAGAATAAGTTTGATGGCCATATACAGTATAACATTGGAATGAGTCAGTGTCTTGTTACCCACCATTTTATAGGTGATATCCCTAGGAGAAGAAAAAAATCTCCCAGATGGTCCTCAGCCAGCAGCCAGGAGTCCTTTGCAGCCACCAACTAACTCATTGTCCCATTTCTCCGTCACCTGACCCAGCCATGTGGTCCCTCACCCATCTTCCATGATCGTATGTTTGAAGGTGGGCCTCCCAAACCTAAAGGTTTGCCTTGTCATTTGATAATTGAGTATTGTAATTTGCTTATCATGGACACTTATGGGCATGAATTAAGGGGGGATTTGGTGGAAAGAATGGGTTAGGTCGGTGCTCTTGTCTACTAGACCCCTTGTGGATATTAACCTTACATTCTAATCCCGTGGGATCTCTTTTACTAACCATTTAGCTTTAGGGATGGTATTTCATTCGAAACCTCGATTTTGGTTGTGTGGGCCCTCTCCCTTATCCACTTATATTACCCTCTTTCCACTCACTGTTACCCCATTCATCATTTCTACGACCTGGGTCCACATTCCTCCATTGGGTCCACATTGGGTTAGCTTGCCCATTCCCCCCACCCACACCTTGGGTCAAGCCTAGAATGATGCCCCAGGGGTTGATGCAACTCAAAAGAAAGACAAAAGAATTTTTGGCGACATTCAACAAAAAAATGTACCACAAAATGCAAAATATGGATGGGACAAATGTTGATTTCTAGTAGCATCGGATGTGCTCTAAGTCTCAAATTTTGCAGGGAGGCTTGGGCATATTTGTTCCAAAGAACCCAGAAAGCGTTTTGGAAATTACACCCGGAGACAGTTTTATTAAAATAATTAATTAGTTTTAATGGGACCCTAAGTCTAAACTTAGGAAATTAAAATAATTAATGGGTATTAATCTAACTATGGGTGTAACTTCTAGAAGAAGACAAGGATCAAGCATAAATGATCTTAGCCATTGATTAGCTTCTAATTTAGGTCGTCGAATGTCAACGAGGAGAATATTTAAGGAGGCTTAAGGGCCATTTGGAAGACACACAAAGAGTTGATCAATCAGATCGAATTGCTGAAGCTAGAGACAACACAGTGATTTCGCAGTGAACACGTAGAAAGGGGCAAAGAGAGTTTTGGCTAAAGGATCTTCTCCAGAGCCAAGAATACTCAAAAAAGAGGCAAATAGACACATAGAGGAGGCAATGCATGCCCAGAGAGGGTGACGCAGAGCCAGGAAGGGCTCACGTAGGGCCCACACAAAGTAGCGCAAAATCCCTCCATGCAGAGGTCCAAAATTTGCTGAGGAGGTTGACGTTCTATGTCAGGAGGGCTGGAGTTAGCTCCTGAGAGAAAATCGATCCAGCAAAGTGGTGACACAATGCCTTAGAGGCTGATGTAGGACCACCCAGTGACTGCGCAGCGGCAGTGTAGAAGTAGTCGGGGACTCGTTGGTTCCGCTGCCGAATCAATCGGACTTGCAATTTACAGTAAGGTAATCTCACTAATTTCTTCTGTCGAATGATATCCTCTGTACTGGATTTCCAGCAAGGCATCCATAGATTGTATTCAGAAATAACTTTTGCTTAATAATAAAAACCTTCAGATTTGCTACACCGATTTTCTCGCACTGGGTTTTTCCAGGGACATTTGTCCAAAAACAACTATGTCATTTGTTTTGTATCTTTCTCTTATTCAGCTTCTTGTTTCGCCATATTATTTTAAATGGTGTAGGCTTCAATGTATGTATTTTAATGTTTGTCGTAGGAAACTACAAATAACTTGTTCATGTAAATCTAACAAGTAGGAGAAATATCATCAGTTGTTGCAGTAGGAATTCTGGGTTTAAGGAATTTTCACATGGTATCAGAGCAGTGGAGGTGAGATAAGAAGAACAATGCCAAAGAACCCAACGTTGAGCAGAGAAGGAGGTCGAATAGCCGCAGGAGGCAGCAGTTCGAATCCCTAGAGGGTTTGCACAGTCTAGGCCAGGAGGGCTGAATTTTTAGGGAAAGTCTCCCTCTAAGTGAGTTGACAGAGAGGAAGGGCTTCTAGACCGAAATCTTGCCATGCCAAAAGGAGCAGTGCAGAGAGCCTCAACGTGAGGAAGAGTTGGTGGGACACAGTTTTTATCAGCATGCAGATTGTTGGGTTGAAAGACATCGGAAGAGAGAGAAGAAGCACAGTGAGGGAATTTTTTACTTAGTAGACATCCCGCTAAGTTGTCCGTTTTCTTATTGGCTGAGCAGTAATAGTAAGAAGCAGAGAGGAGCAGTTCGACATTTTCGTGGCAGAGATGGCAACCAGTGGGCTAAGAGATCAGAACAGGTTGGATGGGGCATCCAACTATGTCATCTAGAAGGCAAGAATGTTATTCCTTCTAGATGAGCATTCTCTCAAGACCTATGTCAACAGCGTGGTGGTTGTGCCTGCAGATCCAGATCCGCTGAAGAAGTACTAGGCAGAAATGGCGAAGGCCAAGAGGATGATCCTTGATGGAGTAAAGGATCACGTGGTTTATCACGTCGCTAGTAAAGGGACTGCTAAGGAGATGTCAGATGCCTTGGCAACACTGTATCAAGGATCTTCCGGGCATTGGAAGTTCTGCTCTAAGTCTCAAATTTCGCACAGACGCTTGGGCACACGTATTCCAAAGAACCCAGAAAACGTTTTGAGAAATTCCACTCGGAGAGAGTTTTATTAAAATAATTAATTATTTCTAATGGGACCCTAAGTCTAAACTTAGGAAATTAAAATAATTAATGGGTATTAACTTAACCGTGGGTGTAACTTTTAAAAGAAAACGAGGATCAAGCAAAAATGATCTTAGCCATTGATTATCTTCTAATTTGTGCCATTGAATGTTAATGAGGAGATTATATAAGGAGGCTTGAGGGTCATTTGGAAGACACAGAGAGTTGATGATCCCAGGATATTGACATCCTTTAAAAAATCCCATGTGGACCTATGAGTTATTCCCACATAACCTCCAAAATGAAGCAAGGTTACAGCCTTTCATAAATTTGAAATTAAAACTAATTAATCCCTGTTCACTTAATCTTAATAAAACCCCATCAAATTATCGGAACCCAAAACAATAGAAAAACCCGACTATACACCCGATCAATGAAAAACAAAGATATCACCTGTCAACGAGCCCGGTCCCACTTCGAATGCATACAGACGAAACACAAAAAAATAAATCCCAGTTCAATTTTTATTAGGTCCGCCTTTCCCACAAATATTATTGCATTAATTCTCCGTTGTTGATCTTACCCTTTCAATCTGATGGTTGATGGTTCACCCGATCAACAAACCTAATCAGCGATCCTCCACCGTTTAATCAAAGCACACTTGATCCAACGGTCAGCAACAATATCGGACGGGAATCTTGCGCAACATTTACCCACCCTTACGGAGCCGATAAGGAATATAAATCCTTGATGTATAAATGTTCGGGTCCGTTTTTGAAATTAAAGTTCGATCACTTTATGACCCAATATCCGTTGGATATAAGAGGCCATCAAATCGATGGTTTGCGGGACTTCAACTAGCACATGGTTTAAAAATGGCTTAACTCCCACAAACGACTATGAACTAAGAGGTTGAATATGAGATCGACAACTAGGAGTGAGTGCGGGGCTTCAGCCACGATCAAGAAATCCATACTCTCCTACCCCGCAATTGCTCATCACCGTCGGATCTGCCAGCCAACGGACGGTCTTGACTTATTTTGGGGTTTCTTCACGAATTTAACAGGTTCCACCAAGACTTAGCGCTTCTGCCAAGTTAGTCGGTCTCTAAACTATATACTCCGGTTTCTTAAAACATATCCAGACTCTTAACTATTCACTATAATTACAAAGGATTCAGCGTACAATCTATGAAACCAATCACATAACAAAAGATCACGCAAAACTAGCTTTGTACACAAACTCCTTTTATTCATAACAGTCTTTACATAATGTATAGAACATCTCGTGCTCTAATCTGTTCTCTCTTCTACTTAGCTCTCGCTACACTATCTAACCTCTGTGTAACACACTCTGCCTACTCTAACGCACTCAATACTAAATTACACAAAGAAATACACAATCCACACTGTATTCATATTGATAAATATTTACAGAAGGAACAGTCGCACTCGACTGTTTCAGTTCTGTTCTCGCTCATCCATCCTATCTTTTCATCTTAATCTAACCTCTCACTCATTCCAAAATATTACAATTTATACAAAATGCAGATTCATGAACCCATTTAGTTCAGATCCAGAAATCTCTCATTCTTCCCTAAAGAATCTCTTCACTCCACTCTTTTCTCAAAAAAATGCTAATTTAAGCTTTCACATCCCTCATATCCTATTCAAACTAGATAATCTAACTGCTTGCCCTGATCTCCACGCAGGGAGGATCAATCAGCTACTTATACCCTTTTCTGTTCAGATTTTGACAACAAATAAAATACTCTCCTACATTTAAATTAATAAAATTAATTAATCTCTTGTCTTCCAACCCTTTGTTAGCCACAACATGTGATCATACCATCACATTGCTAACTAGGTCTAAATGCTCCTGCATCAGACTCCCAAAGTTGAAAGTTTTCATGACCTCCTAGTCATGTGTTTCTTCTGTTGATCATCCAGTATCCCAAACTTTACTTTGTAACTAGTCATCACTTCCATCATGCTGCTGATTCATTTCTTCTGCCACTATCACTTCTCTTCTTCCAGGATTCCAAATCTTATGTTGTTGCTATCCACTTGCCTTGCTGATACAAACTTCTTTTGTTAATTTCTCTTCCTTGCTATCTCTCTTCTTAACTGACTTCATCTTCCACACTTTCTCAACTTCCTCTTTACAATTTGTTCTTAGCTGAACTCCACTGACATCTGTCTGCTATACATTCTCCCTTACCATAGAAATTATGAAATTTCTGTCCAATTCTTCTTCACCTCTGTCATTTACAAATTGTTGCTTGTACTCTACAGCGTCCCTTTCATTATCATTAAAGATAATCTTCCCCTTTATCTTATCAGGTTCATCTAATAACTTTTCCAATAATTTGGATCTTCCCTCATCTCCAATAAGTATATCATTTGCATATGACTCCTCTTTCCTATATAAAACCGAATTTCTGCCACAATTATCATATTTAAAGTTACTATGGATCTCTGTCTCCACAAATAACTTTGCCATCAAGTCCTTATACTAATCCTCTGCAAGATTTATAAAACTATCAATAAACTTCATTTGAGCACTTTTCTGTTCATTACAGAATATTCCCTATTTTGACACAAAAATGTCATTCAACAATTCAAGAATTAAATTCTCCTAAAATATATCATTGTGAAGTATCCTTTCACCTTTTGTACAACTAATTAATGTTGTTTCATCTTCATCTACAACAGAAAACAAAATTCTGGTTTTCTAAAGCTTCTTCATGGTTTACAGATTCATAAAAATAATCCACTTTAAAATAACAAAATTCCTGAACTTCTGTATTTGTCAACATCATCATACATTCCTTCACATTTTCCACACTATCTGGATTTTCTACTGAAGATACTTCATTCTGATTATCATCAAAAATTTCCATTTGTTTGTCTTCAGCTTCCTTAATCATGACAATTTCCTTGTCAATACCATCATTCTCAAAAGTATTAAATACATGCTTAAAATATCCTTCTATTTCAACTATTTCCTTAAACAGTGTCACTTCATCAACATGCATAAGCACATTGTCCAATTGTTGTTCATCCCCTGTCAAACCTGAAAATATACACATCATGTCAGTTTCAAAAATACAAGGCTCTTCATCTGAACTCTCATTGACCAGACCTTCATGCTCCTTTGAACTATTTGGATAGTTCACTAAGTTATTGAGAAATTCTTCCTCAACATCTCTGATTTCCTTTTCATCAAAGAAAACTTTTGGGACTGCAACTTCTTGACTTTGCTTGACAATTTCATCATAAGTCTGCATAACATCCCCCTATCCTTCACAATTTTCTCCAGCACTCAGTTTATCCAAATAAGACAACAATGTCTCCTTCTCTTCTATGATAAGACTTTGATCTTTCAAAGATTTCCTTGACTTAACTTCTTCAGCTGAGTTCTCTGTGTCAACTTCGCTTCTCTTCACTTCACAACCCTGCAATGCATTAGCTTCTCTCCCTCTGTCCATTTTCCATTGGTTTTCTATCCATGTTAATATTCCTTCTAACATGATCCAATAAGTTTTCACTAAGAGAAGACACAACCATTTACTCATACCTTTTAATTTTCTCCACCAATCGAAGTCTTGAAAGTCTTCCTGCATCTCCTTTTCTGTTTTTCTTGTCTCTGCCTCTTTCACAGAGTCAATTTCATTTGGCTGCATACCTACAACTTTACATTCACACAAATAATTAATCCCAAAATTATGAGATTCTCTTGCCTATGAAGATGCTACTAGCACCTTTCTCTCATGTTGATCTGTATAGATCATCTCTTCGTCACTATCATCATTGTCATCACTGTCTCCTTCCCCAAGGAGAGATCCTTTCTCTAGTTCACAAATGTATTCTTCAACTTTTCGAAGCATCAATTTCTCAACAAACAATTCTCTGACAGGGCACTTAACTCTTTTCCCCACATAAATTCCTCGTTCCAAATCTTCTCTGGTTCCTTTCTGTACCAGCTTCTTCAAATGACTGAGTTCTACCTTTATCTTAGCCAACTCTATGTCCATTTCTTCCTTACTCATTCTTTTGAGTCCAACTGCTTTGGCACTCTTTTTCTCTGTCTGTGACCTTCCTCTGTACCCTTGTTATGACTATCAATAGTCAATTCCATTTCTTTATTTGGTGAACTTCCCTTGTTCATTGGTGAGCTGCAACCAGCCCTTTCTTTCATCTGTAGCAAGTCTCCTTCATGCCTCACCAAACTTTTCTGAGTTTAGCCTTTTGGCATCTATTGGTTCTTTCCTCGAACCTTTTACTGACTAGCAATTCTACCTAGCACTCCTCTTGTTGGAATGTTATCTTTAAGACAACTCTACCCACAATCACAATTGTGGAGCTGCCTCAACAACTTCTACCCAACCGCAGTTGGAAGTTGTTCTCAGCTTCTCTTGAACACTCCTTGTTCTAGGCTGTTGCATCTTCAATTGCTCACTTCCTTCTTTCATTCAGTAATTTCATTTACTATTGGGTATTGTCACCTTTACTCATCTGAGAGTTCTTCTTGCTTCATCTTCTTTAACATAGCTCATGTGCTATGATGCTGATACAATTCATTCTACCTTCCAGCAATTTCGCTGCTTCCATTGACTTGTACAATCTTATCTCAAGATACATCAAAGCACCTTTCAAACCTGCCAATTTTCCTTCAAAGATATCTTAAAACTAATTCCCATTCCATCAGTTAAATCTTTGCCAAATGATTCATCTGTTCCCTATTTCATTTAACCTTCTCCATTCAAAAGACTCCATACGATTCTTCATCTTACGATTAAGATTCAATTTGAAATGCACCTATATTTACAAATTCATGACACACTACAAATTCCTTCTAATAGTCTGTTTTAAGCAAATCCTGTCTTGCTTCTACAAATTCCAAAATTCATTCCTTGTAGTAGTTCTTCTTTTAGATCTATCAAACCCAATCTCTGTTCTTTCAACCATCAATATCATTGTCTTCAACAATGCTTTAAGCAATCCTTAATCATTAAAGTTCTTCAAATCATTCAAATGATTTCAGTCATAGCAATCCACTCTTCTATTTGAATTTAAATTCAAAACCTTTTATTTCAATTTACCTTTTAAATCAAACCAATCATCCAATCCACTTACATGGAAATTTCATTTGTCTAAAAGGAAATTTTCACTCCCTTGTTGTTCTTCAGACATTCAAAACAAATCTCTGTAAAATCACAAAATAAATCTTCTTACCAGGTCTACAATATCTTGTAGTAATTCCCAGATTTCAATAATTCTGATGGAATATCAAACTGCCTCTAATTAAGAATTCTGACAAGTATCTCAAATGTTCTTCTGATCATTCCAAGACTTTTCCCTTATAGTTTCTCTGCTGAAATTGCTTCATTAGCTTCTTTGTCACGGCTACTTGCTGAGGATAAAATTCAGCCCTTCAACCAAACTCTACAAAGCATTGGTCTAGCTATGATACCAAAAATGATGCCAGGATACTGACATTCTTTAAAAAATCCCATGTGGACTTATGAGTTATGCCCACATAACCTCCAAAATGAAGCAAGGTTACACCCTTTCATAAATTCGAAATTAAAACTAATTAATCCCTGTTCACTTAATCTTAATAAAACCCCATCAAATTATCCGAACCCAAAACAATATAAAAACCCGACTATACACCCGATCAATGAAAAACAAAGATATCACCTGTCAATGAGCCCGGTCCCACTTTGAACGCATACAGCCAGAACCCAAATAAAATAAATCCCAGTTCAATTTTTATTGGGTCTGCCTTTCCCACAAATATTATCACATTAATTCTCCACCGTTGATCTTACCCTTTCAATCTGACGGTTGATGGTTCACCCGATCAACAAACCTAATCAGCGATCCTCCACCATTTGATCAAAGCACACTTGATCCAATGGTCAGCAGCGATATCAAACGGAAATCTTGCGCGACGTTTACCCGCCCTTATGGAGCCGATAAGGAATATAAATCCTTGATGTATAAATGTTCGGGTCCGTTTTTGAAATTAAAGTTCGATCATTTTATGACCCGATATCCATTGGATATAAGAGGCCATCAAATCGATGGTTTGCGGAACTTCAACTAGCACATGGTTTAAAAATGGCTTAACTCCCGCAAACAACTATGAACTAAGAGGTTGAATATGAGATCGACGACTAGGAGTGAGTGCGGGGCTTCAGCCACAATCAAAAAATCTGTACTCTCCTACCCTCGCAGTTGCTGATCACCGTCGGATCTGCGAGCCAATGTATGGTCCTGACTTATTTTGGGGTTTCTTCACAAATTTAACAGGTTCCACCAAGACTTAGCGCTTCCGCCAAGTTAGTCGGTCTCTAAACTATATACTCTGGTTTCTGTAGCTGAATCACAAAAGACTGATATCTTGTAGAACTGAAACACAAAGACTGGTAACTTGAAAGCTTTAATATAAAAATACACACAGGTATTTAATATAATAATTTATTAATATATATATAAAATAAGATGATTTGAATGTACAATGAGGCCCTGCTTTTATACCTCAGTAGGTGACCTTTCTTGAATGGGCATGTCTTTTAGACATGCCTTTTCACTTAACTTAATGACTAATTAACCTAAATAATATTTAATTATTTAATATTTATATTTATTTTATTTATTAACTTGTTATGAAAATTATTCATAACATAGCCTCTTCCTTCGAAAGCATTGTCCTCAAAGCTTTAACACTGAGGGTTTTCTTCACTTAATGTCTGTCGTCTCGTCATCGATTCGTCATGTAGCTTATCAGTACTATTTCCTTGTATTTTTTTTTTCAATTTTTTTGTTTTTTATGGGTCAATTAATTTTTTTTTTAACTCTCTTTACTTTTATTTTCAAAACCTCTTTCTTTTTCTTTTTTCTTTTTTTCTTTTTTTTTCCTTGTATATATATATATATTTAAAATAAATCAACTTATATATTATATTTATATAACTATATTAATGTTTCTAATAATATAGTATATATATTTTATATATGTGTAACACTATATTTAAAATTGTGATTCGAATAAGTACGAATCATTTCAAATGGTCACGTGCTTCGGTGTTCCATATACTTTTTTTTTTTAAGCAACGTGTTTGGGTGTTTCACATATATTTTTTTTAACGCAACAGCGTATTGCGGTTAGTGGCAGTGTACTACAGATTCTTCGTTACATTTACAAGTGTCTGCAGATCAGAAATTTATGTTCCATTTACTTCAACAATCCACAGATTATGCCAAAGCTGACCTTTTTCAGCGGGGCTGCCAAACAACGATATTGAAACATATACTGCATGCCCTTCTGGTAAAAACCCTGAGGCAACAATAGCCAGGTGTGGTACTATTAACACTTTTCGGCTTGTCTGGATAATATCGGAATATTGTTTATGAGTCCAACATGAATTTCCAACGTCAACTATTTTACATCTGAGGTTTATTGAGGCTAGTATCTTCCTCCTAACATCGAGGTTCATCCTTTTGAGGGGTACATCTGTTCCGCATTCTCCACTTTGTGGGGTGCAACCTTTTCTCCATTATCCTCCTTTTTGACACCACTATCTGCTGGAACTTCTGTCCTGGCACTCTCTGCTGTGATATATTTCGGTTCTGGTATATCTTTTACTGATCCATTTTTACTGTTATCAAGAGTTAACTTCTTGACTTTCTTCCTCAATTTACTTTTTTGGTTCTTTGTTAGTCCCAGAGTACTAATGCTTGCAATTGCCTTTGCGGTTGCAGAAATTAATGGCTCCTTTGGTTCCGCAGAATTATATGGGAGGTTGGTTGCATTTAGAGCTGCAGAATTCAATGGCTTCTTTGGCAGCGCAGAACTCAACGGCTGTTTGGTTTCATTACTCTTTTGAGGAGGAAGTATCAGAGGTTTGCCATTTTTCCGAGGGTCCTTTGAGGAGTCAATGGCAGATACAAGAAAAACATTTTCTGGGTTCAAATCAGTGTGAATGATAGAAAGTCTGCGATGCAAATAGTCCAATCCTATCAAGGTATAATAACAAATATTCTTAACCATTTTCAGAGGCATGCCCTTGTAATCGTAATACTTAATTAGAGAAAGTAGATTGTTGCCCAAATACTCAAATACCAGACAGTAATGTTGTCCATTGGGTCCAATTGGTCCTTCAAGCAATAAATTTCTCTTTATAGCCAACGCTGCATCTGAATCATCATTCTCATCCACATCAAGATCAACTTCATTTGGATTTTCAACATTATAATCTTCTTGATCTATATCAGCTTCATCAGAGACCTTATCTTGGTTTAGATAATCCTCATTCTCATCAATATCAGTTTTATTTGAATCCTCATCTAGATCACCAATTTCCTTTCGACATTCTTTAACTTCTGTAAATGATTTTTCTAGTCGTTGAAATGCTTCTTGAATACTAAACTGTTCAATGTAATCAAGATGTGAACGTAATGGCACATTGTGCAGCGAACTACGTTCAATCGCTCGCATGATTATATCATGTGCCATGACTCTGATACCACTGTAGCATAAAAACTATGCTGAATCACAAAAGACTGATAGCTTGTAGAACTGAAACACGAAGACTGGTAGCTTGAAAGCTTTAATATAAAAATACACACAGGTATTTAATATAATAATTTATTAATATATACAAAATGTATAAGATGATTTGAATGTACAATGAGGCCCTGCTTTTATACCTCAGCAGGTGACCTTTCATGAATGGGCATGTCTTTTAGATATGCCTTTTCACTTAACTTAATGACTAATTAACCTAAATAATATTTAATTATTTAATATTTATATTTATTTTATTTATTAACTTGTTATGAAAATGATTCATAACAGTTTCTTAAAACATATCCAGGCTCTTAACTGTTCACTGTAATTACAGAGGATTCAACCTACGATCTATGAAACCAATCACATAACAAAAGATCACGCAAAACAATCTTTGTACACAAACTCCTTTTATTCATAACAGTCTTTACATAATGTACAAAACATCTCGTGCTCTGATATGTTCTCTCTTCTACTTAGCTCTCGCTACACTATCTAACCTCTGTGTAACACACTCTGCCTACTCTAACACACTCAATACTAAATTACACAAAGAAATACACAATCCACACTATATTCATATTGATAAATATTTATAGAAGGAACAGTCACACTCGACTGTTTCAGTTCTGCCCTCGCTCATCCATCCTATCTTTCCATCTGAATCTAACCTCTCACTCATTCCAAAAGATTACAATTTATACAAAATGCGGATTCATGAACCCATTTAGTTCAGATCCATAAATCTCTCATTCTTCCCTAAAGAATCTCTTCACTCCACTCTTTTCTCAAACAAATGCTAATTTAAGCTTTCACATCCCTCATATCCTATTCAAACCAGATAATCCAACTGCTTGGCCTAATCTCCACGCAGGGAGGATCAATCAGCTACTTATACCCTTTTCTGTTCAGATTTTGACAACAAATAAAATACTCTCATACATTTAAATTAATAAAATTAATTAATCTCTTGTCTTCCAACCCTTTGTTAGCCACAACATGTGATCATACCATCACATTACTGACTAGGCCTAAATGCTCCTGCATCAGTTGATTAGTTAGATCGAATTGCTGAAGCTAGAGACATCACAGTGATTTCATAGTGATCACGCAGAGAGGGGCAAAGAGAGTTTTGGCTGGAGGATCTTCTCCGGAGCCAAGAATACTCAACAGAGAGGCAGAGAGACACACAGAGGAGGCAGCGCAGTGCCCAAAGAGGGTGACACAGAGCCAGGAAGGGCTCACGCAGAGCAGCATAGAAGCCTTCCACGAAGAGCTCTGAAATTTCCTGTGGAGGTTGACGTTCTGATCCGGGAGGGCTGGAGTCAACTCCTAACAGCAAATCGATCTAGCAAAGAGATGACACAATGCCTTAGAGGCTGATGCAGGCCCATGCAATGACTGCGCAGGGGCAGCGCAGAAGTAGTCGGGCACTTGTTGGTTCAATTGTTGGTTCAGCTATCGGATCTGTCGAGACTTGTAGTGTAGAGTGAGGTAATCTCACTAATTTATTCTTTCGAGTGATATTCTCTGTACTAGATTTCCAGCAAGGCATCCAGAGATTTTATTCAAAAATAACTTCTGCTTAATTATAAAAACCCTCAGATCTGTTGCACGGATTTTCCCCCATTGGGTTTTTCCAGGGACATTTGTCCAAAAACCACTGTGTCATTTGTGTTGTATCTTTCTCTTGTTCAGTTTCTTGTTTCAGCATATTATTTTAAAAGGTGTAGGCTACAGCGTATGTATTTCAATGTTTGTCGTAAGAAACTCCAAATAACGTGTTCATGTAAATCTAACAAGTATGAGAAATATCATCAGTTGCTGCAGTGTGGATTCCGAGTTTAAGGAATTTTCACAACAAACACATTTAGCACGTGGGAGAAATCCAATACATGAGCTCTACCCCATCATCATGGCCATCACCCTAGTTCCTACAGGTTTTATGAGCCTTCTTCATCATATAGGAACCCATGATTGTCCCAACCCCTAGTGGGCAATGAACCACTCTACCTTAAAAGGGGGTATTCACTGCTTTATCATATGCATCATGCTCTTACCCCTTGAACCCTGAGCAGTTAATCAAAGAAAATCATAAAAAAGAAAAAGGCATATAAAGAAGGGTGGAAAAATCAAGGTCGGGGCACCTCATGTACCACGATTTCTCCCTCCTATTATGAACCCAAGTGTGGGCTTCCCTTTTATTAGCTACCCTTGTACCCCAACATGTGGCCTAGGGTTGCCCCTTCTCATCCCCTATTTCATTCACCTATCTATCACATGCCACCACCTTTTCAAAGATGTACCTTGAACATATTATCCCCTTTAGAAGTAGAAACCACCTAATAGGGTACTTGGTTAACCTTATTTGGAGTTTAGGAAACATTGGCACATCCCGATGCCCATTATGGAAGGGCAGGCCATTATGAAGTCCCCACCTGTGGTCCATGGTTGGTAAGCTCATTTACTTGACGGATTGGATCTTATGCAGGATTGGAAGATGGTTTCTATCTTGGGTTTGGTCTCCCTATACAGGGTCCTAATCCTCCAGAGGGCTACATCGGCACATGTAGGGTGTGTGTTGAGTACCATGGCCCTCCACAATAGTAGATAGCACTCCATGGATCCCTGAGGATGGTCAGAGATGCTCGAGATAGTCCCATTAGACGAGGATGATGCACCTGGTTCACCTTTGCCCAGCCGGCCCCAAAGATGTACCATGCACTTGGCAGTTGACCTAGGACTTGTAGGATGATGTGGTGTTCCCTACACCATCATCAAAGCCCTTGCAGACAATCTACGAGCATCCTTGGCTCATTTGGAGACCCATGAGGTTCTTATTGTGCCCCCACACCCATTGGGAGCACCACAAGTTACTGTTTGGAGAATAAGGGGCTAACCCCTTGTCCATCACTTTTGAGGTTCCTACTCTTCATTATGGCACCCATGTACCTCATTAGGCCTCTTAGAGGGCCCTACGACATGCACAGATTATTATTTGACCTCTTGAGAGACTTATTCTTTCATTTGTGAGCTAGTTTGGTGGGCTTGCCACCAAAAGTCAGATTATTAGAACATTATTTTATTTTTAGGCCTTATGTAAGCCAAGGAGGCTAATTCGAACTCCTCATTAGTGTATAATACTATAAATACAAGTGAGATGAGTTCATTTGCTCATCATCACTTTCGATTGCATCTCTTCTCTCTCTTGATAATTTCACACTTTTTCTTGGAGCATGAATTGGAGCTTTATGGATGAATTTTGAAGTGTGGATTTGGTTTATTTTGTCTTGGAGCTTCTCTATTGTCAAACTGTTGATGGTTGGATATACTCTATTACATGTAAGTACATGCTTTTAATGCTATTCTTGTTTTACTTTGTCATATACATTGGACTGGGATTTTCGCTATTTTTAGGGCTAATTGTTGTATGCATTTAATGCTTAAATTGTGGAATTTTGACTCTATATAGCATCTCTCAATGTATGGGCCATGTAATGTGAATTCTATCAACGAATTTATCTTGATAAGCCATCACCTTTTTGTACATCGAAGTATAAAAGCTGCAAGATTTGCTTCTCACTCATATTTATCATAGACTCCATTCTCCCAAGACTAAGGCACTGATCTACTAAGAGGTGATCACCTAAAATCAAACCTTTTTCCCCTTTTCCCAGGTCTAGTCAAGTTGGGTCACCTACGGCATCATTTTCCCGACAAACCGTCCCTCCAAAAAGTTTGATCTCCTAGCCTCTCCTGCGATGGTGTCTCCTCACGACCTCTGCCAAATTTGAGGCCATTCTAATGGTGGACTTGTGAATAAATCCAAGACCTAGCTTCGAGATCAAAATTTTCCCTAGCATCCCCAAGGCTATTGCCTCATAGGATCAATTTAACACATTTACGTGAATATTCTTTCTTTGATCCTTTCCCCACCTTGTCTAGGTTTAAAACATCATTGATGCTAAACTCTCACCTCCTAACCTAGGCTGGGTCCACTTGGTCCCATGTGGTCACGTTCTTTTGAAAAGACAATTCTTCAAAAACCATCAGGGATATTCCTAGGTCTAGTCAAGTTGGGTCACCTAGGGCATCATTTTCCTGACAAACCATCCCTCCAAAACGTTCGATCTCCTAGCCTCTCCTGTGATGGTGTCTCCTCAAGACCTCCTCCAAATTTGAGGCCATTCCGACGATGGAGTTGTGAGAAAATCCAAGCCCTAGCTCCGAGATCAAAATTTTCCCTAGCATCCCCAAGGCTAGTGCCTCATAGGATCAATTTAACACATTTATGTGAATATTCTTTCGTTGATCCTTTCCCCACTTTGTCTAAGTTTAGAACATCATTGATGCTAAACTCTCACCTCCTAACCTAGGTTGGGTCCACTTGGTCCCATGTGGTCACGTTCCTTTGAAAAGACAATTCTTCAAAACCCATCCAGGATACCAATTTCAATAAGGATTTTAGGGATTGGGAAACTCTTTCACGAATCATACCCCCTAAACCTAACCCTCAAATCCTCTCATTCCTCTCCTAGAAGTCAATTTAACTTGCTTAGAAAGTAAGCACGCTCTATCCTTTAACCTCTTCTGGAAAGGAATCATTTGGGTCACTCCACATTCGCTCATTGATTTATCCTTCATTGGTGACTCCATAATATATCGGGTCTCCTCCCATCAGTGAAAGTCCATAAATAGTAAGAAGCCTTAGTTGAGGTGACAGTGGGCTAAGTCTCCATTTGTTTCCCTTGATCTAGCATTGGCCCCTTTAAGACCCCTGCTAGTTTGAGTGCTAACATGTCCCAAGATAGTTAGAATTGGATAGGGCACATCAAAGAAAGAACCAATGGATCTACCTATGAGTCTGCAGGTTCGAAAGATGGACTTCATCGAGAACAATTGATGCCACAAGGCATCCTCCGTATTGTATTTCTAACCCTACTCTCTTAGATTAGATTTCATTTGAACATTTTGACTTCATGCTCTTAGTTTAGATTTCTATTTCATGTTATTGAATTAGTTTTTCATTTCAGTACGTTAGAATAGTATTTTCATTTCATTATTTGTTATGATGTTTTCTTGATATATATTTGAATGGATGCTACTTATGTGTTGACTTGGATGCAGATTCTAGGTTTTCAAATGTTTTTATGAAAGTATGTGTCCCTAGGTGGAGCCAGATGTTAACCACTCAAATTGCACTTGAAGACTTGTCAAAGCTTCCATGATCAAAGTGCACTTCAGAGCATTCCAACATCATCAAAACAATTCTAGAAAATCTAGAGCATTCTTCTTCATTTTCTCATCAGTCTATTACTCAGATTTCGCAGCCCTATGGGGGCATTGTAAAAATTGATTCTAGTATGATGAAAAAAAGTCATGTAGAAGGCATAGGTGGCTTAGGAATTTATTAGTAAGTGATTTCACTCTAGGGCATTTTTCATCTTAGCTCATTATTTGTGTTTTTCAACACTTATAATTAGTTAAGTTTTTCTCCCAGCTATACCCCAAAGCTAGTGCACGGCTTGATGGTAGTGTCTAGAGTCAATGTATATTACCATACTAGATCATCTCTAAAGTTTCACGAAATTCGGTTGAGTCTAAGTGTCAAATTTCTATTGTTAAAAATTTCCCGCAGGAAGGGATTTTCTATGTAAACTTTGATGTAAGATGTAATAAGTGTTGTCTAAAGAAGTTGTAGGTTGTATGAGTACTCAAAATTAGACCTCTACACCTCAAATTTCTATTTAGATACACTTTGAGGTTGGAAAATTGATTATTTACCCCGCAAAACCCAATTTTTCTAATTTCTAGTAAAAACTGACAAATTAATTGGCTGGAAAATAAAAATGAGAGAAATTAAAAATTCTCTCAAAGTGGAAAATGATAAAATATAAAGTGGAATTTCCCAAGAATTTAAGGCAAGTCAAAAAGTGATGGGACTCCATGAATCAAGCAAGAAAACCACCAACCACCAGGAAAATTTTATTGGTCCTCAAGCTACAACAAATGGTCGAGAAATTTCGCACTTCTCAAGGGATACAATTCGAGTTCCAAAGATTGAAGGGGGCGTGGGTCAAGTTTTGGTCAAGAAAAATTTTAGAAGGGTCATCAAACCACTCTAGCAATTAACTTCCACTACACCAAGCTTACCAAATGTGCAAAACGGCTAGTCTCCTCAAGATCTGCACAGGGGCAACAATGGGTTACGATTTTCTTGCTTGGATCTAGACGTTTCTCCTTTGGACCAAGACGTTTTCACTTGGAGATGAATACTCTATCAATTTTTTCTATAAATAGAACCTTTGAGATCCTCGTTTGAATCCTGGTAATTTTTGAGCTACTAGTTAGCGAAGCTATGCAAAACTTTGTACTATAAATTTTTCTAATCTAATAAAGAAAGACTTTGGGGTCATGTGCCTTGTGGTGTTATTCTTCCACTTCTATGGTAATATTTTTATGATTTATCCATGTTCAATGCTCTAATACGATTTGATCTATAAATTGGTAGTTTCATATTCTATTTTTGGATTAATTTATACAAGGTAACTTTTGTAATATTCTGGTTTGGATGACAACACTAGATCTAGAACCGCTAGTGCAATTTTGGTTGAACCCCTAATCGTCTTTTTCATTATGTAGTCCAATCCCTTGTGGATCTAACTAAAACTTTTGAAGTGTGTAGAGATCTATAATTTTCTGAAAACAGATCCTCTGTGTTTGTGGAAGTTTTTGGTTGAACCAACCAACTCTCAAGCAAATAGGAGTGGAAGAACCCACATCGACTCTCTCTTATTTGAATAGGGGAGTTTCTCAACCATAGCTTGGAAATATTATTAATTTAATTTTTAACTTCAAATCTATTTATTCTATGTGCTTTTTCTTGTTCAATCAAGCTATTTAGAGCCTAGTTAAAGGGTTTTCCCTCTCTACCTTGCCCAAGAGCGGAGATATGCTTGGTAAAAAAGCTTGAGAAGGGATTTTTAGGAGACGTCTTCAAGAGATCAAGGAAGAGCCTTGAAGGATCAAGGAATTTACAAATTTGAGGCCTCCCTTTACCTTTGTTCGGGGATTGAAAACCTCCCCATCTTTTCCCTTGCGCAACTCTTCCTCTCTGAAGGCTTGAAGAAGGTTTTAAAATTGATTTTGAAGAGATCTTCAAGGAGGCATGATAAATTAAAAATATTGCACTTTTTACCCCTTCTCTCTCCTAGCTGCAAGAAAAAAGAGAGCATCTCCCTCTCTTATGCGCATAATTTCCTCTTGAAGTTTGGACATTAATTTTTCTTAAGCGAAATTCATTTGAAGGAAAAGTGAATTTTAATTGGGAGGAATTTTCTCATTTTAAATTTTGTAAAGGCATTGTAAATATTTTTTTCTCAGTTTTCTTGTATTCTGAGGAAGGGTATTCTTTCTTTGAAACACTTGTTGTAAACCCTCCTCAAAATATAAGCCCTCACTTATCTATAAGAGGGTTTCAATTGTAATAATAATAAAAGAAATTTATCTTTGAGAGTTTCTCCCCTTGGTATCCCACCTCCTCATTTGAAAGGAGGATCTCTTGGATGGTTGGTGACTAAATTTTTCATTTTTCATTGTTAGCTTTGTTTATTTTCTTTCTCATTGCATCATCTAATTGGTATATCTAATTTCTAGTTTTTATTTTGCTCACTTACCATTCATTTGAACGAACTTGATTTTGTTTCATTGAATAGTTTCACTAGTTTCTTGACCTAATTCGCATTTTCTTTATTGAGTAATTTTTCACTCGCTTCATTGATCATTAGCATAAGCTAATTTTATATTGATATCATAATTTGGGCTCAATTCATTAGCTGGATTATTTAAAGTGGAATGGTATTTCTCTATTAAGATTTTCAAGCATTACACATCTGAAACATTTTAGTTTAATTGCCAAATCTACATCTCATTTGAAGCACTAGTATTAACTCAGCACCTAATGAAGAATTTTATTTTAATTGCCAAATCTACATCTCATTTGAAGCACTTGTATTAACTCAACACCTACGATTTTATAAAATTTACCTCCAAGCATAAGCTTGGTTGATAGACATTTAGGACAATCTTCCTCACCTATCATTCAATCTCCCTAAATTTGAGTTTGGAGAAAAGGTTAAAATGCATGACCTCGCAGTTCTCTTGTTAGCCAAGTTCCTTGTAGAAACGAAGGCATGCAGGTTGTATTTAAAAATTAAGGGGGTATCATTAATAAAGCCTTAACTTCCTCACTTATCTTTCTTGTAACCACCTCAATCCTTACCAAGTTGAAGGAATTGAGTGGAAGTCAAACCTTAGATTAAGCCTTAATTAAAATTTACCACGACCACTTGATTTCACATTCTTTGATAACTTTGCTTCATCTTGCATACAATTGGTTATTGTACAATTTGGGTTGTGAGTATCTCATTCACTTGCAAGCATTATACTTTATATTCTTGTACTTGTCTATTTCATTTTATTGCTCATGTTAATTGGCATTTGAGGTCCATTAATGTTATATCATGTTTGAGCAATCTCTCGTTAAGTACAATTTTCATTCTCTTGCAAGCTTTATTTTCATTTTGTTGCTCATAATCAACGTTGTATATAATCTTTCATCTTGATTCTCTAACACTTGTCTTGCAGCTTCCCATTCTTGTATCTTGGAAATCATCTTCATTGATTGGCAAGGAAAGCTCCTATTATTTCTCCTTTTCCTGAACAACACTGCACGAAGTCTCTACTACATATTTCTGGAAATAGAGCTCAAGGAGAAGTGTGTTTATAGGATTCTCTTTATATTCACGCTTCATCTCATAGGGCTTTCCTCCTTGCTCATATAAATGGAATATAAGATCATTGTCTTTGCATTCTTCAATCAGTTGTCCACAGGATTTCTTAAATTCATTTCATTAGAGAAATTTCGAGATAAAAAATGGGCCTCAAAACAAAAATGTACAACAAAAATCACTTTTATTAGAACCAATAGGATTCAATATGATGATGTCAACCATGGGGGATGATTAACACTTTTTGGAGTAAAAAAAGGTAAAAAGATATAATAAAAATAAATAAATAAAATAAAATAAACTACTTTTTCAACTCGTATTTTCAACTTATCTCCATACAATTTTACTCAAATTTCAAGTGGGAGCAATCGTTGGATGCAAAATTTAATTTGCATCGAAGGAGTACCCATGTTGCATGCTTTCAATGGACCCTGCTACACGAAAAATGTGGAATACATAAAAAAAAAAAAAAAAAAAAAAAACAACAACAACAACAACTTATTGTAATCACGTTAAAAACCTGATTGTAATCACGTTTTTTCATATATTTAGCATTTTCCTTCTAGTAGGGTCCAACGAAAGTATGCAACATGGGTACTCCTTCGATGCAAAATTAAATTATGCATCTAATAAGTACTCCCACTCGAAATTTGAGTAAAATCGTAGGGAGATAAGCTGAAAATACGAGTTGAAAAAGTAATTTTTTCTCTCTTCCCTCTAAAACTTGGTGAGATAATATAATCTTATTTTATTATTTCCACTATTATTTTATAATATTCCTTAGGAGGCCCATTTTAAACCTCAAAATTTCTCTAATGATTCTTTCTTGCAGCGGTTGTAGGCTTTTGGGATCCAGAGTCCCATCATCGTCTTCGAAAGACTTGCTTACTAATTCGTCATCCTCTTCTTCATCAAGGTCTTCATTGATAACTTCCTCTTGATGATCTATGGAGGAGTCAAGATATTCTTCCTCAAGTGTATAACCATATTCAGCAAGCTCTTCCTCCTGGATGGCCATGTCTAAGATTTGACATATTTCTTCATCAGATTGCAAGGTTGGCCCTTTATGCCAAAGGAAGTGAAAAGGTAAAATTGAGAAAAAAATAAATGCTTTTATGTTCACATAACTCAAGACAACCAGTGTTCGAAGAAATAGATAGGAAAAATAATTCCATTTGGTCACAAGGTTGAGTTATACTTTGCTTTGAAATGTACCTCATGAATTTTACAACATGATTGGCTCTTGAAAGTCGATTCCCATCTAGCATGGGCATATTCCTTATGCATTCTGATTTGGGATATTGCAAGGTCCTTGTCAGATCTAGCGTGGGGATATATGCGTCAACATGTTGCTAGGATCTATGAATTAATGACATGGGAGTCGCCAGGGTGAATGAAACTTTCCTTAACAAATGTGTCCTTCACCCTACAAGCATTGACTTTGAAGTTCAATGAAGAACTAGGGCTTCGTTCTTCCAATGGAGTTGCCAAAGGATATATCAATGATGTCGTATAGGAACGAGGCACACGTCTCATGACCTCGGCAATCGCGCCAAAAATATTACTACACAAACTAGCAAGCCTTGTAAAGAGGCAAGAGATAGAAGGCACAACAACACCTTAGGACAGAGGCCCACTGTCACCACAGCCTAAGTCACCTTTTATTCTCAAATTTTAACTAACGAGAGCAGTCCCAGTGTCCCTCACTTGTGATATATGTATCTATGATAGGCTTGGAGTGACGCAAGAAGCTTGTAATACTTTCCACGAAAAACCCCTCGGAAAAGATCTTACATGAGACCGAGGGTTGAAGTTTAATACAATAAGTATGCTCATCCAAGGTTAAGGCAGGAGACAAAAAAAAAATAATGATTTACGCCAATGAGTACTAAAGCAGATGCTTTGAAGAAAATCCCCAAGTTGAAGGATTAGCTTCTATGGTTTCCACTTGGCGTGAAGGCTAGGGCATCCATTTTATGGAGATTCCACCATCGGAATTCTATCAAAACTTGACAATGCTTGGAGGAGACACTTAGGAAGAATATTATCTAGACGAAATTTAAAATCTCCTCCTCTATTGGAATTCGCACCAAGCCCTAGGGAGGCCTCCTTATCCTTAAAGGAACGAAGAAGAAAGGTGAGGAGGTGAAAGAAAGATGGTTTATCAATTTCAAAGTAATCACGCGGGATTTAAGACTAGACATTGGGAAGTTAGGAGTCATGAAAGATTTCAATATGGACACCTTGCGTTTCATAGAGTCCGAGAAGCAACTTCGCTAGCCCTAATGAAGCAGCGACACAATATAAATGCATCTTTTCCCGTTGGAACATTCATTCTTCATTATCTATGAATAACACATGCAAAAGTTCCCAACAGTTTTAATGTTTAAGCAATATTTCATCAATTAGGGCATATTAATAACCACAAAACAATATTTCATCAATTAGAGTCGGTCTAGTAGCCCTCCATCAGCAATCAAAGCTCTTTGCATTTGCATAAGTAGGTGTCTCATCAGTGTCATCTTATTGCATTCCATTAGGCATGCCATAACCTTGATGGAGGAGCTGGTGTCTTTATTCCCCTCTTGGCACTGCTGGATCAAGTTGTTTCAGTCAATAAACTATTTCAAGGTTACTTGTTTTGTCTTGAGGTCAAAATTCTAGGTCTAGGGTTTAGGTCCAATTTGTCTTCAAGGTCATGTCTCTAAAAGTCAATAAATGCCCAGCAGGCCAGAGGGATGATTATCAAAGTCTTTCTTTAAAAGATTTCATCTTGTACAGCTAATTTTTACCTTGGATTTAAAAACCCTGTTTTTAAAGCCAAGGTCATTTCTCAAAATTTTGTAAAAAATTGTAAAAATTCAAAATTTTTCGAAAGACAGCACGCAGCCCTGGTCCCCTTTGCCAAGACTCCTCAGAAGCTATCCCTGCAAAAATTTTCAAGGAAAAACATCAATTCAACCAATTTCAGGACAAAAAGAAACCATAAAGTCAACAGCGTTCAAATTTTGAAAAAGTGTCATGATAAACATTAGAAAGAGGGATTTGAAATGAAATCAATTTAAAACAAGAATATAAAGTCTCTCTCTCCCTCCATTAAGTCTTCATTGTGCCTCAAAGCAATAGAGAGAATTGTGTTGAAGTGAATTTGGGCGAATTTGTGAAGTCTGAGTGCGCTGACCCATTGAGACTAGCGCGCGACCCGTTGGGCGAGCATGACCCATCAGAGTGCCTTTGCCAGTGCAAAAATTACACAGGCGCGACCCATTGAGGGCGCGCGACCCGTTGCGGATTTCTCCACAGAAATTTGACAGTGAGCTGCCAAACGACCCCGGAATTTTTCAAGCTTGCAGGTAGGCCTCCCATCATCAAGATTATTATTTGCTAGAGCTTGAGAATAGCATGAGAATATTTTTAAAAAGCCATCATTTGCAAAATAAGGACTCCATGTGCATTTGCTTAATAATGTCAAAGCGCTAGGGTTTATTTTGCTGTTTTAAGGTCATCCTTTTCACTCCTATTTTTTCCTACGTTTTCCTACATCCCATTTCTTACTCCCTTATCATTTTTATTTAATTTCCCTACCAAAAATACTAAAAGCCCTAAAACCCTACCCCTATTCCTAAAAAATCAAGAATCAAACCCTAAACCCTACCTCCCATAACATCCTTGCAAATGAAATTGTATGATGATGTATATGTCATGATTCTTCCCCTTAACTCCCTATTTCATATATTTTTCCCAATTTCCCTTCAAAGTCTCCCTTCCCTAACATTTCCCTTGTGTTATTTGTCCCCTTGAAACAGCATCTCAAACAGTTAAAACAGCAGATTTTAAAGCAGAAGCAGCAGTACATTTCAGCCACTTTGCTCCTGAAACCATGTCAGAAACCGAAACCGATTATGAGCAAAGTGATGACCATGAGTCAGCTTCAGAGTTTGAGGTACATAGGAGGCCTCACAGGGGTGGTAAGAGCGGTCACCATAGGAGAGAGGAGCCCACCTCTTTGACCGATTTGCAGGCTTGTCCAATTGCAGTCACATGTTTCCGCTATCTGTCATGTTATGAGTTTTGCGAGAGGATCTCTCAGATTCAGCATCACAGGGAGTTGGCTCGCTTGTTTGTTTTGCATTTACATGATGGGCATGTGAACCTTGCAGGGGTGGATTTTACATTGACACCCGAGATGATTGCTCAAGCAACAGGGATACCTAATGTTGGAGAAGTGTGGAACAAGCGCAAAATATTGGACAGTTTTCAGTACGAGCCTTACATTAAACCTGCATTTATGAGACACTTGACGGGTGTATTTCCTTTCAGATTTTTGAGGAATGAGTATGCTCCTTTGATGAGGCTTATTATGTGCTATTTCACCTGTGAGGGCAGATTTTCACGTGTGTATTCATACCATATTCGCTTGTTGATGCATTTCACACGGGTACGGATGATGAACATCCTTGTTTTCTTGTGCCAAAATATTGAGAGGATGGTGCCCTTGATGCAGAGGAAAAGCCCAGCACAACAATATAGGAGCCTCTATCATTATGGTTTGATCCAGCTTGTGGTCATACATCAGTTGGCTCAGCATGGCATCCCATGGGAGGAGTTTATCTCTCGCGAGTTTTTCACAGCACCACCACCACATCCTGAGATTGTTCATGAGGAGGGAGGACCATCACAGCAGCATGATATCCCTGAGACTAGACATGTCAGCTCTCCTCCATTGGTCACCTATCAAAAAGGCCACAGGGCCTTATTTGTAGCAGCTCGGCGAGTATTTTCTCCACATCAGGTGGAAGGGGTCTCGCCTTCTTCATCAGCTCAGCGAGTGTTATCTCCACACCAGGTGGAAGGGGCCTCGTCTCCGATAGCAGCACAGGTACCAGAGAGAGGCAAGCAGCCTAAGTTTGATGAGGGGCCATCAGGTGTTCCGAGCATAGAGGTTGTTGATCTTGACATCAATTCTCCTAGCCTAGAGTCAAAGGAGATCATTCAGCACCTAAGAGCTGAAAATGATTCATTGCAGCAAAGATTGGAAGGGGCACAATGGACGATCACATATTTAGAGCAGCGCAACAAGCAGTTGGAGGATGAGCACACTCTTGATGAGTTGCGGAGGATTCATGAGGACCGCAACTTGGCTCGAAAGAGACCCGGCGATTTGGTACCCGTTGAGCGAGAGGCTATGCTTCTCCGGGTCAATGCTCATTTGGAGAGGTTGCTGGCCAAGGCCAACCAAGATAAGGACTTGCTCAGGAACATGAAAAATCATTATTGGGCGCGGATGCACGTATGCAAGGCAAGAATGAAAGTGCTCCAAAGACGGTTGGCCAAAGCACAAAAACGAAGGAAAAGGCCCGACCCCCTCCACATCTTGGCTGAGGCTTCTTTGAAGGAGCATGATACTAAATAACTCAACTCCAACACAAATTTCAAAAAATTTTGAGCATTTTGGGTCATTTGTGATTTTTCTGGCAAAAAACAGGTTTTCTCCACCAATGGCGACGCGCGACCCTTTCGTTTGGCAACTCCATTTTGGGAAAACTCAGCATTTCTGGATTTGTCATGGAAAGTTATGCTTGCTCAGCCATTGCCAAGAAATTTCACCAAGTTTTGGGCCTCCAGAAAGTCAAAAAAACAAGAAAAAAATGACTTTCTGCCACATTTTTTACACACAGGAAGCAGTCTTGGGAGATTGCAATTTTGGAGGGGCAAATGACCACCAAATTCAGAAATTCCACTTGGGTTGGAAAGTAGACATCCAGACCTTTCCAACAAGCCCATTTTTGCCTCATTTGGACACATGAGATTGCCTCAAAAGTGCCTCCAAAGGCGCGCGACCCATCAGGCAGTTTGCACAGGAATTCAACCTACAGCTCAGCAAAATGCAGTTTTGACTGGATTTGACTTTTTGGAGTTGATTTTCATCCTCCTTGTTGTAAATGATGTAATTTTATGATATTTTGACACTTATTTATCTCTTCTAGAAGATTCATTCATAAGATAGGCAAAAATTTAATGAATGAATTGGTTTCTTAGCTTATAGAGGCAAGTTGTTTTGATTGCCTAGTTTTCATTGCTTAGTTTAGAATTGGTTGAAACAGCTCCTAGGATAGTGAGCTCGACCCCTAGAGGCAGGGAAAGATGTTAGATGGCCTATATTATGTACTTTCTTGCTCATTTTCATGGTTGGACTCTTGAGGGAGAAGCTCTTATTGTATTACTCACTGTATCTCTGCAATTTTTGGCAAAGGAAGACCAGGGTTTTGCAGTCCTTTTTGGGATTCTTGTGGTCACATGTATTGATGGTGTGTTTCTCTTTGTACTTGAAAGTGTGTTATGTGAATCATTTCCTTACTTTTCCTTCTGCAAATTAGGCAAATGAAGTGTTAAAGTAGAATTCATGACTGTCATGCTCTGCTTTTAAGTTTGCTTGATATCAATGTTTTCAACTGTTTAAGGGGAATTCAAGGTTATTGCTTGCTCTCCTTAACTCCTCACCGGTCATTCTCATCCATCCACCTCTATCAAAGGCATCAATATTGTCTCCTACCTCGCCCCAAAGAACCCCCTGCGGAAACTGTGTCCAATCCCCGCACCTGAAATTGCCATTCCCCAATTTTCCACCAAAACTCTAAAAATCCCAAATCAAACCTTTTGATCAGTTTACTAGCCTAAAATCAGTGTTTCCCTATTGGTTATCTCGCCCATTGAAGATATTTACCGAGATAGACCGGAGAGAGCCCTCTCCTGCCCCGTAGGGCTAGCTACGAGGCTAAGTGGTTTGATGTTGCCTTGGAGTTTACCTTTCTCAGCCTGAGGTGAAATTCCAAGCACTAACATATTGGCGACCATACTGGGGAGAACAAATTTTTTGCTGACTGATGTGTTTATTTCATAAGTCTTAGACGGAGTCTGAAGATACGCCAGGTAGCCTTCGAAAACGCTCTTGCTTTGCATCAGCGCAAGTAGATAAACGCTGCTTCAGTCGACCTCCGTGAGCTAGTGAAAGTAACACTTCATCTGCATTTTTACCCCAGTTCATTTGTAAACTCTGAACTTTTGGATGATTAGTTAAGAGTTTTCACAGGCTGATTGGTTATTTGTTCCTTGATTTCCAAACTGGCTTCCAATTCTGGTCGTATATTCAAATCTCATTCATGTCCAGCTATTTTTGAGTATCTTGAAGACATTGATTTTGACGAGAGTTTTGAGTTGTCTTTGTTCAAAACCAAATCTGAAAGTACACTTGATTCTCTAGTTCCTAACCCTGATTTCGCAGCTGCTCTTGAAATTGAGAGACACAATAAATTGGTTGACAATTTCATCCTAAGATCTCTTCAGTCGGATATTCACGCTACCAATCTTGCCGAGTTCGTTGAAACTATATCTGGTCATATTGGATCTACTATCACGGCGCATGAGCAGTCCAATCCTCCTTTTATTTATGTTTCTCCCATAATCACTTATCCTGCATCTACAGTTGGTTCGCCTTCTACATCCCATACCACTTCTCCTCCTCATACTACAGCTACACCTACTCCACCCGCTACTCCTAGACCCAATCTACCTAAAGCAATGGCTGCCCAGTTTGCCCCACTTGCTCTTCCCCAAAATCTCCATGATATGTCAGCTGACTATCAAAGTAAAATCCCTATGTTTGATGGCACTCCTCAAAGTGTCTCTGCTCAGCAACATATAGATAAAATGACGACTTTCTTCGATCTATATGAGATAGATGAAGAAGATGTTACCATGCGATTGTTCGTGCAAACATTTGGAGGAGAAGTTAGAAAGTGGTTCAGAGGGTTGACAGTCGGAAGCATTACCACCTTGGAGGCACTTCAAAGGCAGTTTTTAGATCGTTGGGAAATCAGAAAGGATCCGCTTCAAATTAATGCTGAATACAACAACTTCAAGCGTAATCCTGGTGAGTCCGTTCAAGATTACATAATCAGATTTAATACAGTTTACAATGCTATTCCCGATGATTTGAAGCCGTCAAGAAAGTCAGCTCTTCTTAAATTCCCGGATGGCTTTGATCCGGAGATGGCTTATTCATTGCGAGATAGAGATCCTCCTACCTTGGAGGATATGCAGAAAATTGCTGTCAGTGTTGAGGCAAACTTAAATGATAAAAGGTCAAGAATGAAGGCAGAAAAGCGAGTCACAATCAAAGAGGAAGCATCCACATCAGATCAGCTTCTTCGTGAAGTTGAAAAGATTAAAAGGGCACTTGAAAATGTTCGTATTGACAAGCCGGAGCCGCAGATCCGTAATCCTAATTTCCGAGGTGCACAGCAGCCACAATATAGAATCAAACAGTGTGAAACAAGAGCACAAGAGGCAGCCGCTCAGCAGCAAATTAAACCTCCACTTCAGCAAAATTTTGTTACTCAAGAATTCGAGGATGAAGGTGATACGGTGGGAGAAGAAAATCACTTCTTCACTCGTGATGATTTGCCCACTTATATTACAGAAGAGGAAGAGTTGGTGAGTAACTCCATTATTCCCCAAGATGAGCATTATATCTTGTCAAATGATGCAGCGCTTCAAGAAGAATCCGAAGAGTATCAAAGAGGGTACTTGAATGCTTTATCAGCCCAGCAGAGTCAGCAGAGACAATTAAGAAACCGAGCTGTTCCCATAAATCCCATTCAGAAAAGGAAAGATACTTCAGCAAAGAATGATTTGGCTTCCTCACACACAAAAGGAAAAGATATAATTGATCCTTCAACAAGTCAATCATCATCAGCAAGCAAGATAGATCAGCCATCAAGCACACCGAGAGATAAAATTGAAAAAAGAGAGGTTCCGGCTAAAGAAGGTGAGAAGGTTTCAGTTTTCAGTTTGGAGAATGAAATTTCAAAGTTGAAAGTGTCCATTCCTTTGACGGAAATCATGAAGAACAGCACTTACCGAGGCCAAATTTCCAAGATGCTGAATTTTGATCCAATGCTAGACACGGTGAATGTAGAAGATGATCAGCCGGAATTGATTTTTGGGCCTGCTTTAAATGGTGAGTCTCCCGAAAGTGATGTTCCTCCATTCTATATCAGTCTGCGATTGCATGAATATGTTTTACATAATGCCATGTTTGACTCGGGAGCTTCGCATAATTTGATGCCGAAAGCAATTATGGAAAAGCTGGGACTAGACATCACAAGGAAATATCATGATTTGTATTCATTTGATTCCAGCCGGGTAAAATGTATTGGTTTGATCAAGGACTTGGTGGTGAGCTTAGATCAAATCCCAACAAAGAATGTTTTGATGGATGTGGTGGTGGCGGATATTCCTCCGCGATTCGGGATGTTGCTTTCTAGATCTTGGGGAGCGAAGCTCAAAGGTACACTTTAGCTCGATTTTTCTTATGCTACGATCCTGGTTTTTGGTCAGATGAGGAAGTTATATCGGGAACAAAAGATGAAATACATGATCACTAGTCAGGAAAAGCCAATCAATCATCCTGTAAATTATGTACATACAGATTTAGAGTCATTTGTTTTGTTTGCGGATAATTTCAATGAAATAGATAGTCAGTTAGTTCAAGCAGAAGATATACCGGACATTACAGAAAATTTTAGAGAAATTTTGAGAAAGGAAAGTGAAGAAAGGTTCGTTGTCATGAAGCCAACAGCTGAGATCAATGGGCAGCAAACAAAAAATGCAGAGACATCACATTTTCAGCATTTAGAAGACGATGAGGATGGTCTTTGGACCATGGATTTTGATGGCGCGGTGGGCAGCGATGGTACTGGTATAGGTGTGTGGATTGGAAGCCCATTTTCAGTCCAAAACCAAGTCCCCAGCAAGGTACGGGTATGTTCATACAAATTGACATTTGATTGTTCAAATAATGAGGCGGAATATGAGGCTCTCATTGCTGGTCTGAAAATCCTTCGGAAGTTGAAGGCAAAGAAGATAGCGGTATATGGCGACTCCGAGTTGGTCATAAAGCAAGTGAAAGGTGAATTTCAAGCCAAACATCCTCGTATGCGAGCATATCGAAATGCTGTCCTAGATATCTTAAAATTGTTTTCTGAACATACTTTGACATGTGTGCCCCGTATTCAAAATGGTGTTGCGGATGCATTGGCCAAGGCAGCAAGTAATCTGAAAATACCCATGAATTCCAGCAATAAGTTTGAGATTTATGTGAAGCACCGTCCTACAGTTCCAGATAATCAAAGATGTTGGCAAGTTTTCCAAGATGACGAAGAAATCAAGGATTTTCTGCAAGTTGAGGGTGATTTCAAAGACATCTCCATAGACACGGACGCTGAAGGAGTAAATCAGATGGATGTGTTGCAGCTTAAGGACAATTTCATTCCTAAAGGCTTAATTCCTTTGGAAGAGTTGTTCGATCAAGATGATGTAGCCCGCAAACCCACCTTAAGGCCCACGGAACAAGGTGTCGAAGAAGTGAATCTCGGGACAGCTGAGAATCCAAAGATGGTGAAGCTATCGAAAGCATTGTCGCCCAAGGTAAAGAAAGAATATATCAGATTATTGTCTTTGTTTTCTAATGTTTTTGCATGGGACTATTCAAATTTGAAAACTTATGACACAAGTATCATTCAGCACACCATTCCCATAAAGCCAAATCAAAAGCCTTTCCGACAAAAGTTGAGAAGAATTAATCCTAAGCTGCTGCCATTGATCGAGAAGGAAGTCAACAGGTTGTATAAGTCTGGAATCATAGTGCCAATCCGATTTTCTGATTGGATTTCCAACTTGGTGCCCGTGAGAAAGAAGACCGAGGAGATTCGCTTGTGTGTAGACTTCAGAAATCTGAATAAGGTGTCGCTAAAGGACAATTATCCGCTGCCCAAAATGGATCATATATTGCAGCGGGTAGTTGGGGCATCGAGGATGTCGTTACTTGATGGTTATTCCAGGTATAATCAGATTTTGGTACATGAAGATGACCGCGACAAGACTGCATTCACAACTCCATGGGGGACATTTCATTATGCCAAGACGCCATTCGGATTGAAAAACGCAAGCGCCACTTTTCAGCGGGCAATGGACATGGCCTTTGCTAATGAGAAAGATGTCTTTTTGGTCGTTTATCTTGATGATTTAACTGTGTTTTCTAAATCTGATGAAGAGCATTTGTATCATTTAACAATGGTGTTTCAAAAGTGCAGAAAATATGGTATCTCATTGAATCCGAAGAAGAGCCTTTTCGCTATGAGCGAAGGCAAGCTGTTGGGCCATATCATTTCTAAAGATGGCATTCGTATAGATCCTGCACGTGTGGAAGCAATTCAGCAGTTAGAGCAGCCCCGAAACAAGAAGGAGATTCAGTCCTTTAATGGCAAGTTGAATTTTCTGCGTCGCTTTATTCCCAATCTTGCCGAACATCTCAGAGAAATAACCAACATGCTCAAAAAGGACAGCCAGCTCAAATGGACCGAAGAGGCGGTAAAGCCTTTCAATTTGGTAAAGTTAATTTTATCTTCCGCCCCAACTCTAATCAGCCCGGACTATACACAAGATTTTATTTTATTTTCATTTGCTTCTGAGCATACGTTGGCAGCCGTGTTGATGCAAAAGAGAGATGGAGTTGAGAAGCCCATAGCTTTTTTCAGTCGTATCATAAGGGATGGAGCGCTGAAATATAATATCATTGAAAAACAAGCATTGGCACTGGTAAAAGCTCTGAAAGATTTCCGGGTGTACATACTGAATTCTCATATTTTGGCATATGTTCCCAACGCAGCTGTTAAGGATGTTTTGGTACAAGCGGAACCGGAAGGAAGAAGGGGTAAGTGGATCGCTGCACTATTAGAGTATGATGTGGAAATTAAGCCTACCAAGTTGATCAAGGGTCAAGGTCTTGCTAAGTTGATGGCTGAAACAAATCTCCATGTCCTAGACATCAATTTGATTGCTGCCTTATCCGATGAAGATGAAGAAAATTCAGCTCTACAGGTATCCGATATCTTTGTTTCCTCTCCTTGGTATGCTGATATTGTATATGTGCTTCAAAATTTGTCTTCACCCCCTGGGATGCCTCGAAACAAAGCTAGGACATTGAAATTAAAAGCTGCCAAATTTTGCATCATCAAATCTGCACTTTATTGGAAAGACCCCGGTGGCATATTGCTGAATTGTTTAGTCGAGGAAGAAGCTAAGAGAGCTGTAGAGGATTTTCATAAAGGTGACTGTGGGGGTCACTTGTTTTGGAAGACCACGGCTAATAAAATCCTAAGGGCAGGTTTCTATTGGCCTTCATTGTTTTCTGATGTATATAAAGCAGTTAAGAGTTGTCATGAATGTCAAATTTTTCAAGGAAAGCAGAAATTACAGCCGTTACCTTTCAGGCCCATTGAAATCAGTGCACCATTTCAACAATGGGGCTTGGATTTTATTGGCGAAATCCACCCAGCATCTTCCGGGCAGCATCGATGGATATTGACCGCCACTGATTACTTCACGAAGTGGATTGAAGCCATTCCCACCCGGCAGGCCACAGACTCGGTAATTATTTATTTCCTTGAGAATAACATATTGTCACGTTTCGGCTGTCCACATAAGTTGATTACAGATAATGCAGCAGCGTTTAAATCAAAGAAAATGGTTTATTTTTGCTACAAATATAACATCAACTTGGGGCATTCGACCGCCTACCATCCGCAAGGAAATGGGCTGGCCGAATCTTCGAATAAATCTCTAGTAAACATCATAAAGAAATTGCTGGAAATCAATAAGAAGAGCTGGCACAAAAAGTTAGTAAATGCATTATGGGTTGATCGTGTAAGTCAAAAGAAGTCAATTGGTATGTCACCCTTTGAACTGGTTTACGGGACAGATGCAGTGTTTCCTACTTCACTTAGTATTCCGGTAGCAAAGTTGCTTCAAGAAGATGATGGTGAGGAGGATCCTATGCAACGGCGGATTAGTCAAATGATTCATTTACAGCAGACACAAGAGGAAGTTCTTCAAAATTCCCTTAAGTTGCAAGAGCGCATAAAGAAAAGCAAAACCGGATGATTTTCAGATAGAAGATGTTGTTTTGAGATGGGATGCCCGAAATGAAGACAAAGGGAAACATGGAAAATTCGACAACTTGTGGAAAGGTCCCTACAAAATTGCAGCATACCGTGGTCCAAATGCCTTTCTTCTCAAAGAAATGAACGGTGATGATTGTCTCGGTGGGTCGGTAAATGGCCGGCTGCTCAAAAGGTATCATGTTTGAGCATTTTCTGCTCTAGTCATTATCATTGTAATTACCATTTTACTTTCATTCTGCTGCAAGTGTGAACTGATCTTTCATCTTTAGTCTGGGGCCCGCGGTGAAGGCTATAATTCTGAAGATGGAGATTAGTTGGTGTGAGTTTTTCAGGTTGTTTTAATCAGTCCATTTTCTGCACAAAGTTGAGTTAGTTTGTGTCGAAGTTAGTTTGATTTTTAGTCAATTGTCAAAGTCAATAAAGTTGTCCAAATTTGGGTCACACGTGTAAATAATGACTCTGTTGCCCAATGATTATAAAGCACTGGTCTGCTCTCCCACAGGTCTAAGGTTCTTGGTACCTCCAAGGAGCTACCATCCCCATTGGAGCCAATGTTAGAGTCGGTCTAGTAGCCCTCCATCAGCGATCAAAGCTCTTTGCATTTGCATAAGTAGGTGTCTCATCAGTGTCATCTTATTGCATTCCATTAGGCATGCCATAACCCTGATGGAGGAGCTGGTGTCTTTATTCCCCTATTGGCACTGCTGGATCAAGTTGTTTCAGTCAATAAACTATTTCAAGGTTACTTGTTTTGTCTTGAGGTCAAAATTCTAGGTCTAGGGTTTAGGTCCAATTTGTCTTCAAGGTCATGTCTCTAAAAGTCAATAAATGCCCAGCAGGCCAGAGGGATGATTATCAAAGTGTTTCTTTAAAAGATTTCATCTTGTACAGCTAATTTTTACCTTGGATTTAAAAACCCTGTTTTTAAAGCAAAGGTCATTTCTCAAAATTTTGTAAAAAATTGTAAAAATTCAAAATTTTTTGAAAGACAGCACGCAGCCCTGGTCCCCTTTGCCAAGACTCCTCAGAAGCTATCCCTGCAAAAATTTTCAAGGAAAAACATCAATTCAACCAATTTCAGGACAAAAAGAAACCATAAAGTCAACAGCATTCAAATTTTGAAAAAGTGTCATGATAAACATTAGAAAGAGGGTTTTGAAATGAAATCAATTTAAAACAAGAATATAAAGCCTCTCTCTCCCTCCATTAAATCTTCATTGTGCCTCAAAGCAATAGAGAGAATTGTGTTGAAGAGAATTTGGGCGAATTTGTGAAGTCTGAGTGCGCGCGACCCATTGAGACTGGCGCGCGACCCGTTGGGCGAGCGCGACCCATCAGAGTGCCTTTGCCAGTGCAAAAATTACACGGGCGCGACCCATTGAGGGCGCGCGACCCGTTGGGGATTTCTCCACAGAAATTTGCCAGTGAGCTGCCAAACGACCCCGGAATTTTTCAAGCTTGCAGGTAGGCCTCCCATCATCAAGATTATTATTTGCTAGAGCTTGAGAATAGCATGAGAATATTTTTAAAAAAGCCATCATTTGCAAAATAAGGACTCCATGTGCATTTGCTTAATAATGTCAAAGTGCTAGGGTTTGTTTTGCTGTTTTAAGGTCATCCTTTTCACTCCTATTTTTTCCTACATTTTCCTACATCCCATTTCTTACTCCCTTATCATTTTTATTTAATTTCCCTACCAAAAATACTAAAAGCCCTAAAACCCTACCCCTATTCCTAAAAAATCAAGAATCAAACCCTAAACCCTACCTCCCATAACATCCTTGCAAATGAAATTGTATGATGATGTATATGTCATGATTCTTCCCCTTAACTCCCTATTTCATATATTTTTCCCAATTTCCCTTCAAAGTCTCCCTTCCCTAACATTTCCCTTGTGCTATTTGTCCCCTTGAAACAGCATCTCAAACAGTTAAAACAACAGATTTTAAAGCAGAAGCAGCAGTACATTTCAGCCACTTTGCTCCTGAAACCATGTCAGAAACCGAAACCGATTATGAGCAAAGTGATGACCATGAGTCAGCTTCAGAGTTTGAGGTACATAGGAGGCCTCACAGGGGTGGTAAGAGCGGTCACCATAGGAGAGAGGAGCCCACCTCTTTGACCGATTTGCAGGCTTGTCCAATTGCAGTCACATGTTTCCGCTATCTGTCATGTTATGAGTTTTGCGAGAGGATCTCTCAGATTCAGCATCACAGGGAGTTGGCTCGCTTGTTTGTTTTGCATTTGCATGATGGGCATGTGAACCTTGCAGGGGTGGATTTTACATTGACACCCGAGATGATTGCTCAAGCAACAGGGATACCTAATGTTGGAGAAGTGTGGAACAAGCGCAAAATATTGGACAGTTTTCAGTACGAGCCTTACATTAAACCTGCATTTATGAGACACTTGACGGGTATATTTCCTTTCAAATTTTTGAGGAATGAGTATGCTCCTTTGATGAGGCTTATTATGCGCTATTTCACCTATGAGGGCAGATTTTCACGTGTATTCGTACCATATTCGCTTGTTGATGCATTACACACGGGTACGGATGATGAACATCCCTGTTTTCTTGTGCCAGAATATTGACAAGATGGTGCCCTTGATGCAGAGGAAAAGCCCAGCACAACAATATAGGAGCCTCTATCATTATGGTTTGATCCAGCTTGTGGTCATACATCAGTTGGCTCAGCATGGCATCCCATGGGAGGAGTTTATCTCTCGTGAGTTTTTCACAGCACCACCACCACATCCTGAGATTGTTCATGAGGAGGGAGGACCATCACAGCAGCATGATATCCCTGAGACTAGACATGTCAGCTCTCCTCCATTGGTCACCTATCAGAGAGGCCACAGGGCTTTATTTGCAGCAGCTCGACGAGTATTTTCTCCACATCAGGTGGAAGGGGTCTCGCCTTCTTCATCAGCTCAGCGAGTGTTATCTCCACACCAGGTGGAAGGGGCCTCGTCTCCGATAGCAGCACAGGTACCAGAGAGAGGCAAGCAGCCCAAGATTGATGAGGGGCCATCAGGTGTTCCGGGCATAGAGGTTGTTGATCTTGACATCATTTCTCCTAGCCTAGAGTCAAAGGAGATCATTCAGCACCTAAGAGCTGAAAATGATTCATTGCAGCAAAGATTGGAAGGGGCACAATGGACGATCACATATTTAGAGCAGCGCAACAAGCAGTTGGAGGATGAGCACACTCTTGATGAGTTGCGGAGGATTCATGAGGACCGCAACTTGGCTCGAAAGAGACCCGGCAATTTGGTACCCGTTGAGCGAGAGGCTATGCTTCTCCGGGTCAATACTCATTTAGAGAGGTTGTTGGCCAAGGCCAACCAAGATAAGGACTTGCTCAGGAACATGAAAAATCATTATTGGGCGCGGATGCACGTATGCAAGGCAAGAATGAAAGTGCTCCAAAGACGGTTGGCCAAAGCACAAAAACGAAGGAAAAGGCCCGACCCCCTCCACATCTTGGCTGAGGCTTCTTTGAAGGAGCATGATACTAAATAACTCAACTCCAACACAAATTTCAAAAAAATTTGAGCATTTTGGATCATTTGTGATTTTTCTGGCAAAAAACAGGTTTTCTCCACCAACCTTTCGTTTGGCAACTCCATTTTGGGAAAGCTTAGCATTTCTAGATTTGTCATGGAAAGTTACACTTGGTCAGCCATTGCCAAGAAATTTCACCAAGTTTTGGGCCTCCAGAAAGTCAAAAAAACAAGAAAAAAATGACTTTCTGCCACATTTTTGACACACAGGAAGCAGTCTTGGGAGATTGCAATTTTGGAAGGGCAAATGACCACCCAATTCAGAAATTCCACTTGGGTTGGAAAGTAGACATCCAGACCTTTCCAACTAGCCCACTTTTGCCTCATTTGGACACCTGGAAGTGCCTCAAAAGTGCCTCCAAAGGCGCGCGACCCATTCAGGAATTGCGCGTGACCCATCAGGCAGTTTGCACAGGAATTCACCTACAGCTCAACAAACCGCAATTTTGACTGGATTTGACTTTTTGGAGTTGATTTTCACCCTCCTTGTTGTAAATGATATAATTTTATGATATTTTGACACTTATTTATCTCTTCTAGAAGATTCATTCATAAGATAGGCAAAAATTTAATGAATGAATTGGTTTCTTAGCTTATAGAGGCAAGTTGTTTTGATTGCCTAGTTTTCAGTGCTTAGTTTAGAATTGGTTGAAACAGCTCCTAGGATAGTGAGCTCGACCCCTAGAGGCAGGGAAAGATGTTAGATGGCCTATATTATGTACTTTCTTGCTCATTTTCATGGTTGGACTCTTGAGGGAGAAGCTCTTATTGTATTACTCACTGTATCTCTGCAATTTTTGGCAAAGGAAAACCAGGGTTTTGCAGTCCTTTTTGGGATTCTTGTGGTCACATGTATTGATGGTGTGTTTCTCTTTGTACTTGTAAGTGTGTTATGTGAATCATTTCCTTACTTTTCCTTCTCCAAATTAGGCAAATGAAGTGTTAAAGTAGAATTCATGACTGTCATGCTCTGCTTTTAAGTTTGCTTGATATCAATGTTTTCAACTGTTTAAGGGGAATTAAAGGTTATTGCTTGCTCTCCTTAACTCGTCACCGGTCATTCTCATCCATCCACCTCTATCAAAGGCATCAATATTGTCTCCTACCTCGCCCCAAAGAACCCCCTGCGGAAACTGTGTCCAATCCCCGCACCTGAAATTGCCATTCCCCAATTTTCCACCAAAACTCTAAAAATCCCAAATCAAACCTCTTGATCAGTTTACTAGCCTAAAATCAGTGTTTCCCTATTGGTTATCTCGCCCATTAAAGATCTTTACCGAGATAGACCGGAGATAGCCCTCTCCTGCCCCGTAGGGCTAGCTACGAGGCTAAGTGGTTTGATGTTGCCTTGGAGTTTACCTTTCTCAGCCTGAGGTGAAATTCCAAGCGCTAACAGAAGGGACCCTTATGAAGCCCCAAAAACACGGATTTATATTTCTTGTATGAGCTTTAGAGTTCACTGTACTTAAGTTAGCATTTGATCAGTTTTGCAAAGTAGGATTTCACTGCCATCTCTTCTATCTTCATTCTTGGAGTAGATCTCATCCATGCTTTCATTCCTTTCAGCAACTTTCCTCATGCATAATGTAGGCAGTTAGTTCATTAATTTTGTTTTTCTAGCTTATGAGAATGCTTCTTGTTTACATAGTTTTTTGGAAATTACACATGTTTTATGCAAAGCAGATGCTTCAGGAGTAGACAAAGACTTCATAGCCAACAACCACCTTCCACTTCATCCACCATAGTCATTCCTTGTTTTCACCATTTCCTTCACTAGTTTTCATCATTTTACATAGAAATTCTTCCAAGCACATTGAGCAAATCCAACTCATTTCATTCCTAGACCTTTTCTCACTTCATTCCACCCATCTACCACCTTCTCTGAGCCTTCCATCACTTCCAACACCTCCCATTTTTCTCTCGACCATATCTTGTAGAAATACAGGGAATCATGTAGGTTTCTAGTACATCCTATAGGTTTTCCTGTAATGGCCTGTTTTGAGCCCGAATTGAGAGAAAACCTCTAGGAAGCCACCAAAGGTCACCCAAGGGTCTCCCACACCATCCAACCATCTCCTAACCCTTAGAGTCATCCTTCAACATCCTTAATTCACTTGCCATATCACCAAAAGAAATTAGTTTGCATACTTGATTTTGCATGAAAAGACAAAAAGACAAAAACAGATTTATTTCAGTCCCTTTACTTGCACATTACTAATGTTTGATGCTTTTTACTTCCATGCCTAGATAGTAGCATTTGGTTCATGTTAATTTAACATTGTTGCAAAGCATAGTTTCTATGCAATTAATTAGGAAATGGTTTGAGTTAGCATTGAATTTCGCTCTTTTTCATTATTGCAGTAGAGTAGCTCTCCCTTAGAGTAGATTTCCCTTTTTTCCATCAAGAAACCAAGCTTCTTCTGACTCCATAGAAGTCTGGCTTGAAAACCCCAGTGGTCTCTCGCCAGTTGAACAGTGACAAAAGGCAGAACCATCACTTTTACTTGTGTATATAGCACTGTCACCTCCAAGTTTGTATGAACCCCGAGTTGATAAAGTAAAGTTGGTAGCCCAGGAGTTACAACATTCCTGCTGCAATACTAGCGCTCATCACTTTTTGGCACCGTTGTCGGGGAGGTTTCTGAGTAATATGTGATTACTGCTTTCTTTCTTCTATTTCTTGTCTCTAATATTCTGCCATTAGTTTATTTCTACAAAAGTAATTTAGTTGCTTCCTTTTTCATTCTACATTTTCTGCTTTCCTTTCCATTTTGCAAGCAAGATTTCAATTCAACGAGTAGTTTTCATTCAGACAGCAATTTCAATTCTGCAAAGTACTTTCCAAGTTTGAAGAAACACAAAACCAAACCAAAAACATTTCCTTTCATGCCTCGTAGGAATAGGGATAACTTAGGGAAATTTTTGCCAAATACCCCCATTGCATCAAACAACCAACCTTCCCTCTTCTTCGGTGGCTGTGAACTAAAGGAACCTTTAGGTGAGCAATCTGACATATTTGAAGAACCTTCAGGGAAAGAAGAATAAGAACCCATTCCTACTGAACTAATGGCTGAAAACAAAAATGACACAGGGAATAGAGAGAGAGATGAGGGTGCCTTCCCCATCAGGGAAACCAATGGGGACACTCAGATGAAAAATATAAGCCCCTCTTCCCTACCTCATTTCCATGGCTTGACCACAGAAGATCCCGACACTTTCCTATTTGAGTTTGTTGATTTGCCAAACCTATGACTATACAAATGATGAGCAGAAGTTAAAATTATTTCCATCTACCCTCAAAGATGCAGCATTGCGCTGGTTCATGGGTTTACCTGGGGATAGCATCACAACTTGGGCTTAGATGCAGCAAGCCTTTAACAACAAGTATCAAGACTATTGTAGGTCAAAGGATACTAAAGAGGAAATTTTTAGGATGACCATAGGCAATGATGAATCCCTAGAGGATTATGAAGAGAGAATCCAGCTTAGTTACAAGAGGGCTAGGTGCACACTTGACCCTGAGTCACTAAAGCTAGTCCTGCTTAGGGGAGTAAGAGAAAATCTTCTAGATACACTACACTTGTTAGCAGGAGGGGATATGTACCAATTACCCTATGAGGATATCAAGACTGTCTTTAGAAACCATTCTAGGGCAGCGAGGAAAAAGGGTAGGGGTAGTTAACCTATGGTCAGTACATCCTCTTCCAACTCATCCATCAAGGGTGAAATTGTAAACATGCTGGAAGATTTCAAGAGAGAAATGCTGCAAACCCTTGCCTTACAAATGGACATTACACACATTAAGAGAAAGCAGGAGGAAGCAGAGAGAGCCTTGGCCATTTTATATCCTAGATGCACCAAGAGGCACCCTAGGAATGAATGTCCATTGAATTCTATTGAAATTTGCTCAGTCTGTGAAGAAAACCACTCCACATACAAGTGCCCTTCTTTGCCTGGACTCAAAGCTGTATATCAAGGAGCTGAAGGGGTCACTGAGCAGCTCTGCTACATAAACCAAAGGAGACCTCATGAATCTAAGCCATACCAGCAAAGCATGCAAGGGACATCCCATGCATATTACAACCCCAACCAGACCACATCCGTACCTTCTTGGGGCCCCCTTACTCATCTTTCCTGGTCTACACCTTCTCCTTGGTCCTTTGCATCTCAGTATCACTCCCAGCCATCCAGCTAGTCATTTCAACCATATGCTCTACCACAATCTCAGTGAAATGCACCACCTTAGGGGTGGAGGCCCCAATACAACAATGTTCCAGCTTTATTGCCTCCACCACCTGCCCAACCACAGCTGTTACACTCTGCTCCACCCAAGCAACCTCAGATGCTTGCCCAGCCAAATCCGAACCCAAACAACAGACAGCCTTAGCGAGTATAGAGTGGAGAGACACCATATCTAGCTTATGCTATGGAAATCCAGGAGATTAACCTAAGATCTGGGAGAGTTCTTCCGGATAACCAACCTCCACCTCCACCTAGGGAGGTTGAGGGAGAAAGAGAGGAAAGCATTCTTCAAGGAAATCCACCATTTCCTGAGAGATTAACCCAACCGCTCCAACCTACCCCAAAAGAGACTGAACTTCTGGGAGAATTGAAAAATCTATGTGTAAATATTCCACTTCTCCAAGCGATAGAAAATGTTCCTATTTACAATAAGTTGATTAAGGAGAAGTGCTTCAAGCATCCAGGGAGGCGAAGAAGAGATGCCCCTACCATTAATTTCATTGGACAACTGTCCGACTTAATGCTGGGGCAGGTAATCTGTCCAAAGTATTTGGACCCTAGAAGCCTTGTAGTAGATGTGCACATCAATGGCACCATTGTCCCACACACTTTGATTGATCTTGGGGTTGCCATTAATGTGATGACCAAGGACACCATGCTTAAGCTCAACCTCCAAGGTTCATTGAGGAAGACCACAATAGTTCTGCAACTTGCAGACTACTCCATAGTGACCCTTGAGGGGATTGTGGAGGATGTGATGGTCTCCATTGACTCTTTGGAGTACCCTGCAGATTTCCTAGTTCTCCAGCCTAAGGCTAAGCTTACTGGTTACCCTCTCATCCTTGGGAGACCCTAGTTGGCCACCGCTAATGCTTACATCAGTTGCAAAGCTGGAAATATGACCATCAAGAATGGGCATATGTCCAAGCAATTAGTCCTATACCCTCCTGCTCAGCCATCTCTAGAGCATTATCTACCTTTATGGCTGGAGGAGGAGGAAGAAGATGAAGTTTATTCCGCCCAACTTTATAATTTAGAAACAACTATGGGAGGAGGACAGTGTGAAAATTCTATCACTGCAACAACTGATTTACTTTTCCTACTTATTTCACCATAAGTTATTCATGAAATTACTTCAACAATCATTAAAATAAACACTGCTGCAGATATCACAACGTAATACAGAAACAAACATATCCAAAAGAATCAACACATTGACATAGTTACTTTGGACTAATGTCCCCGGAAAAACCCAATGTGGGAAAACCAGTGCAACAAGGGAGGCTTTTATTATTCAGCAATTTCCTAGTACAATAGGGTGCCAAACTAGCTTACCCACAGATAGACAAATTCTCCAGCGCTTCTACTGAACCTGATGTAGGCCCTACTAACCTTTGTGTCAGCCTGAAAGCCTCTGCGTCAACCTACTAAGCCTCTACGCAGCCTCTCTGGCCTTCTACGTCACTCCTACAGCCTCTGTGTGGATGACACAGGCCTTGCTGGCTCTGCGCAGTCTCTGCTGCCTCTACGTGGCTTCCTCTGGCCCCTGTGTCTGCCTCTTCTGCCTATGCACTGATCTCTCGTCTCTCTATTCCGTACTTGCTGCCTCCTGACTGGTCTCCAGACCACTGGTTCAATTTCTCAGCTAAACCCGCTCCAGAAATTGAACTGACTGATCTCCCTCAGTGTATTCTCCAAGTGACCCTCAAGCCTCCTCTTATACTTTTCTCGTTGACAAATCAACAGCCGAGATTAAGTCCTTAATCAACAGCTAAGAGTAGATCTGGCTTGATCCATGTCTTTTGGACCATTCTAACATAGTTTCATATTAATACACATTAATATTTTATTTTTCCTAAGTTTAGACTTAGGGACTTCATTAAAAATATTAATTATTTTAATATCCCCTGAACTGTTTAGAATTTGCCCAAAACCTTTCTGGGTATTGGAGATCACATGTGCCCCAACCTCTCCACCAAATTTCGTGGCTAAAGCACATCTGATGCTACCCCAAATCAACTGACAGCAGGATGAAGATGATTTGATTGAACACCTACTCCAAAGTCCAACTCCCAGTACATTGTCATTAGAAGATGTAGTAAAGGAAACCCAGAACAATCATCCAATTGACCTATGCTTGGCCAATTCCAACCCTCTCCGTGTCAAAACCATAGAATTCAGCCTGAGAGAACCTTGAAAATCAATCCATCTCTATCTACTCTCCAAGAAGAGAAGTTATGCAACATGCTAAAGGAACATCTAGATTCCTTCGCTTGGAGTTACAAAGAAATGAAGGGAGTGCACCCCTCAGTGTGTACTCACCACATATACATCAAAGAAGGTTGCAAGCCAGTCCGGCAATCCCAAAGGAGGATGAATCTAGCTCTTAAAGATATAGTCAAAGAAGAACTGCAAAAACTGCTAGATGCAAGATTCATTTACCCTATCTCCGACAGTGAGTGGGTCTCTCCTTTGGTGTTAGTTCCAAAGAAAAATGGTAAGTGGAGGATTTGTGTCGATTATAGGGAGTTGAACAAAGCCATAAAGAAGGAACATTTTCCTCTACCTTTCATTGACCAAGTGCTAGATGGCCTAGCAGGGCAAATGTTTTCTCTTTCCTAGATGGATTCAGCCGGTACAACCAAATCCAGATTAGCCCGGAAGACCAGGATAAACCCACCTTCACTTGTTCTTGGGGTATTTTTGCCTATAGGGTCCTTCCTTTTGGCCTATACAATGCTCTTGCCACCTTCCAGAGAGCAGTCCTGAGTATTTTTGCCGAGTTAGTCCACGATGCGGTAAAAATTTATATGGATGATTTTACACCTTACGGTTGTGATTTTCAAGAGGCTCTGTCCAACTGAGGCAAAGTACTACACAAAAGCATTGAAATGAACCTATCTCTCAGTCCCGAAAAATGTGAATTCTTGATGACTGCAGGGACCGTGCTAGGTCATTCAATATCTCAGCAAGGACTGTAGGTGGACCTAAACAAAATAGCTATCATCCAAAGGGTCCCACCTCCTCAAAAGTAGAGAGATGTCAGAAGTTTCCTAGGGTTAGCTGGATACTACCGAAGGTTCATAAAGGACTTCAGCAAGTTGGCCTCTCCTTTATTTGGTTTGTTGGCCAAGGAATTTGAGTTTATATGGTCAAAAAGCTATCAAGAGGCCTTAGACACCCTAAAGAACAAGTTAACCATTGCACCGATTCTCCGAGGCCCAAATTGGGCCCTTCCTTTTCATATTCATGTTGATGCCTCACACAAAGCCATAGGAGCAGCCCTAGGTCAAATAGATGAAAAATTGCCTTATGTTATCTACTTTATCAGTAAGAATCTGTTAAAGGCTGAACTGAACTACACAGTGACCGAAAAGGAACTCCTGGTTGTTGTGCATTCATTGAACAAATTTAGGCATTATATTATAGGCTATCAAACATTTGTACATACTGACCATGCTGCAATCAAATATTTAATGAATAAACCAGATGTGAATGCTCAAATTATAAGATGGTTACTTTATTACAGCAGTTTGATCTAACTATTGTTGATAAGCCTGGTAAGGAAAATGTTGTTGCAAAATTTTTGTCGAGATTAAATTTGCCTGCAGGTGAAGAAGGAATGGTTGATGACCAGTGACCGGATGAGCACTTATTTGCTATTTTAGTTCTCTCTCCATGGTTTGCTGATATAGCAAACTATTTGGTGTCTGCACAATTCCCACCGAACTTGTCCTCCAAAGAGAAGAGCAAGATAGTAAGGAAGAGCACCCCCTCTTCACTTGGATTGGGGGCAACCTCTTCAAACTTGGCTCAGATCAAATCTTGAGAAGGTGTGTTAGGGAGGAGGAAGTCTTTGACATCCTTCTGACCTGTCATGATGGGCCTTGTGGAGGTCACATTGCAGCAAAGAGGACATCGTTCAAAGTGTTACAAGCAGGCTATTATTGGCCCATTCTTCATCAACATGTGAAAAGATATACTAGTCAGTGTGATCGATGCCAAAAAATGGGAAGGCCAACTCCAAGAGATGAAATGCCTCTGCAACATCAAATGACTTTCGAGCCATTTGACAAGTGGGGCATGGACTTCATTGGACCTATTGACCCTCCTTCCAAACAAAAATGGTACATCATTGTGTGCACTGACTATCTGACTAAGTGGCCTGAAACCAAGGCAATTAAAGCAACAACAGAGGAGAAGGTAGCTAAGCTCCTAAGGGAGAATGTATTCTACAAATTTGGGTACCCTAGAGAGCTGGTCACAGACCAAGGCAGCCAGTTTACCTCCAACATGATTGAAGACTTGCTCAATCAGCACAAGATCAAGCACAGAACCTCCACTCTTTATCACCCACAAGCTAATGGACAAGTGGAGGTGACCAACAGAGCACTTGAGGGCATCTTGATCAAAGTGGTAAGCAGCAGCAGGAAGGATTGGGCAAATAGACTAGTTGAGGCCACCTGGGCCTATAATACCACATGGAAGGCCACCACTAGATTCACACCCTATAAGATGGTCTATGGGAAAAAGGCCCTGCAATCCATTGAATTTGAGTATAACACATTAAGAATGGCAGCCCAACTAGATATAGATCTCAGTAATGCACAAAAAGAGAGATTGCTCCAGTTGAATGGTTTAGATGAGTTCAGAATACAAGCCCTCCTACATACAGAGGCAATTCAACTTCAGAGGAAGATCTGGCATGATAAGAACATCAAGGAAAAGCAATTTCAAGAAGGTGATTGGGCTTTGTTATATGATTCTAGGTATAAGGACTTAAAGGAAAGTTAAGGACAAGATGGCTAGGACCTTATGTTGTAGAAAGATGCCATGATAATGGTTCAGTACAAATCAAAACCATAAATGAAGAGGCCATTCCTTTACTTGTTAATGGACACTGATTGAAAATTTACAAGAGACGATTGTCAAAACAAGAGTTCATTGATGGTATCAATAAAACAATGATGGTAGTGGAGCAAGTTTCAGTTCCTACCTCATCAAATCGCTGAGAGAAAAAAGAAAAAAGAATAAGGACTCGATGAAAACCTCCATGAGGCGCTTGAGTCCCACTATCGGGTTGAAAACCTCTTGGGGCGGCCCAATGGTGTCAATAAAAAAAAAAAAAAAATGAGAATAAAAAGATCCCTGGGTGAAAACCTCTCTTGAGGCGCCCAAGGCAAACAGCTAGGATGAAAACCTCTCAGAGGCAGCGTAGTTGTTTTCAAAAAAAAAAAAAAAAAAAAGAGAAAATCATGAAAATTTTTATTTTGCAGGTCAGCAAGAAGGACGATCAGAGAGCAAAGGAGGATCACAAAGAGACCTATTTCACTCACATTTTTATTTTTCCACTCATTGTCATTCATCACTCCACCATTTCTTTCATTTTTTCCACTCCTTTGCTTCAGTTTACAAGGGGACTGTGTTTTCTACAAGATCCCTTGTAAACCTACAGAATCACCTGTGAACCTACAGGATCACCTGAAAGGATAATCCTGTAGGAATTACAGTGACCCAGAAATCCTATAGGAAACGACCCTAGGGCGAAAAAATGACCTGCTATGTCAAAAATATAACACCCCTACATCATCATTCCATTACCATACATATGTCCACCTTCATCACCCCTGCATTCACCCTAAAAAAAATCAGTTTCAAATCTTTTTTCACAGTCTTAGAAAAAAGAAGGAAACAGAGATCAATAAGGAGCATCACCTGAGTATTCCTCATTCTAGACACTCCTAATCTCTCTCTCCATCCATGTCACCATCCTCAAATCCCAGCAAAGTGTACGATTAAGAGTTCTAAAGGAGAAGTAGCTACAGGACATCCTATAGGAAATCCTGTAGCAGCCTATCTCACAAAATACAAATCATAAGAACAGCAAGCTTCTAGCATGATGATCCAAGAGCAGAAGGGACTCCAACACAGCAGCAATACCATCATCTTCAACACCCGGTACCTGCACAAAAAAGGAATCATCAGAGAACAACAAAAAAGGGAAGAAGAATAACATGCAACCAATACACACAGCAAGCTCCTCCGGTCTTCAACAATTGCAGCAAGATATTAGCACCACAAGTAAGTATCCCACTCACTCTTTCATGTGCATAATTTAGCCAAAAGATGTAAAGGTTACAAGTAAGTTGGTTTATAAGCGAAAGGTGGCCAGATAACTTGGCCACCTTCAATCAACCAATCAAGACAAAACAAGTTGTCCTCTCACATGTGGCAGCAGTCAACTCAAAAACAGAAAGGAGATCGACAAAAGCAGTTAAGGCTACGGATGCATGAAGTAGGAGTTGATTATGAGGAGTGGGGAATGATGAGGTGGTAGTGGGGACCAACGGTCCAAAAATGGAAACTGTACCTCGACTGCCAACACACCACCTCACCCCAAATGACCATAAGAGGAAATAATCATCATCCCCATGCATTCATGCATTCATTTCCTCGAGGCTCACTCTAACAAGTCACTCTCATACCCAGGCAACCTACAAAAAGGAAAACTCCATCATTTTTCTGCACAGGAAATCCTACAGGACTGCACACAAGAATCCTACAGGATACACAGAGAGTCTACAGGATTGGCCGAGAGGAGTTTCAGAGGGGAAAACACCGGGGTTGGCCACAACAAACATTATGAATAGGTAGGCTCTGTAATTATATCCCTCTTTCCAAGTAAATTGAACAAAAAATCCTCTAATTTGAGTGAATTTGGCAGCTATGCAAGAGAATTGTCCACACAATCATTTCAGTTTTTTTACTTCTACATTTGAAAATTGTATCAACCATCTCATCTCCTCAAACTTCACCAACCAAGATGATAGGAGGGTTTAATAGAAGGGAGCCCATTAACACTGAGAATCCAACAACACCCTCAGGTGCTAGAAATCTTCACAAGGCATAATTGGATGGAGTATTTCGAAAAATTAAGGGGGTATGATGATGAGGTGGCCCGAGATTTTTCTCTCTCCCTCATTCCACTTACCAGAGTCCATGCCACTGTTGTGGTAAGAGGCCTCTCCATAGAGCTCACCCCTGAACTCATCAGCAGAGTTACCACACTTCCCCTAGGAGTACCATGGAGGAAGGAAGACAAAGGAGATAGCCAGATTGCCAAAAGGAAATTCTTTTTAGAAGGTGAGGAACCCATTGAGGACAAGAATGGAGTAAGGAGAGCAAGTCTGCCATATCCCTGGAAGGAAGTGAGCTACCAACTTATCAAATACATATCATGTGAGGGTAGGTATAGTGTGGTCTATGGCTATCATTTTAGGCTTCTTGAAGAGTTGAGATTTGGAGTAGAAACACCCCCTCACCACAGGCTCAACATACCATACTTCCTGCTGCAATCACTGATAGACACAAGCATCAAGGTGCAAGAGGGAAATTCCCAACAGTTAGCTCACCATGGGTTAATTAGAATCCTTATAGAAGATGCCCTCCAAAACCTCAGAATTCCTATACAATGGTCAATTTTCAGAGACATGCAGGCAGAGGAGGACATCAAAGCTCTCACATATGATGTTAGTCCTACTGTCAGTGGAAAGGATGAGGAAGAGACTGAAGCAAAGGAAGAAGAAGAAGCAGAAGGAGATGAAGATGAGATGGATGAAGAAGAAGATGAAACAGAAGAAAATGAGGAAGATGAAGAAGAAGAGGAGAAAGAGAAGGAGGATGATGAAGAAACAGAGGAGGATGTTAAGGAGGAAATTGATAAAGAAGATGAGGATCTACAAGAGGAAGAAGAAAGGAAAGACATAGGTGAAGAAAGCAATGGGAAAGAGGGGGCAGAAGACAAGGAGGAGTCACCTAGGGTGTCTCCAAAACCCACTAAGAGAGAGGCAGCAGCTGCCCTCACTGCTCTTAGCACCCCCATCAAGCAAAAAGGCAAAAGACAGAGGCAGACCCCCTTATATTTCAGGACAAGGAAAAGCACAAGAATAAGGCAGGGGAAACCCCAAACACCAACCAAAATTCCCATTGTGATTGAGGACTCACCTAAACAACAGGAGAAAATGCCTTCTCCTAAGTCTCCTATCACCTATGTGAGAAGGCCTATGACTAGATCCACCTCCTCCAAGGGAAAAGAAATCCTACAGGATACACAGCAGGATCTACAGGAAGCTGAAGCAGTCCTACAAGATACTCTGTTGAACCTATAGGAGACACAAAAATTGGAAAAGGAGGGAGGCCAACAACAAGAAACTAAAGAAGAGGACCCAAAGTTAAAGGAACCTAGCCCCCAACCTAACCTTGACTCCTACTACAAGTTTATTGAAGGAGGCAGGGTTATTCCTCAAAAATTTGCTATTCCACTATTCTTTGAGCTTGAGAAGGAGAGAGCCAGAACTCATCGATGGGTGCAGATTGCCAAATCCAAGGGGGTGGAAGACACTGGGCAAATGGAGGAGAAGCTCAAGGAGATGGGCAGAGAGCTAAGTAGCTTGAGACAAAGAAGCCATAATGAAGAATCAACTAGAAACAGAAAATGCATGGTTAAGAGGACAACTGCAAGAAAGAGAGAATCAATTGGCATGTATGGCCAGTCTCTCTTTGGAAGCAATCCAGTGTAGGATGCCAGCTAAATCCTATGCCCTATACCTCAAGGAACAGTGGCTACAGTTCCATATTAAGACCCTAGCACAGAGAGGCACTATGCCATTTCAGGACTACAGGCAATTCATTGATCTTTGTGATCAGAGCACACTAGAAGATAGGGCCAAGATGTCTGAGTTTTATTTGCATAACATGGCCTTAACAGACATGAATGTCTGGGACCCTAATGCCAAGCTAGGAGATTTACAGTTGATGGCTTTGGCATCATGGATGAACCATGAGGAATCAAGGGCTGCAGAGATGAAGAAGATATTGGCAAGAGAACAAACTGAACCTCTTATGATCAGAGCTGAACAATCAGATCCAATGGCCCTCATCAGTACACATAATTTGATTGCAAATGAATCTTGCTACCCAAGAGCAAGCAATTTCACATTTTGAGGACATGTTCAGGTTGTTAGGGGATGATAGCATACATGCTTGCCTAAGGAGATGGAACACATTGCCATACAGCTTAAAGATAAGAGAGTACCACTCTCCTCAAAGATTGAGAGAAGCACTGAACATGACACCCATATACAAGCTATCTATGCAAAGGCTAAAAGTCAATTGGATTGGCCTGTAACTCAGTCCACCTCTACTCTTAGGAATGCTAGAAGGAAGGAAGGAAGAAGAAGAAAAGAGGCAATGGGAGGAGGTAGAAAAGAAAGCAGGCTTCTATGAACAAGAAGAGGAAACCACAACAGAGGCATGGGATGTCAGGGAGGCCACTAGAGCTATGAAGGATATGGATATTGATTGAGTTGCTCAGAGGATAAGCAACACTTTCAGTAGGGTGGTGATGATGAGCCTCATCATTAGATAATTATATGGGCCTTAATTCACCTCCTAGCTTAGTCAAACCAACTTTTCTCACAACTTATTACATGTTTTTGATTATATTTTGTTTATGAGATGAGTTAGAGTTGGATATTATGCCTAGTGGACTAATATGCATTGAATGCAGGATTGAAGGAGAAAATCAAGGAATTTTGGCAAAGACTAAGGTTAAAACTCAAATGGGACAAGGGAGAGGGATTGTAGGAGGTAAATCCTCCTCATTTACTTCTCCCCCATTCGAATATTCCTCCATCCATCACACCAGCTCGGAGTGCAAGCAGCCAAGTCATGAGGATTAGAAGGTAGCCGATCAAGTGAGAGACAATGAGCTAGTTTATCTAGAATCTGGGAGCCGAGCCTCCCTACTTTTAAGGAAGTCGTTGGGGACTTCAGTTGGAATAGTAGAGAGGCCTAGAGCCCCATTGGGATTCGAATTTTTGTTGTAAAACTCTAAGTTATTTTCGAGCTCCAGACTTGTGGAAGTTTTGTTGATGTAATTTTATGTTTTGGTAATAAGAATGAGTTTTGTTTTGAGCCAGCAAGAGTTACTCAGGGGGCTGAAGCTCTTTGGTTAGGGCCCAACCCTAGCAGCCAAGGCTCCTCTTTCTTGTATCTGTATGTTTAGCTTAGTTTCATAGTTGCATTGTTAATTTGTTTTTAGATGTATTTTCATTGCAAGTAGTGTAGATTGGATTGGTTGTTTATTAGATTGCTTCCATGTGTGCCTTACTTCAGTAGCAGGTTAGCAGGGATAAAAGGAGAACCACAAGGCTGTCAGTATGTGTCTTGGCCTCATTTCTTCCCTTTGGGATCATGATTTGAGGAATGGACCCTTATGCAGCCCCAAAAACACAGATTTCTATTTCTTGTATGCACTTTAGAGTTTACTATATTTAAGTTAGCAATTGATCAGTTTTGCAAAGCAAGATTTCATTGCCATCTCTTCTATCCTCATTCTTGCAGTAGATCTCATCCATGCTTTTATTCCTTTCAGCAACTTTCCTCATGCATAATGTAGGCAGTTAATTCATTAATTTTTCTCTTCTAGCTTATGAGAATGCTTCTTGTTTACATAGCTTTTTGGAAATTACACATGTTTTATGCAAAGCAGGTGCTTCAAGAGTAGACAAAGACTTCATAGCCAGCAACCACCTTCCACTTCATCCATCATAGTCATTCCTTGTTTCACCATTGCCTTCACTAGTTTTCATCATTTTACACAGAAATACTTCCAAGCACATTGAGCAAATCCAACCATCCTCTATCCTTGTTGTTGACTTCTAAGGGATCCTAGACCTTTTCTCACTTCATTCGACCCATCTACCATCTTCCCTAAGCCTTCTATCACTTCCAACACCACCCATTTTGCTCTCGGCAGTATCCTGTAGAAATACAGGGAATCCAGTAGGTTTCTAGTACATCCTGTAGGTTTTCTTGTAATGGCTTGTTTTGAGCCCGAATTGAGGGAAAACCTCTAGGAAGCCACCAATAGTCACCCAAGGGTCTCCCACACCATCCAACCATCTTCTAACCCTTCTAGCCACCCTCCAACATCCTTACTTCACCTACCACATCACCAAAAGAAATTCGTTTGCATACTTGATTTTGCATGAAAAGACAAAAAGACAAAAACAGATTTATTTCAGTCCCTTTACTTGCACATTAGTGATGTTTGATTCTTTTTACTTCCATGCTTAGATAGTAGCATTTGGTTCATGTTAATTTAGGATTATTGCAAAGCATAATTTTTTGGCAGTTAATTAGGTAATGGTGTGAGTTAGCATTGAATTTCGGTCTTTTTCAGTATTGCAGTAGAGTAGCTCTCCCTTAGAGTAGATTTCTCTTTCTTCCATCAAGAAACCAAGCTTCTTCTGACTCCATAGAAGTCTAGCTTAAAAACCCCAGTGGTCTCTCGCCAGCTGGACAGTGACAAAAGGCAGTGTTGTTGCACAGAATGTCTAGGCACTGCGACAACAACTCAAATTGGGGGTTGTCACCCTAATCCCCAATCTCTCTGTTTAAGTTGTCTCCCTACAGCAGGCTAAGGGGGGTAGACCCTATGGAAAAATGGAATGAAGAAGAATTAGTTGGGAACCAACCAATTCAGGAGACACAACAAGGCGATCAAGTACTTGATTAAGATTTGGCAAGACTTAGGATTTGATTAGATTTTAAACGATTGATACCAGTGCCTTATGGAGTCAACGATATTGCTAGGTAAATTAAACTCAAGTAATCGATTAGCAACTGCTGCTTAGATGAATGACTATCTTATATGAAATGCAGATCCTAAAACTAATGTGAGATGCAAGAATCTTGGTTAATTTTAGTTTAAATGCCTATTTAAAGGTGAACCCTCCAATCCTTTCTTTGTTGAGCCTGATTTCGTAGTAATTGGCAGAGAGAAGATCAGGAGAAGCACACTAAGATGTGATTAACGATACCTCTCCTGAAATTCTAACATACCCAGTGCCTCCAGCGCTGCAGAGAACCGTGGTTCTGACGACTGCAAGGTCACCGTTTTAAGTACTATTAAAACAGGCTTCCCAAGAAAAGACGGATGGAGATCTATCTGTCTATCGACCAAGCTTATGCTTGGAATTAAATTTTATTTATGCAAAACTAACTTATATGCAAATACACCAGATGATGAGAAGATGAGATGAAGTTAGATTCAAGGATGAAAAAACACTTATGCCGCAAAATCCCTTAATTACTCAAATGAAATGCTCGCCTCTTTTTAGAAGAAGACTTAGAAAATAAACTTTTGAAGATACTATAGTTAAAACACCAGCGTATTTCAAATCTTCTTGATACAATTTAGCTCAGAGAATGAAAACAACTTTCCAATTCGATATCAATGTCAATAGATGCTAAAAAAAATACTCAGTTTATGAAACAAAGGATATGCATTTTATCACAATTCCATGACAAAGTACATAATTTTCAGAAATTAATTTGTAGAACAGCAATAAGAAAAAACTTTATGACAATGAAAACAGTAAGCTATCAATGATATCTTTATGCCAAAAATTTACCGAAATCTTTACAAACTTGCCCACATGAATTATCAAAAATTTTCAGCCTGTTATGATGTGATTTCCGGAATTATATCAGATCTGATATACTTATTACAGTCAGCAATTAAAACATGAAATAAGCCCAATGATGAATGCCCAACTCAAAAAATTAATTCCTTAATGTGTTAGACAACTTACGAACTGATTTTAGGTTAACCCACATGAAATTTTTCCACTGTTATATTTCAAACTTCAAAAACAGAGTTATTCAGAGATAACAGTGACCCAAAATGTAGATCCAGGCCAAATTCTTGATACACATCAAACATAAATGACTTATTAATATATTTAGCAATTTTTTAGTTAATTTCAAACCACTTAGATGTGTTTTTCACCACTATTAGAAAGGTATGTGACTGTTGTAGCAAACAGTGAGGAAAAAGATGGTTTATAGATCAAACCCTTGGGCCCTAGGCGGCTAGACCTTGAAGATCACTTGCCCAAGTTGCCAAAAAAATTTCAATATCTGAAACACAAATTTTTACCAAATTTTCTGCAAAAACCCACCAATGATTAACTATAGAAAATCAAATATTCAAATCACAAATGAAGCAAGGGAATCTAGGGCCAATTAGAGCTAGCACTAGGCCTAATAGAACTAGTGTTGGGCTAGGAGAAAGCAGATCTGGGCTTAGAAGCCCCAAAACTTTAAACCCTTGTTCTGAAAAAAAGTTATTTTGCTTCAGATCTTCAGATTTATTGCAAAATCTTTAATGGTTGGCCTTGTAAAAAGATTTGAGGCAAGATATTTCCCTCCAAGGCCTAGATCTGTCTCAAAACCTCCAGATCTGCTTGAAAAAATCTCAAATCTGAATATTTACTTGGTCGATTTCTCATATCTATTACTATAAACAATCTTTGAGCCCGGATCTTGCCCTCCAGGGTCTAGATCTAGCTCAGATCTGAAGATTTTCTTCGTTGATTTCTCAGATCTATTCCTTCACACAATCTTTAAGCCCAGATCTTGCCCTCCAGGGTCTAGATCTAGCTCAGATCTGAAGATTTTCTTGGTTGATTTCTCAGATCTATTCCTGCAAGCAATCCTTAAGCCCAGATCTTGCCCTCCAGGGTCTAGATCTAGCTCAGATCTGGAGATTTTTATGGCTGATTTCTCAAATCTATTTCTGCACAACTAAAAAGAGAAAAACCCAATACCCAATATGTACAAAAATAGAGGAAATCCCAAAACCCAAGTGTTAAAATTCAAAATTATGTTACAAAATTTCAGATCTACACAAGAATAACATATCTATATAAATAATTTACAGATCTATACAAATAATTTACAGATCTATCAGATCTGAGGAGTATGAGTCCAACTCCGCTCCCAAATCTGATAATCTAAGGCTCTTAATAACCAGATCTATCAAAATTTCCACAAAATATTTAAAAGATTTTCAAATTTTAAAGAGGTACTAGCCCAAAAACACCCTGCAAAAAAAATATTATCATTAGATAAATCCAGAGGCTTATATGAAGTAGGCTCTTCAGAACATGTGTGTTGAGAGTTGGCTCGTCCAACCGAAGACTATCCCCAAACGCTCAATGAGAACCTGAGAGATCTTCTGCAAACACTAGATCAACCATCAAATCAAGTGTAGAAATAGAATAACAATAAAATTATCAAGAAATAGAGATACCTACTACTTCAATCAAAATTTAAAATGTTACCCTAGATCCAACAAATTGAATAAGATACTTGTATTCAGATTATTCTAAGAGAGCTATTGATTGATAATTTTCACATAATATTAAGCAGAAATTAAAACAATGTTACCATAAATTTATGAAGAGGAACACTACAGCACGTTGAAACCCCAAAGACTTTTGCATTAATTCAAAAAAGTATACAAAAGAGCTTGAGAGCTTAGTACACGATTCAAAGATCGGATCATCTCAACTAACAACTGACCTCCTATTTAAATATAAATCTTCCAACGGTTAATTCGAGTGATCCTTATCAAAGTAATCTCGACCGTTTGATGAGGATCAAAATTTCTTTTAATCTCATCCGTCGAAATTTTAATTATTGAGGAAATTTCGAATTTTTCAATTAAAGGCATTTTAATCTTGATTTAACCCCAAGGACTAAAGGCTTAAAATTTAGTAAAATAATCAATTAACTTTAGTCCTTGGACCTCTTAAAATTTAATTTTTAAAGGACCCACGAATTTTGCCTTTGGAAAATTTAAATTTACCTAGGACCTATAATTAATTAAATTTCTAGCTTAGGATTTTAATTAATTTTGGCTAGAAAATTTAATTAATTAACCTATGAGGAGATCAATTATTTTTCTAACCCTCAAGACACTTTACATCATGATTTTTACATTTTTTACATCTCAAAGAGGAAAACCCATTTGACCCTCACAGACTACCCAGTTCTGCGACACCAAAATATAATCTAGCAGATCAAGCAATTTGTAATAAAATACTCTAACCAAATAGTTAGGATTATTCCCAAATCACTTTTACACAGACTCTATCTATAACACTAGGACTCGCCTAAGATCCTGGTGACAAAATTCATTCCAGCTTTGGGGTAAGGCTGAAGGAAAACTCTACCGACCATCCGAGAATGGATCGGTGAAACAAAAAACCTCCCGGAATGTAGATCATTACCAGAAAAATAGGTTTACCTAGGCAATTACATGACACAAATCTACTGAGATTATTTACATCATATACATGTAGAATGGGTTTACATTATAACATGACAATCGAGCTGATGATAATAGGTGGACAACGCAAACACATCGATCAGGTGCAATCCATTTTTCAAAAAAGAGGGTGTACTGCTATGGGTTGTTGACACGTACTAGTCAACATGAAGAACCATCACTTTTATTTGTGTATATAGCACTGTCACCTCCAAGTTTGTACGAACCCCCGGTTGATAAAGTAAAGTTGGTAGCCCAAGAGTTGCAGCATTCTTGCTGCAATACTGGCGCTCATCACTTATTCGGTTGAACACACATTTGATATGCATCTTGTTGAACCATGCTATTGATGTGTGGTGTGAAACAATTTGTGAAACCAACTCAGTCCATTGATTATACAAAATACACATAATTAATAGTATTGAATCATTACTATACACTACTCTACGTATGTCACTTGTAATTATTAGGGAAACATCGTGTTATGAATCACTACACTACATCACAATCTCTAAGCTTCTCTACATGTAATCACTGAAATCATACTGGCTTACTCTTACTATCATACCTCACTAGTTACGAGTAATCAATGATAGTTATGATTAATTTACATGGTATTCAAACTTCAGACTCTATCCATGTTAATGATGTACTATGAATATCCCTATATCTTATTCATACATCTAATGACCGTATTCAAACTAGGTGATCAATATGTTATCATGCTTTACTTGATATAATTAACATGTTATCAACATCAAACCAATCACAGTTGTTCACCCTAACAACAATATCATAATGAGTTTGTTTTCTCACAATGGTTATCAAGCTCATTACCTGTAATGGTACTATATCTAATCATGTTAATAGGAACCGTATTACATTAGTATCATGTAGAAGCTCACTCGTACTAACTAGGAAAACTAATCATCTAGCTATATCACTTATAATATGAATATTAACTTACTACTTACATGTATCTGTTGTTGATTTGGGTAGCATCATATGTGATCTAGCCACGAAAATTAGTGGAGCGGCTAAAGCACATGAGATCTCCAAGACCCATAAATGGTTTGGGCAAAATCTAACTAGTTTGGAATATATTAAAATAATTAATATTTTTAAGAGTCCGTAAGTCTAAACTTAGAGAAAATAAAATATTAATGTGAATTAATATAAAACTGAGTTAGAATGGTTCAAAAGTCATAGATCAAACCAAATCTAATCTTAGTTGTTGATTAGGGACTTAATCTCGGTCGTTGATGAACCAACGAAAAAAGTATAAGAAGAGGCTTGAGGGTCAATTGGACAACACACTATAGGAGACCAGTCAATTCGATTTCTGGAGTGGGGTTAGCTGAAAAATTCGAACTAGTGATCTAGACAGTAGCAAGAGGCAGCTAGTACGGAGCAAAGAGTCAGGATCAGCAACAGAAGACCAGAGCAGAGGCAAGAGAGGAAGACACAGGACCTTTCAGACAGGCGCTGGGGTAGTAGGAGACTGCGCAGTCACTAGAAGGCCTGCGTGGGTGATGCAGAGAGGCCCAAGGCTAACGCAGAGTGTTTGGGAGCCACGCAGAGGTCAGCTAGGCTAACGCTAGGACTGGGAGAAGTCCTGGACATTTTTCTCTCTGTTGGGTAAGCCAATTTGGCACCCAGTTGTACTAACGAATTGCTGAATAATAAAATCCTCCATTGCTGCATCGATTTTCCCACATTCGGTTTTTCCAGGGACTGTTGTCCAAAATATATGTGTCGATGTGTCAATTCTTGTGCATGTATTGTTGATTTGGGGTAGCATCGGATGTGCTCTAGTCACGAAATTTGGTGGAGATGTTGGGGCACATGAGATCTCCAATACCCAGAAACGGTTTGGGCAGATTCTAAACAGATAAGGAGATATTAAAATAATTAATATTTTTAATGGAGTCCCTAAGTCTAAACTTAGGGAAAGTAAAATATTAATGTGTATTAATATGAATCTGTGTTAGAATGGTCAAAAAGACATGGATCAAGCCAGATCTAATCTTAGCCGTTGATTAGGGACTTAATGTCGGCCGTTGAGATGTCAACAGGAAAAGTATAAGAGGAGGCTTGAGGGTCACTTGGAGAACACAGCAGAGTGATCAGTCATTCTATTCTCTAGAGCGGGGTTTGCTAAGAGAGATAGAATCAGTGATCGGGAGAGCAGCTAAGGGGCATTGAGTACAGAGAGACAGAGGCAGAGATAGTGTCCGAATAGTAGAAGAGCAGCGAGAGAGAGACGCAGGAGCAGCCAGTGCTCATGCAGGGCCACGCAAAGGGAGCTAAGTGTTGCGTAGAGCACCAGAGGGGCCAGCGTAGCTAACGCAGAGGCTCAGAGAGTTGACACAGGTCCTCCTAGGGCTAACGCAAGCCAAGATAGGCTGACGCAGGGCCAGCACTGCGCTAGGAGAGGCTGACACAGTCCAGATTGCGCAGACGCTAGGGTTTCTTGGGCAAATTGGTGCTGAGTAGCTGCCGGAAGGATTATCTGGGGTTTCAGCTAATAGATTTGTCAAAAACAGAAAGGTATTACTGCTAAGGAAATTCTCTGTTGGGTAGGCCAGTTTCGGCACCCAGATTGTCCTATGATATTGCTTAATAAGAAAACCCTCATATAGCTGCACTGGTTTTCCCACATTGTGTTTTCCGGGGACATTAGTCCAAAAATAATGGTGTCATATGGTATGTTTGTTCTTGTTTCTTTTAATTGTTGATCTGTAATATGTTGAGCATGCACTAGTGTTTATTTTCAGTATTTACATTGAAAATAACTTGTTAAGGAAAAATAACAAGTAGGTAGGAATAAATCAGATAAAGAGCGAGAGTTTCTAACTAAGTAAACTTAGAAACTTCAACATGGTATCAGAGGGTGATTGCAGATCACAGGAGGACTAAGAGACATCAGCCAAGCAGAGCAATAACAACAGAAAATAGTTGTCCCGTGGTGACAGAAGTTGTTTCTAGCAGCGCGGAAGCCAAGGAGTGTGACGCAGAGCTAGCCAAAGCCACGCAGAGAAAGCCAGGAGCTGCGCAGAGCCTCAGAGGGGCAAGAGGACTGATGCAGGGCATCCCAAGGCTAACGCAAACCCATCCGAGGTGACGCAAGGCCAACGTGAGGCAGAGAGGGGCTAACGCAACTCACAGAGAGGTAGTTGTTGGGGTCTAAAAGGCTGCAGGAATATTGCAGAGTGGCGCTGGTGAGGTACTGTAGTCAGAACAGTACCTGACAAAGCAAGGCCAAAGGAGTTGTTACTGAGGGTTTCTAGCCAAGGAACAAAACGACCAGAGTAGGGGGCATCTCGACAAGCGACAGAAGAATTTCCTGGAGGGAAATCAGGACTCAGAGGGAGTCCAGAAGAGAACTTCCAGATGGGAAGTAGGGACTCAGAGGAATCGAACAGAGAACTTCTAGGAAAGAAGTAGAGGAGCATCATGGCACTACACGGGGTAAGAGACCAGGATAGACTAGACGGAGCATCGAACTTCGCAGTCTGGAAGGCCAGAATCTTATCAGTGCTTGAAAAGAATCGTGTCAAGAACTTCGCCTTGAAGGTAATAGCTGTCCCAGTCGACCCTAGTGATAATGAAAGCTACAAGGAGGGGATGGCGAGGGTCAAGTGCATTATCCTTGACGAGGTCAAGGATCATGTCGTACCACATATAGCCGAGAAGGAAACGACATTTGAGATGTGGAAGGCTCTCAAGAAGCTGTACCAGCATACTTCTGTGCAGAGAAGAATGTTGCTCGAGAATCAGATGAGGTCGTATCAGATGAAGAAGGGACAATCGATAGACACCTTCCTCGGAGGACTGAATAAGATCCGAGACCAGTTGACTACTATAGGAGCGACACCAGATCAAGAGCTAATGGTGAGGACAACACTGAATGCTATCTCAGAAGACTGGGAAGTGTTTGTCCAGAGTATACTGGGCAGAGGGACACTTCCACCGTGGGACAAGATGTGGGCAGTTCTTCGCCAGGAAGAGATCAGACGACAGTCGAAGACAAGTAGCAGCAGCAAGGGGATCAAAGTAAAGTAGGAGGAGGAAGATGTGGCCCTAGCATCTGAGGGAAAGCAGGAAAACGAAAGAAGAAAGATCTCTCCAAGATCAAGTGCTTCCACTATGAGGGGTTGAGTCATTATGCGACCTAGTGTCCAAGGAAGAAAAGTAAGGGAGAGTCTTCCGAGACTAAGGCAGCGCTAGCACAGGTAGAGAAGGAAGTTTTGACAGACGATGACTATGCTATGCGTGCACATGCACCACTTGAGCAGAAATGGGGAGACATCGAGCTGTAGTCAGGAGGACTACAGGCGATGAGGGGCAGGATCCTCGAGGTACCCAGCCTCCTGGATTTGACCTTGCTACGAGAGCCCCGTCGAGGAGTAGCAGGACTGGCTGATTGGTAGAGACGGATGCGGATGAAGTAGCAGAGAGAGCTACAGTGCATGAGTCCCAAAACAACGCAGAGCTAGCAGGCTGCAACAGTGCGAGAAGCACAGGAGTGTTGCACCAGTGCAGGAAGGCACAGAGAGGTGTGCAACAGTGCGAGATGCAAGGAGTTGTTGCAGCAGCACAAAGGTCAGAGAGAGAGCACTTGTCAGCGGCAGAGGGAGCTTCAGCATCAGTGGGTGTTTCTAGCCCAACAAGGAGGTCAGTTGGGAGATCAGTTACTTACTTCTCAGTAACTGAGTTGCAGTGCAGCAGTGGGCAGCACGATGCAACATGATGAGAGGAGGTGCAGTGTAGATGCAGTGCTGGGAGGAAGGACCAACAGCAGCACGGATGCAAAGGGAGTTGTCGTACAGATGCAGCAGTGGCAGTGGCAGAACCATGGGCAGCAATGCAAAGGATGTTGGGCAGGAAGGCCTAACATCAGCACAGGTACCGATGTCGGATGATCAAAGTAATACTCAGTGAGGAGTATTGCTAGAGCACAGTCCTCGCTAAGAGGGAGTGTTGATTTGGGGTAGCATCGAATGTGCTCTAGCCACGAAATTTGGTGGAGAGGTTGGGGCACATGGGATCTCCAATACCCGGAAAGGGTTTAGGCAGATTCTAAACAAATCAGGAAATATTAAAATAATTAATATTTTTAATGGAGTCCCTAAGTCTAAACTTAGGAAAGTAAAATATTAATATGTATTAATATGAATCTGTGTTAGAATGGTCCAAAAGACATGGATCAAGCCATATCTAATCTTCGTTGTTGATTAGGGACTTAATCTCGGCTGTTGAGATGTTAATAGGAAAAGTATAAGAGAAGGCTTGAGGGTCACTTGGAGAACAGACCGGAGTGATCAGTCATTCTATTCTCTAGAGCGACATTTGCTAAGAGAGATAGAATCAGTGATCAGGAGAGCAGCTGAGGGGCATTGAGTACAGAGAGACAGAGGAACAGAGATAGTGTCGGGATAGCCGTAGAGAAGCCAGAGAGAGAGACGCAGGAGCAGCCAGTGCTCACGCAGAGGGAGCTAAGTGTTGCACAGAGCACTAGAGGGGCCAGCGTGGCTGACGCAAGGCCAGCGTTGGGCTAGGAGAGGCTGACGCAGTCCAGATTGGGCAGACGCTGGGGTTTCTAGGCAGAATGGTGCTGAGTAGCTGCCGAAAGGATTATCTAGGGTTTCGGCCAGTAGATTTGTCAGAAACAGAAAGGTATTACTGCTAAGGAAATTCTCTATTGGGTAGGCCAGTTTCGGCACCCAGATTGTACTCTGATATTTCTTAATAAGAAAACTCTCAGATAGCTACACCAGTTTTCCCGCATTGGGTTTTTCCAGGGACATTAGTCCAAAAATAATGGTGTCATATGGTGTGTTTGTTCTTATTTCTTTTAGTTGCTGATCTGCAATATGTTGAGCATGCACTAGTGTTTATTTTCAGTATTTACATTGTAAATAACTTGTTAAAGAAAAATAACAAGTAGGTAGGAATAAATCAGATAAAGTGCATGGAGGGTTTCTAACTAAGTAAACTTAGAAACTTCAACATGTATTTGTTTCTATATTATGGTGTAATATTTGCAGCAGAATTTATTTTAATGTGTATTGAAGGAATTTCATAAATAACTTATTGAAAATAAGTAGGCAAAGTAAATCAGATGTTGCAGTGATAGAATTTTCACATGGTATCAGAGCGAGTAATCTGAGACAGTAAGGGAAAATCAGTTATGGGTCGAGACCATGATGCAGAGGCATTCACGTCAGGGGACTCGCACAGATTTTCAGAAAATTGCACAAGAGATTTTGATTTCTCCATGTTGCCTTCTAGGATGGAAGAAGAAGTGGCTTGTATGACTAGTTCTGCATCATCAGAAGTATGGTATATAGATAATGGAGCCTCTTGGCATATGATGGGAATCAGGGAATGTTTCTCAGAGTATCGAGAAGAGAAGATGAACTTTCAGATCACCATGGCGAACAAGGCAAAGTGTACTCCAGCAGGGAAGGGTACCATAGTTTTTCAAACAGAATCAAGAGAACAGTTCCGTGCTACAAATGTGTTACATGTACCACAATTGGGGATGAACTTACTTTCCGTTTGACAACTTCAAGGCAAGGGCTATGACGTCTCCTTCATCAAGGAGAAGGTATATATCAAACACCCGAGCTGGAAAAAGAAAGAGCAGATCGGGATCAAAAGTAACAGGTTGTACAGATTACAACTAGAATCACCAATGGCACTAATAGGCAGTCATGGAGAAAAGGACTTGAACGAACTATAGCACAGAAGAATGGGACATTTGCACCATCGGGCTCTAAGAATTCTCAAGAGCACTATAACAGGAGTTCTGAATCTTAGTACGGAACGAGATGATGTATGCAGAGGATGTGCTCTAGGAAAGTATGCCAAGGTAGCATTTCCTAGGAGTAAACACAGGGCCAAGAGTGTACTAGGATTGATACACTCTGATATCTACGGACCTATGTCCACCAAAGCTCTTAGTGGTGCCGAGTATTTCCTTACCTTCATTGATGACCACTCAAAGAAAACTTGGATTTATTTTCTAAAAACCAAGGACGAGGTTTTATGTCGATTCAAAGAGTTCAAGGCTCTAGTGGAGAATCTGACTGGGAAGAAAATAAAAGTTTTGCACTCAGATAATGGAGGAGAGTATGTCGATAAGGACTTCATTGGTTTTTGCGCTAAGGAGGGCATCATAAGAGAGTGGACAGCTCCGTACAATCAGGAGCAGAATGGAGTAGCAGAAAAGAAGAACAGGATTGTTGTAGAAGCAACTAAGGCCATGATGTAAAATCAGGATATGCCAAAATTCCTGTGGGCAGGAGCATGCAACACAACAGTCTATGTTTAGAATAGGACTCCTCATCGGGCGTTGGGCAAGATTACTCTAGAGAAAGTTTTCACAGGGAAGACGCCTAAAGTCAGTCATTTCAGGATATTTGGGAGTTTAACATATTGCCGCATACCCAAGTAAAAGAGGAAAAAGCTGGATAAAACTGCGGAAAAGGGATATCTAGTGGGATATAGCGAAAATGGTAAGGCTTACAGAATATATCTTCCATGGAGCAGGAAGGTAGTGGTACGACAAGATGTAAAGTTCATGGAGGACAGGGCTTTCAGAAAATCTCGTGAGATGCCTTCCGAGGAGCAGTGAAAAGAAGAGTCGTTGGTTAAACCTCTTCAACCAACAAAAGTAAAGAATTCTTTCTCGGATCAGGAAGATTCATAGGATGAGGAGGAGCTAACAGAAGCACCTGCTGGCAGAGGAAGAACTAGCAAGGAACTTCGTTAGATTCTGCGAGATGCAGAGGACTTCATCAGTGCGCCAAGAAACAATAAGAGGGAGTGAAAACAACCAGATAGATATTAGGCATTAGTAGCTCAGGATGGGGAGCCTGCCAGTTTCCAGGAGGCAGCTCAACATCAGGTTTGGCTAGATGCGATGGTAGAGGAGTACAACTCCATAATGGTGAACGATGTCTAGGAGGTAGTGCCAAGGCCTCAAGACAGATCAGTAGTAGGTTCGAGATGGATCTACAAGATCAAATACGCTGCAGACGGCAGTGTTGAGAAATACAAGGCCAGGTTTGTGGCTAAGGGGTATGCTCAAAAGGAAGGAATTGACTACGAGGAGACCTTCGCCCCGATAGCCAGGTATACATCTATTAGGACCATGATATCTCTTGCAGCTCAGATGAGGTGGGAGATTCGTCAGATGAATGTCAAAACGGCTTTTCTGAATGGGGTAATAGAAGAAGAGGTATACATTGAACAACCAGAGGGCTTTGAGACACATGAGAAGAAGTCTCAAGTATGTAGATTGAAGAAAGCCTTGTATGCGTTGAAACAGACACCTACAACATGGTATGGTCGAATCGATGGCTACTTGCAAAAGATGGGATTTGCCAAGAGTGATGCGGATCCGAATCTCTACTATCTAGTTATAGAGAATGAGCCACTAATCTTAGTATTGTATGTGGATGATCTCTTTCTGACAGGATCATCCAGGCTCATTGGGGACTGCAAGAAGAATCTAGCCACATAATTCAATATGAAGGATTTGGGACTAATGCATTACTTCCTAGGGTTGGAAGTTTGGCAGCAGAAGGGAGAGATCTTCCTTGGGCAAGGGAGGTATGCTACAAAAATCCTGAAAAGATTCAGGATGGAGGACTGTAGACCCATGGCTACTCCAATGATCACCAACTGGAAGAAGATTGATGCATCAGAAGACAAGGAGGTTGATCCCACCCTATATAGACAGCTCATAGGGTCCCTAATGTATCTGGTCAATACCAGGCCAGACATTTGCTACGTTGTCAACAACCTCAGTCAGTTCATGGTGGAACCGAAGAGGGCGCACTGGGCAACAGCCAAACACGTTCTCAGGTATTTACAAGGAACAGTCGACTATGGACTCTTGTACACCAGGGGTAAGGATATCAAATTGAGTGGATTTACTGATGCAGATTGGGCAGGAAGTTCAGTGGATTGAAAAAGTACCTCTAGGTACTGTTTCAACATTGGATCAAGAATGACTTCCTGGTGCAGTAGGAAACTGAAGTTCGTGACTCTGAGCTCATCTGAGGGAGAATATATGACGGTGGGCATAGCTTTGTGTGAGGCCATATGGCTTAGAAAACTGCTTGTGAACCTATTCAGAAGGAAAATGGAGGCGACCAAGATCATGTGCGATAATCAGAGTTGCATCAAGCTCTCTGAGAATCCAGTGTTTCATGATCGGTCAAAGCATATTGATATCCGGTGTCACTTTGTTAGAGACTGTGTCCAACGAGGAGCTGTATAGTTGAGCTACACTCCTATAGGAGAATAGGTGGCAGACATTCTCACCAAGGTCCTTGGAAGGACAAAGTTTGATTACTTCAGGGAAAAGATGGGGATGATAAAGAAGCCATTTCAATAGCAGCAGCACAGATGCTGAGGGAGCTGTCGTATAGATGCAGTAGTGGCAGTAGCATAGCCATGGGCAACAGTACAGGATGCAGCAGTGCAGAGAATGTTGGGCAGGGAGGCTTAGCATCAGCACAGGGACCGATGCCACATGATCAGGGTGATACTCAGTGAGGAGTATTACTAGAGCACAGTCCTCGCTAAGAGGGATTGTTGATTTGGGGTAGCATCGGATGTGCTCTAGCCATGAAAATTGGTGGAGAGGCTAAAGCACATGAGATCTCCAAGACCCAGAAATGGTTTGGGCAGAACCTAACCAGTTTGGAAGATATTAAAATATTAATGTGAATTAATATAAAACTGAGTTAGAATGGTCCAAAAGTCATGGATCAAGCCAGATCTAATCTTAGCCGTTGATTAGGGATTTAATCTTGGCCATTCATGGACCAATGAGAAAAGTATAAGAAGAGGCTTGAGGGTCAATTGGAGAACACACTGAAGGAGACCAGTCAGTTCGATTTCTGGAGTGGGGTAAGTTGAGAAATTTGAACTAGTGGTCTCAAGAGCAGCAGGAGGCAGCAAGTACGGAGCAAAGAGTTAAGATCAGCAACAGAAGACCAGCGCAGAGGCAGGAGAGGCAGACGCAGGGCCTTTCAGGCAGATGTTGAGGCAGCAGGAGACTGCGCAGTCACTAGAGGGCCTGCGTGGGTGACGCAGAGAGGCCCAGGGCTGACGCAGACAAGCAGGGGCTGATGCAGAGGTCAGCCAGGCTAATGCTAGGACTGGGAGAAAATATGGAGAATTTTTCTCTCTGTTGGGTAAGCCAGTTTGGCACCCGGTTGTATTGAAGAATAGCTGAATAATAAAATCCTCCCTTCTTGCACCGATTTTCCCACATTGGGTTTTTCCGGGCACTATTGTCCAAAATATCTGTGTCGATGTGTTGATTCTTGTGCATGTATTTGTTTTTGTATTATGGTGTGATATCTGCAGCAGAATTTATTTTAATGTTTATTGAAGGAATTTCACAAATAACTTATTGAAAATAAGTAGGCAAAGTAAATCAGATGTTGCAGAAATAGAATTTTCACATCTGTATTCCCTATACATTGGAAGTGTAATGGTACTCTAATCACTCTTAAATATACTTACCTGTAATGGTACTGTATATAATCACGTTAATTGGAACTGTATTACAATAGTATCATGTAGAAGCTCACTCGTACTAACTAGGAAAACTAATCATCTAGCTATATCACTTATAATATGAATATTAACTTACTTACTACTTACACGTCTTTGTATTCCCTATATATTGGAAGTGTAATGATACTCTAATCACAGTACCTTTAATAGACTTATATCCTATACAAGTACTAACCCCTTTGATTACCATTACTTAGGGACTCACGATAACTATGGACACACAATAGCTCAATATCAGGTGTTTAGAGTGCAATGAGCTATGTTCATTGATTGTGCTATAATGTTATCTTATTATAATGGGATTTTATCATAGCTAGGTGATGTAAGTAAAGCTTATAGAATATGGAGACTAATACAGCTGTATCCCAGCTTATGTCACTAGTTGAATATGGTTATATCATTAATAAAGGATATGCTTTACACCAGTAATGAGTTATATGAAATCAGTACATGTATGATAGCTGATAGGTCCGTACCACCTGTATTCACGTAATGATCTGTTGTTCAATTAAAACCAATAGTGTTTGATACTGGTGTGTAATGACACTCAGACTAATAGCATAACAGCTTTCAAGGCCTCTATGTTCATAGTACATAGAAGCTCTTTTTAGTATCGACTTGTTACTTCTATACATTGTATAAGAATGATACTAGCCTTATATGTTAAGCTCAAACCATATGGGATACTAGAAGGATATTAGATGTTTGCATATTCGTTACATATGAGCTGTATGATGCTATTAACAAGCTGGACTTAAGCTGAGGTTCAAATCCTTACAACACAGTGTTTCCATATCTATTGAAGAGATACTATACTTACCCTTATAGATACAAAGGATTAGGATAGTATAGGTGTTTTAATTATGGGGAATATATGGTCTAACATGTTCATAGCTATACAGAACCCAGCAGTTAAGCTGAGGTCATTGATTCCGCTATTACTTGTTTAGCTATGAAAGCATGTATATACTTCCATATATAGCTTATGGACAATCACATAGGTAAATCTTATGGATTCACAGTAATTGGTACAGTATATTAGCTCATTAAGCTCCAATGGTTTGAGTCAATACTAGTATTCCAGCTCTTTGTTCATGCTGATCACATGAGCTATCTATATTATGGTAATCAAAGTAATAGTGTTACAGTGAATGTTCAATATAAGCTAAGTATTGTGAAAAAGGTTACGTATGAGTAAAGGTATATCCCTAATCGTTACAAAGCATGATAACTAAGCATAACTCCCTGTATTCTTCATGCATACGGAATAGCTAGCCTGTTATAGTGAAACTGTGATTACCAGTATACACCTAATAAGTACAAGCAGTAAGATAGTGGTATTCATAGTAATCAATGACTTGTATTATGATGATCTACTAGTATTGAACTTGTTACTAATTACTGATATTGTACAAGTAAGCATCACATATCTACCATATTATCGTAAAACAGATAAGCTGTAATCAGAGCAAAGCAAGTACACAGGCTTAGTAATACGATTAAGCTAACCAAGTATAAGCATAATCACACAGCTTACAAAGAGTTATGAGTAGGATAAGCTATGAAATCATAGCACTAATATGGAATGAATAGGTAGTAAGAACCTTTCATACAGCTTTCATGTTACATATTACATCGAGCTTAGAGCACAGTGATTCATACCACGTAGTTAGAATAATCAGTAACACATAGATATTGGCATTCATGGTATAAGGTATACAAACTATCAAGAATCAGTAAGATTAGTATGAAAGCTGAGCTTATGATTACAGTAACATGGTGTTGTAGCTTATTATGGATTATCCTATGTACAAGGCTTAGAAGAAGTCATTACATAGAACTCATATCCTGTTCATAGAGTAGTATCATACTATATTTGACATAATAAAGGGATAGGTGATCTCATACTTATGTATATAGCTTGGACAAGGCACTAATACACATTGTTGGTGATCAATCTCACATTTTCTCCATAATTTCTCTCTCCTTATTTCTGTCCATTCAAGGCTAGAGAAGGAATCTAGGGCTTGGTGCGATTTCTAAGAAGAGAGGATTTTGCTGGTTGGAGAGCCTAAATATCAAGTAAGTAAGGTTTGCCACAAAACCTATCAATTTAGTGGGGGATCCACTTCAATTTCATCCATAAATTATTTTTCCCTAGGTGTTTGTTGTTTGTTTTGGTAGCTCGGATAGGTGTTCTAGTCTTGAGAGGTGTCAACGAGGCTAGAGACACACAGGTGTTAATTATCTCCAAGCCCATGTAATTTTTCCTAAGTTTTATCTAAGAAAAATATCTTAATTAAGTCAATTAGTGATTTTTTAAATATTTCCTAAGTCTAACTTAGAAAACTATCTTAATTAAGTCAATTAGTGATTTTTTAAATATTTCCTAACTTAAGAAAAGTGAATAATTAATTGATATTAATTGGGATAAGGTCAATTCTCTTCTAGAAGTTTTTAAGATAATCTTTGACATTAGTTAGATCAAATAAACTTTTGATCATGGCCAATCATTCGTGAATGAGAGACTATAAAGGAGATCGATGGGCAGCTTTGGAGATCATACATACAAGTATTTGAGTGGGTGATTGTTAGAAGACACCAGAGCATTTCAACAACAATGATTGAGGAAACATTCTCTAGAGATTCTTGCTATCAGTGTTTTCTACACGAGGCCGACTTTTTCCTAGTGAAACCATGATTTTCAGGAGGCAGCTGAATTTCTTTGTGTATTCGCAAGAGGAGGCCGAGATTATTTGTTGGAAGCCAGTGTGAGTCTTCCAGAGTTCAGATTGAGTTTTCCAATGCCAGTGCGAGTTCACTTGAAACCAGTGCGAATTTAATGGAGGCCATTCGAGTCTTCCAAAAGGAAGATTGGTGCAAGTTGTTGGAGGCAGTGCCAATTGCAAAAAAAGGTAAGTCGTGGGCTTTTCCAGATTACCTAAAATAAAGAAATATTTTTTCAAAGGTTTCCCAGTGAGAGGCAAGCAATTGTATATCTCAATAGCAGTTTATTTGCTAAAGATAATAATAAAATCCCTCGGATCTTAAAATTGGCTTTCCCCACATGGGAGATTTTCCAGGGATGTTTTGTCCAAAAATACTAGTGTAAATTTTGTGATTTGCTTCTCACATATTTTCCTGCATTTTCAATTTGTGATTGGTGTTATTATGTTGTTATTCGTTGCTTCCAGTAAATCAATTAATTTGTCATAAATAAGTGACAATAAATAATTAACTGGTTAATAATACCTTTTGGAAAACTACATAATTTCACATGGTATTAGACTAGTAAAACGTTGAGGTTACTAGTGATCTTAGTACAAGGGTTTCAAAGGAGAAATCAAAGGTTTCACATAGGTTATTTTTCTCCAAATCTATTCAGATTTATTGGGGTTTATTGTTCAAGGGTTTCAGAAAAGGCTTCAGTTGGATTAAGGGGTCAGGACAGACTTGATGGTCCATTGAACTTTGGTGTCTGGAAATCCAGAATCTTATTATTACTCTAGGAGCATGGATTGAAGGAATATGTTACGGCGGTTGTAGTTGTACTAGCAGATCCAGTGCAATTAGCAGTTTACTGAAAGGAGGATGCCAAAGCTAGAAGTATTATCCAAGACGTGGTTAAAGATCAAATTTGTCCCCATATAAAAGATTTAGATACAACCAAGAATATGTGGGATGCCATCCTGAATATGTTCTAGAATACTACCGTAAACAAGAAGCTAATCCTCAAAGAGAAGCTAAGAAATACTAGGATGAACAAAGGACAAGGCGAAATCAATTACCTCACCAATATTAGACTTGTCAATGACGAGTTAGCAGTTGTCGGGAAGAAGATAGCATATGACGAGCTCATGAGAATTGCCTTAAACGAGTTCCCAAAGCTGTGGGACGTGTTTGTCCAAGTGATTAATGGATGATAGAACCTACCTGACTGGGATCGTTTGTGGAGTGATTTCACACAGGGGGAGCTTAGGTTAAGTCTTTTCAATGGTAGTAGCAGTAGGACCTAGAAACATGAAGATGAAGAAAATATTTCTCTAGCAGGAAAGGGAAAAGCCAAGAAGGGCTCAAGCAAAAGGCCTAACTCTAAGGGAGAGAAGAAGAAAAAGAACCTGAATAAATCAAGTGTTTTGGATGCGATTAGTATGGTCACTATGTCATTCAATGCCCAAATAGAAAGAAGGGCAAAAAGAAGAAGCAACAAACATCAGTTTCAACAGATATTGATGAGCTATCTTCAAGACTTGAAAATGAGTTCGCTCTCATAGCTTGCTTATCTAGCTCTACCTCGACAAAGGTCTGGTATATTGAAACCAATGTTGCACTAATCATTATCAGGATTAATTCGGCGCGGGGAAAAAATCGGAAAAAAATCGTAATAATCGGGAAAAAATCATTTGGTACAAAAATATTCATTTTTTTTCAATTTTTTTAATATCTAAACCATCTACAACATAAAATAAATACATTGACACATAAATATGATAAAAGAACTAATATATAAGATGTTTAATATCATTTCTAGTGCTAAAATCACACATAATAGCGAATCATGTCCTGAATAGTAAGTCCTGATTCCTAAGTCCCAACTCAACCTCAAAATATCAACAAAAAATATAATAATGTCTCTCATATCATGAGTCATAATGTCATATACAATGAAATGAACCAAATAACTAAAGTCTAATACTATTGATTTCCTTTGCCCCTCTAGATGTAGATGTCGGTGGAGTTGGCAGTAGACTCTGTTATGCTCTAGAAGCTGAAGAACTAGGAGCTACAGGAGATAGACCATGTCCTCTACTTGTGACAAGGGTAGCTTGGGTCACCTCCTCCTCCTCATAACCAAGATAAAAATAAATAAATAAATTAAAGATAAATAAATCCACGATTTTTTCCAAAAAAAACGCGATTTTTTCATAAACTCGCAAAAAAAAAAAAAATTCTGATTAAATCACCCGATTTAATCGTTTTTTTGAAAAAATCATGATTAAACGATTTAATCGCGATTTTATCCCGATTAGTACAATCGTTTAATCATGATTTTTTCAAAAATTCCGATTAAATCACCCGATTTGATCGTTTTTTTGAAAAAAATCATGATTAAACGATTTAATTGCGATTTTATCCCGATTAGTACAACACTGATTGAAACTGGGGCATCATGTCATATGACAAGGGTTAGAGAATATTTCTCTAAGTATAAAGAAGAGGAGATAGGCTTCTAGATTCAGAAGCGAAATAAGTCCAAGTGCACTCTAGTTGGGAGAGGGATAGTTACCTTTCAAAGGGAGTCAAGCAAGAGTACTCATGTTATAGATGTGTTGCATGTACTAGTTTTAGGAATGAACCTGATTTCAATTTCTGCTCTTCAAGATGAGGCATATGATATCTACTTTCGAGGACAAAACGTGTACTTAAAACACCAAAATTAGAAGTCAGTGATTCAAATTGGGGTTATAAGCAACAAGTTATACAAGTTGCAGTTGGACGCTCCAAAGGCACTGGTTAGTAGTAGGAGTAACAAAGATATGGGAGAATTATGGCATAAGAGGATGGGACATATCCATCATGGAGCACTTAAGTTGCTTAGGGAGACGGTGATAGGAGTTCCAAAAGTAAGCACAGAACATGAGTACGTGTGCAGAGAGTGTGTGTCTGGCAAGTTTGCGAAGGTAGCGTTTCCAAGGACTTACAATAGAACCAAGGGTGTACTAGACTTGATACATTCGAATATTTTTGGCCCATTGTCCAGAAAGTATCTCTGGGGTTACGAGTACTTCATGACCTTCATTGGTGACTTCTCCAAGAAGACCTAGATTTATCTCTTGAAGACACAAGACGAAGCCTTTATTCGCTTCCAGGAGTTCAAGGCTCTCGTGGAGAATTCGACACGCAAGAAGATAAAGGTTCTTTGAATAGATAATGGAGGCGAGTACAAAAATAAATCCTCCAAGGAGTTATGTGCGAAGGAGGGCATCGAGAGAGAATGGACAGTTCCATATAAGCCACAACAAAATGGGGTTGTAAAGAGAAAGAACACGACAATGTTATATTACCAGGACATGCCTAGATATCTCTAGGCAGAGGCATGTAGTACAATAGTGTACATTCATAATAACATTCCGCACAAGGTGTTGGGAAAGATGACACCCAACGAGGCATTTACATGGAAGAAGCTAGAAGTCAGACACTTCATGATTTTTGGCAATATCGCATATTGTCACATTCTAGAAGAAAAGTGCACAAAATTATATTCGACTACAGAGAAGGGATATTTCATTGGTTACAATAAAATGTCCAAGGAATACAAGATGTACACTCCAGGGAGCAAGAATATTATCATGAGACAGGATGTAAAGTTCCAAGAGGAGAAAGCCTTCAGAAGATCTCGTGAAGTTCTAGCAGATGATCAAAGTCAACTAGCAAAAGCTCCAAGGAATGAACAGGGATCTCCGAATCAGGGCACTAGTATGAGTAGAATGACTTGTACAGGTGCAAAGGATAGTTCACAGTAAGTGGAGTAGCAACAAGAGGATGAGGAGCATGAAGCTCCATCCACCACAAGTGGGAGAAGGAATAGAGAAGTGCTTCAAATGTTAAGAGATGTACAAGAGTTTGTGGGAGCTCCTAGATCGAGCACCAGGGACAGGAGACCACCAAAGAGATACTCAGGGTACAAGGCATTTATGAGTAGACTCATTGACAATGAGCCTTCTAGCTATTAGGAGGTTGCAAAACACAAGGTGTGGCAGAATGCGATGGTGGAGAATAACTCCATCATGCAGAACGATGTTTTGGAGGTGGTGCCTAGACCATTGGACAAGGCAGTGGTTGGTTCCCATTGGATCTACGAGATCAAGCACGCTACAAACAGTAATGTAGAAAAATTCAAAGCAAGGTTCGTGGCCAAGGGATTCGCTCAAAAGGAGGGAATAGATTATGAGGAAACTTTCGCTCCAGTGGCCAGGTATACCTCTATCAGGGTCATGATCTCACTTGCAGCACAAATGGGATGGAAGATTCATCAAATGGATGTCAAGACAGCGTTTCTAAATGGAGTAATATAAGAGGAAGTGTACATCAAACACCTAGAGGGATTTGAGATGCATGGGAGAGATACACATGTATGCAGATTAAAGAGAGCATTATACGGACTCAAGCAAGCTCTAAGATGATTTTGTAATCTACGAATATCAACCACTCTTCATTGCTCAAAGATGATTGAACATAAGCTCACTGATCTTCCCACTAACAATGTCCTCTAGTGCTCTAAAGCATCACATTCTTAGGGTCTTTGTCAAAATACCCTCTTATCAGTGAAATTCCTCCTTGCATTCACTGATCTAGGGCACACCGATATGCCTCCTAATAGTCCCTTCATTGCTCCAAGGCTTACTGTACATGAGGTCTTCAAACTACCCACTAGTTGTCCTTTGCTCCTCAAAGACACCAACACATAGGGTCTTTAACAAACTACCCACTAGCACTGATATGGCTACCCCATCATCATTGTTGTTAGGGCTTGGAGGCTTCCCTTTTATCTCTGATTTGACCCACTACAAATCATAGAACTAGGGCACAATAACTAGCCCACTAGTAGTCCTTTACCCCACTGTAAAATTCTGATCTTTGGGCTTCACAAGACTGCCCACACATAGTGACACATTTGCTTCTTGTCCTCTACACTTAGGGCTTCAAGCAAGCCACTGACAGTCCTCCAAATCTATGTTCATAGGTTGCTCCTCAAACTATCCAAAACCAAACCCAACATAACCTATCATTCATCAACTTAAGAGATAAATACATACCTTTCAGGACGTCATCATCTTCCTTGAATTCCACATTGTTCTAGGAACATATCACTGAGGCTTTGACTCTCTTTTTAGGGTTCCTGAATAGCTACAGGAGTGCATTAATTTCAGACTTGAAAATAATCCTCAAAACCAAGTGCAACCCTCTCCTTTTGCCACCAAAACTCCTACGTTGATCTTTCAATATATGTGGCCTTGCTTCAGCTTTGTGACAAGCAGTGTTACTTGGGAGCGGGAGCGGGAGCGGGGAGCGGGAGCGGGGAGCGGGAGCGGGGAGCGGGAGCGGAAGCGGGAGCGGGAGCGACCATTTTCAGAAGCTCCCGGTTTGGGAGCGAATCCCGGAGCGATTTTTTAAAAATATATATATATTCTATATTTTTTAATTTTTGATACATATATGTCAACAAAAACATGTAGAATGATGAAATAGACATAAAAAACATAAAAAAACATAAATTGATCATTGAACCATATCACATCAATCATCTAGAAATTATAATCGTCATCAACCTTAGTAAAATAATAAATTAAAATAACATTCAATTCAATAACATTTATCATCATTGATCACCAAAGTAACAAGTTGTACTTGTAAGCCAAGTTTAACCATTACAAGAAGTAATATCGAAGATATTTCTAAGTCCTAACTTCTAACTGTTAACATGATATGAAATGTTAAAAATTTATAAAATGAAACATGAATAATGAGATGAAATGAAACAACTTTAGTCTTTCACAAAGCATCATATTCATAATTCACAATCATTACCAATGAGTTATAATTGCCAAGGCCCAACTTCAAACTTCAAATTTTCATTGTCACAGTCACCAGTGATATAATGTTTACAAAAAATATCATAATGTCATAATGATATGAAAGAGTCAAGAGTCAAGAGTCAAGGACTCAAAACTCAACACTGAACAGTTATGAAAACTAAAGTGACAAGTCTAATAGAAACTAAAAAAGACAAGTAAACTGTAAATCTACAAGTGGCCCTTGCCACGAGAGTCTCCAGGAGTATAAGTAGGTCGTGGCGGTCTTCTAGGAGTCTCCCGCCCAGACCGACGACCAGAACTAGAGCCTCCACGCGAGGGTGTCGATGGAGGTGGCGACAGCAATGGAACAATACTCGGGCCCCGAGAACTGCTACTAGATGGTGGAGGTGGAGGTGGCATGGCTGCTGCAGCTGCTTCAGCTTCATCCCGTACAAGCTCATCTTCTAATTCTTCCATATGTACAATGCCATCCTCCAAATTGTCGTCCTCAGGGTGATTGTCCCAAATTTTATATGTGGGATCTTCATTAGCCCGATCACAGTAATGGCTCAACAACCTCAAATTGTAGTGCACATAAACCAAGCTTTCTGCTCGGTTTTCGTTGAGCCTGTTTCTTTTCACATTATGTATATAACTGTAGGTGCTCCAACACCTCTCTGCAGAAGAAGAATTTACAACCTGTGCAAGAACTTTCAATGCCAATTTTCGCAAAAGTCCGTCGCCGCCATATGTTTCCCACCATGTGAGAGAATCAAATTTATCTTTGTCGTCCATTGCATGGAAGTTACCATACAAACCACTGCCAGTGAAGTATCTGCCTATTTCAAGGCGCACAGCTGCACATTCCTCCCTGTCAGGCACCAACTTTTCTAATGCATCCAGATATCCTTTAGTTACCTCTCGATCTAAATGGGGTTTGGTCCTAACACCACCCCCTGCTGCAGGTTTGCCCAACCAAGAATCTGAGTAGTATTTTGGCGTAAGGATATACGCCAAGCAATGTAGTGGAAGGTTAAGCCTTTTCCACCGTTCACACACACAATCGTGAATCAGATTGTACAAGTCGGGATCTCTGTTATTAACAATGTCTTTTATTTCCCCCAACATGGTATCCATTTGCTCATACACCTCGCCAATCACTGGTTTGTCTGTATCTGCAAACCGAATCATGTTATAAATTGGCTTGGTGAAATCCAATACCTGTCTCACAGTTGTCCAAAACTGCCCATCAAGAGCGGCCTCCTCCACCGTTTCAAAACCTACAATGTCAGCTACATTTGTAGCCCTTTCCTTTAACACCTGCCAATTTGGACTTGATACCATGCTAGCTAAACCCTCTCTTACCTTCAAAAGGCGCCTGAAGGTGAGGTAATAGCTACCAAATCTAGTCCTCGCAATCTTCAGCAACTCCAATCTCGAGTGACTGCGGAAAAGGCCATGGGTATTGCTATGATTTGTAATAAATTTTATCATTTTTTTTCCTCTCTTGTACAAATCACCAATCCATTGGTATTGTTCATTTTTGTTTTTGACAATATCATGCAACAGAAGGTTCAATGTGTGAACCAAACATCCAGACCAAAATATGTTCGGGTATCTATCCTCAATAATTGCTCCCGCTGCCTTACAATTAGGAGCATTATCAGTGATGACTTGGATGACATTGTATGGGCCAATACGCTCAATTGTTTCAAGCAATGCTTCTGCAATGTTGATAGCGGTCTTGAACTTGTCTGAGTAATCATGTGCAGCTAGAAAAATGGGACCACTTCGGGACACAGCAAGAACACTTATCAATGGCTTGCCTTTTACATTTGTCCATCCATCAGATACAATGGACACCCCATTGTCAGTCCAAGAACTTGTCATTTTATTCAAAGAATGTGATATTTTTGCTTTTTCATGATCAAGGCCAACTGTTCTTGCCTTGTCATACCCAGGGCTCTTGTATCCTTTAGGGGCATCATTTATGGCAGAAACCATTTCGTGCCAATAAGGTGAGCGTAGAACATTGAATGGTATCCCATTTGCATAGAGGAACCTGTAAATTTTTGAATCCACATCATTCCTACACCCCTCATCAAGGAAATCTGATATGGTTCTACGGCGTAAAGATGATGACCCTGAGCCTCCATGTCCATATCCACTGCCTTGGGAGGATGCTGAAGGAGTTCTTTGTGAGCTTTCAAAGAAACCCCTTGATTTTTTTGCTTTATATTGGGCGTCCTCCTCTTCCTTTATGTATTTGGCTCTATCTGCTGTTGACACCGCGTCGCAAGTTCTGATTCCTATTGGTTTCTCTCCATCCCATGCCCTTTTCCCGCAAAGGTGTCTCCTCAAACGGGTGTATGAGCCTGTGAAATCAGTGTTGCAATGGGGGCAATGAAATTTAGTGGTTCCACCCCCTCTCCCTGTTTCAGGCCTCTGAACATATTTCCACAATGGAGTTTGGTCTTGTTTAGTTTTTTGACCCTCATGTTCACCCTCCTCCACATCCTCCTCACTGGGGTTTTCACCTATTTGACTTCCTCCGGCTTCTTCATCCACCTCTTCAGTTTCAGGCCCCCTCCGTTTCCTACTCTCCACCACCATAATAACCAGAAAAGGGACCAGGAAGAGGAAAATGCCAATAAAAATCCCCAGGTCCATCGTGTTTGATGTTTGTAGGGTTTGAGTCTTGAATCTGCAAATTAATTTAGTTTATTGGGATTAATTCATTTAATTTATTAATTTAATTTAAATTAATGATCTTTAAACTCAAACAGGTAAATTAAACTAACCAAACTAACCACCTAACCAGCTAAACTAACTAAATGATTAAGTTACTTACCTCTGCAAGCTTGCTCCTCGCTCCTTGGCACTTGCTCCTCGCTCCTCAGCTCTGGCTCCTTGCTCCTCAGCTCTTGCTCCTTGCTCCTTTGCTCTCAAACTCAAGCTCAATCTCATTGAAATGATTTTGTTTTGGCCCATTGGGCTTATAAACCCAGAAAAATTAGTTAAATTTTTTGTTTTTTTCGGGTCCGCGGAATTTTTTTCCGCCGAACCGCTCCCGGTTCACTAAAATTCGCTCCCGGAGCGTTTTTTAATGCCCGGGAGCGATCAGGGAGCGATCGCTCCCCGATCGCTCCCCGGCATTAAAAAGCGCTCCGGGAGCTCGGGAGCGATCGCTCCCTGAAGCGCTCCCTCACAGACCAGGGAGCGCAAATTTTTTTACGGGAGCGCGCTCTCGAAAATCGCTCCCGTCCGGGAGCGATTTGGGGAGCGCGCTCCCGACCCGCTCCCGACCCGCTCCCGCCCGGAGCGCGCTTCGGGAGCGGGTTCGAAGGGGAGGGGGGCGCTCCCCCGCATCACTGGTGACAAGCCTTTCCACTCTCCAAAATAGTCACACTTTAGGACTCAACCCTATTCATAAGAACTAGAGCTTCCTGTGGCCCTAACAAAGAGAAGAATCATACCAAACTATGCCCAGAGCTTCCCTCAAGAACCCAGTCAACCTCTGCCCTAACTCCGCCCTGTCCAAAGACACAACAAAGACAAACCCTTGACTTCTTCATTTGGATGAGCTCCTATAGGTCTGCAGTTGCCTTAGATTTATCGCTCCACTTGATGAATGCACTTGGATGTGTGTTAAATGAACTCTTCTTGTCTCCTTTTTATAGAGTTCCTAGTGGGATTCCTTTAGCCACCAAGGGTCATCTCATTTTACCAAGCCGACCTTAACAAATTGCTAAAACTCAATAAAAATGAGACATAAAATTCTTGTCATCCAACTAACGCCACATCATCAATGCCTTAGGTGCCCCTTTTCCCACTAAGGTTGCCCCACATGCAACAATGAATAAACAATAATTTCTTTACTTAGTTTCGCACCCACACCTTGGGCACAAAACCCCATCACTTGGGTACTTGCCCCACAAAGCCCTTTTGTGGGGGAACTTCTCACAAACCCAACACTTAGGGTTGTGGAGTACCTCCCAAGCTACACAAATCAACACTCCCTCTTAGAGAGTGGACAATGGAGGTACTTCCACTGCACAGAAGTAACCATCATCGTTGGGTACACTAACCCATCTCTGGCATTCACCATTGTAGCATACCCTATAGAATGAACCACTCTCTCATCGGTAGTGCCTTTGTCTCATCTCGTCAGAACCTGAAGATTCGAACTTCCATAGGGCATCTTCGTCTGAAGCTAGACTCCCTCTGAGTCTACACAACCTCCACTGGCTCACACTGCTACTGAACTTGTGTCCTACAAGGTTAGTTCGAGTTGTGGTCGAACACAGGCCACATCACTACCACAACTCAGCCTTGCAAGCAATCTCATCCTCTGGGGTCAAACACCACATGTGCACATGCCTCCACTCTCGGATGTGCAACTCCACGACCCAATGAAGATACCAGCCTGCCAACAACACGTCCATCACATGAAGCCAACTCGTCCATACCAAAGCAATTCTCAAGCAGTGCCAACGATCCATGACAAGTCATTGGAAGTCCATGATCAACAACCTGCCACATAACAAAATGTTGCTCACCAGGTTCTCCAACAATCCACTAGAAATCCCAACCCATCTCGCCATGTAGCATGTTGAGACCACATCTCCATGTCCTCAACTAAACCCCTTGCTCCATCATCGAGACAATCTCAGCTCCCTCTGAGTTGCTTCGTTGTACACATTGATCCACTAGTCCATCAAAGTAGCTCTGATACCATGTTGACTATTCCACGGCACTTCAGCTATAGTTCTATGTCTAAAATCACAATCATAAACACATGGAAATACCTCAACACTACTAGTTTGCACAACGGAAAACATATAGCAATGAATCAATCTTGTGCACATGACAATTTTTAACTTTTAACCCACTACTTGTTATATTACAAACTTTAATACAATAGTCTTAGGGCTCCTGTACCATGAGTCATGGCCCTTACATACAACCCTAATACAAGGACACAACTAGGGCTTGGTGTCAACAACTATGACTACTAATTTTTCCTAAGCAAAGTCCATTTGACCTACTTGTGGATGTAGCGTTCCATAGCCCTTTTAGTCCACATACCTTGAACACATCTGATGGGTACATTACCTCCCCATCTGTTGATCATTACAATTGCATCTCTAGTTGTCCAGTCTGCCACTATCAACCACTCTTGGCTGCTCCAAGATGACTGAACATAGGCTCACTAATCTACCCACTAAAAATGCCCTATATTACTCCAAAGGATCACGTTCTTAGGGTCTTTTTCAAATTGACCTCTTATCAGTGAAATGCCTCCTTGCATTCACTGAACTAGGGCACACTAATATGCCTTCTTTGTTGTTCTAAGGCTTCCTGTACATGAGGCCTTCAAACTACCCACTAGTTGTCCTTTGCTCCTCGAAGACACCAGCACATAGGGCCTTCAACAAACTACCCACTAGCACTAATATGGCTGCCCCATCATCACTACTCTAAGGGCTTGGAGGTTGCCCTCTTATCTCTGATTTGACCCACTGCAAATCACAGAACTAGGGCACAATAACTAGTCCACTAACAATCCTTTACACCACTTTAAAAGTATGATCTTTGGGGTTCACAAGACTGCCCACACACATTGACACATCTACTTCTTGTCCTCTGCACTTAGGGCTTCAAGCAAGCCACTAACCATCCTACAAATATTTGTTCTTATGATGCTCCTCAAACTGTCCAAAACCAGACCCAACATCACTTAGCATTCATCAAATTGAGAGATAAATACATACCTTTAAGGACGTCATCATTTGCCTTGAATTCCACACAGTTTTAGGCATATATCACTAAGGTTTCGGAACTCCTTTTAGGGTTCCTAAATAGCTACAGGAGTCCCCTAATTTCTGCCTCCAAAACAGTCCTCGAAACCAAGTGTAACCCTCTCCTTTTTCCACCAAAACACCTATGTTGATCCTCCAATATATGCGGCCTTGCTCCAACTTTGTGACAAGCCTTTCAGCCCTCCAAAATAGTCACACTTTGGGACTTGACCCTCCTCTTAAGAACCAGAACTTCCTGCGGCCCTAACATAGAGAAGAATCACACCAAACTATGTCCAAAACTACCCACAACAACTCAGCCAACCTCTGCCCTAACTATACCCTATCCAAAGACACAATAAAGACAAAACCCTTGACTTCTTCACTTGGATGAGCTCCTGTAGGTCTGTGGCTACCTAAGATTTATCTCTCCACTTGATTAATGCACTTGGATGTGTGTTAAATGAACTCTTCTTGTCTCCTTTTTATAGAGTTCTTGGTGGGCTTCCCTTAGCCGCCAAGGGTCATCTCATTTAACCAAGCCAACCTTAACAAATTGTTAAAACTCAATAAAACTCAATAACTCATCGATACCTTAGGTGCCCCTTAGGCCACTAAGGTTGACCCACATGCAACAATGAATAAACAATAATTTCCTCACTTGGTTTCACGCCCACACCTTGGGTGCAAAACCCCATCACTTGATTACATCGCCCATAAAACCCTTTTGTGGGATAACTTCTCACAAACCCAACACATAGTGTTGTAGAGTACCTCCCAAACTACACAAATAAACACAAACAACACATGCATTATAGACCAAGCAAAGCGGAAGAAAATTACAACCAAGCAAAAGAGTCGTAAGAATGACAAAAAGGGAAGGATAAGAAGACAGAAGTCATGTTGAGTGCCATATGTTCAAGGGGAGCAGCCCCAAAGACATGAGTCACCCTTTTCCATTGATGTCAAAGGGGAAGAGAAAAGGAAGTGCAACATGAAGACAAAGGAAGTGAAGCATGGAGACAGGGGGAGCATGAGTGTTGACATCAATGACAAATGGGGAGATTGTTGGAAGAATTTGTTATTACTATCAAAGGGTGAATGTTCCCACACTTTTTTTGGTAAATTGCATGCACAAGTTAAAACTTTTGAATAAAAGGACCTCTTAGGGTGAAAGCCCTTGTCATGCCATTTTATTTGATAAGTGCCACATTTTGTGGGTCCTCCTGATTGGAGAGATTATAATTTTTGAAGATTGATGCCCCAAATGAATGGGTTTTGCACCAGATCATTTATGGCTTTAAAATCTCATTACAACGCCTTCAAGAAAGTCAAAACTACTAACCAAAATGTTTATGTCCTAATCAACTTGAAAGAAGATGATGTGGAAGTCAAAATTTGATTTTTTAAGTATCCTAAACCTCCCATAAACAAGTTGATTCATCTTCACTAGGTCGGCTTCAAATATAGTCATGTTTCTTCACAAAAATATCATGTCATCTCCAGCAAAAGACACATGGTTTCATTGGGCAGGCCGGCCCCAAACTAGGCTCTCCCATCCACTATATATTACCTCAGTTGTGGGCAATTGAGGTAAGCAAGTTCGGTGATCTGAGGGAAAAGGAGAATTTCAAGACACATATTTCTAAGGTCTTCTGCTTAACAGAAAATCTGAAGGAAGGCAAATATTCTTGTTGGTTTTATCTCTGTTTTGGCTTAAGCTTTTTTGGAGGGTTATCTTATCTTGGAACATTTCTTTGGGCTAAAAGTAGAGCACAACTCAGCCCCCTTGTAGCACTATTTTTGTCCTCTCTTGTAGCACAAATTTCAGTCGCTTTTTGCACGAGTCTCGGCCTAAGGAAGAGGCAAAATTTCAGTATGTGGTTAACCTTCGGCCTTGTGTGCCTCATATTTGACCCCGAGGAAAGGTTCAGAACTTGGCTCTGTGAAGGAAAACAGGCCTGTATTCACCTATCTGAAGCTTGGCCCCTGCAACCAAGACTCGGCCTCATGTGGGTAATTTCAGCCCTACAACTAGGGATTCCCTGTGACAGACCTTGGCCTTGCAACTAGGTAATCCCAATGATGGAATTGTTGGCATTATGATTCAGGTGTTGTCCTTGATGGCAAACCCATTCAGGTGATAAATCAAGAAGGACGCAGGAAATATGTTCAGCAAGTGCGTCCCCGCAGGTATACCATACAGAACCCGCGTCCAGGGACGCCGGCTAGCCGTTCAGGAGGTGCGTCCGCCCAGTGCACACATTTCAAGGCAGAGAAAAGCACGTGGGGGTTTCTTGCGTGGTATCTAGCCGACGGTTTTGTGTTTCTATGGTGTCGGCTCGTGGTATTGTTCCATGTTTTGGGGAGAAGCTTGCCTATATAAAGCAAAGGAGTTCATTTGGATTAAGCATCATCTTGGTTGAATATCTTTTGGTGAGATCTAGTCCAGATCTATGAGGGCGAATCTTCTAATGGACTGTGATCTCTATGGCGCATGATCAGATCTGTGGATCTGAGTGTTTGGGTTGGTTCTGAAGTCCTCATATCTTTTATATCTGAAGGGATGCAGGTTCAGTGAAGGACAAGTGCGCCGGGACGCAGTACAGTAAAGGCTCAGGGGCGTCTCTGAAGCAAAAGACGCGGCGCGATAGTGTTTCGGGGTGCGCCGGTCGCAGCAAAGCATAGAGGAACAGTGCGTCTGCACGCAGAACAGCGGAGGGTAGACTGCGTCCAGTCGCAGGCCACAGAAAGAAAATATGCGTCCCTGTCTTAAGATGATCTGTTGACTGTATATTTCTGTTCATAAAGTGTTCTGGGTTATTTCTGTAATTACTGATCTGATATCTGTAGTGGACTGTATCTGTTATATACTTGTTGATCATTTGATTCTTCATGAAAAGAAGTAGGGGGTTGTAGCTCCCTTCCAGGAGAAACTGGAAAACGAGAGAGAGTTGTAGCTCTCTGCAGGTTGCAGCCTGCGTGCTGGTAAAGGACTGCACCAGTACAAAATCATTGTAAAAGAATTTCTTGAAAGAAGATAGAGACATATTGCAGCAGGTGGTTTTCTCCCGCATTGGGTTTCCACCTTACATCTTGTGTTCTTTGGTGTGACTGTCTATTTTCTTTATTCAAGCTCATTATTTTATGGTACTGATATGCAAGAATAATTCAAAAGATCAAATAAGGAAGATTTGGTAAATTGCTTAATAATACTGATTCACCCCCCCTCTCAGTATTATTTCCAACAATTGGTATCAGAGCAGGTCCTTCAGAAAAGCTTGATCGCTTGAAGGTAGATCGTTCATCATGAGCAACTACGAGAGAGAAGCATCAATCAGGCCACCAGTTTTTGATGGGACAAACTTCAATTATTGGAAGGTAAGAGTTACTGCATATCTTCAATCTCTTGGTACTGAAGTTTGGGACATTGTAGAAACAGGCTATGCTTTTCCTTCAGCTACTCCTACAGATCCAGCTGAGAAAAAGAAGTATGAAACAAATGCAAAAGCAGTCAGTACTCTATTAGGAAGTATATCCCAAACAGAATTCATGAAGGTAATGCACTTCAAATCAGCAAAAGAAATATGGGACAAAATGATCACAAGCTATGAAGGAGATGAACAGGTAAAACAAGCTAAACTTCAAACTCTCAGGATTCAATATGAGACTCTCAAGATGTATAATGATGAAAGTGTGGCTAATTATTTTCTTCGGGTAGATGAGATTGTAAATTGTATGAAAAATTTGGGTGAAGAAGTAAAGGAGTCCATAGTAGTTCAAAAGATTCTAAGATCATTATCCCCCAAGTTTGAATCCAAAGTATCTGCAATAGAAGAAAAAGAAAATCTCCGTGTTCTTACTATGTCTCAGCTACATGGAATTCTAACTGCTTATGAAATGAGAAAGGGAGGACCATCAGACAGAAGGGAGGCTGCTTTTAAAGCATCAGGCAAAGAAGATTACTATGAAGCAAGCCATGATCCAGAAGAAGAGGAAGAAGAATCAAATTTTGTCAGAAATCTTCAAAGAGGTTCTGGAAGGTTCAGAGGTAAGCTACCTTTCAAATGCTTTGCTTGTGGAAGAGTAGGTCATTATGCTGCAAAATGCTCTTATAAGGATAAAGGAAAGGAACCAGTTAGATGAAACAAGAAACAAAGCGCAAATAAGAAAAGCTACTACACCCATGAAGATAGTGATGGCTTATCAAACAGTGATGAAGATGAACAAGGTAATAAATATAGGTTGTTAATGGCATTTGAAGATGATGATTATGAGGATGTTGTAGATGTGGATAACCTTTATGATGAAATTACTAGACTCAAGAGATGCATAGAAGAAAAGAACATGATTATTGATACTCTACAATTCCAAATTGATGAAAAGGAAAAACATCTTGAAAAATTAGAAGGTGAAATTGTTGGTCTTAGAAAAGAAATTGAGAAAACAAAAACTATTAATCTCAAGTTTGTCAAAGGATCTGAAACTTTGGATGAGATTATCAGTGTGCAGCGGTCTCCACTAAATAAGACAGGTTTGGGCTATAATGGAGAAACTTCTCAAGCATCCACTTCAAAAAGTTATCTTGATGCAGCAAGAAGAAATGAACAAGAGCACAAGGAAGATCATCAGGTAAAGCAGGGACAAATGTCAAACAGAAACTATCAGGGGCAATCCAGCTTAAGGGTGAACAAAAGCCACAACCAGCCACAGGTAAAATCTTCTCAATTTGGTTCAAGAATAGATGAAAATAGAAATTACAATCAGTTGGCTGGTAGATCCAATAATCGCAGAAGCTTCTTCAATGGACAATGCTTTTCTTGCCATAACTTTGGTCACAAAGCAGCTCAATGTGTTGCGTATAAAACAATCATGACTAGGGAAGCTCAAAAACAAAGAAGTATGACAGGGATTACGAAAAGGACCTATAACAACTTTTCAGCTCTTGAAAATGAAGTTGAATGTTCTATTTGCAATAATTTTGGACATAAAGACTTTGAATGCAGAAGCAGGTTTCCGGAAAGAAAGGTACAAGAGCAGAAAAAGGAACAAGCCTCAGGCACCAAAACATGGAGAATAAAGGAACCTCAAACAGAAAGATGTGGGATAGCATTTTATGCAGAAGGACAAGAAAATCTATGGTACATTGACAGTGGATGCTCGAAGCATATGACAGGTGATAAAGAAAAACTTGAGTCTTATTCTAATTTAGAAAAGGGAAAGAAAGTCTCTTTTGGAAATGATACTCCTGCAACTATAAAAGGAAAAGGTATTGCTCCTTTAAAAGAAGATGTTAAGGCTGGAAATGTTTTGTTTGTTGATGGATTGAAGCATAATCTACTAAGTGTCAGCCAGATGTGTGATCAAAGAACCGAGGTTATATTCAGATCAAATGGATGCCTTGTTCGTGATCTTGATACAGGTAAAATAGTTCTCAAAGGAAAAAGAACTCCAAATAATCTATACATATTTGATGAAGGACAACAACAATGCTATCTAAGCAAGGATGAAGAGCACTGGCTATGGCATCGAAGGTTGGGACATCTAAGCTTCTCACAAATAAGGAAAGCTTGCAAATATCAGGCAGTTCGCGATCTTCCAGATATCAAAATTCCTGACAACACCATATGCAGATCATGTCAGTTTGGAAAACAAACCAGAACTAACTTTCCAGAGAAAGAAGGATCAGCCAGCATGCCTCTTGAGCTAGTACATACAGATGTATGTGGACCATTCAGAAAAAGAACACCTAGAGGAGAGGAATACTTGATATTATTTATTGACGATTTCTCCAGGTTTGTTTGGTTAGGACTTATGAAGCACAAAGATGAAGCATTCGAAAAATTCAAATCCTTCAAAGCCTTGGTTGAAAATGAATCAGGTCACAAAATTAAGTGCCTCAGATCTGACAGAGGTGGGGAATTTACTTCAAATGAATTTTTCGATTTCTGTGATGAACATGGGATAAGGAGAGAATTTTCTATAGCTAGAACTCCTCAGCAAAATGGAGTGGTTGAAAGAATGAACAGAACAATCCAGCAAATGGCTCGTGCTATGCTTGATGAATCAGGAACCCCTGCAACCTTCTGGGGTGAAGCTGCACATGCGGCGGTTATTATTCTCAACAAGACAAATGTCCGAGTGAACAGCACTCAAACTCCTCATGAGCTCTGGAGTGGTAAAACTCCTTCAGTAAAGCACTTCAAAATCTTTGGGAGCAAATGCTATATCAAGAATACTGAGGAGCAGCTTGGTAAACTTGATCCTAGAGCAGATGAAGGTATTCTTCTTGGCTACTCTCCACATAGCAAAGCATACAAATGCTACAATAAAAGACTTGGCAAAATTGTTGACAGCATTGATGTAGTGGTTGATGAGAAGGGATACATTCCTAGGCAAATACATCGTGAAGACATCGAAGAAGATGAAAGCCACCCTCAAAGACAGAATGATGAAGAAGAAGAACCGCAAGAAGAATCTCAAGAAGAACCTCACGAAGAAGCAGAAGAACGAACAAGAATAGAAGAAAAGACTCCATCCAGATATGTTCAAAAGAACCATCCAGAATCTCAGATCATGGGACAGAAAGAAGCAGGTATACAAACTAGAAGAACAGTTGCAGAAGCTTCAAGTTATTTGGCATTACTCTCCTCTACTGAACCACAAAATGTGAAAGAGGCATGCAAAGATGAATGTTGGGTGAAAGCAATGGATGAAGAACTTGAGCAAATCGAAAAGAACAACACTTGGGAGCTGGTTCCTAGACCAAAGGATAAGAATGTTATCGGAACAAAATGGGTCTTCAAAAATAAATTGAATGAAAATGGAGAAGTAATTAGAAACAAAGCCAGACTTGTTTGTAAAGGATATGCACAGCAAGAAGGAATAGACTTTGAAGAAACTTTTGCTCCTGTTGCAAGACTTGAGGCCATCCGAATGTTCCTTGCTCTCTCAAGTTCTCAGAATTTCAAAGTATTTCAAATGGACGTAAAATCAGCCTTTCTGAATGGAGACTTGGAAGAAGAAGTGTACATTGAACAGCCAGATGGGTTCATTCTTGGAAATGATCCAAATCTTGTATGCCGATTGAAAAAGGCTCTCTATGGTCTCAAACAAGCCCCAAGGGCTTGGTACTACCGGTTGGACAAATATCTTTATCAACAAGGTTTTTCAAAAGGTTCAGCAGATAGCAATCTATATATAAAAATTGAAAATGACAAATTGCTAATACTTGTTGTGTATGTAGATGACATTATTTTTGGCAGCAATGAAGAAGCTATGAGTCAAAGCTTTGCCTCAGTCATGCAGAAAGAATTTGAAATGTCCTTGCTAGGAGAACTGACATACTTTCTTGGTTTGCAAATCCAACAAAAGGAAGGAGGAATCCTTTTATCTCAAACCAAGTATCTCAAGCAGATTTTGAAGAAATATGGCATGGAAGATGCAAAACCAGTATGTACACCCATGGTCACAGGATGCAGTCTCAGTGCAAATGATGAATCTGCAGCAGTACATCAACCAACCTACAGATCTATGATTGGAAGTTTACTATATTTAACAGGTACCCGACCAGACATCATGCATGCAGTTGGAATAGTTGGAAGATTTCAGGCAAATCCGAAGGAGACTCATCTTCAAGCAGTGAAGAGAATTTTCAAATATCTTCAAGGGACTCAAAATTATGGCTTATGGTATCCTAGAAATACAGATCTTACTCTTCATGCCTATACAGATGCAGATTGGGCCGGAAGCGTGGATGACAGGAAAAGCACAAGTGGTGGTGCGTTCTTTATGGGTCCCAGACTGGTCTCTTGGTTCAGCAAGAAACAGAGTTCAATTGCCTTGTCTACAGCTGAAGCAGAATATGTTGCTGCTGCATCTTGTTGCACCCAACTCCTTTGGATGATGCAGACTTTGCAGGATTATCAAATCACTTGTACACCTCCAATCTCTATCTTATGTGACAACACAAGTGCAATCAGCATCTCAAAGAATCCGGTTATGCATTCAAAAACCAAGCACATACCAATCAAGTACCATTTTCTCCGGGAACAAGTACTTGAACAGAAGGTCAAGTTGGAGTATGTTCCTTCTAAGGAACAAGTTGCTGATATTTTCACCAAACCATTGCCCAGGGACACTTTTGAATACCTCAGGCAAAAGCTGGGGGTTGTTGATGCATCATCTTACTGTTGATCATCTTCCTATTGGTGGTATAGGCTCAGGGGGAGCACATAATGCATTGTTGGCATTATGGAGAAGGAGATCTTGGAAATAGCTGCAATATGTCTCTATCTCCTTCATGATGGAATGGAGATGCATGAGCATAGGGGGAGCATACCCTTTGCTCTTGATGTCAAAGGGGGAGAATGAAGCTGAAGATTATGTGGTTGCCATCAAGTCCAAAGGGGGAGATTGTTGGCATTATGATTCAGGTGTTGTCCTTGATGGCAAACCCATTCAGGTGATAAATCAAGAAGGACGCAGCAAATATGTTCAGCAAGTGCGTCCCCGCAGGTATACCATACAGAACCCGCGTCCAGGGACGCCGGCCAGCCGTTCAGGAGGTGCGTCCGCCCAGTGCACACATTTCAAGGCAGAGAAAAGCACGTGGGGGTTTCTTGCGTGGTATCTAGCCGACGGTTTTGTGTTTCTATGGTGTCGGCTCGTGGTATTGTTCCATGTTTTGGGGAGAAGCTTGCCTATATAAAGCAAAGGAGTTCATTTGGATTAAGCATCATCTTGGTTGAATATCTTTTGGTGAGATCTAGTCCAGATCTATGAGGGCGAATCTTCTAATGGACTGTGATCTCTATGGCGCATGATCAGATCTGTGGATCTAAGTGTTTGGGTTGGTTCTGAAGTCCTCATATCTTTTATATCTGAAGGGACGCAGGTTCAGTGAAGGACAAGTGCGCCGGGACGCAGTACAGTAAAGGCTCAGGGGCGTCTCTGAAGCAAAAGACGCGGCGCGATAGTGTTTCGGGGTGCGCCGGTCGCAGCAAAGCATAGAGGAACAGTGCGTCTGCACGCAGAACAGCGGAGGGTAGACTGCGTCCAGTCGCAGGCCACAGAAAGAAAATATGCGTCCCTGTCTTAAGATGATCTGTTGACTGTATATTTCTGTTCATAAAGTGTTCTGGGTTATTTCTGTAATTACTGATCTGATATCTGTAGTGGACTGTATCTGTTATATACTTGTTGATCATTTGATTCTTCATGAAAAGAAGTAGGGGGTTGTAGCTCCCTTCCAAGAGAAACTGGAAAACGAGAGAGAGTTGTAGCTCTCTGCAGGTTGCAGCCTGCGTGCTGGTAAAGGACTGCACCAGTACAAAATCATTGTAAAAGAATTTCTTGAAAGAAGATAGAGACATATTGCAGCAGGTGGTTTTCTCCCGCATTGGGTTTCCACCTTACATCTTGTGTTCTTTGGTGTGACTGTCTATTTTCTTTATTCAAGCTCATTATTTTATGGTACTGATATGCAAGAATAATTCAAAAGATCAAATAAGGAAGATTTGGTAAATTGCTTAATAATACTGATTCACCCCCCCTCTCAGTATTATTTCCAACAGGAATTCCCTCATTTGCGTACAAATTTGGATCTGTTCTTTTGCTTCAGACCTCGACCTATTCAAAGACCTGGAATAGAACTTTGGAAGTGCCTTGGAGCAAACTTTGAGCGTAGATTGTCAACAAGTTTTTGGAAGGCTTTTGGTGCAGTCCTTTGTATACATTCTTGAAGTCTTTTGGGCAGACGTGAAGTCATCTTTGTAGCAGATTTGTGGCAGCTTTGAAGCAGACTTTTGAAGCAAACTTGATACCTTTTGGAGAAAACCACTAAATACTTTTGGAGCAGACTTTGGTGACATTTCTTGAGCAGACCTTGGACCAATCATGAAGTCTTTTTAGGAGACCTTGAACTACACCTTTTGAGCTTCCTTGTAGGAGAACTTGAAGCCTCCTTGAAGCAGTCGTGGAGCAAGCTTGGAGTAGATCTTGAAGACCACTTGAGAGCAGATTTTGAATTTTGTTGAAGACCTCTTTTGGAAGCAGATATTGATATTGATCTTGAAACAAACTAGGGTAAGATCACTTGTGGGTTTGATGATCTAAGGTATGCCCTTCTTAGTTGAATTATTGATATGTCAAGGGGCATATCTGAAGTTCGAAAAGGATTACTGTTGTAGTCTTTGGATTTTGTTGTAGTTGGTCCATTGTCCTTGGTACGAGAGCCCAAGAAGATCTTATTTTATCTTTTATTCTATAGGGTGGCACAGTGGTGCTAGGGAAGGAAGTTGTAGCTTCCTTCAGGAGGTTGTCACCTCCTTCAAATAAGAGTTGTTAAATCTTGGGGTCGTAGCCTTTCTAGTTGTAGCTGGTAGAAGGGAACTTTTTGCCTTTGTGAAATAAAAATGTTGTACATATATACACGCACACGAACACAAACACACACACACACACACATATATTCTTCATTTGATGTGATATTATTGGTTAATCATTTTGATACTTAAGTTGTTGAAATTTACGAAATACTGATTCTCTCCCCGTCTCAGTATTTCCAATAGGGGGTGAGGTTCTCATTCTTGTTATGTATGCACACACACAGATATATAGATATATATATATATATATATTCTTCATTTGATGTGATATTATTGGTAAATCATTTTGATACTTAAGTTGTTGAAATTTACGAAATACTGATTCTCTCCCCGTCTCAGTATTTCCAATAGGGGGTGAGGTTCTCATTCTTGTTATGCATGTGGATGAATTTTTTTTAACAAGTTCACCGGGGCTCATAGAGGAATGCTAGAGGGACCTTGCAAAGTCCAAGATGAAGGATTTGGCGCTTATGCACTACTTATAGGCATGGAGGTGTGGCAGACAAATGGGGAGATTTCCCTTGGACAGGGGAAATACTGCATCGAGATCCTAAGGAGGTTTGGGATGATGTAGGATTGCAGATCCATGTCTACACCCATGAACACGAAGTGAAGGAAAGTAGACACATCCAGGGAGAAGGATGTAGACCCCAACTTATATAGGTAGTTGATTGGCTCTCTCATTTATTTAGTCAACACCATGGCAAACATATCCTATGCAGTAAACTCTCTCAGTGAATTTTATGAGCCTTGGTATTGCATCAAGGATGTTGCAACTCCCAAGACTCTCAACTTAAATTATCAACCAGGGGTTCGTACAAACTTAGAGGTGACAGTGTTGTATGCACTATAGGTCAAGTTCTACTCATGTCACCCTTAGTCATTGGATCAGAGCAAGGCAAGTAGAGGCCACTCTTTCAACCAACTACAAAGAAAATTTTTGTGGAAAGACAAAAAGCATACCCTAATTGCAAGGAAAGGAGCATTAGCTTAATTGCAAAAATGAAAGTGCCATTCATTTGATGTAGGGAGAGACTACATTAGTTACAAGAATAAACCATGCTACTTTATTTGCAAACAAATCAAATCAATATTCTACTTGCAGAATGGAAATCATTATTCTAATTGCAAATTGCTTGGAAAGAAGAAATTCAATCTACAACACACAACTAGAAATTCAAAAACCAAGTCTAATTCACTTGCATTGTAGAGTTTCCCTTCATGTCACTGAGTGTAAGATGGCTTTAACACTAACAATAGGCTCTTTACTCACTGCATAAGAGAACACTCATTGTGATTCAAATGTGAAAAATTGCTTCCTAACTCTATTTGTTGTTTTGTGCTTGCAGTGGAGGAAGGAGGGGTCTTGCCAACCCCTGCAAGTCACTGGCAGCTTCTACAGACTAGAAATCAAGGAGATACATCTACTAATCAATAATGTAGTAAAATTAATTAAACTGGAAAGGGTGAATTGAATTTTATTGCTTCAATATCTATTCTACCCTAGAACATGCATCTAATCTATTTGCCAAATCATGATATTAACTTCTAAGGTGCATGTTGTCGCACAGAGTGTCTAAGCACCGCGACAACGCTCAAATTGGGGGCTGTCACGCTGATCCCCGATCTCTCCGTTTAAGCTGTCTCCCTAAAGCAGGCTAAGGGGGGTAGACCCTATGGGATAAAGGAAGACCAACTGGCAACCCGCTGGGTTGAGAGACACAGCAGGGGGAAACAAGCACTTGATTGATTTTAGAATTTGATTAGATATTTAAATGCTTAAGACCAGTGCCTTATGGAATTAATGAAAACCAAGTAATTAATTAGTTGCTACTGCTTATGAAGTAATTTAACGGTTGCTTGAAAATATTTACAAAATATCTAACATGTAATGAGCATTAAATAATCCAAGCAATGATTAATTTGACCAGATGCGAGATATTCAATAGATGCACAAAGCTCTAGCAGTGAAATTTCAAAGGATCAAAATTCATTATTCAACCATGGAATTCAAATGCTAATCAGTTCACAAAAAGATTCACCACTTTCAGATAGCTAATCTTCAGATAAAATTTAAGCGCATTTAACTATATAAAAATGACAAATATTAATCCCACATTAAAAATTTTAGCCTTAGCGGAAAAGATACACCAAAATTGTGAATGTGACAAATCCTTGAGTGAATGTGACAAAATATTTCAAAAAAAAATAATTTTTTAATAAAATAAAAGCTCAATTCTAAAATAAGACCAAACCAAAACCAAAAAAACTTTTTATGATTTTTTTATTTTTATATTTTTTAATTTTTATATTTTTTAATTTTTTATTTTTTTTTGTAAGCTGGGGTGGGACTCTCTCATTTACATGTCCATTATGTACCCCTCTACGGGGGAGGGGTAGCCCAAGATTTGAACCCAAGACTTCCGGTTCGGTGAGACTTCATTTCCACGGCCCTTGCTGCTTGAGCTACCCCATGTGGACATATTTTTTAATTTATTATTATTATTGTTCTTTTTTATTTTTATGATATAAAGTTCTAAATTTAAAATTAAAATATAACAAAACTAAAATTAAAATCTAATCTAACCTAAACCCTAATTATACAAAGCTTAAATAAAATCTAAATAAAATAAAACAAAAATCAAACTATAATTTAAACTAAATGAAATCTTAACCAAAAAAAAAAAAATCAAACCTAAATCTAACTTGGATTTTTTATTTATTTATTTTTATTTTTTTGTAGACTTTTGAAATTTTAAATTTTTTATTTTACCTAACTAAATAAAATAGAAAATAAACTAAAATATAACTAAAATAAAATCAAAATCTAACCTAGTCTAAAACTAAACCAGCACACGCATATATCACAGTAATGAAAATAAACTACCTATGCTAACCCTACGTATACATAAAAATAAATAAAACCTAAACTGTAATGAGCCACGGGTTTACTGTTGTGCCTGTGCAGGTCCGTGGAAGCTTATAAACGGTGGCTGAAGGAAAGAGCAGTTATGGAGAAGCTGCAGGTGGGGGAGTTGGAAGGCTTTCACGCAAGGCTAAGTGGCAAATCGCACCAGCAAGGAGGGAGCCAAGTTAAGCAAAGGCAACGTTAATGGCAGAAGGCAAGCAGCGGAGCAAGGGAGGAGAAGATGCAAGTAAAACTGCATGGATGGGCGACAAATGACAGGGAGCAGAGATGAAGGATGGAGCTTTGGCGAAGAGCAGAGGGAGCTACAACGATTTGTTTGCAGGTATGGCGGAAAGGAGAAACTCGATGAGTAGTGTGATGTTGTATGTGTTTTGCAGGTGGACGGAGAAAGGTAGGAATTGCAGTAGATGGGATGTGATTTACTGCAGTGAGGATGGAGAAATGATTGTGTGGAGCTGGAATTGACGCAGGTTGGGCCAGCATTTGGGTAGCGTATGATAAACAGTGAGCAGCGTACGCAGGAAGGATTTGGGTGAGGTTGAGAGTTGCACAGATGAAGAAAAGCCAAGAGGAAAAACACTGGTATAGGCGGCGATGATTTTTTTTTTTTTTTTGTGTGCAGGTTGAAGACTTGGACAGTGTGAGGATAAGCAATGGAGTATGGCAACGTATTAGAGGGGTAAGATATGAGGAAAATAGCAGGGAGAGAGAAGCAGCGATGAGGGTTTGGGCAACTGCAGGAGAAAGGGATTGCCCACGGAAAAATTCGAATTTTTTCCTGTAATAAAAATGAAACCTTAGGCAGCAACAGAAGAAATTGAAAATGCAAGTAGCAAACCGATGTCCCAGAAACCCTTGAAGAAATTCTCCGAAAAATTTTAATAGAAATTTTGAATCGTGCTGCTTCAGATTTGTCAATTGAACCCTTATAAAAATTTGCCAGATTTTCAAACCCTTGAACAACAGAAACGTGCACCTGCAAAAAAGGGGTTTTGAAGCAAATATTCTTGCTAGAGCTGATCTTGAGGCCAGATCTTACCCTCCAAGGCCTAGATTTGGCTTAAAGATTGAGTCTACCCTTCAGATCTGCAACCTGCAATGACAACAACAAACACCCAAAAGCAAAATATATAATAATGTAACCTTAAAATCCCTAACTAAATAATTACAGTAGTTACAAATTGAAGGCTCTAAGCAGCCATATTTATCGTTATGCCACAAATATTTTCAAAATTTTAAATTTAATATGAGGTGCTTCAGAAAATCCTTCATGCATCCGCGGTAAAAATTCTAATGAGAAGCCCGGGATCAAACCCAGCTGGGCTCTTTAGAAAATGCAATCCGGGAGTTGGCTGGTTCAACCGAGAACTTCCCCGAATGCCCAGTAAACTCAAAATCAAGGATTTCCTGCACAGCTTAATTCAACCATTAACATAGAGAGAGAAAACAATAGTGAAATTCAGATCTAATGGAGATACCTGCCATTATATTCAGAAATTAAACTATCATTCAAACCCTAGTGATTAGACAAGATACCTATGTCTAAATCAATCTTCAATAAGCTAACATCAATGGTTGAAAATAAATCTTATGCAAGAAAATAAAACATCTTACATCATTTCCCGCAAAGTAACACCAGCAGAGATTAACCCCAAAGTCTTTCTTTATTTGCACATGAAAAACGATTACAAGAGAGCTTTCACTCAGCACACGACTCAAAGGTCGAATGATCTCAAATGACCCCTGACACCCTATTTAAAGAAAAATTTCCAACGGTTAGTTCGAGTGATCCATGTCAAAGCGAACTCAACCTCGATGAGGGTCAAAATTTCTTTTAATCTCATCCGTTGAATTTTTAAATGCATTTTAATATTTTAAAAAAATTAAAATTTTGCATTTATTTTCTCAAAACTTTTGACGTATTATTTTTTTTTTTTTTTTTTTTTTTTTTTTTTTTTTGGACCCTCGAACTTAGCCTTTGGGAATTTTACCTAGGACCTAGGACCTATGAGGGGATTAATTATTTTCTAACCCTCAAGACACTTTACATCATGATTTTTTACATTTTTTTACATCTCAAGGGGGGAAACCCATAGACCCTCATAGACCACCCAGTTCTGCGACAAATATAATCTAGCAGATCAAGCAATTTGTAATAACCTAACCAAATAGTTAGAATTATTTCCAAATTACTTTTACATAGACTCGACCTAGCACACTAGGATTCCCCTAAGATTCTAATGACAAAATCCATTCCGGCTTTGGGGTTAGGTTGAAGGAAAACTCTACCGACCATGGGTCGGTGAGACAAAAAACTTTCTGGAACGTAGATCATCACTAGAAGATTAGGTTTACCTAGGCAAATACATACATGACACGGATCTGCTAGGATTATTTACAATTTACACATGGAGACTGGGTTTACAAAATAACATGATCAAGCTGATGATGATAGTCGAATGGCACGAACATGTCAATCAAGTGTTATCCCTTTTGCAAAAAAGGGGGTGTACTGCTATGGGTAGTTGACACGTAGTGGTCAACAGTGCAGAAACCAAACATGCAAGAGAATTTCAATCCAAAGCCTAGCAATTTCCAAGGAATCATAAACACATATTTTTGACTTCTTGTCGTAGACTCTTCAACCAAACTTCCCACAAGAGAGGCAATGACCAAACCTACAACTACAATTTTTGCAATCTAATTCCTACTTAAACAAGGAAAGAAATTCAACAACTTGAACAAGAAAGAAAAATGAAAAAATACATGAGAGAGACTAAAGCCTCTAGGGTGGGCCCTAACCCAAGGGTTTCAACCCTCTTAAGCTATCTCAGATGTAGATCAACAAAGGACCTTTCATTAACATAAAATAGAGTGCAAATACATAATCTCAAAATCAGGATAACAATATCAAGTACTCGGCCTTCAATAGCTCTTCCTAGCTCCAAAATCTCGAATCCTAATTAGCCCTTAGCACTGTTTATTTATCCAAAAAGTGACTTAGGGGCATCTCCCTTGAGAGGAGGGTTGCTTCCCTCCAAAATCTCGAAATTGGTGGATCTAGTTCCCTTAGATCTCCACATGCACTTGAGATCCTCGACTGCCAGTGCACTTGGAGAGTTAATGTAGTGGACAAGCCTCCTATATTCTCTCTAGATGCCTCCAACGAGCCCCTGCATAGTAAATGTCTCCAAAAATGCTTCTTTTGCCTGCATATTAACCACATTAGGCCATGAAATATGGCATGCACCCTTTAGTCTCCCTACTAAGCACATTATGGCTAAAAATGTAAATTAATGTGAGAAAAAGAGAGTTTAAGGGCTGGAGGATAGCACAATGGGCCTCAAAATATACCTATTGATGGGACCCATTATCACTTCCCTGTTGAAGGCGTTGCTTAGCCTCTAAGTAACTCACTTACTAATGTGAAGTTCATTCATGGCCCTGGTGGCCTCTCTGACATCCCAAGGCATCTCAGATGGTGTGCCTTCCTGTGGATAGAACCCTGCATTTGCTTCTATGTCTTCCCACTCCTTTTTCTCTTCTTCCTGGTCTCTTCTCTCTTGTAGGCCCAACAGTAAGGGAGGACTGAGTTTGAGCCCTATCCAATTGATCTTCAACCTTTGAATGATCCTTTTGTAAAGTGGGGTTCTCTCCAAGGCATTCCTTAGTCTTTCAGGAGAGTGATACTCTCTGATTTGCAAACTGTGAGGCAGAGCATGCCATCTCCTTTGGCAAGCCTGCAAGCTTTCAATCCCCAACAACCTAAAGGTTTCCTCAAAGTGGAGGATAGCTTGTTCCTGTGTTGCCATGTACCAAGGGGCCAATTTGGGATTGGTGGAGATGATGTTGTGGTTACTGATGACAGCCTTGGGGCTCACTAACTCTGCTCTGATGTACAAGGGCTCATTTTCTTCTTTGGTCATCACCCTCTTCACTTCCTCAGCCCTTGTTTCTTCATGGGTCAACCAAGAGGCTAGTGCCATTAGTTGCATGTCCCCCAATCTTGAGTTGGGGTCCCAAAAGTTCATGTCTGTGAGGATCATATTATGCATATAGAACTCAACCATTTTGGCTTTGTCCTCAGTACTTACCTTCTAACAAAAGTCAATGAACTTCCTGTAATCTTGGAATGGTAGAGAGCCATATTGTGCTAATGTTTTTATCTGGAATTGCAGCCATTGCTCCTTGAGGAAGATGGCATAGGACTTGGATGGTTGCCTACATTGTATGGCTTCCATGGACAAACTTGCCATGGTGGCAAGTTGTACCTCTTTTTCCTGCAGTTACTCCATTAGGCTCTTGTTCTCTGATTGCAGTTGTTCTGTCATGTTTGACTCTCTTAATATTGGGTAAGCCATTTCTCTGCCCATTTCTACTCCATAAGGCCCACATCCTCTACCTTCTTTGATTTTTCAATCTGCATCCATATGTGAGTTTTGCCTCTCTTTCCAATTCGAATAAGAGGGGGACTGCAAATTTCTCGGGTATAACTCTCTGTCCCTCAATAAATTTGTTCTAGGATCCAAGATAAAGTTGTGGTTTAGGCTCCTGGAGTTCTTTGAAACCTTGTTCTTCCCTTTTTGATGTGGCTACCCTTTCCTATAGCATTCCCTGTTGATCCTGTAGAAACCTTGTTTTTTCTTGTAGCTCCTCTGTTTTCTCCTATAGCAAGGTAGCTTGTGCTTTGAGGTTCTTAGATGTGACTGCTCTAGTGGTGGGCCTTCCTATGGGTGATAAGGACTGTTTACCCTTGACTTTAGGGGAGGTGACCTCCTCAATTTTCCCTTCACTGGGTCCCAATTCTCCTTCCTGGCTAGGTAACTCATCAATTTTGAATGGGACTGTTGAAGGAGGTTGGGGCTTCCCTTGCTTGATCCTGCTGCTCTTTCTCCTCTTGTAGTACAAGGGGCCCTGCTTGGGTTGCCTTCTCTTAGTGAGAGGCTCATTTGTTTCCCCTGTTTTCCTGTCTTTTGAGATCTAGAGGGATCCCCAGGGATTTCTTCTTTTGTTTTTTGTTCTCCTCCTTCTCCTTCCTCTATCTTTTCTCCTCCTTTCCTTCCTCCAGTACTAGATTTTGGTGTTTATTCTTGTTGTGTTGAGGTAAGGGATTGTGTCTCAATGAAGGCCTCCCTATCCATGTCCATAAAGTCATCCCACACATAGGACTTATGAGATGGCTTAAGGCATTCATGACAATGAGCTTGACGAGGCCATGATGGACAATGTGTTGGTGCTTCCCTTCCCTCTCTCTGGCTCATTTCAATGATCGAATGAAAGAGGCAATGTGAAACACTCTATCTATAACCTTAACTCATAGAGCAACCTAAATTGATAGGCATACACAATACTCAACCTACCCTCACAAGATATGTACTTGAGGATGTTATAGGATACTTCATCCCAAGGGTAAGGGAGGCTCTCTCTTCTCACCCCATTTTTGTCTTCAACAGGCTCCTCTTTAGGGAGAAAGAAGTTTTTCTTGGTTGTGACATTTATTGTCCTATCCTCTTTGCCCCATCGAACTCCTAAGGGTATGGTGGTCACTCTGTTGATGAGCTCTACGTTCAGATGGATGGCAAGTCCCCTAACAACAATGGCAGCACTATCTTCTCCCTGAAAATTGAGGGCTATGGAAAACTCGTGTTACCTCATCATCATACCCCTTCAATTGCTCAAAGAACCCCATCCACTAATGTCTCTAACAGGAGGATGTTGATGAATTCTTTTGGTGTCTGTGGGCTCTCTTCCATTGAAACCCTCCCCCCATGGCTTCTACTGCTCCTTCGTTAAATTATCTGAGGGGATTTTTTTCAAGGTTTTCCTTTGAGTAGTATAAGGTGCAAAGGTAGAGATAGGGTGGCTAATTCTTTTTGGTCAAAGAAGGATAAGGATGATACCCGTGACTATAGTGAAAAAAAATTTCCTCTGCTCTTGCCTTGCCTTTCTTATGTGATAAAATAAAATTTTCAAAGGAATTTGCTTGCACAAGGGTTTGTTATGTTGATTATCTGTATTCTCTAGTTTATTTCTCCTACTTGTTAATTACAAACAAGTTCTTTAATCATATAAATATTGAAAATAAACACAATACAGTCTCAACCATCTACAAATCAATAGCTGAAAGAAATAGAAAACACACAAGTGACACCATTATTTTTGGACAACTAGTCCCTGGAAAAACCAAACTTCGGAAAACCGGTGCAGCGATTCTGAGGGTTATTTTATTATGCAGTGTTTTGAGTACAACTGGGTGTCAACTCGGCTCACCCGACAGAGAAAATAATCCAACAGTAATACCTCTCTATTCGGAAGCAAATATTTAGAAAGTATGCCCCACAAAACCCTCTCCAACACAATCTGAAGCTCAGTGTCAGCGCACATGGCCTCTGTGTTATCCCAAAACTCATTGTGTCAGCCCTTTGAGGCTCTACGCAACCTCTACGACCCTCTGTGTCACTCCTGCAGCCTCTGTGTGGATGATGCAAGCCCTTCTGGCCTCTGCACAGTCCCTTCTGCCTCTGCGTGGCTCCCTCTGGCTCAACGTCTGCCTCTCTCTGCTTCTGCGCTAGTCTCTCGGCACTATCTCTGCCTCTCTGTCTCATACTCACTGCCCCTTGCTGCAACTGATCACTGATTCGATTTCTTTTAGCAACCCCCTCTCTAGAAAATTGAATAACTGATCATTCTAGGGTGTTCTCCAACTGACCCTCAAGCCTCCTCTTAGACTTTTCCTATTGGTCCTTCAATGACCGAGATTACATCTCTAATCAATGGCTAAGATTAGATTTGGCTTGATCCATGTCATTTAGATCCTTCTAACCCAATTTTATACTAATACCCATTAATATTTTATTTTTCCTAAGTTTAGACTTAGGAACTCCATTAAAAATATTAATTATTTTAATATATCCTAAACCGGGTAGAATCTGCCCAAACCATTTCTGGGTCTTGGAAATCTTACGTGTTTTAGCCTCTCCACCAATTTTCATGGCTAGAGCACATCTGATACTACCCTAAATCAACATGTTACATGATGCCTGTAGCAAGCATAATTCTCTATTCAATTGTATGGAATGTGAGGAGGGAGGAGGACACTTACCCTTCTTAGGATGACTTCTTTATGTTCATGGGGGTTTGAGTAAAATTCCTGGTGGTTTGGACTCCTTTTCTCCTCTTAATTCAACCATGTAGCACTCCTTGGCGTTCCTGTAGCAATTCAAGTGTTCCTGTAGCGATGGTGTCCAGTCCTGTAGCACCTGCAAAACCAACTCTATAGCTCATATGTTTCACCCTAGGCAGCCTCCAGTAGCATCTAGCTCGTCCTTCGATATCTTGATGGGCCTTTTTGAATCTAAGCGAACCAAGCTTGAATGTAAAGGGCTATTTAATACTTCAAATAAGGCTTCTCTTCCAAAATTAGGCTTTTGAGCTCACAATGGTGTTTCCTCCCTAGGTAGTAGTTGTTAGAAAATCAAAAAGGCAAAAAGATTTTCTTATAATTGATAATTACTTGTGATATTAATTTCTTATTAGGTTTCTTTATATCTACTTTCTTTTAGTTTATCAAGCAATTACCAAAGCAATAGCATATAAAACAATGGACACCAGATATAGGCTCACAGCCAAGGCAAAACCTCTCTCTAGGGGAAAACCCAATCAGTGATTCTTCCTTCAATAGTTTTCCAGAGATATTCCAAGACTCTAGACCTTGACACAAACTTTCCTCCACACCAAGACAACCTTCTTCTATGATTGCAAATAATCCTACTTGACCTCGCAATAGCAGCAGTAGTAGAAGCACTTTCTTGGACCTAGCAACTTCGACCTTGCTTTTGAGACTTCGATCTTCATTGAAAGACTTTGATCTTCTCTTAGAAACTTCGATCTTGGCCCAATACAACTTCTAGAGGCAGCAACACCCAACAACAACAACTTCGACCTATACTTTGATCTAGCAGCAGCAACATGCAGCAACTAGCTACAGCATCAACAAGAGAACTTCGATCTTCCAAACTAGGGCACAAGAGAGAGATATATATGCACCAAAACTTCGATTTTTCTTCCTTCCTTCTCCTAGACAAAACTCACACTCATTTTTCTTGCTTTCTCTATTTCGCACTTTTCCCAGCTTCAAAGAGATATCGAACTTGCTTGAGATTACTGTCCTCCAAATGGAATTCGAACTGCTTCATATATAGCCTTTAGGTGAGGTCGAATAGCCTTCCTTGAGGCCAACTTGATCATCTTAAGGCCGACTTGGTGTGGAGGCAACATAATTCATATTTGACTCAATACTTAACCTTTTCACATGATTCAAAAGCCCAAGAAGGGTCTCTTTAAAAGTACAATGACTCTATTGACTTAGAATAAAATTTAGAAGTCCTCAATGAGGACTTTGACCTAAAACATGATGACCCAAGCACGAAACCCATGCTTTAATAAGTCATAATAATAATAATAATAATAATAATTTTCTTTATTCTTTTAACAAGTACATTACATGATGACTCAAATACATTAATGAAGACCAAACCTAGTTACATTTTCCAACACTCCCTCTTAACTAGGGAGGTATTCATCATAAACAAGTACAAGGAATATCTAAACTATATGAAACATGAAGAATTTTAGGCACCGCAATGCCATGGACTAGATTCCTAACCAAGGAAATCTATCCATTGGTCTCTCAACAATTTAGGCACCGCAATGCCATGGACTAGATTCCTAACCAGGGAAATCTATCCATTGGTCTCTCAACAATTTAGGCACCGCAATGCCATGGACTAGATTCCTGACCAGGGCAATCTATCCAAGTGGGACTAAGATGGACTCAAGCTTTCAGCCTCTCTAGGTACCATCAGGCTTACTTGCTAACCATCAACCCAGGGACCTAGGTGTGTATCCATGGTCAGAGCTCTACGACCCACACCACCCTCCCTACTTTGGGACCTAGACATCAACACAAAGTGCTGACCAGATGTGCTCCCAGGCAATGCTTCACTCGCAAAGCCTCAACAAATCTCTCCCAATCAAACTAATCGATAACCATCATGCTATCAAAACCTTCGAGATATTTACTTGTACAAACACAACCCCAATCAATAATATACTTTCACATATTCATAAATAAGCACAAACCTTCAGGGTTTTCCTGATGTTTCTTCTCAACACAGTGGGCCTATCAACCGAATCTTTCTTTTTCAACTTCACATACAACAACATATCCTGAAAAATCATTCTCTGATCAAAACTATGCTCTCCCTCTCAAACAAGGAGATTTTCCTCTATCCAGGCTCCCTCTTAAACAAGAGAAATCAGCTTCTTCTTTTCAACATCGGAGAATCTTTCGTGGCTTCCATCCATCTTATCAGAGCTATCATTATTATCATCATTTACATCAACTTTATTTGTGATCATCTTCACCATCTTGAAGATTATGTACCTACACAACTTAGATAGCAAGTGCAACCAAATCTATAGAAGTGTGAAGTTAGCCATATCAGAATCACGGAAGCATTTCAACTTTATATATCAGATGCCCAGACAAAAGGCACATACCCTTCAACATTTTGCTAGGGATTTTATCATAAACCCTAGACTACTTCATCAAGACTTATTTCATAACAACTTTCATTACATCTAGGGTTTCAATGTTTCTACCTACTACAACATATAGCAAACCCTAGAAACAATTTTACAAAGAAACTTTCAGAATTCATATGTTAGACTTCTCACTAGGATTTCATGTAAACCTTAGATTTCATACATGATCTCTAACAACCAAAATCAATTACAACTTAACAACATGAATAACTTTTACTAAGTTTTGATGTACACCCTAGATTTCTTATCTTATCAATCTCATTAATCATTATATAAATAGATCTCAGATACTAGAGAAATTAACTACTACTAGGGTTTAGCTGCAAAACCCTAGATTTACCAAACATCATCATCCTAGAACATCAAACTCATACAAGAGCTTAAATTAAACCCTAAGACTTATGACCAACACTAATTAGGTCAACACACATATCTAGAAATGCATCATCAATCATATATAAACCTAGGGCTACATTCCTAGGATCTTAGATTACATATTAAAGGTTTTGCTTATAGGCCCAACCAAATCCTAAAGATCTAGGATTTCATAACTTAGCAAAGCAAACCCTACTATACCAAAACTTCAAAGGTTTGGGATTTCAGAGAACATCATTTCAACCCTAACAAGTTAGGGTTTTCATGATCATATCAAAACCCCAAATATGACATCAGCAACAAAAACTTCAAATAGCATGTCCTAATAATCCTACGCAGTTTTAGGTTTTCCAGACATTAACATTTGCATACCCGTAGGTTAGGGTTTTCCAGAGAACCTGTCTAGGTTTCTATAAGATCAATTAAGAATATGAGGAGGGTAGATTTATCAAGTGATGAATTACCCAAAACAAGAATCATTATGATTCAATGTAGCTAGACATAACGATGTTAGTAATAGATTATCAAATGAATGAACATTTATTATAAAGAAATCAATGTTTTGTAGTTTGAGGCATACCTTTGTTCCTTGACAAACCTTGTCTTGGGAGGTCCTCTTCCATACTCCTTGAGGATATAGCAGATGTTTTCCTAATTAAGACAATAGAGGGAGAATGGTGATTAGTATTTAATATAATCAAAACTTAAATAAGTGCATAAAACCAGAAATTGAAAAGAAGTGAGATACTTATCTTTGGGAGATGTTGGGGGCTCCCTCCAAAGCTTGAGGGATACCTATAAACTTATAAAACAAAAGAAAATGTCTTTTACAAAAACATGTTAAAAGTTAAAACCTATAAATTCTAAATATAAAAAATATAAAATAGGATATCTAAGACCAGAAGCAAAGGATTTAATAGTGTAAGTCCCTTATATCAGATTCTTCGAGTTTGGCTTTCTTTAGGTCTTCTTCTTCAGCAACATTGGCTTGATCTCTTTCTCTCTTCTTGTTTCTTGGATTTTTGGGACAGTCGCTCTTGTAGTGACCCTTCTTATGACATTGATAGCATTCTACTTTGGACATGTCAACCTTCCTCTTTGGTCCTTTCTTGAAGTTTCCTATGTGTTGAGCAGCATATGCATTTGACACTCCTTCAGGGTTGGCAACTAATGAAATCCTTAATTCTTCTTGACTGCAAGCGATCGGGAGCTTCCTTCCAACTGTTGAGCCCTCCAACAAATGCACCCTAAGTAGGAGGAAATCCTAGCATAGAAGTGATCACAAGTTCTTTGTCTGGAACAATTTCATCAATGGCCAAAAGATCATCTATGATTCTTGTTATCTTCACAAAGAAGGAGGCCAATGTATCTTCTTTGGTCATCTGTGTGGTCCTCAATTCATTCTTCAGTCTTGCTACTTGATCAATGTTCTTAATAGTGAATAACTTTGACAAAGCTTCATACATTTCTTGAGCATGGTTAATGTTGGCTATGAATGGGACAAGGTTGTCCTTTATTCCTTCTACCATTAGGTTCATGGCCACTAATTCCAAATCTCTGAACTTCACTTTATCAGCATCACTGGAGTCTTCTGTAGGTTTCTTTACTTTTCCTTTCAGCAAGTCTAGTACCTTGTTCTTTTCAAGGATGAGGTCAATCCTCTTCTTCCAAGACCTGTTGTTCGAGGCTCCTTCAAGTTTGTTCTCCCCCTTGATTGTGTTAGACATCTTCCTTGAATATAGTAGACTTACGTGTGATGTTCTTAATTTCTTATTAGGTTTCTTTATATCTTCTTTCTTTTAGTTCATCAAGAAATTACCAAAGAAATAGCACATAAAAGAATGGACACCAGACATAGGCTCACAGCCAGGGAAAAACCCCTCTTTAGGGGCAAACCCAGTGAGTGATTCTCCTTTCAATAGATTTTCGGAGATATTACAAGACTCTAGACCTTGAAAAAAACTTCCTCCACACCAAGTTAGCCTTCTTCTATGATTCCAGATAATCCTACTTGACCTGGAAGTCACAGCACTTTATTGAACCCAACAACTTCGACCTTGCTTTGGAGACTTCGATCTTTACTGAAAGACTTCGATCTCCTCTTAGAAACATCGATCTTGGCCCAATACAACTTCTGGAGGCAGCAACACCAACTTCAACCTATACTTTGATCTGGCATCAGCAACATGCAACAACTACCTACAACATCAACAAGAGAACTTCGATCTTCCAAACTAGGGCACGAGAGAGAGAGATAGATGCACCAAAACTTTGATTTTCCTTCCTTCCTTCTCCTAGACCAAACTTGCACTCCTTTTGCTTTCTTCCTCTATTTCGCACTTTTCCCAGCTTCAAAGAGATATCGAACTTGCTTGAGTTTATTGTCCTCCAAATGGAATTCGAACTGCTTCATATATAGCCTTTAGGTGAGGTTGAATAGCCTTCCTTGAGGCCGACTTGATCATCTTAAGGCTGACTTGGTGTGGAGGTAACATAATTCATATTTGACTCAATACTTAACCTTTTTACATGATTCAAAATCCCAAGAAGGGTCTCTTTAAAAGTACAATGACTCTATTGACTCAGAATAAATCCTAGAAGTCCTCAATGGGGATTTTGACCTAAAGCATGATGACCCAAGCATGAAACCCGTGCTTTAATAAGTAGTAATAATAATAATAATAAATTATTTTCTTTATTCTTTTGATAAGTACATTACATGATGACTCAAATACATTAATGAAGACCGAACCTAGCTACATTTTCCAATAGGAGTGGCTAAAGGACAACCCTATTAGGTGTTTTCATCCCTTAAGGGGAAGTAACATTTCCTCAATGCACCCTTCAATTGATAGGTGTCATTGAATACCGATGATGGAACGAAGGGGAGAAGACTTCATAGCCAAGTGCCATGGTCAAAGGAACCAACATGATGGGGTCCTCATCCTGAGTGTATAGATGTGAGGAGAGAGCAGTCATGGATGCATGAGTTAGCAACTTGACCTTTGTTTTTCCACCTCTCTTGTGTGCCTTTTACTTTTTCTTGATGTTTCTTCGTTTTACTACTCATAGCTGAAAGGGTTAGAGCTTGCTTTGTATGATGTATAGCAGTTGTATTACCACTTAATGACGAGGCAACTCATTGCCTATCGAGGTTGCGACATGCAAGGGTTCCTTTTCATGATGTAGAAGAGCAACATGTGCTAATGAGCTCATGCTAGGCTTTTGCCCCCCTCCTAATTTGTATGTCTTGACCATCCTTTTGCATTTTGATACTCTTTATTTTATTTTGCTTGTGTCCATTATATGCTCTTTCTTGTTTATTTTACCTGCATCAACCTCCCAAGGCAAAGTTTCGGGCTCTACCGATGTATGAGGATGCATGTGTGCCCAATCCCAGAGAACCAAAGGTTAGTTGAACCCAAAGAATGGATGTGAGATAAGGGCTCATAATGTATGATGGAAAATGGTAAGTATGAAATAAGGATAGATGGGATGATATCTCAACCAGGGCTTCCCAAGTAGTGCCCCTCCTATATCCATTGGGCCATTAGGTGAGGTCCCACTAGATTAGGATCGAAGATTAAACCCCCATTTAAGGTGAGGGAACAAGATCATGGTCAAAACCCTTCTTTCTTCTAGGTCATCCCTTAAACCATGTCAAATGCCCAAAGACAAACAAACAAGCATAAGTGTTGAAGGAAATGTAACTAGGTTCGGTCTTCATAAAATGTACTTTTGATATTTGTACTTATTCAAGAAAAGAAATATTATTTTTATAATATATGTCAATGAGTTTCTTGTGCATTGAAGTAAGTCTAGCACATGTCAAAGTGCTATAGGTAAGTCAAAGAGTCAAAAGAATTATGTTGAAGACCTTAAGGGCATGTTACACCATGTACAAATAATATATTAAAGTCAAAGGGAAAACCTCCAAGCAAAGTCAAGTCTACTCCTATGCAACGACACCACCAAGAAGCTCCTTCAATCATGCTACACCACCATGGAAACCATCTGAAGTCTGCTCAACAAATCAGCCTCCAAACAATCCTCAAAGTTGGCCTACAAACAAGGTGACTAGTCGGCCTAAATGGATGGACAATCCTCTATATATAGAGGTTGTCTACTCCTCTATAAAAAATTCAAGTAAGCTCTGAAATCAGCGAGGAGAAAAGTCAAGAAAAGAAAGTTAAGGGAAGTCTAAAGGGTCTCCAAAAGTACAGCGAAAGTTAGGGACTGTTCTAGGGCTAAGAAACAGCCACAAGTGCGAGGATAAGGAGGACAGACTGCGGTTTTAGCAGAAGCAAGATTTGTTGGTATTTGGGCTAGTCACTAGGCCTACGAGGCCTCCCAAGTCAGACGAAGAAGTCCTCTCTCTAGCGAAGGAAGAAAGACCCTAATTCACTAAGGGTACTCTCCATACGTGAAAACTAGGGCAGCAGAACAGCAGTACAATCATACACTCAAGAAGGATCTCGGTTGGTCAAAGTTGAAGTCTACTTGAGCAAGGAATAGAAGAGGAACACCTCATCTAGAAGGCTCACTCAAGGAAGGTCTATCTCTAGACAAGAATCAAAGGAGGAGGACGAAGTGGCGGGGAACAAAGTGTCTAAAGGAGGAAGCCTATGTGCCGAGGAACAAAGTGCAGAAAGGAGGAGAGGGCTTGACTTGTGCTTGGAGGATATTCTTATCAGTGGTCTAGGGTTTGTCATTGATCAATAGAAGCTTCAATAAGAGAAATTCGCTAAAGGATTTTCCTCTCAAGAGAAGAGAGGTTTTGGCCCTGGCACAGAGCCAACATCTTGTGTTCTTGTTTTTTATGTTTTGGTAGCAGTTTGATGAAATACACACATATGCACTAATAAGAAGAAGAAGAAGAAGAAGCATAAGCTAATAAGGAAAAGTAAAAATACTCCACAAATTGTTATCAAGTAACGAAGAATCACACTACACTACTTTGCCCTAGATTCTTCAACAATAAGCACCAATTGCAAAATGAATAAAGTACCTTTTGATTGGAAGCCCGCCTTTATTCATGTGCTCTTGCCAAATGGGTGAGAAGCATATGACTGATGCAAGTGGCGGAGATAAGGGGGCACATTGTCATTGGCTAGTTGTGGGTGTTAGGGGATTATGGATGGCCGACTAGATGTGATCAATGGAAAAAAAAATTCTCTCTTATAGGGTTACCTATTTTGGTGGGTAAAACAATATATTCTTTATTAGTATTCTAGTATGAACTAATCCCATTCCTTATCTTAGAGGTATGCGATCAATCTGTACTAATGCGATTACATTCATAAAATAGTAGTAACTAGTGCAAGAATCATACATAGAGAGAAGCTGTAATCACCATGGATGTGTTCATGTTGGTATGTTACACTATTTGGTTACGTATCTACATATGACAAGTGATAAGCCATGTTGTATACTAGTGTAATGTAAACTAAGCTTTATCTACATGCTTTATTATGAATTAGGTAAAGTATGCATATCATAACTCTGTAAACAGGAGAATCAAAGCAATGGAGTTAAAGTTCATATGTACAACATCATCAAGTTATATATGAATCAATACCTAACCTCGTACTAGCTTGCGTTAGATATGTAGTTACAACAGCAATTAGATTAGGGATATAACGTATATGATAAGGTAAACAAGGAGCTTGATAATAGTCATTACACAGCTTGTTCACTATTAGTTACACTGTATTTTATTACTAATAATACTCACACCATGCTATCTATTTGATGTTTCTATTAGTATCAATTAATGGGAATCATACATCAGATTACGTTAAACATGTCTGTTTATTGGTGACTACTAGTTCAACCAGCCTGATTACTTGGGCTTATCAATATCGTTAACAGCTCTATTCGTATACATTTGATTACCGTAACACTAACACTATCTGTAATTACTCATATTACACTAGTTCTATCCTATTAGCTAACTGTGCTTATTATGCTAATACTTACTCATTACCAGTATCAATGAGAACACCATAAATAATGGGATTGAAATATATTGATAACTCTTATGTTCAAGGAAGCTGATTACCATATGCATACATATGTAATGACTGGCTAAACAAAATCAGTAGCTCTACAAATACTAAGGAGCAGTATAGAAATAAGTTGTATATGTTATGGGGATAATACTAGCTTGTTTACTAATAATACTCATCATAATCAAAACAGAGTACTACTAAGCTCATTATTATGATTACACTCTGTATAGGAATCATATAATTAACGACATATAACTACCACTTAGATAAGCTATCATTACTTAACTACAGTATTGTGTACAAGGTATCTAAGCTAACATTATACCGTAATTATTGGATTAATGAAACCCACTAACTCTAAACAGTGGAAGCTGCCTATAATAAATATGATAAGCATTGAAAGTTGAAACACCATACCTGTATAACTCTAATATCCTAGTATTATTACAGCACTCTTAGCTTATATCCCTATTAATCAGACCCATTATAACTAGTATTGATCCCCTTGTTCTAATCACCCTTACAGTTGTAATACATAACCTGTTTCTAGCTTATGTTATGATTCCCATATCGTTATCTCCCTAATTAAGATGGTTATTATATCTAAGCTCTACTCATACTAGTTATACAAGGCTATTAGTTCAACTTATGAGATATATGACATCACACTAATGGTGGAATCAGAGCTTAACATAACAAGGGTAGAAGTAATACACATAGTTTGAATAGGGATACTTAACACCTTAGAGATTATGGAGAAAGACGTAGCTGTAATCACTGTAATAGAGTAAGTGTAACTTAGCTGGATGTGCCGAACCCTATTGATACTGCTTGAGCTTTCATATACAATACATAAGGATGTTAGAAGCAAGCATTGTGTTTCAACTCTACTCTGTATGGTATTTGGTCTGAGCTTCTATCTCGAACCACTGTTTCTAAGTATATCTATATAAGCTAAAATGGCTATTATACTACCATGTGTGCACTGTTCATTTGCTTATGTTCCTATATTCACAGTCACCATCAAATACAATACTCAATTAGGCAAATTAGGCAGAACTTAGTAGTATATGGTATTAGTACTATAATAGAGACAACCTCAAGTAAAATGAATAGATTCACTGCATGATATATATGGAATATGAGGTAAGGGGAATCGATTGGACTTATTACGGCACGGCTGTATGGTAGTTTCATAGTATAAGCCATACTATCATAGTGTTTAGAGCCCAAACTAAAGCTTAGTGGCTCATACATTCACAGACTCTACATGGCATAGTAATTGATGCTAGTATATACCATATCGTATTAGTAGCAGTAACAATGTTCATTATCACTGTTTAGAAGCTAATAATATTTCCATAACTACACTGTGCGTAGTTTACTGTATTCCAGGTTAGCTTGACCTTTTGTATTCTATACACAAGCATGTTATAAGCAATGTGTTTGAATATGAACATTCAATAGCCACTGTGATGAGTTAGAGTAATAGTAATGTAACCTGTAATATGGCATTATATATAAGGATAGCTATAAGTAAACCAGTACTGAATAGTCCTCATTGACACCAGTCCTATAGACTTATTACCATTACTCTGTTCACATATAACTAATCTTCCATAGTATTCAAATTAGAGTTTATGATGTTTACTAGTATTGATAATTAGGGTAATATCTATACACTAGTTCCATCATTATTATAGTAACAACTACACTGTATATATCGTACAAACAGGTACAAGTATGAAGTGTATACAACATGCTTACTCATTACGCTTATTACTAGTGTATACAACATGCTTACTCATTACGCTTATTAGTGGTGTAATGATTACGGATGATACTATAAACAGTGAACACCATTGCTTTAACTAACATGGATCTTAATAGGGATACTTAATCACTACTCATTTGATTACAGAGAAACTTATGATGGTTATTTAATATGTAACACATAGGCTAGTATTCCCATGGCTTGATTAGTACTATATTAGGACTCAATGTAGGCCTGAGGTGGAGTAACAAAACATGTAACAAATAGTTGAAGAGCTAAACTACTTATCACTCTCCAAGGAGGTTGATGACCTGAGAGCTAGATTGAGCCACATAAGGTCCAAGGCTAATCTTGGGAAAAGGAAACGATGGGATATAATGAAAAGATTTAACAATATAGGTTGTTGAAGTTTTGTTTGCATCAAGGGATTTGGCTTCATGCTTCACATGTTTTGCATATGAAATGAAATGATATTTTAACATCCACGACTCTAAAAATAAACTTTGGGGCTATCAATTCCCTGCTCTTCGCCTTTTGCAATTCAAGCCTTTTCTTATTCAAATTGATGATGAGCTGGCCCAACCTTCCAACAACCCCCTCACTAAAAAGACAATACCAAGAAACCGATGCTAACATATTCCCATAACTTTCTCTGATGTCTTTGAACGCATCACATTCCAAAATGAAATATTTTTCCAATTCCACTACCCCAGACATGCAAAATGTACACACTTGTTCTTCCCAAAATTCTTTAGGCCTTTTCCACCGTCCTATTTCACACCGAAGTTGTTGCGAGTTGGTTCTTAATTGAGCAATAAGAACCTTTGCCCTCCACGGAATGCTAGCTCCAATGAACTCTTTTTGTTGTAGATCACAGGTAGGGTTGAATTCTTCAATGTAATACTTCTTCTTTCTACCCAACTCTTTTCCCCGTACCCATTTACTAAACTTCTTCCTAACAAAATCTTTTAGCTCCTTGCTATTTGTGGGACAGGCATTGACATAGATATTCCATTTTTGTGTCCATGTGCAGTTTTGTCTCATCCATGTTTTCTTTCTTTCACTCATGCCTTCATTGAAAATAACATTAGGCCATCTACCTACTCCCATTTGCTCAATTCTTTTTAGATATCTTATGAGCTGCACCATAGCAATTGCTTCAATGACAGTTTCTCATGTTTCACTCAACATTATCTCATAAGGTACCAAAATTTTTATTTTGAACTTGCTCATGATCAAGTGTTTTTGGATTTTCTCAATTTGTTTCCATTTTGAGACGAGGGTGCTGCTAGCCCACAATTCACACCCATATAGCATCATTGGACAAACTAGGAGTCCAAAAAGCACTTTAATCATTTTCCAATGCCATAACTTTGCCTCTCTACATCTATTTTGAAGAGCATATAATGTTTTCGACCCTCCTAAAATTATCTTCTTTTTGGAATCCTCCCAATTAAGTTTGATGTTGAAATCAATCTCGATGTATTTGTACTCATTTACTTCTTCAAGAATGTTTCCTTCAAAGAAGAACGAAGGTAGGCTCTGCTTCTTTTTATTAGAAAATTCATTATTTTGGTCTTGCTAGTATTGAATTGCATCCCCACTACTCCACAAAAATGCTCGAGGGGATATAGGTGCATCTAAAATCCATGGGCCAATTTAGAAATCAATACAAGATCATCAGCATATAAAAGAAGCTTTATCACAAAGTCCCCCAACCAAACACCATCTCTACCTTGCAGATTTAGCCACTCTTCCAGTTTATCAATATATAAACCAAAAAGAATAGGGGATAGAGGGCAACCTTGCTTGACTCCAATGTCACTTCTAAAGCTTTCTGTAATACCCACTGAGGTTCTAATTTTGACTATCACCTCTTCATAAAGTCTATGGATAGCAGCGCTATAATGTAAAGGAATTTCAAGTTCTTCCATTCTACACCACAACTTATCTCTAGGAAGTGTCAAATGCCTTTTTGAAGTCAACAAAGCAGCAAAATACTTCTTCTTTGTCCTCCCAAACCTTTTCAATAATGTGTCTCAACGTAATAACATGATCCACTATAGAATGCTTTGGCATAAACTCGCTTGTCCTTTTGCCCTCTTTTCTTTTACTTCTGCCCACTTACTGATTCTATTTTCTACCATGCTGCCAAAAAGCTTTGCAAACAAAGGATTGATCATAATGGTTCTATAATTGGAAGGATTATTAATGTCTCCACTTTTAAAAACGAGTATTGCTAGGCTAGTTGTCTAGTCTCTTGGGAATCCTTACTGAATGATGTTGTTGAATATTTCCATGAGGTGCGGTGCAAGAGTGTTCATTCCCCATTTTAGATACTCTGCTTGGAGTTCAACCAACTCCTTTTCCTTTCCTGTTTTCAGGTTCTTAATTCCAATCTCCACCTCCTAGAACGTGAAGAGCTTTGTAGTTGTGTTGATCTTGGGGGGAGGCTCTGCCTTTGATTCTTTCTCATAGAGTTGTCTTGCACATTCAAACCATTGATTGGTTGTAATATTATGTTCGATTTGCTTCTTCCTTAGGTTGAAGTTCCTGCTAGAAAAGCTTTGGGTTATTCTTGCCTAGATATATTAACTCTTCTCGCCTTGTCTACATGAACCCATCTTTTTTCCTTTTTAGTATCTGCTTATATAAATTTACATTCATCTTCTCCTTGCCTTCATTTTCAAGGTTCTCCTTGCCATTTTTCATTCCTCATCAACCAAGCATTTACAGGAAAACAATTTGATTTCGATTTCCAATTTTTTGCTCTTTTTGCACTTCTTAAGTGCACTTTGAAATATATTTGTTATGACTATTGAAGCTTTTGAAACCAGTTTTCTCCTTCTGAATTAATCTCTCTAACATTGTCTTGAAGATAGTACAATTTTCTTGTGTTAGAAGAATTTTTCCCCTTGATAGTGATTGTCGAGAGCATTGGGTTTTCCTCCTATGTTGCCTTTCTTCTAACCATGATAACTTTATATAAATTGGGTTATGGTCTGATTTTAAGTCCCAAATATGCTCTCCAATCTTAACTTCGTCTATCTTTTCTATCAAGTTTTGTGAACAAATCACATAGTCAACGACACTTGCCCCACTGTATGTGTTGAAAGTGAAGTTCCCAGACCTTTTCCATCTATCTAGACCATTGCAAATAATTAAGTTGAAAGCACCACAGAATGTAAGCAACTCCTCTCCAAAATGATTGCTAACTTTGTCATCCTCTGAACACCTCACCCATTGCGGATTCTCCTCTTCATTAAGCCAAATAGAATTGTGATCCTCTTTGCAACAAAGAATATTAGCATGTTGATTTGTTGTTCTAGCATTGAAATCTCCCATTAAAAAAACTTATTCCTCTGAGAGTACGCGACAATATCTTGCTTTAAAGTTGCATACGGATCCTTGTTATCTAGCCCCTTATTTTTGTAAGTTTTTTGAGACTTGAGGGGCAAAATAAGCATGTTGCAATTCTTATGTGATTTTCATTCTCTGATATTTTGAACCATAAATATTGTTTATTGGCATCTTCTTTCATTAACTGAATGTGACAGCCTTCTTTTTCTTTCACTAAAACTAGTATTCCCCCATACCCTTTGTCATTTTCTGCTACCTTGTTCCAAACTAGAAACTTCAAATAACCGTCAAACACAAGAGTTTTGCAACCATCATGTTCATGAGTTTCCATGAGACAAATTATGTCTCTACCTTCCACAATAGGCCCTAAACTAGATCCCCTCCTCCAAGGCTAACTTCTACAATTCCAATAAACTAAACTTACGTAGACCTGGGTAGGAGTTGACTACACATAAGTAAGACTCAAATTTGAGTCTTCTCTCCTTTTCATCCATGTTGATCTTGTTGTTTTCTTCCCTATTATCGAATTCTCTATTTTTTCTTTACTGCCATCTTGCTGCCTTGTTTTTCCCTAAGGCCCAAACACTACAATAACTTCTTTACCATTGTACAACCATGCCCTTTTCCCTTCATTTCTTGTTGCTCTAATTTTCTCCACTTCTTCCCTTCTCTCCTCTTGTTGTTTGCTAGTTAAATATTCATCTAGGAAGAAGTGTGAGCCTTTCAAGAGTTTCTTTTTGCCCAAGATACGATGTTTGTCTTGCACGCTTGCCATGGCGACTTTTATGGGTCGAGGCCTCTCTTCACATATCTTCCCCACCCTCATTGCTTGGCAAATATTCCCTTTCGAATGTAATTTCTCTTTTATAAAACATTTCATTCATCAACTCCTTCCATCATTGTGGTATGATCCTTGAGCCTTAAAATTGATGACAAACCAATAATTACAGTCCACTTCAAGGGGGAAACCTCCTTATACAATGAACAAGACAATATTTCATGATCCGAAGACTAGGTCTCCTTGGTATATATATATATAGGAGAAAAAGGATACAATTATAATAAAATGGAATCATGAGGGGTTTTAGCTTACATAACAATATAACAATAAAAATATAATCACTCAATATCTAGGGCTTACTAAGGGGTTTTTGAGTTAACATGGGACTCATATAGGGCTTAACATGCACCTCCCATTCAAAGAAGTATTGTCCTCAACACTTGACTATCTATGGGTGTTTTTGCATGAAACACTCATCTTCCCATGTCGCTTTTCCCATTGGTAGGTTATTCATTTGATCAGGTACTTAGTAATTACTCAATTTCTTAGTTGCTTAGTCCTTGTTTCCAAAATTGTTTCTAGTTCTAATATTATTTTCCCTTCTTTATTAATATCTATTAGAAGAGTTTGGATTGGGATCTTATCATCAATGAGCTTCTTTAAGCAAGAAACATGGAATGTTGGATGTACATGTGAAGATGGAGGCAACTCCAATTTGTAGGTCATACTTCCAATCCTCTACAACACCTTATAGGGGCCATAATACCTCGGAGCTAATTTATTGTCCTTCTTTTGTTGCTTGAGGGACATCTATCTATATGGTTGCAATCTCAGAAATACACAATCCCCCACTTCAAATTCCATTTCACTGCAATGTTGATATGCTTGTTGTCTCATCCTATTTTGTGCCATAAACAAGCTATCCTTCAATAGTTTGAGAACCTTTTGTTGATGTTGGATGTGGTCCTCTACTGCTTGAGCCTTTATAGTCCCTTTCAAGGTTGAAGTGATGCATGGAGGATGATATCCATGAAGTGCCATAAACAGTGACAATTTTTATGAAGTATGGATGTGTTGTACCACCATTCCGCCAAGGGAAAACATTCGACCGATTTGACCCTCTTTCTTCTGATATATCCTTCTATCTTCTTTTCTACTCCTTTTTTATTTTCATTCATCTTCTCTATATTCCTTCCTTATTTTCATTCATCTTCTTTTCCATTTCTCTTTTAAGCTTTTCTTGAGAACCTAAGAAATCCACCTTTTTCAACATACTACCATTTCATCAATTTTCTTCTCTAATTGAGATAAGCTAAATTCTAAGTCTTCACTTTCTTCATAAGTCAAGGATGGACCTTCAGCTTCAGCGAATTTAATTGGTGTAGTAGCTTTCTTTGGAATGTTGGAAAATAATAATAGCCATGCTATTACAACCAAAAAAGGGGATCTTCTAATGAAGTGTTAAGTCACAGGTAAATTACGTACCTTAATTTGGATAATGTTAGAATGGATAAAGTTTTATTAATATATCTTTGAGATTTAAGGTCTTCTGGATCTGAAAATTTGTTTTGTAATACTCTAATATGTAGTTTTTGTGATTCCACAAGTGTGAATTAAATCTGACGTGCCAACTGAAATTTATAGTAAATTTCCCAAAACTTGTTGATTTTTTGGCCTTGTTGCCACAAAATCTAGTAGGTCTTGGCAAGTGGAATCCTACAAGGCAAGTTACTAGACTAAGTGACAACAATGGGGTCATGGCCCACTGTCACCACAACCAAAACCACCAAAACCCCCTGCCTCTTTATGGATTTTCACCAATTAGAGGAGTCTCGATATATGTGTAGGTCACCTAATGTATCTATATTCTTCCATGATCTTATCCACTTGCCTCTACTACGTGGAGGAGCCATGTGTGGAGGCAATGGATGTGGCCACAAACTTCTCCTTTCTTTGAGAGAAAATCAAGAAGAAAACAAATTTCTCAGTCTGGGAGACGACCATACTACATTGCTTAGCAGAGATCAAAGAAATGGTAGTAGGCAGAGCTACCTCTGGTATCAACTATAGTTGTCTCCCAAAGTAATAATAACACTATGAGGTCTAGACTCATACACAACATGACGCTTCCACAAGTATGGTTGGCCTAATAGAATATCACAAACTTCAAGGGGAGCAGCATCACACAATACCTTGTCCTTGAAAGGCTTGATGTTGTAGGATAGGTGGCACTGTTCGTTGATGCAGAGATCTCTCCCTTGGTGGAGCTACTCGATGGTGTATGGCTACGAGTGTGGTGTTGTCACAGGGCCAACCACTAAACGACCTCTACTGAGATGAGGCTCTTTTAACTCCCGCTATCAACTATGAAACGTAGTGGAGCACCCTCACCCACATTTGTGAGTGAAAGAGGCACTCACTTTCCCCTAGATCTTTGGGCTCACCTTGTTGGACTTTGGTGGTGGCAACAATGGCACCGAGTTCCGCATCAATGATCTGTTTCCCTTTGTCCAGGTCTGGTTTAGAGTCGGAACCTACATCTGCCTCTGAGGTTTTTAGCTCGCCCACGAGCAACTGCCTTTCGCAACATTCATTGGTGTTATGAGTGGGGCTCTTGTGGAACTCACACCACTTCCCAATGTCTTTCTTCGTCTTCCAGTTACCATTCTTTGTTTATGGCTACGATGGGTTATCTTGAGGTGGCCCACCCTAGCTCTCTCCTTTGTTCTGGAAAAAATGGAAAATGTTGAAACTGTATACAGGCATGATGAATGCAAACTAGTTCGAACAATGGTAGCTTATCTCTGAGAAGAGATGTGACAGCTACACACCTTCACTAAATTGTGTTACAACGAGGCTCAGAGGTCATTTTATCATGCAGAACTAATAAGGAGCCCTAAATATCCAAAAACCTAACCTTAGGAAATAAACCGCCAAAGGCTTATACGCCCTAATGGGGTGCAAGTAACCCTACTCTATCGGGTCCGGGGCAACACCCCGGAAAATTTTGTTTTTGGATCCTATATTAAGTTGGGCGGACCTACCTATGGTTTTGTACATGATTATTCGCACATGGTTTTGGACGTGATGGTTTTCAGTCCATGGTATTGGATGCTTCGACATGTATAAATATGTATTGTAACATGAAAGGAACATAATGAAAAATCAAGCTAGTAGTCTCGGTTTTGGGATCTAAGGGAAAATCTCTGTGTATATGTGTTTTATGTGTTATGCTCTTGCATTATTTATTTTCTGTGTTTTAGAATTCGTATGCAAATAATTTCTGTACAGGGTTAAAACCTACATTTGGTATCATAGTTGTTTTGGCTTCAAGGGGACGCCTTTGTTGCTGAGGGGTTTCGCTCAGGCCCGTGGTAGACCCTGTTCAGTGGGAGATCTGCGAGATCGATTCTAGTGGTAAAAGAAGACGGTGAGCAGTGGAAAGATAGAGATCGAGAAATTTAATGGTCAGAGTTTTGAGTTATGGAAATTCAAGATGGAGGATTTGTTGGCGGCTAAAAATCAGTGGGTCGCAGTAGATCCAGGTACTAAACCAATGGGAGTGTCCAATGAAGAATGGAAAAGTTGGATCGGAAGGCTAAAAGCACAATACGATTGTGTGTCTCAGATTCAATATTGTTGAATGTATCAGGGGAAGCTACAGTGAAGGCTTTGTGGGACAAGTTAGGGACTTTGTACCAATCTAAGTCTCTGGTGAATAAACTATTCCTATGGAAAAAGCTGTATAAGCTGAGGATGAAAGATGGAGACTCGGTGACAGAACATCTAAACGCATTTAGTACTGTGGTAAGTCAGTTATTATCTGTTGATATTAAAATTTCAGATAAAGATAAGTGCATCAGTTTGTTGTGTTCTCTACCAGATTCGTGGGATAGTCTGGTTATTGCAAAAGGTAGCAATGCAATTGCCTTGTAGTTTGATGAAATAGTCTCATCCTTGCTGACGAAGGAGATGAGATGGAAAAATATGGAGAGCCAAAATGGTGATGCCTTGTCTGTACGAGGACGGTCCCAGAATAGAAACAAAAATAAGTCATCGAGTGGGAGATCTAAATCTCCAAGAAAACCTGTAAAAGTGGTGTGCTTGACATGCGGAAAGGAAGGGCACTACAAAAGGGACTATAAATCTAAAGCTCCTGACAAAAGAAAGGGATCTGATGATGCTCCTTCTACAGAGGCAAAAACCACCTCAGATGAAAGTGGGGATGTGTACTTGGCTTCTTCAAGTACACATGTAGATCATGAGGCATGGTTGATTGACTCGGGTGCATCCTTTCACTTCACTCCCCATAGAGAGTGGTTCTGCGAGTATGAGAAATATGATGGTGGTGATGTCTTCTTGGGGGATGACAGGAAAGCTAGAATCGTTGGTCATGGAAAAGTAAAGTTGAAGTTGCAAGGTGGAAGGGTTAGAACACTTCTGGGTGTTCTGCATATTCCTACATTGGCCAGAAACCTGATTTCTGTAAGCAAGCTGGATGATGCAGGTGTAAAAACAGTGTTCGAGAAGGATACCTGCAAGATGGTTCGGGGAGCACTAGTATTGATGCGGGGAGTTTGGATTGGAGCTCTGCACAAGCTGCAAGGTAGCACTGTTGTTGATGGGTGCAACAGCTCTGTGGTTCATGAAGGTGGAGCGGAAAATCTAGAGGTCTCTGGAGAGAAGACCATGTTGTGGCATCAAAGGCTTGGACATATTGGAGAGAAGGGCCTTCGAATACTTCATGGTAAAGGTATGAGTAATAGCTCTGAATTTTGATTTCTGTGAAAATTGTGTATATGGGAAGCAAAATCGGATGAGTTTCCTCTCTGGTGGTAAGAGGGCGAAACAGATATTAGAACTTGTGCACAGTGATGTGTTTGGACCTGTGAAGGTTCCATCACTGGATAAGTCTGTGTACTATGTATCATTTATAGATGACTTATCAAGGAATACATGGATATATTTCCTTAAGAAGAAATCTGAAGTCTTTGACAGGTTTATAGAATTTAAGGCTCTGGTGGAAAACCAGACAGAGAAGAAGATAAAGGTGTTGAGGACAGATAACGGTGGAGAGTTTTGCAGTAAGGAATTTGAAGAATTCTGTAAGTGTGGTATAGCACGGCAAAAGACTACTCCATACCATGGTTTTAAAATTCGGCCGATTCGAAACGGAAACAGTCGAGTTGATCCGTTTCATTGCCCAGAAGTGTGACTCGGTTGAAGAAACGGCTCGGTTGGCCGAGTCATGGCTGACTTAGCCAACTCGGCCATTTCCGTATTGACTCGGCCGAGTCATAAACAGCGGCCCGTAACCCCATCAAAACAGCGATTTGACATTTTTTTAAAGAAATTTTAAGGTGTTTTCTGATTGGTTTGGACTCCAATGTGTTTTATAAATTAGTTAAATGTTATTTGGGGTCCATTGCCCCCTCCCAAACCCTATTTAACACACTCAAATGCTCTCATTCTCTCACAGACATCTCATGCATTTGAGTGAGAACTTCTTTGAGAGTTAGTGAGCAGTTCTTGAGCTTGTTTTTGGAGCAGCAGTGAGGAGTCTTGGGCAAGCATTGTAGCTGGAGTGAGGAGCTTCTTGGGCAGCGATTTGGAGCAGCATTGAGGAGCTGATTCTTGGAGCAAGCTTGAGGAGGCAGTTTGTGCCTGGATGTATTTTTTTCACCTCTATAAATCTGTTTTTGCTTATTAAATTTTAGGTGCATATTTAGAAAGCCTAGAGAGTGTTTTTTGTCAAAGAAATGAACATTTAATCAATGTTTTTTTTTTCATTTTCAGATTGTTTGCTTTCATTTCCTAGTCAAAAAATGGCAGCTAGAGAGAGGGATCCCGCTTGGGCATATGTTGAAATGGTTGATAGTCAAATGCAATGCAAATTTTGCCATAGGAAAATTAAGGAAGGTCATGGGGGCATTAATAGGCTGAAACAACACTTGGCAGGGATTAGAGGCCAAATTACTCCATGTACCTCACCAGAAATTGGGGAGATTAGGAAGCAATTGTTGGCCAGCTTTGAGAAATTTAAAGAAGATAAGGCTAGGCAAAGAGACATACAGGCTGAAATTGGGAGGAAGAGGGAGATACAAAAAATGATGGCTACCAACCCCAATTATGATTTTGAGGGTTCTTCCTCTATCCCTCAAACTGATACATCCAACCCTTTCCGATATGTTCCTCCCTCTTTTGGTTCTGTTCAAGATAAGGGAAAGGGTAGAATGAAAAAGGGTGATGTGACTATCAAAAGTTATTTCACTCCCTCCTCTCCATCAGATGCACATGGTCCTCAAGTTAGTAAAAGTCAAATGCAGCCCACTTTAGATGACCATTGGAAGAAAGAATTGAGGGAGACTGCTTGTGAGTACATAGCTAGATGGTGGTATGATGTTGATCTCCCCTTTAATGTTGCTCGTTCACCATATTATGAGCCTATGTTTGATGCCATACATGCTGCTGGAAAAGGCTTCAAAGGCCCTACTATGCATGAGCTAAGGGGGTATCGTTTGCAGAAAGAAATTCAATCCATTAATGAGTATTTGAAAGAGTTCAAGGACTCATGGGCAAGAACAGGATGTACCATCATGTCAGATGGATGGACTGATCAAAGAAACTATACCATCATAAACTTTCTTGTCTTCAGCCCATGGGGAACCATGTTTTTAAAATCAGTTGATGCATCTGATAAGGTAAAAGATGGCCACTTGTTGTTTCAGCTATTGGATCAGGTTGTTGAGGAGGTGGGGGTGGCTAATGTTGTTCAAGTCATCACAGATAATGCCTCTAACTATGTTCTTGCTGGTAAACTATTAGAGGAAAAACACAAGACCATCTTTTGGACCCCATGTGCTGCACATTGCATAGACCTCATGCTTGAGGATATTGGAAAAATAGATTGGGTCAAAAACACTATAGATCATGCCAAAAGCATAACCAAATTTATTTACAATCATACATTGATTTTGAGCCTCATGAGGAAACACACTCGGGGCAAGGATATTATTAGGCCTGCCATCACTAAATTTGCTACTCATTTTTTGACATTGCAATCTATGCTTTCCCAACATAGAAACTTCCAAAAGATGTTTTCCAGTGATGAATGGAATCAAAGCAATTGGTCTAACAAACCGGAAGGCAAAGAATTGAAAAAGAGAGTCTATGAAGAAACTTTTTGGAGAAAGGCAGCAGAGATTGTGAAGCTTGCTGAGCCACTGGTTAAGGTGTTGTGGTTGGTGGATGGGGAAAGGTTGGCTATGGGCTTCATTTATGAGGCTATGGATCAAGCAAAGGAGCAAATAAAGAGGGCATACAAGGATAGAGTGGCTAAGTATGGGCCCATTTGGGCAATCATTGATGAAAAATGGAACAATCAACTCCATCGCCCTATACATGCAGCTGGGTATTTTTTGAACCCACGGTATCATTATAAAGCTAAGGAGTCAGGAGCTTTGAGGGGGGAGGTCAGAGATGGACTGATTGATTGCATTGATCGCATGATCCCATTGGAGTCTGATCAGTTGGAGATACACCGACAGGCCACAACCTTCACCAATGCCTCGGGTACCTTTGGGAAGAACCTAACAAAGATTGCAAGAGAAGTAGATGAGCCAGGTAAACAAAAATTTCAATTTCCAAATTCTTAATGGTTTTACTTTTTTTTTAAAGTTTGTTAAATCGTTTATAATTTGAAAGTTAGATATAATTTGTAATTTTGTTGAGCTAACTCATTACACTCCTTTGGTGGCCATTGTCTTGAATTGCAAAGGTTTGCAATTCGTATTTTGAGTCAAACTTGCAGTGCAACTGGGTGTGAGCGCAATTGGTCTGTCTTTGAGAGGATTCACACAAAGAAGAGAAACTGTTTGGATAAAAAACGGTTAAATGATCTAGTTTATGTCCAATGCAACCTCCGGCTCAGACGAAACCAATTGCTGAACAAAAGACCTGATTTAGATCCCATTGTCTTGGAAGACATTGATCCAACATCAAGTTGGGTAGTGGAGAGTCTTCCAGCAGAGTTTGATCGTGATGAGGATCTTGATTTAGATTTAGATATCGAGACATCAATTGAACTTGAACATGTTGTTCAGTTGAATGCAGATCCCGATCCACCAGCCTCAGTCTCACAGCCAGTAGGGACTCCAGTTGTAGGTGCTTCCTCTGCTCAGCCATGACAGAAGCACAACCGCATATGAGGAGATGATGAGGAGGAGGAGCCATGGGGCCCCCTGTCTGACTCTGATGATGATCCAGAGATTGATCGACATGATCTTCGCTCCTCTGGCAGTAGCTACTAGCCAAGGCCCAGTAGTACTAGTAGTAGTTATTGGAGTCTGGTCACAGTTTACTTTTGTTGTAGAGGCCATTTCTAGCCTCCTTGGTTATGTGTTTCTTGTTTTGAGTCTTTGATCATGTATGACAATTGACTATGCATTGCCATTGGACAGTGCACTGGGTGCCATTTTGATATAATGGATTGGTTCATGAGCCTACTTTGATCATATGTTGTCTTCCATCTATATTATAATGCTGTGTGTTTGGAAACATGAATGGACATCTTTAAAATTATGTTTAAAATCTTTAAAATTATGTTTATTTATTAAAAAAATAAATATTTAATGTATTTTTTACAACGACCGAGTCACTGAAATCGAGCCAGCCAAGTCATTACCGTTTCGGAGTCGGAGTCGGAGTCGATCCTCGGCAGAGTCGGAGTCGGAGTCGGAGTTTTAAAACATTGCTCCATACACACCTGAGCAAAATGGAGTTGCAGAAAGAATGAACAAAACGTTGATGCTATGTTGCGGGGGAGCGCCCCACACCCCCCCCGACTCCCGCTCCCAATCCGCGCTCCGGGCGGGAGCGACTCGGGAGCAGGTCAGGAGCGCGCTCCCTAAAAAAAATTTCGCTCCCTGTCTTTTCTAGAGCGTTTTGCCTTTTTTGCATTTTTTTTTTTGTAGTAATATTCGAAATGCAATTTTTTTTGAAAGAAACAAATAGTTTTTGAGTGGGGCAGCTTAATGATCAAGTCTAGGCCCTAGTATTGATATGCTATTCATGGTAATGTTAAATTCTTAAAGTAAAAGTGACATTCTCCTTAATCTTCATTTTCATCCTTTTACTTAAATTTTTAACATTACCATGAAATGACTCAGGATGTTTGAGAGTGGTTTCGTCCTCATTGGATTTCATATGGAGAAAGTAGAATTTTAGATTTCATTCAAAATCTAGCAGACTTATCAGTTTTTCAGGATTTCAGGATTGGGGGATTGCAATGTTTCCATTGAATTTTGTCATGTATTAGGGTATGGAACTCGTATTTAATCAAGAGCACCAATCCCTCTATGTACCTTGATGTTAGTGACATTGGTTGTCGAACTCCTCTATCATGACCCTCCTAAAAATGTACGCATCACTCAAAAAAAATCTTGACTTGACATGCTATGCTTTTTCTATCTTATGTTAATGCTTAGAGGGTGATATTAATGACAAAGATCCCTATACAGATACAAAGGTAATGACAAAGATACCTCTGGATATTAATGCTTGGAGGGTGATATTAATGACAAAGATCCTGATTTTGCAACAAGACTAAAAAATTAGACATTTCTCGTGGTGGAAAGAGGCCCAAGCATAAGAAATAGATAATAGATTTACTTCTCTTTTCTAGTTTCTAGTAGCTTTTATAACTATTGACTCTTTCATATTTATTATGATATTTATTTAAACAATATATGACAATTTAAGTTTGAAGTTGGCAATTATAACTCATTAGTAATGAATTATGAATATGATGCTTCATGAAAGTTGAAAGTTGTTTCATTTCATTTCATTTTATAACATTTCATTTCATGTTAGATATTATTTGTTGTAATGGTTACACTTAGCTTACAAGTACAACTTCGGTGATCAATGATGATAAATGTTATATATTGAATTTAGAAAGCTTGAAACTTTAAGATTGATGAATCATGAGACTCAATATGTTGTATGTTACTATGTTAATAACTTGCGGACATGGTTGATGAACATTATAACTTCTAGATGATTGTTGTTATATGGTTCAATCTATGTTTTTTATGTTTTTTATATCTAATTCATCATTCTACATGTTTTTGATGACATATATGTATCAAAAATTAAAAAATATAAAATATATATATATATATTTTTAAAAAATCGCTCCGGGATTCGCTCCCAAACCAGGAGCTTTTGAAAATGGTCGCTCCCGCTCCCACTCCCAAGTAACATAGCGTTGATGGAAAGGGCAAGAAGCATGCTTAGTGGTGCTGGGTTAGGGCAAGAATTATGGGCTGAGGCGGTGGAGACAGCATGTTACCTGGTCAACAAATCACCTTCATCAGCATTGGAGGATAAGACTCCACAAGAGGTATGGACTGGTAAGAAACCCTCTCTTTGACATCTGAGGGTATTTGGATGTGATGCATATGTACATGTTCCAAAGGAGAAACAAACCAAGTTGGATAGTAAATCTGAAAAGTACATCTTTATTGGGTATAAGGATGGTTTAAAGGGTTATAAGCTTTGGAACCCAGTAACAAAGAATGTTGTGTACAGCCGAGACGTGGTGTTCAGAGAGGTAAAAGATGTTATTAAACATGAAGTCCAACCAAAGGGACCTGAGAAGATAGAGTTTGAGCTTAAGGAAAAAGAATCAGACTCTACAACAGAGGAGGTATCAGAAAATGAAGAGCCACAAACTCTGGGTGTGAGAAGATCAGTTCGAGAAAGAAGGCAGCCAGAAAGGTATAGTCCATCTACTTTCTGTTCAAATTTTGCTTTATCTATTACTGATGATGATCCCAGAACTATGAAGGAAGCAGTAGATTCAGAGGATGGAAAACTCTAGGAAGAGGCCATGGTTAATGAAATGGCATCTTTGCACAAAAATAAGGCTTGGGATCTGGTGGAGTTGCCTACTGGAAGGAAACCCATTGGCAGCAAATGGTTGTTTAAGAAGAAGACAAATGCAGAATGAAATGTGGAGAAATACAAAGCTCGGTTGGTAGCAAAAGGTTATTCCCAGGTGTCGAGAATTGATTTTGGTGATATTTTTTCTCCTATTGCCAAAGTAACTTCTATTAGATTACTTTTATCTATTGCTGCTGCTTTTGATTTCGAGGTAGAACAGATGAATGTGAAGACATCATTTCTTCACGGGGATTTAGAAGAGGAGATCTACATGAAGCAACTTGAAGGTTTTGCGGTGAAGGGTAAGAAAGAACTGGTATGCAAGTTAAAGAAGTCTTTGTATGGGTTAAAACCGTCACTAAGGATGTGGTATCAGAAATTTGATACATTTATACGGGGACTTGGCTTCACCAGAAGCAAAGCAGATCACTGTGCGTATTTTAAATTAATTAGTGACCGTGTTATTTATCTGGACTTGTATGTGGATATGTTGTTGGTTGGAAATGACAAAAAAATTATTCAGGATTTGGAGACCCATTTGTCCTCCAAATTCAACATGAAAGATCTTGGCACTGCAAACTTTATTTTGGGCATGGAAATTAAAAGAGGTCGGACAAAGAGGAAGCTCTATCCTACATATTAAACCTCTGCAATATTGTCTCAACATACAAGAAGAGGAAGAGGACATGTCCCGTGTTCCATATGAAAGGGCGGTCGGTAGCCTGATGTATGCGATGGTATGTACTAGACCAAACATTGCACATGCAGTGGGAGTATTGAACAGGTTTATGTCAAAACCGAGGAAGGAGCACTGCATAGCAGTGAAGCAGGTTTTCAGGTATTTGCGTGGCACTAGTGATTATGGTTTGTGCTACCAAGGAAGACCAGGGTTGGACAAAGTGTTGGATATTCGTGGCTTTGTTGATGCAAACTGGGCTGGAGATCTGGATCAGAGAAGATCTACAACTGGGTATGTTTTTAACCTATTTAGAGGTGCAATCAGTTGGATGAGTAAGAAACAATTTGTAGTGGCAATATCAACTACAGAGGCAGAATACATGGCAGCCATTCATGCAAGCAAGGAAGCAGTTTGGTTGCAGAGATTGTGTTCAAGTATGGGGTTAGTACAGGGAGCTATAAGGATAGATTGTGACAACCAAAGTGCAATTTTCTTGGCAAATAACCCTGCATATCTTTCAAATACAAAGCACATTGATGTTCAGTATACGGGGTTAAAACCTACAAGTTGGGACATCAACCTCCCAAGGTTGTAACTTTGGCATATGATCTTCGTTTGGTGTGCATGATAACCTGTTGGAAAATTCTATCCAACGAGTACACTTTTCGATTTTCATTGGCCTATTTCCCCAAAAATACATCATTTAGGACCTCAAAATGACTCTGAAAGTTCAGGACTTAAAAACTGCCAAAAATTAAAAAAAAAACTGTTAGAATAGGAAAATTGTGTTGTGAGCCCGAGGAATAAGTGGGTGACCAAATATATCCACTAGATCAATCACATGCCCTTTTGTGCCCAAAATGCCTCAACATGTGTGTCAAAATGGTTACTATGCTCCAATGCTTCTTCCTCTTTTCTTCGGATATGCGGCAATATGCTAAACTCCCAAATATCCTGAAATGACTAACTTCAGGTGTCTTCCTTGTGAAGACTTTCTCTGGAGTAATCTTGCCTAATGCCCGATGAGGAGTCATGTTCTGAACATAGACTACTGTGTTGCATGCTTCTACCCACAGGAATTTTGGCATATCCTGATCATACATCATGGCCCTAGCTGCTTCTACAATAGTCTTGTTCTTTCTTTATGCTACCCCGTTCTGCTTCGGATTGTAGGGAGTTGTCCACTCTCTTAGGATGCCCTCCTTAGCGCAAAAATCAGTGAAGTCTTTATCGACATATTGTCCACCATTATCTGAGCGCAAAACTTATATTTTCTTCCCAGTCAGATTCTCCACCAGAGCCTTGAACTCCTTGAATCAATATAAAACCTCATTCGGCACCACTAAGAGCTTTAACGGACATAGGTCCGTAGATATCTGAGTGTATCAATCCTAGTACACTCTTGGCCCTATGTTTGCTTCTAGGAAATGCTGCCTTGGCATACTTTCCTAGAGCACATCCCCTGCATACATCATCTCGTTCCGTACTCAGATCTGAAACTCTTGTTACAGTGCTCCTAAGAATTTTCAGAGCTCCATGGTGCAAGTGACCCATTCTTCTGTGCCATAGTTCGTTCAAGTCCTTGTCTCCATCACTACCTATTAGTGCCACTGGTGATTCTAGTTGTAATCTATACAACCGATTGCTTTTGATCCCGATCTGCACTTTCTTTTTCCAACTTGGGTGTTTGACGTACACCTTCTCCTTGATGAAATAGACGTCATAGCCCTTGCCTTGTAGTTGTGATACAGAAAGTGAGTTCATCCCCAATCCTGGTACATGCAGCACATTTGTAGCACGGAACCGTTCTCCCGATTCTGTCTAAAAGACTATGGTACCCTTCCCTACTGGAGTACATTTTGCCTTGTTCCCCATGGTGATCTGAAAGTTCATCTTCTCTTCTCGATATTCTGAGAAACACTCCCTCATTCCCGTCATATGCCATGAGGCTCCACTGTCTATATACCATACTTCTAATGATGCAGCGCTAGTCATACATGCCACTTCTTCTTCCAGCCTGGAAGCTAACATAGAGAAATCGGCATCTCTTTCTCTTGTGCAATCTTCTAAAAATCTGTGTGAGTCCCCTGATGTGGATGCCTCTGCATCGTGGTCTCGACCCATAACTGATTTTCCCTTCCTGTCTCTGAATACTCGCTCTGATACCATGTGAAAATTCTATCATTTATCACTGCAGCAACTGATTTACTTTTCCTACTTATTCCACAATAAGTTATTCATGAAATTACTTCAATAAACATTAAAATAAATATTGTTGCAGATATCATACCGTAATACAAAAACAAACATATGCACAAGAATCAACACATTGACACAGTTATTTTGGACAAAAGTCCTCGGAAAAACCCAATGTGGGAAAACGGGTGTAGCGAGGGAGGTTTTTATTATTCAACAATTCTTCAGTACAACAAGGTGCCAAACTGGCTTACCCACAGAGAGAAATAATTCCCCAGCACTTCTCCCAATCCCAGCGTCAATACGGCTAACCTTTGCGTGGCTCTCCACCCCTCTGCGTCACCCATGCAGGCCCAGCTATTGACTGGGCAGTCTTCTGTTGCCTTTGCATCTGCCTGAAAAGCCCTGTGTCTGCCTCTCCTGCCTCAGCATTGATCTTCAGTGGTTGATCCCACCTCTCTGCTCCGTACTTGCTGCCTCCTGACTGCTCACCAGACCACTGGTTCAATTTCTCAGCTAACCTCGCTCCAAAAATTGAACTGACTGGTCTCCCTCAGTGTGTTCTCCAAGTGACCCTCAAGCCTCCTCTTATACTTTTCTCGTTGACACATCAACAGCCGAGATTAAGTCCCTAATCAATGGCTAAGATTAGATCTGGCTTGATCCATGACTTTTGGACCATTCTAACACAGTTTTATATTAATTCACATTAATATTTTATTTTCCCTAAGTTTAGACATAGGGACTCCATTAAAAATATTAATTATTTTAATATCTCCCAAACTGTTTAAAATCTGCCCAAACCTCTTCTGGGTATTGGAGATCTCATGTGCCTTAGCCTCTCCACCAATTTTTGTGGCTAGAGTACATCCGATGCTACCCCAAATCAACAAAAATGTGGCCTATATTTAGGCTTTCCCTCCCATCCATTGAACTGACGTGAGCTTGGATTAGGTCGACATATCTCTTTGATTAGCTAGATGAGCTGACGTGAATCCATAGTATTCCTTTGAGTGGGTTCTCTTGAGTAAATTTGTGGGTACACGTTTGAGTATTTCTTTGATGATCTAGAAGGACTTACATTCATTTCATTTACATAAATAATACATGATTGTCTTCATTTTTACGTGACTTGTCTTGAGCTCTTAATTAGAGCAAAAATATTTCTTTTTAATACAAATATACATTGATGCAAAGTTTTGACATAATGAAGACCGAACCTAGTTACACTATTTTCAACAGTGCGAATAGCAATTCCAGCAACCAAGCAAAGGGAAAGAGGGAAATTTTCGAGGTTTATTTTCTCCAGTTTTGAGTTTCCAGATTTTGCAGCTTTGTGAGGATGATCGTTCGAGATTGCCATAGGAGGCCATGCGAGTTAGCCAAAATGCGAATTTGAGCAGCAGATCAATTTCCAGTTGTCAAAGGGAGATGCCGGAGGAAGTGTGAGTTATCTAGTGCAAGTTGCAAGGAAAGGAAGGATCCCAACCAAGGACTAGGCTTGAAAGGAGGTAGTGGGGCACCAGATCTAGGAGGTGGAGGAGTATGAGACTCCAGTGTGCCAGATGGGCAAGGTCCAGCGCAGTTGCAACAGGGATATCAGTCAGATCAGTTCTAGATTATTGCAGTACGACAATCACCTTTGCTACAGGAGCCCACAAGATCATAGTAACAAGTTCAATGTCAGCAGACACTATCTGTCATTAGATAGTTGCAAATCTAGTTGTAGTCAGTACCCGAGAGACAGTTGCAAATCTAGATGCGGTGACATAGGCAATGTAAATTACCCAATTGCAATATGCAAGTGCACTTCCAGCCAAGAGATTCCCAACGCAGAACTACACAGTCAATTTTCCAGTGTAGGAGGACAGTGCGAATTGTTGGGAGGGAGCAAATAGATTTCCCATTAGGAGATTGAGACTCAGAGGTAGTCTAGTTTTAGAGGGAGCAGCCCTATGGAAGCTAGTGCTTCAAGATCTGAGAGATCTGACTCATTATTGCAATGGTTGCAGCAACAGTGCAAAGATAGCAGCAAAGCAATAGTAGCAGTAGTATGAGTAGATCAGATTTTGCCATGATGGCAGCCATACCTCCAAGAGTGTGGTGGGGTGACTTGGAGATGTAGCCCCAGAGAGCTACAGAGATGGGCAGGGTCCTTAAGGAGTACACCTCATGGATCATTACGTAGCTACGAGGGCCCACAGTGTTCCATAGTAGGATGGATCAGTGGCAGTTGATGTAGTCAGTATGAGAGTGACAATTGTAGACTAGTAGCAGTCAAATGCTGAGGAGCGCAGTGCAGCGCTAACAACAGAGCAAGTGGTTCAGTGTAGAGTTGGAAACAATGCAGATTCTTCAGTGACAATGTAGATGCTAGTAGCAGTTAGAGACTTGGGAGACAAATGCATCATACTAAACATAGTTGATTCAGTATTTTGGATGTTTTTCAGTTGCAGATGTTGCAGTTGCAGCAACAATAGATGAGAGGGAGTTGCAGTGCAGATGCAGTGTTGGCAGCAGTATGGTAGTGTCAGCAGCAACACATATGCAACATCAGAGTTGCGTAGTAGTTGGTGGGCAGCAGCAGCCAGACATCAACAGCGTAACAGAGATGATACAAAGACAGAGTCTTGTGGCAGGGTGTGCAGCACTAGAACACATTCCTCACTAAGAGGGAGTGTTAGCTTTTGTAACATCGGATGGGTTCTAGCCACGAAATTTGGTGGAGAGGCAAAAATACATGAGATCTCCAAAACCCAGAAATTGTTTCTGGAAATTCTGCCTAGAAGTGACTTAATTAGATTATTAGCCAATTTTTTAATGTTTCGTAAGTCTAAACTTAGGAAAACTGGTAAATTAATCAGTATTAATTAAGTCAAGGTGAGAATCATCTAGAAACTCACATGGATCGATTCCAAGATGATCCTAACCAAGTTTTAATCTTGGTTGTTGGAGCTCCAATGGTAGATTATAAGAAGTCAATGGGCACTTAGAGAAGACACTTTTGCAGTTCAATTTTCTTGGCAGATCGATTTCGACAGAGCAACAACAGTTGTTGAAGAGCCAGAGATCAAAGCAGGGTCAGTGAGGGGCAGAGACAGCGATTCAGAGAAAGTTTTCCAGATCCGAAGAGGCAGCAGCAACGAGGCCGAGTTATTCCTAGTGAGGCAGCATAGAGGACTATGTAGTTGCTTCAGAAGCAACTCGATTTCGCTGGAGAGAAATTCGTTCTCAGTTCCAGAGGCCGGGTAGAGGGTACAGAGTGTCGGAGAGACGATTTCCTTAGCAGAGGCAGGAAGAACGACTTCATCAGAGGCAGATTCGAGCCACATGTGTGGGAGACAGTGCAAAGGTAGCACAAAAGGGCTCACACTTGGGTTTGGATGGCCAGTTTTCTGAAGGGAAGTTGTGTCAGAATTGCTTGCAGAAGAAGTGTAATTCCCTTAGATAATTTTGGCCAGATATTCTTCTTGTTTGGGTTGCCAATTTGGCATCCATAGATTGTGCTCATTTCACTGTTGCATAATAATAAAACCCTCCTCTGTCGCACCAGTTTTCCCGCATTGGGTTTTTCCAGGGACTTTAATCCAAAAACAACGGTGTTAATTTTTATGTGTGTTTGCTAGTATTTTCTCAGTGCCAATGCTATTTATTTTCCGCATTTTTATTTGTGAAGGTTGCAGAGTGTTTATTTCGATGTTGTCATAGCAATAAACGAAATAATTAATTTATCAGCTAGAAGAAATAATACCAGTTGCTGCAATAGGATTCCAGTGTGTGGAATTTTGCACAAAGGTTGGAGAGGGACCCATTAGATTTATAAAAGGAGAGGGGAAGCCTATCATTGGGGACATCTTGGGTTTATGTCTAAGTTGCACGAAACGGGGAAACGGAAACGAGTTTCCGAAACGGGAAGCGATACGAAACGCGACCTCCCCAAATTTTGGAAACGGGGAAACGCGAATATAATATATATATATATATATATATTTAAAATATTTAAAAAATATTATTATATATATGTGCAATCATAAAGCATTAATGATACATTTACATTATATGATTATAATTTATTACATTTAAACATTAAGATTAAATTTACATCACATTTACTCATGAGTCATGAATGATCACATAATGAAAATAAAAATATAGGAAAATCCAAAATCAGCCTTTATTTATATTAGTATATGAGGCTGCAAGTACAATAAAGACTATAAGGCTGCAAGAACTATAGAGACAAGTCACAAAAGACTAATCCTCATCATAACAATCCTCATCAAAAATAGAAGCAGCACAATGCTCAACAGTGGATGGTAGTGTTGAAGAAGATGAAGCTGAGCCAAATCTGCTGCTACTGAAATCTCCTGCTGAAATCTCTTTCTCTTGCTGCTGAAATCTCTTTCTCCTGCTGCTGAAATCTACTTTGCTCACTGCTCAAAACACCCTAGCTGAAACAACTGCCAGTCTCCAAGAGAAACGACTTGTTGAATAGTGTGATGAGAGAATGAGACAAACTGCTCTTTTATAACTTTAGAATAGGCTTCTAGAATTTACCGGAAACCTAAAAAAAAATTAAAAACAAATTAAAAAACAACACATTACAACTGGGAAAACGTGGCAATATGGCCGGAAACGCGTTTCTAGGCCGTACCGTACGCGTTTCCCAGTTTCGTTTCCGTTTCCTGCCTGAAACGACCCCTCCCCCCACGTTTCCTGCAACTTAGGTTTATGTATTTGGTCTGTGGTGAAGGTTGAAGAACTTGGTTCCCAGCTTTTGTAGCCCCAAGACAGAAACCCTCAGGTGATTCAGTGAGAGTGGGCAAGTACCCATCTCTTCCCTTGGTGAATTCATCCAGAGTTCATAGGAGCGCTTATCATTTGCAGATCAGTTCAGAGGATTTCAGCAGGAATTTGGAGGAATTTATAGTGGATAACTTGAGTCTGTAACTAATTTTGCATAAGGCTGCATAGATTGTTTCGTTGGGTCATTCACACCATTTAGTGAGTTCTCACATCTTCCTGATTTGGGCCAAACCCCTGTTCAGTTTTTCTGGGTTTTTTTAGAGGATTTGCTGCATGTAATTTCAGGGTGATCTGGTCATTTTCCCAAGCCATATGTCCTCATCTATTCAGCTAGCTTTCAGCAGATTATTCACTGGGCAGTGCACATCCTCATCTTGGGCTATATTACACTTGGTTGAAAGGCAACTTTCTGGGTTTTTCTCTGCTTGCTTAGCAAGACTAGGTTCTACTATTTCTTCCAACTGATGTACTCTTTCTAGCAGATTAATAAAACGGCTCAGTGATTTTGTTGGTGTCTCTTGTATATATGATTTGCTAGCTGTGTCATTCTGTTGTTATTTGTTGTTTCAAGTTCATCTCTGTTATTTATTGTATTTTTCCCTAAAGGAATATAACAGTGGTATCAGAGTTGTGCATCCTACCAGATTGAGGGTTTATCGAAAAAGGCCGTGGAATTAAATCAAGGGTTTCGAGAGATACTAGTTTCGGTGATTTTGAAGAAGCCCACATCCATTGTGTTGCAAAAGAAAAAAAAATATAGAGGAAGGTTAAATATTTAGCCAAAGTTTATTTCATGGCCAAATTAATACTGCTTATTCTTTTAAAAGGGCCAAATATTCTTTTAAGCAAAGATTTATTTGAAATTTTCTAGGGTCTTGAACATCATTTGAAGGAGGCCAAGGTTTAATTATTTTGAAGGGTCATATTAAATTAAATCTCAAAGGCCAAACTTCATTGATTATTTGAGGGTTGTTGAATACTTTCAAGAGGCCGAATTACTTCTTGTTGCAGAGGCCGAGTATACGAAATTTTGTGGGTTTTGAGGTTGAGTACGAATCTGAGCACTTCTGAGTTGTGTGGATCGAAGTTCCAGTCAAGAGGATAATTTTCTTTATTTTCTGAGAGACCAAGCCATAGTTAAATTTCTGGGTTGAGTTTTAGTTGCTACAGGGTCAATTTTGCTTGTGTTTGGTGCTGCATCCTTTCCTGTACATTGCTGGTTGGATTTATCTCAGAGGGGACAGAGTTGAGGGTCTTTGCTCGCTGAAAGGGGAGGTATTCTACTGTTGGAATATGTAAAGCAGGCTGTGCCATTCTTTGTTGAACGCAGGAGCAGAGATACCCTCTTCCTGTGCATGTATATCCATGCCAAAGTTACACTGGTTCAGATTTGCTGGAGGTTACTTGCAGTGAGTATGTGGCTACAGCAGAGGATAGGAGCAAGAATATTGAACAAGGAACAAAACAATATATCAAAGACTGGTGGAAGACACAAGGCAAAGTTGAAGTTAATATTGCCATGGAAGAGGGACCATATTCAGCCACAAATCAGTGAGTTGATGTTCTGGGAGATTAGCTGAGATTGGCACTGGGAAAGTGGGTCGAATCCATCAGCCAAAGAGGCCGTATTTATCAGAGAATAAGTGGCCGAGTTCTCCTTGCAGACAGAGGGTTAAAGTTCTTCCCTGGGTTGAGTTTTACTTATCAAGGGCAGCATAACAACCAATCACTAGGAGCTCAAGTTGGGTCATTGTCTAGTTGGATCGTATTGCAAGAAAGAAAGGATGTCATTCCTCTTCAATTACTGAATTCTGAGCCACGTGAGAGCAGCAATGTGAGGAGGCATGAGTTTGCCTTGAACAAAAAGGGGACGTGGTATCTCTCTGCTGAGTTTTATGTTAACAGTGGAAGCTAGGTTCGACAGGGCTTTCTTGGTGCCTATTTCTTGAGGCAACATTCTTATTTCTAAAGATTATTATTCATCGTCTAAGGGACTGATATCTTAAGAGCTTTTCATTGAGGTGTAACTCAAGTTCCTCTCATTCTTGTTAATTTTAGATAACAATGGTATGTTCTATGCTTTAGCACAATTTACTTCAATGTTCCTTATCAGCCCAATGACAATTTCCAATTATTTCCAGTAGCAATCACATTAACTTAAACACATTGATAGTAAATGCAGATAGAACATAAAAACATGTGCAAAAGACAAGCCAAGACAAGAGGACACAAGATTTGGCGGATGCCAGGGAAAAACCCCAATGTGGGGAAAACCCTTTGATCAAATATTCTTATTATTATTCAATAGTTCAGCACAGAGAGAGAGTACAAATATCAAATTTACTTGCCCAAAACAGCCCTGTCAAAATCAGCAGTCAACAACAGTCAACTGCAACCCTAACCAGAAAGTCAACGCTGGTCAAAGTAACACCAAAATGTCCTCCAAGCAGCTCGGTCAACAACAGTCCAATTCAGCCTTCCAGGAGAGTCAAAGTCAGCCCAAAACAGTTCGGTCAAACCCAGTCAAAGGAGAGAGAAACACTATTGTAATTTTTGCAGTCAAATATGAAGTCAATGTTGGTCAAACTATCCCAAACTCCTCGATTTCTGTGCCAATAAATGCGGCCTCCAAAGATCAAAATTATGCCCTGAAAACCAAAGTCAACGAAGGTCAAATGAGCCCTGGTCAACGTTGGTCTGTTTTCCTTAAATTCGGCCTATTCTGTCCCAGAAGAATTCGGCCTCCTACACACATGTGAAGAAGAGAGAGGCTGTCTCCAAGCTATACGAACCAATCAAGATAGGAGAGAGAGATGTGTGATGTGATGAGTGATGTCCAAAATGAGGAGAGAGGTCACTCCTATTATTCAATTCGTTGAAGGTGTGGAGACACATCTATTGGGCTTTATTTGACTGAGGTCGACCTTGACAATTTGTGCATGAGAGAGAATAAATTCAAAATTCCACTTCTGCTTGTCAGAATGAGATGATATTTATATCAAAATTGGACCTCTCGAAAAGAGGAATCCAATGCAATAATCATCTCCATCATATTAGCTTTCCTAAGGTGGAATTTGGCCCTAATTGCCAAATTTAACACTCCCTCTCAACTAGGTAGAATTCCACTTGACAATCCATCTGTCATCATCATGCCATCCTGTCATCATGTACCATCTTTGTCATCACTGCTCTGCTGAACCATGAAGTAATAATGAAGAAGTGATCGAGAGTGAGTCATAAGATCATACCACTCTCCACTGACAAAAGTCAGTCCTTGATCCCAGATCAAGTTGTTGAACACCATGCATCCTAGTCATAGGGAGTACGATAGTACACGATGTGTCCATCGATAGTGCTATGGTCCCTAACCATCTTTTCCCAACTCATTGGCCAGATGAGAGGTACTTCCCATGAGTCCCGAACTCCATGGGTAGGATGTGTGCTGGGGCATCGGCAAGAGAAGGTGAACCACTCATCCTGCTCATATGCCATAGGGGAAGGTGAACCACTCACCCTACATACATGTGTCCGGAATGGTAGGGGAAGGTGAACCACTCACCCTACACACATGTCAACCATCATGGGTTATCATAGGGGAAGGTGAACCAATCACCCTGTATTTAGCACGCCTAGGGGAAGGTGAACCACTCACCCTATGGTCGCTCATAGCTCCAAGAAGTACCCCAAGCCCCCAGGAGCTCCCAGAGCTCAGTGTCCATCTCATACGGGACCCTCATAGGAGGTTCGTTCCACGACTCCAAGTCTCTCTTGGAAGGTTAAGAATTTGACCTTACCCAAGGGCTTTTTGAGAATGTCTGTGACCTGCTCATCCGTCCTTATGTGTTGGAGCCTTATTGCTCCCCATTGTACCATATCTGAATAAAGTGGTACTTCATATCAATGTGCTTGCAGTGGTCGTGGAACACGAGATTCTCTAATAAGCGAATCCTACGCTGGTTGTCGCAGAAGATCATGGTGGTATCTAGCACATGCTCAAATAGCTCACTGAAGAGCTTCCTCAACCAAACAAATTCACAACAGGCCTTACTCGCAACAATGTATTCAGCCTCGACAGTGCTTAAAGCAACCGATTTATGCTTCCTGCTCATCCAAGATACTGAAGCAAACCCCAAAGAGAAGTAGCACCCAAACGTGATCTTACGATCCACCACATTTCCAGCCCAATCAGCATTTGAATATCCATGTAGCCTCAAGTTCCCGACAGTGTATCTCAATCCATAGTTGATTGTGCCCCGAAGATATCTCAAGAGATTCTTAGCAGCAATCCAATGAATGTGATAAGGCTCGACCATAAATTGACTCAACATGTTCACAGCGAAGCATATGTCAGGACCGGAGTTTACTAAGAACATCAGGCCCCCACAAGTTTACGATACTCAAAAGGGTTCGTTAATTCGGGCCCCACAACACTTCCACATAGCTTCTTGAAGTTGAGTTCCATCAGAGTAGATACGGACTTGCAGCCCACCATCCCACATCTCCCATGTAACTTCACAATGTATTTTCCTTGATAAGGAAAATCTCACCTGGCTTTTGCCAGACCTCTAGCCCTAGGAAGTAGTGCATCAGTCCTAGGTCCTTCATCTCGAATTTGGAATCCAACTCCCTCTTGCATTGATGAATGAGAGTGTCATCACCTGTTAGAAAGAGATCATCTAGATTAAGGACCAGAATGAGAGGCTTGTCATTTTCAACCTTGAAGTATAGGTTCAAGTTAGCATCACTCCTTGTAAATCCAAGCTTCATAAGATAGCTATCAAGCCTCTAATACTAAGCCCTAGGGGCTTGCTTCAACCCATAGAGGGCTTTCCTCAACCTGCATACATGTGTCTTTCGATCTTGAACTTCGAACCCCTCGGGTTGTTCTACATAGACTTCCTTCTTAAGCGAGCCATGCAAGAAGGCAGTTTTGACATCCATTTGGTGAAGGCTCCATCTTTGCAAGGCAGCAAGGGCTATAATCAAATGGATGGTGGTATATCGGGCAATCGGTGCAAATATCTCATCATAGTCTACTCTTTCCTTTTGAGAGAAGCCTCGAGCAACAAATCTGGCCTTGAACTTTTCAACACTCCCATCAGCTCCATGTTTGATCTTGTAGAGCCATTTTGAAGTGACCACTGACTTGTCCTTGGGTCTAGGAACCACATCCCAGACATCATTCTTCATGATCAACTCATACTCCTCGTTCATCGCATCCTTCCAAACTTGGTGTTTCACGGCTTCTTCGAATGTACAAGGCTCAGATTGTGCAATGGTACTCGTGGCAACTAAGTACCCTTCGTAGCTGTTCGGTTTCTTGTGTTCACGAAATGTCCCTATCGATGCAATATGTTTCTCAACATCTTCAAGAGTATCTTTGAGCCACACGGGTCTTTTTCTTGAAGTAGTGGGCTCACTAGGAAGTGGATCAATGGGATCCATCGGACCTTCAACATCAGGGATCGGATCATCAGTCGGAGGTTCATTCTGCTTTCCTACATTATTGTCCTTCCTAGGGATAGGAAGATCTCAGACTTTCCTAAGGGGAGAATCTTCATCGAAAGTGACATCATGACTTATCTCCACTTCCCTTTGACTAGGCAAATAGATTCTATATGCCTTCGAAGTTTCACTGTAACCCACAAACATTCCTTTCTTCCCAGATGCATCTAGTTTGTTTCTTTTCTCTTTCGGCACATGAAAATATACGGGACAACCAAAAATTCTAAAATGAGAAAGATCAGGCTTCTTACCGGTGAAAACTTCTTCGAGTGTCTTGAAGTCCAATGCTTGATGTGGGCATCTATTTTGAACATACACAACGGTGTTGGCAACTTTTCCCCATAAGAAATTTGGTAGACCTTGATCATGAAGCATGGCACAAGTGGCTTCTATGATAGTTCGATGCTTCCTTATGGAAACCCCATTGTGTTCAGGTGTATATGCAGTAGTGGTCTCCATCTTAATGCCAGCGTTTCTACAATAGTCATTGAATTCATTTGACTCATATTTGGTCCCATTATCGGTCCTCAATATTTTGATCTTCTTACTTGCCAAGGATTTGTAAAGAGCGGAACCATTTGAACACTTTGTTCTTCTTCTTTAAGAAATAGATCCATGTTTTGCGAGAGAAGTCATCCACAAAATTAGCATAGTACAAATATCCACCCAAAGATGTCACGGGCAACATACCTGATAGATCATAATGAAGCAATTGAAGAATATCGGTAATTTGAGTTCACTTGAGGGGAATGGTCCCCTTGTATGTTTTCCAGCTTCACAACCCTGACAAACACCTTCATGATCTAAGTTAAATTCGGGCATACCTATGAAATGAAGGTAAGAAATCATGTAAGGCTTTGAAATGAAGGTAAGAAAATCTTCAGTGCCATAATTTGGATTGAAGAGAAGTATCACAAGTCATTGCTCCCAACAAACTTCATCCAGAAGAGGCTCAAGTCATTGCCAAAGTTGCGCAGTTTCACCATCGCAAATTTAGAGAGGCCCTGGAGATTGAGAAAAGGCCGAACAATCTTAATAGGGATGATCGCTGGAAGATTAGCAGTTGCTGGGTCCCAGCCTTGTCTTCCTAGCCTCCTCATTCCCCTTTTGTTAGGTCTTAGGGTTTCTGTCTTCCCTCTCCTTAAGATTTGTTGTAGGCGGTTGGTTCCCCCTTTTCCCGGGTTTTCTCCCCGTTAATCCCTGCATCCTATAGTATTAGTACGGTTTAGTCCTATTATTATGGGGTATATGTGTTATTAATAGGTTATTAATTAATTTCGGGCTAATTATTGTATTAACCTTATCTCGTTTATGGTACTATTGGGTATATTATAATTAGATTAGATTTTTGTTTCCATAATTTCATTATTTATGCATTTATATTTAATTCTACTATACCTTTAGAATTGAAATTCCCTTTAACTAATTTCTTATATATTTGATTAGTAAAAACCCCTTTTTAAACCTTATAAGTAATAATATATTTACCTAATTACATAGTTAATAATTTTTATCGAATAAATATTGATTAATTAATGAATATTAATTATTAAATTAATTATAAAATCTTGAGATGAGATCTAATTTTACCAATGGACCATTAGACTTAAATGATAAATAAGAAATTATTATTAATAAATATATGATATACCAATAGTATTGAGTTAGTTTGAGTTAGTTCTTTTTTATAGATATACAATTATTAATAAACTTGTACCTTAACAATCCTCAATTATGTTATTTACCTAATAATAATAATGATTTAACAAGAATACTATTTGTTTGTTTCTTAATAATGTTGGAATTATTAAGTAAATATAGATTATTTAATAAATATAAATTATTATATATAACTTATTGATTTCGAATGGGCCATTATATTTAAATAATAAATAAAAAATGATATATTATTCGTTTTTAGATATGCATATTCATCTATTAAAAAACAAACAGAGAAGATCTAGTTTACCAATGGACCATTAGATTTAAATAATTATTATTAAATAAATATACAATTACCTAATGTAACTAAATAGCAATTTAATACTATTTGTTTGTATTTAAATAATATTGGAATAATAATAAATATAGATTATTTAATAAATAAGAATTATTATACTAGATATAATTTATTAATTTAATGATATAACATGAATATTAGTGGTTTGACTAGGGTCATTAGGTCAAAATTAGCCGTTGGCAATATAGCCGTTGGAGTCTCTGCACACTCTATTTAAACAAGCTAAGCCGGATTGGTTCTTCAATTTGTCCTGACGATGAACCACACTGGTTGGTTCGAAACGCGTCGACAAAAGATTGGTTATGTGATTTTGCCGAAGATTATCTAAACAATGTTATGGATCACAGAAGTCTAAATTCCTTAATAAACTTCATCCAACCTGATAGAGACCTTCAACCCTGAATCAAAGAGTGAATGCATTGTTGGAAAATGTAACTAGTTTCGGTCTTCATTTAATGTATCCGAGTCAACTTGTAATGTACTTGTCAAAAGAATAAAGAAAAGAATTTTTATTATTATTATTGTGACTTATTAAAGCATGGGTTTCATGCTTGGGTCACCATGTTTTAGGTCAAAGTCCCCATTGAGGAATTCTACGATTTATTGTGAGTCAATAGAGTCATTGTACTTTTAAAGAGACCCTTCTTGGGCTTTTGAATCATGTAAAAAGGTTAAGTATTGAGTCAAATGTAATTTATGTATCCTCCACATCAAGTCGGCCTAGAAGAGATCAAGTCGGCCTAAGGACACTAATTCGACCTCACATGGAGCCTATAAATACAAGCAAGTCGAATTCATTTGGATCACTTCATCTCAAGCAAGTTCAATATCTCTAAGGAAGTTAGGAAGTGCGAAGTCTGAAGTCGGGAAGCCAAAGGAAGTGCGAGTTGGGTGGAGTCTAAGGAGAAGAAGAAAAACGAAATTTTGGTGCCTCTCTCTCTCTGTTTCGTGCCCTAGATTGGGAGATTGAAGTCTTCCAAGTTTCACTAATGCCAGAAGCTACCTGATGCCAGAAGTTGTTGCCTAGTTGAAGTTGCTGGAAAGAGTTCGAAGATCTGGGAGGTTGACTTGGTGTGGAGGGAAGGTCTAGTCTTTGTCTAGGGTCAAGAGTCTCAAAGAATACTACTGAAAGAAAAAAATTCTTGACTGGGTTTTCCCCTCGAGGGGGGTTTTTCCCTGGCATAGTGCCTACATATTGTGTCTCTTGTTTTGTGATCTTCATACACACATAATATGGTAATTGCTTGATGAAAGATAAGATAATAAAGAAGTAAAATAAGCCAACACGCTCACAAGTAATTATCAAGAAAGGAGAATCAAACCCTAATATAACTACTTTGATTTTCCAACATGGTATCAAACCCTAATATAACTACTTTGATTTTCCAACATGGTATCAGAGCTAAGGTCGGGAAAAGTCGAAGATCACTTTGTTGGCATGGATTCTCCCTCTTTGATGAACTACATAACAATGGGTATCAACACTGCTAGAAGCTGGATCAAGAAGGTCATCTACTACTTATTCAACAAGGTCAAAAGTCAAGAATTCTTGGTTGCTCTTACAAGTTCTCTTAATGATTACTATATGCGTAGATCATTGACAGTGGAGCATCAAGACACATGACAAGAGAAAGTAAACAACTTCAAAGGAGCCATCTTCTCATGTAGTGGAATTGGGCGACAACAAAAGTTATGATGTTAGAGGCCTGGCATCAACATCGTTGAAGTTGGATAACAGATCAAAGTTGCACCTCAACAACATTCTATATGTTCGAGGTTTGAAAATAATTTGCTTTCTATTTCTTGTTTAGAAGATAAAAGGGAAAGAGTTGCTTTTGTTGCTAGAAAAGTATTGGTTTTGGGAAAGACACTAGCATTGATAAGGCTAGGGTTATTGGGGTTCGTGAAGGAAGTATTTATAGAGTCATTACACCACCTCCTCTAGCTTTGGTTCATATAAGTCCCATTGAGCTATGGCATAGAAGGTATGGTCATCTACATTATAAGGTCATCCCTACTCTTAGTCAATTGGTTCATGGTATTCCTAATATGAAGTTAGATCATGAAGGTGTGTGCAAGGGATGCTCTTTGGGAAAACATACAAGAAAGCCATTTCATAATTGTGAAACTAGGTCTAAAGAAATATTAGACCTCATCCATTCCGATGTGTGTGGGCCCATGTCTGACAAATCACTTGGAGGTCATCTCTACTATGTGACATTCATTGATGACCATTCTAGAAAGACATGGCTCTACCTTCTCAAAACAAAAGATGAAGTATTTGATAAGTTCAAGGAGTTTAGGTCCAAAGTGGAAACCCTAACCGAAAGAAAGAATAACTTTTCATAGAATCCCATCCTCCATGGCTATGTAGGAAATCTAACTTAAGAAATTAAATCATGTTCATGGTATCACATGTTTTGCTTGAAAGTATGAATTACAGGTATAGAAGACCATGGTTTACACTTCAAGGAATTTGTACAAGGTTTGTCAAGAAACATCTCCAGGTATGTCTTAGAACATACATCTTGTAAAATTCTCTTCATCTTATTTTGAAATTTGTGTTACTAACATCGTTATGTCTAGCTGTCTTGAATCATAAAGATTCTTGTTATTGGGTGATTCATCACTTGATAAATCTACCCTCCTTACACCCTTAATTGTTCTTATAGAACCCTAGACAAGTTCTCTGGAAAACCCTAACCTAAGGGTATGCTAATGTGAATGTCTGAAACCCTAAACTGCTTAGGGTTATTGAGAAATGCTATTTGAAGTTCTTGTTGATGATGTCATGTTTGGGATTTCAATATGATCATAAAATCTTAACTTGTTAGGGTTGAATGATGTTTGTCTGAGATCTCGAACCTTTGAAATTTTTGGAATAGTATGGTTTTCTTTGCTATGTTATGAAACCCTAGATTTTTAGGGTTTGGTTGGGCCTATAAGCAAAACCTTTGTTATAAATGTAAGATCCTAGGAATGAAACCCTAGGCATATATAGATGTGTCCATTTGGTCAAAACCCTAGCTTGGTCTAGGTCAATATATGTCTAATGTATTAATGTTGTCTGACATATGATATGCTTATTAATGGTCATAAGTCTTAAGATTTAATATAAGTCCTTGTCTGAGATTCTAGGATGATATTTGGAAATCTAGGGTTTTGAAGCTAAACCTGTGGTAGTTAAACTCTCTAGTATGTGTGATATAACAATCTGAGATCTATTGTTTGTTGAGATTGTGAGAATGAAATTCTAGGGTTTTGGAGTTGAACCTTCAATAGAAGTAAAATCTCTAATGTGTGATGACAATATGATGATTTCAGATTTCTGTAACACTGTTGAAATATGAGTTTTGGTTAGGATTTATGTTTGATTGAAAATCTAGGGTTTGCAACTAACCCTAGTGGAAGTTGGGCATGACTAAGCTGTTATCAGTTTTGATTGATTAATTCTCATGTATGAAATCTAGGATTTGTATGAAACCCTAGTAAGAAGTCTAACATATGAATTTGAAAAGTTGTTAGATGCTTTGTAGATCTATATTTGAATTGTTTCTAGGGTTTGCTATATGTTGTAGAAGGGTATGTCATACCTTTGAAAGAAACATTGAAACCCTCGATGGAATGAAAGTTGTTATGAAGTAGTCTACATGAAAATTCTGAAACCTAGAATCCTATAGCAGCATCTGATGGTAATTGTTCTATTTATTAATTTAATTAAACAAATTATTTGTTGTGTACTACGGCAAATATCGAATTAAATACACTACAAACTTCACAAAATAAATATTGTGGAAGAAAAAAAATGTTGGAAGAATAGATGAACACACACACAAATACACACAAAACCGGTGCAACGATTGAAGGTTTTAATATTATGCAGTAGTAAATTTGAGTACAAGACTATGGATGCTCAAATCTAGCAATCCATATAGAAAAATGACTGAAAAGGAATCTAGTGAGAAAGATCTCACTCCCACTGGCAATATGACACTAACCTTGGCTCAAGTTGAGCTGCTCTTCATTGCCTCTGCGAAAGTCACTGTGTCAGCCTATGCAGTACTGTGTCCCACAACTTGGAACTGCTTCCTTTCGCTATCGGATGTTGAAGAGTACATGTTCTTGTGTGATTCTGATATGGCTACGTTCATGCTTCTATATATTTGGTTGTACTTGCTATCTAAGTTGTGCAAGTACACAATTTTCAATATGGTGAAGATGCTCATTATGTGATAACCCTGATGAGGATAATGATAACTATGATGAAAATGGTTGGAAGCCACAAAAGATTCTTCGATGACGAAAATAGAAAAAATCTCCCTAGATTAATAGGGAGCTTGAATGAAAGAAATCTCCCTAGGATAAGAGGATGGTTGAGAATATTCTTTGTACAGGAATGATTAGATCCTCTCTGATCAAGAGGGAGTGACAAATATGATTCTCTACTTCATGTGTCATGCACTAGACCAGGACTAACCATTGTAAGTTTTAGTGAAGGCCATGAGTGAGAGAAGAAAATTGGAGAATGCATTGTGAGGTGTTGCTGAAAAAAGGAAAGCAGAATCCGATTGAAGAATATGTTGTTGCATGAGTAGTAGGAAAGGAAAGTGTATGATTGTGGAATCTTCCGTCACAGATTCGGTTGATAGTCCTACTATGAAATGTTGAGAAGCAACATCAAGTTGTCTAGAAAGACCCCAACGGTTTGTATTTGATTATGTACATATGAAAGTATTTCATTGATTGGGGTTGTGTTTGTACAGGTGAATCTCTCGATGGATTTGATACATGCTGGTTACTAATCAGTTTGATTGGGAGAGATTGGTCATCCTTGATATGTTGGATCAAGGAGTGTTGAGGCTTTGTGAGTGAAGCATTGCCTGGGAGGACATCTGGCCAGCACTTTGTGTTGATGTCTAGGTCCCGAAGTTGGAAAAGTGGTGTTGGTTATAGAGCTCTATTTTTTGATACACACCTGGATATTTGGGTTGGTGGTTAGCAAGTAATCCTAATGGTACCTAGAGGGGTTGAAAGCTTGAGTCCACCTTATTCCCACTTGGATAGATTGCCCTAGTCAAGAATCTAGTTCGTGGCATTGCAGTCCCTAAATTGTTGAGAGACCAATGGATAGATTTCCTCGTTCATGAATCTAGTCCATGGCATTGCGGTGCCTAATGTTGAAATTTCTAAGTATTACCTGTTAGAAATTTTATCTGTATTCTCTAGTTTATTTCACCTACTTGTTTAATTACTAACAAGTTATTTAACCATATAAACACTGAAATCAATACAGTATAGTCTCAACCATCTACAGATCAACATCTGACAAACACACAAGTGACATCGGTTATTTTTGTACAATCGTTCCCGGAAAAAACCCAACTTGGGAAAACCAGTGCAGTAGTTCTGAGGGTTCTATTATTAATCAGCTTTTCTGAGTACACTGGGTGCCAAACTGGCTCACCCAACAGAGATAAAAAATCTGACAGTAATACCTCTCTTCGGAAATAGATATTTTGAAAGTGTGCCCCCATGAAACCCTCTCCAGCACAACCTAAAGCACTGCGTCAGCCTTCCTGGCCTCTGCATCAGCCCTTTGAGGCTCTGCGCAACCTCTCTAGCCCTTTGCATCACTGATGTAGCCTCTGCTTGGATGACACAGGCCCTTCTAGCCTCTGCGTAGTCACTGCTGGCCTCTATGTGGCTCCTTCTGCCTCTGTGTCTGCCTCTCTGCCTCTGCGCTGGTCTTTTGGCATTATCTATGCCTCTCTGCCTCGTACTCACTACCCCTCGCTGCAACTCTGTTCACTGATTTGATTTCTCTTATCAAACCCCGCTCTAGAAAATTGAATGACTGACGACTCTGGTGTATCTCCAACTGACCCTCAAGCCTCCTCTTATACTTATTTTTGTTGAGTCTTCAACAGCCGAGATTACATCTCTAATCAACGGCTAAGATTAGATTTGGCTTGATTTATGTCCTTTAGAACCTTCTAACCCTGTTTTATATTAATACCCATTAATATTTTATTTTTCCTAAGTTTAAACTTAGGAACTCCATTAAAAATATTAATTATTTTAATATCTCCTTAACCGGGTAAAATCTGCCCAAACCATTTCTGGTTCTTGGAGATCTCATGTGCTTTAGCCTCTCTACCAATTTTCATAGCTAGAGCACATTAGATGCTTCCCCAAATCAACACCTAAAAGTTCTTCATGGTTCATATAGTTGAGAACTTCCATTATATTTGTATATCATGAATACCTCCCTAGTTAAGAGGGAGTGTTGGAAAATGTAACTAGGTTCGGTCTTCATTTAATGTATCTGAGTCAACTTGTAATGTACTTGTCAAAAGAACAAAGAAAAGATTTATTATTATTATTATTATCGTGACTTATTAAAGCATGGGTTTCATGCTTAGGTCACCATGTTTTAGGTCAAAGTCTCCGTTGAGAACTCCTAGGATTTATTCTGAGTCAATAGAGTCATTGTACTTTTAAAGAGACCCTTATTGGGCTTTTGAATCATGTAAAAAGGTTAAGTATTGAGTCAAATGTAATTTATGTATCCTCCACATCAAGTCCGCCTAGAAGAGATCAAGTCGGCGTAAGGGCACTAATTCGACCTCACATGGAGCCTATAAATACAAGCAAGTCGAATTCATTTGGATCACTTCAACTCAAGCAAGTTCGATATCTCTAAGGAAGCTGGGAAGTGCGAAGTTTGAAGCCGGGAAGCCAAAGGAAGTGCAAGTTGGGTGGAGTCTAAGGAGAAGAAAAACGAAATTTTGGTGCCTTTCTCTCTCTGTTTCGTGACCTAGATTGGAAGATCGAAGTCTTCCAAGTTTCAGTGATGCTGGAAGTTGCTTGATGCTAGAAGTTGTTGCCTGGTAGAAGTTGCTGGGAAGAGGTCAAAGATTTGGGAAGCTGACTTGGTGTGGAGAGAAGGTTTGGTCTTTGTCTAGGGTGAAGACTCTCAAAGAATACTATTGAAAAGAAGAATTTTCTTGACTAAGTTTTCCCCTCGAGGGGGTTTTTTCCCTAGCATAGTGCCTACATCTTGTGTCTCTTGTTTTGTGATCTTCATACACACATAATATGGTAATTTCTTGATGAAAGATAAAATAATAAAGAAGTAAAAGAAGCCAACACACTCAAAAGTAATTATCAAGAAAGGAGAATCAAACCCTAATATAACTGCTTTGATTTTCCAACATGCATCTCTTGGGTTCCTTTACCAAACACGAACCTTCCCATCAATGAATGTCACTTTGAAACCTTTATCTTCCCTCGCAGAAATAGAAACCGGATTCTTTTCAGATCAAGTACATACAATACTTCTTGTGAATGAAAGGTTTGACCTTGATTTAAGTGAAGAGTAACAGTCTCAAATCCTTTCACGGGATAAGTGGCATTATCCCCAAGTATAATCTCCATATTTGTTTTCTTTTCAATCAAGTTTGAGAGAGCCTCTTTGTACCCAGTGAAGTGCCTTGAGGCACCACTATCAATCAACCAATGATCTAATGTATCCAAAGGAGAGGCGGTGGTGAGGGTAAAAATAAGATAAAATTACTTTTTGCTTTTCACCAACATTAACTTATTCATACCTGGAGTTTCTCGACTTCTTGGGAGGATGACCATTTCCATTTCGAGCAACGGGAGCATTCCTCTTTCCTTTGTTGTTGAACTTGTTGTTCCTTTGATTGCCATTTCCCTTGAAGTTGTTGTTATGGTTGTCACCATCTCTTGGAGTATCCTTCTCATGAGGACACTCTCAAGCGAAGTGGCCAAACTTGTTACAATTGGAGCATCTTCTTTTTCTTCCTTCTTTGAATCCCGACTTGAACCCTTGACCTTGTCTTCTTGGACCATCATTGTTTTTCCTCTTAGCATGAGTGGAGAAGGCGGTAGGATTGTTTCCATTGGAGGGTTTGTCTCTTTCCATCATCCTTATTTCTTCTTGAGTGCATCTAGCCAATAACTCATCAAATCTCAGAATCCTGTCATTGTTGAGGATGGTAGTGTTGAACACATCCCATTCTCTTGTAAGGCCTCCAAGTGCAATAAGAGTGAGCTCCCTGTCACCAATGACTTCTCCAATAGATAAGAGATCATTCTTGATCTCGGTAATCCTCATGAAGTAGGATTGAATGGATTCTCCTCTACCCATCTTGATGTCTTTCAACTTTTGCTCAAGAAAGAGAATTTGATTTGCATTATTTACTTTGAACATCCCAACCAGCTTGTCATACATTTCCTTAGATGTTTCCAAATCAGAAATATAGGCAACCAATGGCTTGTAAATAGAATCAACAACAATTTTCTTAACTTTAACCTCACCTTTCTTGTACTTTGTTTGTGCAGCGGCGGATGCATTTGAAGGAGGCTCCACTACTCTTCCTTTGACATAGTCCATGGCATCATTTTCTTCCAATGTTAAATCTAGAGACATCTTCCATGCATGATAGTCAGATTTGTCCTTTAGCTTGTCTTCGGATTTGAAGTAAGATGTAGTCGTCATTGGGACTAGTTCTAAGTTCTTGTCCAAGAGTGTCCTTTAGTGACTGTTTTTCCTCACTCTTCCTTGGGCTTTGTCTTCACTTGAGCTCTAATACCACGTTAATTTTAGATAACAATGGTATGTTCTATGCTTTAGCACAATTTACTTCAATGTTCCCTATCAGCCCAATGACAATTTCCAATTATTTCCAGTAAAAATCACATTAGCTTAAACACATTGATAGCAAATGTAAATAGAACATAAAAACATTTGCAGAAGACAAGAGGACACAAGATTTGGTGGATACCAGGGAAAAACCCCAATGTAGGGAATCTTCTTATTATTATTCAATAGTTCAGCAAAGAGAGAGAGTACAAATATCAAATTTACTTGCCCAAAACAGCCCTGTCAAAATCAGCAGTCAACAACAGTCAATTGCAGCCCTAACCAGAAAGTCAACGCTGGTCAAAGCAGCACCAAAATGTCCTCCAAGTAGCTCAGTCAACAACAGTCCGATTTGGCCTTCCAAGAGAGTCAAAGTCAGCCCAAAATAATTCAGTCAAACCGAGTCAAAGTAGAGAGAAACACTGTTGTAATTTCTGCGGTCAAATCTGAAGTCAAACTAAAGGCAATGTTGGTCAAACTGTCCCAAACTCCTCTATTTCTGTGCCAATAAATGCGGCCTCCAAAATCAAAATGTTGCCCTGAAAACCAGAGTCAACAGAAGTCAAATGAGCCCTAGTCAACACTGGTTTGTTTTCCTTAAATTCGGCCTCTTTTGTCCCAGAAAAATTCAGCCTCCTGCCACACCTGCGAAGAGAGAGGTTGTCTCCAAGTTGTACGAACCAATCAAGAGAGGAGAGAGAGATGTGTGATGTGATGAGTGATGTCCAAATGAGGAGAGAGGTCACTCCTACTTATACAATTCGTTGAGGGTGTGGAGACACATCTATTGGGCTTTATTTGATTGAGGCCGACCTTGACAATTTGTGCATGAGAGAGAATAAACAATAAATTCAAAATCCCACTTTTTCTTGTCAGAATTAGATGATCTTTCTATCAAAATTGGACCTCTCGAAAAGAGGAATCCAATGCAATAATCATCTCCACCATATGAGCTGTCCTAAGGTGGAATTTGGCCCTAGTTGCCAAATTTAACAATTCTATATTAGTAGTCTCTGCTCTATAATTAATATTGTAATGTCTGAGTATGTAATGGTATTTCCTGAGCTATGAATGTAATTTTGAGGGACTGATATATGGTTGTTAAAACATTTAATGTTGACTGGTGCATTTCTTGAGTGCAAGACCAATTTGTTATGTTGATTTGGGGCCTGTTTATAGTTCATTGGCACTGTTCTTGTTGGTTGAGACGAAATATCATAAAAAGTCACCTAGAAAGCTTATCAAACACTTCACTAAGAAAGCTCATCAAACTCAGAAATTACATTGGCAGTTTGGGGCCATTTTCCAAGTGGAAATTCTATAGTGAGAGCACTTGTTGAAGGTGTTCCTGTGACATACAAGTGGCTGTAGCAGAGGATTAAATGCAGAGAAATAAACAGGAACGATTTCCTGAGGTCAACATACCTGTAATGGCATAAGGGACTAAATATTGCAATGAAAATGCATCACTGTATCAAACCAAGTTCTTCTATTTGTCCATTATCATAAGCTCTGTAATTGATGTGTAATTTCTGAGTTGCATTTAGTGAAGGAATGAATGTTTAATGACTGCTCTACCACCATAGAGATACATATTTCTTGTTGGGTTTATTAAGATTATCAGACCATTGTTCTTAAGTGTCTCTGTTGATCATACATTCGGGTCATATATGTCTTTTTCATAAAAATAAGAAAGATGTGAACCTATGTTGAAAAATGCAACAAGAAAATCCTAATTTAATTTTGTTCTTGAATTAAATTAGGAATTAAATTGTAATTCTGATTCTCATAGCAACTTGTAATAGTCAACTAAGTTAATTTGACTTACTTGGTTCAGTTAATTCGAGCTGGGAGTTTATCTAGAGTCATGTAGAGTGGGAGTTTATCTAGAGTCAGTAGAGTGCTTCCTAAATTTTAGGGGCCCAAGTTGAGTTCTTTTGAGTTGTAATTATTTAATTCAGTTAAACTAGTTCCAACTGATGGATAAATTAGTGGAAGACCCAGTAGTAGGGTGTAACCAGCACTCCTCAGCGAGTGAACTAAAGATTCACTCATAATTAACTCATGCATGTCAGAGAAAGACCTAGTTGAGATTTGAGTTCAGAGGCAGTGTTCTATCAATGGTAAAATCATCTTAATTAAACCGATGGTGCATGCAATCAGAGGAAGGCCTATGATGGATTGCGGAGTTATGGATGAGAATTTCCTAATTAAATATGGGTTAATTCCCTAGGAATTTGTGCAAGGAAATAGGAAATTGGCAAGCAATGAATTTGGCTAAGTGTTGGCTGGGGCTTGTTTGTGAAGCAATGAGATAGATTGTGATAGTGCAGAGTTTGCTCGGGCTTGAGAAAAGCATTGTAATCTTCTCAAATTTTTTGATTAATGCAATATACAGATAGCAGGGGTTTTTAGCTGTGGCTTTCCCCAGAAAATTATTGTGTTATGTGTGATTGAATTCTTCCTTTTTCTGCTTCGTGATTTCATCGATCAATTATTGTTTCCGCTAATGAGTAGAGTAGATTCAAGTCAATTGTTTTAGCATATTACAATCTGCAGTTTGAATCTACAAGGAATTTCTACATGGTATCAGAGCTGAAATCACTATAAAAGAGGAGAATACGAGTTTGTCTTTGTAGGAGAAATCGAATTTGCAGCATCATACTTCAAAGCAAGCAGGATGTCGTTCTACGGATTGAGGCTCGAATATGCCCTTGAGGGTAGTTCAAACTATGTTGCTTGGAAGGACAAGATGGTGGCAGTGTTGGAAGACAACGAGCTTAAGGAGTTCATAGACAATGATATTCCTAAGCCTCCAACAACTGATGCTCAAGATCTGGCAGAGTGGAAAAACTGTGTGGCAAAGGCAAAAAGGATTATCCTAGGAGGAGTTTGAAATCATATTGTCTCGAACCTCCACGGTAAGGAAACTCCATTTACAATGTGGAAGGCCTTGACGAACCTGTTTCAAAACAGCAGTGACCACAGGAAGCTGGCACTGAAGGACAAGCTCAGAAAGATCAAGATGGAGAAGGGCGATACAATACCGAAGTACTTGACCAAGTTCACCCAATGTCAGGATGAGCTTGGAAGTGTCAGTGTTATAGTTGTTGAAGACGATCTGGTGAGCCTAGCACTTCTAGGACTTCCCAAGAGCTGGCACAACTACCAGGACTCAGTTAATGGGAGGGAGAAGCTACTAGAGTGGGAGCAATTGTGGTCCGACTTGGTACAAGAAGAGATTCGGCGGAACACCAAATATGGATCCTCATCTAAGCATGATGATGAGGAGAACTGTGCCTTAGCTGGAAAGGCAAAGAAAGGGAAGGGGAAGTCATCCCATTCCAAATCAGATTCTAGTCAAGGCGGCAAGAAGAAGGACATGTTGAAGATTAAATGTTTTCACTATCACGAGCTGGGACACTATGCCACAAAGTATTTGCACAAGAAGGTCAGTAAAAATCCCTCAAGAGAAGCGGTAGGCGAAGCTCTTGCTTCACAATTCAAACTGGATTTGACCCTCATCGATTGCATGGTGACATCGATGATGGGTAGTATGTGGTACCTGGCTAGTAGAGCCTCATTCCATATGACCGGCTACAAAGAGTTCTTCAGTGACTTGGAGGAGAAGGACCTCCAGATGCACATCGAGATGGGAGATGATGGGAAGTGTAGCGCGATCGGCATCGGTACTGTTACCTTTCAGAGGGAATATAGTTCTCCCCTCACATTAAAAGATGTCATGTATGTTCCGGGTTTGAAGAAGAATTTGATTTCAGTTTCCATGTTGGAGGACCATGGCTATGATGTGATATATAGAAAGGGAAAGTCTTTCCTTCGTCACATAGGCTCAAGGCAGGTGAAGTAGATCGGGGTTCGGGGGAAGAACGATGAACCTCTACAAATTGGATGTAGAAGACTGTTGCCTTGAGCACTAAAGCAGAGAAGATGCAGAGCCGAGACATTAATGAGTTGTGGCATAGAATATTCAGTCACTTGCACCACAGAGCTTTGAAGATCATGCAGCAAATTTCTACAAGACTTCCCAAGGGTACACTAAAGCAAAGGGACACATACAAAGGGTGTACATTGGTGAAGTACACCAAAGCTTCCTTTCATGATAAAGATAGTTAAGCGCAAGCTATTCTTGATAGAGTTCACTCAGATGTGTGTGGACCGTTCTCAACAGCATCCACGGCCAAGCACAAGTATTATGTAATAGTTGTTGATGATTTTTCTCGTAAGTGTTGGATTTTCTTCATGCATAAGAACGGTCAGACATTCACTAAATTTTGTGAATTTAAAGCACTTGTCGAGAAAGATACTGGCAAGAAAGTTAAAGCTCTCAGAGGTGATAATGGTGGAGAATATATGTCAAATGAATTCAAGAACTTATGTGCATTAGAAGGCACATGAAGAGAATTAATAACACCTCATGAATCATAACCCATAGCAGAATGGGGTGGCTGAAAGGAAGAATAGAAGTATTGTGGGAGTGGCACAGGCGATATTACATGGTCAGGGTCTACCGTTGCACTTGTTGGCTAAAGCATGCAACACAGTTGTTTATTTGCAAAACAAAAGCCCTCGTCGAATTCTCGGGATAAGTACACCAGAAGAAGCTTTTTCAAGTAAGAAACCAGATGTGGCACACTTCAGGATCTTTGGTTCATCAGTCTACTGTCATGTTACCAAGGATGCATGGAATAAGCTAGAGCTAACAACTAAGTTGGGCATATTTCTAGGGTACACTGATACACCTCACAACTATCGGGTGTGCCTGCCATCCAACAAGACAACAGTGGCTTGTAGAGATGTGAGGTTCGATGAAGAGAAGGCCATGAAATGTTCCCTTGAGAGGGAGCTTCAGTTACATGCAAATGAGGAGATTTTAGCTCCAAAGGAGGAACCTCAGGATGATGTGGAGCAACCACATGCAGAGGAGCAGAGAGTGGAAACACCCACTCATGCAGAGACTTCTAGAGATGGAAGGAAGTGCACCAGAGAGGCTGACAAATTGATGCACCATGCTAGAGAGAATGTGGCAGCACCCACATCACAGCGTGGGCAAACGAGGTCACCAAATCGGTACACTGGCTACATGGCTCTGATGAGCAAGAGTGTAGAGGTAGATCCATCCTTATTTGAGGAAGCAGTGCAGCAACCAGTATGGGTTGATGCCATGGTTGAGGAGTATGACTCCATTATCAGAAACAATGTTTGGAAAGTTGTCCCAAGACCAGCAGATAAGTCAGTGGTGAGTTGTAGATGGCTTTACAAGGTAAAGCAAGCAGCAGATAAGAGTGTGGAGAAACGCAAGGCCATATTTATGGCCAAAGGATTGTCTCGGGTGGAGGGAATTGATTACGAGGAGACCTTTGCTCCAGTAGCAAGGTACTCATCAATCAGATCTATTCTAGCACTGTCAGCGCGAATGGGATGGAAAATACATCAGATGGATGTGATGACAGGCATGATTGAGGAAGAGGTGTATATTGAGCAGCCAGAAGAATTTGAGACCTTCAACAGAGAGTCGCATGTGTGCAGACTCAAGCGAGTGCAGTATAGACTAAAAAAAACACCCCGTGCTTGGTACACCAGGATTGACAGCTATTTCACCGGGTTGGGCTTCACCAAAAGTGAAGCAAATACAAACCTTTACCATATTGTGGTTGAAGGTAAATTGTTGATTATAGTATTATATGTCGATGTTTTTATTCTAACAGGTGATGAGATGCTGATAAAATCTGGTTGAAGGTAAATTGTTGATTATAGTATTATATGTCGATGTTTTTATTCTAACAGGTGATGAGATGCTGATAAAATCTTGCAAAGAGGATTTTGCAAGAGAATTTGAGATGAAGGACCTGGGGCTCATGCATTACTTTCTTGGTATGGAAGTATGGCAAGGAGATGAGGAACTGTTTGTCTCTCAAGGCAAGTATGCCAACGAGATATTGAAGAAGTTCCACTTGGAGAGCAGCGAACCCATGGAGACTCCTCTAGCAGGTAACTAGAGGAAGGAGGATGCTACTTCACGCGAAGTAGTGGAGGCTACTATTTATAGAAAACTTGTGGGTTCACTTATGTATTTGGTGAACACATGACCAGACATGTGTTTTGCAGTTAACCAACTTGGTCAAGCCATGGTTAAGCCAACCAAACTCTATTGGAACGCAGCTAAACATGTGTTGAGATACCTCAGAGGCACCACTCAGTTTGGTCTTTGGTACATACTACAGACGAACAGAGGGAGTAAAGCTTCAAGGCTTCACAAATGCATATTAGGCAGGGAGTCCATCCGACAAGAAGAGCACGTCAGGGGGAATCTTCAATATTGGGTCAGCGGCAGTTTCTTGGTACAACAGGAAGCAGAAATCAGTTGCACTCAGTTCAGCAAAAGCAGAGTACATGGCTGCTAGTCAAACAGCTTGTGAGGCTATCTGGATGAGGAAGATCATTGTTGGGTTATTTGGTCAGCAGATGGATCCTACTGTGATTTACTGTGACAATCAGAGTTGTATCAAACTCTCTGAGAATCTAGTTTTTCATGATCGGTCCAAGCATATCGACATCCGGTATCACCATCTACAAGATTGTGTGCAGAGGAGAATCATGTTGCTGAAATACACTCCTATAGAGGAGCAGGATGTAGATATCTCGAAAAAGGCATTGTCAGGATGCAAATTCGAGTTTCACTGAGGCAGGATTGGGGTAGCAAATAATCCCTTTCTTGTTGAGAGGGAGTGTTGAAAAATGCAACAAGAAAATCCTAATTTAATTTTGTCCTTGAATTAAATTAGGAATTAAATTGTAATTCTAATTCTCATAGCAACTTGTAATAGTTAACTAAGTTAATTTGACTTAGTTGGCTCAGTTAATTCGAGTTGGGAGTCTATCTAGAGTCATGTAGAGTGGTTCCTAAATTTTAGGGGCCCGAGTTGAGTTCTTTTGATTTGTAATTATTTAATTCAATTTAACTGAGTTAAATTCAGTTAAACTAGTTCCAACTGATGGAGGAATTAGTGGGAGATCCAATAATGAGGTGTAACCTGCAGTAGTGGGGTGTAACCAGCACTGCTCAAATAGTAAACTGAAGATTCACTCATAATTAACTCATGCATGTCAGATTAAAGAAAGACCCATTTGAGATTGGAGTTTAGGGACAGTGTACTATCAGTTGTAAAATCATATAAATTAAGTTGATGGTGCATGCAATCAGAGGAATGCCTATGATGGATTAAGCAGTTATGAATGAGGAATTTCCCAATTAAATATGGGCTAATTCCCTAGGAAATTGCGCAAGGAAATAAGAGTTTGGCAGGCAGCAGATTTGGCTAAGTACTGGCTAGAGCTTGTTTGTGAAGCAGTGAGATAGATTGTGATAATGCAAAGACTTCTCGGACTTGAGCAAAGCTTTGTAATCTTATCAAATTTTCTGATTAATGCAATACACAGATAGAAGGGGTTTTTAGCTGTGGCTTTCCCCAGAAAATTATTGTGTTATGTGTGATTGGATTCTTCCTTTTTCTGCTTTGTGATTTCATCGACCAATTATTGTTTCCATTGATGAGTAGAGTATATTCAAGTTAATTGTTTTAGCATATGACAATCTGTAGTTTGAATCTACAAGGAATTTCTACAACCTACAACACTTGTGCACCATATGTTTAACAAAACCACTCACTGAAGAAATACAGTAAAACTAGAGAATACAGTGGCAATTTTGGGGCATCTCTAGGTGGGAATTTTACGATGGTACTTGTCATCATTGGGAAAAACTATGAAAGGCTTATAGAGCTTCTAAACGAATTAGGATGATTGAATCAGCCCATCAGTACAGAGGTTGGTTCTTTGAATCACACTGCATCATGGGACTAAATGCTTAAGCAGAACAACGGACCTTTCACAAGAGGGTTCCATGCCATTCTTCAACAAGGGGAGCCAGGGCATTTGCAAAAAGAGCAGAAAATCAAACATAAAATCTTTGCACTTAGGACTGATCTGAAATTCATAAGGGTCATAGTGAAATCCCTTCTCAAATTGAAAGAACTAGACTCACTCCTCTCCAAGGTGAACCAGTCAGATTGGAAGAATTAAAGTTGGGCTTTAAAACCAACCACGCTTGCCCTAATAGAACACAAGTTCTTGGAGCACCCTTGTGAAGGCGTCAAATTTCCAATTGCCTCCCGTCTCAGTAATATCATGAGACTAACCTCACCTATAACCCATTACAATGATGATATTATGAGGAAAATATTCACGTTGATAGTAGAGACCTTTCGAAACTTGGATAACAACTTGGATCCTACCTTTGGGAAAAAGCTAGATATTTTAGAAATTATGGCCATGGTCATAGCATATCACATCATGTTTGATCTAGGGTGTAATGACTTGATTCTTCAAACATTCCAATGCTTTTTCAGCATCAAGAAACATCATCCTAACATGGTCAAAACAAACATGCAGTCCATTTTGTCTTCAGTTATTGGAGGTTGTGATGCCTTCTGCAAGATGTTGTAGTCTAAGTTGTTGTCCATTTGGAGAGAGGATTAAATGATCTCACTTGTTGCTCATGAACTAGTTGAAAGGTTGGTTGAGAAAAACATAAAGTTGTTCAGAAGACAGAGTACCAGGGAGGAGCTGCTCAGGATTTGTGGACCATGCAACAAGAATGAGTTGAGGAGAAAGGGGCTTTGCTTCATCTGCAAGGAACATTGGGGGACCAACCACTCATGCTTGAGTGAAACTGAGGAGCATGAGCAATTATGTGGAGTTATTGACAACAGCCTGTATATGCATTTATGTTTGAGGGACGAGTATGATTAGCAGTCAATAATCCCCATCAGTAAAGAAGACCCAGTAGGAGACCCTCAAGGAGATGAGGATGTTATGCATGATAAGCTATTTGTGGAGAGGCAGTTAGTGGCTCATGTTGATCCCAAGGTGAAGGAAGATAAGGAGCCATCTTTTGGACTAGCCATTGATGAGGAGAAGATAGATTCACAGGAAGCTAGCAGAGTTGCATTACTTTCAGAGAACAACCCTCTCCAGTACATAAACAAGACTTGCAACACAGTTTGCCCACTTTGGCCCATTTTAGAAAGAGGGGTGGGGTTTCCTAGATGGATCTTGTTGATTGACCGAGTAGAGTACCATGAGTTGAGCAAGATGCAGCATAGTGGACTTGTTCCATATACATGTGCCCAAGCATCCAATCCCTCCCACAAGATGGATTGGCGAGACATCATGAGTTCGCATCCTATTGATGGGGCATCATTCTTAGTCAAGGGCATAGTACAGCAGGGGCCATTAGATATGAAGGATACTACATGCTCCAGATGGCAATGGGATGTAGTCTGACAATTCATTAGCAATCCAGTTGCGCTAGCCCAACATCAGCATAGTGGGGTTGACCTTGGTCTATGCCAGGACTTGGATTGGAGAGAATTTATGAGTTGGTATTCTATTGGTAGAGCAACATCTATGTCTAGAGATAGAGCACAGGTAGAGCCATGAGGTATGAGTGATGATGATTGGCCATGGGGGCTTTGGGATCCAAGTGGATCCATTGAAGGTAGATCGAGTCAATGGCTTGTTTGGGATCCAGGTATCGAAGGACCCTTTCATTTTTGTCTATCACAGAGGTGTGAGGTAACCTAATGGTTTGTATGGGATCCTAGTATCAGTGTGCATATGCCTCTGTGGTAGACGAGTATGGATTACTTGAGGGCAAGCAATCTTGGGGCGAGAGGATTTGTAATGTTTCCATTTTTCAATTTTCACTTTTGATGTGGATAGGATGGATTTCCAAGGATGGTGAGGAGAGGTTTCCAGTGGCCAGAGGAGGTATAATGGCCGAATAATCATTTTTTAGGTTAAAAAATGATTTTTAATTAATCACTTTATTGATAAAAAGAGGAAAGGTGCTTAATAGGAGAAAAAGGGCCAAAAGGGGGGAAAGTGACTAAAATAAAAAGTTACTTAAGATAAAGTTAATGGGAGAATCTTCTAGAATGAAAATAAAATAATAAAGTAAAATACTTCTAGAAGGTTAAAGAGGGACCCATTAGATCTATAAAAGGAGAGGGGGAGTGTGGAAATTTCTAGATAGAAATCCAATAGCAATGACTGATATTATTTCTTCTACTTATTAATTCAGAAATAAGTTATTCACAGTGTTTCTACAGCAAATATCGAAATAAATTCTACTGCAACCTTCACAATTAAAATACTACGGAAAGTAAATGCAAGGAAAAATACTAGCACAAGTATAATCACAATGACAGTTATTTTTGGACAATTGTCCCCGGAAAAACCCAATGTGGGACTGGTGCAGCAAATGAGGGTTTCTTTATTGATCTTCAGCAAAAATCTCATGTACAAGATACAACCAACATAATAGAAGAGGAATTTTTGTGAGAAATTTTACAGACAATATTCTCACACTTCTCAGCAAGATTCTGACTCTGGAGAGGACCTGCTTCCCCCTCTGCATCCCACTACGTCAGCTTCTACGTAGGGAATGCGCAGTCCTAGGGTCACAACCTCTGTGTTGTCCCTCCTTTGCTCTGCGTCTTCTTTCTGTGCCTGCACTCCCGACTGATGTTGATGCCCTCTCTCCTTCTCACCTGTAACTCTCCCTCTGATTTGATTTCCTCTTGCCGAACTTCGACTAGTGAGAAAATTGATCTTACGTGGGTAACTGAGTATCTGCCTGGTGTGTATTCCAAATGCCCATTGAGGTCCTTCTTATAATCCTCCAGTTGAGTAATCAACGGGCCAGATTAGATTCTAATCAATGACTCAGATCATATTGACTTGATCCTCCTCTTCTTCTAGAAGTTTCACCCTCAGTTAATTAATGCCCTTTAATTATTTCAATTTCCTAAGTTTAGACTTAGGCACCCATTAAAATAATTAATTATTTTAATAAAATTGTTTCAAGGTGTAATTTCCCAAAACGATTTCTGGATTGTTGTGGAATACATGTGTCCTAGCCTCCTAGAAAATTTTGAGGCTTAGAGCACATCTGATGCTACCATAAATCAACAGGGAGCACATCATTGGGGACATATTGGGTTTATTTATTTGGTCATTGGTGAAGGTTGCAGAACTTGGTTCCCAGCTTCTATAGCACCAGGACGGAAACCATCGGGTGATTCATGAGAGTGGGCAAGGACCCATCTCTTCCCTTGGTGAATTCATCCAAGGTTCACAGAAGCGCTTGTCAATTGCAGATCAGTTCGGATGATTTTAGCAGGGATTTGAAGGAATTTCGGGTGGCTAGCTTGAGGTCACTGACAAGAGCAACTGATTTTGCATAGGATCGCATAGATTGTTCAACTGGGTCATTCACACCATTTGGTGGGTTCTCACATCTTCCAGATTCGAGCCAAACCCTTGTTGGGTTTTTCTAGGTTTGTGGAGAGGATTTTAGTGGACGTAATTTCAAGGTGATCCGGTCATTTTCCCAGGCAACCATCCTCATCTATTTAGCCAGCTTTTAGCAGATTATTCACTAGGCAGTGTGCATCCTCATCTTGGGCCATATTGCACTTGGGTCAAAGGCATAGCAAGCCCAGGTTCTACTATTTCTTCCAATTGATGTACTCTTTCGGGCGGATTAATAAATTGGCTCAGTGATTTTGTTGGTGTCTCCTATGTATCTGATTTGTTGATTGTGTCATTCTATTGTTATTTGTCATTTCAAGTTCATTTATGTTATTTAATGTATTTTTCCCAGAAGGAATATTACACATTGTCAACTACAAAGGGTAATGAATCATGGACAAGGCAAAGTTATGAAATTGCAAAGGGCAATGCTAGAAGTGAGATGGTATACATTATTTGCAACAAAAAATCCATTTGTTGGCAAGGCTACAACAATTGTAAAGGAATAGCACATAAATTAGGGATGTGAATAGGACTAAGAGGTAGGGCATACAATGGCTTAGAGATAAAGGCTAGCTAGGTTGGGCAACACCATGCAAGGTATGAAAGCAAATAAACTATTGCAAGAAAAGGAAAACCAAAAGTGCAAACCATTCAAAGGGGAGAATGAGAAGATGGAGATATCTTGAAAAATATAGTTATACAAGATCCTAGTATATTAACAATGGCAAGAGGATATAGATCCTTGTATATAGCCTTTAGAGTGGCATTGCAATAGTAAGGAATCAAGAGGGGCCATTGAGAAATTAGACAGGGATGTGTATTCCTGACTACATTTACCATAATTCATCACACAACCTCAAAATCCCACTAGGCCAATTAAGGTTATGTTGTCACCTTATGTGTAAAGCATGATGTTGTCGCTGCAACAAACACCCTCCAAAATTTTGCTTACACTTGAATTTTGGAGCCTATTTATCATCTCATGATCCGTCACCCCAGTTGTTCTTGGCCACTTCATGATTGGTCCATCACCCCAATTGTTCTTAGTCACTTCATGATTGGTCTGTATGAGAATCTAGGTGTCAAATCCACTTGCTTACACATTCTCAGCCTTTGGTGCATTCTCAAGCGCACCCTTTTCTAGCAAGCTTGAAATTCAATACCCACCTTTGCAAACAAGCATTGCGCAATTCTCTAAAACAGTGCATTGTGCAATCCCTGGAAGTAGTGCATTGTGCAATCCCTGGAAGTAGTGCATTGCGAAACCTCTGATAACAATTATTGTGCATTGCACACTTCTCCTAGATAATGCACTGCGCAATCCATGTCGATAGTCAGTGCAAAACACCATTTGGCAGTCTCTCCTACCTTTAGTGGTAATTGTATCATCATTCTAGTCAATCTTCTCAACTGTCACTTTTGCGTGCTTATTCTTTCACAAGTGTCGCTTTCACTTTTGAGACTGTCATTTTTGCCTGCTTCCACTTTAACAAGTGTCGTTTGGTGTTCTCTTCACTATAGCATGTGCCGCTTTCACTTTCTCCAACGTTTAAAAGTGTCGTTTTCACTTTTTCTTACTGTCGCAACTATCGCTTTAATTGTTTGTATTTTTGCATGTGTTGCATTTTAACACACCACCAGAGGCCACTATAGTGCATTATTTTGCACTAGTTGATCATATATATCATAAAAATATGCGCTAGACACTCTCCCACAGTTGAGCACACTTTCTGGTTGCGGTCGACACTCTTGTCATAACTTGTATTCTAAGTGATGCAAAGTGATGTTTCAACTGTCGCACATAGAAATAAGTGTCGCTTTGTTGTTGTTTCAAGGTACACGTGGATTTTAAGTTTTGTGTATCCTTTTAGTGTGTGTTGATGTTATCTAAGTGTGAGATCACCATTTCAAAACTTGTTTGCATGTCTTACTCTCTCTTGTCTTACTGATCCCACACTTAGCCATGTTGGAGCTTTCATTGTATTTGCAACTTGATCAATCTTTGACCAATATTTCTCCCTCCTGGAATTGTGCATTACACATTCCTAAGCCACAATGAAGCATCCTCTGTCTCTTGAAACTGTGCACTGCACAGTCCTAAAGGACAGTCTCCCTCCACCAGCACACTAAGCAACCTTGATGCCTAGGCCATCAATCTAGCTGCCTAACCTTGACAACTACGCAATGTATGTTCTCTCTTGTCTTGCATTGAGCACTTGCAGTGAGCAGTGAGGCCTCTTTGTGTCACTATCTTTCCAAACTATGCAGTTGCCTAAGCCTTCCCTTCAGTTATTGCGCATTGCGCAGTTTCAATGAGCAACCCTGCCTTCTTATCTCTCTGAGGTGCTTAACTATGCAATTCTCTTCATCGGGTGGGCCTCCTATTGCACATTGCGCAGTTCCAGTGAGCAAGGGATCACTTCTAGGTCATTGAAGTCCTCAACTACGCAATTCACTGAGAATGTCTCTCAATCACTGCCCATTGAGCAGTTACAGTGACCAATCGTGATCCTATTGCTAACTGAGACCCCTCATTACGCAATCCACTGTCATAACTTTCTCTCTACTATGCGTTGTAGAGTTCCAGTGCACAGTGAAGCCTTCCCTCAGTCACTGTAATGCCCAACTACATATTCCCTGTCTCTTCCTTGTTGGGCACTCCTCAATGTAGATCATCAGTCAGCAAGCTCAGTACCTTGCCTCCTGGACCCCCTCACTGCACAAGAAGACTTATCATGCCATCCTTTACTGTGCAGTGCATAGTTCTAGTCAATAGTGAGGCATCCCTGAGTTCCTATAGCCCTCAACTGTGCAATTCCCAGCCTCTACAAACCATTGCATGTTGCCTCATCTCAATCAACATCTTCCATGAGTAAGAAGAGGTAGAATAGGTGGTTTTTGGACTGATGTTGGCTTGTCATGAGTGGTCTCCATATGTAGGTATCATCATTACAACATGACAGGGTAATGCTTTAGAGGCCACAAGGAGAGGCTAAATGAGAACACTCATGATGGAGCAAAGGAAGAACCATCATGAAGAACACAAAGGGCGCTTGGATCAAGACAAAGATGACGACTTGGAAGGTTTCAATACTCATCCAAAATCTTTGGAGGATGAAGATGAAGAACAAGAAAAGATCCATCATGAATAATTCAAATTTATAGCAACAAAGAGAAGAGCTTGGCATTGCCATATCCTTAGGAAGTTCCATGTCATCATTGCCAAGTCATGCTTTGTACAAGTGTCAACACAATGTCATATGTGTCAATGTCTCTTGCCACATCATTGTGGAATGTAATTATTGTATTTTCTAAAATGAGGAAATGTAAAATGTGTGGAAGACCAAGGGTCCCACATGGAATATGAAGAGTCACTAGAAAGTTATAAAGTCATGTAGAAGCCTAAAGGTCACATAAGAATTTGAAAAGTCATAGTAGAATCTCAAGAGTCATGAGGGAGGTCAAGAGTCACATGGGAGGTGGAGAGTCACCTCATTTGTTATAAATATACCCTCATAACTCAAGAGAAAGGAATTTTGGGACTTGAACTCTTCACCTTGGCTTCTCTAGCTTGGCATAGGAGAGAAGATATTTCTTTGGAGGAGCAAGTAGTGACTTAATGTTCCACTATTGGGACTACTGTGGCAGCATTGTAATTGTATATCTTGGGACTTTCACTTAATATGAAGCTCTTAGAGTCAGCACACTTTCATGCATAAGTCGTGAATGATTGTGAGACTATTCTTTCATTGTTTACGGTATATGTTTATGTTAACACATACTATTGAAAATGAACTATTTCATTGGCTTTGGTATGTATCTTATTGAATGTGCCTTGTTACTTGCTTTTATGATCGTTGTTGTGTTGTGAACTACTTTGCAGGTTAATTAACGATCATTTTATGCTCTCATGTGTCTCTTTTAGGATAGTACTATTATTTTTCTTCTAGGGACTCACTCTCTGTTTCCTAGCCGTGAAAGCACCTTATATACATTGCATTTGTATGCCTCACAATGTCAACTTACTTGCGTTTTCCAAATATTGCTTGTATAATCTCTTATGTTAATAATTGCAACCAAATAAGATTCCTAAGAGTAAATGGCAACCGACCGTATTTCCAATTGGGGCTCCTACTTCAAACGATGTGAGGTATAATTGGGACTTCATACCGGGAAGACCCCCTTAGTTGACGGATTTCCAGCTCCGTCAACACCTGACCTCCACATTATGTCAATGGTCAGATATTTTAGTTCTGCCATTTATTGGATATTGAGATAGAGTAGCAATTCACCTTTAGGTGCCCAACATTTTATAAGATCATATGAAGATATAATTATTTATACCATGATTCAAGAGGGTCCCTTAATACCCTTTGCATTATCCAAATCAAAGATGTTTGGCTTTCTACATCCTAGAGGGAATAAACAACAACCCAATAAGACTTATCCAAGCTAAACACTAGTGGGTTGGTTTCCTCTTCCCCCAAGCCTCTATTATCAATCAAATATGTGAGGTGGCATGTAGACACACCTGTTAGGATATTCCGACACATAGGAAATAGTTAAGTACAACTTGGTCTAGTATAGAGTTAGGTATAGAGTTAGGTAAAGTGTGTTTCTTTACCTTGTACATTTTATAACTTACAATCCGACGGTCACGATATGTAGTGATCCGACGGTTCATTCTCTCCTCGGTATTACCAACACTTGATCCGTGGCTTAACACCCGATTGGTCCATGATTTCTATTTAAAGCGCATGGAGGGTCATTTGTAGGGTAATCCGTCTCTGAGAGAAGCATATGTAAATTTACATTCTTTTATTAATAAATTGCCTGAAGTGGCCGCGTTGGCTCAGGCCGTGGACTGTTTCCCTCTTTGAGGGTTTTAACCACGTCAAAATACTGGTGTATTGATCTGTGATCTGTTTGTGAACGGTGTCCTTTGGTGTTTTGTCTGAGGAACTTACCCTGTAAATTCCTACATGGTATCAGAGCCAAGTTGAGGGCCGCGTCCGTTGGTGATCCAAATCTGAAGTCGGTAGAACTGCATCCGACTGCAGTTTCCTAGATCTATTGTTTCTGACTCCTTTCGGGCCGAGAGGACTGCTTTGTTGTGTTGGGAGCATCTGTTCCAGTGACCGAACCCCTTTCGTTTCACGCGAAAAGGTTTCTGATAGCCCTAGCTGCGTCATTTTTAAGATCTGGAGGTATATAGTGTTTATTTGCAGTTTACAGTTATTTTCTCTCTGTTTATTTCGGTTTCAGTTTATTTAGCTTTTTTTATTACCGGATCTATACCTTTCATTTCTGCATATGCTCTTTGCCCTGCGACTCTGTGCGATCTGGGCAAATCAGAAACAGAAAGGAAGGATTTTTCTCATGCGTATGCTCTTTTCCGCTGCGCCTTAGTGTGATCTCGGAAAATCAGAAACATTGAGGAAAATATTTAGTTTCCGGCTAAAGCTAACTTTGAGCCGCAAGGTTCATTTTTGAAAATATCTAGTTTCCGACTAAAGCTAACTTCGAACCGCAAGGTTCGTTTTTTTTGTATGTCCGTGTTGGATTTTGTGTTTTTTGTTTTTTAGGGAAAAAGAGCTTTCTCAAAGCAAGCACGCAACCCAAAGCATCAACCCCCCCTCTCTCTCTCTCAAACTTTTTGTATAGCTCACTTGGTGCAAAGCTAATTTATGAGAGTAGAGGTCTTGGGTTCAAGTCTCCATTTTTTGGGGGCGGATTTTTTCATTTCCGCACATTCTCGCACTTCGTCGGCGACTTCGTCAATTTTTTTTTCAAAAAGCCATAACTTATTCATTCGGAAGCCGTTTTCAGAACCGTTTTTTTTGAAACGGCCTAATTTTTCGAGATCTTTCCATTGGTACACTTAGTTTCAACATCTACAGCTTCAGTTTCTGTTAAAAATGGAAAGTCCATGCCAAGTCATTCTTGATAGCACTAACTACTTCCAATGGTGGTCCTACATTGTGGATTTACTTAGAAGTAAAGGTCTTTACAAAATAGCCACAAGCCAAGAGACCAAACCAAAAGATGAAGATAAGTCAACTAAATGGAAAAATAGGCAAGACCAAGCACGTGGGTTGATAGGGATGTCTATTTCTCCAGATCTTAGATTCCATATTGCAGAACTTGATACTCCTGATGAAGCACTGCAACAAATTACTAAAGTCTTTGGAATTAAAAATGAACTTAAAGCCCATCAACTTGAAAATGAATTGCTTACATTGGACCCCAATAATTTTTCTTGCATTGAAGATTTTTTGTCCAAGTTCAAGACCCTTAGACTTCTCTTGGAAGGTGTTAAGGTTAAGAAAGAAGATAGTAGCCTTATCTACTCCATTCTTACTAAGTTGGGACCAGCCTATTCTGTGTTTGTTTCCACCTTCCATTCTACAAGAGAAGCCTTCATTTCTCAAGGACAAACCTACAAGTCCCCTTCCTTTGATTCCTTTTGTGATTCTTTAATAAGAGAACAAGAAAAACTCTTACACCTTGGTCTTCTTCAGCTTGGAAACTCTTCTAAGAAAGCGTTAGCCGCCCAACAGCAACCAAATCCAAAGAATCCTAAGAAGTTGTATCCTAAAAAGAATGGTCCTAAACCAAACAAGGGTCCTAAGCAATTTCAGCCTCAAAATGAAAAATCATTTCAACAAAATGATAAGACAAATAAAAACAAAGGGAAGAAGACTGATAGACATTGCAACTTTTATAATCGAGATGGCCACTTAGAATCCAAATGCTTTAAGAAGATGGAAGCCTTGGAAGCAGCAATGAAGAAGCATAACATCCATTTGAAGCACTCTTCAACTTCAACTTCATCTTCAGGAATGGCACTTTTTGCATGTGGTTATCAAGCATCTCGGTCTGGCTATGCACTAAATGTATCTTCTTCTTCTCATTCTCATGAGTGGCTCATTGATTCTGGAGCTTCTTATCACATGGCCAAAAACAAAGCCATGTTTTCTTCTTTAAATGATTGTAACACCAAAAATATTATGTTGGTGATGATAGATCTCTTAGTGTTGTAGGGACTGGAACTGTTCATATAGACAATGGTCAGTTTAATGATGTATTAAGTGTTCCAACCTTATCCTGCAACCTTCTATCTGTATATCAGATAACTCATTCAGGTGAAGGTAAAATCGTTGAATTTTCACCTCACGATGTTGTAATTAAGGACCTAAGAGATCCTAGACAAATTTTAGCTACTGGCATTGCTGATGATTCTACAAGGTTGTATAAGTTTCACAACTTTGGGTCATCAAATCTTCCCTCAGTATTTGTTGCTCATAATGATGAAGTGAGCAAACTTTGGCATGAGCGATTTGGTCACTTAAACTATCGCTCTCTTCAGAATCTATGTAAAGAAAATATGGTGACAGGTCTTCCAATGGTATCTTGCAGAAATGGTGTTTGTTCCGGATGTGTACTCGGAAAACATCATCGGGACAGTTTTGAAAAACGTGCCTCTTGGCACGCCTCAGCCCCTTTACAGCTCGTGCATAGTGATTTATGTGGTCCACTTCCAGTTGCTTCATTCTCTGGCTACAAGTATTTCTTAACTTTCATTGATGATTTCTCCAGACGCACTTGGGTATACTTCTTAAAACTCAAGAGTGAAGTATTTAACATGTTCTTAGCCTTTAAGGCCTTTGTTGAAAAACAATCTGGACATCAAATTCTTAAGCTAAGATCTGATAATGGCGGAGAATATGTTAAAAATACATTCATCAACTTTTGCACTGAGAATGGAATTCAAATACAACATACTGTTCCATATACTCCACAACAAAATGGTGTAGCTGAAAGGAAGAATTGCACCTTAAAGGAAATGGCTAATTGTATGCTTCAATCTAAAGGACTTAGTCTTAATTATTGGACAGAAGCAATTAACTGTGCAAATTACATAATAAATCGCACTCCTACTAAGGTTTTAAAGAATATCACTCCAGAAGAAGCATGGAGCTCAATCAAACCAGATGTAAGTCACTTTCGTGTTTTTGGAAGTGAAGCATGGGCCCACATTCCAGATGAGAAACATAAAGCTTTAGAACCTAAGAGTGAAAAATGTATTTTTGTTGGACATTCTGAAGATGTCAAAGGATATAGACTTATTCCACTTAAGTCCAAAAATGTTATCATTAGAAGAGATGTAAAGTTTGTTGAAAATATATCGGCCTGCGAGCCTAGTTCGGCGGATGTGCCACCTCTCCCTATCTCTTCTACTTTTTAAAATATTTCTTCTTCAGATGATGAAAGCGAGGATGAAAATCCTCCCCCACCTTCTCAGGATCCTCCTTCAGCTCCTCAGCTTCCAAAATGGGTCCGTGCTACTCGGGATGCAGCAAGTGATCTTGTCGGTGATCCTACAGATCAGCGACGTACACATTCTCAGTTCGAGAGAGCCTCTTCTTTACTGGCTCAAGCTTCAGTGAATTATGATCCTGACACCTTTGCAGAAGCTTCAGGCCATCCAGATTGGGAAGCAGCTATGAATGAAGAATATCATTCATTATTGGCAAATGATACATGGGATCTTGTTCCTCTACCAAAGGGACGAAAACTTGTTAGATGCAAATGGGTTTACAGAACCAAGTATGGACCAGATGGGAAAGTTGATAAACATAAAGCTCGTCTTGTTGCTAAGGGTTTTTCACAAGTTGAAGGCATTGACTACACTGAAACCTTCTCCCCTGTTGCCAAAATGAACTCTATCCGCCTTGTTCTTTCCCTTGCTGCTTCTTTCAAATGGGAAGTCCATCAGATGGATGCTAAATCCGCCTTCTTGCATGGGGACTTGCATGAAGAAATCTATATGGAACAACCTATTGGCTTTATACAAACAGACTCCAGCCTTGTATGTCGGCTTAAGAAATCCCTTTATGGTCTCAAGCAAGCTCCTCGAGCTTGGTATGCCAAAATGGATAACTTTCTTTTAGAATCTGGCTTCTCTAGGTGTCATTATGACAATACTGTCTACACCAAGAAAGTGGGCAAGTCTCTTATCATTCTTGTTCTTTATGTTGATGATCTTATCCTGACTGGTAGTGATCCCAACCTTATAAACCATGTGAAGTCTAGCCTTAAAAGGAAGTTTGAAATGACAGACTTAGGACACTTACATTATTTTCTCGGTCTTCAAGTCTTCCAATCCAAGGAAGGTATTTCCCTTTCTCAGTCCAAGTATGCCTGTGATATTCTACGCCATTTTCACATGGAAGACTGTAAGCCAGCCCCTTCTCCCTTTCAGTCTGGAGTCAAACATTCAGTCACTTGTACTTCTCCTGAAGTTGATGCTACCTTATACCGTCAACTTGTAGGAAAACTTTTGTATCTAACCCATACTCGTCCTGACCTTTCCTTTGTCATTGGCCTTGTTGCTCGGTTTATGCAAAACCCATATGAAAGTCATTGGAAAGCAGCTAAAAGAATACTTCATTATGTTCGAGGTACAATTCAGTTTGGGATTCATTACAGTGCCGAAGCAGCTCCTCTATTGGTTGGTTTCACTGATTCCGATTGGGCTGGTGACCCTGATGATCGGAAGTCTACTGCAGGTTATGTGTTCACTCTTGGTTCAGGACCTATTACATGGGCTTGCAAGAAACAAGGTGCCATCTCTCTTTCTTCAGCAGAAGCAGATTATCGTGGTGTCGTAGAAGCTAGTAAGGAAGCCTTGTGGCTTCGTCAGATCCTGTCAGAGTTTGGCTTTCAGCAGCAGCATCCGACTACACTTTGGTGTGATAATCAAAGTGCCATTCAACTATGCAAAGATCCAATCCAACATCAGCGCAGCAAACACATTGAACTGCACATGCACTTCATCAGAAAGCTCATTCATGACCATGTTCTTGAAGTGCAATATTGTTCAACAGATGATCAAGTTGCAGACATCTTTACAAAGGCTCTCACAGAGGCTAAGTTCACTAAACTTCGATTTATGGTTGGAGTTCAGGAAGTTGTCACTAAGGGGGGATAGGCTCTAGTGCCTCCTTCCTTCTCCTATTGTGTCATATTTGTAAATCCTTCAATCCTATCCCAAGTTGTTCTTAAGGGGAGATGTTAGGATATTCCGACACATAGGAAATAGTTAAGTACAACTTGGTCTAGTATAGAGTTAGGTAAAGTGTGTTTCTTTACCTTGTACATTTTGTAACTTACAATCTGACGGTCACGTATGTAGTGATCCGACGATTCATTCTCTCCTCGGTATTACTAACACTTGATCCGTGGCTTAACACCCGATTGGTCCATGATTTCTATTTAAAGCGCATGGAGGGTCATTTATAGGGTAATCCGTCTATGAGAGAAGCATATGTAAATTTTCATTCTTTTATTAATAAATTGCCTGAAGTGGCCGCGTTGGCTCGGGCCGTGGACTGTTTCCCTCTTTGAGGGTTTTAACCACGTCAAAATACTGGTGATTGATCTGTAATCTATTTGTGAGTGGTGTCCTTTGGTGTTCTGTCTAAGGAACTTACCCTGTAAATTCCTACAACACCCACCATGTATACAAAGTCAACAAGTAAATGGGACAGTCCATGCCTTCTCTTATGTCATGAAATGACTGTAGTATACCTAGGGGGGATAGTATGTGGTACAAACAGAGGTATCCAAGGGAATAATGTAATAATGTAATAGGCCATAGTTAATAAATAAATTGGTTAACCCGCATCATGTAAGGGACCACAAGTAGTTAGCAATAATGTGATAAGCCCATGGTATTAGATGGATGGTATTGAGAGAACCATGGTAATGACCCATGGTATTGTATGTATGAATCCTATATAGAGGCTAGAGACTCTCCATTGAGAGATGTGAAGGAATATTGTATTGGCAAGCACATGGCTTGTGAAGTGTTCTCCTTCCTTAAGGAGTGATTGTATGGTGTTTCCCTACCTCAAGGGTTTGATTAATAAAGAAGAATTTCTATCTTTTGTGAGATTATTTACAGTTATTGGGTTTATTTCTATTTTCATATATCTTTGGGTCAAATCTATTACAAGTGGTATTGGAGCACTTTCTTGGAAAAAACGGAGATTTTTTTTTTGGCAAGAATTTTTTGGGGCGGCGAGTTTGCAGATCAAATATGAAACTTCTGGTGCAAAATTTGTAGAAACAAATTGTAGATTTGGATTCTTTGCAAAAAAATACCCAAATTCAAAAAAAACATCGGCCGAATCGGAGTCCGAATGAGGGAGATATCGCTGATTTAAAAATCCGCTAGGTTGCAAAAATGTTTTGACGAAAATTCGTCGATGGTGGATCTCCAGTTAATTTTTGTCATTTTTGTTGGGAATTTTGAGAAAATAAGTACAGATCTGAAATCCTCTTGAAAAATTACCCAATTTCAAAAAACAAATCGGCCAAATCAGAGTCCGGATGAGGGAGATATCGTTGATTTAAAAATCAGCTCTTTTTTCAGAATTTTTTGTGACGGCGGGACAATTGCAGCGCAAATCGGAAATTATAGTGCCCAGATCGAGATTTCTATCACATGGGAAAATGCAGAATGGTCGTTCCATGTCTGAAAACAGGTCATAATAAAGATTCTGAGCAATATTGACCGAACTGTGGCCACTTTAAATTTTCGTCAAGTAAGTGATTTTTTTTCAAAACCCTCTTCGTGGCTTCTAGCAAGATGTTTTTTTCAAGAAAAGATGATGGCCCTACTATTGAAGAATTCATAAGCAGTGAAAAAATCTTATATGGGAAAAGGTGGAAAAATTTAGTATGGCTTGGTTTGGAGGATGAGGCTGCCAAATGGTTTAGATCACTTGACAGCAAGAAGTTGTACAAACTTTCAGATGAAGAGTTTGAAAAAGTCTTTTTAGACAAATGGTCTCATGCTAGAAAACAGGAGAATGAGACATGTAAGGGGTTATTTTCTACTAGTATCTCCTTATTGCAGGTTCATAGATGTATTTAGAAGGAGAAGATCACTGTGTCTATAAATCCTAGTTGCAAACAAAATCTTATAAATGTTAATTTGGCAAAAAAAATTGCAAGTTCCAGCAAACCACATGGAAAACATACATGTTGATAATGTTGATGTTCATGTTTATAAAAATTTGAAGATTTATATGGATAAATATGTATTGCATTCTGATTTTTATGCTTCAGATACGGATAATGTGGATGTTGTTTTGGGATATCTTTGGATGGAATCTGTTGGTACTATCAATATTAATGTGCAGAAGAAATTCTTGAAGCTCTGGTATAAAAAGAAGAAAATTACATTACAGGATATTTCCATCAATAAACAGGTAGAGTCCAAGGAGGTTAAAGTAGAAGATGTTGCAGGTACAGACACATCATATGAGGAATCAGTGGTTGAAGTAATACTGGAAAATAAGAAACAAGAGCAGGCGCAACAACGTGTTCCAGATACCAATCTGGCTCAATTAAGTGGTGAATTAAAGCAAGATACACTATTGGTTAAAAATTCAGCATATCACCACCCACATCACCCAGCAAGAAAACAACCTACAAGATGGCAACAAATCAGCAACAACGACAACAACCCCTGCATGACAGACAAAGAGGGGCGACAAACCACCCACAACACATCAACACAGAAGAGCCACCAGGGTCAACTTCCATCTCAAGCAAGCGAGGCATCAGCAAGATCGAGGGCTCACCTTTCTCTTGGATGGCTAGATGCACGTACATGGTACCAGTGGACTACTCTTTTAAGTAGATCTTATTATTTGTGTTCTTCTTATGTTTCGGAGATGAAACATGTTTAAGGGGGCTCGAATGTAATATACCTCGGGGGGATAGTATGGAATACAGAGGGAGGTACCCAAGGGAATAATGTAATAATGGAATGGGCCATAGTAATAAATAAAGTGGTTAAACCATATCATGTAAGGGACCACAAGTAGTTAGCAATAGTGTGATAAGCCCATGGTATTAGATATATGGTATTGAGAGAACCATAATGACCCATAGTATTGTATGTACGAATCATTTATAGAGGCTAGAGACTCCCCATTGAGAGATGTCAAAGAATATTGTATGAACAAGCATATGGCTTGCGGAGTATTCTCCTTCCTTAAGGAGTGATTATATGGTGTTACCCTACCTCAAGGGTTTGATCAATAAAGAGAAGCATTTTCATGTTATATTATTGGGTCGATTTTGTTATTTCTGGGTTTATTTCTCTTATTATATACTTGCAGGTCAGATCTATTACAATGAAAACCTTCTTACATGAAGCCATAGATATTTACCCACTCTAGTTTGTTTACCTCTAACATAGATCAAGTGGCCAAGTAACCCTTACTATATTTTTCATTGCCTCAAATACTAGGAAAGCTTCAATAGATTGTACATAGACACCCGCAAGAAACCCCAACCGAGTCATCTCAGCTCCAAGTATTCCCAAAAGCATATCATTACATTTTGCATTGATAATTTAATGGTGATTGATTATGATAGAGATAACTCCCCCATCTCTACATCTACATATGTTGCACAGTAGTTTCCCCCCTCTTTTATTTGTTTCCTTTTGCATTACAATGTACTCATCTTTAGTTTTCATATGGGTTTATCCCTTTCTACTCACTATTTTTATATATACTTCTTTAGTCACTCAAAAGGTAGCTTTCACACCCCCACATCACTATTGTGGCTTGTTGTACTCCCTAGTTCCATTAACTCACTTTAGCCACTTTTGGACATTCCTAAGTGTATCCTATCTTATCTACTACTACATCTACCCAAAGGAAGTCTGCAATTGTTGTGAGAGGGGTTTGCAAAGAATAAGATGTTGATGGAGAATGAACCTGCTAAAGAAAACACAATTAAGTCAGAAAGAAAGTAAGGAGAAAACAAGGTATTGAATGGAGGCGATGTGGCTAAGTAACATTGTACAAGGTTCCATTAATAGTGATACGATCATGTAATTTTTCCGATAGGATCATGTAATTTTCCCTATAGAAAGGAGGCTACCAATCTATTCCATTTCCTAAAGGACTTGTATGATAAGAGAAAAGAAATAGGGAGAAAAAGTTCGTGGTAGGACCTCTCTTGTAATAGAGAAAAAGCTACAAGTGAAAATCGAGGGGTGAGAATGAACACTTAGAGGGTCAAGGCCAAGTCAGAAGAAGTTATTAGAGTGAAAGTATCATAGAATTATCTAATAAATCAAGACAAAAGCAAAGAGACTCCAACAATATGGTTTTTAGTAAGCACATAAATTGTTGAGGCAACAACAATGTTAGTTGAAAGACAAGAAGGCCACAAGAAATGTGTGCACCTATGGGATATGGATAAACATGGCCCCTAAATGAAACGGAACAAGAGGGCCAATTTCCCAAGAGAATCCAACACAAACTTGATAGAGAATCTATGGAGGAGCCAAGAGATACCAAAGGGTTGACTAGTGGAAAAGGCCTTGTTGAAAAGGGAGGGTAAATGAACTAGGAAGGGAAAGATAGGGAACAAAATGGGGAGGAGAATTCTCCCATGAAAGGAAAAGGAAAATGTGGAGAAGGAGGTTATACCTAAAGAAGAGTGAACCCAACTCACAAATAGCGGGTTTAACCCATGAGGAACCACTCAAACAATGCACTATATTGAGACTTTGATGCAGGGCCAAGGTGGAGTAACAAAATATGGAAGAAATAGTTAAAGATCCAAACTACTTATCACTCTCCAAGGAGGTGGATGGCCTAAGAGCTAGATTGAGCCACATAAGGTCCAAGGCTAATCTTGGGAAAAGGCAACGATGTGCCATAATGAGAAGATTTAAAAATCTAGGTTGTTGGAGTTTTTCTTGTATCAAGGGATTTGGCTTCATGCTTCACATGTTTTGCATATGTCATTGTAAAATAAAAGAAAATGTTTCATTTATCTAACTCCTTCCACTATTGAGTAAAAGTAAAAAAGTGAGGAAAAGGAGATAGGTTCCTTCACAATCATTGAAAAATCCCAAAACAAAATTGAATTGGTTCCTTAGGCCATTGTATATTATTTCCTATGACGTCATTGACTTTCTTTTGGAAATTCTAAGTAATTAAGTTGTGAAAATATGGGAGAGGTCTTTTTGCAAGTTGGATGAGAATCCAACTTATAGCAATGAAAAATGATCCAAATAGTAGGCACACATAAAATAAATTAAACAAAGGGGTAGGGACCACTATGCACCCCTTGTTCAAGATTGAGAGCCACAAGACAAGGGTGAGTGTTCCCAAACTCCATAAATTGCATGGAATGGTCCACAAATTCATAAAATTCAAAGGAAACAAAGGACAAGGATGTCCAAAAATCCAAAAGTCAAGGTCAAAAGGCAAAGGATGGGATTTTAACCCATGAAACAAAAGAAGGCATATGGGCCTCACAAGGCAAAGTATCCTTCACTACATTAATTTGATTAAACAATTGTCATTAACACATTAAACCAAGTCATTAAATGCAATCTCCCATTTGGTCCCGTTACAACGAAATCTCACACCTCTTGAAATAAAGTCCTAAAGTTCAAGTGCAAAACCCTATGTAACTCAACAAGGGGGAAACTATCACCTCACCAACCCCCTTCTCACTTCTAGATACATCTCCTCCAGCTCAAGGCAGGGTTCTTCCTAGCGGATCTTAGGGATCTAGTGGCCCAATCAAACCATACCAATTTTAATAATGTGTAATAAGCCAAAAGAACTTCAACAATAACCCAAAAGAACTCAAAGGGCTAAAGAACTCAAAGATCACAGAACACAGAATGGAGATGTTTTGAACTTAAAAATCAAAGAGAACTTCTTTCATATTATAGAAATACTCGGAAATTTACAAGTGTCTTGAGCTGAGGTTAATGCTTCCTTATATAGGATGAGCCCTCGGAGTGTTGCTCAAGCTTTGGATTCTTTTCGATCCCCAAAGTGATTTAGCACATCACATAAAATCTTAATGATATGATACAAAGTGGAGATTTTGACTGAGGGAACCCACGAAAGCCATAATGCATGTACTAAAAGGTTATATACAGTAGATATTCCTTTACAGAAGAAATCATATATGTACTAAAAGCTAATACAGTGGATATTCCAATATCTTGAAACCCACGAAAGCCAAACTGAGTACAATGATTATTGACACAGAGGAGATTCTTTTAGGGGAACCCTCAAAAGCCTAAAATTAAAGTAAACTAGGTACAATGATTATCAACATAGAGGAGATTCTTTTAAGGAGAAACCTTGAAAGCCTAAATTAAAGTTTCTTTGAAGATATGGTGACCAGCCTTTGGGGCTATGGTCAGAGTCATAGTCAAGGTCATAGTCAGACTCGTATTCTTCAATATACCTGTCAAGACTTAACCCAGCAAGCTGTTGTAACCATGATGGTTCCCTTCTGAAGCTGGCTGAAAAAGTTGAGAAACACATGAATGGATCTAGCTTATCTGGGGGAATTCCGACTTCACCAAAATAGTCAATTTCAATAGTAAAATTATAACCTGTAGGAGAAGTACTATCTTGGTTGATCTTCATGTTGGTGCCCTTATATAATAAATCAAATTCAAATATATCATATCTTTCTGCTCCATCCTGCATGTTATTATACAAAATAGAAAGGGCAAAGTGCTAACAGAGCCTGCCTTGATCTTCTTTTCTGGGAACAAATGAAACAAGTAGGAGATTCATCCAACTACTCCAATGACTGAATGGAGACATGATGTCTTCACAATACATGATGATTGAAATTCTTTCATAGGCACAAGCATACTGAAGAATGGCATAATAATCTATCCATCTCAGATTAGGATCATAAATATAAACAAGTTTGTGATATGGATATCTTACTGCACCAAAATAAGCATGGTTATTGTTGATAGGTGCTAATGGAATATCATAGTTGTGCCTTGTATCTGAGAGCCAAAACCATTTCTCAAGAATGATCTTCTGGATTTCCATGGGTAAAGACATAATTTTTTCTAAAAGACAATCCACACAAAAAGAATAATGGCAGGAAGAGCATACTGTAACTTGGGATTTGTTCTGGGAGGATGATGAACATTCACCAAATTAAAAAAAATTCACTACATATTCTATCTGTATAATTGCTCCTTCTCTGGTCATTAAATCTGCAAGATAATTCTCTTTACCGGCTTTATATATGATATCAAAATCATATCCATCTAACCATAAAGCCCATCTTAAAACTCTAGAATTACCTTGTTCTAGCAATCTTTTGTTTTGTATCATTCCTTTCATGTGTCTGAGATTTATCTTAACAATGAAGTGGACACTTTTAAGGAATAACCTGAATCTTTTTATTGCTTTCTTTACTGCTAGAATTTCTTTATGGGAAGAAGGATAATTTTTTCAGCGTCTCAGAATGTGCCAGAGGCATATGCACACACTTCTTCCTTTTTGCCATGTTTCTGCAATAAGATTGTTGCCCAAAAGTAATCTGAGACATCTATTTCACTGTGGGGAAGAGCCAAAGGTGGTAGTTGTTTGATTTTCTACTTTATGTTTCTGACTACTTTGGTCATCTGGTCATTCCAACTACTGCCTTTTTTAATCTTTGTTGCAGAAGCTTTGTATCTGCAGCCTACTCTGGATAAAATTGCCTAATGTAATTCAAACAACCTAAAAATCTTTGCATTCAGAAAATTTGCATTCTCTGTAACTAGATTGTCGAGAGGGCATCCAGAGTTGTATTCATAAAATTACTGCATAATAATAAAAACCCTCAGAGTTGCTGCACCAGTTTTCCCACATTGAGTTCTTTCAGGGACGTTAGTCCAAAAATCACTGTAGGGGTTGCGACAATAGGATTGCAAGGTGCATTCACGGGCTGCAACCCACTAGAACATTGTGAAGTGTTCAGGGGATATGGACACTCTCCGTGCTTATGCCCAATACTGCAGAAGTATTCAAATGTCCCAAAAAATAACTATTGTGAGTTCTACGCATCTACGACCCACCATATGGACCAGGTTCAAGCGCTGGATGCGCTTGCTGTTCGGCTAGAACATTCAACGTTCAAGATCAATGAAACTGCTCGTTGTGGGTGAGGACGAGGAGGAATGAGAGGAGGTAGAATAGGGGGCAGGGGACCTATACACTGCTATAACTGTGATCAAGAGGGACATGTTGCTCGGGACTACCCGCTACCAAGAAGACCCTGGTGCTCACAATGCAGGGTCAACGCCCACGCAACGGAGGATTGCCCTGAGCTGATCGCAAGGTGGGAAGAACGGACCAGGCAACGGGGGACGAACCTGATCAATGCGGAACCAAGGATTACCGAGATAGCCCCACTGTCCAACATAAACATAGTCACCCGTGGCGGTAAGAAGACGGGGGCTGACCAGGGTGCCCCGGACCAGCCAACGATCATTCGGGTGGCTTCACCAAAGCAGTCATACAACCTTGGACAACAGAAGCAATACTACCAGGAGGCGGCAAAATTGTTTGAAAAATTGACAAACTCTCAGAAGGATAATATGCCTGACCTTACAAAATCCACTGTTTCCTAGCCAATTGAGGAATGGTTTAGATTGTTCCTACAAATTGTCAACAACGATCAGATGCTAGGGGAGCTGCGCAGAAGTTTGAAAGCAGTCCTGCCGAAGGAGGAGACTAGAGAAGGGAATGTCTCAGTGAACTTGCCTGAGAAACACACAAGGCGAGTCAGGAGAAATAAGAAGAGAACGGGTAGGGAGTTCAGGATTGATGCGCAGGTCACAAGGTTTCAAATTAAAGATACTATGTTAGACCTGGGTTTCGACGTCAATATCCTACCAAGGAAGACGTGGGAGGCACTGGGAAAACCGCAATTGAAGTTCTCACCAATCCAATTGCGGATGGCCAACCAGTACTGTATACTGTCAATCGAGAGACTGGAGGACATAGAAGTAGATGTGGCGGGGGTGAAGACACACGCAGATTTTGAAGTGATCGATATCATGGGAGACAAAGATCCTTACCCGACACTACTAGGTATTGACTGGGCCTACGAGAACTACGCTGTTATCGATCTAAAGAAGGAGTTGATGATCTTTGAAGTGGAAGGAGTACGAGTCATCCAGCCACTGGACCCATACCAGGGACCTAGATTCACAGAACCGATAGATGATAGAAACGACCCAGGGATGCTAGACCATCTCTACCGGTTGACAGCAAGAAAGAGAGAAGATTACATCAACCCCACAACAGAAGGATCGTTAGCTGGAGGAGTATATAGAGCTCGGAAGTTGGCTCTGAGGCTGCATGGGATGCTTGGAAGCAAGGCGGATACGAAGTTGATACCAGACGTTGTGCTACGATATGCCGCATCAACTAGATTGGAACAGAGGTAAGGGATTTTCCCACTTTCCATGGCATAGATTCAGTAGATGTATTTCTCAGTAAGGTTGACAGAACTGTAAGGGAAAGCCACAAAATATCGTTGCTAGACGTTGCGCTACAAGCGACCACGACACGCTGGTGGGGAGTACACCTGAAAACCTCCAAGAGTGGGGAAGAATCAAGAGGGCCATGAGGGAAAGATTCAAGCAGGTGGGGGATCGCCCGCAAGAGATCACAAAATACAGGGGGAACTCAAATCCCCGACAACACCTGGAGAACTGCATAGATAGATGGAACAGAGAAAGAGTTCTAAAGGAACTATGGGTACACATGTTCATACACACCTTAGGCACAATCCCTCAAGTGTGGTACATACAGGAAGAGATACGAAGACAAACGGGGGATTGGGACGCCCTAGCAGAACAATTCAGTAGCAGTTTCTCGTTTAAAGATAGTGACAAATGGCTGACCGAGGCTTTGTATGCCATTAAAAGGATCCTCTTCACCTCAGGCCAATTGTGGGAAGGATGCATCGATGAGAGGTTCCTACAGTACTTTTATGAGTCAGGATACCTAGAGGCCATGGCCTATGGGAAGGTGAACACAGATCCAGAGGAGGACGACCTGGAAGGGTTGAGGCACCTTACATTTCATGAGACCGAAGGGGAGAGGGATATCCAGGAAGGACCCGCAACAGATGCTCCACACTTGCTCCCAGTAAAGTTGCGGAAGCACAACATTGGCACAGAGGATAAACCTAAGATGGCATCAATAGGGGACTACTGGGATGAGCACACGACAAGGGAAATTTTTTATCTCTTACGGGAGTACGAGGATTTGTTCCCAGCTTCGGTTGCAGAGTTAAAAGGAATTAAGGGGGACATCGGGGAAATGAAGATTGTACTAAAACCTGACGCCAAGCTAGTGAAGCACAGACCATATAGGTTGAACCCAAGAGTAAAGGAGAAGGTCAAGAAGGAAATAGACAAAATGCTGGAAGCATGACTTATTTTCCTGGTGGACGAGGCAGAATGGGTCAGCCCAATAGTGATACAGAATAAGAAATATGCCACGGAGATAAGGGTCTGCGTAGACTATTGTAGCCTTAACAATGCTTGCATGCATGACCCATTCCCCACACCCTTCAGCGATGAGGTCCTAGACAACGTTGCGGGGAATGAAGCATACTCCTTCATGGATGAGTTTTCAGGGTACCATCAGGTCAGAATAGCTGAAGAGGATAAGAAGAAGACCACTTTCACAACAGAGTGGGGGTCATATGCTTACCACATGATGCCATTTGGCCTCAAGAATGTGCCTGTCGTATTCTCCCGGATTGTCATCGCCGCATTCAGAGATTATATTCACAGATTCCTAGAGGTATACATGGATGACTGGACAGTATACAACCTGTTGAAGAAGCACACCAGCCTACTCAGGGTAATGTTTGATCGTTGCTGGCAATTACAGATCTCCTTGAACCTGAAGAAGTGTATATTCGCAGTTCCATTCGGCACACTGCTAGGCCACATTGTATGCAAGGATGGAGTCTACGTGGACCCTGCCAAGGTTGCAGCAATTGTAAACATGGACCCGCCAACCAATGTGAAGCAGTTACGATTGACATTGGACTACATAGGGTACTATTGCAGATTCATCCGTAACTACGCTTCCATCACCGCCCCAATGGAAAAGTTGCTCAAGAAAGCAAAAGCATTCACATGGTCGGAGGACTGTCAAGCTGCATTAAATATACTGAAGGAGAAGCTGGTAAGTGCTCCAATTTTAGTATATCCTGATTGGAATAAGCAATTCCACGTACATATCGATGCATCTAGAATTTCTCTGGGGGTAGTGTTGGCGCAACCGGGAGAAGGGAACTTGGACCATCCCATCTACTTTGCCAGCAGGAAGTTGTCCACTGCAGAGAAAAACTACACGACCAAGAGAGAAGCATTAGCCATGGTGTATTCCTTACAAAATTTTAGGCACTACTTGCTTGGGGGCCCGTTCAAGTTCTTCACAAATCACTCAACATTGAAATACCTAGTCAACAAGTCGGTATTAGAAGGGAGGATATGCAGATGGTTGCTACTATTCTAGGAGTTCACATTCGAGGTAATCATCAAACCAGGTCAATTGAACGTCGGGCCTGATCACCTGTCTAGATTGGAATCGGGGGAAGTGGGGGCTCCCTGGACAACCAATTACCTAATGTCGATTTATTCAGAGTGGAAGCAATACTTGACTACTTAGAAGAGATCGCAGCATTCCTAGCCACAAGGAAATGTCCAAAGGAGTACACAATGATGCAAAGAAGATACATGGTCGTTCGAGCAGCCGACTATCAGCTTATCGCAGGCAATCTATACAAGTTGGGGCTAGATCAAGTGTTGCGGTGATGTGTCCTCTAGCACGAGCATCAGGAAGTTCTATGGGAGTGTCAAACCTAAGTCGCGAGCGACATAGGGGAAAGGCAACCGCAAGGAAAGTTTTGCAGGCGGGGCTATGGTGGCCAACAGTATACAAGGACGCTAAGGAGTACGCTAAAGGATGCAATGTGTGCCAGAGGGTTGGGAAACCGTTGCATCGCGGTGAACTCCCGCTACAACCAGTACGCGCCTTGCGGATATTTGAAAAGTGGGCAATTAATTTCATCGGTCTGATCAATCCACCAGCGCATCACACCCAGGCCAGGTACATCATCACGGTGACCGAGTATCTCACGAGATGGGCTGAGGCAGCACCAGTGAAAGACTGTACAACGGACACAACCGCAAGATTCATTTTTGAAAATATCATCTCAAGGTTTGGTTGCCCAAGAAGCCTGACAAGTGACCAAGGAACTCACTTCATTAATGAAATGGTCGCTTCTCTGTTGCAGAACTTCCTGATCCAACACCACAAAAGCAGCGCATATCATCAACAAACGCATCAAGAAGAAATCCTTCACAGTAGAGGGACAGGTTTTTTTATATGACAGCAAGTTCCAAAATTTTACGGGCAAGCAGATGCACTGGTTAGGGTCGTTCATAGTTGCGGAGATCAAGGAGTCTGGAGCGGTGAAGCTCGCACAACTGGACGGGATACTGCTACCAGGTTGGGTGAATGGCGCACGCCTAAAACCCTTCCACCAACCAAACATTCATGTTCAACAGTGATGAAGTCTCTACACAAAGACTGTAGGTAGGGTTAGGAAAAGTCAAAAGGAGTCAGTCAGTGAATTCGTCAGTTAGTTTCTTTTCAATAAAACAAACCCAAGATGACAATTTTAGTTGTGGCTTCCATGTCACCACACCGCAGCTGATTGTGGTTGGGTGGGAGGTTAGTCACACGTACCAAGTGTCTTTTCCGTAATAATTAGGTAATAATACCGCTGTCAAGCCAAATTTCCGTAGGATCTTTCCATTATAGAAGGAATTAACTCCTAATAGACTGCCATTACGCTAACATTATTACCCATCTGCTCCACCTTGTCTTTTCCCGAAATACGTCAGCCAGGTCAGGGACAGATCAGCGGACGGCGACCTAACACGTTAGAGTATGCATAGGGAAAGTTGTAGTAATTAGTTAGCAAGTCTAGTCAGAAACATCGTGTCAAAGCTGGTCTACTTAATCTGCATGGATATGCGGAAGTTCTTAGAGTTTCAAGTTTAGGTGGTAGAATCATCTGACTCACAGTCTAATCCTCAGCACTGTCGCCCAAGCATTCGTTGTCAGCCTCCAGTGATTGCAATTTATCAGCAACGCTACAAGATGACGATGCCGATAATTTCAGTTCAAGATGAAAGAATTACAGTCACAGAGCCGCTATATGGAAAATATGACAAGGCCACACTGGTGGACAATGACCTTTCGGATTGCTTCCAATTCCCGGAACTAAAGCGGGAAGTGTACACAAAGACAATTACAAAGGAAGATGGAACAAAGGTGACCAAAGCCAAGGTGGAATTCAGGGGAATTCAGCGATCAACACTGATAAACTTGATAAGTTTGCCCATGTTCAGTGCGACTTTGGCTGTGATGCAATGCACGAAACTGTTAATCAATAGGATGCATGGGGAGTCGCTTTCGCTGGACAGATAAAACCCAATTCATGTAAGATGATATTCAGTGGCTTACGGGCTTACCGACGATAGGGAATGCAGTCTCAACAGCATTTCAGACAACTTCGAAACGAGCAAAGAAGGAAGGAGATCACGACTATTATAGCAAATACAACACCAAGTGAGGCAGGAAGGGAGCAAAGATCGACTTAATAAATAAAGAACACATTAGAGTTGCCTGCTATATCATCATCGGGAAGGTGATGCGGCAGTTTTCAAGAAATGAATGTACTCTGGACACCATCTCAGTTGCGAAGCACTGCGCAGAAGGGGAATCGCTAAGTTGGTCTGCATTCCTGATGAATGAACTATTCGAGGCATGCGAGGATGGGCACAAAAGAAACACTAATTTTATTTTCAGCTATTTGATCATGACCCTAGTAACGTGGAAGTGGTGGCCTCCGCCAAGAAGGGACTTGACGCAGATCTCCGAAGACCAACCCTACACTCTCAGATACACACGCCATGGCAAACATCAGGGGATCCAAGCAGTAAAGAAATGAATGAAGCGTCCTTCAGTAAGAGGTATGTTAAAATACTAGGGGTCATAAGGGCCGCTGAAAGGATTCCCAGGGCGCTGCTTAATGAATACTCAGAGGTAATCTGGTTCGAGGTGACACACGACAACACTTTCCTCAAGCCACACTGTGTCCATCCAGTCACTTTCCAAATGCAGGCACAAAAGTTCACGTTAATAGTTGAAGCATTCCACACGGAAGTCTGGTCATGGCCAGGAGTTGCCTGCGAGATAAGAGAAGGCAGATGCAGATACTTGTTCGGGGGAATGGTAGAGCAACCGGTGAGAAGAGATGCAGGCTTGGACACCAGGAGTTTGTTGAGTTGCAAGGCTTTTCACATCATAATCCGATAATCACTACACCCCTAGCTATTGCTATCTTGCCTGTAGGGCCCCATTCACAATCCAAGCCAACAATTCCCAATCCCAGGCAGCCAAAAAGTACCAAGCCCCCCGCTGCAAAGAAGCAAAAGGCCATGCTTGCCGTGCCTATAGTTGACCTCACCAACAAGGGACCCCAAATTGCCTCGGCCTCCCCGATTATCGAAGAAACCCCACCCTCCACGTCTATTGTTCCAGCTTGCTCGTGGGATCCATCCCTGCATACGACCTCAACCTCCGCATCACTGTCAGACCCCATTCCCTCCAGCAACCGAATAGGCATTGAAGATATGGAGGTCGACTCAGCCGTCCAGTCAGTCTCGCACCCACTAGTTACAGCAATTGAACAGTTTGGCGCTCCATTGTCTTTAAATTTTCCTATTGTTCCCGACCCAGTTATTATTCCTCCAACAACTCAGTTTGTAGAACCCTTGCGGCAAGGAACCTCGCCCCAAGGCCACTTAGATAAGTCCATTGCCAGTGGCCAATCATTGCAAAGCAGATTCCTGCACCCATCCACTATGCAGCAAGATAATCTTCAGAACTGGTTCTCTGCACAGTTGTTTGGATTCATTCAGTAGGCAGCATAGCAGGTGGAGAAGATTCACAATGAACTTGTTGCCGAACATGAACAGTGGAGCAGCGAATCACCATTCTCACAGACGAGAGAGATCAACTCCGTCAGAGCAATCAACAGCTGCATACACAGGTTGACCAGGTAACATCATGGTTTTAGTCGCTTTGGCCTACCATTATCGAGGTTTCAGTCGCTTTGGCCTACCTAGTCAACCTGTGTATGCAGTTGTTGATTGCTCCGACGGAGTTGATCTCTCTCGGTTGTGAGAGCGGTGATTTGATGCTTCTACTACTCATGTTCGGCAACAATTTCAATGTGAATCTTCTTCGCTCGCTGTGTTGTCTGCTGAATGAATCCAAACAACTATGCAGAGGACCAGTTCTGAAGATTATCTTGCTGCATAGTGGATGGGTGTGGGAATCTACTCTGCAACGGTTGGCCACTAGCAATGGACTTATCAGAGTGGCCTTGGGGCGAGGTTGCTTGCTGCGAGGGTTCTACAAACTGAGGTGTTGGAGGAATAATAACTGGGTCGGGAACAACAGGAAAATTTAAAGACAATGGAGCGCCAAACAATTCAATCGTTGTAACCAGTGGGTGCGAAGTGGCACACACTTCGCTCGACCCCAATAGCAGTGATATCATGGACATGGTGTTGCTTTCTCCCCCAGGGAGCATCATGGCCGACTGGACGGCCAAGTCGACCTCCATATCTTCAATGCCTATTCGAGTGCCGGAGGGAATGGGGTCTGACAGTGTTGCGAAGGTTGAGGCCATATGCGGGGATGGATCCCGTGAGCAAGGTGAAACAGTAGACTGTTGAAGTTTCTAAGTTTACTTAGTTTAGAAACCCTTCATGCACTTTTTTTTATTTATTCCTACCTACTTGTTATTTTTCTTTAACAAGATATTTACAAAGGAAACACTGAAAATAAACACCAGTGCATGCTCAACATATTATAGATCAACAACTAAAAGAAACAAGAACAAACACACCACTTGACACCATTATTTTTGGACCAATGTCCCCGGAAAAAACCCAATGCGGGAAAACTGATGCTGCTATCTGAGGGTTTTCTTATTAAGCAATATCAGAGTACAATCTTTGTGCCGAAACTGGCCTACCCAACGGAGAATTTCCTTAGTAGCTATACCTCACAATTTGAGAGAAATCTCCTGGCTGAAAGCCCGGAAAATCCTTCCGACAATTCCTCAGAACAAAACTACTCTGCAACCCTAGCGTCTGCCCAATCTGGACTGCGTCAGCCCCTCTCTGTCCCACGCTAGCCCTGCGTCAACATTTCATGGCCTGCGTCAGCATTTTGGGCCTCTATGTCACACACGCTGGCTTCTCTGGTGCTCTGCGCAGCACTTGGCTACCTCTACGTGGCCCTGCGTGAGCCCTTGTTGGCTCTGCGTAACTCTCCTTGGCTGTTGCGCTACTCTCCCGGCACAATCTCTACCTTCTTTGTTTCTTTGTACTCAGTGCCCCTCAGTTGCTCTCTCGATCATTGATTCTATCTCTCTTAGCAAACCCCGCTCTAGAGAATAGAATGACTGATCACTCTGGTGTCATCTCCGAGTGACCCTCAAGCCTCCTCTTATACTTTTCCTGTTAACATCTCAACGGCCGAGATTAAGTCCCTAATCAACGGCTAAGAATAGATCTGGCTTGTTCCATGTCTTTTAGACCATTCTAACACAGATTCATATTAATACACATTAATATTTTATTTTCCCTAAGTTTAGACTTAGGGACTCCATTAAAAATATTAATTATTTTAATATCTCCTAATCTGTTTAGAATCTACCCAAACCCTTTCTGGGTATTGGAGATCTCATGTGCCCCAACCTCTCCACCAAATTTCGTGGCTAGAGCACATTCGATGCTACCCCAAATCAACATTCCCTCTTAGCGAGGACTATGCTCTAGCAATACCCCTCACTGAGTTTTACTCTGATCATCCGGCATCGGTACCTGTGCTGATGCTAAGCCTTCCTACCCACCATCCTCTACACTACTGCCTCATGTACTGTTGCCCATGGTTCTGCCACTGCCACTGCTGCATCTATACGACAGCTCCCTCTGCATCCGTGTTGCTGCTGGTCCTTTCTCCCAGCACTGCATCCGCACTGCACCTCCTCTCATCATGTTGCATCGTGCTGCCCACTGTTGCACTGCAACTCAATTACTGAGAAGTAAGTAATTGATCTCCCAACCGACTCCCTGTTGGGCTAGAAACACCCACTGATGCTGAAGCTCCCTCTGCCGCTGACAAGTTCTCCCTCTCTCTGACCTCTGCGTTGCTGCAACAACTCCCTGCATCTCACACTATTGCACACCTCTTTGTGTTGCCCTGCACTAGTGCAACACTCCTGTGCCTCTCACACTGGTATAGCCTGCTAGCTCTGCGCTGTCTCGGGACTCTTGCACTGTAGCTCTCTCTGTCGCTCCATCCGTATCCGTCTCTACCCACTCAGCCAGTCCTGCTACTCCTCGTCGAGGCTCCCATAGGAAGGTCTAATCCAAGAGGCTGGGTACCTCAAGGATCCTACCCCTCATCCCTTATAGTCTGTCTGACTATAGCTCGATGTCTCCCCACTTCCGCTCAAGTGGTGCGTGTGCACTCATGGCACAGTCATCGTCTGTCAAAACTTCCTTCTTTGCCCATGTTGGCGCTACCTTAGTCTCGGAAGTCTCTCCCTTACTTTTTTCTTTGGGCACTGGGTCGCATAATGACCCATCTCCCCACAATGGAAGCACTTGATCTTGGAGAGATCTTTCTTCTTCCGCTTCTCCTGCTTTCCCTTAGATGCTAGGGCCACATCCTCCTCCTCCTCCTTGACCTTGATCCTTTTGTTGTTGCTACCTGTCTTCAACTATCGTCTGATCTCTGCATGGCAAAGAGCTACCCACATCTCGTCCCAAGGTAGGAGAGTCCCTCTACCCAAGATACTTTGGACAAACACTTCCCAATCTTCTGAGACAATATTCAGGGTTGTCCTCACCATAAGCTCTTGATCTGGTGTCGCTCCTATAGCAGTCAATTTGTCTCGGATCTCATTCAGTCCTCCAAGGAAGGTGTCAATCGATTGACCCTTCTTCATCTAATACGACCTCATGTGGTTCTCGAGCAACATTCTTCTCTGCACAGAAGTATGTTGGTACAGGTTCTTGAGAGCCTCCCACTTGGCCCTCGCCATCGCCTCTTCGTACTTGTCATTATCATTGGGGTCGACTGGGATAGCTATAACCTGCAAGACGAAGTTCTTGACATGATTCCTGTCAAGCACTGATAAGCTTATGGCCTTCCAAACTGCGAAGTTTGATGCTCCGTCCAGTCTATCCTAGTCTCTTACCCCGTGTAGTGCCATGACGCTCCTCTACTTCCCTCCTGGAAGTTCTTTGTTCAACTCCTCTAAGTCCCTACTTCTCGTCTAGAAGTTCTCTTCTCGACTCCCTCTGAGTCCTGATTTCCCTCCTGGAAATCCTTTTGCCGCTTGTCGAGATGCCCCCTACTCTGGTTGTCTTGTGCAACTGCACTGTTGATCCAGGTTCCTCGGCTAGAAACCCTTGGTAACAACTCCTCTGGCCCTGCTCTGTCAGGTACTGGTCTGACTACATTACCTCACCAGCTCTACTCTGCAATATTCCTGCAGCTTCTAGACTTCCAACAACTGCCTCTCTATGAACTGCGTCAGCCCCTCTCTGCCCCACGCTGGCTCTGCGTCACCCTAGATGGGTCTGCGTCAACCCTGGGATGCCCGGCGTTAGCCCTCTAGCCCTTTGCGTCAGCAACGCTAGCCTCTCTAAGGCTTTGCACAGATCTCGGCTTCTTCTATGTGGCTGTGGCTGGCTCTGCGTCACACTTCTTGGCCTTGTGCTGCTAGAAACAGCTTCTGTCACCTCGGGACAGCTGTTTTTTGTTGCTATCGCTCCGCTCGGCTGATGTCTCTTAGTCTTCCTGTGATCTGCAATCACGCTCTGATACCATGTTAAGTTTCTAAGTTTACTTAATTTAGAAACCCTTCATGCACTTTTTCTGATTTATTCCTACCTACTTGTTATTTTCTTTAACAAGTTATTTACAAAGTAAATACTGAAAATAAACACCAGTGCATGCTCAACATATTACAGATCAGCAACTAAAAGAAACAAGAACAAACACACCACATGACACCATTATTTTTGGACCAATGTCCCTGGAAAAACCTAATGCAGGAAAATGGTGCAGCTATTTGAGGGTTTTCTTATTAAGCAATATCATAATACAATCTGGGTGTCGAAACTGGCCTACCCAACAAAGAATTGCATTAGCAGCTATACCTCACAATTTGAGAGAAATCCCCTGGCTAAAACCCCGAAAAATCCTTCCGGCAGTTCCTCAACACAAAACTGCTCTGCAACCCCAGTGTCTGCCCAATCTGGACTGCGTTAACCCCTCTTTGTCTCACGCTGGCCCTACGTCAGCCTCCCTTGGCCTGCGTCAGCCCCAGGAGGCCCTGCGTCAGCATTCTGGGACCTTCGTCAAACACACTGGCCTCTCTGGTGCTCTGCGCAGCACTTGGCTGCCTCTGCATGAGCCCTTGCTGGCTCTGCGTCACTCTCCTTGGATGCTGCGCTGCTCTCCCGGCACAATCTCTGCCTTCTCTGTTTCTCTGTACTCAATGCCCCTCAGCTGCTCTCCCAATCACTGATTCTATCTCTCTTAGCAAACCCCGCTCTATATAATAGAATGACTGATCACTCTGGTGTCATCTCCAAGTGACCCTCAAGCCTCCTCTTATACTTTTCCTGTTGACATCTCAACGGCCGAGATTAAGTTCCTAATCAATGGCTAAGATTAGATCTGGTTTGATTCATGTCTTTTGGACCATTCTAACACAAATTCATATTAATACACATTAATATTTTATTTTCCCCAAGTTTAGACTTAGGGACTCCATTAAAAATAATAAAATATTAATTATTTTAATATCTCCTGATCTGTTTAGAATCTGCCCAAACCCTTTCTGGGTATTGGAGATCTCATGTGCCCCAACCTCTCCACCCAATTTCGTGGCTAGAGCACATCCGATGCTACACCAAATCAAAATAGACGTAGAGGGTGGGGTTTCTTCGACAATCAAGTAGGTCGAGGCAGTCTGGGGTCCCTCGTCGGTGAGGTCAACTACAAGGACGGCAGGCATGGCCTTTTTCTTCTTTGCAGCAAGGAGCTTGGTACTTTTTGGCTACCTGGGCTTGGGAATTGTTGGCTTGGATTGCGAATGGGGCCCTACATGCGGGATAGCAACAACTAGGGGTGTAGTGATTATCGGATTATGCTGTGAAAAGCCTTGCAACTCAACAGACTCAGAGGCCTCACCTGATGAACCAGTTAAGCTCGCAATGGTCTACTTGATGGAACTCATCTTTTTCTTCATTTGGGTGACCATTGGCTGCAATTCCTGCTCTGTCGTTCGCTTCCTGGTGTCCAGGCCTACATCCCTTGTCAGCGGTTGCGCTACCATTCCCCCGAACAAGTATCTGCATGTACCTTCTCTTATCTCGCAGGCAACTCCTGGCCATGACCCGACTTCCGCATGGAATGCTTCAGCTATTAACGTGAACTTTTGTGCCCGCATTTGGAAAGTGACTGGATGGAAACAATGTGGCTTGAGGAAAGTGTTGCCGTGTGTCACCCTGAACTAGATTACCTCTGAGTATTCGTCAAGCAACGCCCTGGGAATCCTTTTGACAGCCCTTATGACCCCTAGCATTTTAACATACCACTTACTGAAGGACGCTTCATTCATTTCTTTACTATTAGGGTCCCCTGACATTCACCATGGCGTGTATCTGAGAGCGTAGGGCTGGTCTTCGGAGATCTGCGCCAAGTCCCTTCTTGGCGGAGGGCACCACTTCCACATTGCTAGGGTCATGATCAGATAGCCGAAAATAAAATTAGTGCTTCTTTTGTACACATCCTCGCATGCCTCGAACAATTCATTCAACAAGAATGCAGACCAATTTAGCGATTCCCCTTCTGCGCAGTGCTCCGCAACTGAGATGGTGTCCAGAGTACATTCATTTCTTGAAAAGTGTCGCATCACCTTCCCGACGATGATATAGCAGGCAAATCTAATGTGTTCTTTATTGATTAAGTCGATCTTTGCTCCCTTCCTGCCTCGCTTGGTGTCATATTTGCTATAATAGTCGTTATCTCCTTCCTTCTTTGCTCGTTTCAAAGTTGTCTGAAATGCCATTGAGACTGCATTCCCTGTGGTCGATAACCCCGTAAGCCGTTGAATATCATCTACATGAATTGGGTATTCTCTGTCCAGCCAAAGTGAACCCCTCGTGCATCCTACTGATTAACAGTTTCGTGCATTGCATCGCATCCAAAGTCGTGTCGAACACGGGCAAACTTCTCAAGTTTATCAGCGTTGATTGCTAAATTCCCTTGAATTCCACCTTGGCTTTGGTCACCTTTGTTCCATCTTCCTTTGTAATTGTCTCTGTGTACACTTCCCGCTTCAGTGTCGGGAATTGGAAGCAATCCGACAGGTCATTGTCCACCAGTGTGGCCTTGTCATATTTTCCATATAGCGGCTTTGTGACTGTAATTCTTTCATCCACCCCGTCTTCATGAAATGAAATTATCGACTTCATCATCTTGTAGCATCGTTGATAAACTGCAATCGCTGTAGGCTGGCAATGAATGCTTGGGCGACAGTGCTGAGGATTAGACTGTGTCTCGGACGATTCGACCACCTAAACTTGAAACTCTAAGAACTTCCGCATATCCATGCAGATTAAGTAAATAAACTTCGACGCGACGTTTCTAACTAGACTTTCTAACTAATTACTGTGGCAACTTTCCCTATGCAAACTCGAACGTGTTAGTTCGTCGTCGATTGATCTGTCCCTGACTTGGCTGACATATTTCGGGAAAAGACAAGGTGGAGTAGATGGGTAATAATGTTAGCATAATGGCAGACGTTTAGGAGTTAATTCTTTCTATAATGGGAAAGATCCTATGGAAATTTGGCCTGACAGCGGTATTATTGCCTAATTATTACGGAAAAGACACTTGGTACGTGTGGCTGACCTCCCCCCGACCATAATCAGTTGCGGTGTGGTGACATGGAAGCCGCAACTAAAATTGACCTCTTGGGTTTGTTTTATTGAAAAGAAACTAACTGACGAATTGACTGACTGACTCCTACTGACTTTTCGTAACCCTACCTACAGTCTCTGTGCAGAGACTTCATCAATGTTGAACATGAATGTTTGGTTGGTGGAAGGGTTTCAGGCGTGCGACATTCACCCAACCTGGTAGCAGTGTCTCGTCCGGTTGCACGAGCTTCACCGCTCCAGACTCCCTGATCTCCGCAACTACGAACGGCCCTAACGAGTGCATCTGTAGCTTGCGCAGAAACTTTTGGAACTTGTTTTCATATAACAAAACCTATCCCCTGACCATGAATGATTTCTTATTGATGTCTGTCGTGCCATGCCTTCCTCCTTTGTTGCTCGACTGATTGGCACGAAAATGACAACAGGGTAGAGACCCTGGGTTCAGGCACAAGGGGCCAACAAAGCTCTGCTGTAGTCTAAAACAACGTCGGCATTTTCACCTTACCCAGAGAGGGTAAGGAGTCTCACCCGAGGCATGTTACCGTTGAAGTTAGATGGGGTAGAATGAGGCACCAAGGGAATCGCAACAAGAAAACGATATTGACTCATAACAATCAATCATCCACATTAATCCAACCATATTGTTCTACTCATATCATCTTAGGAAACCATACAGCCTATAGACATACATTCAAAAATTTTAAAGAACCAACACAGAACTCAATACATTGCTGATAAAAATTGTCTCTTTCATTAAGCTTAACATAAGGAAATACATAAGGAATTACAAGAGGCTCAAAGCCTGATCATCAATGAAATAAGTAGCATAACCCACAGGAACAGACATAGACAGGGCAAGGAGTGGTTCACGCCAACTCAGGAAGGCTCCACTGATCCCTGGCTTGCTCATCTGATCAACAACCAACCAACCATTTCTCGCCCTCCCTTTTGCCTTTTATCTTCTGCCCTGCGCTCAGACAGTCAATTCTTCTTATCTTCCGCTCGGCTGACTTTATCCTTGGCTGCCTTTGCTCTCCCCTTGCTCGGCTGCTCTTGCTCTTCTCCGCCACCTTCCCACAACTACCAGTTCACTTCAAGTTCTTGTTCCCCCCCTTGACTGTCAGCTCTGCAACCCCAATGGTCGTCCCCGCCACCTGTCCCTGGCTCTTCTTTCTACAAAAACTCAAAACGAAGGCCCCAACAAGCCCCAACCACAATTCATTGACTCGTCCCCAAGTCAATCTACCCTGGGTACTGTCTGCATGGTTGTTGTCGGCGTCATTGATATTTCTGTCGGTGCCTCTGTTGTCGCTGCTTCCTGTTGTGCCGGTCCTGCTTCTTGCGGTGCTGCTGTTGCTTCTTGCTGGCCTTCTTTTCCAAACGAAGGCCCCAATAGTTATTGATCGTCATAAGTCTTAGGATTTAATGGAGGTCCTTGTCTGAGATTCTAGGATGATGATATTTGGAAATCTAGGGTTTTGCAGCTAAACCCTAGTAATAGTTAAATTGATATAAAAATCTGATATCTACTTATATAATGATTGTTGAGATTGTGAAAATGGGATTCTAGGGTTTTGGAGTTGAACATTTAGTAGAAGTAGAAATCTCTGATGTATGATGACTATATGATAATTTGAGTTTTGTGTAAAGATTGTTGAAATCTGATTTTTTGGTTGGGATTGATGGTTGATCTGAAATCTAGGGTTTGCAAATAACCCTAGTGGAAGTCGATCATGTTAGTGCCCGAGCTGTGATTGGTTTTGAGTGATTCCTTTGTATGAAATCTGGGATTTGTATGAAACCCTTGTAAGAAGTCTAACATATGAATTTTGAAAGGTTGTTAGATGCTTTATATTTGTCTGAATTGTTTATAGGGTTTGATATATGTTGTAGGTAACATTGAAACCCTAGATGGAATAAAAGTTTTTATATAGTCTAGGGTTTATGACTAAGTCCCTAGCAAGATGATGAAGAGTATATGTCTCTTGTTTGTAATTAAGTCTGGGTATCTGATATGTATAAAGATTGAAATGCTCCTATGGTTCTGATATGGCTAACTTCATGCTTTTATAGACTTGGTTGTCCTTGCTATCTAAGTTGTGCAGGTACACAATCTTCAATATGGTGAAGATGCTCGTTAATGTGATAAGCATGATGAGGATGATAATAACTCTGATGAAATGGTTGGAAGCCACGAAAGATTCTCTGATGACAAAAAGAAGAAGTTGATCTCCCCGAGGAAGCATGAATAGAAGATATCTCCTTGAGATTAAGAGGGAGTCTGAATGAAGAGATGTTTCCTGGTTGAGAGGGAGGGCATAGCTTGGTTTTGATTAATAAAGTTCGAAGGATATAATGCATGAGAAATAGGAAAGGAAAAATATATAATTGATAAATCTATCAAAGATTCAGTTGATAGTCCTACTGAGTTGAGAAGCAACATCTAGAACGACCCCGGAGATTTGTATATGATTATGTACATGTGAAAGTATATTATTGATTGGGGATGTGTTTGTACAGGTGAATTTCTCGAGAGTTTTGATAGCATGTTGGTTATCAATCAGTTTGATCGGGAGATGTTTGTAGTCCTTGATCTACCAGATCAAGGGGTGTTGAGGCTTTGTGAGTGAAGCATTGCCTAGGAAGACATCTGGCCGGCAATTTGTGTTGATGTCTAGGTCCCGAAGTTGGAAAGGTGGTGTTGGTTATTGAGCTCTATTTTGGTTACACACCTAAACTTTTGGTTTGACGGTTAGCAAGTAAGCCTGATGATACCTAGAGAGTTTGAAAGCTTGAGTCCATCTTAGTCCCACCTGGATAGATTGCCTTGGTCAGGAATCTAGTCCATGGCATTACAATGCCTCATTGTTGAGAGACCACGTGGATAGATTGCATTGGTCAAGAATCTAGTCCATGGCATTGCAGTGGCTAAAGTTCTTCATGGTTCATATAGTTTGAGATCTTCCATTGTATTTGTACATTATGAATACCTCCCTAGTTAATAGGGAGTGTTGGAAAATGTAACTATGTTCGGTCTTCATTAATGTACTTGAGTTATCATGTGATGTACTTGTCAAAAGAATAAAAGAAACAATTTTTATTATTATTATTGTGACTTATTAAAGCATGGGTTTCATGCTTGGGTCACCATGTTTTAGGTCAAATTCCCCATTGAAGACTTCTAGGATTTATTCTGAGTCAATAGAGTCATTGTACTTTTAAAGAGACCCTTCTTGGGCTTTTGAATCATGTAAAAAGGTTAAGTATTGAGTCAAATATGAATTATGTAACCTCCACACCATGTCGGCCTAGAAGAAGATCAAGTCGACCTAAGGACCCTATTCGACCTCACATGGAGCCTATAAATACAAGCTCATCGAATTCATTTGGAACATCATTCTCTCACATAATTTCGATATCCCTTGTAGCTAGGAAAAAGTGTGAAGTTCTCTTGTAGCTAGAAAAAGGTGCGAAGTCTGTTGTCGAGAAGCCAAAGTGAATGCGAGTTTGGGGAAGTCTAAGGAGAAAGGAAAAATCGAAATTTTGGTGCCTCTCTCTCGAAGTCTCCTAAGATTCGCTATTGCTAGAAGTCACCTGTTGCCGGAAGTTGTTGCCTAGTCGAAGTTGCTGGAAGGGGTCGAAGATTTGGAAGGCTGACTTGGTGTGGAGGGAATATCTAGTCTTGGTCTAGGGTGAAGAGTCTCAAAAAATACTATTGAAAGAAAGAATTATCTTGACTTGGTTTTCCCTTCGAGGAGGGTTTTTCCCTGGCATAGTGCCTATCTTGTGTCTCTTGTTTTGTGATCTTCATACACATAATATGGTAATTGCTTGATGAAAAATAAGATAATAAAGAAGTAAAAAAAGCCAACACATTCACAAGTAATTATCAAGAAAGGAGAATCAAACCCTAATATAACTACTTTGATTTTCCAACATGGTATCAGAGCTAAGGTCAGGAAAAGTCGAAGATCACTTTGTTGGCATGGATTCTCTCTCTATGATGAACTACATAAGAATGGGTTTCAACACTACTGGAAGCTGGATCAAGAAGGTCATCTACTACTTGTTCAACAAGGACAAGAGTCAAGGATTCTTGGCTGCTCTTACAGGTTCTCTTACTGATGAAAATGCATGGATAATTGATAGTGTAGCATCGAGACACATGACAGGTGAAAGTAAACAACTTCATACACTATCAAAGGAGCCATCTTCTCATGTAGTGGAATTGGGTGACAACAAAAGCTATGCTATTTGAGGTCTGGGATTGTTAAGTTATGGTATGTTCTATGCTTATAACAGTTTACAACTTTTCCTTCTTATATTCCACATATTAGAAATCACATGTACATAAAGTAAAGTGCAAATAGAACATTAAACGATTGACAGAAAACAAGCCAAGACAAGAGACACAAGATGTGGCGGCTAGCCAGGGACAAACCCCACAATGTGTGGGGAAACCCTTTGATCAAATCTTCTTTTATCTTCAATAATTCAGCAGAGAGAAATAGTACAATAAATCCGATTCATATCAGCAGTAGCAAACCCTAGATCAACAGCATCAGTATTAGTGGCTTCATCATCAAAGTAGGGCAGACGATATCTCACAAACCGACCGTCGGATCAGCTTGATTCCGCCACCAAAAGTTGCAACTTCCAGAGGAGGTTCAGATGAACCTACAGCGCAGTTCAGATGAGGAGATATTCTAGTCCACGTAGGTCAAACTTTACTTCTGCAATTGCAGTGTCAGTTTCGGCAGCTTCTGGCTTCAAACTAGGGTAGTCGATATCTCACAAACTGTCCGTCAGATTGACTTCATTCCACCACCAAAAGTTGCGGCTTTCAGAGGAGGTTCAAATGAACCTACAACGCAGTTCAGATCAAGAGATCTTCTAGTCCACGCAGGTCAAAATTTACTTCTGCAGTTGCAGCTTCCGGATTCAAACTAGGGCAGTTGATATCTTGCATACCGTCCGTCGGATTGACTTGATTCCACCACCTAAAGTTGTGGCTTTCAGAGGAGGTTCAGATGAACCTACAGCGCAGTTCAAATGAGGAGATCTTCTAGTCCACGCAGATCAATCTTTACTTCTTCAGTTGCAGCTTCAGTTTCAGTAGCTTCCGGCGTCACATGTGTAAGGGAGAGACCCTTTTCTGCGCAATAGAGAAGAGACTCTTTTCTGCGCAATAGAGAGAGATAGATGTGATGAGATGAGTCCAAATGAGGAAAAGTCCTCCTGTATTTATACACAATGTTGGTGTTTTAATAGATGCGACTGTTGAGCTTCTGAGCCTACATGAGTTGTAGGTCGGCTTGATAATAATTCTATAATAAAAATAAATTCATATCTCCATGAATACTTATCGGAATCGGATGATCTTTATATCAATCCTACACCTCTTGACGAAAGGAATCTAATAAAAATATTATCAGTCATGAATAAGATGACCCACATAAAGTTTTGCCCTAGTTGCCAATTTTAACACTCCCTCTCAACTAAGGAGAACTTCATCTGCAATCTGTCTATCGGTCGTTACTATTCATCCATCAAATGCACTGCCCTGTACAGCCTGTCCCTTGCCCTGTTCTGCTCTATTTTGCTTGTTCTGCTTTGTCTTGTTCTGCCCTGTACTGATCTGTATTGTTATGCTCTGCTCTGCTCTGCTTTTGTATGAATTATGAAGAAGAAGAAATGATCGAGGACATATCATACTGACTCAAAGTCAGTCTCAGAGTATGTACCACTGGTCCCAGACCAGTCTCAACCAACCCGAAGTCAGCGTCATAGTGAGTACAACTCCACTGGTCCCAGACCAGTATCATCCTCCACTACCTCAAAGTCAGTCTCAGAGTGCGTACCACTGGTCCCAGACCAGTCTCAACCGACCCGAAGTCAGCTTCATAGAAAGTACCACTCCTACCACTGGTCCCAGACTAGTATCGCAGTCTCAGAGAGTGTAGCACTGGTCCCAGACCGGTCTCAACCGACCCGAAGTCAGCGTCATAGTATGTACCACTCTCACTTGTCCCAGACCAGTACTGCACTGACACGAAGTCAGTCTCAGAGTATGTACCACTGGTCCCAGACCAGTCTCAACCGACCCGGAGTCAGTGTCATAGTATGGTACAACTCCTACCACTGGTCCCAAACCAGTATCATTGATCCCAGATCAATGGAGGTCATCCTAGCGTAAGGAGTACGGTAGATACAACGATGCGTCCATCGGTACTACTATGGTCCCTAACTTCATTTCCCTACTCATTGATCAGATGAGCGGTACTTCCCATGAGTCCCAGACTGCATGGGTAGGATGCCTCGACAGGAGAACTAATCAATCTTGTCCTCACAGGAGAGCACATCAATCTTGCTACAATCGCCATGGAGAACACATCAATCCAGGCCGCCATGGAGAACACATCAATCCAAGCCTCACAGGATAACACATCAATCCTGCTACAATCGCCATGGAGAACACATCAATCCAGGCCTCACAGGAGAACTAATCATCCTGCTACACAGGAGAGAGAATCATCCTGTTCCACAAGAGAGCGAATCATCTTGTCCCACAAGAGAGTGAATCATCTTGTTCCAATGCGCACCACCAGGGGAGGGTGAGTCACCCTGTGGTCGTATGTTGCTCCAGTAAGAACCGCAAGCCCTCAGAGCTCCCAGAGCTCAATGTATGCAACATGCAGGACCCTTGTACAAGGGTTTCTTGACGACTCCAAGTCGTTTGGAAAAATCACATATTAGCTCTTTCCTTGGGATTTTGACAAGGTGTATCGACCTGTACATCATCTTAATGCGATGGAGCCTCCTTGCTCATCGACTTACCATATCCCAGATGATGTCTATCTACTGGAGCAATCGACGAATACAAGATTCCTCAATAATCGAATCCCACCTCTGGTTGTTACAGAGAATCACAGTGGTATCCAATGTAAATCCAAACAGCTCACTGAAGAGCTTTCGCAACCAGATTGCCTCACAGGAGGCCATGCTAGTAGCAATATATTCTGCTTCAGCGGTGCTCAAAGCCACTAACTTTTGCTTCCTGCTCATCCAGGATATCGACATAGATCCCAAGGTGAAACAGCACTCGGAAGTGCTCTTACGGTCCACCACACTGCCTGCCCAATCAGCGTCAGTATATCCAAGTAGTCTCACATTTCTGGCAATGTATCTTAACCCATTGTGCCACGAAGATATCTCAGAATACTCTTGGCATCAATCTAGTGAGGCTCAACCAAATATGAGCTTACAATGCTAACTGCAAAACATATGCTCAGATGGAGGTTCACCAAGAACATCAATGCGAATGAGTTTATGAAATTCAAAGGCATTTCCCAAATCTGGTCCGACATCACTACCATATAACTTCTAAAAGTTAAGATCCTCGAGGTAGTCACAAGCTTGCAGTCCATCATACCGAATCTTTCCAATACCTTTACCACATATTTTCCTTGAGATAGGAAAATTTCCCCTAACTTCTGCCACACTTCAAGTATTTGGTCCTTCATTTCAAATTCAGAAGCCAACTCCCTCTTACATTTGTGAATGAGAGGATCTGCACCTGTTAGAAAGAGGTCATCCACATACAGCACCAGTATGAGAGGCTTGTCATCTTCAACCTTAAAGTAAAGGTTAGGATCGGCTTCACTCCTAGTGAATCCCAGCTTCATCAAGTAGCTATCAATCCTCTCATACCATGCTCAGGGTGCTTGCTTCAGCCCATAGAGAGCCTTCTTCAACCTGCATACATGAGATTTTCGATCATAAATCTCAAATCCTTCGGGTTGCTCCACATAGACCTCTTCTTTGATCTAACGGTGCAAGAATGCGGTCTTGACATCCCTCTGATGTAGGTTTCGTCCTTGTGAAGCCGCAAGGGATATGATCAAGCGGATGGTTGTACATCTGGCAACAGGTGCAAACATCACATCATAGTCTATACCTTCCTTCTGGGAGAAACCACGAGCAACAAAACGAGCCTTATACTTTTCCGTACTTTCATCTGTTGCAGGCTTTATCTTGTAAAGCCATTTAGAAGTGACAATTGTCTTGTCCTAGGGTCTGGGAAGTAGTTCCCAGACATCATTCTCCATAATAGACTCATATCCTTTGGTCATAGCATCCTTCCATACTTGATGCTTGACGGCAATTGAGAATGATGGAGGCTCATTTTGTATGGTCGTGCTCATGATGGTCAGTTATCCCTGATACCTATTAGGTTTCTTACTTTCACGAAAGGTTCCTCAGGGTGCAGCATGTCCTTCAGCATCATCAAGTATCCCCCTAAGCCATGAAGGCCTCTTCCTAGAAGAGGGAGGCTCAGGTGGATAAATAAGATCCATGGGTTCCTCCACATCAGGCATTATTACATCATCTACCCATAGAGACATCTTCCACAATCGTACGGTTCTTCCTTTCCGCCACACCATTCTGCTCAGGAGTATGTGGTGTAGTAGTCTCCCTCTTAATGCCAGCCTCAGATATGCCTGAGTGAACCAACTATAATATATCAGAGGTCTTGCTTTGGCTTCAGGGGAATGGTCCCCTATACACCTTCTTTCTCTACTCGGAATTCGGGCATCCCTGTCACCATTTGTCTTACACCGAGTAGAGCTTTATAATGAAGGTGGGCAAACCTCCAGTGCCAAAGTTCGGACTGAAGAGATGTGTCATAATATATGACACCTAGCGGACTTCCATCGACCTGATATAATGAATCAACACGAAACCCAAGAGTAAAGGCATCTTTAACACTATTTTTCCATATACGTACCTTGCCATCGCTGAAGGTTACCTTGTAGCCTTTGTCTTCCATTGCCGAGATGGACACCAAGTTCTTTTTGAGGTCAAGTGCATTTAATACATCCTGGAATTTCTAGCCTTCTTGAATGGTTGTCCTCTTCCTTGATTTCCAGCATTCCTTTTACCTTTGCTATTGAATTTGTCATTCCTATGATTGCCATCAGAGGGATTTTGATCATTGTCCCGGTGTGAGTCTTTTCTATCAGGGCACTCCCTTGCATAGTGACCTACTTTATCGCAGATGTAACATCATCATTTTCTTCCATCCTTAGGTCCAGCGTTTCCTTTTGATTTAGCCCCGGAATTATTTATTTTCTTAGCATGAGAAGAAAAAGCAGCAAGAGGACCTTTAGGCAAGGGCATTTCTTGCTCTTCTACCCTTGTTTCTTCTTGAATGCATCTAGCCATTAATTCCTCGAAACCAGGAATTACATTATTGTTCAGAAGAGTAGTCCAAAACATGTACCATTCGGATGGTAATCCTCCAAGAGTTGTGAGTGCCATTTCCCTATCAGTAATAGTCTCCCCAATAGATAGGAGATCGTTCTTGATCTCCGTGATTCTTAAGAAGTATGCCTGCATACTCTCATCTTTACCCTTCTTGATTTCCCTCAGCTTATTTCTAAGAAACAAAACTTGATTTGCATCATTAACTTTAAATAAACTCACCAGTCTATAGTAGATTTCCTTGGAGGTGTTCAGGTCAGAAATGTAGGCCACCAAGTGCTTTTCGATAGAGTCCCGGATGATCTTCTTTGTTTTGAATTCTCCCTTTTTCCATGTGTTCCAGGCAACAACAGATGCATTTGATGGAGGCTCAACAATATTGCTTCTCACATGGTCCAGCACTTCTTGATCTTCTAGGGTTAGATCGATAGATATCTTCCATCCGTGATAGTCAGCTTTCTTGTCTTCGGCAGGAAAGAGTGTTGAGGACCCCATAGTTCTTTTAGGATAGCCTTGCCTATCTTCTCTTCGGTGATTGCTCTTGCTCTTGCTCGGGCTTTGTCTTCACCTCAGCTCTAATACCATGTTAAGTTATGGTATGTTCTATGCTTGTAACAGTTTACTTCTTTTCCTTATTATATTCCACAGATTAGCAATCACATGTACATAAAGTAAAGTGCAGATAGAACATTAAACGATCAACAGAAAACAAGCCAAGACAAGAGACACAAGATGTGGCGGCTAGCCAGGGACAAACCCCAGAATGTGTGGGGAAACCCTTTGATCAAATCTTCTTTTATCTTCAATAATTCAGCAGAGAAAAATAGTACAATAAATCTGATTCATATCAGCAGTAGCAAAAACTAGATCAGCAGCATCAGTATTAGCGGCTTCATCATCAAAGTAGGGCAGACGATATCTCACAAACCGACCGTCGGATCGGCTTGATTCCACCACCAAAAGTTGCAACTTCCAGAGGAGGTTCAGATGAACCTACAGCGCAGTTCAGATGAGGAGATCTTCTAGTCCATGTAGGTCAAACTTTACTTCTGCAGCTGCAGCGTCAGTTTCGGCAGCTTCCGTCTTCAAACTAGGGCAGTCAATATCTCACAAACCGTCCATCAGATTGACTTCATTCCACCACCAAAAGTTGCAGCTTTCAGAGGAGGTTCAGATGAACCTACAGCGCACTTGAGATCAGGAGATCTTTTAGTCCACGCAGGTCAAACTTTACTTCTGCAGTTGCAGCTTCAGTGTCAGCAGCTTCCGGCTTCAAACTAGGGCAGTCGATATCTTGCAAACCGTCTGTCGGATTGACTTGATTCCACCATCAAAAGTTGCAGCTTTCAGAGGAGGTTCAGATGAACTTACAGCGCAATTCAAATGACGAGATCTTCTAGTCCATGCAAGTCAATCTTTACTTCTTCAGTTGCAGCTTCAGTTTCAGTAGCTTCCGACTTCACATGTGTGAGGGAGACCCTTTTCTGCGCAGTAGAGAAGAGACTCTTTTCTGCGCAGTAGAGAGATATAGATGTGATGAGATGAGTCCAAATGAGGAAAAGTCCTCCTGTATTTATACACAATGTTGGTGTTTGAATAGATGCGACTGTTGGGCTTCTGAGCCTACATGAGTTGTAGGTCGGCTTGATAATAATTCCATAATCAAAATAAATTCATATCTCCATGAATACCTATCGGAATCGGATGATCTTTATATTAATCCTACACCTCTTGACGAGAGGAATCTAATAAAAATATTATCAGCCATGAATAAGATGACCCACATGAAGTTTTGCCCTAGTTGCCAATTTTAACAGGGATGAACATCGTTGAAGCTAGATAATGGATTGACGTTGCATTCTATATGTTCCAGGTTTGAAAAAGAATTTGATTTTTATTGTTTAGAAGATAAAAGGGAAAGAATTGCTTTTGTTGATGGAAAAGCATTGGTTTGGGAAAAAGACTCTAATATTGATAAAGCTAGGGGTTATTGGACTTCGTGAAACTAGTGAAACTAGGTCTAAAGAGATATTAGACCTCATCCATTCCGATGTGTGTGGGCCCATGTCTGACAAATCACTTGGAGGTCATCTCTACTATGTGACATTCATTGATGACCATTCATTCATGGAAATAAAAAGTTTGAGGTCTGACAATGGTGGGGAATACACTTCTAAGGAATTAATTGCATAATTGTAAGGAAGTAGGTATTAAGATGGAGCTCATTGTTCCCTATTATCCCGAACAAAATGGATTGGCCGAAAGGAAGAATAGTTCAATTGAAGAAGGCATTCCAACCATGCTCCTTGATCAAGTTCTATCAAAGTTCTTATAGGGAGAAGCAGCGATGACAGTGGTATACATTTAAAATAGAAGTCCTCACAAGAGTCTTGATAATACTACACCCGAAGAAGTATTCATAGGAAAGATCCTGAGTATGGATCACCTCTGAATCTTTGGAAGTCCAGCATATATTCATGTTCCAAAAGACATCTCCTATATTCTCAAGGAGTATGAAGGAGGACCTCTCAAGACAAGGTTTGTCAAGGAACAAAGCTATATTGAATCATAACGATTTTTGTTTTGGGTGATTCTTCTCTTGATAAATCTACCCACCCCACTCAACTGATTTTGTAGAACCCTAGACTGGTTCTGGAAAACCCTAACCAAAGGGTATGCTATTGTGAATGTCTAAAACCCTAAACTGATTAGGGATATTGTGAAATGATATTTGAGTTTTTATTGATGATGTCATTTTTTGGATTTTGGTTTGATCACGGAAACCTAACTTGTTAGGGTTGAATGATAAGGTCTAAATTCCCGAACCTTTGAAGCTTTTCGTAATGTTGGGTTTGCTATGTTTCTACATTGAAACCCTAACTCATTAGGGTTCGGTGGAATGTGTGAGCAATACCCTTATATTGTCTTATAAATGTTTTCCTTGGTATGGGTGTGTTTGTCTAATCAAACCCTAGTGTAATCAAGATTGTTGTGTGTCTAACTCTTATTGATATTTGTGAAGTTGGGTTTGACTAACACATGATATGAAATGTCTTTGCATGATGATGAAATCTAGGCATATATAGATATGTCCTTTTGGTTGAAACCCTAGCCTGGTTTAGGTCAGATATATTAATGTGGTCAAACATATGATATGCTTATGTATGGTTATGAACTCCTAGATATGTGTTTTGAGCTAGTTATTGATGGTCATAAGTCTTAGAATTTAATGGAAGTCCTTGTCTAAGATTCTAGGATGACGATATTTGGAAATCTAGGGTTTTGCAGCTAAACCCTAGTAGTAGTTAAATCGATATAACAATCTGAGATCTACTTATATATGATTGTTGAGATTGTGAAAATGGGATTCTAGGGTTTTGGAGTTGATCCTTAGTAGAAGTAGAAATCTCTGATGTATGATGACTATATGATAATTTGAGATTTGTGTGAGATTGTTGAAATCTAAGTTTTTGGTTGGATTGATGGTTGATCGGAAATCTAGGGTTTGCAAATAACCCTAGTGGAAGTTGGTCATGTTAGTGACTGAGTTGTGATTGGTTTTGGGTGATTCCTTTGTATGAAATCTAGGATTTGTATAAAACCCTTGTAAGAAGTCCAACATATGAATTTTGAAAGGCTATTAGATGCTTTATATTTGTCTGAATTGTTTCTAGGGTTTGATATATGTAGGAAGGTATGTCATACCTTTGGAAGTAACATTGAAACCCTAGATGAAATGAAACTTGTTATGAAGTAGTCTAGGGTTTATGACTAAGTCCCTAGCAAGATGATGAAGAGTATATGTCTCTTGTTTGTAATTAATTCTGGATATCTGATATGTATAAAGATTGAAATGCTTCTGTGATTCTGATATGGCTAACTTCATGCTTCTATAGACTTGGTTGTACTTGCTATCTAAGTTGTGCAAGTAGACAATCTTCAATATGGTGAAGATGCTCGTTAATGTGATAAGCATGATGAGGATGATAATAACTCTGATGAAATGGTTGGAAGCCACGAAAGATTCTCCAATAACGAAAAGAAGTTGATCTCCCCGGGGAAGCATGAATAGAAGAGATCTCCCTAAGATTAAGAGGGAGTCTGGATGAAGAGATGTTTCCTGGTTGAGAGGGAGGGCATAGCTTGGTTTTGATTAATAAAGTTGGAGGATATGTTGATGCATGAGAAGTAAGAAAGGAAAAATATATAATTGAGGAATCTTCTATCAAAGATTCAGTTGATAGTCCTACTGAGTTGAGGAGCAACATCTAGAACAACCCCGGAGGTTTGTGTATGATTGTGTACATGTGAAACTATATTATTGATTGGGGTTGTGTTTATACAGGTGAATCTCTCGGAAGTTTTGATAGCATGCTAGTTACCGATCAGTTTGAGCAGGAGAGATTTGTAGTCCTTGATATGCTGGATCAAGGGGTGTTGAGGCTTTGTGAGTGAAGGATTGCATGGGAAGGCATCTAGCTGACACTTTGTGTTGATGTCTGGGTCCCGAAGTTAGAAAGGTGGTGTTGGTTATTGAGCTTTGTTTTGGTTACACACCTGGATTTTTGGGTTGATGGTTAGCAAGTAAGCCTGATGGTACCTAGAGAGGCTAAAAGCTTGAGTCCATCTTAGTCTCACCTAGATAGATTTCCTTGGTAAGGAATCTTGTCCATGGCATTACGATGCCTAAATTGTTCAGAGACCACTTGGATAGATTTCCTTGGTCAGGAATCTAGTCCATGGCATTGCGGCACCTAAAGTTCTTGATGGTTCATATAGTTTGAGATCTTCCATTGATTTGTACATTATGAATACCTCCCTAGTTAACAGGGAGAGTTGGAAAATGTAACTATGTTCGGTCTTCATTAATGTAGTTGAGTTATCATGTATAGGAATCTAATCCATGGCATTGCGGCACCTAAAGTTCTTGATGGTTCATATAGTTTGAGATCTTCCATTGATTTGTACATATGAATACCTCCCTAGTTAACAGGGAGAGTTGGAAATTGTAACTATGTTCGGTCTTCATTAATGTAGTTGAGTTATCATGTAATGTACTTGTCAAAAGAATAAAGAAAATATTTATTATTATTATTATTAGGACTTATTAAAGCATGGATTTCATGCTTGGGTCACCATGTTTTAGGTCAAATCCCCATTGAGGACTTCTAGGATTTATTCTGAGTCAATAGAGTCATTGTACTTTTAAAGAGACTCTTCTTGGGCTTTTGGATCATGTAAAAAGGTTAAGTATTGAGTCAAATATAAATTACGTAACCTTCACACCATGTCGGCCTAGAAGAAGATCAAGTCAGCCTAAGGACCCTATTCCACTTCACATGGAGCCTATAAATACAAGCTCATTGAATTCATTTGGAGCATCATTCTCTCACACAAGTTCGATATTGTAGCTGGGGAAAAGTGTGAAGTTCTCTTGTAGCTGGAAAAAGGAGAGAAGTCTGTTGCCAAGAAGCCAAAGTGAATGTGAGTTTGGGGAAGTCTAAGGCGGAAGGAAAAATCCAAATTTTGGTGCCTCTCTCTCTCTGTTTTGTGGTCTAGATTGGGCGATCGAAGTCTCCTAAGTTTCGTTGTTGCCGAAAGTCGTCTGTTGCCGGAATCTGCTACCTAGTCGAAGTTGCTAGAAGGAGTCGAAGATCTAGAAGGTTGACTTGGTGTGGAGGGAAGATCTGGTCTTGGTCTAGGGTGAAGAGTCTCAAAGAATACTATTGAAAGGAAGAATTATCTTGATTAGGTTTTCCCCTCGAGGGGGGTTTTTCCCTAGCATAGTGCCTATATCTTATGTCTCTTGTTTTGTGATCTTCATACACACATAATATAATAATTACTTCTGAAAAATAAGATAATAAAGACTTAAAATAAGACAACATATTCACAAGTAATTATCAAGAAATGAGAATCAAACTCTAATATAACTACTTTGATTTTCCAACAGTTCTTCCCAGACAGATGAGGTATCAAAAGATCCTTGACACCATCTAAGATGATCAGCTTCGCCTTCATATCCATCTCCTCATACACTTCCAACTCCTTAGCGTCAATTGGTTTCTTGATCTCCTTATCGGCAAAATCATAGATCTTGTTCACCATCAAGACCAACTTGATCCTTTCCTTCCACAGACTATAGTTAGACAACCCATCAAACCTGTCCTTATATTGCAAACCAATCGGCAACTTCGCCATTGCTATTAGGGGTTCAATAACAACGAAACCAACTCCCTCTTGAGTTGTACGTTGTGCACACTCTAATTCACTGGCTCTTCAAAGAAGCTTTGATCCCATGTTGATTTTTCCATGACACTCATAAAGCAAGTTTGGTTCTAAGATCATGATCACAAACACACTCAAATGCCACAACACTTCTACTCTGTATAGCGGAATAACAAATAGCAGTGAATCAACTAGTACACATGAAAAATTTTAACCCAACACTTGTTATATTACAAACTTTAATACAATAATCTTAGGGCTCTCGTACCAGGGATCATGGCCCTTACAATCAACCCTGATACAAGACAACAACTAGGGCTTGGTATCAACAACTATGATGACCAATCTACCCTGAACAAAATACACTTGACCTACTTGTTGATGTCGCGATTCCACAGCCCTTTCAGTCCACGTACCTTGGACATGTTTGGCAGGTCCTTTACCTTCCCTCTTGCTGATCAAGCAAATTTTGCTCCCTCAGAAAGCATGCTACTCCAGCTCAACAATTTTCCACTGTCAATGATCACTGCTCCTTGTGTGTCACTAAACTTTGGTTCAACACAAGTCTACCCACTAGTTGCTCCCCGCTCCTTCAAGGACACCAACATATAGGGTCATCACAACTACCCACTACTTTCCTCTCTAATGCTCCAAAGATGACATGACTTAGGGATTGGAGGTTGCCCTCTTATCTTTGATTCAACCCACTGTCAATCACAGAACTAGGGAACAAATAACAACCCTCTTATCCTTTTGTTGCTTCAAATTGACAAGACTTAGGGCACAAAGTACAACCCTCTTATTGTGACAAGTATGCCACTTGTCCATAACACTTAGTGCTACCCAAACAGCCACAAACAACCCTCCAACTTATGTACATAGGTTGCTCTCAATATTGTCCAAAACAAACCTACCAATCCCTAGCAAAACACCAACTTGGAAAGACAACACATACCTTTCTAGGATGACTTCTTATTTCCTCAAATCATCACAGTTCTAAGCATATGTCTAAAGCTTTTCGGGCCTAGTTAGGGTACCTGATCCGAATTTATGTTGAAATGAAATCAAATACAGATTTAAACAGAAACACGGAGCCACAGCGCAAACTGAACTTCAATTCATTAATAACAAATACTGAAAATTGTTTACATGCAAACTCGAAACAAACTAGCTCGGGCGATGGTAATTTATCTCTAAGAAGAGATGTGACGGATACGTGCCTTTTGAATTGTGTTACAATGAGGATCGAAGGCATTTTTATTATTGAGAAACAATGGAAAACCCTAAACATCCAAAAACCTAACCCTAAGAGATCAAGCACCAAAAGTTTGTGGGCCCCCTTGAGATTAGTTGGAATACCATCTTCCCCGGGTCATAGTCTGGCCATATGATCTCCATTTGGTATGCAAAATACCTCGTTAGAAAGATCTGTCTGAGGACAACAAATTTTCCTGGCAAGCCACAACCCTATGGGGGCTATGGGCTTAGCACGTTTAAAAAAAATGACATTTAGAGCCTCAAAACAGCTTTGGAAATTCAGGACCCAAAAAACCACCAAAAATAGAAAGTTGTGCAAGAATGAAGGAAACTAAAAAGAAACAATGTTCGGGGTCGAAGTGGAATAGGTGGGTGGCCACCAATATCCACCTAGATCAGTCCTCCCCCTTAGGAAACTTCTGCTAAACTTGGTTCCTGGTGAAACACTTACCTTGGTGCAGGAGTTGGCCAACTTTGACAACTCGATACAGTTGGATCCTCGATTTGCGAGTGTTCTTGATCTATGTGTCCATGATCCGATCAGTTATGGCCTGTTCAATGCAGTTTGGTTTGAGCTTTAGTGGTGTCAGCTGCTTAGCAATTTCTGATGTGTCCAACAATGGTGAAAAGTATAGCCGAAGGTTGTACACATTGAATACGAGGTGCAAGCCAAGGAATGGGGGAATACTGAGCTCGAAATCATTATCTCCCACGACCTTGGTGATGATGTAAGGCCCGTATAAGAGTGGTCAAAGCTTCCGATGGGTTCTGGCAAGACGTTCTTTCTACAAATGCAACCAAACTTTGTCACCCACCTAAAACTGATATGGCACCCGATGTTGATCATGCCATTGTTTGTACTTGGCATTGGCTTTATCCAAGGTGTCGTGAACGTGCTAGTAGATGTGCTGAATGTGCTCAATAAACTTAGTGACCTTATTAGCTTCGGACTGAACATGGGTAGATTCTTACTATGTAGTTGCAAAAGGAAATGCAACATCAAGGGGGCATCATAGTTGAAATCCCAGGGCCACTTGAAAGGGGTTGTGGTCAGTCAAGTTATGGAGAGCTCTGTTATTGTTGTATTGCACATAAGGAAGACTCTCATCCCATGTTCGCAAATGCTTAGTATGTGCATAATCATCTTGTTGACAACCTCTATCTATCCATCAATCTGGGGGTGGAATGCAGTCGACTTGGTGAGCTTGGTATCCAACAATGACCAGAGGCTCGAAAAAAATGTGCTTAGGAACTTGTTATCTCGATCTGATATAATAGTCTGTGGGATCCAAAAATGTAACCACACTCGTTCAAAGAAGAGTTTGGCAATGGATTCTGTTGTTATACTCTTCTTGCAGGTAGCCAATATGGTCATCTTAGAAAATCTCTTGATGACCATAAATACACAGTCCTTTCCATGCCTGGTATAAGGAAGGCTAGACATATAGTCCATGGAGATGGCTTCCCAGGGCAAGCTAGGAGTAGGAAGAGGTGTATACAGGCCTTGCTTCTTAATGGTTGGCTTGACAATGGCACAGGCAGTGCAGGATCTGCTATATTTTCCGACATCCTGTCGGAGATATGGCCAATAAAAATACCTCTGCAGTACTACCACTATATTCTCTACACCAACCAATAAAAATACCTCTGCAGTACTACCACTGTCTTCTCTACACCAAAGTGTCCTATGACACAACTGTAGTGTGCCTCCCAAATCATCTTGGCGCGCTCGCTTGAAGGAACATAAAGAAGTCCCAAGTGGCATAACAATGTGTCCTGGAGATGGAAGTTTGGAACTTGCTCGCCATCCATCGGCATCTGGTATGTGGTGGCGAATTCTCGATCATTTCTGTAAATTTTTGGCCATCCAGAAGTCTCGTGCCCACAATGGTCTAGAACAGTGGTCATTGCCACAACTCTAGCCGACTAAGGCAATCGGCAACATTATTGGTGTTGCCCTTTTAATGTTCAAATGAAACTATTGTAGATATGTGGACCATTTCTGATGGAAGTCATTCTGAAACTACCCTTTTGTCTGTATAAACTGGAGAGATCAGTGATCTGCGTGGATGATTGTCTCCTTCCCCAAAATGTCATGTTTCCACTGCCTGCAAGCCTGCATGATGGAACACATCTATTTATCATAAGTGGGGTATTTTTTAATTATCTCGGAGAGTGTCTCACTGTGATAGGCCACCGAATGCCCTTGTTGGGTGAGAATTGCACCAATAGCATAGTCGGAGGCATCTGTCTCAATTTCAAATGGTTGTTGTAGGTCTGACAATGTGAGCACTGGTGCAAAGCAAAAGCGATGCTTCATCTCAACGAATGCCTTCTGTTGGGACTCGAACCAGAAAAAAATTTCTTTCGCTCCGCCCTTGGTAACTTGACTTAAAGGCCAAGTGATATGAGAGAACTTCAATACAGATGTTCAATAGAAATTGGCAAGGCCGAGAAAGTTGCGAAGCTCTGTAAGAGTGGTCAGGGATGGCCAATCCCGAATGAATTAGATCTTAGCCAGATCCACATGAACGTCTTGCTCATCAATGATGTAACCCAAATATTGGACCTGGTTTACGCCAAAGGTGCATTTCTCCAAGTCGGCGCATAGTTTGTGTTGCCACAAGGTTTGAAGGACCTGTTCAATATGTTCCAAGTGTTCTTCCCAACTTTTGCTAAAGATGAGGATGTCGTCCAAATATACAACCACGAACAAGTTGGTGAAGGGCGGCAAGATGTCATCCATCAGCCTCATCAAAGTTGCAGGGGCATTTGTCAACCCGAAAAGCATGACCAACCACTCAAAAGGCCCTCCTTGGATTTGAAAGCGGTCTTCCATACATCTGTGGGTTCTATTGGAACCTAGTGATAGTCAGACTTCAAATCAATCTTGTTGAAGGACTTGGCCCCCTTGAGCTGGTCAAGAAGGTCATCAATCTGTGGGATTGGATATCTGTTCCTAACAGTGATTTATTTAGTGTTTGATAATCAATGCAAAGTCTCTAGGTCACATCCTTCTTTTGTACTAGTACAATTTGGCTCCCACAAGGTGAGGAACTCGATCAGATGTGACCTTTTTGTAGCAACTCTTGGATCTACCACTTGATTTCTTTGTTTTCTAGAAGAGAGGAGTGGTATATCGACCCATGGGGTAGAGGTGATCTAGGAGTATGATTGATTGATGCTTGACCTGATAGTGCAAAGGTGCCCCTATGGATGAGGAGAAAATGTCCCTATATTCTTCCACAACCTTATCCACCTACTTCTGCTACGTGGAGTAACCCTTTTCGGGGCCATGGATGTGGTCACGATCTTCCCCTTTCTTTAAGAGCGAACCAGAAAGAAAACAAATTTCCCGGTCTGGGAAATGATCTACCTTCGATATCCTGTATAGCTTACTGCAAAAAGTAATAATAACAGTGCGAGGCCTCGACTCATATATAACATGACGCTTCCACAAGTATGGTTGGCCTAATAATACATCAAAAACTTCAAGGGGAGCAACATCACACAATACCTCATCCATGAAGGGCTTGATGTTGTATGGCAGACGACACTACTAGCTGACGTGAAGATCTCGCCCTTGGACGAGCCATCTAATGGTGTACGATTGTGGGTGTGGTGTCATCAATAGGTCCAACCGCTTCACGACCTCAGCTGAGATGAGGTTCTTTTGGCTCCCACTGTCGACAATGAACTGCAATGAAGAACCCTTCACCCACATTTGTGAGTGGAAGAGACGCTCCCCCTCCTCTTGGATCTTCGGGCTCAATCTTCTGGACCCTGGTGGTGGCAACAATGGCACTGGGCTCTACATCAATGATCTGCTTCCCCTTGTCAGGTTTTGAATCAAAGTCGGAACATGCATCTGACTCTGAAGCTTTCAGCACGGCCACCAGTGACTGCTTGGCGCAGCACTCATTTGTGTTGTGAGTGGGGCTCTTGTGGAACTCACAGCATTTTTTTGTATCCTTCTTCGTTTTCATGGCGTTATTCTTTGTTTATGGCTTCAACGGGTTGTCCTAGGTCACCCCACCTTGGCTTTGTCCTTTGTTTTGCGGTTTGGGGGTATCTTTTCCTTGCGTAAGATTCACAGATCCAAAGTCTCACTTTTTCTATTTAAATTTCTGCTCGATCTTGACAGCATATTAGTATGCAGCGCCAACCGAGGAGATGTCCAAGAACTCCATCTCTGCCCGGATGTATTTGTGCAGACAATCACGGTACTTGAGTACCAGATGCCGCTCAGAATCCTTGATACCCAACTTCATGCAAAAGGTATGAAAAATATTGGTGAACTTTGGCACATCTTGGTCCCTTTCCTGTCGTAGTGTGGTCCATTTTATGTAATTATTTTCATAGCTCCCGACAGGGTAATATTGCTCCTTGACGGCATCTCGGAAGGAATTCCAAGTGGGTGCGACTAAAAATAGTGAGGGTTCCTTCTTGTCCCTTTGCTCATAGTAGGCTTCCCACTAGTCCTTGACGTGAGGGGTGGCTTTAAGGAGTGCAAAACTAATATTTTCCCTATTGGAAAAGTTATGGACCAAAAAATATCCTTCCAGCAGATTTAACCATCTATATACGGCATCTGCGTCCATCTGCCTTCAAATATAAGAATGTCAAAGTTAACTTGTACTTTAAATGGGGTCGCGCTTCCAAAGCGACTGTTGGATGAAGAGGCTTCGCCTGCTAAGATCCACTGAAGGATCTAGGAAAAGTTATCCATCATCTCGTTCCTTTGTCTCTCGAGGGATTCGAACAACATTTTGAAAGGATCTCCTGCTCCCTCGTCTTTCTTTTCTTCCACCATGGGAGGCCGTCAGGGTTGGCAAGGCCGGTCTTGCAAGGGTTCAACCAATTCAAGTCCTAACTCCTTATACCCCGACCTTGGTGGGGACATGCAAAAAAAACAAAGAGAAAATCGCTCTAATACCACTGATCTGAATTTACGCAGGATTGAAATGAAATACAGATTTAAACAAAAACATGAAGCTACAACGAAATGTTAAAATTTCTCAGTATTACCCGTTAAAAATTTTATCTGTATTCTTCTGGTTTATTTCTTCTACTTGTTAATTACGAACAAGTTATTTAAAACATACAAGTATCGAAATAAACACAATACAGTCTCAACCATCTACAAATCAACAGCTAAAAGAAAACAAACACACAAGTGACACCGTTATTTTTGGACAACTCGTCCCCAGAAAAACCCAACTTGGGAAAATCAGTGCAACAATTGTGAGGGTTATTTATTATGCAGTATCTCCTTGAGTACAACTGGGTGCCAAACTGGCTCACCCGACAGAGAAAAATAACTGGCAGTAATACCTCTCTATTCGGAAGCAAATATTTAGAAAATCTGCCCCACGAAACCCTCTCCAACACAACTGAAGCACTGTGTCAACCTCAAACCCCTCTGGGTCAACCCTCTAAGGCACTGCGCAGCCTCTACGGCCCTCTGCATCACTCCTGTTGCCCTCTGCATGGATGACGCAGGCCCTTCTAGCTTTGCGCTATCTCTGCGTGCCCTGCTCTGGCTTTTGCATTTGCCTCTGCGCTGGTCTCTCAGCACTATCTTTGCCTCTCTGTCCAGTACTCACTGCCCCTCGCTGCAAATTGATAACTTATTCGACTATCTCTTAGCAAACCCCGCTCTAGAGAAACAAATGACTGATCACTCTGGTGTGTTCTCCAACTAACCCTCAAGCCTCCTCTTATACTTTTGTTGTTGGTCCTTCAACGGTCGAGATTACATCTCTAATCAACGGCTAAGACTAGATTTGATTTGATCCATGTCCTTTAGAACCTTCTAACCCAGTTTTATATTAATACCCATTAATATTTTATTTTTCCTAAGTTTAGTCTTAGGAACTCCATTAAAAATATTAATTATTTCAATATCTCCTAAACCGGGTAGAATCTTCCCAAACCATTTCTGGTCTTGGAGATCTCATGTGCTTTAGCCTCTCCACCAATTTTCATGGCTAGAGAACATCTGATGCTACCCCAAATCAACACAAAAACTGAACTTCAATTCATTAATAATAACAAATTCTGAAAATTGTTTACATGCAGACTGAAAACAAACTAGCTCTGGTGATGTTAGCTTATCTCTGAGAAGAGATGTGACAACTACATGCCTTTTGAATTGTGTTACAATGAGACTCGGAGGCCTTTTTATTATTGAGAAACAATGTAAAACCCTAAACATCCAAAAACCTAACCCTAGGAAATGAAGCGCCAAACGTTTGTGGGCCCTATTGGGATTAGTTAGAACACCAACTTACCGGGGTTGTAATTTGGCCATATGATCTCTGTTGGGCGCGCACGATACCTCGTCAGAAAAATCTATTCGAGGACAACATATTGGGCAATGGGATTGTTGCAATTTAAAAAAAAAAAACGTCGTTTAGGGCCTCAAAACAGCTTCAGAAGTTCAAGACCCGAAAAATTGCCAAAAATAGAAAGTTGTCCTAAATTAAGGAAACTGAAAAGAAACAGTGTTGGGGATCCCAGTGGAATAGGTGGGTGGCCACCAATATCCACCTAGATCAACACCTATACAAATATACGTCAACCCTACCATTCAGCTTCCAAACCACCCCAAAACCTGTGCTATCCTCTTCTTACAAGCCCTTATCTCCTGTGCTATATCCCTGAGGTAATGTGACCCTAATTAAGAGCTCCAACACAGGCACAATACCACTGTCCTGCACCTAAATAAGGGCTCGCCTCTCCTTCACAACATAGTGATATAATTGTGGCTTGTACACAGGTAAATAGACACGTTCTTATGCCCAAAATTGCCTAGTAACCTCAGCCAGCAATCTCTCGAAACTCCGCCCTATCCAAACACAAAAAAGAGATGCCAAAATTCGTCCTTCCTTCACTTGGAAAAGGCTCCTATAGGCTACAGCTACCTCAGATGTATTTCACCAATTCTCTTGGATGGTTGTGGATGAATGAACTCACTTGTCTCCTTTTTATAGAGTTCACAATTGGTTTCTTTTGCCACCAAGGGTCACCACATAACATCAAAGTTGACCTTAACAAAATGTTAAAACTCCATAAAATATGAGAGCAAAAATTCTTTTCATTCATATAACACCACCACATTCATGCCTTTGGTGCCCCTTAGCTCCTTAAAGGTGCCCCACATGCCCTCAATGACCAAACCATCAAAAATCACACTTGGTTTTCACCCACAACTTTGGGTGCAAAACCCACTACTTGGGTTCTTCGTCCACAAAGCCCATGTGGGTCAACCTTCTCAAAGCTGACCTTAACAAAATGTTAAAACTCCATAAAATATGAGAGCAAAAATTCTTTTCATTCATCTAATGCCACCACATTCATGCTTTTGGTGCCCCTTAGCTCCTTAAAGGTGCCCCATATGCCCTCAATGACCAAACCATCAAAAATTACACTTGGTTTGCACCCACAACTTTGGGTGCAAAACCCACTGCTTGGGTACTTCGTCCACAAAGCCCATGTGGGTCAACCTTCTCCCAAACCCTGTACCCTAGGGTGTTAGGGTACCTACCAAGCTACACAAATCAACACACTAAACTTAGCAGAGGGGCACACAATCCACCATTTGCAGTTTTTTATTACTTCTCAGCAGAGGGACCCACAATCCACTAGTCTTGTGAGTTTTTTGTGGGCCCAAGTCAAACTCTTGAAGGGGTGATAAAGGCAACTGGTGGGTAGTTCGATTTAGCATCAAATTTGTGTGTTCTCTCTTCAACAAAAGACTAGAGAAAAATTCCAGCACAAGGGTTTTACCTATAGCGCAGACCAACAAGGAAGAAGGTGGTCATGTAGCCATCAAATTTCCAAATCCGATTTTCCAACTAGTAGTGCGAAAGTGCCTACGCAGAGTGCTTGTGTAGAGGGTCGTATGAAGTTGTACAGAATTAGTTCTATGCAACAGAGGGAGGTCGAGTGGGCTAGATAAAGTCTAAAGTGAGCGAAGAGAGGTCTTGGTCAATCTCTGAGTAAAGGGAAGGTTTTTCCCTCTTCTATGTAATTTTTTGAAATTGCATTTGTTGAAGAAAACAATAGAGAATAGTGTGTAGGTTTTCCCTAGTTGGGGTTTCGTGGGTAAATTTATGTTATATTATTTTTATGGTGTGCTTGTGTATTCAAGTTTGATTTTTCTGCTGCAATATTCAATTAGGAAACTCATTATGTTTGATGAATGATTTTTGAAATTTCAGATTCGGCTCTTTCATTTTCAAAAATTTCATTAAATTAGTTGTTGGGTTTTACAATCTAACATGGTATCTAAGCAAGTCTCTGATTGAAGACCAAAAGCCGTGTTTATTTTCACAAAGGAGCAACTTAAATTCAGTTTAGCACGTAGTTTATTAGAAGGACCTATGATAGGGTTTACCAGAACCAGCTTTGTGCAAGTTTTTTCTCCTAGCAAGCTCTGCGCTAAGGTTTCTGAGAGACACGAATAGCAGAATGGCATATTTGGCGCTGAGATTTGAGGACCACCTTGATGTGGCCTCAATTTTTTTTTCTTGGAAGGATAGGATTGGTGTAGTGTTGGAGGAGCAAGGAGTTTGGGAGTTTGTTGACAGTCCAACAAACCCTCAACAGTTGGCCTAGCACAATAAGATGGACGCAAAGGCCAAAAGAATTATTCTTGAAGGCGTCAAGGATCACATCATACCTCACCTATCCAGAAAGAAGACAGCGACGGCTATGTGGACAATCATCATAGGGTTGTACCATGGTTGGAGTGAGGCCAGGAAGCTGGTACTTAGAGACAAACTTAGAAACATCAGGATGGCGAAGTCTGAGTCCATGGTCTCATATCTCACTAGGTTCACCCAAGTGAGGACGAGCTTACTGGACTTGGGGAGACAATCTCAGAGAAAGACCTAGTCAGTTTTGCATTGTTGGGTTTTCCCAAGTCATGGGAAAACTTTACTAATGTTATCAGTGGCAGAGAAAACCTACCAGGATGGGAGAGGTTGTGGAGTGATTGTGTCCAAGAGGAGATTCGGAAGCAGGCCAAAGCTGGGTCTCACGTGAAGATTAAGGAAGAAGAGAATTTTTCCCTAGCTAGCAAAGGAGGCAAGGCCAAGGGTAAGAAAGGTGTGGGAGGGGCCGAGTCTAGCTCTAGAGGCGAGAAGAAGAAGAAATATCTTAGCAAGATAAAATGCTTCTCTTGCCATCAGTTTGGGCACTATTCTCTTGCATGACAAGCTCATTGGCTAGCATCATGTGGTATGTTGACAGTGAAGCTTTCTATCACATGACCAAGAACAAGGAGTATTTCAGCGAGTTTACTGAAAAGGACATGTGGTCTCACATAGAGTTGGGAGATGATGGTAGGTACCTAGCCAAGGATATGGGTACTGCCAAGTTTGAGGGTAAGTATGGAAATCCTCTGTACCTCAAAAGATGTTCTCTACATCCCACGTTTGAAGAAAAAGCTTGTTTTAGTCTCAACCTTGGAGAACAAGGATTATGAGGTTATATTCAACAGAGAAAAGGCCTTTATCAAGCCTTTCAACTCTGAAGCAACTAAGCAGATTTGAAAGCTAAGAGTGAAGAATTTGTACAGACTTTAGTTTCAGACAACCACATCCTTGAGAAACATAGGAGTTAGTGAGCATAACACCTTGGGGAGATTTGGCATAGGCATATGGGTCACTTACACCATGGAGCGTTGAAGATTCTGAGAGAGATAGCCACAGGACTGCCATAGTGTAGTGTTGATCAGCGTGACGTGTGCAAGGGATGCACACTTAGCAAGTATGCCAAGACATCCTTTCCCAGCAGAGAAAACAAGGCCGAGAGCATCTTGGAGTTGGTGCATCAAATGTTTGTGGACCATTCTCCTTTCCATCCCTTATGGGATACAGATATTATGTCACCTTCATTGATGACCACTCGAGAAAGACTTGGATCTTCTTCATGAAGAAGAAAGATGAAGTCTTCTCGAAGTTCAAGGAGTTAAAATCCTTGGTGGAGAACCAAACAGGTAGAAAGGTCAAACAATGGTGGGAGTACATCTCCAATGCCTTAAAGGACTAGTATGCCAAGGAGGGATAGCTCACCACACCTTATAACCCTTAGCATAATGGGGTGGTTGAGCACAAGAACCAGAGCATTGTTGGAGTGGCTAAGGAAATGTTGCATGACCAGGGGCTACCAATGTTTCTTTGGGCAGAGGCATGCAACACTGCAATCTTTTTGCAAAAGAGGAATCCACACAAAGTGCTAGGTAGAGTCATTAGAGGGGGCTTTCACAAGCAAGAAAGTCTGATGTGTCTCACTTCTGAAACTTTGGCAGTCTTGTTTACTGCCATGTATCTTCTGATAACTGGAAGAAGTTAGAGCCCACAGAAGAGAAGGGCATTTTCATGGGCTACAGTGAGACATCTAAGGCGTACAGGATGTACGTCCCAGCATTCAGGAAGACAGTGATCAAGCGTGATGTGAGGTTCGCGGAGGAAAAGACTCTCAGGAAGTCCTTGGAGTGTGAGCAACGTGCAACACATAAGGAGCAGCAAGCTCCCAAGTATGAGGCTCAACCAGCTCTTCAAACTTCATCACAACTAGTTATTAGGCAGGCCAGGAGGCACGCAAATGAGGAGAAAGCACAGGAACAGGAGGAGAGAGTAGAGCGAGTGGATCCCACGTAGAGAGTGACTCCCAACACAGGGAGAGGACGATCCAAGTGGGCAAATCAATTGATCAGGGAGGCTCATAAGAGAATTGGAGCCACCAGCTCCACATTCAAACAGAGAAAACAGCCACAAAGTTACACGAGTTACATGTCCCTAATGACTGAGTTGATAGACTCGGAGCCTTTTTGTTATAAGGAGGCAGCCTCTCAATAGGTATGGCGAGATGCCATGATGGAGGAGTATTCCTCTATCATGATGAATGATTTCTAGGAGATAGTGCCAAGACCAGTCGGAAAATCAATGGTTGGTTCACAATGTGTGTATAATATTAAGTACGCAGCTAATGGGAGTGTGGAGAAGTGCAAGGCTAGATTTGTGGCCAAAGGGTTCTCTCAAGTCGAGGAGATAGACTACGATGAGACGTTTGCACTCGTGGCCCGATACTCGTCCATTAGGACCATATTGGTGATTGCAACGCATATGGGGTGGAAGGTCCACCAAATGGACGTGAAGACTGCCTTCCTTAACAAAGTTGTTGAGGAAGATATATATGTTGAGTAGCCTAAGGGGTTTGAGACTTTCAACAAAGACACACATGTTTGCAGGCTGAAGAGCTCTTTATGGGCTCAAGCAGGCACTGAGGGCTTGGTATCCCTAGATAGATAACTACCTTCTAGGATTGGGCTTCACCAAGAGTGAAGCTGACCCTAACTTGTATTATATTGTGGTTGGGGGGCAGCCTCTCATTCTTGTGTTGTATGTTGACGATTTGATACTGACAGGGGACGAGAAGCTCATTAGTGACTGCAAGAGAGATCTTGCAGAGGAGTTTGAGATGAAGGATATAGGGTTGATGCACTATTTCCTTGGGCTTGCAGTATGGCAGGGTGATGGGGAAATCTTCTTGGGACAGGGCAGGTACACACAGGAGATTCTCAAGACGTTCCACATGCAGAATTCCAGGCCCACGACCACACCTCTAGCCATAATTTGGAGGAAGGTGGATGCTACCAGAAAAAAAAAAGCCGATTTGATGCCACTCTTTACAGGTAGCTTATTGGGTCGTTGATGCATTTGGTGAATACACATCTTGACATTTGCTTCACAGTTAACCAATTGATGGAGTTTATGGTTGAGGCAACCAAAGTACATTGAGTTGCTTCCAAGCACATGTTGAAGTATCTTAAGGGCATAGCAGATTATGGGTTGTTGTAGAGGTAGGTTGATGGTGTGATCCTTCAGGGCTTTACAGATCCAGATTGGGTAAGGGGTTCAATAGAAAAGAAGAGAACTTTAGGTTGTACCTTCAGTGTTAGGTCCACAGTTGTTTCATGGTTCAAAAGGAAGCAAAGATCAATGGCACTGAGCTCAGCAGAGGCCAAGTACATGGCTTCCAGCTTGGCATCTTGCGAAGCTATATGGTTGAGGAAGCTACTTGTTGGGTTGTTCAGTTAGAAGTTGGATCCCACAGTCATACGCTGTGACAATCAGAGTTGCATCAAGCTCTCTTAAAATCCAGTGTTTCATGACTGCTCCAAGCACATCAAGATCTGGTACCACCATATCAAAGATTGTGTTTAGAGGGATAACCCCAGACTCTAGTACATCCCTACAAAGGAGTAGACAACATATATTCTGACCAAGTCATTGGCAAGGGGCAGATTTGTCTACTTCAGAGATAAACTGGGTGTCGTACAGATCATCTTCCTCTCTAAGAGAGTGTTGAATGGAGTTAGAGGAGGAAGGGTCTAGCCAAGTTTAGAGGTGCACTAAACTTAGCAGAGGGACACAGAGTCCACCATTTGCAGTTTTTTATTATTTCCCAACAGAGGGAGCCACATTCCACTAGCCTTGTGAGTGCTCTATGGGCCCAGGTCAAGCTCTTGAAGAGAAGATACAAGTAGTTGGTGGTCAGTTAGATTTAAATTTAGCATCTGATTTGTGTGTTCTCGCTTCAACAAAAAACTAGAGAGAAATTCCAGCACTAGGGTTTTACCTATAGCGCAGACCAGCAAGGAAGAAGGCGGTCGTATAGCCATAAAATTTTCAGATTCAAGTTTCCAACTAGCAGTGCAAGAGTGCCTGCGCAGAGGGTCGTACGAGGTTGTATGGAACTAGTATTGTGCAACAAAGGGAGGCCGAGTGGGCTAGATAAAGTGTAAAGTGGGCACAAAGAGGTGTTGGTTGATTTTTTAGCAAAGGGAAGGTTTTTCCCTCTTCTATGTAATTTTCTGAGATCGCATTTGCTAAAGAAACAAAAGAGAACACAAAGTTTGCAGGGTTTCCCTAGTTGGGGTTCCCTAAATAATTTCTGGTGTATTTTTTTATGGTGTGTTTGTGTGTTCAAGTTCGTTTTTTATGCTGCAATATTCAGTTAGGAAACTCAGTATATTTGATGAATGATTTTTGAAAGTTCAAATTCAGCTCTTTCGTTTTCAGAAATTTCATTAAATTAGTTGTTGGGTTTTAAAAACTACCACCTAGAACTCAAGAACATGCAAAGGGTGGTATAAATTTGTAAAATTTCCACATGACAAAATGGTAGGTAAATACTAATAGGTCCTGTTACCCACCAAAATAGGTAACCCCATAGGAGAAAAACTTCTCACCTGCATTTGACAACTAGCTAGCAACCTCTGTCAAGCACCATTTGATGATGATATGCCATGTGCCTCCGCCATTTGCATCAACCATGTACCTCCACACACCTTGGCATAGCATTTGGAGCCCTAATTGGGAATGATTTTAGCATTTAGCGAGGCTACCAATCACACGTGTGGGCATCTTGGTCTAATTTGTCATTAAGCTAGTGGTTTGGCTTGTAACCCAAGTTCATTCTATGTCAAAATTGTTATTACGAGCTTCATTAGGCTAAATTAATTGAGGTAGACATCATATAAATAGAGGTCAACTTCATTTCATTTTGATCATCATCACTTGTGGATCAATTTGGCCCTCTTAGAAATTTCAGCCTAGCTAAAATTTGTCTTGTTTCTTGTGGATATGGGATCTATTGTGGAGTTTTTGCTTATGGAGTTATTCTCTTGTTTTGGAGATGTCATTTTGGAGCAATAAACAATCGGTTCATGTATTTTCTTGTAAGCATTTTTTGTATTGGAATATCTTTTATGGCTATTACATGGAATAGATATTGTTAGGGTTTCTATGTGCTCATAATTATTGAAAAAAATTCTATGAAATTTTGGCAATGGTGTTGTATGCGTTACCCTTGTAAAATTTGTGTGACAATCCGATGAGTGATTCTTCATGTTAAGCTCTCTTCACTGACTTTGCTCTCTCATAAAATTATAGCTAAGGTTTCTTATTCCCTTACTCCATTCTAGAGTTTAGTCTTTTCTCCTAGGTAAATCTCCCATAGACCCCATCACCTAAGGTCAAGGCACTAACCTTGTTCACATTGTTGATCACACCAATAATTATCTCCAACACACATTTTTCTCTCTTAAATTTGATTTTCAACCTCTCAAGGAAAGTCATTAGGCTAGGGTTAGGGATAGAATTCAAGTAGGGTAATGGGTTGCATGCATTGGCTTGTGAAAAGAATTAGAACATGGTTGTAAAGTCATTTCCTCAAAATCATCTTGTTCCCATGGCTAATTCTTCCATTCTAGGGCTGATGTCATTTTCCCTAGGTAATTTTTGCCCTAGCTAAGCCCTAGTCTTTCCCTAAGACTAACTTGGGGCTTGTTGAAGACTTGTGGTACCTGAAATTGATCATAATCAACTATTTCAAGCCTTGTGATCCTAGGTAATCTTGTTGACCTTATATATTCTAAAACTCTAGGTCATTTTGTGCCCTAATTAAGCATTTTGGAGAGTACGCATTGCCTTATTTGAGCTAGTTGAGCCTTGTTCTTAAGTTGAGTATCCCTCCTACCCTATCCTGGTCACCTCCAAGCCTTAGACTTGATATCTCTATTAGGTGACCTACATAGTGAAGCCTCCCTTGTGGTGGAAGTCCATAAAGAGCAAGAGGTGGTGGCAGTGGTGATAGTGGGCCACACCTCATACTGTTGTCACTTCGTCTAGCTCTTGCCTTATGAGCTCCCCTCACAAGGCCCACTAGATTTTGAGGGAACATTCTTCTGGCAACTCCACTAGGAATTTAGGTCCTTCCACCAGGGATTTAGGCCCTTTGTCTCGAAGAGCATATATCAAATGTCGGTAGAGAGAATGCACATACCTATCAAGGATGGTGTCTTTTCTTGGCTTATATCAATTAGGGATATCCTTGAGTAGGTTTTCAAATATTTAAGTAAATTTCTTAACAGTCTCTTTCTCAGATTTAGTGGCTTGAAGGAATTTCTCAGGAAGCATAACTCCTTCCTTGGCTATAGCCCATCTCTTGTTGAAGGCTTAGTGAAAGGTACCCTAGTTAGTGATACTGCCTTGGAGTAAACTAAAGTACCAATCTCTAGCACTTCCTTATAGAGTTAAGGCAAAAAGTGTCACTACTAGATCCTCTTCCACAATTAGCTTAGCACTCACTACCCAATAAAACTCATGCATGTGTTTCTTTATAGTGATGGCATCATAACCATTGAACTTAAGCAATGATTCACAATATTTCTCAAGTAAGGGATGCAGAGTATCGGGGAATTGGCTTACATCCAATGGTCTAAATTCAGCTATGAGCCATGGCTTGTCCATGGTGTTAGAGGTGGTTTTGTCTACAAATAGACTTCTAACCACGGGGCTCTTAGGGATCTCAGGGGATGTAGTTGCTTCAATGACCTTTCTGGTAGTCTTTCTCTTCCTTGGAGCTATGGTATCGTCAAACAAACTACCAGGTGTCTTAATAGGATTACTTTTAAGAATCGCCAGAAGAGAATCTATTTTGTCATTTGAAATGTTCTCTTCAAATGAAGTGAAGCTTAATCCTCAAATATCGAGGAGGTTGACTCAAATATTCCTCGGCGACAACACCAGAAGAATGTTGACGTAAAATCTAGTAGGCCTTATGAAGGGAGCTCAAAAGGAAAGAGCTAGACCAAGTGACAACACTATGATATGTGGCTCATTGTCACCACAACCACCACCCCCTGCTCTTTAGTGGACTTTCACCACAAGGGAGGCTTCCCTATGTAGATCACCTAATGGATATATCAAGTCTAAGGCTTGGAGGTGACAAGGATAGGCTAGGAAGGATACTTAACTTAAGAACAGAGCTCAGCTAGCTCAATTAAGGAAATGTGTACCCTCCAAAATGCCTAAAGAGCACAAAATGACCTAGGGTTTTAGAATAGACAAGGTCAATAGGCTTACCTACGATCACAAGGCCAAGAAAAGGCTTGAAATAGTTGAATATGATCAATTTCAAGTACAACAAGCCCCAAGTTGAAGCCTAGGGCAAGACTATGGCTTAGCTAGGGCAAAAATTGCCAAAGGAAAATGACATCAGCCCTAGAATGGAAGAATTAGCCACAGGAACAAGATGATTTTGAGGCAATGACTTCACAACCACGTATTGAATCCTTACACAAGCCAACACATGCAAACCTAGTTGAATTCTAACCCTAACCCTAGCCTAGCGACTTTCCTTAAGAGGCCGAAAATCAAATTTAAGGAAGAAAAATGTGTGTTAGAGATAATTTTTGGTGTGATCAATAATGTGAACAAGGCTAGTGTGCCTTGACCTTGGGTGATGGAGTTTATGGGAGATTTACCTAGGAGGGATCAACCCTAGAATGGATTAAACCCTAGCTTCAAATCCTAGCCTAGTTATCACTTTATGAGGGAGCAAAGTCAATGAGGAGAGATTAAAATGAAAAACCACTCACGAGATTTTCACGTAGATTCTACAAAGGTAATGCATAAAATACCATTGCCAAAATTTCATAGAAAGATTTTCAATAATTACTAGCACATAAAAACCCTAACAATATCTATTCCATGTAATAACCATAAAATATATTCCAATACAAAGAATACTTACAAGAAAAATACATGAACCAATTCGTTATTTCTCCAAAATGACATCTCCAAAACAAGAAAATAGCTCCATAAGCAAAAAAATCCACAACAAATCACATCTCCACAAGATACAAGACAAATTTCTGCTCAGCCAAAATCTCTAAGAGGGCCAAATTAATCCACAAGTTACAATCAAAATGAAATGAAGGTGACCTCTACTTATATGAGGTCTACCTTGTGAAAAATTCACTACTGAAATCCTATTGCAACAACTGGTATTATTTTTTCTAATTGTTAATTAAATTAGCAGTTTATAGCTACGACAACAACGAAATAAACACACTGCAATCTTCACAAAAATATTGCGGAAAATAATAGCACTAGAAACTGAGAAATATTCTAGCACACACATAAAAATTGACACAATTATTTTTGGACAAATGTCCCCGGAAAAACCCAACTTGGGAGAACTAGTGTAGCAGTTGAGTGTTTTAATTATTATGCAACAGTGAAATAATCTGAGTACAATCTGGATGTCGAAAACTGGGAATCCTATAGAAAAAATACTGGCAAAAATTTTATGAGCAAAATTACCCTCACTCCGAGCAATCCCGACACTTTACTACCCCTGAAAAGCAAGCCATCCACCTAGCCCTGTGCAGGCCTTGCATCACCTCTGCGCAATCCCTCAAACACTACAGCCTGGAACTTCTACAAATCAAGTCGCCTTCCCTTTTGTTGACTGGGAAACTGTCTCTCCGGCACTCTGGAAATGCTTTTCGGCCTCTAGAACTGAAAACCAACTTCACCCCAACAAAATTGAACTTCCTTCTAAAGCTTCTGCACTACCTCTGCGCAACCTCTTGGAGAAATTTCGGCCTCTCTAGAATGTACTAACCAAATCTTGAAAAAAATTCGTCCATCTTCACTATCCCTGCCCCTCTCTGCCTCTACTTCCTTCTCTAGCTCGAAAATCGAACTCTCCAAGGAAATTGATCTCAAGTATGTGTTCTCCATCAACCCATTGACTTCTTCTTATAACCTTTTGTTGGACCTCCAACGGCCAAGATTAAAACTTAATCAAGTGCTAAGATAATATTGGAGTCGATCCATGTGAGTTTCTAGATGATTCACACCTTATCTCAATTAATACTAATTGATTAACCAAATTTCCCAAGTTTAGACTTAGGAAATATTAAAAATAGGCGAATAATCTAATTGAGACACTTCTAGATGGAATTTCCAGAAACGATTTATGGGTTATGGAGAACTCCTTTGTTTTAGCCTCTTCACAAAGTTTTGAGACTAGAACACCTTTGATGCTACAAAAACTAACACTCCATCTTAGCGAGGAAGGTGTTCTAGTGTTGCACCACTGTCACAACACCTTGTCTCTGTATCACCCTCTGTCACACTGCTGATGTTTGGCCACTGTGACTGCCTGCCACTTCCCACCAACCACTGTGCAACTCTAATGTTGCATCTATGCTGTTGATGACCCTGCTAAATCGTTGTCAACTCTGCATCTACACTGCTACTCCCTCTCATCTATTGTAGCTGCTACTGGAACTAATGCAACTAAGAAGCTTCCAAAATAGTGAATCATTTGTATCTTTGTTGCATCTGTCTCCTGAGTCCTGACTGATACTAGCCCTTGCACTGTCCACTAAGGAATCTGCACTGTTGCTGACTCTGCGACTGAGCCTCCTTCTCTGTTGTCAACATTGCACTATGCACCTCAACCCCTGACTGCTACTAGTCGACAACTGTCATCTGGAATCTGACTGCATCAACTAACACTGATCCATCCTGCTACTGAATACTATGGGCCCACGTAGCAAAGTAATGATCCAGGAGGACACCTCAATAGACCCTACCCAACTCTGCAACTATGGGACTATAGCTCCATATCGCCCCACCTCACTCCTGGAGGTATAGGAGAAAACATAGCAAAACCTTCCTCCAACCTAGAGGGCAGCTTATCTATCTTTGCAGATGTTGTTGCCTAGTCTTGCTTCTCTTGCTTGTCCTTCTTCCTAAGAGGACACTGCGTATTGTAGTGGCCAAGTTCACCACACCTGAAGCACTTGACCATAGATAGGTCCTTCTTATTCTTCTTCTCCCTGTGTCCCTGGCTGGGACCCTTTGATGCTAGGGCCATATTCTCCTCTTCCTTCTCACCCTTCACGGCCTTGCTGCTGCTTCCGCTGATGGTGCTCTTTACTAGAGTCTGCCTCAACTCCTCCTGCTATAGATCAGACCACATCCAAGCAATATGTCTCTGCCCAAGATACTTTGTACAAACACTTTTCCACTCCTTTGAGACACTGTTCAGTGTCAATCGTACAAGCTCTGTTGGTTGAGTTGCCTCTCCAACTGTTAAAGTTGATCGCGGACCTCTGGTATCCTGATGAGGAAGGGATCTATGCCTTCACCCTTCTTCATCTTGATGCTTCTTAGCTTTTCTTGGAGAAACATCTTCCTCTGCCAGAAGAACTTTGATATAGATGGGAGAGAGCATCCCACATTTCCTTGGTAGTGTTCTTGCCAGATATATGTGAGACTATATGATCTTAGACTCCATCCAAGATCATCTGCTTCGTCTTTGCCATTTCTTTCCTGTACTCCTTCAGCTGATTTGCATCCTAGGGTACTGCTACCACGTTCTCTGCATAGGCTTTCAGGCCAAATTCATCCAGAAGGAAGGACATTCTAGCCTTCCAAATGACATAGTTGAAGCTCCCTCCAACCTATCCTGATCTCTAAGCCTAGTTGTGGTCATCTTTGAAACTGGTCGAAAATCTCCCTCTTCCTCTGCTTGGTTGTTGACTCTGTTATTCGCACGCCCTGCTGGAGTGAGAAAATCTATTCATAGCTACTCCCAATCTGCAACTGGAAAATCAGGTCTCTAGAACTTGAAATCCCTTAGATAAATTTCCCTTGTGTGTGCTTTTTCTCTTCCACCCGATGCTAATTTTGCTTCTACAAATTGCTGCAAAACCCCCTGCGCCCAAACAAGGAATTTTCTCAGCGAAAATCTGATTCGTTGCTGCTCCCTCTGCCTGTTGGAATCACTTAATTGACAAGCCAAATTTTTCTGCCAACCTGCACTGAAAAAATATAAATTCCCCATGCAATTCAATCTGCCTGGCTTAAGCTCTGCGCAGTCTCCAGAAATTCATCCTACAGCGAATTTCTACCTCCACTTCTGAGCTTCCCCGTCTGATCAATTTTGCTCTAAGACCATGTGCAAATTTCACTATTGAAATCCTATTGCAACAACTGGTATTACTTATTCTAACTCTTAACTAAATTAGTAATTTATTGTTGCGGTAATAACGAAATAAACACACCGAAATCTTCACAAAATTACTATGGAAAATAATAGCGCTAGAAACTGAGAAATACATAAAAATTGACACAATTATTTTTGGACAAATGTCCTCGGAAAACCCAACTTGGGAAAACCGATGCAGCAATTGAGGGTTTTAATTATTATGCAGCAATGAAATAATCTGAGTACAATCTAAATGCCGAAAACTGGCAATCCTACAGAGAAAATACTGGAAATTTTTTTTGAGGGAAATTACCCTCACTCCAGCAATCCCGACACTTTCCTGCCCATGAAGAGCAAGTCATCCACCTAACCCTGCGCAGGCCTTGCGTCACCTCTGCCTAGTCCCTCAAACACTACAACCTAGAACTTCTGCAAATCAAGTCGTCTTTCCTGCTGCTGACTACCAAACTATCTCTTCGGCACTCTGGAAATGTTTTCCGGTCTCTGGAACTGAAAACCAGCTTCACCCCAACAAAATCAAACTGCCTTCTAAAGATTTTGTGATGCCTCTGCACAGCCTCCTGGAGAAATTTCAGCCTCTCTGCAATGTACTCACTGGATCTGGAAAAACCTTCCTTCGGCTTCATTGTCCTTGCCCCTCTCTATCTCTACTTTCTTCTCTAGCTCGAACTCTTCCGACAATTACTGCTGCTCTCTGGAAAAGTGAACTCTCCAAGGAAATCGATCCCAAGTGTGTTCTCCATCTACCCATTGACTTCTTATAACCTTCTGTTGGACCTCCAACAGCCAAGATTAAAATTTAATCAAGGGCTAAGATCGTGTCAGAGTCAATCTGTGTGAGTTTCTAGATGATTCACACTTTATCTCAATTAATATTGATTAATAAACCAAATTTCCTAAGTTTAGACTTAGGAAATATTAAAAAATAGGCTAATAATCTAATTGAGACACTTCTAGGTGGAATTTCCAGAAACTATTTCTAGGTTATGGAGAACTCCTATGTTTTAGCCTCTCCACAAAGTTTCGAGACTAGAACACCTACAATGCTACAAAAACTAACAAATCCCATAATAACAAGTTTGACATAAAATGAACTTGGGTTACAAGCCAACCCACAAGCTTAATGACAAATTAGACCAAGATGTCTGCACGTATGAGCCATAGCTTTCTAAAACCTGACATCATGCCCAATTAGGGCTCCAAATGCTATGCCAAGGTGTGTACATGGCTAATGCAAATGATAGAGGCACATGGCATATCATCATTAAATTGTGGATGGCATGGGCTATCAAATGTGTTGAGAAATCAATGCATGTAGTTATTAGGGTTTTGATTCCTCTTTTCTTGATAATTACTTGTGATATGTGTTGGCTTCTTTACTTCTTTATTATGTTATCTTTCATCAAGCAATTACCAAATCAAAAAATGCATGAAGATCACAAGAACAAGAGACATAAGATGTAGGCACTCAACCAGGGAAAAACCCCTCTCCTAGGGGAAAACCCAATCAAACTCTTCTTCTATAATAGAACCAAGTCAAAGTGAGACAATCCAAGACCTTTTGACCAAGACAAAGACCTCCTCCAATCACCAAGTCAACCCTCCTTCCAAGTCTCTGCCAAAGTCAACAAGAGTCAACTCCTTAAAACTACTTCAATTTGAAATTTCGGCCCCCTGCAACTCAGAATTCCGAACCTGTAGTCACTGCATAAATTTCGGCCCCTAAAATTTACCCAGAAACCCTAGAAATCTCGCACGTGTGAAAGAAGATGCCCCAAAACTTCGATTTGTGTTCTTCCTTTGATTTGACCTTCTTGTCCTTGACTTCGCACTTCTTTTTCTCTTCCTTCACTGCAGATTGAACTTGTTGATGGATGGATGCCAAATAGGTCAAATTATCCTTCTATTTATACTACTTCCACAGGGTCAAATTGCCCCAAACAGGGTCAACTTCATCAAGGCAGGGTCGACTTGGTGAGGAGGTGAAATATGATTGTTTTGACTCAAATTAATTTTTCTTTACATGATACAAAAGCCCAAGAAGGGTCTAATAAATATGAAAATGACTCTTGTGACTCAAGAAAACCCTAGAAGCCTACAATGGAGGCTTTGACCTAATAAATAAGTAAAAGGAGCATGAAACCCATGCTTCAAAATAATTTTCTTTTTCTTCTTTTTCAATTTTACAATAAATACATAATGATAAAGTACAATAGCAATTACAAAGACCGATCATAGTTACATTCTCAACAAAATGTAGGAGAAAAGTTTTTCTCCTATGGGATTACCCATTTTAGTGAGTAACAAGTCCTACATATCAAGGTTTTACAATAGAATTCTATCTAATAGTGATACATTCATTAACAATAGGTATAACTACACAAGTTATAGAAATTCTAAAAAATCACCTTTCATACTACAACATTAGCATTAAGTGCATATTGAGATAGTGTTTACAATCAAGTAATTAAGGATAAGTTATAGCACTTTGTAAATTCCTATGCCTAGAGGTGCCCAAATAAATATACAAAGTTAAAGCACTTCTAATATATTCATCTTTCATGCTACAACATTAGCATTTCAGTTCATATTGAAATTGTTGAAACTTGATAGCACTGGGAGGTACTCTCACGTGCCCTTGGTGTTGGGTATGTGAGAGGAAAACACTCATAGAAGTGATTGTATGAGCTAAGTGATGGGGCTTTGTATCCATAGACCCATGGTATTCTGATAACCCATGGTATTTTGATGACCCATAATAGACCCATGGTATTACACCCTTTAAAAGGGTATAAATGATCCATCATGGAGAGGAGAATAATGGATGTTTCTTCTTGATTGTGGTTTTGATTTGCCAAGGAAACCGCAGCTAGGCCGATGGCTGGCAGGTGGCCAGCTGATTAATATACACAAAGCATTGCAAACAAGGAAGGTTATAGGGCCTGTGTGCAAGGGTTTATGGCCCAAAGGAAAGGGTTGGGTCTACACATTAGCAAGGACGAGGTTGTGAGCCCTACTGTGGTAGACCACAAAGAAAAGGGGGCCTATAGGTGCATCCACGAGAATGAAGCAAGGTGTCGAACCCTGTGGAAGGGTCTGCCTACAATTTTAGCATAGGCCAAGGCACATTTGAAGACCTTTGGATAGTCCACAGGTCAAGAGGAAGGAATCTAGACCCTAGTTTAGGGTTGAACATGTGGCAGGAACAATCCACAGCGAGAAGGAAGGATTAGAGGTTGTTGTTTGGAGGTTGAGACATCAGGTCGCAATAGAAGGAAAGGCCACAAGCTTGTTGAGTATAATCCACAGTTACAAGGAGGTCTGTTGAGGCTTGTAGGAGCCCTATGTGAGGATCGTGGGCTACAGGAGGCAGCCTCAGCAAGACAGACCAACATAGAAAGAAGTTTGAAGGTGGTTTGAGGATTTGAGAGGGTTGGGTAAGCCCCTTGGTGTTACAACAGTATCCTAAAGTGGCAACAGCAAGGTGGTAAACTGTTGTAGGGGTTATGTGGTAAAGGACAACCACAGAAGCATTGTTTGTAGGGCAGTGAGGGCGTGAAGGACTAACCCTTAGCCCAAGGAAATTGACAAGGGTCTTGTCTTGAATTTGGGCATATTTTCCACGGATTGTAAACGACCATTTTCCTTGGTACAACAACCATAGGATTCTTATTAAAGGACTGATAAGAAATCACTTTTGGCAATAAAATTGTGTGTTTTGTGTATGATCTAATTACTGGTATATTCTGTTGTGCTAAAGTTGTTTTAAAGTTAGGCATTTCAATGTGTTTATGTTTTCTATTTCATGAAAAGACCAAAACATAGACCAGATTTGGGTCTAACATGGTATCAAAGCATGGTCTCTAAGAAGGGAAGTTGATTTGATAATTGCACAAATGACAGCTGTGAGAGGGAGTTGTAGGAACTGTTGCAGGAAGCAACATTTTTTTGAAGACCCATGCCAAGAGAGTTGGCTAAGTATGGCAAACTACTTGTATGGGCCATGAAAGGCCAGGTTCAGCATGCTAAAGAGGGATTCAATCTTCAAAGGGAGTCAACAGGCTGAGAGGGAGTTAGCAGCTCAAAGGAAGACAACCTTCAGGTTCAGGGAATCATGGTACAAGATGGCCATGCAGGATACTCAAGAGTGGAAAGCCTCTAAGAGCAGGGTGTCTTCAAAAAAGGGTCCCTATCATACAACGAGAATTGGTTCTATGTCATATGGAGTAGTTGTGGTAGTAGATCAAGGGTGGAAATGTATTTCAAGTTTTAAGGCACAACCACTTCCAAATGGTGTTGTGAGGCTACATCCCTCGCTAAGAGGGAGTGTTGAAATTTGGTAGCATTGGGAGGTATTCTCACGTGCCCTTGGAGCTGGCTATGTGAGAGGAAAACACTTATAGAAGTGATTGTATGAGTGTATGAGCTAAGTGATGGGGCTTTGTACCCATAGACCCATGGTATTATGATGACACATGGTATTGCACCCTTTGAAAAGGTATAATTAATCAATCATGGAGAGGAGAATAATGGATATTTCATCTTGATTGGGGTCCTGATTTGCCAAGGAAACTGCAGCTAGGTCAAGGGATAGCAAGTGGCCAACTGGGCAATATACAAAGAGTGCTCCAAACAAGGAAGATCGCAAGTCCTGTGTGCAAGGGTTTAGGGCCCAAAGGAAAGGAAAGGGTCTACATAGCAACAAGGGAGGGACTGTGAGCCCTACTGTGGCAGATCGTAAAGAAAAGGGGGCCTGTAGGTACATCCACACGCAAGAAACAAGGTGTCAAACCCTATGGAGGGGTCGACCTGATATTTTAGCATAGCTTGAAGCGTGTGTGAGGAATTTTGGGTAGTTCGTAGGTTAATAGGAAGGAATATGGGCACTAGTTTAGGGTCAGACCCATGGAAAGAACAACCCACAGCTAGAAGGAAGGGTCAGGGGTTGTTGTTTGGAGGCTAGGACAACAAGCCGCAACAAAAGGAAAGGCCACAAGCCTGTTGAGTATTGTCCGCAGCTACAGGGAGGTCAATTGAGGCCTATAGGAACCCTATGCAACGTTCCACGGGGATGCGTCCCCCAGGGTGGGGTGCACGCACCCTACGCACCTAGGATGGGGGATGTATGGGGAAACCTTTCCCACGTCCTCCTTTTGGGGAGACAGAAGGGGGACGTTTCCCTAATGTGGGTGACACGACTCCCCCAAAAGGTTGCATCTAGGTGTCCCCCCTCCAAAAGGGTGAGGAATCTCCACTTAATTTTGCTTGAAAACAATAATTTATGAGTGGGAAAGGTTAATATTCAACCCTAGGGCCCCACTAATGCTATCTAATTAATGGTAATGTTAAATTATTAATACTTAAATTTTTAACATTACCATGAAATGACTCAGGATGTTTGACAGTGGTTCCAACCTCATTGAACTTTGTATGCAAAAAAATAGAATTTCATATCCCATTCAAAATTCAGCAGACTTAACAATTTTTAGGATTTCAAGATTGGGGGGATTGCAAGTTTTCCATTGGAGTCTATCAAGTATGAGGGTCTAGAACTAGCATTTAATCAAGAGCCCCAAGCCTAGAATCAACCCTTTTGAGGCGGGACATGTCCCCCTCAATTTTGTCTAATAACCCTTGAAATTTAAAAAAATAAAAACTAAAACTAAAACTAAAAAGGAAAATACATAACAAATATCAAAACCTAAACTAATTTGCAATTCCTAACTCACTCGTTTGACTTACCAAGCTCACTTCTACTTGGCTTACCACATAGTGTTATCTGACTTACCAATTAATTGTTGCCTCTCCTACCCCACAATGCTCCTTCAATGCTCATTGTCCATTTTTAATTTTCAGTTTTGACTTCCGAGTCCTAACTCTAGATAACGATGACCTTAGACTAATTCTTTGACTCGTCTCTCTTTACTATTTTTGAGTTTCAGTTATATCAATTTACCATTCTAGTCTTCAGACTTTATCTACTATAGTCTATTTTTATTAGTACTAATTAGATTCTAGAATGATGAATGATGAATTTGAATTTTAAATCAATTTTAATTTTGAATGATGAATGATGAATGATGAATTTAATTTTTAAATCAATGTAGATTCTAGAATGATGAATATGGATCAATGTATTTCATTATTAAATCTAGTGGTGTATGGATGAATGATATATGCATAAGTATGAATGATGAGTATGGATCAGTCTATTTTATGATTTAATTCAGTTCCTCAACGTCCCCCCCCCTCTCCCCCCTAAATTTCCATAAAATTTGAAGGTACTCCCACATGTCACCCTTGTGCATTTCCCCGCACCCGAAACCCCCTGTCCCAGAGTCTTGGTGGAACGTTGACCCTATGTGAGGGTCATGTGCTACAGGAGGTAGCCTCGGCAAGAAAAATCAGCATAGAAGGAAGTTTGCAGGTTGTACAAGGATTTGAGAGGGTTAGGTAAGCCCCTTGGTGCTACAGCCTACAGTGGTATCCTCCAGTGGAAGCAACAAGGTGGTGAACTATTGTAGGGGTTTTGGGGTGAAGGACAACCACAAAAGCATTGTTTTCAAGGCAATGAGGGCTTAAAGGACTAAACGTCAACCCAAGGAAATTGACAAGGGTCTTCCTTAGGGTCTTCCTTGTATTTGGGCATATTTTCTAGGGGTTGTAAAAGATCATTTTCTTGGTACAGGATCCCTAGGATTCTTGTTAAAGGATTGATAAGAAATCAATTTTTGCAATAAATTTGTGTTCTATGTATGATATTATTGTTGGTATATTCCGTTGTGCTAAAGTTGTTTTAAAGTGTGGCATTTCGATGTGTTTATGTTTTATGTTTTGTGAAAATGCAAAAACATAGACCAAACCTGGTGTGCATGATATTCTAATAGAAATAGTATATATCATCAAGGACTTCATTATAACTTTTTGTAAATCCCTATAGTTAACACCCTTCCACAAGTTTTTTGGGTTTTTTCTTAAAGTTGATTATTACTTTTCTTCTCCTAGTAAATATTTTGATATTGAAAAGACTATCAAAACTATGATTATTGCACGTCATGAAGCATCCAAGCTCACAAGCTTGCTCTAATTATTGTAAAGGAACTTTAGTATGAATATACAATCTGGCAAAACCCCTCCTTGAAAATTTATAAACAACTCATCCTCCTTCACAGACAATCTACAAAGAGGTGGATGGAGGGTGTCATACTCATATTGTCATACAAGATCCTTTCTATAGATTGGAGGAGGTTATGATTGATGTTGTTCATATGGGAGGGAATACTATGTGTTTCAATTATTCATAAGATTTCAAGCAACAGCTATGCCAAGATTTGAAATCACATTCTAATGGAAGTCGTAAAATTTCCACTATTCATAAGATTTCAAGCAACAGCTATGCCAAGATTTGAAATCACATTCTAATGGAAGTTGTAAAATTTCCACTCTTTTATGATTGGACGAAACCTCTACCTCCAAATCCAATGGAATTAGATTGATCACTAGAATATGCAGGCTCAAATGTGATATATGGAGTCTGGACTACGTTTACAAACTTTTGAATTTGTCTTCTAGTACAATGAAGTGATAGGCAGTTCTTCTATTTTTATCCACTCTTAAGATGGGTTTGAGTATGCCTAGAATATAGTATCTATGCTCAAGTTACCATGAAAAGGATCTGTATGATTTCGAAATTCACACATCCTTTACTATAATAATATGAAAACAAAGCAAGAGATCAAAATGTTTCAGGTAGCATTTCTACATATGGTGTCCAATGGACATTATGTAACAATGCCGCTCTGTTTTGGATAGCATTCATCTTCTCCACCAAACAAAATGCTTCCCCATTAAGGGCAGCGACCTCTACATGCCATGCTCTGACCCCAATTCTATCTCACACTTTCTCTTAAAAATCACAAGAAATAAGACATGATGTATAGCTTACACAGTTCCCTAGGGGATCCTATGTGGCTAAGAAGGACATTTCCTTGACTCATGATAACTAGTTGGGCAGTTCACTTAAGACTATGTAATACTTTCACCCACTCATTGAAGGTTAGATTAAGTAACCTCCCTCACTTTAAAAAGAAAAGGCACTATGTAAGTAACTATAATTAATCCAAAACTTTGTGAGGGATAAAAATGAAGAAACTAAATTTATCCATCAAAAATTAAAGAACTAAATGAAATGTAACATGTGAACTTTAAAGTGTATGACATTAATACAACTCAGAGCTACAATAACTGTCATAAATACCAACTATCATTTGACTTCAGGATAACGTTTCCTCTAGAACCATCTAGTTCCTTTTGTGAAATTTTGACTGAACAAGAAAAATTTAATATAAAATCCCCAATATGACATAGAGACTATAGGCCCTCAAGATTTATCTTGATAGAGTATAGAGAGGTGGAGGACAAGAAGCTGTTGATCACCAAGCAGATCAACCTAGTAACAACTAGCCATGCCAAGATTAGGCATATAACCACCCCAATTATGACCTACAAGATGCCCCTGCCCATGCCTATGCATAGTAAGGCAGCTTTTTCTTCTTCAAACCCATGGTCATTGTTCCTTCTAAAATTATAATGTGATTTAAATGAGTTGGTAATAATCGAAGTCTTTGAATTTTTCTTGTCTTTCTTTCTATTTTGATCTTCTAGAGATAAATAAAATTCATAAGATGTATTAATGCATTAAAATGTTTCGACCTAGTTTATGCTTGACCATGTATTAATATCTTTGCACATAAAATTAATGAATATGGACTTAATTAGAAGCAAAACTTGAAGTTATATGATTCTAGATTAGTTCACAGTAACAAATTAGTGAATGTTTTCTCTCTTTCTGAGAAATCGAGAATGATAACATTTGTACCTATCTATGGAGAGTATGACAAACAGAATGTGTACCTGTGTATCCAAGCAAAGAATGAGAGAGTGGGAGCTCAATATGGATCACCATTCACAACGTACTTCACACAAAATATGGATCATGTTCTTCATCTTCTCTCCTTCTCCAATATGTCATCTCATCTGCAAAATATTTAAACACCCCCTTAGAAAGCTTGAGAAAGAAATCTCACTCTAACACTGAGGCAGACACACACACACACAGACAAATATAGAAACGAATGAAAATTACAGCTCAAACTCTATTCAAAGAGAATAGAGTACTGCAAATGCTTTTAAAACCAGGCATGCTCTTGCACATAGAAATGATCTAAGCATACCAAACAAACCTAAGGACATTAGGCTCTTACCTTGAAAGAAAGGTATTATATTATCATCTCATCTTCATCCTCAATGGAATCCTCCTTTTCACCTATTGCAAATCAAAGTTTATTTCAACACTAAGCCAAAACCAATAAGCAAGCAAAGAAATTAAATGTAAATGAGCTTTCCCACAAGATGCCAATGATTAAAACCCTGGAGATTTCTCACAATTTCAGTCCAAAATCCATTTAATAAGTAAAAGCGTTTAACCTCTGATATGAATAACAACTCCCAAGGCTCTATGTCATTCTCTACCAAGGTTTAAAACTCAACTGAAATCTATAAATTAGGGAAAGAAAAATTAACAAAGTAAATCACCTAGCCAATGGATAAAAATGAAAAAGGAAAAAACAGCCAACGAAAAGCACCCAACCAAAACAATGTGTACCTATATTCTTCAGCAGACTTGTATCCATGATTCCTTCCAAAAGCTCGAACAGATAATGGTACTTATAGCGCTCCATACATATTAATGCAGGTCATTCGCTAACGGCAAAAACATATCCTCTGTTGTACACCCTACAACAAAATAAAATTACCTGGAAAAAAAATGTGAACACAGAAATACTGAAGAAATTAAGGTTAACGCTCATCATCTAAGAGGTCGGTTGTTTACCTGACCGAAGGCCTTGCTACATATTTATTAGATTAACATTATATGTACCTGCAGAGACCATGAGATACAACGATCAGTGAATGTTTTTGTGTCTTTGGGAAAGCAAGATTGGAAGAGTCAGTGCCTTACTCGTTATAATGAAAAAATGAAAATGTACGGACATCCTTTTAGCACGGTTATACTCTGTCCTACTAAGAGGTTGGGTTTTTTTACCTGAGCGAAGGATTGGGTTTATGTCCAAGTGCTTGATGGGCTCTCTGCACAGCTCGCGCAGATAAGCCAGGCCCCTGGCAGTCTCCACTGCCACGTTGCAACACTGTTCCCACGTCAAACACCGACGGCTGGCTGCACGACGGTTCGCCTGCGTTGCTATAGATTGACAGAATATGTGCCTGCAAAGACCATGAGATACAGAAATCAGTGAATAGTTTTATGTTTTGGCGAAAGCCAGAGTGGAAGAGTCGGTTCCTTCCCTACCTATTATAATATTATAATGAACCTGGAGGGAAGGCGTACGCACGTCCTTTTACCCGTTTATACTCTGTCCTGTTTCTTTCTGCAGTGTCCGAAGTTCGCTGCTAAAGACAAGAAGAAACAGGAAATTCTTCTATTGTAACAGGTGGAGACTCCTTCCCACTTGTTGCCAATATTATCAAAGCCTCCTCTCCACCTGTTACGAAAGAGAGAGCAATGAATGTTTATATGTCTTGGAAACCGAGAATTAAAGGATCGTGGTTTACCTGACCATTAAATGATGAGACAAAAAGGTGTACGAGCATCTTTTGGCACATTCGTATCCTGTCCCGCGTGGAAATCTCATTACCCCAAATTCACAACAAATCATAGAAACACCATTTTAGAAAGATTTGAACACAGCGTCTGAGGCAAATTGAGACAGATAAACATAAGGCGGGTGTAGAAACGGAAGCAAAAATTCAAAACCCATAAGCAAGAACTGTCAAAGAAAATAAAAATATTCTATGATTAAAGCCCTTGCAATTCCCATAGCTTCATTGTGAAGTAGAAATAATGAAGAAAAACGGTTTAATGATTAGGGCTTTATTCAGCTAAAACTAGAAAACAACTATTAACCATTATCTACCATGAGGCTTCTCACTGTACAGATTTATCTGGAAAAACTACCTGAATAAAATATAAATTGGAAAATAAGTGCATACTTGCCCTTCCACCCAATGGGTTTCAGCTCCAGCTATTCTCCTGCTCTACATTCCAGTAACAAAATAAAATCACCCAGGCACTTGATGCCAACACGCAGGGTAAAAGACAGAACGATGAATTACAATCATAACGAAGAACAACACACCAATTACAGTCAAAATGGAAAAACCGATGAAAATTAGAAAACTACAACAAAGATGCATGGCCATGCGAAGAAAACAAACATCAACAGCAAAAAGACAAGCCAATGCAATGCACAGAAGCAGCAAAAGAAATGAAAGTCTGCACTTGATTTTGATATGCGAGAATGTCATATATATACTCTCCCTTTCAAACGGTCAAAGGCTCAAAGCATTATGAACGGAGAGCTTTTTAGTTTGGTAAGCAGAGAGAGCATTCCATTCCCAACGGCATGCACTTACAAATTTGAATTCGCTACAGGAAATGGAGAAAAACAACCCTCTGCTTTTGAATTCGAAAGAGAGAAAAACAACCCTCTGCTTTTGTAAATATTCTTTGGCCAGCTTTTGTAAATTTTCTTTTCGTCTGGTATTTTTTTTTTCTCTCGTTTCTCCACTGTTTTCTAATAACGTTTATTTTGTTTTAAATTATAAATAATTTTATTTAATTTTTAATCGATTTAATTAAAAAACAAAAATTATTTGGATTCATTCATCACCCGGAAGCCCAATCACAAAATTCAAAAAATCTCTCTTTACCTCTTTGGAGGTTGCGTCTCCCTCCCATGTGCCTGTTCTTTCACTTCGATACGCTCGGTGGCCTGGCCTTGCGTGCTCCAGTCCCTTCTTTAACCTCGCCTTTTAAATTATTAATATTTTTATTTTATTTTCAATGTTTTAATTATTAATTTTTTGTTTAATATTTTAAATAATTTTTATATTTTAATTATTAATTATTTATATTTGGTTTATAATTATAAAAAATTTAATATATTTAACTTTTAAATATAAAAAATTTAATATATTTAACTTTTAAATACAAAAAATTTAATATATTTAACTTTATCAAAATCTATGTACATCAGGGAAATATTTTAAATGATTTTTTATATTTTAATTATTAATCATTTATATTTAGTTTATAATTATAAAAAAAACTAATGTATTTCACTTTATCAAAATCTATATACAACAGGAAAATATTTTAAATGATTTTTTATATTTTAATTATTAATCATTTATATTTAATTTATAATTATAAAAAATTTAATATATTTAAATTTATCAAAATCTATATACGGAAGGAAAAAACTTCGTATGGATGAGACAGTAGAATAAGAATATTTAGCTACTAAATAAAGAAAGAGGGTTAAATAAACTATTTTATATTTATTATTAAAAAAAGAGTAATTTGATTTTTAATATATTTATTTGTATTAATAAATTTGTTATGGAATGTTTGGATGGAGAGGAGTAGTTTATGGATTTTGGATTATAGATAAAGTTTTTGAAAGAATAAATGGGAAAAAAATTATTTTATTTAGATTATGATATGATTTTTTATTATTTTTAAAAAATTATAAATTAATAATAATGAAGTGTTTTAATTATATGATAGATAAGTTGTAATGTAATAATAATAAAAGTAAAAATGATTTATAGTATTGAGAACTTATGATATTTAGGTGGAATATAATATATTTAAAGGGGAATTAAATGAGTCTAGATCTATCTTAACTCAGGGATCTACCAAGTTCAAAGAGGGATCAAATCTCTTGACATACAAATTTCTGAGTGAAAAGAGATTTTATCTCTCTAAACTTGGTAGATCTTGAGTTAAGATGGATCTAGACTAGTTTACTACAAAATTTATATATATATATATATATATATATATATATTCCCCTTATGATTAATTTTGTTAATATATCTGGGTTGGTAGGTGCGGGAGTTGTCATCCTTCACCTCGATGGTTAAAGAGAGATATGATTGGCTTGGGGTTTAGGCATTTCAACAAACAACCAAGTTGAATATTTGGCCCTCTGGAGAGGATTAGAATTAGCCATTACCGAAAGTATAAGGAGATTGATGGTTCTGGAGACTCAATGCTTGTAATAAAGCAAGTCGTTATGCTAAAGGTTAGAGGAATAATTGCTAACGCCCCAATACTCCAAAAGATTTGAGGAAATTTGAAGAGATAGAATTATACTATGTATACATACAATTGAACACAAAAACAGATAAACTAGCTAATAAATGAGCAATCCTAAAACAAGGCATAATGGAGATGGATCATTCACAAATCTTATTCACGCCTCAACCATGATGAGTTCAAAAAAGTTTATCAAAATGGAAAAATAAATCATCGGAAAATCATTGGGGGTATCCGCAAAATCTGACCCTTCATGTCAGAGGACTCTAACTAATGGTTCTCTTTGAGGTAGGCGTTAGCAATCAAATACGCGTGAAGGGCATACAATAGTTACATTGATAACCTTTCTAGAAGACGTTGTGTTAACCAGTGTGCTAGAGGGAGGAGGAAAGGACAAACGTGGAGAATGGAAAAAAATGAACAATAGACTCCATTAAACGCACGAAGTAGAACCTTAATACATCACACAATGGAGTTAAATGTGATCCACCACAAAATAGTTTGTGAATGTAAAACTCTTGCAGGGATGGATTGCTCCCATCACGATTTGATCTAGACATATATGGTAGTAAATTCCACCTACAGGTGATGTCACCTCAGGAATTGAGCCTCCCTTGATTATATAAAGTTTGTATGAGCACAATGCCAACTCTAGTTTGGAATTGGTTTATCATGCTTCTAGGAGCTTTGAGTCACAGGTGGATGGAAATGAAAACTACAGAGACACATTCGCACCAGTAGGACCAGGAGCATTGGCATCTGATGATAGAAAACTTGTTGGAGGCGATGGTGCCAATGATGGAGTTGATGAATAGGAGAAGTGAAATGGTGGAGTAGGAGAAAGAGGTAAAGATGGAATTATTGGATTAAAAAATGTGACTAGCTGCAAAAGAAATTAGACAAGACACTAACAACTATCGAGGTAGAGATTGCAGTCCTGAAACTCAAAATGAATAGAATGGAGGCATCTTCCAACAAAGATATAGAGACTAAATCGGAGGAATCTAATGTAGTCCAAGTAAGACAAAAGATTAGAAAATCAACTAAGCAAGGAGCAAGGGTGTACAATGTTGCTAAGGAAAAAACGAACACAACAACAGAAGTTGGGCCATCTAAACACAAGTTAATTTTCAACTTTGAAAAATGTTCAACAAGTATGTTCTGTACTTAAGAGTTTTTAGCAAAATCTATGATAGGTATTAGTTTAGAATTGTAGTTAGAATATCCCACAAAGGTAGGAAAAAAACTCTTATAAATATTTTGGAATAATGAAAATTATGAAAAACCTAAAAAATGTAAAAGGTTTTATTACAAAATGATAACCATTCTATTAAAAAAACAAAAACAAAAACAAACAAAATTAAAAACTTTGTTAATATATTAAAAGTATAAAGAAAAAAACATAAATAACATGAAGAAGTTATAGAATGTTTCATTATCATGGGAAAATGGAAAAATAAAAAGTTTTAGCAATGAAATATTTAATTAAAAAAAAAAAATGTATCTTTATGTCTTGAATATTTTGAGATTAACAAATTAAGTTACAAGAGTTTTAACTTATATCATGGGTGTAGTGGCATTGTATTTCTTTTAATAAAATTACAATTTAGTTATTTAATGTAAATTTACAATTTCAAAAAATTAAAAATATATATATTTTTTATATAATAAAATTGTATTTTTATATTTAAATTCAAAAGAAAAAAATAATAAATATTTTATTTATATATATTTTTATTTTTATTATTTTTATTTTTTATTTTTTTAAGTTTGGTTAGTGAGATATGTTTAAAAAGATTAAATTTCTGATCCCTTAAATTCATAAGGGCTTACCAACCTATTTTTTCCCATTAGACTACTATCCACAAACATATTTATATTTAATTTTTAATTTAATATAATATTTAAATAAAAAAATGTATTAATTAATTAAAAACTATTTTTCTGAATTTATATTTAGTATATAATTTACTTGTTTTATATTCTTAACTTGATAGTGAGTTGTGTATTTTACCATGATGGTAAGTTGCATATTATTTTTTTGGGGTTGCCAATTCTATATCTTCGTAAATAAGATAAAGAATTTAGTTTTAAGTATAAATAATATTTATTTTCTTATTTTACATTTAAATATAAACCATATTTATTTGTTTAATTTAATTAAATATTATATGGATATGTAATGATGTAAAAAGGCATTTTTGTTGCATGTGTTTAAGTGATATTTATATATGATAAGTATTTATTTTTATCTTAAAGATAAATATAAATAAATCCTTATTTATAATTTTATGATGAGAAAAATGATCTCTGTTAAAATGATTTGAGAGGGTTTTCAACTTATGACTTCATAGCCTCTATTAATGCAGGCCAAATTGCCTTTACAAACAATCTAAACAAGGACAACCCAAAGAGACTCGATATGTGATTTCATGTTCTCTATCAATGCAGGGCAAGCTACCTCTACAAACAATCCAAACAACGATGAGCCAAAGAGACTTGAACTTATGACTTCAGAATCCGTATCAATGCGGGCCAAGCTACCTGTCTCAAAACGAGCCAAGAGGGCCTCAAATTTCTGGCTTCATAAGCTTTGTCCACAATGAGCCAAAGTACGAGCCAATTAGGCCTTTGCCAATAATATAAACAACAACGAGCCATAGAGGCTTGCACTTACAACTTCAAATCCTCTATCAACGATGAGCTAGGCAACGATCAACGATGTGCCAAACAACCTTTGACAATGATCCAAAAAAACTCAGAACTCCGCTGCAAATAACTACAAATCAATATGTGTTTTTAAACACTACAAGCTTGTATATGGAATGGAGAATGGAACTCTATAATTATATTAGTAAAGTAGTCTTGCGGTTGGTTCGAGCCAACCATAAGCCACCATATAAACTAGACATATCCGACCATGTGACCCTCCATATTCAATCCATGTGAGCGGGAGCTAAACTAATCATATGCACCTTACAACCTTGCCCTCATGTGATCGCCACCATGTGACCTTGTCCTAGGGGTCACTAATCATTCACATGCTGATGTCAACATGATATCATCATGCCATGTGGTAGCTCGTTATGGGTGTAACGTTTCACCTATTTCCAGGTGTTTTTCCAATTAAAGTGTGCCAAATCACCATGCCACATGGCAGCCCATAGTGGCACCATGTCACTAAGATGACATCATCATTTTTATGTGTCACGCTAATTGTGTAGTTGTGCCACATGTCATTCATCAATAGGTCCATGTCATCATCAGCTAGATGCTTCCATGTGTCGTCATCCAATTGGGTTGATAGGGATGATTAAACATCGTGTATCTCTAGCCACATCTATCAATTGAGATGTTAAGTTCCATTAATTGGACCGAAAGATGCATGTCATTTAACGAAGCTAAATAGTGCACAAGTTTGTGTGCTCGAGGTTATTGATTGCTCTATTAATGTTGGATCTTCTCCAAACATGTGCACTAGTTAACATATTTAAAATTTGGGATTTTTCCCTAAGGTTTGATCCCTCAATTAATATTGAAACTTCAATTGGCCATAAATTCTCATCCAAGAGGATTTTTTCTAAGCATGATATACAGTTGGAAAGGCATTGAAGATACCTACACAAACATGTTATTTGTAGTATCTTTAGGATATCATAACTACATCAAAAACTCAAATAAATTCTAGCACCTTTAATTGCTCATGTAAGGGATCCAACTATTATATTCCTTCATGGAGAGGCTTGTTGCTTCTTCGATCATCATGGCTAGCATTGTTGTTGTCCATACAACCCTTTTGACATCAATGACACTATGTGCAACAATTTCTCCCTTTTCCATTGGTGGAAACACCATCATACATTGATGGTCATTAATGTCATCCAATCATAAACTCCCCCTGCACAAATGCCTTCCTTGGTCAATGTTAATGTTTGCAATCTCTCTACCTAAAATTTGCTTTCCTAGGTTAATGTCAATGTTTGTAACAATGTCTACAATATCTTCCCCTTTGACATTAATGGAAAAGGGTCACAAACATCTTATTGAATTACCATGTTGATGACCCTTTATAAGCATCTTTCCATAACCTTTTCTTGGATGATCCTGTGGACCTGATTGAACCACGTTTCCTTATTGCTACTATGTTGATAAAGTCTTGTCTTGGAACCATGCTTCCACTACCAAACTACTAAATTTCCCCCCCTGAGATCATGCTTCTATTGTTGTACTATAAAGTCTCCCCCTAAGACAATGCATCCACTTCTATACTATCATAGTCTCCCCCTAATACCATGCATATTCATTCATCATCATCAAGAGTCATGATATTGGAAACATGTTTGCTACCTACCTTACTTAACATCATCATGTCATGATAATCAATGTAAGAGTCACTGCCCTCATACAATATTTGCTTCTTCAATTTTTAATTTGATAAATGATGATCTTGAAGAACTTTCTCGAAGGTATTAGATCTAAGGAGGCATACCTAATCGAGGTCCTCTTTGACTTCTTTTCCATCTACCAACATTGATAGGAAGTTGAATTGAGTATGAAATGTCATGTTATATGACCTTGATTATGACATATATGACATTCAACATCGGGTTTCAAAATCTGCATAAATGGTTGGGGCATTCATTTCGATTTGGTCTACATGTCTCCATTTAGGTACTTGATCATATCCTGTATACCTGACCATATCATAGGTCCAACAACCTTGTGATTTTTGCCCAAACATAGTATATAGAAAACAATACCCAATGAATTTATTTTGATACCTGGACATAGAAGGAGATCTCAATCTTTTGATTTTACTTCTTGGAGGAGGCATGTTCTCTTGTTGGTCAAAACTTGATTGATTATCGCTAGTGGACGCTTTATGATCCATATTGATTTGTTGATCTTAAATACCTGCTTCACTGTTGCTTGTGGATGCTTTGTGATGAGCCATATTCCCTACATTATTTATGCTTGTGGATCATTTATCTTCATTTTGGTTCCTTGTATTATGCACCTTTCTGGAATTTCCTTGAGTGTCATTGAAATGAACATGCTTGGCGTGGTGCACTACTTGCTTTGGATCTTCAAGAGAGTTGTTGTTGGATGACATGAACGTTTGATCAAGCTTCTTGGAGCGACCTTCATTAGATGAGCTTGGGATTCTATTGTTTTTCTATGCTTCACAATTTTCTTGATAACCAAGACTTGTCTTAATAAGTGGAGACCTTTGCATGCTAATTATGTGATCTATGGATTTATTACCTTAGTGGAACTTCAAATTAAGATGCTCCAATTCTTCTCTTAAGAGAACAACTTCCTCTTCCAATATTTCGCATATTTCTTCCTTCTGATTGAGTTGCTTAGACAGAAACTCATTTACCCTTTTCGCTTATTCTAGTTCAACTTTGAGAGCAAGAACAATGTCTTCATTATACTTTTGTCTTGAAGTTAATGTTGCATCAGTTGACTTTATTTGTTTCTAAGGATTCTTATTTCCTTCAATGTACTTTTAAGTTCTCCCTCATAATCAAATTCTACTTCAGGTTATTCGATATCAACTACGAATAATATTTCACCCTTGTCTTCATCAATCATTGTACTTTCATTTCTTTGATTGTCTCTTTCTCTTTTGAGTATTTTTTTCTTACTAGCTTGCTTTTTGTTTTGAAACTTGGGTTTGAATTTTGAATCATTATCACTATCATTCATCTTGGCACAAGGACATTTAGAACATAATGACCAATTCTTCACATTCAAAACATTTGAAAGGAAGCTTACCTTTGAATTTTTCGATTCCTCTCTTCAACTTTCAGGCAAACTTGTCTTCTTCTTAATAGGAGACATTACCTATTTGAAGAAAATGGAGACAATCTTATCATCCTCTATATTTTCATCATGGATTTTCTTGGTCTTTGATTTATTAAGTATGTATATATTATTATTGCTCCTAATAACGTTTTCTACCAATTTGTCTGTGTCTAATTTTCGAATCTGACACCATTTGGAATTTAGTATGACATCAAAACCTTGATCACATATCTAACTGACACTCAAAATATTATGATCATATCCTTTTATGTACAAGAAAACTTGTGCTTTGGTTCTTCCATCATCAATGGTAATCGTTCCTTTTCTAATTATTCTAGTGGATGCATTGTTTCCAAAATTTACTTTACCTCCATCTATCTCCTTAATGTTGATGAACTTACTTTGATCCCTTGACATGTGCCTTGAGTAGCCACTGTCAACATACCACTTATCCTTTTTCTTTTGAGCATATAATATAATACCACAATTTTATTCCTTCTCCTTGCCTATCTTAGGTGGATGTTTTTCTTGGCATAGAAGATGATTCCAAGTAATCGCCTTATGACCAAATGAATGACATAGAACACAATAACGAAAAAAGAATTAGTGGTACTCATAGGTTCTTTTTTTACTACTTGACTTGGTCCGAGCATCTTCATGAATTTCCTTAGTTGTTTGCCTCGCTGCATTTGTGTCTATTCTTGAGATGGGAAATTATGTCATTCTTCTCCTATAATTTATTTATTTATTTATTTTTTCTCCAAGTTGTTTTTTAACTTCATCAAGCTGCTTTTCCAAGATTTGATTCTTTCATTTAACCTCCTCCAACTCAAATTCCAGAAGCATAAAAAATGTTGCATCTCAATCCATATTGCCAAAATTCCTTGAATCCATCTTCCAATAGTTAATTTTTCTTGAAGATGACCTACTCTAATCCCACTTATTGGCCCAAAGGTCACGCTAAGGGGGGGTGAGGAGGGCGATGAATCAAAGTGAGATAAATTTTACTATTTCACATCTTTCCATAATAAAATAACCATAGCAATAAATCATAAGCATCATATTATCAACTACAACAATGCATCATCATATCAATAAGAAGTCATCACATCACAAAATGACACAAGCTTTTATGTGGAAATCCATACGGGAGAAAACCACAAATATTCATCTTCTTTATCTTCAATTCATTACATAGATTTGCAGGCTACGGCCTGCTAGAGGCAACTACCCTCAAGAAATGCAAGTTTCCACTTGCAGTAGGCTACAACCTAATTGAGTTATGAACCTCGAAAGAATGCAAGTAGTTTCTCATTATAGGCTACAACTAGATCAAGGCACCAACCTCAATAATGAGTGGGCTCAAACCTTTGTGATGAGAGGGCTCTAACTTGCTCGAGGCTCCAACCTCCTTCTTCAATTTCCTTGTGGACCTCTATTTCATCTCATTTTCAAACTAGATCCACTGTCATCATATATGACTGAATCATAACTAATGTCACAATTTGTAACCTATCATCTTTGTTGGCATCATCATAGCCTGCATCATCATCTCAACTTGCACATGTTGTAGCTTCCATTGCAACCTCCAAATACCATCATTGTCACTGCAATCTGTAAATACTATCACTATCACAAACATTGTCATTGAAACTTGCAAATACTATCATTGTCACTACAACCTGCAAATAATGCCACTGCCACTAACATTGCAATTTGAAAACACTACCACTGCCACAATGATTTTCACTGCAACCTGCAAACACTTTTGATGCAACAAATACTCATATTAATTAATGTTATACTACTAACCATGCTTTGCTCCAATAATTTCATCAATTCAGTTGTTCAAACCCCTTCTCGAAATTTGTTTTCACCATGTATTAAAAACCACTAAGCCCTTCTCATAGGCCCTCAAACACGTACTCAATATATTATGGCCATCAAATTCATGAGTCTCATTAATAGGTAAACTATATGGGTCACAATGCCACTCTTCAGCTTATTAAATTGACTTTTCTCACATTTATTTACATATTTTGTTATATTTTGCTTAGTGAGAAGAGTAAAGGTGAGTTACTATGTCATGTGGCCTAATGTGTGTTAAATGCAGGAATTGGAGCAGTTTTGGGTTGACTTAAGTGCAGGAATTCGGAGTAAGAAAGCAAGAGAGATTTTAGGAGTTTGTCTCCCTCCTTAACTCCTCAAATCATTCAAAGATTCCTCCACCATATCTCATTAGCTCAGTGTCACTGACATCCAAGCAAACCGAGTTCATTGGCAGCCAAGGCAGTGACAGTCAAGGAAAATTTATTCTCAAGTTAGGGAGTCAAGTATCGTTGTTTTCTAGGGAGTTGTTGGTAGCTCCAGTTTTGTATAAATAAGAGAGCTAAGGGACTCATTAGGATTCGATTTTTTGTTGTAGCCAAGAGGTCATTTTGAGCTGAAACATTGTGACTGATATTGTTACGTTATACTTGACATTTTTATGATAATGAGAAATTATGTTTTGATCCAGCACTGAGTTGACTCAGAGGGCTGAAGGTCTTGGGTTAGGGACCAACCCTAACAGTAGAAGTTCCTCTTTTTGTAGTTGTATTCTTAGCTTAGAATGATAGTTAGCTGCTAAAGTTTATTTATTTAGATTAACAAGTACTTAAATTGTTGTTCAACCTTGTTTCCATTAGTTTGAAGAGGTAGATTAGTGTTGCAGTTTAGTGGAGAAATTATACCAGAAAAGTTGGTGACAGTGGCCCCTACATCATCTCCCTCATGGGATCATGACTAGGTGACCCCACTCTCACAACCCCAAAAACAGAGTTGTCTTTTGATCATTGCATAGGTTAGGTTTCATTCTTAGCTAGATCATTATTTATGATTTCTTGGAAGCACCTGCAGTTGTTATCTTGTTTTCTTAAGTTTTTTGTAGCTTAAAAAGCATTCCATATCATAGATCTAGTCCTTAATAGTAGATAGATCAACTTCCTCAAATTCAATTCATCTTTTCCATGTGGACATGTAGTGATGCATAAATGAAAAGAGAAACAGGTTTTGTTGCAAGGATTGTTGATCTGCAGGAAGGGACTCATCCAACCAGCTTCACCTAAGTCTTCTCCACCTTCTGCTGAGGCATACCAGCCCATAGTCTGAACCTCTATTTTTCCAATGTTATGAAACCAGCTCACAAAAAGATAGATCAACGCCTTATAATTCAGCTTCTTCGAGGGGGAAACCTCCTTTACATTACACAAATGAACAATTCTTGGATGACACAAATGAAAAGACGTCCTTTTTGTATATGGGAGTCTAAGGGGTTATAATATAATCACAGCTGACATAACAATAATAATGCAAGGGCACAATAATAACAAAAGTGGGCTTCTATGGGGCACAATAGTAACAATATGGGGACTACATGGGTACAACAACATAATAAGGGGGTTGTACTAATAACAATAAGGGGTTACACTAGTAGTATAGGGGCCCAACATGCCCCTCTCCTTCAAAAAGTGTTGTCCTCAACGCTTGAGTAGTTCTTGATGCTTTTGTGTAAAATTCTTGTTCTCCCATGTGGAATCTTCAGCAGGTAAGTTCTTCCACTTGATAAGATACTCTGAAATTGATTGATTTCATAGCTGTCGGGTTCTTGTTTCTGTGACTGCTCCAGGTTCCAATATGATTTTTCCTTCCTCTTCAAGTTCTAGCAATATTGTTTGAATTGGGATCTTCTACAACTTTTGAATGAGTGGCCATACTTCTTCGTCCTTCTTCCATTCATCCTTTACTTTGTTTATCCAATCTGGTTGGATAATAGAAATAGCACAAAACAATGCTTCCACATCCTCATCCTTTCTTGAGAGTGCATCTGAAACAAAATTTTGCTTCCCTTTTCTATAGATGATGTCAAAGTCATAACCCAACATATTTGTGACCCATTTTTTCTGTTCTTCTAAAGATAATAGTTGTTCTAAAGATTATTTAAGACTATCTTGATCCATTTTTACCTTGAAGTGTCTTCCCATTCGGTAAGGTCGCCATTTCTGAAGTGCATGTAGTATTGCCAACATTTCCTTCTCATAAATAGCTTGCTTGAGATGTAGTAGTAAAAATACCCAATCACCTACATCAAAACATTTTTCACTGTGATGTTGATCTACCTGTCGTTTCATTTGATTTTGTACCAAAGTGGCGTTATCCTTTAAAAGTTGGAGAACTTGTTGTTGATGCTCGATGTGATCTTTCACTACTTGAACCTTTTTCTTCTTGATATGTCCTTCTATCTTGAGAGTTTGAGGAGTGGTAATTTCTTCCAATGCTTTACAAGATATGGTTGGATTCATTTCTTGATGCTCGATGTGATCTTTCACTTCTTGAACATTTTTTTTCTTGCTATGTCCTTCTATCTGGATAGTTTGAGGAGTGGTAATTCTGGCCAATGCATTACAAGACATGGTTGGATTCATTTCTTCTTTCTTGATGTGATCTTTCACTTTTTGAACCTTTTTCTTCTTGATATGTCCTTCTATCTTGAGAGTTTGAGGAGTGGTAATGCTTTACAAGATATGGTCGGATTCATTTCTTCTTTCTCTGGGGTTGGGTCATGGCGTATATCCTCTTCTTTTGATGTTTCTTGATCCTTTTCTTCCTCCTCTTCATACTCAATGTAAAATAATTTCTTCTCAGCACACTTATGACCTTTAGTGCATTTGCTATCACAATTGTAATAAAGCCCTTTTTCTCTTTTTTCTTCCAATTATTGTGGTGTAACCCTTGTAGGTTGTGGAAGGCTAGGAGAAACAACACTTCCATATTTATAGTTGTGAGGGGTAGAATTCCTTGTTGCCATAATTTTTCTTTCTACTTTGTAACAAAGCCCTTTTTCTCTTTTTTCTTCCAATTGTTGTGGTGTTGCTCTAAAGAAAGTGTTGCTCTTTATATTCTCATAATGTGCTATAATTTCCTCCATGAAAATTGACCACGTAACAAGTTGCTTACAAGAACAAAGCCCTTTATACCATAAAAATTGATCTTGTTATAAGTATGAAGATGCAATACATACCTTTTGTAACAGTGGTACACCATGTAGATCAAAATATTGCTCCATCTGTAGTATCCAATTTACCAAATCCTTGCCATCAAACTTCCTCATATCGCCTTTTCTTGATTTTAGGATCTCGATCTTGAAACGACTATAACCCTATAATTTCAGCTCTTCCAGATCTGAAATTGTGACATGCAGTAGCCCTCTATGTGCTCTTACCAATGCCACCAGTCTGATCAAATTTAGATTCTCCAAGAAAGAGTTATGCATAATCTCCCAAGATGACCTGATTATGTACCTTTTCAAAAGAGCAAACTGGTATGAAGTGCCACGTGTCACTGTTTTGACCTTAGGATCTGAAAAATATACACAGGAAACTACAATTGTCCTCTTTCTATAACTTCTTACGAAATTTCAATCTGATGCTCAAAAAAAAAGTTATGACTATTTTCCCCAGGTCACCTGTTTGGAATGTAATTCAGGAGTCTGCAAAAAGGCCAACTTCCTCAGATCCTATCTCCACAAATATACCACAAAAAGCTCTGAAATTTGGACCCAAGGTTTAGAACGATTTCAGCCCATATGGGTTTTTTTTAGCGTCTGAAACGTCGCATAAAACAAGTTATAACGCAAATTCCACGATGACCTGTTTGGAGTAGCGAAACCCTAGAATCCAAAGCTCTAATACCAAATATTATGAAACCATCTCACAAAAAGATAGAAAAGATAGATCAACGCCTTATAGTTTAGCCTCTTCAAGGGGGCAACCTCCTTTACATTACACAAATGAAAAATTCTTGGATGATACAAATGAAAAGACCTCCTTTCTGTATATAGGAGTCTAAGGGGTCATAATATAATCAGAGTCAACATAACAATAATAATGTAAGGGCACAATAATAACAATAGTGGACTTCTATGGGGCATAATAGTAACAATATGGCAACTACATGGGTACAACAATATAATAAGGGGGTTGTACAAATAACAATAAGGGGTTACACTAGTAGTATAGGGGCCTAACATCTAGCCACTATGAGCAGCCACCTTAGGCAAATCCAACCTCCTTGGAGTGTTGGTCTTAGCCTTGGGCAATGTGAACCTTCCCTACACCTTCTACAACTGTCATACACCCCTCCAACACCTCATCTCACTATTCTTTCCCTCCAAAACCCTTCAACTAACTTCCTGTAGCAGTTCAGGACATCTTGTAGCAGATTAGGACATCCTGTAGTAGATTAGAACATCCTAAACAGTTTCCTGTAACAACTATAAGATCTCCTGTAGCAGCCTGTTTTGACCATAAATGATAGGATAGCCTAGTATAGGAGTAGGTTAACCCCTCAGCTTGGATTCCATGCCCATGAGTTCCACCTAGACCAACCTTCCCATTCCTTTCCCTCCTGCAAGAACAGATAACATTGGCATTTATATTTATGAAGTTAGCACTTAAAGACTCTTCTTCTTTGCAGATGTAAATGAGATAGTTAATGCATGCATGTGTGAATTTTGAGATGATAGAGTAACTTTCCATTTCTAAGAAATCCTAATAGTTAGATGATCAATTGCAAGCTTAGCATAATTTCCTTTCTGCAAAGTGATTTGTGTCATTCCATAGCTAGATGATTTATGGCATTACATAACATTTACCATTTGGCAGCTTTCATTTCCTGAATAGACAAGCATTTACTTTCCTGCATTAGAACTAGCTTTACATTCACTGTCAGTAGTCAGACTCCTTTTAGTCAATAGAGGATTGGTCTGGAACCCTAATGGTCAAGCGCCCTAGTTGAGAAGTGACATGAGTAGAATGATGCATCTGTTGTGTATATAGCATTGTCACCTCCAAGTTTGTACGAAACCCCGGGATGATAAAGTAAAGTTGGTAGCCCTAGGAGTTGCAGCATCCTTGCTACAATACTAAGGCTCATCAATTTTTGGTGCCATTGCCGAGGAGGTGTCTAGGTAGATGTAATTTATGTTTTTATTTCTAATTTGCATTCAGTAGGTACATGTTATTGTGCTTTCCTTTCTGTTTTGCAATTAATTCTGAAAAACACATAAAAGGAAAAAAAAAATATTTCATGCCTTGTAGGAGTAGAGACAATTTAGGGAAATTCTTTCCAAATACCTCCACACCATCAAATATTCAACCTTCCCTCTTCTTCGGTGATTTTCAACTTCCCTCTCTAACTACAGAGGAACTAGATGACCCATTAGGTGAATAAGAAGAGATCATTGAAGTGCCAATTGGGGAAGAAGAAGAAGAAACCATTCCACACACTTACACCATGGTTGAAAACATAAATGGGTTTGAAAAAAGAAATGGGGGTGATTTTCCCATTAGAGAGACTAATGGAGATGCTAGGATGAAAAACATAAGCCCATCTGCCCTTCCTCACTTCCATGGTTTAACCTCAGAGGACCCTGATACCTTTTTGTTTGAGTTTGTTGTCATTTGCAGAACTTATGATTATACCTTTGACGACCAGAAATTGAAGTTGTTCCCATCCACCCTTAAGGATGTAGCCTTGCGCTGGTTCATGGGTTTACCTAGGGACAACATCACTACCTGAGCTCAAATGCAGCAAGCCTTCAACAACAAGTACATGGATTATTATAGGTCCAAAGACACCAAAGAGGAAATCTTTAGAATGACCTTGGGACATGATGAATCCTTGGAATATTATGAGGAAAGGTTCCAACTTAGTTACAAAAGGGCCAGATGCACCCTTGATCCTAAATTAGTCAAGTTAGTTCTTCTTAGAGGAATCAGGGAGGACATTCTAGAAACCCTAAACATGTTGTCTAGAGGGGACATTTATCAACTATCTTATGATGATATCAAGACAATTTTCAAAAACCATTATAGGGCTACCAGAAAGAAGGGTAAGGCTAGTAAATCTTTGGTCAATTCCTCTTCCTCCAACACATCTATCAAGAGTAAAATCGGAGACATGTTGGAAGACTTTAAAATTGAAATGTTGCACACCCTTGTTTTTCAAATGGACACCATGCAATTCAAGAGGAAGCAAGAGGAAGCAGAGAGAGCCTTAGCTATATTTTGCCCTAGATGCACTAGAAGGCACCCCAGAAATGAATGTCCATTAAATGTTATAGAGGTCTGCTCGGTCTGTGAGGAAATCCATTCCATAGATAAGTGACATTCTCTGCCTGGATTGAAGGTTGTATACCAAGGGGCTGAAGGTGGGGCTAAACAACTCTGTTATATCAATCAAAGGAGGCCTCAAGGACCTTGACCATACTAGCAGGGCATGCAAGGGGCATCCTACTCATACTACAATCCCAATCAGAATGCATCCCTTTCCCCTTGGTGTTCTCTTGCTCACCCTTCACAGTCCACACCTTCTCCTTGGTCTTATGCACCTCAATACCCTTCCCAACACGCCAATCAGTCATTTCAACCATATGCTCCCCCACATCCTTAATTGAATACCCCATCACAAGGTTTGAGACCTCCATTCAACCAACTTCCAGCTTTATTTCCTCCACCTCATTCTCAACCACAACTTCTTCATCCTACTCCACCTAAGCAACCTCAGATGCCTACTCAAACAGATCCGAAACTGAACAACAAACATGCACAATAGGTCTATAGTGGAGAGACATCCTACCCTGCCTATGTTGTGGAAATTGAAAAAATCAGCCTCAAGTATGGAAGAGTGCTTCCAAATAACTAAACTCCATCTCCACCTGAGGAGATTAAAGAGGAAAAGGAAGAGAGTGTTCCTAAAGCCAATCCACCTCCTTTTCTTGAAAGATTGATCCATCCTAGTTAGCACACCTCAGAAGAGACTGAACTTCTGGGAGAATTGAAAAACTTGTGTGTTAAAATACCACTCCTCCAAGCCATCAAGGATGTTCCCATCTACAACAAGTTAATCAAGGAGAAATGCTTAAAACATCCAGGGAGGAGAAAGAAAGACACCCTTACCATTAATGTCATTGGACGGTTGACTGACTTAATGCTGGGGATAATTATTTTCCCAAAGTATCTAGACCCTGGAAGTCCTATGGTAAATGTGCACATTGATGGAATAATTGTCCCCCAAACCTTGATTGATCTTGGGGATGCCATCAATGTGATGACTAAGGATATCATGCTCAAACTAAATCTCTAAGGGTCCTTAAGAATACCACAACAATATTTCAACTTGCAAACATATCCACAGTAGCTCCCGAGGGAGTTGTTGAGGATGTGATTGTCTCTATTGATTCTTGGGAGTACCCTGTTGACTTCTTAGTTCTACAGCCCAAGACAAAATTCAATGGTTATCCTCTCATCCTTGGAAGGTCATGGATTTCCACTATTGATGCTTACATAAGTTGCAGAGCTGGGAACATGACCATTAAGAGTGGGCATTTGTCCAAACAGTTGGTCTTCTACCCTGTTGCTCAACCATCCCTAGAGCATGACTTACCCTTATTGTTGGAAGAGGAGGAGGAAGATGCAGAGTACCATACCACATCCTAACCAATATGTACCCTAGATCCTACTAGAGGAGGGGGGTAACCTGATGAATATGACCTCATTAATCAAATCTTCCAGAACCAGCCCCCCAACACCATGCCTCTTGATGAGTCAATGAAGAAAGCTAAAGATAACCCTTGGAATGATTTGTGCATAGTTGACTCAAGTCCTGCTCATATCAAAATAGCATAATTTGGCCCACATAAAACATTGAAAATAAACCCCTCTCTCTCAGCTCATCAGGAAGAGAAGTTGTGCAACATGCTAAGAGAGCACTTGGATGTTTTTTCCTGGAGCTATAAGGAAATGAAGGGAGTGCATCCTTCGGTGTGTACTCACCACATCTACATTAAGGAAGGATGCAAACCAATGCGCCAACCTCAGAGGAGAATGAACCCAACCCTCAAAGACATAGTCAAAGAAGAATTGTAGAAGTTGTTGGATGCAGGGTTCATTTACCCCATCTTAGATAGTGAGTGGGTGTCCCCTCTAGTTTTGGTCCCAAAGAAGAATGGGAAGTGGAGGATTTGTGTGGATTATAGAGAGCTAAACAAAGCCACTAAGAAATACCATTTTCCTCTACCTTTCATTGATCAAGTCTTGGATGGTCTTACAGGGAAGAAGTTCTTCTCTTTCCTAGATGGATTCAATGGTTACAATCAGATCCATATCAACCCAAAGGACCAAGATAAAACCACCTTCACTTGTCCATGGGGTACCTTTTCTTATAGGGTCCTTCCTTTTGGATTATGTAATTCCCCTCCCACTTTTTAAAGGGCAATTCTGAGCATCTTTTATGAGCTAGTCCATGACTCTATAAAAATCTATATGGATGATTTCACCCCCTATGGGTGTGATTTCCTAGAGGCTCTCTCTAACTTGGAGAAAGTATTAAACAAGTGCAATTAAATGAACCTATCACTTAGTCCTGAGAAGTTTGAATTATTGATGAATGCATGGATTGTTTTGGGTCACTCAATATCCTAGGAAGGAATACAAGTGGACCCAAATAAAATTGCTATCATAAAAAGGGTCCTTACTCCTCAAAAGCAGAGGGATGTCAGGAGTTTCTTGGGCTTAGTTGGATACTATAGGAGATTTATCAAGGACTTCAGCAAAGTAGCCTCACCATTGTTTGTATTGATGGCCAAGGACTCTAAATTTTGTTGGTGAGAAAGTTGTCAAGGGGCCATAGAAATCTTGAAGGACAAGTTGACTACTACACCCATACTCAAAGGCCCAAATTGGGATCTTCCTTTCCGCATGCTGATGCATCTGACAAAGTTATAGGATAAACTCTAGGCCAGATAGATGACAAGTTTCCTTATGCCATTTACTTCATTAGCAAAAATCTGTCCAAGACTGAATTGAACTACACTGTGACTGAAAAGGAACTCCTAATTATTGTCCACTCCCTAAAAAAATTCAAACACTACATCATTAGTTATCAAACCTTTATGCATATTGGCCATGCTGCTACCAAATACTTGATGAACAAACCTGATGTGAATGCTATAACTATTATATGGTTTCTTTTATTACAATATTTTGATTTAACTATCATTGATAAGCCAGGTAGAGAAAATGGTTGATGATCAGTTACCAGATGAGCATTTATTTGTTATTTCAGTCCTCTCTCCATGGTTTGTTGACATAGCCAACTACCTAGTTGTTGCAAAGTTCTCTCGAAATTTGTCATCGCGGAGAAGAGAAGAACTGTAAGGAAGAGAGCCCCATTCACTTGAATTGGAGGAAATATCTTCAAGCTCGGCCCAGATCAAATTTTAAGGAGGTGTGAGGGAGGATGAAGTCTTTGACATCCTTCTAGCCTGCGATGATGGGCCTGTGGAGGTCACTTTTCATCCAAGAGGACATCTTTCAAGGTACTGCAAGCTGACTACTACTGGCCCACTCTCCACCAAGATGTAAGAATATACACCAGTCGATGTGATCAGTGCCATAGAATGGGGAAACCTACTCCCAAGGATGAAATTCCCTTGCAACCTCAGGTGACTCTAGAGCCATTTGACAAGTGGGGCATGGATTTCATTGGACCCATTGATCCACCATCAGGGCATAAAAAGTACATAATTGTATGCACTGATTATTTGACAAAGTGGGCTGAGACCAAGGCTGTCAAGGTAGAAACATAGGAGAAAGTGGTTGAGTTCTTAAGGGAGAATGTATTCTACAAGTTTGGGTACCCTAGAGAACTAGTCACCGATCAGGGAGCTCAATTCACATCACATATGATCGAGAATTTGTTGGGGCAGCATAGGATAAAACACAGGAAGTCAACTGCCTATCATCCTCAGGCCAATGGACAAGTAGAGGTCACTAATAGAGAATTGGAAGGCATCCTCACCAAGGTTGTGAGCAACAATAGAAAAGATTGGGCTGATAGACTAGTGGAGGCCACTTGGGCCTATAATACAACCTAGAAGACAACCACTGGTTTCACCCCTTATGACTTGGTCTATGGAAAGAAGGCTCTAATCTCCATTGAGTTTGAGTACAACACCTTGAGAATGGAAGCACAGTTAGATTTGGATGTTACAAAGGCACAACAGGAGAGGCTGCTCCAGTTGAATGGTCTGGATGAATTCAGGATGCAGGCCCTCCTACACATTGAAGTTATCCAAGTATAGAGGAAGGTTTGGCATGACAAGAACATCAAGGACAAGGTTTTTCAAGAAGGGGATTGGGCTTTGCTATATGACTCCAGGTTCAAGGACTTCAAAGGAAAATTGATGACCAGGTGGTTAGGCCCATACCTGATAGAGAAGTGCCATGACAATGGGGTTGTTCAAATTAGGACCATTGATGAGGAAGGTATTCCCTTGCTTGTCAATGGATATAGATTGAAAGCTTATAAAAGACCTATGTCCAGGGAGGAGTTCATTAGCACCATTAGTAAGGAGGTAAATTTGATTGGAAGTGTCTTAGCTTCCAAGTCACACAATTCTTGAAGATTATTTTCATTTGTGAAAAAAAAACAATAAGACGCCTAGGTGGAAACCTCTATGAGGCATTTGAGGCCAACCCTTGGGGTTGAAAACCTCCTTGAGGTAGCTTAGGAGTGAAAAAAGAAAAATAAAAATATCCCTGGGTGAAAACCTCTTTTGAGGCGCCTAGGGCAGGTAGGCAAGTCGAAAACCTCTTTTGAGGTAGCCTGTGTATTTTCAAAAAAGAGAAGGAAAAAAAACAAAAAGAATACCATGGCAAGGACCTCAAACCTCTCCACTAATAAATTATGTGATTTTGCAAGTTTTGAAGGTATTAAAAGCTGCAGAGCTATAGGGACATCATGCAAAGTTTCACCTCATTTCTCCCTCCATCAGCCCCATCTCATCCAAGCCTACCATGTCTCTACCACTCATATCCATTTTCAAGCATCATTTTTTTTTGTTGGATTTTATGGCTTGTTACAGGATGTCCTGTAGCTGCTACAGGAATATCCTGTAGCACTACAGGATGTCCTAAAATGCTACAGGATCCGATAGGAAAATCATCAGGTAGCCATAGGTTTACTAGGGACCCTACACCTCATCAAACCACTCACCCATCATCCATGCATCCATGCATCCTTGGTCCAAGTCACCATACCCATATCTAGCTCTGTCTCCCTGAAAACAAACAAAAAAAATGTCCAAAAAATAAAAATAAAAAGGATGAGAGGACATGTCCTCCCTTGCCCCAACCATTCATTACTCCATCAAAGCCCTTCCACCATTATCCAACCCCTACACCACTACCCAGCCTCCCTCTGAGTAAAAAATAATTGAAAAAGGAAGAAAATGCAGCTACAGGATTTCTTGTAGCAACTACAGGATCTCCTAAGCAAAGGGAAGAACCATCATCCCTAAATACCTTGTTTCTCCTAGCCAAATCTCCACAGTATGATCCGGACTTAAACAGGAACGCAACAAATTACAGAGATAACCATAAACACAGATATGCAGCGGAAATAATACTTCATTTCATTAATGTAAAATACTGAAATATGCTTACAAACAGTAATGGAAATAAACCAGCTAGGGCGATGGTAGCTTATTCCTGAGAAGAGATGTGGTGGCTACATGCCTCTGAATTGTGTTACAATGAGGCTCGAAGGCCTATTTATTGTTGAGAAACAATGGAAAACCCTTCACATTCCAAAACCTAACCCTAGAAGATGAAATGCCAAACTGTGGGCCCCATTTGGGTAAATTGGTACATAAACTTCCCGGGGTCGTAACTTTAGCATACGATCTTTGTTTGACGCGTACAATAACTCATTAGAAAGAACTATCCGAGCACTACTACTTTGGGAAGGGCAACATCAGTCCATGGACCCATGTTTCCCCCAAATTTCCCAAAAAACGTCGTTTAGGGCCTCAAAACGGCTCCGGAAGTTGAGGACCCGAAAAACTGCTAAAAATAGTAAGTTGTGCTACATTTAACGAAACTAAAAATGCTGAGAGAAACAATGGTGGGGATCCACCAGACTTGGCAGGTGGCCACCAATATCCACCTAGATCATTCCTCCCCCCTTAGGAATCAATGGTCCCCATTGCGTTGAGTTCCTCCATGAGATGAGGAAACTTTTGTTGAACTTGGTCGCTGGTGAGCCACTTCCCCTGGTGAAGGAGTTGGCCTGCTTTGACAACTCGATACAGTTGGATATTCTGTTAGCGAGTGTTCTTGATCCGTGTGTCAATGATATGATCATTTGCAGCTTGTTCCATGCAATCTGGATTTAATTCTATGGGCGTGAGCTGTTCTACAATGTCGAATGTGTCTAGCAATGGTGGAAAGTATGGCCAAAGGCGGTCCACATTGAACACTGGGTGCAGGCCAAGGAATGGGGGAATGCTGATCTCAAATGCATTGTCTCCCACAGCCTTAGGAATGGTGTAAGGACCATAGAGGATTGGTCTTAGTTTCTTATAGGCTCCAGTAAGGCGTTCTTTTTGCAAATGCAACCAGACTTTGTCGCCCACCTGAAACTTGTGTGGCACCCGATGGTGATCATGTCGCTGCTTGTACTTGGCATTTGATTTCTCCAAAATGCCATGGACTTGCCGGAAAATATGTTGGATGTGCTCAATGAAGCTGGTTACCTTGTCTGTTTCGGATTGGACATGAGCCGAATCTGTGTGAGTAGATGCAAGTGGCATGGCCACATCAATGGGGCATAGTGGCTGGAATCCCAAGCCCACCTGAAAAGGGCTATGGCTAGTCAAGCTGTGAAGAGATCGGTTGTAGCTGTGCTGAACATAGGGGAGGATCTCATCCCATGTGCTTAGATGCTTTGAGTTGTACATGCGCAAAATGTGTACAATCATCCTATTGACAACCTCTGTCTGGCCATCAGTTCGAGGATGGAAGGCTATGGACTTAGTGAGTTTGGTGTCCAACATTGACCAGAGATTGGACCAAAATGTACTGAGGAACCGACTGTCCTGATCTGAGATGATAGACTGTGGGATCCCAAAGTGCACCCACACTTGTTCAAAGAAGAGTTTAGCAGTGGCTTCTGCTGTGATATTCTTCTTGTAGGTCGCCATAATGGCCATCTTTGAGAACCTGTCGACGACCACAAAAACACAGTCATTTCCATGCTTAGTGGAAGGAAGTCCTAACATGTAATCCATGGAGATGGATTCCCAAGGTAAACTAGGGGTAGGCAGTGGGGTATAGAGGCCTTGCTTCTTGATGGTCGGTTTGGCAATGGCATAGGCAGTACATGATCTGATGTACTTCCCGACATGCTATCGAAGATTTGGCCAATATAAATACTTTTGTAGTACTGCCACCATTTTCTCGACCCCGAAATTCTCAGCAGCCCGATTGTAGTGTGCTTCCCAAATCAGCTTGGCACACTCGCTTGAAGGAACACAAAGGTGACCCAGTGTTATAGACATTTTTGGGCACTGCAACCCCAAGCATAAAATGTCCATAAACCAAGGGCTCCTAAGTCCCTAAAAGTGTTGTTCTAACCCCTAAAGGAACAAAGTTAACTGATTACAACTTATCCCAGAAACTCTCCATGAAAAACTGCTCAGAACTGGTAAAAACAGGATCATTTCACCTGCTCCATAGGCAAAGTGTGTTGCATCTCACCTAAGTACACTCTGTGGGTGCGTTGCATTTCAAAAAACCCTTCTATGGGGTGCGATGGGCGAGAAGTGACAAATGGCAGTGTCAATTCATGAGGTGGAGAGGCATGGAATCTTCCAGAAACTTCTCCTGTGACACTTGCCTCTCTGAATTCGACCAAGGATGAGTAAGAGATAATCAATCTCCAAGTGGAAGCAAGAACTATCAGAGGGAAGACACTAATAAAATCACAAGCTGACTCATCTCCCTTACAAATATCTATATATGGATCCCTCATCCCAGATATCCAGAGGCTGGAATTTTGCATCTTATAAGGAATTGTTGTTGGTTTCTTGAGGCAACATCATAGTGTTGGGTGATCTAAGCTTTGCATGAGGTGAAGAAGGGCTTACTTGCTAAGAGGATGATGATGGGTCAGAACAACTGGTTGTAACTCTCTTGGCTCTTTCTTGATTATCAATAAAGCTATTCAAGTTTTCCTCCATACTCTTGTGTCATTTGTGTTTCATGCATTTGTATGGTCAATTTACATCTGATCCTAGATTGTTTATGATAATAGATCCATGTTCTTGTATAGTGTTATGCTGCTTTGATTCTATAGGTACTCTATGAAGCTGGGTGTACAAGGAAGTAAGTAGCAAAGGACTATCATAAGAGAGAGGAATTGAGCAAGGAACCAAGCACAAGACAAAGGTTGGTCTCCTTTATTCTTCTCTCGTCTATCTTTCATAAAGGAAAACGAAAGTAGTTTTACTTTGTTTATTTCTAAGGTAGCTACCACACCTTAGTGGGATTAGCAGTTCTGCATAGACACTTTTCCCTTTAACAAAATGGTGACTCCGCTGGGGAAATGACTAGGTTGTTTGTTTATCTACATTTGTTTACTTTATAAACTTACAGATGGAGCCTGAAGTTGAGCCAGGTAGCTTTCGAACTGCGTTTGCTATGCAAATGCAAAGTAGATAAATGTCGCTTCAGTCAATCTCCGGGTTTTGTTTATGAATTAAACAACTGATTTACAAACTCTCTAATTGCCCTTGTGGTGGCTCTAGTAACCTCCTTAGATCTACCCCTGTTGTTGATTTACTGATTACCACTTTCTCGGCCAAAATCCCTGAACTGAACTGCAAACTGTGACCTGAAACCCAAGCAAAGTCTCGTCCCTGGCCCAGCGCACTCTCTGTTCTGTGAATATGAAATTCAGCACACTTCCCGAGTGTAGTAGGTGCACTGCATTTCAAATTCACTGTGTTACAGGTGCGCTGATCAGACTAGGCATTGTTTCTGAATGTTGGTTTCTGTTCACTCTTTTCAGATCTATTCAAGAATTTTGCTGCCTGTAGTCAGTACACCTCTATTTGAAACCCCTTTCCTTGCTGATATTCCACCTCCATTGTGCAAAGAACTGTAAATGTTTTTGTGTATTTGTTGAGTCATTTTCAGTTCTCCTTTGCAAAAAGGTAACGTAATTGTACTGTCGTTTCTTGATTTGAAAGTGTTGCAAGTGTCGTTTTCAGTCATAGAAGAGAGTCTGATTGCTCTTGATAATCGATTACCCTGTTACTATTGTATTTGATCTGAATTAGTAGTTTTTCTAGTGTCAAAAGCAAGTCTTCATTTCCAAATCGCAAAGTGTTGTCATTGTCTTCATCTTGATTTTGAAAAGAAACTTGTTAGTAATTGTCGCTTGAAAAGTAACTCAGATTTTCGCATTAGCTTTCTTTTTATCATTCACATATTAAGAAGGCTGAAAACAAATACATGCATGTGCATTTTCATTTAGACTGTTTGATTGGTTTGATTTAGGACAGTGCATATAATGTGTGCTCTTTGCTCTTTGTTGAAAGAATTTTGTCTTTCTTTCCTTAGTAGCTAGGATTTTCATTGCACAAAGAAGATAAAAGACTGTTTATCATCTTAGATTGCATTTTAGGAATTGTACATCTACATCACGCGGTGAACCTGAAAGGAAAATTTCTTAAGCAAGATCAACTATAAAATAAATTTAATGAATCTAACAACGCTTTGGAACCTAACGCACAACATCTAGAAGTCTAGGCTAGAGACGTATTCCGGCGTCGTAAAGCCTGGTAACTGTTGTTCTCACTGTTGGTTGGGTGATTCCTCCACTTTGAGACGATAAGTGCCAGTACGGATTTGTGCTCCCACGTACCGTCGAGTATATTTTGGGAGAGCACAATAGGCTTAATCCTTTATCCATAGGAAGCCGTGTCTGCCACCCTATCGAACGCAATGCATTGAACACAACATTCAGGAAGATTGACTACCGTATCGTAAAAAGTATTCTACAGTTTTGCGATTGGTTTGGTAATCCCTCTGCCTAGATTTCCAGAGCAGTCCCTTTTGTTCCTTTTCAAACTCCTTAACGGAAAAGGTCCATCTAAGCACTTGTCACTTCAGGCTCATTAAAAATCGAAGGCAACTAGAGTCATCTTTTGTTTTTTCTCGACTCTTAAAAATTGAAAAAGCAAGTTGTGTCAAAGCGTCTAAAATTCATTTAATTCAGAAACATATTTCCCCTTTATTTTGAGTTGATCGAGTAATCTGCAATCGTGGAAGAAAGTCAATCGAAATCGCTAGAAAATCTTTTGGATAGACTAGATATGTCTGAACGACCGTCGACATCCAGGACTGTGTCATCTGACGCAACAACAACAGAGCCTCCTGCTGCTACTCCAACGATGTTCACCGGTATACCATCTGTCCCGGTAAGTTATCAACAACAAGCTGGAGTCCAATCAAGGACTGTTTCGACGACATGGTCAGTTCCTATTTCTTCATCCGGATTATCATCTGGTATTTCTTATGTTGAAACTCAACAAATTGATCCAATGTGTCTTCAAAGGCCAATCTACCCTTTAAGTACAGGATTGCCACCATATGGAGGGAAATATGCCTTTTCATTGTTCCCTCCCGGAGAACAACCATATGAGAGTTTACAACAAAGTTCAGGTCAAACTGGAATTACATCCATCGGTTGGGTACCAATACTACCTCAGCAACCAAGGGTTGTATATTCAATGCAACCAGTCCACCCTGTGTCGAATATTTCCACCATACCTGCTATGGTGACTGCGTCGCAAGTACAAGCGCTACCTGTTGTATGTCGACCCCAAGTTTCTCAGGTTGCAATACAACAACCTCTTGTCTCAATGACTCAATCACAACCTCAGGTTAGTGCCTCCTTATCTGGAGTGACTCAGGCTCAAACAAGTACTATGACTCCTCATCTTGGTCAATCATCCAGTATTGGGCAACAAAAAATGGTCCAACAACCATGGCTGGTTCAATCTCAACAACCGCAATTCCAACAATCATATCAAGGACCTGAGAAACAAGTCTTTGTAAGTAATGGGCAACCGCATTTCCAAAGCGGTTATCAACAACCATATTATAATGGTTATGCCCATCAACCTTGTCAAAGTTACCAGCATCAAATACATTATGCTGGTATGCAAAGACCCACTGCTCAGGCGATTCCATCTTATCCTGGGTATGCTTCGCCTAACCTGAATCAACAATTGCCCTTTGTAGCAACTCTAGAATTACCAGATCTAAACTGACTGACGAATGATCCAATTGCTTATGCCCCTTGGTGGCCAGCGATTCCGCATAAACTTCCGTCAGATATTCCTAAATTTAATGGAAATATGGGTGAAGACCCGTCGAATCATGTGATCACATTTCATCTGCGATGTTCATCAAACACCCTAAACGATGATTCGATTAGGCTTCGCCTTTTCCAGAGGACGTTAACTGGTATGGCAACAAAATGGTATATCGAGTTACCCAGAGCTTCGTTTGACAACTTCAGTACCCTAGCCACAACCTTTTTAAACCATTTTCAGTTACCGATAAGGTACGAAACGGGAACAGAACTTCTTACCAATTTCAAACAGACAACGACCACTCACATATCTGATCATATTCATGAGTGGCGACGTCGTCGCAGAATGGTAAAAACATATGTTCCTGATCAGCTGCTAGCTGAATGGTTTATTAAGTCATTATTACCTTCTATCACAGAAGATGTGGCAAAGGGAGGAGTCGTCACTGAAGAGCAAGTTATTGCTCGTGCACAATATCTAGACTTGATCTATACTCAGTCTGGCATGCTCTACGATAAAATACCTGATGCTCCTAGACCGGAATTTTCCGTTCCTCCCCCTCCTAAATCAAACAAAGACTCTCATGCTGGTGATGGCGTGGTAGGTATGAAAAGCACAAAATCGACAAAGGCTACATCTAAGAAAGCCCGTAAGATTTCTTATCAAAATGCAAATGAAGAACTTCTCGCCTTGGAGGTAAATGTTGTGTCGACCGACAAGGGAAAACAACTAAAGCAACCAGGGGGCAATAAGAAAAAGAAAGGGAGAAAAAAGAAGCATGATGATTCATCTCCTGAAAAAGCTTTTGCAAACCCTTATGGGCAAAGGAAACCCCCTACGGGGTGTCATATATGCGATGAGGATCATCGGACGAGAGATTGTCCACATAAAGCTGAAGTTAAGAAACTCTTTAAGAGTTCAAAAACCTCAGCAGTATTGACTGATCTGTTTCCAAACGCGGGAACAAAACTGGTTGCTAATCAAAATGCTTCCCGATCCCAAGTGCTTATGTTGTCTATCTCAAAGCAGCAAAATGATGCTTTGACAAGGAATAAAGATTACAGGAATCCTCAGCTGTCGAATAACAAGGCTAATGAACAACCTAGTAGTTCAACAAAAACTTTGACCGAAGTTGTGCCACCCATCATTCCTGAACCAATGATAAAGTCGCCAAAGGGAGTAGTACACAATTCGACATTCAATCCTCGTGCAAATGTAGCACAGAATTATAATATAGTAGAGGACCTGGCTCAATCGCCGTCCGCTATGTCGACACTTGAGGTATCGCAAAATTACCTCTCCCAAAAGCATGATCTATTATCATTAATAGTTGGGATTGACCCAACGGATTCCAATCTTGTATCCTTTAATCACAAAGGATATGACCCTCAGTTACCAGTTCAACTAGATTTCCTTATTCAAGTGAAAGCCCTCAACAAAAATGTTCATCGAACAATTATTGATGAAGGGGCATCTACATGTATTATGTCGATGAGTTGCTGGAAAAGTTTAGGCTCACCACCCTTGTCGCGATCATCAACAATGTTAAAAGCATTTGATGGACGATCGTACACTCCATACAGGATTTTAAGTAACTTGCAAGTTGAACTAGGGGGAAAAACAGTAGAAATTGATGTTGAAGTAATCGACGGAAACCTCGATTACAACATCATACTGGGAAGGCCCCGGATATATTCCATGGCTGCAGTTGTGTTGACCTACTTCAGAAAGATTGCATTTCCCTTCCAAGGAGGAATTACAATCGTCGACCAACAAACATTTCTCCCCAACAGTTCACAAGTTACAGGAAACATTCCAATGATCCATGGAAGCAATCATTCGCTTCAAAATATTGGAGTAGGCCTCCTAAAAGACCCTACCTTAATGGGTACTTTTTCCCTACCGCCTCCGAGTAATCTGGCGGAAGTGGCCACAGTGGAAACTTGCAATATGAAATCTTCTATATCTAATGGATTCAGAAGATTCCTAAACATTTTGTCAGCATGGATCATAGCCATTTTAGAAATATTGTAGCAATCAATTTTCTTGGCCTTGGGGGCAAACCCAAATCAACGCTCATCGAGTGTTTGGATAGATAGGTCTAAGGAATATGGCACCTCTTCAAATCCTTGGTCGCATGTACATTCTACAGACAAAGGAATCATTCAATCAATGATGTTAGGGGAGGCACCATGGGAAGATTACCACCATCGTTCCCATCTCCCGGATTACAACGAAGATTATTCCAACAACCTTAATCATCCATCAGTTTTTGATTTTCTATCAAACACTGTAAATACGGTGGATTTCGAGGATGGTTCTTATCTCGTGTCGACCTCGTTAAAAAATGAAACAAGGAGTCATGAGGATAGTTCTTTTACTGTGTCAACCTCATTAAAAAATGAAACAAATCCCCTTTCTAAATCTCAAAGGTAAACCTTCATTCCAACCACCGAGTTGAATGCAATGAAGCTTGGGGGGCATGCACCTCGATTTGCGTTATTATGCTGGGGGCATGCAAACTTATCACGAGCAGTGTTACTGCAGGGTTCAAGCTCGTTAAAAAATAAACCCACCATGAGCAGTGTTACTGCAGGGTTCAAGCTCGTTAAAAAAATAAAAAAAATAAACATAAGCAATGAGAAAATGTTTCCCCCAGCGTTTAATCTCAATAAAAAATGAACCAATTCCCAGTAAACAACCATCGTGAATGTAATACTTCAGCCTTTAATGCCTTGGTTGTGTTCCCATCATCACCTCCACTCTGTATTGGCCGATCATTCACCTCCATTTGATTGTTCACCCCTTTTGAGGAACAGCTGCGAAGAGTGATCCTATTAGCCATCCTTGTAACACTGTTGTGATTGGAAAATTCCAAACCTTACCTGGAATCAGCTGCTACCCAATTTTATCACTCGTTCCTCAAAAACAAGTCTCCTTTAAGCTCTTTTCAACTGACTTGTAAAATATGAAAAGATTGCTAAGCCATTAGCCTCTCCAGCTCGTTAAAGGGACCGGAAGTGCTATCCCTCCTTTAGATTTTAATCTTTTTGGACCTGAGGTATTATTACACAAAAATATCGAGCGCTTGTTTTGTTCGACTAATTAAAAGTATCGAAAATTCATCCCTTTTGTATTGTTTTATACTTTTTCGGACTTAAGGGATTAGATGACGAAAAATGAATTTTGGAGTTTCCTTTACGTCCCTTTTCAGACTCTCTAAAATTGAAAAGGATCGAGTTATCTTTGTCGTTAAACTTGTTAAAACCTAATAGCGACAAACTTGTCCATAGCAGACAAGAACGAGTTTCACTATCGCTAGGCTCGTTAAAACATAGCGATGGGTTTGCTCGAAGGGCAAATTATAGAACAAGAATATGTTATCCTCCTCAAGCTTGAAAAAAATAAAGAGGTACTGGTCAGCAATGACTGGGGAAAATTGGGAAGAAAACTTGAAGAAACTTTGTTGGTAGCAAGTCGCTCTTGGACATGACACTTTCACTCCGCATCCAAGTCGGATTGGGTTGTTTCATTCACCGGTCACATCACCATGGTCCCATCACACCATCCAAATTTGGGGTTAATGCTACCAATCCATCACGTCAGTGTCGCCGACATGTTCAAGAGAAGTCACTCAGAGAACTCACCTGTGTCTCTCCCGCTGCAATACATTTACGCTCCATTCTTTCATGACCGCCACCCTGAACCTTATATCACCAGATCGTTTTCACCTCCATTAAAATCATTTGCTCTGTTCCATGTCATTGATGTGGGATTCATTAAGGCCCTCCTATGACGGATCGCTTCTTGTCGACATCAGCTCATTATCCAAGAAGTTGATCTAGGAACACCCCTTTCAGTACTTTGAACCTTGCATGCCTCAATGGCAAGTTTCTCACTTTCGGCGACAGGTTTACATCAATGGCCTTCGACCGAAAGATTTTGCGTGGTGTTCGACGCCAAGTCCTTTATTCACACCTCGTGAATTGTATTGCAGTACCTTGAGGATCATTATCATTATCGGTGATTCCTCTTGCGCCTGTTAACAGCTTACATCATTGGCTGGTAACCAGGCGATGCCTTTCCATGTTCGACTCCAGAACATCTCTCACATGGATCGACTTGTACTTTGAGTGAAGATCGAACGAGATTGAAGACCCCAGATCTAGTTTCATCCATCCGGGCTGCGATATATATTCAGGGAAATAAAGACATCAAATGTACATCATTGCTGTACAGATAATCATCCAATCAAAGGGATGATGGCTCTACCAGAATCATCAGTCTACACTCAGACGATTGTCTGTCCTATGTACATGAAAATGAATTTATAAAGCTGAGCATGGGAATGCCCGCCTCAGCTAGATCATGAAAATATTATGAAGATAATTTATTTTATTGTATCTTATTACAGGTCTCCTCCCAGCTTGAAAGAACTTCGGACCCTCATGATAAAGCATTTCACCCGACATCAAAAAAAGATTAACGACTTCATGCTTTAGGGGGCAACTTTTATAGACATTTTTGGGCACTGCAACCCCAAGCATAAAATTTCCATAAACCAAGGGCTCCTAAGTCCCTAAAAGTGTTGTTCTAACCCCTAAAGGAACAAAGTCAACTGATTACAGCTTCTCCCAGAAGTTCTCCATGAAAAACTGCTCAGAACTGGTCAAAACAGGATCATTTCACCTGCTCCATAGGCAAAGTGCGTTGCATCTCACCTAAGTACACTCTGTGGGTGCGTTACATTTTAAAAAGCCCTTCTATGGGGTGCGATGGGCGAGAAGTGACAAATGGCAGTGTCAATCCGTGAGGTGGAGAGGCATGGAATCTTCCAGAAACTTCTCCTCTGACACTTGCCTCTCTGAATTCAACCAAGGATGAGTAAGAGATCATCAATATCCAAGTGGAAGCAAGAACTATCAGAGGGAAGACACTAATCAAATCACAAGCTGACTCATCTCCCTTACAGATATCTATATATGGATCCCTCATCCCAGAGATCCAGAGGCTGGAATTTTGCATCTTGTAAGGAATTGTTGTTGGTTTCTTGAGGCAAAATCATAGTGTTGGGTGATCTAAGCTTTGCATGAGGTGAAGAAGGGCTTACTTACTGAGAGGATGATGTTGGGTCAGAACAACTGGTTGTAACTCTCTTGGCTCTTTCTTGATTATCAATAAAGCTATTCAAGTTTTCCTCCATACTCTTGTGTCACTTGTGTTTCATGCATTTGTATGGTCAATTTACATCTGATCCTAGATTGTTTATGATAATAGATCCATGTTCTTGTATAGTGTTATGCTGCTTTGATTCTACAGGTACTCTGTGAAGCTGGGTGTACAAGGAAGCAAGTAGCAAAGGACTATCAGAAGAGAGAGGAATTGAGCAAGGAACCAAGCACAAGACAGAGGTTGGTCTCCTTTATTCTTCTCTCATCTGTCTTTCATAAAGGAAAACGAAAGTAGTTTTACTTTGTTTGTTTCTAAGGTAGCTACCACACCTTAGTGGGATTAGCAGTTCTACATAGACACTTTTCCCTGTAACACCCAGGTGGCATAACAGGGCATCCTGGAGGTGAAAATTTGTAACATGCCGACCATCTAAGAGTGTCTATTATGTGTGGCCGAATTCGGGGTCGCTTTTGTAGAGAAGTGGCCAATCAGAAGTCTCGTGCCCACAAGAGTTGAGCACGGTGGATAAGGCCATGATTGGTGGTCGACTGAGGCAATCAACAACATTATTGGTGCTGCCCTTCTTATACTTGATATTCAAATGGAACTTTTGCAGGTATGTAGACCACTTCTGATGGCGATCATTCTGCAATTTCCCTTGGGTCTGTATGAACTGCAAGGGTCGGTGGTCTTTGTGGATGACCGTTTCCTTCCCCAAAATGTAATTCTTCCATTGTCGGCAGGACTGCACAATGGAATACATCTCTTTATCATAAGTGGGATACTTCCAGACTGTGTCTAAAAGTGTTTCACTGTGATATGCCACTGGATGCCCGTGTTGAGTAAGGATTGCCCCAATAGCATAGTCAGAGGCATCTGTCTCGACCTCAAATGGTTGTTGTAAATCTGGTAACGCGAGCACTAGTGTCGTGCAGAGGCGATCTTTCAACTCTATGATTCGCTCCTCCCTTGGTGACTTGACTCAAAGGCCAAGTGATATGAGAAAACCCCAACACGAACCTACGGTAGAAGTTGGTAAGACCTAGAAAGCTGCAGAGCTCTGTCAGAGTGGTTGGAGATGGCCAATCCCGAATGACTTGGATCTTGGCTGGATCCACATGCACCCCCTGTTCATCAATAATGTATCCCAGATACTGAACCTGGGTCATGCCAAAAGTGCATTTCTCCAAATTGGCACATAGCTTGTGTTGCCACAGTGTTTGGAGAACCTGTCAGATGTGGTGGAGGTGCTCTTCCCAACTCTAGCTGAAGATCAGAATATCATCCAAGTATACCACTACAAATGAGTTGGTGAATGGTCGCAAGATGTCATCCATTAGCCTCATGAAGGTTGCAGGAGCATTCGTCAATCCGAAAGGCATAACCAACCATTCGAAAAGGCCCTCCTTGGCTTTGAAGGTAGTCTTCCACACATCAGAGGGTTCGATTGGTACCTAGTGATATCCCGACTTTAGATCAATCTTGCTAAAATATTTTCCCCCCTTTAGTTGGTCCAGGAGGTCGTCAATCTGTGGGATCGGGTACCTATTACGGACAGTGATCTTGTTCATCGCTCGATAGTCAATACAAAGTCTCCAAGTCCCATCCTTCTTCTGTACCAACACGATCAGGCTCCCACAAAGCGATGAACTCTGACAGATGTGGCCTTTCTGCAGCAGCTCCTGAATCTGCCTCTTGATTTCATCGTTCTCCAGAACGAAGCACCGATAAATTGGTCCATTGGGTAGTGGCGCACCTGGGGTTAGATCGATGGAGTGCTTGACCTGACAGTGTAGAGGAACCCCTGCGGGGGAGGTGAAGATGTCCTCATACTCCTCCACGACCTTGTCCATCTGTAGTTGTCATGTGGAGGGGCCCTGTCTGGAGGCCGTGGCCACCGTCTTCTTCTTTCCTTGAGGGCGTATCATCAGGAAAACAAATTTCCCGGTTTTGGAAATGAGCTTACTGCATTGTTTTGCAGTAATCAAAGAGATGGCAGTAGGCGATGCTACCTCTGGTATCCTGTACAACTTATTTCCCAATGTAATAATAACAGCATGGGGCCTTGATTCATACACAGCATGTCACTTCCACAAGTATGGTTGTCCTAATAATACATCACAAACTTCAAGGGGATAAATGTCACACAATACCTCATCCGTGAAGGGCTTGATGTTGTATGGAAGGTGACACTGCTAGCTCACGCAAAGATCCCGTCCTTGGTGAAGCCACCCGATGGTGTACGGATGCGGATGTGCTGTGGTCAGTAAGCCCAAGCGCTTCACCACCTCTGCCAAAATGAGGTTATTTTGGCTCCCGCTATCGAAAATGAACTGTAGCGGGGAGCCCTTTACCCACATATGGGAGTGGAAGAGACGCTCCTCCTCCTATGGATCTTCGGGTTCATTTTTCTAGATCTTGGCAGTAGCAATAGTGGCGTTGGGACCCGCATCAATGATCTGCTTCCCTTTGTCATTCCCCTTGTCGGGTTTTGACTCAGAGTCGGAACATGCATCTAATTCTAAAACCTTTAGCTCAGCCACTAGTGACTGCTTGGCCAGACACTCACTTGTGTTGTGAGTGGAGCTTTTATGGAACTCACACTATTTCCCCGTGTCCTTTTTTGGCTTCGCGGCGCTGTTCTTTGCTTGTAGCTTTGGCGGGTTGTCTTGGGCTACCTCGCCTTGGATTTGTCCTTTGTTCTGTGGTTTAGGGGCACCCTTCCCTTGCTTTAGATTCGTAGATCCAAAGTCTCGCTTCTTTTATTTAAAATTCTGCTCAACCTTGACGGCATATCGGTATGTTGTGCTGAGCGAGGAGATGTTCAGGAATTCTATTTCTTCCTGGATGTACTTGTGCAGGCAACCACGGTATTTGAGTATCAAATGCTGCTTCGAATCCTTGATACCCAACTTTGTGCGAAAGGTATGGAAAATATTGGTGAACTCCGACACGTCTTGGTCCCTTCCTTGCCGCAGCGTGGTCCACTTTATGTATTCATCGTCATAGCTTTCGACAGGGTATTACTGCTCGTTAATGGCATCCCAAAATGAATTCCAGGTGGGTGCAGCTGAAAATAGTGAGCCGATAGTTTCATCCTTTTGCTTGCAGTAGGTTTCCCACTAGTCCTTGAGGTGGGGGGCGGCTTTGAGAAGAGCGAAAACAATCTTTTCCCGACTTGAAAATTCATGAATAGAAAAATAACCCTCTAGTATATTTAACCATTTATTACAGCATCTGCATCTATCTGACTCTCGAATATGGGGATTTCAAAATTAACTTGTACCTTAAAGGGCATGGCATTTCCAAAGTAGCTGCTGGAAGCCGATGCGTCGCTTATGGGTAGCCGCTGAAGGATTTGGGCAAAGTTGTCCATCATCGCGTTCCGTTGTTGCTTGAGAGCTTCTTCGAGCAAGAATTTGATAGGATCTCCTGCCCCCTCATCTTTCTTCTCATCCGCCATGGGAGACCATCGGGATTTGCGAGGCTGGTCTTGCAAATGTTCGACCAGTTCAAGCCCTAACTCCTTATATCCCGACCTCGTTGGGGACATGCAAAGAAAACAGAGAAAAAAAAGCAAACCACTCTGATACCATTGATCCGGACTTAAACAGGAACGCAACAAATTACAGAGATAACCATAAACACAGATATGTAGTGGAAATAATACTTCATTTCATTAATGTAAAATACTGAAATATGCTTACAAACAGTAATGGAAATAAACCAGCTAGGGCGATGGTAGCTTATCTCCGAGAAGAGATGTGGTGGCTACATGCCTCTGAACTGTGTTACAATGAGGCTCGAAGGCCTATTTATTGTTGAGAAACAACGAAAAACCCTTCACATTCCAAAACCTAACCCTAGAAGATGAAACACCAAACTGTGGGCCCCGTTTGGGTAAATTGGTACATCAACTTCCCGGGGTCGTAACTTTGGCATACGATCTCTGTTTGACACGTACAATAGCTCGTTAGAAAGATCTATCTGAGAACTACTACTTTGGGAAGGGCAACATCGATCCATGGACCCATGTTGCCCCCAGATTTCCAAAAACGTCGTTTAGGGCCTCAAAACGGCTCCAGAAGTTCAGGACCCGAAAAACTGCTAAAAATAGTAAGTTGTGCTACAATTAAGGAAACTGAAAATGCGGAGAGAAACAATGGTGGGGGTCCAGGTGGACTTGGCAGGTGGCCACCAATATCCACCTGGATCACTGTAGCAGCAACAACAAAGATATATCAAGCACCTACACACATGGACCAACAAGCAAGCAGCTATAAAAGTAGGAAGAAATACACAAGAAGAGAAAAAGGAAAAATTCCCTGAGGAGCAGCACAAAAGGCCAATCCTCCAACATACATCGATCAGCAAAGGTAGGCACAGTTATGTCAACTCACCCAGCTCTTCCCCAAATAAGATATGATGGAAAATGTATAAATGTCAAAAAAGATCTTTTTATAAGCTGGAGGTGGCCAGTTAACTTGGCCACCCTCAGCTCGTGATCAAAAGTGAACTTCTAGTTAGCATGCCACGTCAAAGTGTCAAATCGATGGGAATCAGTTAAAAGGGTGGTCAATTAAGTTATGTGGGAGTGGGTGATAATTACGAGGAGCAAGTACATGATCACCAATGGTCCCAATTAGGAAATCCTGTACCACTGCCAGCTAACACAACGCTTTAAGCTTTGACCATAAATGGCATAAAAATCCAAACTTTCATGCACTTATTTCTCATTTAGAAATCAAAGAGATAGGGACCAGCTTGGGAAGCCACCAGAAAGCTGAATCCTTCTCTGGCCATCCTATAGGAAACAATGCTACAAGAAACTCAGAAACCTATAGGAAGCATTGGAATTCCACAAGAAGTCTGCAAGGGGGTGCCTAGGGTTAGATTGGTCATCAATTATCATAATCCCAAGCATCACAGTAAGAATTAAGTGGACCATCTCTCCTCTGTTCATTCTTTGATTAATAATAATAATAATAATAATCTTGTTGCTTGAGGCTTCTCTCAAAAGTAAGGCATGGACTACGATAAGATATTTGTACCAATTTCCCAATATACCACCATACGTTCAATTATAGCCCTTGTTGCCTCACAAGGATGGAACCTACACCAGATGGATGTCAAGGCCGCCTTCTTGCATGGTTGAATAACTCGAGGGGTTAGAATTTCAAGATCATAAAACACATGTATATAGGTTCAAGAAAGCCCTCTATGGGTTGAAGCAAGCTCCCTGGTCTTGGTATGATAGGATTGAAAACTATTGGATGAAGATGGGATTTATAAGAAGTGAATTTAATCCTAACCTTTACTTTAAGGTTGAGAATGATAGACCTTTCATATTGGTACTTTATGTGGACGATCTCTTTCTGATAGGTGTAGACACTCTCATTCATTAATGCATGAGGGAGTTGGCTTCTGAGTTCGAGATGAAGGACCTATGACTAATGCATTATCTCCTAGGGATGGAGGTCTCGTAAAATCTAGGTGAGATTTTCCTTTCTCAAGGAAAATAATATTGTGAAGCTACTTGAAAGATTTGGGGTGGTGGATTGTAAGTCTATAACTACTCCGATGGAACTCAACTTCAAGAAGCTATGTGGAAGTGTTGCTGGGCCCGATTTGGGAAATCCTTCTAAGTATAGTCAACTTGTGGGGGCCCTGATGTTCTTAGTGAACTCCCGTCCGGGCATATGCTTTGCAGTGAATACATTGAGTGAATTTATGATCGAGCCTCATCACATACATTGGATTGCTGCCAAGAATCTTCTTAGATAACTTCAGGGCACAATCACCTATGGACTGAGATACACTGTTGGGAATGTGAGGCTCCATGGTTATTCTAATGCTGACTGGGTTGGTAGTATGGTGGATAGTAAGAGCACATAGGGATGTTTCTTCTCACTAGGTTTTGCTTCGATACCCTGGATGAGACGGAAGCATAAATTAGTTTTATTCTAATGCTGACTGGATTGGTAGTATGGTGGATCGTAAGAGCACAAAGGGATGTTTCTTCTCACTAGGTTTTGCTTCGATACCCTGGATGAGAAGGAAGTAGAAATCGGTTGCTTTGAGAACCATTGAGGCCGAATATATCGTTGCTATTATGGGCTCCTATGAAGTTGTTTGGTTGAGGAATCTCTTTAGTGAGCTACTTGGACATGTGCTGGATACCACCGTGATCTTCTGTGATAACCATAGTGGTATTTTTCTTTCTGGGAATATCGTTTTTCATGACCGCTCCAAGCATATTGATATTATGTACCACTTTATCTGGGATATGGTACAATAGGGAGCAATACAGCTCCATCACATTGAGACTGATGATCAGGTCACAGATATTCTTACGAAGCCCCTAAGGAAGGTCAAATTATTAACCTTCCGTGAATGACTTGGAGTTGTGGAGAGACCCTCCTATGAGGGTCCTGTTTGAGTTGGATATTGAGCTATGGGAGCTCTAGGGGGGCTTGGGGTACTTCTTTGAATGATGAGCGACCATAGGGTGTGTGGTTCACCTTCCCCTAGTGGTGCACTATGTACAGGGTGAGTGGTTCACCTTCCCCTCTGATACCCCATGATGGTTTATGTATGCATAAGATGAGTGGTTCACCTTCTCCTATGGAATATGAGTAGGATGAGTAGTTCACCTTCTCATGTCGATAAATCCTACCCATGCAGTCCGGGACTCATGGGAAGTACCTCTCATTTGGCCAATGAGTAGGGAAATACGGATAGGGACCATAATAATGCCAATGGACGCATCGTGTACTATTGTATTCCCTATGTTAGGATGTTTGATATTGATCTGGGATCAGTGGAGAGTGGTATGATACACTCTCGATCATTTCTTCTTCATTATTTATTCATGGTTCAACAGAGTAGTAGGGATGACAAGGATGGTACAAATTTTCAGTTGGTTTGGCAAGTGGAGCTCTCCCTAGTTGAGAGGGAGTGTTAAATTTGGAAACTAGGGCCAAACTCCACCTTGGACAACTCATATGATGGAGCTGATATTTTTATTGGATTCCTCTTTTCGAGAGGTGTAGGATTGATCTAAAGATCATCTCATTCTGACAAGTATAAATGGAATTATGAATTTATTTATTTTATGGACAAATTGTCAAGGTCGGCCAACAATCTAATGTAGGCTCAAGAAGCCCAAAAGTCATGTCTCTTCACCCTCAATGTTGCATATAAATAGAAGGAGCATCTACCTCATTTGGACATTCATCATCTCACACATATCTCTCTCTCTCCTCATCTGATTGGGTCATACGAATTTCAGGGCAACCTTCTTCTCCTCCACACGTGTGAAGGGTTGACTGCGTTTTCTATTTTCCTGCGTTGACCAAGTTGCAACAAGTTTGACCAATGTTGACTGGGAAACATTTGACCTTGTTTGACTGTGTTTTTCTTGGGAGAATTTTCTATTTGGGCAAGCCGCATTCTTTGGCACAGATTTTGAGGATTTTTGGGCAGTTTGACCAACGTTGACCGTAGGTTTGACTGTGCATTGACCAAGTTTGACTCATTTCTTCAAGACTATTTTGGGATGATTTGGAATGTTGTTGGAGGCCGAATTGATTAGGTTTGACTGCGCTAATTTGGAGGAGTAATTTTGTTGATTTGACCAGTGTTGACTTTTTGGTTAGGGCATCTTGTTGATTGCAGTTTGACTGAACATATTTGACTATGTTTGGGCAGGTTAATTTTGTATATTGTACTCTCTCTCTGCTGAACTTTTGAAGGATAATAAGAAGATTTGATTAAATGGTTTTCCCCACATTGGGTTTTTTCCCTCGCATCTGCCAAATATTGTGTGATATTGTCTTGGCTTGTCTTTTGGTTATTGTTTATGTTCTATCTGCATTTACTATCAATGTTTATGTGATTGCTAATCTGGAAACTGATATTGGGCTAATAATAAAAAGTGAAGTAAATTTCTCTTAAGCATAGAACATACCATTGTTATTTAAAATTAACAGGATGCCTTCTATTGCCCTATTGGTGACCTCTACTTATCCATGGGCCTGAGGATGATAGGTAGTATATTTTTTGTGCTTGATATGATGATGCCTTAACAAATTCTCGATCAGATGTGATGTTAATTGAGCTCCTTGATCGGTGAATAGCTCTCTGGGTTACTGGAATTTGTAGAACACATTCTCCCTTAAGAACTCAACCACTTTCTCCTATGTTGCTACCTTGACAACCTTTGTCTCAACCCACTTTGTCAACTAATTAGTGCATACAATTATGTAATTTTTTTTCCTAGATGGTGGATCAATTAGCCCAATGAAATCCATGCCCACTTATCAAATGGCTCTAAAACCACCTAAGGTTGTAAGGGAATTTCATCCTTGGGAGTAGGTTTCCCCATCCTATGACACTGATCACATCGACTAGTGTATCTTCTTGCATCTTGGTGGAGAGTGGGCCAATAGTAGCTAGCTTGTAGAACCTTGAAGTTGTCCTCTTAGCAACAAAGTGACCTCCACAAGGCCCATCATGACAGGCTGAGAGGATGTAAAATACTTCCTCTTCCCTGACACATCTCCTTAATATTTGATCTAGTCTTAGATTGAAGAGATCCCCCCCAATCCGAGTGAAAGGGGCACTCTTCCTTACAATTTTGCTCCTCCCTGGATGATAGATTTGGAGGTAACTATGCAACAAATAGGTAGTTTGCTATGTCAACAAACCATGGATAGAGAATTGAAATAGACATTAAGTGCTCATCTAGCAATTGATCATCAACCATCCCTTCCTCACCTGCATGCAAAGCAAGTCTAGGCAAAAAATCTGCAACTACGTTTTCTTTACTTGAATTATCAATGATAGCTAAATCAAACTGTTGTAATAGAAGCAACCATATAATAATTCTAGCATTCACATCAGGCTTGTTCATTAATTAATTGATAGCTGAATGGTGAGTATGCACAAAAGTTTGATAACCAATGATGTAGTGTCTGAACTTGTTCAAGGAGTGGACAACAACTAGGAGTTCCTTCTCAATTACAGTGTAATTCAATTCATCCTTAGACAGATTTTTACTAATGAAGTAAATGGCATAAGGCAACTTGTCATCTATCTGACCTAGAGCCGCTCCTACAACTTTGTCAAATGCATCAACATGGATGTCAAAAGGAAGAGCCCAATTTGGGCCTTTAAGTATGGGTGTGATCGTTAATTTGTACTTCAATATCTCTAGGGCCTCTTGGAAACTATTTGACCAACAAAATTCAGAGTCCTTGGCCAACAATCCAAACAATGGTGAGGTTACTTTGCTGAAGTATTTGATAAAACTCCTATAATATCTAGCTAAGACTAAGAAGCTCCTGACATTCCTTTGCTTTTGAGGAGTAGGGACCCTTTTTATGATGGCAATTTTTCTTGGGTCCACTTGTATTCCCTCCTGAGATATTAAATGACCAAGGGAAGTCCCTGCATTCATCAAGAATTCACACTTCTCAGGACTAAGTGAGAGGTTCATTTCAATGCACTTATTTAGGACTTTCCCCAAGTTAGAGAGAGCCTCCAGGAAGTCACACCCATAGGGAGTGAAATCATCCATGTAGATCTCTACATAGTCATGGACTATCTCAGCGAAGATGCTCAGAACTACCATTTGAAAAGTGGCAGGGACATTACATAATCTGAAAGGAAGAAACCTATAAGAAAAGGTACCCCAAGGAAAAGTGTATGTAGTCTTATCTTGGTCCTCTGGGATGATCTAGATCTGATTGTAACCATTGAATTCATCCAGGAGCGAGAAGAACTTCTTCCCTGCAAGACCATCCAAGACTTGATCAATGAAAGATAATGGGAAATAACCCTTTTTAGTGGCTTTGTTAAGCTCTCTGTAGTCCACATAGATCCTCCACTTTCCATTCTTCTTTGGGACCAAAATTAGAGGGGACACCCACTCACTATCTGAGATGGGGTAGATGAACCTTGCATCCAACATTTTTTGCAACTCTTCCTTCACTATGTCTTTGAGGGCTAGGTTCATTCTCCTATGATGTTTACACATAAGTTTTTATCCTTCCTTGATGTAAATGTGATGACCACACACCCAAGGATGCACTCCCTTCATCTATTTATAGCTCCAAGCAAAGGCATCTAAGTGTTATCTCAACATGTTGCACAACTTCTCTTCCTCGTTGGCTGAGAGAGAGGGCTTGATCTTCAAGGTTTTAGATGGAAAAAATTCTACCATTTTGACATGTGCAGGACTTGGGTCCACTAGGCATAACTCAGTCCAAGGATTCCCCTCAGATTCCTTCATAAGCTCATCAAGAGGCATGGTGTTAGGGGTCTGGTTCTAGAGGATTTGGTCAATGAGGTCACCTTCATCACGTTGTTTGCCTCCTATAGTAGCATCTAGGGTACAAATTGGATGGGATGTGGTATGATACAATTCATATTCCTCCTCCTCTTCCAACCATAGGGGTAAGTCATGCTCTAGGGATGGTTGAGCAGGAGGGTACAATACCAACTATTTGGAAAAATGTCCATTCTTAATGGTCATGTTCCCAACTCTAAAACTTATGTAAGAATCAACAGTGACTAGCCATGGTCTTCCAAGGATGAGAGGATAGCCATTGAATTTGGCCTTGGGCTGGAGAACTAGGAAGTCAACAGGATACTCCCGGGAATCAATAGAGACCATTACATTCTCAACAACTGTTGAGAATGCAACAAGATGATGGAGCTTAGTGGAAAGGAGTCGCCTTCACTAAGTGGGACCACAGGAAAATTATGGCGCAAAGTCTATTTTAGACATATGGATCATGGTCTATGAGTTGTAGGATGTTGTTTATGGATGATTGGTCTTGTTGGGAAAAATAGATTGACTTCTATTTCTGGTTCACAACGGAGTGATCATAGTCTTTTTTAGATTGATAGGCTAAAAATAGAAAAGTCAAATATTATTGTCTCATAATATATTTAGATTATAAACATTATCTTATCCTCTTGGAGCACATCAGTTTGAGCTACAGATGTGGCACATGCAGCTGTCAGAAGGAAATATGCTTTTCTTATGGGTCAGTTGAGCTATTGCATGCAGGACTTCAGTTAGAACTCATGTGGTTGAGTTTGGTGGAGTTGATTGTGGAGTTGATGGAGTTGTGTTCAGTTTGACTTGGTTAAACTAGTTGTAATTAGTCTAACTGCAAATAGACTAGTGATGAGTGATGTGAATTAATTGATATCATTAATTCATTAATTATTAAATCATAAAGCAACTGAAGAATACATCAGTTAACTCAGTGCATGTACAGTTCAGTGGAGACAGGTGTTAGAGGTTGAGATTGCTATCAGTTGTGACTATAGTTGTGCATGAGATCTTGCACAATCAATGGATTGAGTATGCCCATGAGGATTGCGCAGTATATGCCCAGTGAAATAGCCTGTGCTCACGTGATTTTCACTTGGTATTGTGCAATAGAGGCAGGCAAAGCAGCGGAGGAGATTTGAACCTGTGACTTGTTCGGATCTGAGCTAGTTTTGTGTGTAACAGGTGGAGATAGTGCTGAGTACTTGTGAGGAGTATTGTACTATGTATTGTTACATGTTCTCAATCATTAATATACAGATAGTGTGGGGTTTTCAGCTGTAAGCTTTCCTCGGGTTACATACTGTGTTAATGTGTGCATGCGATTGATGTTTCATTGTTTTTAATGCTGCTAAATTGATGATCAACGTAGAGGAGGTTATGTATTATGCATGTATTCCGCAATAGTGTATAATCGGGATAATCTCTGTGAATAAGTGTTTATTATTCAAAATTTATACAACAACTCCCTGAGGAGCCACTGTGGACCTATCTACAAGTTGCAACACTGTTGTGGTCTTTCTCAAAGATCCTTGGAGGTTTATTTTGAGCATGGTTTCCTTATTAGTCACATGGATGGTAGCCCCAAGGTCAATCAAGGTGTGAGGGACAATGATGCCGTCAATGTGCACATCTACCACAAAAATTCCAGGGTTTAGATACCTGGGGCAAATCACTCTCTACAACATTAGATCAAACAATTGACCAATGAAATTAATCGCAGGGGTGTCTTTATTTCTCCTCTCAGGATGTTTGAAGCATTTCTTTTTTATCAACTTATTATAGATGGGGATGTCCTTGATAACTTGGAGGAGTGGGATTTTAACACAATTTTTTCAATTCTCCCAGAAGTTCAGTCTCTTCTGGGGTGTGTTAGTTAGGATGGATCAATCTTTTAGGAAAAGGAGGTGGATTGGATTTAGGAACACTATCTTCCTTTTCCTCTTCAATCTCCTCAAGTGGAGATTGAGGTTGGTTATTTGGGAGCACTCTTCCAGACCTGAGGTTGTTTTCTTGAATCTCCACAGCATAGGCAGGGCAAGATGTCTCTCCACTGCAGACCTTTTGTGCATGCTTGTTTTTTGGGTTCATATTTGGTTGAGTAGGCATATGAGGTTTCTTAGGTGGAGCAGGATGAATGAGTTGTGGTTGATATGGAGGTGGAGGCAGTAAAGTAGGTGGTTGGTTGAATTGAGGCCTCGAACCTTGTGATGGGGTATTCCACTAGGGATATGTAGAAGGATATGGCTAAAATGGTTGATTGGAAGGATAGGGAGGATACTGAGGTGTATAAGACCAAGGAGAAGGTGTGGATGATGAAGGATGAGTAGGAGAATACCAAGGGGGAAGGGGCGCATTCCGGTTGGGATTGTAATAGGAATATGATGCACCTTGCATGCCCTTTTGGTATGGTTGAGGCCCTTGAGATCTCCTTTGATTTATGTAACGAAGTTATTCAACCCCACCTTCTTCCCCTTGGTATACAACTTTCAATCCAGGCAAAGGAGGGAACTTATCTGTGGAATGGTTTTCCTCATAGACTGAGAAAACCTCTATAATATTTAAGGTACATTCATTTCTAGGGTGCCTTCTAGTGCATTTAGGGAAAAATATAACTAAGAATCTCTCTGCTTCCTCTTGTTTACTCTTGATCTCGATGGTGACCATTTGTAGAGAAAAGGTGTGCAACATTTCACTTTTAAATTCCTCCAACATGTTTCCAATTTCATTCTTGATATATGTGGTGGAGGAAGAGGAACTGGCAAAAGCTTGACTAGACCTACCCTTCTTCCTAGCAACCCTATAATGGTTTTTGAATACTGTCTTGATGTTGCCATAGGGTAGCTGATAAATTTCTCCTCCAAACAACATGTTTAGGGTTTCCAGCATGTCCTCCCTAATTCCTATAAGAAGGACTAACTTGAGTGATTCAGGATCAAGGGTGCATCTAACCCTTTTACAATTGAGTTGGAACCTTTCCTCATAGTCTTCCAGGGATTCATCCGGCCCAAGAGTCATTCTAAAGATTTCCTCTTTAGTTTCTTTGGACCTACAATAGTCCCTGTACTTGTTGTTAAAGGATTGCTACATTTGAGCCTAGGTAGTGATGTTATCTCCAAGTAGACCCATGAATCAGCACAAGGCTGCATCCTTAAGGGTGGATGGAAACAAATTCAACTTCTGGTCATAAAAGGTATAATCATAAGTTCTACAGATAAGAAAAAAATCAAACAAAAATGTATGTGGGTCCTCTGAGGTTAAGCCATGGAAGTGAGGAAGGTTAGAAGGGCTTATATTTTTCATCCTAACATCTCCATTAGTCTCTCTGAGCACCCTCATTTTTGTTTTTAGCCATGGTGTAGGTCTGTGGAATGGGTTCTTCTTCTTCTTCTTCGCCGATAGGCTCTTCAAAGATCTCAGGTTGTTCACTTAAGGGGTCCTCTAACTCCCCTACAATCAGAGAGGGAAGTTGAAAGTCACCGAAGAAGAGTGAAGGTTGATTGTTTGATGGTGTGGGGTATTTGGCAAGAATTTCCCTAAAGTGTCTCTACTCCTACGAGGCATGAAATGCTTTTTTTTTCTCTTTTTATGAGTTTTTTCAAAATCAACTGCAAAATAGAAAGGAAGCAAAAATAACATCTATCTACTGAATGCAAATAGAAACAAAAGCATAAATTATATCTACCTAGACACCTCCCCAGAAATGGTGCCAACAAGATGGTGAGCCCTGGTATTGCACCAAGAGTGCTACAACTTCCAGAGGCTCTTCAATTTACTTTATAAACCGGGGTTTTGTACAAAATTAGAGGTGACAATTCTATATACAAAGTATATGCATCATTCTACTCATACCACCTTCAACTGGATCACTTAATCATTAGGGTTCTAGACCATTCCTCTACTGAAATGAAAGGAGTCTAACTACTGAAAACATAATGTATAGGCTAGTCCTAGTGCAGAGAAAGTAAATGATTTTCAACTTAGAAAATGAAAGCTGCCAACTTGTAAATGCTATTAAAGAACATAAATCTTATGCTAAGTTGCAGAAACGAAACTATGCTAGCTTGCACCCAATCATCTAGCTATCAGGGTTGTTTGAAAACATAAGATTACTATACCATTTCATAATTCAAAAATTCATGCATTGAATATCTAATTCAAACTTGCAGAGTAATAAAGTTCTAATTGCTAAATTCAGAAATTAAAGAACTAATGCTATCTGATCTTGTAGGAAGGAAACAAAGTGAAATAACTAGTCTAGGTGGCACTTCTGGTCATGGAGTCCAAGCTGAGGGGTTAAACCACTCGTAAAATAGGTTAGGCTATCATTGTAGGTCAAAACAAGCTGCTACAGGTGAGCTACCAGATTCCTGTACTTCTACAGGATGTCCTGAAATGCTACAGGAAGTTGGCTGAGAGGGTTTAGAGGGTAAGAATGGTGAGATGAAGTGTTGGAAGGGTGTATGAAAGTTGTGGAAAGTGTGGGGAAGGTGATCATTGATCCAGGTGGATATTGGTGGCCACCTGCCAAGTCCACCTGGACCCCCACCATTGTCTTTCTCAGCATTTTCAGTTTCCTTAATTGTAGCACAACTTACTATTTTTAGCAGTTTTTCGGGTCCTGAACTTCCGGAGCCGTTTTGAGGCCCTAAACGACGTTTTTTGGGGAATCCGAGGGCAACACGAGTCCATGGAATGGACTGGTGTTGCCCGTTCCAACAATGATAGTGCTCGGATAGATCTTTCTAATGAGCTATTGTACGCGTCAAACGGAGATCATATGCCAAAGTTACGACCCCGGGAAGTTGATGTACCAACTTACCCCCAAACGGGGCCCACAGTTTGGCGTTTCATCTCCTAGGGTTAGGTTTTGGAATGTTAAGGGTTTTTCCATTGTTTCTCAACAATAAATAGGCCTTCGAGCCTCATTGTAACACAGTTCAGAGGCATGTAGCCATCACATCTCTTCTCAGAGATAAGCTACCATCGCCCTAGCTAGTTTATTTCCATTTCTGTTTGTAAGCATATTTCAGTATTTTCCATTAATGAAATGAAGTATTATTTCCGCTGCATCTTTGTGTATATGGTTATCTCTGTAATTTGTTGCGTTCCTGTTTAAATCCGGATCAGTGGTATCAGAGCGGTCTGCTTTTTCTCTGTTTTTCTTTGCATGTCCCCAACAAGGTCGGGATATAAGGAGTTAGGGCTTGAACTGGTTGAACCTTTGCAAGACTAGCGTCGCAAATCCCGACGGCCTCCCATGGCGGACGAGAAGAAAGACGAGGGGGCAGGAGATCCCATCAAAATCTTGCTCGAAGAAGCGCTCGAGCGACAACGGAACGTGATGATGGACAGCTTTGCGCAGATCCTTCAGCGGCTACCCAGAAGCGGCGCATCGGCTTCCAGCAGCTCCTCTGGAAACGCCACACCCTTTAAGGTACAAGTTAATTTTGAAATCCCCATATTCGAGGGTCAGATCGACGCCGATGCCGTAGATAAATGGTTAAATATGCTAGAGGGTTATTTTTCTGTTCATGAATTTTCGAGTCGGGAAAAGATTGTTTTTGCTCTTCTCAAAGCAGCCCCCCACGTCAAGGACTGGTGGGAAACCTACTGCGAGCAGAAGGATGAAAGTACTGGCTCACTATTTTCAGCCGCACCCACCTGGGATTCGTTCCGGGATGCCATCAAGGAGCAGTACTACCCTGTCGGAAGCTATGAGGATGAATACATAAAGTGGACCACGCTGCGGCAGGGAAGGGACCAAGACGTGCCGGAGTTCACCAATCTTTTCCATACCCTTCGCACAAAGTTGGGTATCAAGGATTCAGAGCAACATTTGATACTCAAATACCGTGGCTGCCTGCACAAGTACATCCAGGAAGAAATACAGTTCCTAAACATCCCCTCGCTCGGCGCAGCATACCGGTATGCCGTCAAGGTCGAGCAGAAGTTTAAACAAAAGAAGCGAGACTTTGGATCTGCGAATCCAAAGCAGGGGAAAGGTGCCCCTAAACCACAGAACAAAGGACAAAGCCAAGGCGGGACAACCCAAGACAACCAGCCGAAGCTGCAAGCAAAGAGCAACGCCGCGAAGCCGAGAAAGGACACTGGAAAATGGTGCGAGTTCCATAAGAGCTCCACTCACAACACAAGTGAGTGTCGGGCCAAGCAGTCACTGGTGGCTGAGCTAAAGGTTTCAGAATCAGATGCATGTTCCGACTCTGAGTCAGAACCCGATAAGGGGTATGAAAAAGGGAAGCAAATCATTGATGCGGATCCCAGCGCCACTGTTGCTACCGCAAAGATCCAGAAAAATGAACCCGAAGATCCAGAGGAGGAGGAGCGTCTCTTCCACTCCCAGATGTGGGTAAAGGGCTCCCCGATACAGTTCATTGTTGATAGCGGGAGTCAAAAGAACCTCATTTCGGCAGAGGTCGTGAAGCGGTTGGGCTTACCGACCACAACACATCCACAACCATACACCATTGGGTGGCTTCACCAAGGGCGAGATCTTCGCGTGAGCCAGCAGTGTCGCCTTCCATACAACATCAAGCCCTTCACGGATGAGGTATTGTGTGACATTGCTCCCCTTGAAGTTTGTGATGTATTACTAGGACAACCATACTTGTGGAAGCGACATGCTGTGTATGAATCAAGGCCCCGTGCTGTTATTATTACATTGGGAAATAAGTTGTTCAGGATACCAGAGGTAGCACCACCTGCCGCCATCTCTTTGATTACTGCAAAACAATGCAGTAAGATCATTTCCAAAACCAGGAAATTTGTTTTCCTGATGATACGCCCTCAAGGGAAGAAGAAGACAGTGGCCGCGGCCTCCAAACAGGGTCCCTCTGCACGGCAGCTACAGATGGACAAGATTGTGGAGGAGTACGAAGACATCTTCACCTCCCCGGCAGGGGTTCCTCTGCACTGTCAAGTCAAGCACTCCATCGATCTGACCCCAGGTGCGCCGCTACCCAATGGACCAATTTATCGGCGCTCTGTTCTGGAGAACAATGAAATCAAGAGGCAGATTCAGGAGCTCCTGCAGAAAGGTCACATCCGTCCGAGTTCTTTGCCCTGTGGGAGCCCGATAGTGTTGGTACAGAAGAAGGATGGGACGTGGAGACTCTGTATTGACTATCGGGCGCTGAACAAGATCACTGTTCGTAATAGGTACCCGATCCCGCGGATTGATGACCTCCTAGACCAACTAAAGGGGGCGAAATATTTCAGCAAGATCGATCTGAAGTCAGGATATCACCAGGTACCAATTGAACCCTCAGATGTGTGGAAGACTGCCTTCAAATCCAAGGAGGGCCTCTTCGAATGGTTGGTCATGCCTTTCGGATTGACGAATGCTCCTGCAACCTTTATGAGGCTAATGGATGACATCTTGCGGCCATTCACCAACTCCTTTGTAGTAGTATACTTGGATGACATTCTGATCTTCAGCCAGAGTTGGGAAGAGCACCTCCACCACATCCGACAGGTTCTCCAAACACTGCGGCAACACAAGCTATGTGCCAATTTGGAGAAATGCACTTTTGGCATGACCGAGGTTCAGTATCTGGGATACATCATTGATGAACAGGGGGTGCATGTCGATCCAGCCAAGGTCCAAGTCATTCGGGATTGGCCCTCTCCAACCACTCTAACAGAGCTCCGCAGCTTTCTAGGTCTTGCCAACTTCTACCGCAGGTTTGTGTTGGGATTTTCTCATATTTCTTGGCCCTTGAGTCAAGTCACCAAGGGCGGGGCGAAAGCAAAATTCTTTTGGTCTGAATCTCAACAGAAGGCATTCAGGGAGTTGAAGGATCGCCTCTGCACGGCACCAGTGCTCGCGTTACCAGATTTACAACAACCATTTGAGGTCGAGACAGATGCCTCTGACTATGCTATTGGGGCAGTCCTTACTCAACATGGACATCCAGTGGCATATCACAGTGAAACACTTTCAGACACAGTCCGGAAGTACCCCACTTATGATAAAGAGATGTATTCCATTGTACAGGCCTGCCGACAATGGAAGCATTACATTTTGGGGAAGGAAACGGTCATCCACACAGACCACCGACCTCTGCAGTTCATACAGACCCAAGGGAAATTGCAGAATGATCGCCATCAGAAGTGGTCTACATACCTGCAACAGTTTCACTTGAATATCAAGTATAAAAAGGGCAGCACCAATAATGTTGCAGATTGCCTCAGTCGACCACCGATCATGGCGCTAACCACCGTGCTCAACTCTTGCGGGCACGAGACTTCTGATTGGCCACTTCTCTACAAAAGCGACCCAGAATTCGGCCACACATACCAGACACTCTTGGAGGGTCGGCAGGTTGCAGATTTTCACCTCCAGGATGCCCTATTATGCCACCTCGGTCACCTTTGTGTTCCTTCAAGCGAGCGTGCCAAGATGATTTGGGAAGCACACTACAGTCGGGCTGCTGGGCATTTCGGGGTCGAGAAAACAGTGGCAGTACTGCAAAACTATTTCTATTGGCCGAATCTTCGACAGGATGTTGGGAAGTACATCCGATCATGTACTGCCTGTGCCATTGCCAAACCGACCATTAAGAAGCAAGGCCTCTATACCCCGTTGCCTACCCCTAGTCGACCTTGGGAATCCATCTCCATGGATTACATGTCAGGCCTTCCTTCCACTAAGCATGGAAATGACTGTGTTTTTGTGGTCGTCGACAGGTTCTTAAAGATGGCCATTATGATGGCCTGCAAGAAGAATATCACAGCAGAAGCCACTGCTAAACTCTTCTTTGAACGAGTGTGGGTGCACTTTGGGATCCCACAGTCTATCATCTCAGATCGGGACAGTCGGTTTCTCAGCACCTTTTGGTCCAGTCTCTGGTCAATGCTGGACACCAAACTCACGAAGTCCACAGCCTTCCATCCTCAAACTGATGGCCAGACAGAGGTTGTCAATAGGATGATTGTGCACATTCTGCGCATGTATAACTCAAAGCATCCACGCACATGGGACGAGAGCCTCCCCTACGTTCAGCACAGCTACAACCGAGCTCTTCACAGCTCCACTGGCCATAGCCCTTTTCAGGTGGGTTTGGGATTCCAGCCACTATGCCCCATTGATGTGGCCATGCCACTTGCAGCTACTCACATGAATTCAGCTCATGTCCAGTCCGAAACAGATAAGGCCACCAGCTTCATTGAGCGCATCCAACATATTCGCCAGCAGGTCCATGACATTCTTGAGAAATCAAATGCCAAGTACAAGCAGCGACATGATCAACATCGGGTGCCACACAAGTTTCAGGTGGGCGACAAAGTCTGGTTGCATTTGCAAAAGGAACGCCTTACTGGAGCCTATCGGAAATTGAGACCACTCCGATATGGTCCTTACACCATTACTAAGGCTATGGGAGACAATGCATTTGAGCTCAGCATTCCCCCATTCCTTGGCCTGCACCCAGTATTCAATGTGGACCGCCTTCGGCCATACTTTCCACCATTGCTAGACACATCCGACATTGCAGAACAGCTCAAACCCACAGAATTAAATCCAGATTGCATGGAACAAGCTGCAACTGATCGGATCATGGACACACAGATCAAGAACACTCGCCAACAGAATATCCAACTGTATCGAGTTGTCAAAGCGGGCCAACTCCTTCAGCAGGGCAAGTGGCTCACCAGGGAACAAGTTCAGCAGAAGTTTCCTCATCTCATGGAGGAGCTCAACGCAATGGGGACCATTGCTTCCTAAGGGGGGAGGAATGATCCAGGTGGATATTGGTGGCCACCTGCCAAGTCCACCTGGACCCCCACCATTGTCTTTCTCAGCATTTTCAGTTTCCTTAATTGTAGCACAACTTACTATTTTTAGCAGTTTTTCGGGTCCTGAACTTCCGGAGCCGTTTTGAGGCCCTAAACGACGTTTTTTGGGGAATCCGGGGGCAACACGAGTCCATGGAATGGACTGGTGTTGCCCGTTCCAACAATGATAGTGCTCGGATAGATCTTTCTAATGAGCTATTGTACGCGTCAAACGGAGATCATATGCCAAAGTTACGACCCCGGGAAGTTGATGTACCAACTTACCCCCAAACGGGGCCCACAGTTTGGCGTTTCATCTCCTAGGGTTAGGTTTTGGAATGTTAAGGGTTTTTCCATTGTTTCTCAACAATAAATAGGCCTTCGAGCCTCATTGTAACACAGTTCAGAGGCATGTAGCCATCACATCTCTTCTCAGAGATAAGCTACCATCGCCCTAGCTAGTTTATTTCCATTTCTGTTTGTAAGCATATTTCAGTATTTTCCATTAATGAAATGAAGTATTATTTCCGCTGCATCTTTGTGTATATGGTTATCTCTGTAATTTGTTGCGTTCCTGTTTAAATCCGGATCAATCATCAACCTTAACCAAGCCCAATACTTCAAGAAGGCTAGATTTGGGCTAAGATGGCTTGCTCATGGTGACCAAAGAACAAAGATTTAGAACACGAGTTGACATGCATCAACATAAGGTGGAGAAACCCTAAATGGAGTTGGTGGAAGGAGTCCTTTTCTGCAGATCAAAAACCCTGCAATAACTCCTGCACATGTTTCTCTTTTCATTTATAAATCATTACAAGTCAATGTGGAAAACATGAATTGAATTTAGAAAAGCTTATCTATCTAATGCTAAAAAAATGATTTATGAAATGAACTACCTTCTAAGCTACAACAATCTTGAGAAGAAAAATAACAACTGTAAATCTTTCCAAGAAATCATAAACAACTATCTAACTAATGCTAAAACTTGATCTATGTAATGAACAAGAAATCAAACTCTATTTTTGGGCTGTGAGAGTGGGGTCCTCTAATCATGATCCCATGAGGGAGATGAGATAGGGGTCACTGTCACAAGATTTTTGATGGATTTTACTCTACTGAATTGAAACAAATAATTTATCCTCTAAGCTAATGGAAACATAAATAATCAACAACTTAATCAATCTTATAAACTAAAAGAAACATGAATAAACTTCAACAATTAATCAACATTCTAGCCTAAGATTATAGATACAAGAGAGGAACTCATGTTGAAAATATCAACAAGAAATGTTAAAAATAACATCCAAAAATTCCAATTTCATTTTTCCTTGAATTAAATTATAAATTAAAATCGAATTTTATTCTCATAGCAAGTTGTAAATAGTTAATTAAGTTTAATTAACTTAGGAATTTCGAGTTGGAAGTCTTTTTGTAGTCATGTATATGTTCTCCCTAAATTTTAGGGGTCCAATATGAGTTTAAATTGAGTTGTAATTAGACAACTCAGTTTACTGAGTTATGGTCAGTTAAATTAGTTATAACTGTTTGTGGAACTAATAGAGGACTAATAGTCAGTTGGTGCATTGCGTGCATCCACAAGTGTTACTCCAGTTGACTGAAGATTCTCTCATGAGAAAATCATGCATCTCAATTCAGAGAAAGACCCAGTTGATATTAGAGTGCAGGGACAATGTACTATCAATTGTATGATTTACTGAGTTGTAAATATCATGCATGCAATCAGAGAAGGACCTATGTTTGGATTGTGTAGTTTTGGAAGCATGAATTCCCTTTAAATACATGTTATTCATCCTAGGAATTGTGCAAGGAAATAGGGGCTTGGAGAGTTGTAGAATAGGCTAAATATTTAGCTTGAGCTAACTTGTGAGCTGAGAGTTGATTATACTTGTGGAGGGATTGTTCTTGTGAGAACAAGCATTATATTCTCATCTTGGATTTCCGATTAATGCAATATAGATAGTAGGGGTTTTTAGCTGAGGATTTCCATAGATACTCAGTGTGTTATGTGCCACTGATGTTCTTCCTCTTGCTGATTATTGTTTTCTTCAATCATTATGTGCTTCTATTATAAAAAGTAGAGTATACTCTTGTCTTGTGCTTTAGTACATTGCATGAGCTGTGAATCTACAAGAAAATCTATATGGTATTGGAGCAGGTTTTTTCTTGGGCCGCGAGTTGCAAAGAAAATTTGAAAGTTTTTGTACAATATTTTCGAAAAAAATTATAAGATCTAGATTCCTTGTGAAAAAAATACCAAAATTCAAAAACAATTGGCCGAATTGGAGTTCGGATGAAGGTGATATCACTGACTTAAAATCAACATTTTTTGTTTTTGTTTTTGTTTTGTTTTGTTTTGTTTGTTTGTTTGCTTGCTTGCTTGTTTGTTTGTTTGCTTGCTTGTTTGTTTGTTTTTTTCCCAGAAAATACTGTGACGGTGGGACAGATGAAACAAATTGGTGTTCGAGCTAAGAATCTGTATGATCTTGGGGTACAAGATGCATGCAATGCCTTGAGGAGCAAGGAAAATGTTAGAGACTTGGTGGTTAAGATGGAGAGTGAAGTACCTCTCAACATGCAGCCCCAAAAGAAGCCTCAGAAGCAGTCTCAGATAATTCTGGAGCAACCGCAATTGGAGAAGTAGAGAGGAGATCGAGTGGAGGCATCCACTCATGTAGAGACCTCCAGTAGGGGGAAATTTCGAGCCAAGTGGGTAGAGGGAGCACATGAAACCATACTTACAAGTGTGAGGTGGGGCAATGTGAAGTAGTAATCCTAAGAGGGTTGAAATTAGGTAGGGTCCATTGAGAGGTTTTATCTCATGGATCGTACCTTGCTACGGGAGCCCAAAGTACATAGTAGCGGGAGGACTTAGTGGTGATTGATGTAGTTAGAGATTAGAGTGACAGAGGCTAGAGCAGTCAGATGCTATAGAGCACAGAGAAGGGTTGACAACAGTGCAGAAAGGCAGAGTCAACAGAAGCGCAAAGTTTCTAGTTGACAAAGGCAATAACAGTCAAAGACTTTGGTGACTGATGCATCATACTGATTCAAGTTGGATGTTTTTTGTTTCTGGAGTTGTTGTAGCAACAACAATAGAGAGAAGTGTTGCATGAAAAAGATGCCAAAGGTTCAGGATTAGGATAGAATTGAATTCATTTCTTGTTGAGAGGGAGTGTTGAAAATAACAACAAGAAATGTTAAAAATAACATCCATAAATTCCAATTTAATTTGTCCTTGAATTAAATTGTGAATTAAAATCGAATTCTATTCTCATAACAGCTTGTGAATAGCTAATTAATTTTAATTAACTTAGGAATTTCAATTTGGAAGTCTTTCTGTAGTCATGTATATGTTCTCCCTAAATTTTAGGGGTCTGGTATGAGTTTAAATTGAGTTATAATTAGATAACTCAGGTTATTGAGTTATGGTCAGTTAAATTAGTTCTAACTATTTGTGGACCTAACAAAGGACTAATCATCAGTTGGTACACTGGTGCATCCACAAGTGTTACTCCAGTCAACTGAAGATTCCCTCATGAGAAACTCATGCATGTCAATTAAGAGAAAGACCCAGTTGAGACTAGAGCGTAGGGACAATGTACTATTAGTTGCAAGATTTACTGAGTTGTAAATATCATGCATGCAATTAGAGAAGGACCTATGTTTGGATTGCGCAGTTTTGGAAGCATGAATTCCCTTTAAATATGGACTATTCATCAGGCTAGGAATTGTGCAAGGAAATAGGGGTTTGGAGAGCTACAGAATAGGTTAAGGATTTGGCTTGAGCTAGCTTGTGAGCTGAGAGTTGATTATATTTGTGCAGGAAATGTTCTTGTGAGAAAAATCATTGTACTCTCATCTTGGATTCCTAATTAATGCAATATTGATAGTAGGGGTTTTCAACTAAGGCTTTCCTCAGATACTTATTGTGTTATGTGCCATTGATTATCTTCTTCTTGTTCATATTGTTCTCATCGATCTATTGGCTTATGCTGGTTGAAAGTAGAAATAAATTCTTGTCCCGTGCTTTAGTAAATTGCACGAGCTTGTGAATCTATAGGAAATTATACAACTTATGTTGCTAGGGTTGGGCCCTAACCTAAGAGCTTTAGCCCTTTGAGTCAACTCAATGTTGGATCAAAATAGAACTTCTCATTATCATTCAAAAAGTGTCAAATACATCATAAAAATAATAGTCAAATGTGCTTCATCTTAATGGCCTCTTGGCTACAATAAAACTTTGAATCCTAATGAGTCCCTTAGCTTGTTTATTTATACAAAAGTGGAGCTACCAAAAACTCCCTAGAAAATAGGGATATTTGACTCCCTAACTCGAGAATAGGTGAATCTAACTCTTCCTTGACTTGCACTGGCTCGGCTACCAATGAACTCGACCTGCTTGGCTTCCAATGACACCGAGTTGATGAGATAGAGTGGGGGATCTTCAACTGATTTGAGGAGTTAAGGAGGTGGACAACCTCCTAGAATCTCTCTTGCTTGTCTACTCCACATTCCTACACTCAAATCAACTCAATTTGCAGATAAATGTGAGAAAAAGATAATTTAATAAGCTGGAGGATGGCATTGTGACCCATATAATATAACTATTGACGAGCCTCATCAATATACATATTAGCAACAACTCATTAAACATGTGCATCACATAAGCATAATTGAAAACCACAAGCAATAATATAAACAATAAATAATGCACACAATCACATCATCACACATAAGACACAAGGTTTCTAGTGGAAACCCTTTTGGGAGAAAAATCTACCCTCGTTGCTACTACTCTGCTCTGAATTTCTATTAGTCAAGCAATTGGTCTTTTACATAGCCTATTAACTCCCATCAGCATGGAGACTCGACCTCATATACACAATTCCAACACCCATAAGCTAGGAGACTCAATACTACTGATAAAATCAAAAGATTCTATTCTCTACGGATCTACGGACTACCATCCACTAAAGGCCACCATGATCAACGGTCCTCTCCCAACTCTGATTGGACTATCCAACTACCACTAGATGAGAAATTGTTCCTTTCACTGAAGCTTCAAAATCACTGCTCCACCTCCATGAAGTCACTACTCCTCACCACTATGTAGACCTCCTTTCATCTATTTTCAAACTAGATCGAAGATTTTTTCTCAACAAGAACTCATCTCTGCATACATGCTCTCAACAGCGAGATCTCATCATCAAATCAAATATAATACTCTACAAAACATATTCTCTCCAATAGAAAAACTGTGGCCACAATAAATCTGAGTATAATCAAACCCTCACAATAACGAAATGCTGAAAAATACAAATAACATCATAAGAAACTATGGCTATGTGCTAAATGCATCAACAACTCATGAAAAAACAAGTGTGAGATTCACCATAAAAAACACTACCCAACAACATACAAAAACTTCTTCAAACGATCTCGACTCCACCAGCTTCAATTCTGAACTATTCTGAAACATGCTTTAGGTAGGCTCACAATTCAACCATTAACACTCATAAACTGAAGGAGTTATGCTCTAACAAAGCCTGAAGCATCAACACTCTATGAAACGTTGTCCAATACACTCTCATACTCATCCAACCAATACTCCACTCCAAGATAAATTATATAAAACATGTAGGGAAAAATTGAGCTTGGGGCTAGGATCAAGTGTGCACAAATTGGAACAAATCAATCCACTAAGGTCACTACTTGTTCGCTAAATGCATTCACATCATGAGAGGACCTTTTCAAACAATTTATGACATTTTCAAATAGTTATGTAAGCCTCTAGGAATTTCCAAGCTAATTTCCTTCCGAACATCATGAGGAATGTAGAGAAAATCTTGTGAAATCCCTCAGTCACATGCATGACACTGGCTCCATGTGACTGAGACCTATAACCACTACCATCGGCTACTTTGTCAGTGACTGAAGCCTTCCAACTACTCCCATTGGCTTGGATCCATGCGACTCTGGCTAAAGATGAGGGAAGAAACCATGCCTTTAGCTCAGAACCTTTACCACCTATTGGATCACCTTCTCCAACATCTATGCTAGTCTCCAAACCTCTAACATAACCTATGCCACATATGAAAATAGATCAAACACGCTTTCCAATTTCCACTACCAAGTTGACTTGTAAGGGCCAACAAACAAGGTTTGCAAGAGTGCCAACAAGTCCTCCACTCTCCTTCAATCATCACCATCAGATGAAACACATATGAACATAACTGCAATCACCTTTATAGCACCATCATCAATCCATCACATCACTACAAAAAGTCATATTCATAAGCATATACATGAAGACCTAATTAATACCTAGTTGAAAACTCAAGTAGTGTGCCATGAACCATCACCATCCATGTAAACTATATGATCAATCTGCAACAACATCCTCTAACTATAACAACACCATCCACAATCATCATGACATGTCCATCAATGCACATGCCAACACATGCCAACTCCTCCATGACCAACATGCTACCATCAAGCTATATTATCATGAGGTTGACATAACTGCATGACCTCACTGAGTTGACATCAATGCCAACACAACCATCTCGCTATCAATACATCAATACCAACCAATATGACACCAAGCCAAACATCTATCACACATGCATATGACAAGTATGACCATGTTGACATCGATGCCAACACTACAATGCCAACACCGGAGCATGAGTTGTTTCTGCTGCAAAATGCACTGAGGTTCTCGATGGAACTCTCCCTCTAGTTCCACCTGCAATACAGACCAATCAATCACATGATAAACATCTTGGACATATCTCTTAATAAATGAAACATGGAAAACATCATGGAATTTCATTGTTAGTGGCAATGCAAGTCTGTAGGCCACTGGTCCAATCCTCTCAAGGATTTCAAAAGGCCCTCAATACTGAGGTTCCAACTTGGCACATGATCCAATCCTTAAGGAGCTCCTCTTGGGCTTGATGTGCAATTACACATGCTCCCCAACATAGAACTCTTTGAAAGCTCTATGTTGATATGAATAACTCTTCTTCTTATCATGTGTTTCCTTTAAATTCCTTTTAATAACCTGCATCTCCTGCTCCATCTCAGCCAACATATCCAGTCTAATCGTCACCATTTTCACTAGATCACTCTAGTTGTTAGGAGTATTGTAACTCTTCCCATAGAGAGCCTCAAATGGGCTCATCCTCAAGGATTCCTAATTCCCATTGTTATAATCAAACTCCACGAGTGGAATATACTCCTCCTACTTCCTCTACTGATGCATGACATACATCCTAAACATATCATCAAGAATCTTGTTAACCCTCTTTGTTTGTCCATCTATCTGTGGATGATAGGTTGTACTAAAAGCTAACTTTGTCCCCAAGCCTGCAAACAACTCCCCCAAAACTTGGAAGTGAACTTGGCATCTCTTCCTGATATGATCTTCTTGGGAACACCACGCAACCTCACCATCTCCCCGATGAAAATACGGGCTACCTCACTAGCTGAATTAGTAGACTTCACTGCGATGAAGTGAGATACCTTACTCAGCTTGTCAACCACAAACATGATGGAATCATGTTGCTTCAATGTCCTTGGCAAACCTGTAATGAAGTCCATGGAAATGACCTCCCATTTCCATTCAGGAATCAGAGTAGGCTACAATAGACCAATTGAATGCTTATACTCTACGTTCACCTACTAATAGTCCAAACATCTTGCAACAAAATCATCGACCTTTTTCTTCAAGTTTGGCCAATGATAGAACTTATTAACAACTGTCAAGTTCTTCTGATATCCTAGGTGGCCTGAACACAACTTGACATGAAACTCCCTCAAACTAAGCTTATTCAACTCGCTACTATTTGGCACATAAATCATTTTATTGAATCTCACCAAGCTATCTGTTGTGAGGTGATACTCCTCATCTCTATCACCTTCACCCTACTACTACAACCTGTGCTTTAGTTGCTGATACCTCTCACCATGTTTTCTTGCATGTAAGATCCGCTCTTGTAAATCTTCCCCATATGAACTCACAACTGAAATATGATTCACTTGCACTCTCCTACTGAGAGCATATGCAACCCTATTCTCCTTGCCCTTAATGTACCTAATCTCAAAGTCAAACTCACTGAGGGTAGCCAATCATCTAGCTTGCCTGACATTCAGATTGGGTTGGTCAAATAGATACCTTAGTCCACTGGGATAAATAAACCCAAGGCATATAAACCCAAGGGATTAATTTTATAAACCTAACAGATTAATATTAAACTATTTTATTAATATTATAGACCCTAATATATTATTATGGTCATTAGAGATTAATATTATAAACCCAAGGGATTAATGTCATAAACCCAAGTGATAAAAACCTAAGGGAATAATATTAAACCCTAGCATTTATATTATAAACCCAAGGGACTATAAACCTTAGAATTTATATTATAAACCCAAGGGACTATAAACCTTAGAATTTATATTATAAACCCAAGGGATCAATATTTTGAACCCTGCAATTATAAACTTTGTGATTATAAACCCTAAACCCAATATTATAAATCATAATAAAACGTAAAGCCTAAACCCAATATCATAAACCAGAATATTAAACCCAAATTTATTCAATGTCACAATGCAAGATTGAATAAACTTCAATGTAATCTAACATTGTGACAATGCTTATCACACTACAACATTGGATAGATTTTCGTACCAATCGAACGTCACAATACTAAACTCTAATAGAGATTTATGTTTGACCAAAGTTGAATACTGTTGAAAACATAGTAAAATGACCATGACTGACCATGTTGGTCATGGTTTACCACAATCAACCATGGTTGACCAAATTAAACCAAAGAGGTCTTAACCATTGTTGATGAAATTCAACCATGATCAATCAGTTTTGAATGTTAATGCAAGGGTTGATTATGGTTGACCATGGTTGACCTTCGTTAATCATGGTTGATAAGGGCTGACAATAGATACATTGCTCATGGTTGACCATATTTAACCATGTTAACTGTGGTTGATCATGGTTGACCGTAGAGACACAAATTGACCATCAATACGGAATTGTACCATATTCAACCATAAATATCTTCATTGGTCACAATGGTGACCATAATCAACCATAGAGACCTTGTTTGACCATGCTTGACAATTCTAACCATTGACGACTATGGTTGGCTATTAGCAGTCTATAGCGCATGAAATGTTCTTGGTTGACTATTAATTATTATTAATATATTAATTTAAATATTGTTATTAATATATTAATTATCATCGATTAATATTTAAATATTTTTAAAATAATGTTTAATGGTATTAAGTATTTTAATGTTTTATTTAATGTTATTAACATTTTAATTAATTAATTAATGTTTAAATTAATTTATATTACTCTGTTGATTTTAATTATATATTAATGTTTTATTAAATATATCAATGTTTTAATGTCAATAAATTAATATTAATATTAATTGATATTAATATATTCATTTAAATATTTTTAAATTGATGTTTAATGTTGTTAAATAATTTTAAATCAGTATTTTAATTAATAGATAATAGATTGTCAATAGTATTTACAAGCACTTATGTTTAATCCAAGTTGAACACTATTGATTGCTAAATATAGTGAAAGACTCACCCACATTATGGGATGTGGTTAACCACATTTTGTAATGCCGCATTGTGACAGTTTTGTACAATTCCAACATCACAACGTCATTATTATTATTGGGACATCTTTTAGTACTAATCACATCTAGATCTTTTTGTTATGCGTTTCGAACCAACTAGTGTGGTTCATCATCAAGACAAGATGTAGAGTCAAATCTTGGCACCAGATTAAATAGTGATAGTGCTAGAGTTAATATTTCCACTGTTAGAGTTTAACAACTAGCTTTGACTCACTATTAAAAAATTATAATATTATAATTAATAAATGAGGACTCTGATTTTGACTAAATAATGAGTGATAATTTATATAAAAAATATATTTATTAAATCAAATTAATACCCTATAAAGGTTCAAACAAATAAATGTTAAGAATGGAGTGTTTAAATAAATATTTATCTATCTAATTTTGACTAAGTAATAAAAATGGTAGGACCCACTAAATGATTAAATAAATATAAATTATCCAACAATTAAACCTCTAGTTATTGACCAAATAAATACTTTATTAAACAATTGTGTTTATTAGAATAAATAAATTAAGGTTAAATATTTTTTCCTTTCAAAAATTAAACTAATAAATAAATGTATAGTATCGAAAAATATATTTTAGATTGCACAAACATTCTAATTTAAATAGGTTAAGAGATTAAAAACTAAAAATCTACCTAAAAATTATAATAGAAAAATATAATAATACTAAAAATACCAATAATAATAAAATAAATATAAATGATAATAATTAATAATACTGAATAAATAAACAACAAAAATAAATAAATGGATAGATAGATAGTTAAATAAATAAATAAGAATAAATCTAGGAGGATAAGGTAGGGACCCAACAATTATTAATCTTCCAACCATCATCTCGGTTCAGATTACTAGGCTTCTTTTCGATTTCTATAGCTTCCCTAAACTTACGGTGATGGAAATTGTAAATTCTAGCAATGACTCCAGTGTCCTCAATGCATATATGATGTTTCATTTTCTCTGCATGTTCTGCCAAAGCTCACGAACGTGTCCTCCCGTGTTTTATGTCTGCTGCATGCTCGTGAATCCTTTGATTTATAGAGCGCCCAGTTTCACCAATGTAGGGAGTCCCACATGAACAAGGGATGAGATAAACACCTTTCATAATTATGGATGTCCCAATAATCATAATTATGGATCATAGAAGCCTAAATTCGGAAATTATTATTATTATTATTATTTAACTTTATTATTAAAGTTAATTATTATTAATTAACCTTATTAATATTATATTGCTATTATTAAACATTTTTAAATCATGATTGTGACCGACCAAGGATGGCCATAGTTGATTAAGGTTGACAATTAATAATTTTGGTCAACCATGGTTGACTATAATGAATATAGTTTAGTTACATTGACTGAGGGCGACTTTGAGTAAACAAGGTTGACTATTGTCAAATATAGTAAACATAAGGTTAACTATGAGTAAAGAAGATTGACTATTGTCAAATATAGTAAACATACGATTGAACAAGACTGTTTCAATATGTTTGACTAATAGTATTTGACTATAATAATTATGTATTAAGCAATTTTATCACAACTATGTATTAATTCTTTAATTAATATATCAATGTATTAATGCTAATAAATTAACTAATTAATATTAATATATCTATTTAAAATTAATGCTATTAAATATTTTTTATACATATTTTAATTAATATATTTTCCAATATTTTTATAAATATTTTAATTAATATATTTTCGAGTATTTTATTCAATGTTATTAAACATTTTAATTAATTAATATTATTATTAATTAACATTCATATATTAATTTAAATATTTTTAACCTAATGTTTATTCTTATTAAAAATTAATATTATTTTATTATTATTATTTAATAATAATAGTATTACTTTAAACATTATTTAATAATAATAATATTATTAAAGTTTTAATTAATATATTATTAATGTTATAAATTATGAGCGTGATGCAATAATGAGCGCTGAAGTCATTAGGGTGCAAATAATAGTACGCCACACCTTTCAAAAGGGCCTCAACACCCCTTTCTTATTTCGTAGGGGGGGGGGCGGGCCCCATCTCTATACCATGCATGCTTCCATCATCCTGCCCAAAATGAATGATTGTCCTCTCCAGATCCATAGAATCCATCAGTTACAAGCCCAGCTCCTTTCTCACCCCTATTCTCTTCAGTCAGAAGTTCCCGTGCGTCCACGTACAGAACAACCCACCTTTCTTTAACTACTTACTTACGGTAGGTAGGAGTCGCTGATATTGCTTTAGCTTGAGCGCCTCGAGCTAATGAGTTCTGAGTTCCCACCCGTAGACCCGATACAGCTTCGGCTAATCGATAACGACTATCTCTTTCTTCATTCAGTCAGGGATGGATACCACTTAAGTGGTTCCCGAGTTACGAGTCCGAGTTCCCGAGCTTCTCCCTGCCGTATAATTCCCCTATATCCATCGCTTCTCGATCAATAGAAGAGAGAGATGCGGGCTCCCGATTAGCTAGAGCTAGTTGTTCCTTGCACCGATACCCCTCCCTCCCTAATAAAGCCCCAGCCTGAGATACAGCCTGTCCCTCTGATAGTTAGTACGATACCTGGCTGGGATAGGGAGTTATACCTGGGATGAGGAACTGGTCAGTCCCTGCCCCGACCGGCACGAAGTTGATTAGCGAGCCCGGCTAGAAGGCTCGAAGATAGCGCTCACTATTGCTCTCCCTTCTCCTATAAAAACCATGATGAAGATTCATAACGAAAATCGTATCGATTAAGATAGATTCATAACGAAAATCGCTTGCGACATCGGTCGGAATGCTAGGGGGGAAGGGGAGCAATATAAGTAATAAAGTCATTCTTTTCTCGTGGAGGCGAACGACTGAGAAAGAGGCGTAGGCGAACTAACGAACTACTCACTTGCTTCGGTATGTGCCGGGTCGGTTCTCAATCATTTCTGGTGCTGGCTGGTAAGAGGGGCGGACCCATTAGAAGGAAAGCCCAGTAAAGCGACTTTAGATAAGATGCAAGGTGCGAAGCCGCTTGTCCCTCCGGGGGCAAGGATCACCTACCTGGCCTAAACCTTAGTGATGCGGCCTGGATAAGCTTATCTTCCGTATAGTCTAGTGGACTGAGAAACAATCCAGAGGGTTAAGGCCAGGAGGGATTACACTATGAAGGGACAGGTTACAGACGCCCACCCTAAGGCGCCATCAAGGTGAGCTTCTGTCTACTCTAGTTTCCCTTCATATTAAGCCCATCTCTTCCTGCCAAGACAATTAGGTCTGGGATTTATGGATCTCTATCTTACCTTAAGGGCCTACTTCGGACTTACTAACTACAGGAACGCCATAACCTTCCGTTAGCGAGGAGATACTGCTCTAAAAACTAGGCCAGATACATCAATCAAACTTATTTGACTAGAGAAGAAAGCCCTACGGAGAGCATCCCTGACCTAACCATCTTTTAAATAAATATTTTAATTAATATATTCCCAAATATTTTATCTAATGTTATTAAACATTTTAGTTAATATTTTAATTCATCAATATTATTAATAATTAATATTAATATATTAATTTAAACCTTTTTAAATTAATGTTTATTGTTATTAAACATTTTTATATAAATGTTTTAATTAATATATTGTCAAATTTTTAATTAATGTTATTAATCATTTTAATGTTTCAATTAATCTTATTAATGTTTTAATTAATATTTTAATGTTAATGTTTTAATTAATTAATATTAATTAATGTTTTAATTAATTTATGTTACATTAACTAAGGATTATTTTAAGTGAACAAGGTTGATAATTATAGTATATATAAGGTTGACCAAGTTTGAATGTTGCCATATTTGGCTATGTTTTACTAATGTAGTTGACTATAATAACTAGCAATTGCGCCACATATTGCAAAGGAAACGTCGTAAGGTGATAACATAGGAAACAATAGCATAGAAGAAAGAAGTAAAACTTTAATGCATTTTTGTTTCTTTACTGGCATTTCTTTTCAATCATATGTTATGTTTCAGGGAGATTCCAACGAAACCAATATTCCAAAATATTTTCAAAATGAAGATAATTCACAACATCTTAATTCCAAAAGATTTATGAAAATGTTCTTCATTAAGATTCAAGAACTATTATAAGTAAATGCTTTAAATCAAACATTTCATAGCAGAAGTAATCTCATATCACCTATAATTCACAATGCAATGGATAATAGTCATTATTAGAAAGGATTCAAGATAACGTGTGTGCATTTTGAGTCATTTTTATGTCAATTCTAACATGTCATAATGTCGTTTTTGTGATGAAGAGTATAGAATTTTTAGGATGGTGTTCTATGTGCATTAAAATGCCTGTGAGGTCTAGCACTATGTATGGGGTTTCATTTTCAAGATATGTGTTTCTAGAGTAAGGAAGATTTCAAAGGTTTTCTACATTAGGCAGACGATTAGGTTGTTTCACTTTCCATTAGCCATGTTTGTGTTGATCTTTTTTTAAATATATTCTAAACTCTACATTAATATAAAATAAAATAAATCATACAACTGGATTGAACTTGTGTCATGATCTTTAAATTGGATCCATCTGTTTGTCATACCTTTTCAACCTTCTTTTACACATTTTGGACTTAAAAATCATTCTTTTTACACATTTGGGACTTAAAAGTCACTTTATAGTTAGATTGAAGTTCAAATTTTGTTTTTTCTATCATATTCAATTAGGTAGCCAAAGAACACTCATAAAAAACTAGTTGGAGCATCATGTATTTAATAAACTTATTTAACACATCATATCCACATTAGTTGGTTAGGCAAATTTTGGAAATTATATTGAATGTATGATCTAATAATTACCATTCACCATTTCAAAATATTGATAGTTTATAAGAGTTTTTTTTTTTTTTTTGAGATAATCAGCTTGACCTCTTTCAATCAAGTATATTGTATAATAACAAAACATTGATTTTAAAGGTCTCTGTGTTGATAAACAAATTTTAGTCATCTAGACACACTATAGGTTCACATTAACATATTTGCTTATTACATAGGGAGTCCTTTTGTTGGCCTTAACATTTAATTGAATTTTTTTACTTTTGGTATAAACTTTGTTTATTGCATGATATTGCTTTTGGCACTTATTAACAATTATATGAGGTGATTAAAGTAGAGAATTATTCAGCCACTCACTTGAAGTTTTAGTCCACAAGTCCTTTGAGAGTTTGGGATCCTCCTTGAGGAAATTCTTCTAACCTCACTTCACTCTATCATTAATATAAAAATGAATTTGATTTCTTTCATAGAAAATAATGTTTTAGTATCCAAGTGGGATCCGGAAAATATTGTCAAGTGGTATTCCACCAAAATGTAAAAATAAATCTAATTGATTTCAAAGAAAAAATTGGTCAAGTTAATATCCAAATAGGATGTAAACGATGGTGATTCTTTACTTAATATACAAGCATAAAGTGTCATTATTTTCTAGTTATGTTAGTTGTTTTCTTGATGTGTTGATTCCATCTTGGGCCTACTATGGAATTTGGAGCTTAAACTGTAATGAAGTTTGATATTTTATTAGGCCTTTGCCTAAATTTGACAGTTAAGGAAATGTGAAGTTTATCCAAATTTGACAGTAAGAAGTATGAAGTTTGTTATTTGTAGACTATGGCTGGTTTGGTTATGGTTTCATTTTGTGTTCAGTGGTCCTCAGCCCTTGCTACCATTAATCTAGTTGACTCTGGAATGTATGTGCTTTTGATACATCTTAAATTGTTTCCTTGGTGGTCAATCTTCCAAACTTAATTAAAATGGCAACAAACTAAACTGTAAAGCCTTTACTACCTCATCATAATAGAATCATTACAAAAATTGATACAAAATATCTATATAAATCACTAAAACTGAAAGAAATGACGCATCTAAAAACACATGGATGACGTACTGATAGTAATAAGCATGATAAGAAATTATTCACCAATTATTCGCCTAGATGTTCACATAACTAGTTTAAACAAGACATTGATACTACATTCTTAACATCACCAACATAACCCAGACCATGACCATGACAAAGAAAATAAAGTTTATGCTCAAACTGCCATAGATTCATGATAAACTTAAACTTCTATGGTATACAAAAACTCTACATGACGCTTCTAAAAATACTCATTAATAGCTAATTATCATTGCATTTATCAAAATGAATAGAACCACTAACATCAGAAACAACAAGGGTAGATATTATAACAACAACCCTTCATGTCCAAAATGAAAATCCACGTGGTACTGAATTCAATACCATTCTCAAAACCCAGAGTATGAGTAACAAGTATAATTGCATTCTCAAAACCCAGTGAACAAAGAACAAGTATAATTATTAATATGCTTGTACTTGACATCTAACTGTTGTGCAAGTTCAACTCTCTTTTTTTTACTGACGTGGAGAAGAACCTGCAATCAAACAATGAAATATTTTTCAGCTAACTAAATCTCTTTATACATTTAGTATATTTTAAATAAAAATTTATACAAAAATATTTTGATTCTTGGCTAAAATTTGATATTTTGTGAAACATATTTGATTTGAATAAAAAAATTTGCAATACCGAAAGTGACGGATAAAAAAAAGGTTGAAACTTTAAATTTGACATGTAAACATTTAATAAATTGTTGACTAGCTATGGATAAAAAAAAATTGAAAATGTAAATTTGACATATAAATGTTTTTAATTTATCTAATTATAAACTGTTGACTAGTTAAATTACAGGTTTAATAGCCTCAGAGGTCAATGGACACTATTCCAAAACTAAGGATTTGTTGAAGCCTCAGATTTTTTTTTTCTCCATAATTACGATTATTTTTTTCCCTTATCTTAGCTTCTAAGAAATAAATGCAAGGGAGGTTGCATGAAAGCAAGTTGTTGCTTATCACAATTTCACTAATAAATCAAGTTCCCCTGTTAGGATATTTCGACACATAGGAAATAGTTAAGTATAACTTGGTCTAGTGTAGAGTTAGGTAAAGTGTGTTTCTTTATTATGTACTTTTGTAACTTACTATCCGACGGTCACAATATGTAGTGATTCGACGAGTTATTCTCTCCTCAGTATTACCGACACTTGATCCGTGGCTTAACACCCGATTGGTCCATGATCTCTATTTAAAGAGCATGGAGGGCCATTTGTGAGGTGACCGTTCATGAGAGAAGCTTATGTAAATTTTCTTTCTTTTACATTAATAAATTTCCTGAAGTGGTTGCGTTGTCTCAAGCTGTGGACTGTTTCCCTCTTTGAGAGTTTTAACCACGTCAATAATACTGGTGTATTAATCTGTGATCTGTTTGTGAGAGGTGTCCCTTGCTGTTATATATGAGGAACTTAACCTGTAAAGTCCTACATGGTATCAGAGCTATTTAAGGGCTGCATTCGTTGGTGATCCAAATCCGAAGCCGGTACAACTGCATTCGATTGTTGTTTCCTAGATCCACTGTTTCTGACCGATTTTGGGCTGAGAGGAATGTTCTATTGTGTTAGGAGCATTTGTTCCAATGAGGAACCCCTTTCATTTCATGCGAAAAGGTTTCCGGTAGCCCTAGCTACATCATTTTTAAGATCTGGAGGTATACAGTCTTTATTTGCAGTTTTAGTTATTTATTTCTCTGTTTATTTTGGTTTATTTATTTCTCTATTTTTTTATTACCGAATCTATACCTTTCATTTCTACGTATGCTCTTTTCTCCACAACTCTGTGCTATTTGGGTAAATCAGAAACAAAAAGGAAGGAATTTCCTCATGCGTATGCTCTTTTCCACCGCACCCTAGTGTGATCTCGGGAAATGAGAAACATTGAGGAAAATATTTAGTTTCTGTTGAAAGATAACTTCAAGCTATAAGGTTTGTTTTTTTTTTGCATGTTCGTGTTGGGTTATGTGGTTTCTTGTTTTGTAGGCAAAAATGGCTTTTTCAAGTAAGCACACACCCCAAAGCTTCAGTGACTAAAAAAAATAATATGTCGAATTACTTTTTCAAAAAGCACATGTAACTTATGTTTTAAAGTTACTTTATGTAAAAGTGTTCTCACCCATTATAAAAAGCGAGTCACTTATAATTCTAAAGCCTCTTTATTTTTTATTTAAGTTACAATTTAGTGAGTAACTGATAAAGTACCATTGTAAAAGTGACTTTCATTTATTTATAAAAGTGGGTCACATAAAATCTTCTTCTTCTTCTTCCTTTTTTAAAAGTGAGCTAATTATATGAAGTTTTGAAAGGGGGAGGGAGAGGGGGAGACTTTGTTTTTCAATATAGAATTATCATTCACTTCCTCACATTCATGCACTTCATCAGCATCTTCAACAACTTTTCTTCAAAAAGCCATAACTTCTTCATCCAGAAGCCATTTCCAGAGCCATTTTTTAATCGGCCTAATCTTTTGAGACCTTTCCATTGGAACACTTAGTTTCAGCATCTACAACACTAGCTTATATTAAAATAGAAAGTCCATGCCAAGTTATTCATGACAGCACCAACTACTTCCAATGGGTGTCCTACATGGAGGATTTACTTAGAAGTAAAGGTATTTTTAGAACAGCCTCAGGCTAAGAGTCTAAACCTAAAGTTGAAGATAGGGCAGTCAAATGGGAAAATAAGCAAGATCAAGCACGTGGGTTGATAGGGATGTCTATTTATCTAGACCTTAGATTCCATATCACAGAACTTGATACCCCTGGGCCTCGATGAAGCAATGAAACAACTCAATAAAGTCTTTGGAATTAAAAATGAAATTAGAGCCCATCAACTCAAAAATGAGTTGCTTACGTTGGACCCCAATAATTTTTCTTTCATTGAAGATTTTTTTTCCAAGTTCAAGACCCTTAGACTTCTCTTGGAAGGTTTTAAGGTTAAGAAAGAAGATGGTAGCCTTATCTATTCCATTCTTACTAAGTTAGGACCCCCCTACTCTTTGTTTGTTTCCACCTTCCATTCTACTAGAGAAGCCTTTATTTCTCAAGGATAAGCCTATAAGTCCCCCTCTTTTGATGCCTTTTGTGATTCTTTAATAAGAGAATAAGAAAAACTCTTACATCTTGGAAACTCTTCTAATAAAGACTTAGCTCCCCAACAACAACCAAGTTCAAAGAATTCTAAGAAGTAGCATCCTAAAAGGAATGGTCCTAAACCAACCAAGGGTCCTAAGCACTTTTAGTCTCAAAATGAAAAATCAATTCAACAAAATGATAAGGAAAATAAAAACAGAGGGAAGAAGACTGATAGGCATTGTAACATTTGTAATTGAGATGGCCACTTATAATCCAAATGCTTTAAGAAGATGGAAGCCTTGGAAGTAACAATGAAGAAGCATAACATCCATTTGGAGCACTCTTCAACTTCAACTTCATCTTCAGGAATAACACTTTCTGCATGTGGTTGTCAAGCATCTTGGTCTGGTTGTGCACTAAATGTATCTTCTTCTTCTCATTCTCATGAGTGGCTCATTGATTCTGGAGCTTCTTATCACATGGCAAAAAACAAAGCCATGTTTTCTTCTTTAAATGATTGTAAGACCAAAAATATATATGTTGGTGATGATAGATCTCTTAGTGTTGTAGGGACTGGAACTATTCATCTAGACAATGGTCAATTTTTAATGATGTATTATGTGCTCCAACCTTATCTTGCTACCTTCCATCTGTATATCAGATAAATCATTCCGGTGAAGGTAAAATCGTTGATTTTTCACCTCATGATATTGTAATTAAGGACCTAAGAGATCCTAGATATAATTTAACTACTGGCATTGCTGGTGATTCTACAGTTGTATAAGTTTAACAACTTTGGGTCATCAAATCTTCCCTTGGTATTTGTTTTTCATAATGATGAAGTGAGCAAACCTTGGCATGAGTGATTTGGTCACTTAAACTATCACTCCCTTCAAAATCTATGTAAAGAAAATATGGTGACATGTCCTCCTATGGTATCTTGCAGAGGTGGTGTTTGTTCCGGATGTGTACTCAAAAAACATCATCAGGATATTTTTGAAAAACATGCCTCTTGGCACGCCTCAACCCCTTTACATCTTGTGCATGGTGATTTATGTCGTCCATTTCCAGTTGTTTCATTCTCTGGCTACAAGTATTTATTAACTTTCATTGATGATTTCTCCAGACGCACTTGGGTATACTTCTTAAAACTCAAGAGTGAAGTATTTAACATGTTCTTGGCCTTTAAGGCCTTTGTTTAGAAACAATCTGAACATCAAATTCTTAAGCTAAGATATGATAATGGCGGAGAATATGTTAACAACAAAGTCATCAACTTTTTCACTGAGCATGGAATTCAAATGCAACATACTGTTCCATATACTCCACAACAAAATGGTGTAGTTGAAAGGAAGAATCGCACCTTAAAAGAAATGGCTAATTGTATGCTTCAATCTAAAGGACTTTTTCTTAATTTTTCGGTAGAAGCAATTAAATATGAAAATTAGATAGTAAATCACACTCCTACTAAGGTTTTAAAGAATATCACTTCAGAAGAAGCATGGAGCTCAATTAAACCAGATGTAAGTCACTTTCGTGTTTTGGGAAGTGAAGCATGGGCCCATATTCCTGACGAGAAACATAAATCCTTATAAGCTAAGAGTGAAAAATGTCTTTTTGTTGGATATTCTGAAGATGTCAAAGGATATAGAGTTCTTTCACCTAAATCCAAAAATGTTCTAATTATAAGAGATGTAAAGTTTGCTGAAATATATCGGCCTGCGAGCCAAGTTCGACAGATGTGCCACCTCTCTCTATCCCTTCTACTTCTGAAAATATTTCTTCTTTAGATGATGACAATGAGGATGACAATCCTCCCCCACCTTCTCAAGGTCCTCCTTCAGCTCCTCAACTTCCAAAATGGGTTCGTGCTACTTGGGATGCAACAGGTTCTCTTACAGATGATCCTACAGATCAGCGATGTACACGTTCTTAGTTCGATAGAGCCTCTTCTTTACTGGCTCAATCTTCAACTAATTATGATCCTGACAACTTTGAAGAAGCTTCAAGCCATCCAGATTGGGACACAACTATGAGTGAAGAATATCGTTCATTATTGGCAAATGATACATGGGATCTTATTCCTCTTCCAAAGGGAAAAAGACTTGTTAGATGTAAATGGGTTTACAGAACCAAGTTTGAACCAGATGGAAAGTTGATAAACATAAAGCTCGTCTTGTTGCCAAGGGATTTTCACAAGTTGAAGGCATTGAATATAATGAAACCTTCTCCCATGTTTCCAAAATGAACTCTATCTGCCTTATTATTTCCCTTGCCACCTCTTCCAAATGGGAAGTCCATTAGATGGATGTTAAATCTGCCTTCTTGCATGGGCACTTGCATGAAGAAATCTATATTGAACAACCTCCTGGCTCTATACAAACAGACTCCAGCCTTGTGTGTCGGCTTAAGAAATCCCTTTATGGTCTCAAGCAAGCCCCTCAGGCTTTGTATGCCAAAATGGATAGATTTCTTTTAGAAACTGGCTTTTCTAGGTGTCATTTTGACAATACTATCTACACCAAGAAAATGGGTATGTCCCTTATCATTCTTGTTATTTATGTTGATGATCTTAGCCTTACTGGTAGTGATCCCAACCTTATAAACCATGTGAAGTCCAGCCTTAAAAAGAAGTTTGAAATGACAGACTTAGGAAACTTGCATTATTTTCTTGGTCTTCAAGTCTTGCAATCCAAGGAAGGTATTTCCCTTTCCCAATCCAAGTATGCCTATGATCTTCTACGCCACTTTCACATGGAATACTGTAAGCCAGCCCCTTCTCCCTTTCAGTCTGGAGCTAAACTTTCAGTCACTTGTACTTCCCCTGAAGTTGATACTACCTTATACCGTCAGCTTGTAGGAAAACTTTTGTATCTGATCCATACCCGTTCTAACCTTTCCTTTGTTGTTGGCCTTATTGCTCGATTTATGCAAAATCCACATGAAAGTCATTGGAAAGCAGCTAAAAATATACTTCATTATATTCGAGGTACAGTTCAGTTTGGGATTCATTATAGTGTAGAAGCATCTCCTCTATTGGTTGGTTTCACTGATTCCGATTGGGCTGGTGACCCTGATGAAGTCTACTGCAGCTTACGTCTTCACTCTTGGTTCTGGACCTATTACATGGGCTTGAAAGAAACAAAGTTCCATTTCTCTTTCTTCATTAGAAGCATAGTATCATGGTGCCGTAGAAGCTAGTAAGGAAGCCCTGTGGCTTTGTCAGATCCTGTTAAAGTTTGGCTTTCAGGAGCAATATCCGACTACACTTTGGTCTGATAATCAAAGTGCCATTCAACTATGCAAAGATCCAGTCCAACATCAATGCAACAAACACATTGAACTACACATGCAATTCATTAGAAATCTCATTCATGACCATGTTCTTAAAGTGAAATATTGTTCAATCGATGATTAAGTTGCATACATCTTTACAAAGGATCTCACAGAGGCGAAGTTTACTAAACTTCGATTTATGGTTGGAGTTCAGGAAGTTGTCACTAAGGGGGGATAGGCTTTAATGCCTCCTTCCTTCTTCTATTGTGTCATATTTATACATCCTTCAATCTTATCCCATGTTGTTCTTAAGGGGGGATGTTAGGATATTCCGACACATAGGAAATAGTTAAGTATAACTTGGTCTAGTTGCAGACATCTTTACAAAGGCTCTCACAGAGGCGAAGTTTACTAAACTTCGATTTATGGTTGGAGTTCAGGAAGTTGTCACTAAGGGGGGATAGGCTTTAATTCCTCCTTCCTTCTTCTATTGTGTCATATTTATACATCCTTCAATCATATCCCATGTTGTTCTTAAGGGGGGATGTAAGGATATTCCGACGCATAGGAAATAGTTAAGTATAACTTGGTCTAGTGTAGAGTTAGGTAAAGTGTGTTTATTTACTATGTACTTTTGTAACTTACAATCTGACGGTCACGATATGTAGTGATTTGACGGTTCATTATCTCCTCGGTATTACTGACACTTGATCCGTGGCTTAACACCCGATTGGTCCATGATCTCTATTTAAAGAGCATGGAGGGTCATTTGTAAGGTAACCGTTCATGAGAAAAGATCATGTAAATTTTCTTTCTTTTACATTAATAAATTGCCTGAAGTGGTCGCGTTGGCTTAGGCTGTGGACTGTTTCCCTCTTTGAGGGTTTTAACCATGTCAAGAATACTAGTGTATTGATTTGTGATTTGTTTGTGAGTGGTGTCTTTTAATGTTCTATTTGAGGAACTTACCATGTAAATTCATACATCCAATACTTTTTCTTATACATTTATATGTTGTGAATTTGCACAAAATATGTTTTAAAAAGTTGTGATTCAAAAATATTATGAAACATAATAAATATATTTTTTTTGCAAAAGTTAAGGGCAAGAGTTTTGAATACAGTGCAAGTTGAACCAAATAAGGGGAAGCATTAGTGTCAATTTTAATCAACTCCCACAACAAAATTATGGTAATCAAGAAAGTGCCATCTTGAGTGCCCTATATCATATCGCTACTAAAACAACTCCCTCAACTATTTCAAATCTCAAGATATCATTTCCACTAAATTTTTTCCCCTGGTGGGATGAATCTCAGCCTGGTTTCAAATCCCCTGTCCTCTTGGAGTCACTGCTCTTGCTAAGTCATAAATTCTTGTGATAAGACTCCCGCACACTTGTGGAATCTCAACTCTTGCTAAGTAGTAAATTCCTAGTATATTGAGCTTATGTGCTATTGAATATACCATAATAAATCACCAAATAACTATAATAACCAATTACCAAATAACTATAATAAGAATAAAATGAAATAAAATAAAATAGATAAAAAAAGCATGTGAAGTCAATGAACACGCTTAATAAATTTGAAATTTCAAACTAGATTACATTAATAACAATACATTAAATGTATAATTTTGATGGATGCATATCGATTCCTTAAATGTAAAATACCAACCATATGCACCCAGTGTACAATGTTGCTAGGTGGATATTATTTTATTCTAATTATTTTACTGCAATGGCATCATTGTCAATGAGTTTGTGTACAAATTTATACATAGTTATTACAAACAAACATATTAATTTGGATTCAAGTGAATTGTGAACACTTCTCGTATACTGTGTGTGTTCGGTTGATTGAATATCATAGATGGGTTATCCAGATCTTGAAGAAGGTGGTGTGACATGTCCATTGAGCTTGAAAATGCATGCAACTACTTTAAAATCTGGAGGATCCTTAGGCTTGTTTACCCCCAATAGTTTTCTCACTCAACTTTGTAATTGAATAGAGTTGTTCATTATGTCTGGCCAATTCACTTATAATGAAACTTCATTTTCACAAGTTGATGTTAAATACATAAAAGGATTTGAAATTTTTTTGATCAGTTTAATTGGTAAATTTGTGACTTTTTATTAAATTTCGAACCAATTTTGTAATCGATTCACTTAATTTTGAGAAGTTGATTTTAAATGCATAAATGATTTGAGCTTTCATACATATTTTTGGATCAATTTGATTTTGGAGAATTCAAATTTGTAATTTCTTACTCAATTTTGAACCAATTTTGTAATCAATTGACTTACGAGGAATGAGGAATGGTCCGATATGTATTTTCACGAGTTGGTTCGAACTCTTAGTCTATCTGCAGCTATTGCTCTCGGGATTATGGCATTTATGTATTGGATACTGCAGAAGGGAAGGAAAGTGGAAACGGAAGGAGATTTCCTCTAGGGCCTTATCCATGGCCGGTTATCGAAAATATTCACTAATTGAGGTTGCTTGTTCATGACGCTCTCAAAGACCTCAATAACAAATATGGCTCCATCATGTCACTACTCTTAGGATCTATTCCTACAGTGGTCATTTCTTCCTCTGAGATGGCCCAATACTTTCCCGAAACCCATGATTTCATCTTTGTCACCTGACCTGCAACAACTTCACGAAAATACTTCACCTACAATTTCCAGGGTGTGATATTCGCTCTGTATGGAGGCTATTGGAGGCAAATGAGAAAGGTATGAGTAACAAAACTTCTCACTGCCAAAATAATCGAGTTTTTTAAGAATGTGCAAGAGGAAGAGTTGTGTGTCATGATCCATTCCATTTGGGAGGAGAGTCAAAGTGATGCCATGGCTGCGAATGTTTGCAAGGCTTTCTCAACCCTCACCTTCGACATAATTTGGTGAATATTGACAAGCAAGAAATTTTATGACCAAGATTTGGGTTTCGATGGCAAGGGATTCAAGGATCTTGTATTAGATGCTAGAACTACCACAAGAGCATTTAACATTGAAGAATTCATTCCATATTTGGATTGTCTTGATTTGCAGGGTATCAACCAGCGCATGGAGAAAACTAGAAAAATATTTGACGCATTCAGAGAGAAAATTATAGAACACCATCTTGATCGTTGCAGGTCTAAGGCCCCCATGATCTTGAATTCCCTAGCACTGACAAAGGTAGAGACTGTAAAGAAGGTTAAATATTTTGTGGATGTGCTACTTGATATAGCTGAGATTGATAAAGTGGACACCAAAATCACACCAGAAACCATGAAGGCAATGATATTTGTATGACTCTTGACCTACCATCATTTTATTTTATATAGAATAAACCAAATTTAAAGAAGTGCATCTATTAAGGCATATAGAATTTAGCTACCAAAGATATGGTGCTCTTCCTGGTATCTTGATTTATGTAATTTGGTGGGAATGCAGATTAAGCATTTTTCAGGATAAAGGGATCCCTCCTAAGGTGTCAGAGGATCTTATTTATAAATTGTGCACAAAACATAAGACTACAATGAAAGCAAAGAACCCTAGTTAGGCCTCGACAATATATAGACATTCCTTGGTATTTTAACGGAGCAAGTCAGGGGGGTAGTCTAGAAGTGTAGAAGAATATGGAAGCAGTTATGTTTATTAATCAAACACCACTTATTTCCATATAGTATGCATCAGTTAAGGGGTGTTAATTCAAGAGCTGAATCTTCAGTTTCATGGAAACTTTTTCAATTTTTCCCAAAATTGAAGTGTCAATAAAATTCAGGCGCCAAACCTAATACAAATGTATAATGAAGGTTCAATCATGTGGCTTTGAGGGTAGACATGTTGGCTTAGTGGGTCTTGAATCAGGTTCAAAGTTAGTTGCCCTAAATAAAACCCTACACTACTGGTCCTTTCGACATCAATCCACTTACTGAATTCTCATCGGAAGCAGTATGGAGGGATGCTGGAACCAAGTTTCCACATCCAGAGATCAGTGTGATGTCTTTTCATGCCCTAGATCTACCTCCGCGCATATCTACAAACCCTTAGAGCTTGGGACTATAAATTCCTTCGAATGCTCCTTAGACCTCCGCGAAGGTCTACAATCGGCTTTTGCAAACCTTGAACAGATGAATTATCTACTTATGCGCACCATAATTTATCTTCAGATTGGGATCTACTAAGATCTACTTAAGTGCTTGATAAACATAGCAGAAGGTATTATGATCTTTGCGTAAATACTTAACATGTATCATGTTTAGTTAATAAGACTTATCCGGTAGATTCATGCATCAATACATCATTATCTCATAAAGACACTATTTCATCACATCATATATCAAAAACATAAACAACATAGGTAAACAGATAAAACACATGAATTTCTTCAATAGTCTTCTTTATTAATCTCCAGTACCAGGTTACAGACTCAAAACTTCCTTGCGCACTCAGCGACAGACACTACTCTAGGACTCTGTGCACTCAGTTGCAGAGCGTTTCCCCCCTCTAAGACTTACTTCTATGCGCTATCTCTCTAAGACTCCATCCGTTCATACCCATAGACATAGACATAGATCTGCCTTAGACTCTCTAAGACACACCTATTTATACAATCCCATGGTCTGCGGACCATGGGTAGATCTCCAAACCGACTCAACTTTACATAAACGAGGGTAAAAACCCTTTTTGACTCCTAACTACCTACGCGCTCCGCATCCATAATTCGCGGAGACTTTACATCTTTTCATCAAAATTTACAACAAAACTTGGGTTTTTAACCCCAAAACGGACCTAGGGTACCCCATCCCAACAAGACATAAGCAAAATTAGTGAAGATCAATATCATTTACATTTGATCAAAACTAGACATGTACCAAAGAATTGTGAAATATGATAACACAAACACATATGAAGAGTAGAGACATGGGCACAAAAAAATATTTCTTTGTTATCAAGGCTACATAATTCCATGGTTGTGATGCACTTACAAATGTGTCCCTGTAAAAGATCTCCTAGATATATTATCTTAAATGCAAGCAAATTTTGACCAAGATTCTACTCATAGCATGTCTTAAAACCAAATTGATTTCCAAATTATGTGTTTCTCATATAAAATACGATCATAAATACAACGCTTCAAATAAAAATAAATTTCAACCAAGTTCCATTATCAACACTTGTATGCAACAAAAAAAGCTAAAACCTTATGCTTTTTTTACAATGCTTCTAAGTTTAGACCATACTGAACCTATAATCCATTCATGGGTTGACAAAACTATTAAGTCACTTTGGAAATGGAACCAGAGAAACCCCTAATAAAATTGAAATGAAAACTGGAAATGGAACCAGAGAAACCCTTAATAAAATTGAAAATGAAAACTTCAAGAAAAAACAACACACAACACAAACTACTTATATTTGTTTTATAATTAGGGTCATTTGATGATTGAGATAGGCCTCCTATTAAAAAACCATTAATTTTTCACACTGTTCGGTGATTGTCATTGAAGATAATTTCATTACAAATATATGAAAACTGAGTAAATTTGAAGAAAACATGAAGATACGAATCTTACGTCTAGAGATAATTTTCAAACCAGAAAGTTGGTGGGTAGAGTGGAGTCCCTGTATGTGAACATATTTGGCTCCTCGTAACTTTTTCGGTGAGGAGGGGTTCGGCTCCTTCTGGGGCTATGGGTTCTACTACAGTTTCCATTTCCTCCCATTTCGCCTCCTTTCTGGTCCCCTTGGAGCACCCTGATTCCAGTTAAAATGTGAGGGCATCTCTAAACATATAATACACCCATAGCTTTTCTCTCACACTTTCCATCTGATAGCGTATTAGTTTGTGAGTGTGTGTAAATTAAAATGTATAGCCGACAATTACAGTAAGCCCTAAATTTACCAAACTTGATGATTTTTATTTGAAACCCCAGGGAAAAATATGTGGAAAACCACAACTTATTCTAGAATAGTCTTTCTATTAAAGTGAAATAAATAAATAATTAGAAACCCAACCTATTGTTCCATGATTAAAATTCATAGACGGGAATGACTTACTGAAGACAAATGAAAACTCAGAAAATAAGAAGAAAACATGAAGATATCAACCTCTCATCTAGAGATAATTTTCGAACCAGAAGGTTGGTGGGCAGAGTGGAGTGCCTCTATGTGAACATATCTGGCTCCTCATAATGTTTTTTGTGAGGAGGGGTTCCATTCCTTCTAGGGCTATGGGTTCTACAGTAGATTTTTTTTTCCTCCCATTTCGCCTCCTTCCTGGCCCCCTTGGAGCAGTTTGATGCTAGTTAAAATTTGACGGCATCTCAGAACCCATATTACATAAATAACTTTTCTCTCACACTTTCCATCTTGACGGTTCCAAAGATAATCTAATGCTTATCCTTTTTGGTCCAAACCAGTTCTTTCAATATCAAGGAATACTTGAAAAAGACGTAAAACTGAAGCTTCTACTACCTTCGCCCGATTGAACCACTGAACTTCCTTCAATCGTCTAACATCATCAAACAATACAAAGGGATCACAGGTGGGCCAAAGGGAATTTTTTCTCAAAGGGAACGTCTTACGGCGTAATTATGTACTAAGTAATTTTCCTTTTAATTATATATTAATTCTTTAATTAATATATCAATATTAATTAAAGAATTAATATTGAGGCCCTGTCCTCATCCCCCACATCCACAAGCTTTTCAACCAAGCTGTTAAGCAAGGGTTCCCTAAACCTTGGACTGAGAGCCTCATTATCCATATTTTTAAAAGTGGAGATACAAATAACCCCTCTAATTATCGGACAATTATGATCAGCCCTCTCTTAGCCAAGTTGTACGGTAGTATTCTGGAAAAAAAGTTAAGCATATGGCTTGAAAGTGAAGGTAAGCGGGCTAAAGGCCAAGCAGGTTTCAGAAGGCATCACTCAACAATAGACCACCTTGTTATGCTTAGGATCATTGCGGAGGAATGTCGTAATGATAAATCCAATTTATTTTGCTGCTTTGTAGACTTTAGAAAGGCTTTCGATACGGTTCCTAGATACAACCTTTGGAATAGGTTAGAAGAGCTAAAGGTTCCTCTTGAGTTGAGAGCTGCTGCTATAAGGCTATACGAGAATGTAATTGCCAAGCTAAAGAACAATGAGGGGTGGTCAAAAGATATTAAGTGTAACATCGGAGTTAAACAAGGTTGCCCCCTCTCCCTATTTGGCATTTACATCGATAAGCTTGAAGGTTATTTAGAAGAAGCAGGATGTGGTGGCACAATCTTAGCTGGGATAGTCGTTATCCTTCTTCTCTACGCTGACGATATTGTTCTTTTGGCAAGGTGTCCTTCTGATCTTGATAAGCAACTCAAGCTTCTTAAGGATTTCTGCTCTACCATGGGTATGACTGTTAACACTGACAAAACAAAAGTTATGATTATCAAATCCAAGAAGGACACTTGCGCTAATTTTATGTATGACAATAATAACTTGGAGGAAGTGTATTCTTACAAGTACCTAGGAATTGATATCCATCACAAGCTCAACTGGAACCATAGCATTGAGAAAAGGATCAATGGGGGATGGAAAGCTTATTTTGGTCTTGAAAATAATTGTAAAACTGCAAACCTCGTAATGTGGGATAAAAAGAAGTTCCTCTTTGAAACTTTAGTCATTCCTGTTATCTTATATGGCTGTGAAGTTTGGGGCTGCAGCATCTCCAGAGAATCATGGAGAAAGATTGAGCAAATCCAGAAGCGTTTTATAATTTATAACCTGAAAATTAAAAGTAATACACCCTATCCTATTCTCCTTATAGAAGCAGGTCTTTCTCCTATTGAGAGCCTAGCTATGCTCAGGTTTCTGGTGTACAAGCACAAGCTCAATAACATAGACAATCATAGACTTCCTAAGCTAGCTTTAAATTCCAGCCAAAACCACCTAAGGCTTAACCAAGGATGGCATAAGGACACAAGGGCCTGGTTAAACTATTGGGAGATCAAAGAGAATGATGCTTTGCAAAACATAAATAACATTAAAGATATTGTTACTTCTAAGTTCAAAGAAAAATTGTGGTGTGAGAAAGATTTAGCGTCTAAAAGAAAATTAAGTTATTATAAGAGGGTCATCAACCCCACCCTTGAAGATCAAAAGTATCTCTCTATTTTAACTAGCTCAAAGAAGAAAATTAATATAGCAAAGATTAGAACGAATTCTCATGAGCTCCATAGTGAAACTGGCCGTTGGACAATTCCTAAAACACCATGGATAGAAAGGATCTGCCATATTTGTGAGAATAGGAGCATCGAGGATGAAAACCACTTCCTCTTAGAGTGCCCTGCATACAACCACATTAGATCTCAATTTCACAACCTTTGTTACAATACTGACCTTCCTAGCCTTTTACAATGCCAAAATTATAGTGAACTCGGGAGGCTTCTCTCCAAGCTTTTTGAGCATAGGAATAAAATCTTAAATCAAAATAAATAATTTGTCTTTTTAGGTCCGATAGATCATTATTTGGTCTCAGTGGACGTTAACCATCATCATCATCAATAAATTATTATTATTATTATTAATTAAAGGTTTTAATTAATGTATTAATAATTCTTTTCATTAATATATTGTAAAAAGTTTTAATTAATGTTATTAAATATTTTAATTAAGTTTTAAAATAATTTTTGTAATGTTTTAATTAATGAGTGAATTGAGGTTTACTATTTTCAAATAAAATAAACATAAGTGGACCAAATGTGAATGTGCTCATATTAACTATAATTCACTAATATTGTTGATTATAATAATTATGTATTAAGTAAATTTTTTTAATTCATTTTTCGCTATTAACATACCTAGTTATCCACAATAGGTATAGTAAATTTTTAATCATGTTTTGTAAAAAAATAATTTAAGTGTGGTTTAAACATGTGATTTAGATATGCAAAGAAGTTATCACTTTTAATTCCATTTGTTGATGAGTTGGGGACGACTATAATATATTTGGGTTCAATTTCCAAATAGGAGTCACACGGAAATTCAAAACTTTTACAAAATTGTTATAGTCCTTTGTAGACACAATGTTTCAAACTATCAAAATTGTGCTTTGTACTCATTAAGGTTCTCTATAGCATGATGAAGTGATCAAGAAGAAATATAGAGAAATTGTACTAAAACAAATGATTTATTTCTTTATTTACGAGGCATTCATGTTGGCATAATCACACAAGGTCTTTAACTTGAACATAGGCCTCATGATTTGTAAGGCTCAACGAAGTAGTATTGCAGTAATATTTCATTGTAGCATGGTCCTTGTCTTTCGTTGATATTTTCGTGTCTTTCAAGAGTTGTCAAAGAAGTATAAAATAGTGTTATATGCTATTGGGATCTTATATTTCATTGTAGCATGGTCCATGTCTTTCGTTGATATTTTCGTGTCTTTCAAGAGTTGTCAAAGAAGTATAAAATAGTGTTATATGCTATTGGGATCTTTCAATTTAGACCATCAGATTTAAAAAAATAATTAGGAAAAATATTAAAGTGTCCAATTCTAGTAGGGGGGACTAGGAAAATAACATTTAGACCATCTAATCTAAAAAAATAATTAGAAAAAGGATTAAAGTGACCAATTCCAATAAGAGGACACAATTTATATATATATATATATATATATATAGATATATAATTATTAAGAATCATATATAGTTAGCCTTTAATTAACAAGATATACTTAATAATTATTAATGTGGTTGATATATGTTTATTGGTGTCTATCAATTATATTGATAAATATGATTATACATGTATTTCATATACACCTATCAACATATATCAACTACACTGATAAATGTAGTTTTGCTAATATAATATTATTTTTAAAAATAATATTATTAGAACCAACCAATATACTCTCCCTAAAATCATCCCAAATACTATTGAAACAAATCAATAACATTTAAATTATAATATAACAATTTGAATATGTATAATTATTAAAAATCATATATAATTAGAATATACTTAATAATTATTAATGTGATTGATATATATATTTATTAATATATATCAATTATATTGATAAATATAATTATACATATATTTCATATATGTCTATCAACATATATCAACTACACTCATGTAATTTTACTAATATAATATTATTTTTAAAAATAATATTAATAAACCCCACCCAAATACTCTCCCTACAATCATCCTAAATACTATTATTGAAACAAATCAATACCAATTAAATTATAATATAACAATTTGAATCATAGTAATTTTTACAATTAATTTTACCGTTTTACCGTTACGAGTTTAAGTGAAACAATCCATTTACTATAACATTTAGGAATTTAAGAAAAAAAACAGATGGATTTGATCCAACTGTGCGCTTCGTATTTTATTATTAGATTTTACAATGCATCGTGCGCTATTTATTGTAAAACAGACGCCACGAGACGGAAAGTGTCCCCCGTTTGCAAGTCATCTCCATGGTTGCTCCCATGGACGTGTCCACGAACGGACGGACCCGCAGCAATGGCTAACGATGGCCGCCAAATGTGACACAAAACCAGACACAACTACGTAATCTATATATATATAACGTAACAAAATAGAAAAATGCGAGAATTTACAGACTAGAAATTGTCATTCTCTCTCCAGAATGAGGGCGGGAATGCTGTCCATATCCATGGAGCTGTTGGATCCAACCATCGATGGCAGCTGTCCTGCACAGCCACCCTGCTTATCCCAGGGGTTTGATATGGTCGTTAGTCACGGCCTTAGCCCCCAGGGACTGATAAGTGACCAGAACCTCTTGGCTCGGTTGCCGGTAACCTTGGCGTAGAAAACGATCGTGAACAACACTGTGACGACCACGTACCAGCTGAATTGTAAGTTAGCGAGCGCCTTGGCCCGCATAGTTGCTTCCTTGCTGACGCACTTAACCACATGTTGGCCCTTAGAGAGCTCAATCTGGCAACCCTTAGCCACGAAAGACGGCATCCAGAGCATGAACGCCACGTTGGTGAACCACGCTCCCTGGAATAGCACCGACACGGAGCGTACCGTTGCTAGCAGAAAGCTCTGTGGGAACGGAACCGAGAGCAGCGTGGTCGACAAACTGAGGGCAACGATGAGCTGGAGGAGCCAGTGGTAGTGCCCCTCCACACCCACGTGATCGGCCGAGTGAAGGTGGAAGAGCAGCAGCTCCTGGCTGAAAGCCAGCGCTGCCATCACGTGCAGGGCCCCCGGGGGAACCGTCAGCTGACGCACTTCCGCGTAGAGAGCAGCGGAAGCGTAGATGAGGAAGAACAACGACATGGAGGAGTGCTCGAAGTTTTTGAGGTGCTCTGGCGGGATGCTCCAGTCGTTTGCTAGGGGCTGATGCCTCCTCGGCCCGATGAACAGCTCAGCTGAAATCAATAAACAGGACCCCGCTATAATGGCTACCAGCTCCACGTACTTTAGTTTCCCTCTGCCAAATGTAGCAGGAAACCATGGCCGAGCCTGGAAATCCCATGGAGAGTGCGCGTATTTTGTGATTGTGTTGTAGAGGTGCCAGAGGCCTATGAGCAGAAAAACTGGCCCCGGTGCCACATGGCCTATAAATGTCCCCATACCCAAAAAAAAGTTCAGAAGGGGATGGATGAGTAGCAGAAGCAAATCATAAAAGGATTGATGGCAGGGAATGCTGGGAGCTGCGTTTGAAAGTTGTGTTAAGAGCGCCACGGTAACCGTGCGCCACTAGTTTGCCTTCTAGTTTAATATACCCACGAGCTGTGAGGGGTATTTATGGGCCCATAAATTCTAGATGCAGCGAGACAACTTTTCCGCCATGGGAGGAGCCAAAATATTGTTGAAAAAACGACAGAAGGATTGGTATCGTCTCAGAAATCGAGACCTTGAGGGTTTTGTACGAGGGAGAGCTTCAAATTTCAACGTCAAAGCATCAGGGTGATGATTTGGAATCATTAGGGTGGGGGAATATATTCACGGATATGAAGACCACGCTCTTTCTCATCTGTTGGTGGTGAGATATGGTCCGCGTTTTCCAACGAACCTAACCGTTTCACCATCTGCATTCACACTTATAGGTGAACAAGAAGACTAACCATCCGAGTGCAATGTTTCTAAGCTTCTGGACGCTGATGAATATGCCTTATGTGATGGATGTATATAGCCTCTTGTAGTTGTGACAGTCCCAAAAGCCAGTTTAGGCCAGCATTTAAATCACATTGTACCGGTTTGAAGAATTACTGAATTACTGAAATACGGAACATGAAGAATTACTGAATTACTTTATAGGATTTAAATTGTATTTTTGAAGATAGAAATGAATTTCAATTTTAGTTTATAAGTGTTGAAATCATTTTTTTCACCAAAACTAAAATTCTAATTACAAATTAATTTATGACTATAAATCACATAAAAAATTAATATATGAATTAAATATTTTTAAAAATTGAATATAAGAAAATACAGTGAAATCATAAAACTTAATAGCACTTGTAAATTTGTTTTTATTTTCAATTAAATTAAAAAAAAAAACCACGATTAATTTTGAGATAAATTATAACCTTTTATCTTTTTTTTTTTTTTATCGTTAAAACTATGCTAGGCTATTATTTACATTAAAACAGAAAACGGTTACAGTCATGAAGTCCTGTGCCAGAGGCCATGGATGGCACTCTGGACTTACAGCGCTCAAAAAACCACCCGTTTAGGGTCCATAGCACTCGAATGACTACCCACGCAGGGGCCTTGACATGAAAACTTTTCATCCACACAGTGGCAGCAACCTTGAGACCAAGCGCCCACGCAGGGGCGCTTCCACAGAAATTGAAAGCCCACGCAGGGGCGCTACCACAGACATTGACTGCCCACGCAGGGGCTATAAACCTTAGAACATCAATGAGGGCAGAAGTGGACAAGTAAAAGAAAATTTTCATCAGACACCTTCGCAGGGGCGTGGAGACACCCTGAGCATTAGAATTCACATACAAAACAGAGACATTCAGAACTCCACCCTGAGCAGTAGAATTCACAGACAAAACAGAGACATTCCGAACATACCAGCTGCCGTAGACAAAAACAGAGCATCTAAGACAAGGAGGAGAGTGAGTGAGCGGTCGATTAATCGTCCGGCTCCTCGTCCGGCTCCTCCTCATATATCCAGCACAATCCTTCCGGGGGGGGGCAATCTGCCTTAGCTTTCTTTGACGAGGGCTCTGGCTGAGACGCTGGAGGGTCAGTGTCTGGTCTTGGGCAGTCCTCCGGCAATCCTTCAGCAGCTCTGGAGCTCTCGGCCTGATGCGGCTGTGGGCGGGGCTGCTCCCCGACCTCCTCCACCGGTTCTTCCAGAAAAAGAACAGATACATGAGCATTGATGCGCGAATTGGCCTGGGGGCTGTTGATGGAAAAAACCGCAGTTCCAAACGCTGGGAGAGGATTGGAACCCGCTTCAGAGCTGCCAGCATCCATGAATTGGCGCGATTGCAAGGGGTTGGCTTCCTCAACTCGGTGACATAAACAGCGGCAGCAGCGAGAAGAGACATTCTCCACAGATGGGCGCGAAGTTCCGCCTCTTCCTGAGCCTCTACGGCTGATGAGGCGTTGTCTGAGCTTGACCATGGTGGTCTTATATGCCAGATAGCGAAACGGAGCAGGGTGAACAGACACACACCCGTCGCCCACACCAACAGGCTTGCTCCCAAATCCAATTGCAACAGGGGCGCCTTGAGCCAGACCTCCGGAAATTGACACCCGAAATCCCAATTCCCTCCACTGTAAATGATCCACATCAAAACATTCCTTATCTGCATTGTATTTATGCCTCTCTGCCATGTCTCGGCCCTCTCCCTCCATAACTGCACACAGCAACCAAGACTATGCTCCGGACCAGGCATTAATTTGCCGTCCCTTCCCTCCTCAGCACCCACGCTTGCAGACCTCGCCGGCTGCTCGCAGTGAATGCTCGCCTTAAACCTGGTACCGCCCATGGTGACCAGGTGGCGGTCCCATGTCCTCTCCCGTGGCACCCGCATCCGGGGCATAACCTTTTATCTTAACTACCATTAAAAATATTTTATAAATATTAATTAAAATTGAAACCCTATCCACCCAATAATTATTAATAGTTAAATTAAAATTCTACAAATTTTATTTTTTCAAAATAAAAATAACTATCAACTTAAAAAACCTTGATTTTAATACTGTAGCCAAGTTGCTTTGAGATAACATACCTCCACTCACTTTGATCATCACCACTCATGTTGGATCACACAACCCAACACAAAGAGACCTTAACTTTGATCATTTACCACCTACCCATTTGAAATAAGTGAACAATGTTCAAATTTGTTGCTTTATTATTTTAAAGTTAAGTTGCAAGGTTGGTGTCTTTTAATCATAAAAAATAATTAAATTGTAATTTTAATATATATATTTTATAAATAAGCTTTGTTTATAGTTCAATATCACATTTCTAAAAAAAATATAATTTATTTTGTATGACACTTGGCCATATAATTTTTTTTTTTTAATTTATTTAAAAACATAAAAATTATATAACTACTTTAAATATAAAGTTCAATCTTTGATTGTGTATACTATTAAGAATATTTAAAAAAAAATTGTGGAGGTTAAATTTGGACCATCCATATAATAATTAAACTAAAACACTGAATATCTTATTATAAAATGGATACATTTGTGCAAATCCATATTCTACACATTAAGTTTGTAAAGAGACTCTATATGTTCATCTAATTGCATTTTAAAATACTCACTTGATTACATTTTGAAATTGAAACAACATGTTTTATTTTTATTTTAGTAATATATATATATATATTTTTTTTTCTTTTTCCACTGGAAAAATCAGTAATTTTCATTAAGTTTAGAAAATTACATATAGTAGATGCCATTGGCATTGCTGTGATGTTCATACAAAATCCACCTCGCAGGGCGCTGTATCAGAGCATATTACAAAAAGAGCTAGATACATATATGTGTCTGGCTGTTTTAGCCATATATATATCTATATATATATATATATATATATATATATATATATAATTAATTTTGATAAACATATATAATTTGGAATAGAGATTTCAAAATTTTAATTTAATTATCAATAATTATTAGGTGAATGGTAGGGATTTCACTTGTATGGAATATTTGCCAAAGACTTCTTATTTCAACTTAAGGAACCACCACAAATTCATAATGCCCATACCTAGTACGAAATGCAACCTTGTAGATATATTTTTCTTTGATGTGCACCTAATGATATCTTAATCTCAAATCAATCTTTGAAAACACTACTACTCCCTTTAGCTGATCAAACAAATCATCAATTCGTGGCAACATGTACTTGTTCTTGATGGTCACTTTGTTCAACTACCCGTAATCAATGCAAAATTTGAGAGTACCATCCTTCTTCTTTACCAACAACATTGGTGCACCCCAAGGTGACACACTTGGCCTTATGTATCATTTATCAAGAATTTTCTTAAGATGCAACTTCAATTCCACCAACTCGAGAGTACTCATCCTGTAAGGTGCCTTTGTGATGGTGCTGCTCTTGGTACCATTTCAATAGAGAAATCCACTTCCCTATGAGGCGGTAACTTTGAAATATCTACAAGAAACACATCCTGAAACTACTGCAAAACATGATACTTCTTCAAGACGTCCTCATCCCCAACATCCTTTCCTTTTTCACTGGAAATACCGCAAACAATACACACCCTTCCTATAACTATGATTAGCTTGCATGGTTGTAACCATTCTTATTGATGTAGTCTTCTTCTTTCCATGCAATATTCTCTTTTCTCCATCATTATCAAGGAACTCAATGGCCTTCTCATAACAATCTGCCTTGGTCATGTGAGTGAATAGACAATCCATGCCTAAAAGCTTGCTATATGAACCCAAAGTAAACACATTTAGATGTGAGTGAATAACCAATCCATTCCCAAAAGCTTGCTATATTAACCCAAAGGAAAGTACGACGATGCCCCAACAACATCAAAAAGAAGCAGGCAAAATTAGGAAAGGGTCAAAATAGGTTACTCGAGACTCAAGAAGGAATGGCAAACAATATTGAAAAAGTAAATAACATTGAGAGAATGTTGCAAGAAATGAAGGTCCAATTAATAAGAAGGGTTAATTCATTTTGTAATCCTTTAATTTCTCCAAGACCAACACAAAGTCCTAAGACTCTAGAAAGCGAAGATTTCCAAAGTCATGAAATTATGCAAATGTCGTAAGTACACATCTCAGGAAGTCAACACTATACAAAATTGCGAGAAAAAGACTGCCAACAAATTAAAAGAGAATTACATAAGTACGATGGTAAGGATCATAGAGGAATTGTTGTTTGGGTCAATAAAATGGAGGTCATTTTTGAGTGAAACCTGCCCATTGGTGAATGAGAAATATTATGACTGCATCCAATAACTTGGAAGTTGAGGCATGTGATTGGTTCTTGTGGTGGTCCAACAAATGTGAAGCTCGTTCATTTATTTGGAAGAATTTTGTGGATGCCTTACTAAAAAGATTTCATGACGAAGAAGAAGATGATGTCTATGAAAACTTCATTCATCTCAAGAAAAAAGGGTCTTTAAGTGAATACACCCACGAATGGGAAGTATTAGCTATAAGACAAAGAGGATTTTCTGATGAAGAACTACTAAAAATGTATAGAAGCGGACTTAAGGAGTATATCTGAGAATAATTGAAGTTGTACAAGACCAAAACTATTGAAGAATCCAGACACACAACAATAATTATTGAGTGACAATATGAATTCCACAAAACACCATGTGCCAGCAATGAAAAATCAAGTAGTGATTGAAAAGGAACAACTAGCAAGAATTCTCTAAAAAAGCCTAGCAAGTACATTCCACCCCTATTGCGAGAAGGAGGAAAACAACGGTGAAGTTTTTAAAATAAAATGGACGGAAAATGTTTGACGTGCAAAGACAAATATTCTCTAGGACACAAGTGCAACACAAAAAACTCTACAACTGCGAAGTAGAACAAGAAGAGTAATCTTTAGATAGTGAGTCCGACGAAGAAAGTAACGAATAAAATGACTCCCAATCCATATTCAGAAGAAAATACACTGATAATTTCTCTAGTAGCTATCACAAGGATAACCCAACAAAAAACATTAAAGTTGAAGGGACATATTAAGAAACAAAATGTTATTGTGTTAATAGATTCAGGAAACACCCACAATTTTATAGATGTCAATGTTACAAAGAGGCTAAATCTATTTTCATATCTTGTGACAGATATAAAGGTTATGGTAGCATATGGGAAAATAATAGATGGAGCAGGAAAGTGCCATAAAGTTAAAATGCAACTAAGTGATTACGAAATGGAGTCTAGCTTTTACACAGTCCACTTGGGAGGTGTAGATGTCATCCTAGGAATACAATGGTTACAAACGTTGAGGACGTATTCTGCAAACCACCAGAAACAATTCATTAAGTTCAAGTGGAATGGAAGAAAGTATAAACTATTCAGGTTCCAGGCTCCTCCTTCCCAAATCATATCGGTACAACAAATGAAGAAAATTATTTGCAAAGGAGCTCAAGTATTTGTCGCACATTTCCAATAGTTAGAGTTATTATCTAGGGAAGGGACTCATCAACAGTTTGAAGTTACATCCCAAATTTGGAAATATGACAAAGTATTTCAAGAACTGCCCATGAAATTACCTCTCGAAAGGAATATCAAACAAATCATTGAAGTTTAACTGGATGGGACACCTGTTAATGTCAAGCCATATCACTATCCCCATCGTCATAAAACAAAAATGGAAAGGCTAATACAAGATTTGCTAAAATATGGAGTCATTACATAAAGTAGAAGTCCATAAGAGGCTCCAGTAGTGTTAGTCTGAAAGAAAGATAGATCCTTCCGTTTGCATATAGATTATCAAGGATTAAAAAGTATTACAATTAAACAAAAATTTCCCATTCCATTTATTGATGAGATGTTGGACGAACTCCATGGCGCAAAATATTTTTTAAAATAGATTTGAGGTCAATATATTATCAAATCTGAGTAAGATTAGAAGACATCAAGAAGATTGTATTCAGAACTCATGAAGGGCATTATGAGTTTAAGGTAATTCCATTTGGTCTAATAAATGCACCAGCCACCTTCCATGCAACCATGAATGAAGCCTTTTACCCATACCTGCGATAATTCGTATTTGTTTTATTTGACAATATCCTTGTCTACAACAAAACATGGAAGGCGTACCTCAAACATCTAGAAGTACTTTCCGTGTTGGAGAAGAATCAATTTTATGAAAAAATATCAAAATTTACCTTTGGACATAAGGAAGTCAAATATCCGGGACACATCATTTCCAAAAAAGAAGTCAGAGTAGATCCTAGCAAGACTAAAGCAATCAAAGAGTGGCCCAAGCTGAAGAATATATCAAAACTTAGGGGATTCCTTGGATTAATCGGATACTAGAGAAGGTTCATAAAAAATTACACACATGTGACTGCTCCCCTAATGAATTTACGAAAGAAAAATTCCTTTCAATGGGGCAATAAGGTAGAAGTGCTTTGAATCCTTAAAAGAGATAATGTCATCTACCCTAGTTCTGGAAACTCCAAAGTTCTCCAAATATTTTGGGTTAGAATGTGAAGTCTACCTACAACAAAGAGACGTTAGCCATTATTCATGTTTTAAGAAAGTGGAATCAATACATATTAGGGAGTAAGTTTTCAATCCACACAGATCATAACAGTTTGTAGTTCTTGTTACAATAAAAAACATTATCAACAGAACAACAAAAGTGGATAAAGAAACTGAATGCATTTGACATGGAAAATTCGCACAAAAAGGGAAAGGATAATGTAGTTGTTGACACTTTCTCACGTAAAGATCAAGACACCACAACATGCTCCACATTGGTAGTAGTTCATGATTGGTTGGACGAGATTCGAAATGAATATGCCAAGGATCCAAACTCTTGGCCGATAATCGAAAACATCGATCAACATCCAAATTTTGAATGGAAAAATGACATAATATAGTATAAGGGTAGGATTTACATAAGTCCTTCATCCAAATTTAAAATAAAGGCTCTAAATGAATCACACAATTTCCCTGTAGCTAGGCATGCTGGGTTCTTTAAGACATATTACAACACATGTCAATCATTCTATTGGAAGGGAATGAGTAAGGAAATTTAGAAATACGTCGTTGAATGCGACATTTATTAAAGAAGTAAAAGAGAAAATGTCTCAACTCCTGGATTATTACACCCCTTACATGTTATAAATTAGAAATGGGAAGAAATCCCCATGGATTTCATCAACTGTAACACCCTCCTCCCACATCTACCCAAGTAACCAACCAACCAGGGTAAATATGTGATGAGAAGTTACTATGATATGGTTTGACCTTTTAAATCACATTAAGGAAGTGGAACCAAAAGAAACACAACACACATACCTTAAATATCAACAACATGACTCCTAAGAACCACCCCAACCTTTATGGTAACTAGCCCCTTGGTTTTATACCACTTGACCCCCGGACACTCCCATGGTATGGGCCTAATAGCATCCAGGAGGCTCTGGATGCTCTCATGACAAGGCATGCCAACGTCCAGGGACTATTTTGCTTAGTGTTGTGCCAGCGTCCCTGGTAATTGAGACCCCTTTTCAAGCCCAAAGCCTAGGTCACTACCTAGAATTGAATGACACCTTCAGAATAGAAAGATAACAAGGGAATTATGATACAAATGCAATTAATTAAACAAGCCCTTGACTGAACCCCTATGATCAGGTGCTCAAAATTATGCTCAAAAATAAAATTTGTCATAATGGTATGGAACTTGAATGACCACATAATGCTTGTGATCCTGAGTCTGGCAAAACTCGTTTCATGTGAAAAGGACACTGTATGCTCCTAGAAACGCGATCTATTCACTTTGTCAAACATGTAAAAATTTTGCAGGTGCTGACAGGGATGCTGATTGGGCATCCGTACAACCCAGTCAACAAAATGAATATTCTTGGTATATTACTTCAGCATATTCTTTGGAATACTCTCAGGATCGGTGGAGTCATTCTATTTTTTATGCTCTTAACCTGCAAAAAGATACCCAAATACAGAATATGCGAAGAAAGATACCTAGAACATAGAACAGTGAGAGACAACAACAAATATTTTATTATTCAGAAAGCAATGTTCACTGGCCTCTTCGAGGGGGCAACCTCCAATAGAGCAGAGCTTGATACAAAAATAAGACACAATGCTCCTCGCAGGGAGTCTCTATCCTTTATATATGACTCATATATGCAATACCATGGATCAATACCATGGGTTTGATTAATACCATCTATCTAATACCATGGCCCATTTGCAACTAACTGTGGTCCCGTCATTAATTGCGGGTTAACCACTTACAATTATTAATATGGGCTTTATTGACTCTTTACTGTGACTCGACCCCACTACATAAATAAGGGGGTTAGGGTGGGACCCTAACATGCCCTTCCCCTTAAGAATAGCCTTGTCCTCAAGGCTGAAGCTGCGAAAACTACTGAAGAATAGTGGCTAGTTCCCAAGTTGCATCTTCCAGAGAGGTGTCTTTCCACTTGACGAGAACTTCCCTAATCATGCGGCCACGCAGGTGCCTTTCTCGTGTGTCTAGGACCTGTTCAGGTTGGAGCCAGATTGACCCTTCCTCGTCCAATTCAGGTAGACTGGTTTGAATTCTGCAATTGTTCCCAATCACTTTCTTGAGGCATGAGACATGGAAAACTGGATGGACTTTTGCAGTAGGCGGCGAAGCCAGCTTGTAGGTTACTTCTCCAATGCGTTGAAGTACTTGATATGGTCAGTAGAATTTTGGAGATAGTTTCTGACAACCCTTGTCTTTGAGTGATGTTTGCTTATATGGTTGTAGCCTCAAAAATACCTAATCCCCTTCTTGAAATTGGCGCTTTGAGCGATGCTGGTCTACCTGTTGCTTCATGCGGTTTTGAGCTTGATGAAGATTCTCTCTAAGATGGGCGAGCATGGTTGCGCAGTTTTGTAGGAGTTGATCCACTGCTTGTACCTTTGAGAACCCATTGATATAAGAAGTAGGAGAAGGAGGGAGTTGACCATATACTGCTTCATAGGGAGTCATTTTGGTGGTGGCATGATAGTTGGTGTTATACCACCATTCAGCCAGAGGTAACCACTATACCCAAAGATGTTTCTTTTCTGAAGTGAAACACCTAAGGTAGGTTTCCAGACATTTGTTGACGGCTTCAGTTTGACCATCTGTTTGTGGATGATAAGAAGTACTGAGTTTTAGTTGGGTGCCTTGTAGCCTGAAGAGTTCCTGCCAAAAATTACTGGTGAAGATCGGGTCGTGATTGGACACAATAGAAGTGGGCATGCCATGCAATTTGAAGATCTGATCCATGAAAGGTTGAGCGACCAAAGTCGGTGTAAACGGGTGGGGTAGGGCGCAGAAATGAGCATACTTCGAAAGTCTGTCCACAACCACCATGATGACTGACTTGTTTCTTGAATTTGGAAGACCTGTAATGAAATCCATAGAAACCTCCGTCCATATTGCTGCCGGGATGGGCAACGGTTGTAATGTGCCTGGTGCTTTGACGGTCTCCCCTTTGTGGCGTTGACAGACATCGCATTCTGCTACAAAAGTAAGGATGTCCTTTTTCATGCCTGTCCAAAAAAATGATCTTCTGGTGCGAGCATACGTCTTCTGAAAGCCTGAATGTCCTGCAATGGGGTATGACTGCAATTCTTCCAAAATGCAACTTTTGAGGGTGGATGTTGGTGATATTACGACTCTGTCCATGTAGCGAAGAATCTCATCCTGCCACGAGTAGCCCTTGGTGGAATTTGGATCCGCCTGCAATTGAGAAATGAGTTGGGAGAGCCCAGGATGTGAAAACCATTCCCTGCGAGCCTCTTCAATCCATTCTGGAATGGGAAGGGAAATTGCTAACAGGGTACTTCCTTCATCAAATTGGCTAGATAATGCATCTGCTACACTATTTTCTTGCCCTTTCTTGTAAATGATCTCATAATTATATCCTTGCATTTTGGTGAGCCATTTATTTTGTTGTGGGAGGATAGGCGTTGCTCCAAAAAATATTTAAGACTGTGATGGTCTGTGCAGATTTGGAAATGTCACCCCAATAAGTAAGGTCGCCAGGTCTCTACTGCATGTAAAATGGCCATCATTTCCTTCTCATAGGTATATTGGCCCAGATTCTTCCCACTTAGTTGTTGGCTTGTGAAGGCCAAAGGTCGCCCTTCCCACATTAAGACCGCCCCAATACCCGTACTCGAAGCATCACATTCAATGACAAAAGATTTGGCGAAGTTAGGGAGTGATAAGACTGGAGTGGAAGACATGGCATTTTTGAGAGCTATAAATGCCTGTTGTGCGTCCTCATTCTAGAAGAATGAATTTTTCTTCAAGAGTTGAGTGAGGGGCTTCACTATGTGATCATAATTGCGGACAAATTTGCAATAATAGCCTGTGAGACCCAAAAATCCTCTCAGGCTCTTCAAGGTCTTAGGTTGAGGCCAATCCTGCATTGCCTGGATCTTTTTGGGGTCCACCTTGACACCTTCACACCCCACAATGTGGCCCAAATACTCAACTTCTTCCATGCCAAATGAACACTTGGACATCTTAACAAATAATTTATGCTTGCGGAGCAGTTGCAAGAGTAGATCTACATGCTGAAGATGTGCGGCGCAAGTGCAACTATAGATGAGGATGTCATCGAAGAAGACAAGGTCAAATTTCCTGAGATATGGTTTGAGAAGGTGGTTCATAAGGCTCTGAAAAGTAGATGGGGCATTACAAAGACCGAATGGCATGACCAGGAACTCATAATGGCCTTCATGAGTTCAGAAAGCAGTCTTTGGAATGTCGACTTCCTTCATGCGAATTTGGTGGTAGCCTGAGCGAAGATCCAGCTTAGTGAAGAATTGAGCCCCATTGAGTTCATCCAGCAAATCATCAACCACCAGGATGGGAAATTTATCTTTGACTGTCAAATTATTGAGGGCCCTGAAGTCTGGACACATCCGCCACTCCCCATCTTTCTTGAGCACCATGACCACCGGTGATGAACAAGGACTAATGATGGGACGAATGACACCTACTTCCAAAAGTTCCTTGATTATTTTTTATATTTCATTCTTTTGGGTGAACGGATATATGTATGGGTGCACATTGGGGGGTTGGGCCCCTGGAACCAAGGTGATGCTATGATCATGTTCCCCTCTTGAGGGTGGAAGCTCATGAGGCTTGCCAAAGACCGACAGATAAATCTGTTGCATCTCAGGATGAATCGACAGAGACTTGGTTTCGACTGCCTGGATGGCATTAAATTGAGCTATAACTCCATGATGGCCCTTTTTTAGCAATTTTTCCATCCTATGTGAGCTGATGATAGAGGGAGCTCCCGCCTGGAGTCCACGGAGGGTATGTGTGGAGTTGTTCTGCTTAAAACTCATATATAACTCCTGGAAATCCATTGTGATTGGCCCAAGGGTGCGAAGCCATTCAACACCGAGGACAATGTCGCACCCTCCCATGTGTATGGAAAACATGTGGGTCTTCAACTGATAATCCCCCATTTGAAGTTTGACATTTTCACAGCGGCCTTCACATTTCATTGTGCCCCCATCCGCAATTTGGACTTGGAAGTTAGAAATTGCTCGTACAAAACAATGCACTGCTTCTGCGACTTTTTGATGGATGAAATTATGTGTACTTCCACTATCAATCAAAACTACTACTGGGCGATGTTTAATAAAACCTCTAATTTTGAGAGTTTGAGGTGAAGAAATCCCTGCCAAAGCATGCAGCGAAATAACTGGTTTGTCAGGGACATTGTCCTTTTGGTTGTCCTCTTCTACCGCCTCATGTTCCTCCAGTGGTGGATCTTCCTCCGATGAGCTGTAATCAGTGGCATCAATTTGAAAAAATTTGGGCTCCTTGCATTTATGACCTGGGGAGTATTTTTCATCACAGTAGTAACATAATCCTTGCTTTCTTCTTTCGGCCATTTCTGCAGGTGACACCTTTTGAACCTTAAGTGTTTGAGTCGTGCTGTGAGCCTGTGGGGGGCGACCCTTAGCGGTGAAATTTGGGCGACTGTACTGGGCTGCTAATGCACGTTCCACGTTACGAGCTACCTTGCAAGCCTCCATCCATGTGGGAGGGTGGTGCAGTAGGACGCGGGCTTTTATGGCTTCTTTAAGACCGCTGATAAAAAATTCCATGTAGAACACATCTGAGAGACCCCTCGTGCGGAAGGCTAAGGCTTCAAAGGCTGTAACATATTCATCCATTGTGCCAGTCTGTCAGAGATTAGTAAGACGACCCAAAAAAGAAGATTCCTGATCAAAGTGTTTTGTAAGAGCTTTTTTTAAGGTGGTCCAAGTCACAAAAGTTCCATTGCAACGTTGATGCCATTCCCACCATCGCCACCTTTCAGTGTCCAAGTACATGCTCCCCACCATAAGCTGAGTCTCATTATCTAAGATGTTATTCAGATTGAAATACTGCTCCATTTGTGCTATCCATGCTGCCGGGTGAGAACCATCAAATTTATGCATATCCAACTTGGGAGGTCGCGGACGGGATTGTTGGTGGGGGCCCCAGAGGTGAAGAGAGTGGCTAGACTCACCCTCACTGTGTCCATTGCCAATATATGCCTCCTCGTGGGCTTCCTCCTTGCCCTTCGGGATTATGCTAGTTAGTCTGTCAAGCTGAATTTGGAGGGATTGCAAGGTTTGTTCAAGTTTGTCCATCCTCTCATTGGCCATAGCTTGAGCTCTAGTTTCTACCATGCACCGACCTGATGTTCTTGAAATTTGGGACCGCCCAAATTTTTTTTTCACTAAGAATTGAATGGTACCACCGTGCTTAGCTTGTCGTCCTGATTCTGATGGGCTAGATCACCAATAAGCGCCCCGGGAGATCTGAATGGTGGATCAGATAGCTCTGAGCGCCGGAACATATTGCTGCTGCGGATCTGATGGATCTAATAGATCGGAATGGCTGGTCGGAACTGCGGGATTGATGTCTGCTGCTGCTGCACCCCTTTGCGCGAGTGGATCTGGTAGAGATGATGCATGATCCCAAGATATAAAAGGGAACTATGGTCTTGAGGAGTGTCAAGTGCTATAGATCACAATATACATAAGGGTCTGACAGTAGTACTCGGCCCAATGTTTCAGGGCTCTAACTAAGGAGGTTCAACCGTACCCTTAGCCGTACAACTCGACTACCTTATCGTACGGGCGAGTAATCTCTCCGAGTGCTGTTATCGGTGTACTGTAGCAGTAAGACGACCGACGGTTTATCTATGGCGAGGTTGCAAAGGAGCTAAGGGGCTTTCGATATACCCAGAAGGTACTTGGAAGACAGTTCGTACGCGGTTCTGTCTAATGCGCTACTACTCGAAGGGGTACCCACAGGGGTTACAAGGGAGTCCAACAAGCGTGACCACCTCTTGTATTTCCTGCGTGCATGCCTCCACAAATCCGCAGGTTTATGCACTCAACGACAGATCCCATGGTTTAAAGACGCCGAAACACATCTCTAGCCAAAATTTTTTTTGCTAAGAAATGGAGATCCCACCGGACCTGGAAAGTGCTTTGATACCACTTGTTATGCTCTTAACCTGCAAAAAGATACCCAAATACATAATATGCGAAGAAAGATACCCAGAACATAGAACAGTGAGAGACAACAATAAATATTTTGTTATTCAGAAAGCAAAGTTCACTGGCCTCTTCGAGGGGGCAACCTCCAATAGAGCAGAGCTCGATACAAAAATAAGACACGATGCTCCTCGCAGGGAGTCTCTATCCTTTATATATGACTCATATATGCAATACCATGGATCAATACCATGGGTTTTATTAATACCATCTATCTAATACCATGGCCCATTTGCAACTAACTGTGGTCCCGTCATTAATTGCGGGTTAACCACTTACAATTATTAATATGGGCTTTATTGAATCTTTACTGTGACTCGATCCCACTACATAAATAAGGGGGTTAGGGTGGGACCCTAACACTATTGGTCATGTGTTTTTTATTCGGGTCAATGAGGAGGTGACACATGGCTAAGTCTAGGGCCACCACGTGTCCTCCTCGTGTTAATGAAAAATTTGTTATGGTGGACAGGGCAGAGGTCGGGCTCAACCCTGTGACCTCCCATACACTATGCAACAACATTACCAATACATTGCACGATGTTACTTAACCATATGTGGGAGGTGGTTAAATTTAAATTTGTATGGTTTTCGAATTGGGGGATGGTACCGTAGTTAACCCCCGACCTTGGTCCACGGACCATAGTTAGGGGCTAACCATGACCCCAAACCTTAACGATTATTGTAATCGATATCAACAAACCGACCATGTGAACAATAATGTGGGAGGTGGAGTGGGGAGCCTGGCTGGTGGGGGTGGACCGTTGGCCTTAGCCCCCGAGCACGTGGCCCCCCATGTGGCCAGAGTTTTCAGAACTTAAGTGTTAGATGATGATTTAAAGTTCCAAAAATTTCACTTGCTTTTCAACAAAAATGTCACTCAATTAGAGTGCTTGGCGGGCAAAATTGTAGGATGATGCCGGATTTTGGGGAAAATGTAGAGCGAATAGTGGGAAAACTAGGAGAGGTCATAAATTCTCCAGTATTCAACCAAATTAGATGCAGAAAGAGGCTAGGTAGTCATTTTTGGACATTCTGGACTCATTGGATCAGGTTTCATAAGAATAAACACATTTTTTTTTACACTTTTGAGTATAATAAAGAGGCCCAAGCCATTGGAAGTAGACCAAGGAGACGTAGCCCGGGAGGGGTGAACTCCTTCATCATGTTCCTATTGTGATGTTGTTTTGGTGATGTTCTATACATTTTTATGCAGTCGTTCAGTCTCATATTTATGTTAAAATTGCTCATAAAATTAACATAAAAACTCATTTTACACTTGCAAAACTCATGAATCCTTAAGCACATGTAAAAACTTTTGTTTCTAATATGTGGAGGATCTTAGCACAACATTCTAATATTCTTAATTAGATAATTTTGGTATCAGAGCACTAGGTTTTCTTTTTGTAAGAAGGATTTATCTGTTTGTAAGTTTATGTCATGCTTACAAGATTAAAACTTAAAAGAGGAGAAGGGAAGCTGGTTGGAAGCCTTGAAGTTGGGTGAAGGGGAAGGAGGGAAACGTTGCCACAATATCCAACACCAGTTCATCCCCAAGTTGCATTTGAGACTCCAGAGAGCATGTTTCATGAAGGAGAACCTACAAACATGACAGAAGATGAGAAGGTCTTCAGGAATGCTTTCTTTGATATGATAGAGATGGTGAAGGTCCTCTATGAGGAGAGGAATACAAGGCTACAAGGTGAAAGTTCCAAACATCCCAAAGGAGAAGGTTCTTCAGGAGAGGTAATGGAAATGGAGACAAACTTCCACCCTCTCCACCCTCTTCTTCATCTTCTTCTTCACAAGCATCTTCACCCTCTTCCACTAACACAACCCTTACTCATACTCATCAACATACTTCAAAAGGAACTGGTAAATCACCATTTTTAAAACTTAATGTTAAATTTGAGTTGCTCATGTATAATGGTGAAGTGAATGCAGAGAAGCTTGATAATTGGATTCTTCAATTGGAGGTTTATTACATAATTCAAAACCTTCAAGAGGATGACATAAAGATTCAATTAGCTTCCTTGAGAATGGAGGGTGCAACACTAGTATGGTGGGAATCAAAGACACAAGAGGAGATAAAAAAAACATGGTGAGATCTCAATTTCTTGGATTGATTTCATTTATGCAATCAAAAGACAATTCTACCCTCTATCATATATGCATACATCCATCGCGAATTGGCAAAAATATAGACAGCTTAAAGGTCAAAATGTGCAAGATTACACCCAAGAATTTAGAAAAATGTCTTTACTCTTAAGTGTAGATTTACAATCACAAGACACGTTGCTGAAGTACATAGGGGGTTTACACAGTTACCTTAGGCATACTATCTTAATGTTTAATCCCAATAATCTAGATGATGTGTGTGTGCAAGCCACTCATCTTGAGGCAAGAGGGAAAAACACTATAGAAGAAGGTAGTTAAAATCCATTTAAGAGTAAAGGAAAAGAAAAGGGTTTCAAAGGGAAGGGGAAGAAAAATTCATCTATCAAAAAGAAGGAGATAAATTAACATGAAAACATTGTTCCAAAGAAGGTCACGATAAAGCTCATTGTTGGAAGCTTCATCTCGAAATGAAACCAAAAAAAATTCAACAACAAGGGAAATTAAAAGACAACTGAAACCACTCAACAAGATTTGGGATCCGATTTGGGTGATGAAACTAAAATTACAACCATGGGTATAAAAGGAAAAGAATCCATTGCTGGCACTAGTTCTTCAAATTCACAAAATGAAACTCCAAATGAAAAGAGGAGGATAAAATTTTTTCACATAAGGGTGATCTCAAAACATAACAAGATTGATACACTTTTAGATAGTGGCTCTCAAGCCAATATTATCTCTGAAAACATTGTCAAAATTTTAAACTTGGAAACCATTCCACATCATAAACCATTTCCACTTGGATGGGTGTGTGACAATGCATAATTGCAGGTTACTAGAAAGTGTAAACTGAAATTCACCATTACTGCAAATTTCATAGATGAAGTGGAGCTTGATGTTGTGCCATTAGATATATGTGGCATGGTTTTGGGCAGCCCGTACTTTTATGACATAAAATCTATCTTCCATAGACATGAAAACAAATATAATTTGTTCAAATATGGAGTAGAATATATTGTGAGAGCTCATAGCAAGAAAATAAATCTTTCACTTATTAATGCGGGGCAAATGAAAAGACTAGTGAATTCAAGCAAGAATTTTGTGCTTCTAATGATCAAACCTAATAATGATGTTGATAACGAAGCTTTTAAAGGTTGTGATTCAAAATTGAAATATGAATTGGTTGATGTAGTTAACCAATATGATGAGATGTTTCAGGAACCAAAGGGATTACCTCCCAAGAGAGGAATCCAACTTGAGATACAGTTGCAAAAAGATTGTCCTCTTTCTAACACTGGCATGTACATTATGTCAGTGATGGAAAGTGAAAAAATTAAGAAGAAAATTCAAGAGTTGTTGGATAAAGGGACCAATAGGCCATCTTCCTCACCATGTGATTCACCTATTGTCTTGGTGCCAAAGAAGGATGGAACATGGTGCACGTGTGTGGACTTCCGTGCATTAAACAAAATTACGATAAATAACTGTTACCCACTACCTATAATAGATAATTTACTTGATAAATTGAAAGATGAAAAGTATTTTACTAAGTTGGACTTAAAGAGTGGCTACCATAAAATTAGAATATCTAAAGGAGACATTTGGAAGACCCATTCAAAACAAAACAAGGTTTGTTTGAATGGCTAGTTATGCCTTTTGGTTTATGTAATGCTCCTGCTACATTCATGCATGTGATGAATGATGTGTTAAGGCCATTTTTTGATGAGTTTGTTATAGTTTAATTAGATGACATCTTAATTTTTAGTAAATTTCATGATAAACATGATGTAAGAAAAGTACTTTATGTCTTGGAAAAAGAATAATTGTATCTTAAGATGTCAAAGTGTGAGTTTGTAAAAACTTCTTTAGTTTACTTGGGTCATATTGTTGGAGGAGGTTAGTTGAAAATAGATCCCTCCAAGGTTGATGTCATTTTGAATTGGCTAAGGCCCAAGACAGTTACTGAGGTAAGGAGTCTTTTGGGAGCAACCCAATATTAGAGGAAATTGATTGTTAATTTTTCTTCTATATTAGCTCCTTTGCATGCACTGACAAGTGTGAAAAAGGTTTTTTAGTGGGGAGGAAAACAAACAAAGGCCTTTGATGCATTGAAGGAAAAGACCAGTTCAGCTCTAGTACTTTCACTTCCATACTTGAGACAGTCATTCAAGATTCAAACTGATGCTAGTGACTATGCCACGGGTGCAGTCCTCATGCAACATAGTAAGCCTATCTGTTTTCATTCAGAAACTTTTAATGGTGCAGTGATTAACTATCCTACATATGACAAGGAATTGTATGCATTGGTGTAAAGTGTGAAAAAATCGAAACACTACTTGATGGGTAAGGAAACAATCATTCACACTGATCATCAACCATTGCAATCCTTGCAATTTCAATCAATGTTGCAGAAATCAAGGCACTTTCGATGGATGGATTTTCTTCAACAATTCCACTTGGTAATTAGGTATAATAAAGTTATCTACAATAAAGTTGTTGATATGCTTTCTAGGCCAATTGTTAGTGCAACTACTTTACTCAAGCATAATTCTGTTTTGCATGAAAGTTATATTGAACAATATGCATTAGACAATGACTTTCATGATGTTTATGCAAGCTTGAGTCAAGGTAACCAAGTAAAGGAATTGGATTAGCATTTGCATGATAACTTGTTGTACCATCTTGGAAAGCTTTGTATTCCATAGGGAGAAAGAGTTAACATCATAATAGAGGCACATACTTCTCTTATTGCTGGGCATTTCAGTGTAATTAAGATGGTGGCACATCTACAAAGGTATTGTTATTAGCCTCGTATGCTTGAAAGTGTGTCACGTTTTATTAAAGGATGTTCATTATGTGTAATTAGTAAGCCTAGAAATAGGAAGTTAGGATTGTACACACCACTTCCGGTTCCTTCACGACTGTGGGAGAGTGTTTCTATGGATTTTGTAGGAGGTCTTCCATTGTCAAAAATAGGTCATGATTATTTGTATGCAGTTGTGGATAGGTTCAACAAAATGTGTATTTTGATGCCATGTAAAAAGCAAGTGACAGCTGAAGAGACTGCTCAGTTATTCTTTTAGAATGTATGGGTGCATTTTGGAATACCCACATCCATTGTTAGTGATTGAGATTCTCGCTTTGTTGGGAATTTTTGGTCAAACTTGTGGGAATTCATGGACACCAAAATGAAAAATAGTACAAGTTTCCATCCAAAAATATATGGTCAAACAGAGGTGGTGAAAAAAACAGTGATACATCTTCTTCGTGGGTATTGTAGCAAGCATCCTAAGTTGTGGGATGAGCATTTGCACTATATTCAACATGCTTACAATTGGGCCAAGCATTCTTCAACTCAAACATCGCCATTTGAGTCATGTTTGGGATACTTGCCTAAGTCTCCTTTGGATTTCATTTTCAGAAAATATGTTGCTATTGATGGTCATAGCCACTTAGAAAAAGCAAGAAAGTTCATTGAACAAATCCAATTGGTACACCAAAAGGTTCAAGAACAACTTGAAAAGAGCCAAGGCAAGTACAAAGCAAGGCGCGACAAGCATCGTGTAGATCACAAGTTCCAAGTCGGTGATGAAGTTTAGCTTCACATTAGCAAAGAGAGCCTCAAAGGAGAAGATTAAAAGCTAAAAGCAATTAGATATGGTCCATTCATAATTTTGGAAAAGATTGGTAACAATGCCTTCAGGTTGGATTTGCCTTCATATATGCAAATTCATGTTGTTGTTGATGTTGAGAATTTAAGGTTGTATGAGACTCATTTGATTCAAGATCAAGGAGAGAATGTTCAAATTCCATATATTGAAGACTTTTCTCCAGAATTCCTTGATGAGCTTCAACAAGACACTATACTTGACATAAGAACAAGGACATTGAAAAGGGGAAGTGTCGATTATATTCGAGTGGGGCTCAAGGGAAAAAATCCTTCAAAATCCAAATGGATAGAGATTAGAAAGGTGAGGGAATTGTACCCTCACCTGCTGGATAATTGAAAGTGATATTTTTGGTTCCAAAAGGCTTCCAGTGGAGAGGAATGGTCAGGTGCTCAAAATTAAGCTCAAAAATCAAAGTCATAATAATGGTGTGGAACATAAATGAATGCATAGTGCTCATCATATTGAATCCGGTGCAAATCATTTCGCGTGAAACAGACACCATATGCTCCCAGAAACGTGATCTGTTCACTTTCTCAAATAGGTAAAATTTTTGCAAGTGCTGACAGGGATGCTGACTGGGAATTCGTACAACCCAGTCAGCAAAAGGAATATTATTCCTATGGTATATTCCTTTAGCATATTATCTGAAATATTCTCAGGCTCAGTGCCATCATTCTATTGGTCACATGTTTTTGATTCAGGCCAATGAGGAGGTGACATGTGGCTAAGCTTAGGGCCACCATGTGTCCTCCTTGTGTCAATGAAAAATTTGCTATGGTGGATAGGGTGGAGGTCAAGCTCGACCCCTTGACCTCCTATACACTACACAACGACATTACCAATACACTGCACAATGTTACTTAACCATATGGGGGAGGCAGTTAAATTTAAATTTGTATGGTTTGCAAATTGGGGGATGAGACCATGGTTAATCCCCGACCCCAGTCCACAAACCATTATTAGGGGCTAACCACGGCCCCAAACCTTAACCACTGTTGTAACCACTATCAAATAACTAGCCTTGTGAACAGTAATACGGGAGGTGGAGTGGGGGGCCAGGCCGTTGGCCTTAGTCCCCGGGAACTTCCCCCCCCCCCCCCGTGTGGCCATAGTTTTCAGAACTTAAGAGTTAGGGGACAATTTAAAGTTCTAACAAATCCACTTGATTTTTGGAAAAAATGTCACTCAGTTAGAGCACTTGGCAGGTGAAATTGTAGGATGATGTCAGATTTTGGGGATAATGTAGAGCGACTAGTGGGAAAACTAGGAGAGGTTATAGCTTCTCCAGTTTTCGACCAAATTGGATGCAGAAAGAGGCTAGGTATCCATTTTTGGAGATCCTAGACTCATTGGAGCACGTTTCATAAGCATTTGAGCATTGTAAACACATATGTTTACACTTTTGAGTATAATAGAGAGGCCCAAAGCCATTGGAAGTTGGAGCAAGGAGACGTAGCCCTGGGGGAATGAACTCCTTCATCATTTTCCTATTGTGATTTGTTTTTGGTGATGCTTTGTACATTTTTATGATGTTGTTTAGTCTCTTATTTATGTTAAAATTTCTCATAAAATTAACATAAAAACTCATTTTACACTTGCAAAACTCATGAATCCTTAAGCGCATGTAAAGCATTTTGTTTCTAATCTGAGGAGGATCTTAGCACAACAATTTAATATTCTTAATCATATCAACCTACTAGCCATGAAATGCATTTCGTCGAACATGTTAGAAATATTTAATCTACAGGTGTAAACAACAAATCTAAACATAGGGGTCTCATACTCATATGAGAATCGCTAAGAAGAATTGATGCCTCAACACATTAGCTAGAGTTTCATCCATTAGGTCATAGACACATTGTTAATTAATTTAATTAATTTACAAGTAAAAACATGATCAGAGCCATAAATAGCCACTGTCATAAAACATATATATAACCAACATAATAGAAACATAAACACCAAGGAAATCATACCCTTATGATCCACATATAAATCAATATAATACTCATAGAAATACAAGGAGAAATAAACTCACATTGATGATGCAAAATCCAAACCTAGGATGGGACTACCAATTTTCACCCAATCGTAGAATGTATGAGTAAAATCTCTCTTCATCCATTCACCCCCATGCCATATTCCAAGCATGAATGTGGGATCTCATAAAAAACATCCATATAAAACCATATAGGGCTTCCAGAGGCCAACCAACTCAACCCATCAAACAGTGATTCCACCTCATGGTCAGAAATCACAAAACCATCATCAGGTTGGTCTCTACCCAAGCCTTCCAGGGCTCTAGAGTGTTTGTTCCAACCAAGTCTTCAAAGACTAGTAACTCAACCCACAACTATCGTCGGGCTTATAAAGCGTTTGTCCAACCAAGGCTTCCAAGACTAGTAACTCAACCCACCAAGGGATTCCAAAGAATTTGTCCAACCAAGAATTCCAAGAATAGTAACTCAATGCAAGTTGTTACAGGGCTTCTAGAGCGTTTGTCCAACCAAGGATTCCATGAACTAATAACTCAACCCAAGCTAAAGGAAACATGAGAACCAACCAGAAAACAAAGAAATAAATCCACAACACCATGACTATCTAGGAAATGGAAATGCTAGGCAAATCCATTTTCAATCCAAGCAATCCTCCATTCCAGTGACAAATCATGACCAATAATCCACATGCATATTCCATGCATACCAAAACTAGTGAGGAAAAAATACATGCAACTAGGTACCTGCAAGAAAAATCCGCTATAGCTACTAATCATGTTGTCCTCTTTCAATTTCCTGCTCTTCATTTTCATTCTTGCTCCAAAACTCCAAGTATGCCACACTCTCCAAGAGTGCTCCAAGGAACTCTGTGTCCAAGAATGAGAGAGAGAGAGAATAGAGAGAGAGTTGCAAAACTAAACTGACAAAAGTTTTTGAACTGGTCCTCAGAAGCCTTTTTATTAATGAGGCCTCTATTTTCTTCATTTTCCATTATTTTCCTTGATTTTCCTCCTCACATGAAACCTTTGACCTTTCACCTCCTTTTTCTCCTAATTTCCATTATTTTCATAAATAAATATGCCAAAACTGCCATTTTACCTTTCCAAAGCCTTAACTAGTGCCTTTGCTAATTTCCTTAGCCACAATAAACCGAATGAACACCCACACTAGGATGTCTTGCCCAAAATTCAACTTGGAATAAGTGTCCCATCAACCGTGGATATTTGTTTTCCTTTGTTAACTTTTATTACATGGAATTTTCACCAAGGCTGTTAGAGAACCCTCCCCCTTGGGGGAAAACCATCCTCAGTGTTCAACAACACCTATAACCATAAGACTGTTGTAAGAAAAACATACTGTCGATGGAGCTTTATAAATTAGCTCATTACGATATTTACAATGATCAACCTACTGAGAAGCAAACCAACATAACAAATATAAAATCATAATGAAATGAAACCCATACCACTTATTAGAGCTTTATAAAATAACGCATTGTGGTATTTACATCCATATACATATGTACATATACCAAACATCACCAGAACATATACCAAGACATATACTAAAACACTATACCAAAATTGCTTTGCCTCAACCGGCAAGTAAGGAAGGATACATAGCTCGCATATGATCCACCATCTCCCATGTAGCTTCATCGGGACCAAATTTCTTCCATTGCACCTTAACCTGCTCAATTTCTCAGTTCCAGAGCATGAGCATATTTCTCTGCAAAATGCACTGCGATTTGGGCTGGAATTCTCCTTCTAGTTCCACCTGCAATACAAACCAGTCAATCACATAATCAACATATTTAACATACTTCTTAAGTAATGACACATGGAAAACATCATGGACATTCATTGTTTAAGGTAGTGCAAGTCGATAGGCTACTTACCCAATCCTCTCAATAATATTGAAGGGTCCACAAAATTGTGGTGCCACCTTGGCACATGATCCAATCCTCAAGGAGATATTCTTCGGTTTGATGCACAAGTACAATCTTTACCCAACCTAGACCTCCTTGAACAACCTATTCCTATTTTCATAGCTCTTCTGCCTATCCTCTGTTGCTATCAAATTCTTCTTGATCACCTACATTTCTCGCTCCATGTCTGCCAACATGTCCAGTCCAATCAACACCCTGTTATCTAGATCACCCCAACCGATGGGAGTGTTACAACTCTGACCATACAATGCCTCAAACAGACTCATCCTCAGTGACTTCTGGTACCCATTGTTGTAAGCGAACTCTACCAGTGGAATATACTCTTTCCACTTTCACTGCTGATGCATCACATACATCCTCAACATGTCCTCCAATATCCTATTGACCCTCTTAGTTTGTCCATATGTCTACGGATGATAAACTATACTGAAGGCCAACTTTGTGCCAAAACCTGCAAATAACTCCTTCCAAAACTTGGAAGTGAACTTTGCATCCCTGTTTGACACAATATTGCTTGGAAATCCATGCAACCTGACCTTGTCCCTGATGAAGACCTATGCCACAACACTCCCTGAGAATGTAGACTTCATTGGAACGAAGTGGGTAACCTTTGTCAACCTGTCCACAAAAACCATGATGGAATCATGCTGTCTCACTCTCCTCAAAAAAACTGTGATAATATCCATGGAAATGACCTCCCATTTTCACTATGGAATCACAATCGGTTGTGTAGTCCATTTGGATGCTTACACTCTGCCTTCACTTGCTGACAATCCAAGCACCTAGCCAAAAACTCTATTACGTATCTCTTCAAGTTCAACCAATAATAGAATTTCTTCATTGCTCTCAGTGTCTTCTGATAACTTGAGTGACCTGAATATGGTTTCACATGAAACTCTCTCAATATCACCTTCTTGAGCTCATTGTAGTCCGTCACCTATATCGTGCCTCTAAATCTAACCAATCTGTCAACTATGAGATGATAGTCCTCATCATGTGCACTTGCACTTGTACTTGTACCTGTGCCACTGCCTGTACCTGTACATGTACCACCACCTATACCTATATCTGTACCATCACCTGTACCTATACCACTAATTGTACACGTACCACCAACTGTACCTATAATTGTACCATCACTTGTACATGTACCTATACTTATAATTGTACCATCACATGTACATGTACCTGTACCATCACCTGTACCTGTACCTGTGCTACCACTTGTACCTATACATGTACTTGTGATACCACTTGTACCTGTACTTGTGCTACCACCTGAACTCTGCTGCAGCCTGTGCATAATCTCCATATACCTGTCATCCTGCTGACCAGACTGCAATATCCTAACATGTAAGTCTGTCCCATAGGAGCTCATAACTGCTAAGTGATTTACTTGTATCTGTCTGCTAAGAGAATCTGCCCTTATTCTCTTTACCTTTGATGTACCTGATCTCAAAATCTAACTCGCTGATCGTGGCCAACCACTGAGCCTGCCTGTCATTCAAATTTGGTTCGTCAAATAGATACCGCAAAATGATGTGATCACTCATCAATATAAACCTCCTGCCCAGAAGATAGTGCCTGCACATCTTCAATGCATGTAAGATTGCTGCCAAATCAAGGTCATGTGTGGGGTAGTTTTAGTCATCCTCATTTAGTTTCCGTGACTCATAGCATACCACTTGTCCATCCTGCATAAGGACTCGACCAAGTTCTCTCTTGCAAGCATCTGTACATACTACAAATTATTTGTGCGAATTTGCAATATTTAACACTGGTGCATGTGTCAACAACTGCGTGAGCTGCTCAAAACTAGTTGTACGCTCCTCTGTTCATTCAAACTTCTTACCTTTCCTCTGTAATGATGTAATAGGATAAGCAATCTCTGAGAAGTTCTTGATGAACCTCTTGTAATAACCTGCCAACCCCATGAAATATCTCACCTCATCCACATTCCTGGGAGATGTCCATGCCATGATAGCTCTTATATTCTCTAGGTCCACTACTATTCCATCCCTGGAAACCACGTGTCCCAAGTAGTGTACCTTAGTCTGAAAGAAACTGCACTTGCCGAGCTTAGTATACAACTGATTCTCTCTCAACAACCTCAACACTGTTGTTAAATGCTTGGCATGCTCTTCCTCATTTTTAGAATATACCAATATGTCATCAATGAACTCAATAACAAACTTATCCAAATACGGATGCAACACACTATTCATCAAGCACATAAAAGTAGCTGGAGCATTAGTCAAACTGAATGGAAGTACAACAAACTCATAATTCGCATACCTAGTCGAGGAAGTTGTCTTGTGTATGTCATCTTCTTTAATGTGTACATGATGATATCCAGATCTCAGATCAATCTTCGAGAACACTGCCACTCCCTCCAACTAATCTAAAAAGTCACCAATCCTTGTTAACGAATACCTGTTCTTAATGGCCACTTTGTTTAAATGCCTATAGTCAATGTACAATCTAAGAGTACCATCCTTCTTCTTCACAAACAATACTGGTGCGCCCCATGGTGATACACTTGGCCTAATATATCCCTTGTCCAATATTTCCTTCAACTGCAACTTTAACTCTACCAACTCAGGTGTACTCATCCTGTAAGGTGCCTTTGGTGCCGGAGCTGTCCCTGGCACCAAATCAATAAAAAAGTCTACCTCCCTATGAGGTGGAAACTTTGAAATGTCCTCAGGAAATACATCCTGAAACTGTTGTAGAACTGGGTACTTGCTCAAAAGATATGCATCCTCAACCTCCTTACCTTTGTCATTAGAAATGTGCACTACAAATAGAACACACCCTTTTCTGTGACTACGTTTTTCCTGCATATCTATCACCATCCTAACTGATGTCACTTTCTTCTTACCTCACAAAAATCCTCGTTCCCCATTTTCATCCAAGCACTCAATGGCTTTGTCATAACAATCCACCTTGGTTCTATGAAGGTACAACCAATCCATTCCCAACAACATATTGTATGATCCCAATGATAATACATTCAAATGTACTTCGATAGGCATACCATTCAAATCAAATGCACAAGCTCTTACCCAATGGTGAACTTGCTTCTTTGTACCTGTAGCCAACTGCACTAACCAAGACTCTACATGCACTTATTTTTTCAAACCACACTTATCCACCAGGTCAAGACTAACAAAACTATAATTAGATCTAGATTCAATCAAAATAGAAACAAGTTGATTACAAATCTTACCATCCATCTTAATGATAGATGCCTGATGATATTCATGTCTGTTATCCAGCTCTGCATAAATATGAGGAACGCTTTGACCAACATACCCAATAGTCTGTGCCTCATGTGCACTATATATCTGAGGCCCACCACCCTGATTCTGCGAACAATCTCTCCTGCGATGATCTTTTCCACAAGTACAACACTCTATAGGTTTCCAGTCTGCATCCCTATTCTGCTCCTCAGATCAAAATCCCTGTACTCCAACTGATGCATTGAACTTCTTAGATGGCACTACATTCTCTTTATTACCTATACCCTAAGGTCTTTCTTGCTTCTTGTCCCATTTTCCTTTATTCTTTCCATTACCTTTCCAGTCTGGCTTAGTCTTAGATCTGCGCTTCGATTGTTCATAATAGTGCTTTAGATTTCGAATGGCCTCCTCCAATGATCTAGGCTCATCGAACTCAATCCTGTCTTCGAATGCAATCATAAATCCATTAATGAATCTTTGAATCTTGGCCTTCTCCTCCTTGAGGTAAGGCACAAACCTCAGTAGCTCAAAGAACTTGCTAGTGTACTCCTCATTTGTCATCGATCCCATCTTTAGCTCACAGAACTCTTTTTTCTTGTCATCAAAGTATCTCTCCGATAGGTATTTCTTCTTGAACAACCTCTCGGACTCACTCCAAGTCAAGCCCTCCTCATGAATGTATTTGACATTCTTCACATCTTCCCACCAAATGTCTACTTTACCTTTGAGACTGAATGTAGTTATTTTGGCTTTCATGTTCTCAGAATAATCATGTAACCTGGAGAAATTCCTCATACCAAGAAACCATGCCTCTGCATCATATGATTTGTTCATATCTCCATCAAAAGTAGGCGACTTTGCTTTCTTAAACTCATCCGGAAAGTATCCCCTATCACTCCTACTGTAAGGGTGATAACGATGATGATCATAGTGCCTATCTGAACCAGAACTAGAATAGTGCATGTATCCATCCCCCCTCCTATCCGGAGTGTCCAATAACCTTCCATCTCTCACTATGTCATCTCTATCCAACCTGTGACCACCACGAGACCTACTATCATATGTCCCATTAGTTCTATTATCCTGCTCATGGCTGAACCAAAGTGGTCCCTGTCATTGAAAATCTGACAAACTTTGAAGTATCACGACATTTACCTCTGCTTGTTTCTCCAGTGTTTGTATGATTCTGTCATTGCCTGCCTTAAAACTTCTTATTTCTACCTTTAAGCTTCTCAATGTGTCTGCCAAATTAGAAGAGTGCCCAACACCATGCTGCTCATCTGATCCATAGGGAGAGTCTCAGGAACTGTTATCTACCATCTTGCTAGTCATCTTTGATATTTCTTCCTGCAAGGTATATCATGTAAGTTAAACCAAAACACAATAAACCAATGTACCTTAGTATAATTTAGGGAGGACATCTCGTCTGCAAGATCAGCAAATCAACATGTTACATGTATAACATAATCATGGCAACATATAGAAATATAAAACATAAGCATATAACCATACAACCATAATTCTAGTTAGAGTCCAGTCATCAATGCATGACCATGTCAACTACACATACCATAACCTCATGCATGACAAAAACCACTACATCACTGTACACTTGACCACATGTGAACATTAACATGCATAAGCAATGCATAATCAACCACACACTCATAACGACACACTTGACAACAACACCATCAAATTTCCATGGAAACATCACTACAACCATGACCCATACCATACAAATGCAACAAGCACATGGTCCTACAACACAAGAGACACACATGCAACCAACATGAATGCATGACCAACACACAACCCATCCAGTCTGAGGGGTGAACCATGCTTTGATACCACTTTGTAACACCCTCCTCCCACATCTACCCAAGTAATCAACCAACTAGGGTAAACATGTGACAAGAAGTTACTATGATATGATTCAACCTCCTAAGTCATGTTAAGGAAGTGGAACCGAAGGAAACACACCATACAAACCTTTAACATTAGCAACATAACTCCTAAGAACCAACCCAACCTTTCTCGTAACCATCCCCTGGGTCCCATTGAGGTTTTAGACCACTTGACCCCTAGACACTCCCATGATATGGGCCTGAAATCATCTAGGGACTATTTTTCTCAGTTTTGTACCAACATCCCCGGGATTTGAGCCACTTTTCCGGCCCAGAGCCTAGGTCACTGCCCAAAATTGAATGACACATTCAGAATAGAAATATATAAGGGAATGATGATACAAATGCAATTACTTAAATAAACCCTTGACTAGACCCCTACTAGCCATGACAGGCATTTCGTCAAACATGTCAGACATATGTAATCTACAACTGTAAACAACAGATATAAACATAGGGGTCTCTTACTCATGTGAGAATCACTAAGAAGAATTGATGCCTCAACACATTAGCTGGAGTTTCATCCATTAGTTCATAGATACATTTTCATTCATTTACAAGTAAAAACATGATGAGATCCATACATAGCTACTGTCATAAAACATATACATAACCAACATAATAGCAACAAAAATACCAAGGAAATCACAACCATATTATCCATATATAAACTAGTATAATACTCATAGAAATACAAGGAGAAATGACCTCATATTGATGATGATAAATCCAAACTCGAGATGTGTCTAGTCAATTTAGTGTCCTAAATTGCTCTACATAAATTATCAATCCGGGTATCGTAAATTGATGAAGTGTGGTGCACTATATGTGCTTAGTTAACCTTTTTCTTACTTCGTTGTTTTATAGTTTATGTTGTTTTTGGGGGTTTTGTTTCTTATGCTTAAGGAAATTAATCTACGAAAGAAAAGTTATGCTTCTAGATGAAAATCTCTAAATGTTAATGGACAATTAAATCTAATGACTTTTAATGTTAAAATCTAATTTCTAAAGAAGGGAGAAAAGGAAATGAACATTAGATAAAAACAAATCAAAACTTTGAATAGTTAGATTAATCTAAGCCGACAAAATGTCTATGAAATGAAAGCAAAAATGATAACAGCTAAATGAAGTGTTTTATCACTTTGCTATACAATTTTGGGAGAACTACCTCCTTGTGATAGCATTTTGAGAGACTCCATACTTCATTATTCTAAAACTGAAAATGAAATTTAAATGAAAGACTAAGACTGAAAGTGAAATTGCAACTAATCTACTATAACAACTAAATGAAGTGTTTTATCACTCCGCTATACAATTTTGGGAGAACTACCTCCTTGTGATAGAATTTGGAGGGATTCAATACTTCATTGTTCTAAAACTAAAAATGAAATTGCAACAAAATTAAATACAAAACATGTAAAGGAAAACTAATCTACTGTGTGCTCTAATGCTCCAAGCACCAATTGGAAAATACTTTCTTGGACTATTTTTCTAAGCATAGATTACATAGTTAGATAAATCTACAATCAACCGGTTGAACACACTTGCATGAATGGAAAATCTAAACTATTAAATTTGAAAACAATAAAATGACATAATTTAATGACATCAAAGCAAAACTACAAAATAAAATCTACTCTACCTTACATTCTAATATGCTCCATGACATCTACTTCACATCTCCTTCCATGTTGGGAACTTCAAAGCTTTATTCAAATTCTTCAAAATCACAAAGTACAACAAGTTGAGCTAACAAAGTTTACAAAGCTTTCCATAGCTACCCAAGCTACAAAATGAAGGAGATAGATCTCCTATTTATACAAAAAGATGAGAAGTCATCTCATTAATGAGAGTCCATGAATCTCTCCCTATACCTCTAGAGTTCTAATCAAAATAGGAAATGACAAGACACATGTCTTCTTAGAGTTTCAATACAAATAGGAAATGTGATACATATCCTCATGATCCCATGATCCTCTCCACTCAAATTCGAATTTGGCCTTAGAATGCCACATAAAGGTCTTCTAGAAACTTCCTTTTGACCTACACATGTCAACAATCTCATCCCACTTGTTAGGTATAAGCATATGCACATTATTTTCTAATTTTTAACCACAAATTCACTTAAAAATGCTAAGAATTAATAAATTTTTGAAAAACATAGATGTGACCCAATAATGATGAAAGTGAGATGAATGTAGTGACATGGTAGTGAAATGAAGGTGAAATGGAGGTGATATAATGGACATAATAGTGAAAGTGTAATGGAAATGAATGACAATTTCAAGACCCAAAAATATGGGACTACCATGTTCCACCCAAATGTAGAATGGATGAGCCAAATCTCTCTTCAACCATTCACCCCCATGCCATATTCCAAGCATGAATGTGGATCTCATTAAACACATCAATCCAAAACCATCCAGGGATTCCAGAGGAAAGCCACCTCAATCCATCAAACAATGATTCCACCTTATGGTCAAACATCATGAAACCATCATCAAATTGGTCTCTACCCAAGCCTTCCAGGGCTCCAAAGCGTTTGTTCCAACCAAGGCTACTAGACTAGTAACTCAACCCACAGTTGTCACCAGGCTTCCAGAGCGTTTGTCCAACTAGGCATTCGAGGACTAGTAACTCAACCCATCAAGGGATTCGAGAGCATTTGGCTAACCACAACTTTTAGGACTAGTAACTCAACCCATCAAGGGATTCGAGAGCATTTGGCTAACCACAACTTCCAGGACTAGTAACTCAACCCATCAAGGGATTCGAGAGCATTTGGCTAACCACAACTTCCAGGACTAGTAACTCAACCCAAGTTGTTACAAGGCTTCTAGAGCGTTTTTCCAACCAGGGCTTCTAGGAACTAATAACTCAACCCAAGCTAAAGGAAACATGAGAACCAACTAGAAAAAAAAGAAATAATTCCACAATGCCATGGCTATCCAGGAAATGGAAAGGCTAGCAAATCCACTGTCAATCCAGGCAATCTTCCATGCCAGTGACAGGTCATGACCAATAATCCACATGCATATGCCATGCATGCCAAAACTAGTGGGGAAAACATACATGAAACTCGGTACTTGCAAGACAAATATGTTGTAGCTGTTGATCCCTATGTCCTCTTGAGCTTTCCTACTCTTCCTTTGACTTCTTGCTCCAAAACTCCAAGTATGCCACACCCTCCAAGAGTGCTCCATGGAAGTCTAAGTGTCCAATAATGAGAGAGAGAGAGAGAGCTCCAAAACTGAACTGAAAAAATCCTGTGAACTGATCCTCATAAGAATTTTTATTAATTAGGCCTCTATTTTCTTCATTTTCCATTATTTTCCTTCATTTTCCTCCTCACATGCGACCTGCTACATTTCACCTTATTTTTCTCCTAATTTCCATTATTTTCATAAATAAATTGCCAAAAATGCCATTTTGCCTTTCCAAAGCTTTAGTCACTGTCTTTGCCAATTTCCTCAGCCATAATAAATTGAATGAACACCCACACTAGGATTTCTTGCCCAACATTTAGCTTGGAATAAGTGGCCCATCAACTGTGGTTATTATTTTGTCTTTATTAGCTTTTATTACATGGAATTTTCACCAGGGTTGTTACATCGATGATTTACTTATGTTTGATGGTAAAGACAAGGTATTTGTTGTATTAGATAAGCTCACGAAATATGCACACTTTATGGCAGTCAAGAAAACAAACTCAACCAAGTAAATTGCATAAGTATTTTGCAAAAACATCTAAAAGCTACATGGTCTACCCAAAATAATTGTTAGTGATAGAGATGTAAGATTTAAAGGAAAATTCTGGAAGGAATTTTGAAACCAAGCTAGAATAACCCTTAACATGAGTTCATCCTACCATGCATAAATAAATGGTCAAACAAAAATAGTAAATAAGTGTTTAGAAACATACCTATGATGCTTCATATTGTATAAGCAAAGCAAATGGTCACAATGGTTGCATTTAGTAGAATGGTGGTACAATACCACCTATCATACCTCAACCAAAATGAACCCATTTTAGGCCCTATATGGTTATGAACCCCCAAGATGGAAGGATTTTGCATTAAATGACACTAAGGTTCAAGCAGTGAAGAACCATTTGGAATAAAGGCAAAATATTATCAAGATATTAAAGGAAAACCTAACAACTACTAGAAATCCAATGAAGCAACAAGCTGACCAGCACTGTTTAAAATGAGAATTCAAAGAAGGAGATTGGGTCTTTGTAATACTACAACCTTACAAGAAATTATCCTTGAAACAACAATGGAAGAATAATTTAGCTCCAAAGTTCTATGGGTATTTCCAGATAATAAGGAAAATTAATGATGTATCTTATGGGTTGAAACTACCAGATAAATGTCGAATCCACAACATATGCCATGTTTCATGTCCCAAAAAGGTACTTGGTCAAAACCAATCAACTCAAACTGATATACTTGAATTCGATGAAGAAGGAAGGATGATGTTAGAAACTGAAGGTATCCTTGCAACCAGAGACAAGGTACTGCATTCCAAAACTATTAGAGAATACATGATCAAGTGGAAAACACTTCCAGAAGAAGACTCCTCATGGGAAATTGAGAAGTCCCTACAACAATACCCCTCGTTACCCTTGCTTTGAGGACAAAGCAATTTTTAAGGGTGGGGCAATGTTATGAATAATTAATTAATAAGTAAATAATGAATAATAACTAAATAGATAATGAATTAATTATTTAAGTATTTTAATTATTATTAAGTTATAAAAGGCTATGGTCAAAATTTCTAACCAATCAACCTTGTGACCAATCATTGCCTATTTAGGCATATATTCCAAGGGTTTGTAAAGCATCATTCAAGTATTCAGTTTATAAAAAATATTAATTAAATTTCAGCGAAAGATATGCAAGTGAAATCAAATTGTTGGTCTGGTTTCTATGGTAGTAGGTAGGTTGTATGGGTATAAAACGGGAACATTTAGTCAACTTACCTACAACTACCATAATAGAGTCATGTTGCTTCCTTGTTCTGGGTAATCTATTTGTAAAATCCAACTATATTACCCCTTACTTCCACTCTTGTACATGTTGGGGGTTCAATAATTTTGTTTGGTGTTGGTGCTCTGCCTTCACCAACTGGCATTCCTAACATCTTGCAAATTATTTCGTAACTTCCTTATTTATTCCTAGCAAGAATAATTTATTAAGAGACGTAATAATTTTTTGATACCCTGGATGTGTTGCATTTGTTTTTGTTTGTTTGTTTTGTTTTGTTTTTATTTTTTATATTCATTCAAAATCATCTTCTAATTTTATCTACACTTGAAATATAAAGTCTGTTTTTGTACACCAACAATCCTTTTTCATTAATTTCATAATTAGGTTGCTTTCTTTGACCAATGTCAATCCTCAGATTGTCACGAATATGATTATAATTTCAATCTTTTATCACTGCCTTCTTTATCTATTCAAAAAAATATATTTTAGTTTTTCTTACTGTCACCTCACATAATTGTTTTAAAGTTCGACTCAACAAATTTTCCACCTTATTTTCTTTCCCTTATATGTTTTATGTCAAATTTGTATTTGATTAGGAATGCCATCCACATAGCCTTCCTATCATTCATGTCAGGTTGGCTAAGAATATATTTTGGACTCATATTATCTATAACCAAAGTGAATTTCTTACCAATCAAGTAGTTTCTCCACATCTTAAGGGCATGGATGACCACTGTTAACTGAATATCATAGACAAAATAATTCCTTTCATGTCCTTTTATTTTTCGAGACTCATAGGACTCCACATGTCCCTCCTACATTAGCACCCCTCTAATACCTTCGAAGCAAGAGGCAGTGCATACTCAAATGTCCTTATTTAGGTATGCTATTTTTAACACAGGTTCCATAGTCAGTAAATTCTTCATCCTTTCAAAAATTTCCTGACATCTTTGTGTCCATAAGATTTTCACTCCCTTCTTCTGTAGGGAAGTTATGGGGTATGCTAACTCAGAGAATCCCTCTATAAATCTGTTGTAATAACCAATGATTCCCATAATTGATATTATATCTTCCACATCTTTTGGAATTAGCCAATTAAGGATGGCCTTCACTTTTTCGAGATCCAATGTTATTACCTCTTTCGAAATTGCATGCCCAAGATATTGTATTTTATCTTGGTAAAATTCACACTTGCTAAAATTAGCATATAACTGGTGTTCACATAAGTGTTCACGTAGGTCTATAACATTATTTCCAAGTGTTGTTTCTGTTCTTCCCAGGTCTTGTAATAGATTAGGATATCATGTATGAAAAGTAACATGAACTTATCCAAGAATTTACTGAACACATTGCTCATCAAACATATGATGGTAGTAGGTGCATTCATAAGTCCACAAGGTAATATTGTAAATTCGTAATGTCCATGCCTCATTCAAGAAGTTGTCTTTGGTATGTCTTCCTCTTTAATTCTCAACTGGTGATCTGATTTAGAATATTAGTTTGTATTGCTAAGATCTTCCTTAGATTATAAACAAAATGCTTTTATTGTGCTTAAGGATTCATCAATTTTTGTAAGTAAAATGAAGAGTTTTTATGTTAATTTTATGAGAAATTTAACATAAACAAAAAATTGAACAACAACATAAACATGTACAAAACATCATCAAAAACAAATTACAACAAGCACATAATAAAGGAGTTCACCCCTCTTGGGCTACGTGGTCCAGCTTCCAATGGCTCGGGCCTCTCTATTATGCTCAAAAGTGTAAAAATATGTGTTTACAATGCTCAGATGCCTCTAAAAACTTCTCAAATGAGTCCATAATACTAAAAAATGGTTATATAGCCTTTTTGCAACCAATTTGGTGGAAAATTGAAGAATTTATGACTTCTCCTAGTTTTCCCAGTATTCGTTCCACAAAATGCTCCACATCCGATAGGACCCCACATTTTCGCTCCAAAAATCCTCTAACCGAGCAATAATTTTGCCACGAGGTGGGCCATAATCCGTCGGCACCGAATGTCTTATCGCATATCTCAATCGACAGAGTTATGTGGACTTAGGGTCTGTGAACCAAGCGGGCGATATGTGATTGCGATGTGGCGGACATGACGAGACATTAAACCGAAATTCATAACTTATCGAATCTGGGATACCACAATCGCAATTCACCAGAGTATCGACGATCCATATATATGGGACTTTTGTTCTGTTGCGATATTGCATCGCAACCCGAACCTTGCCAAGGGTCAATTCTGTAATACCTCCCCTTCGTCAATTTGTGATTGCAATCCATCGTATCACACCCTTGCTCTTATGGGGCCAATTTTTAATGCCAACCCGCCTCCAATATGCAATTTGCGAAATGCAGGGACCAATGGCGGTCTGCCACTTGTCGCCTCCTCATTCACTGAAGGTCCTTGCCACATCATCTAATCCTGCCATGTAAGCAAGTCAAACCTGAAATTTGACTCGCTCTAACTTCTTCATATAAGATCGGATTTGAGTTTTGTTCACACCGTTGGAATAAGAATGAAGAGATGTTCGATATAAAGCCAATTTTATCAAGATTCTGGCACTTTGATTTTTGAGCCTAATTTTGAGCACCTGATCACTCCTCCCCACTGGAAGCCTTTTGGACCCCAAAATATCACTTTCAATTGACCAGCAGGTGAGGGTACAATTCCCTCACCTTTCCAATCTTGATCCATTAATCACTGAATTGGAACTTTGTGTACTTGCCTTTAACCTTTTTAAGTTGTTCTTGCACTGTTTGATGTACCATTTGGAGTCGTTCACTGAACTCTTTGGCCTTGTCCATGTTACTATAAGTAGAAACATCCTTCTTACCAAAATGATACAATACATTATGACGCAAATGGTAAACAAATTCCTCCACTTGATTCCTTTGACTCAAGCTTGAATATACATCTTAAAAGTACGTATTCTTTTGAACATAACTTTCATGCAAAACAAAATGATGCTTGAGGAAAGTAGTTATACAAACTATAGGCCTAGAAAGTAAATCAACAAAATTGTCACTTATACCTTTCTTATACCCTTTGACTGAGTGGAATAGTAGAAGAAAACCCATCCAATGGAAGTTCCTTTGTCGCTACAACTTAAACACTTTATCATTGAAAATTTCTGAATGAAAAGAAATGGGCTTACCACATTGCAAAAAGACTGCGCCCATGACATAGTCACATACAACAGCCTGAAACTTAAATAAATGTCTCAAGTCTGGAAAAGAAAGTATTGGAGTTGTATTGATCTTTTGTTTTAAAGCATCAAATGCCTCTCATTGTTTTCCTCCCCACTGGAAGACCTTTTTCACAACTTCCAGTGAATGAAAATGAGTACAATAGAAGAAAAATTAACAAAATTTCTCCTCCAACATTGGGCTGTACCCAAAAAACCTCTTATCCAAATGACTATCTTGAGCTTGCCTGCGTAAATTGTGAGCAGAGCAAAGGCATCTGTGACTTCACGGGGATGTATGATTCTTTCACCTGTATTTGCAGGAATGGAGTCAATACCACCACAGACTGTTACGACATCAATCTTGGAGAGGTCTAGCTTCAACTCACATTCTCCATGTCCCATGTAGACTGCCAAAAAGCCTTTGGGAACTTGAACACGCTTGGAAGAACCAAATGTCACGGCTTAATTACATCAAAGAAGTTTTATCCAACATATACTTTGACATCTTCAGAAACAAATGTTCTTGACATACGACATCAAGTATTTTTTTCTCACACGTGACATGTTCATAATGAAATTTTACGAAAATGAAAATTTCATCCAAATAAACTATCCTATCTAGAAATGGCTTCAAAACATCTTTCTTCATATGCGTAAAAGTAGTAGGAGCAAGGAAAATACCGAAAAGCATAACAAGCCATTCAAACAAACCTTTCCTGGTTTTGAATGTCGTCTTCCTTATATCTCCTTCAACAACTCTACTTTGATGAAAACCACTTCTTGAATCCCATTCAAGGAAATGCTTACCATTCTTCTCGGGCGCCAAAATAAGAGGTGCACCACACGGTAAAGGAGTAGGCCAAATGATCCTTTTATTCAACAATCCCTGTATTTGCGTCTTGATTTCTATGCTTTCCATCACCGACATCCTGTAGATGCCAATGTTAGGAAGAAAACACTTTTGCTACAATTGTAACTCAGGTTGGATTCCCCTCTTGGGAAGTATTCCCTTTGATTCCTAAAACATTTCATCAGATTGGTTAATAGCTTCAACCAAATTAGTTTTCAAATTCGAATTACAACCATCAAATTCTTCATAATGAATATCATTCGTTATCATGATAAGCATAAAAATTTTGCTCGAATTCACCAGTCTTTTCATTTTCCCTGCATTAACAAGCGAAAGATTTGTTTTCTTGCTGTGAGCTCTCACAATATATTCTACTCCATTTCTGAATGTGATATTTATTTTCATGTTGATGGAAAATAGTTTTTCTGTCATAAAGGTATGGGCTGCCCAAAATGATGCCACAGATATCTAACGACACAACGTCAAGCTCCACTTCATCTATAAATTTTGCAGTGATAACAAATTTCCATTTACACTTTCTCATAACCTCCAATTGCACATTATCACATACCCATCCAAGTGGATACGGTTTATGATGTGGAACAATTTCTAGATTTAAAATTTTGACAATGTTTTTAGAGATAAGATTGGATTGAGAGCTGCTATCAAACAATGTATCAATCTTGTTCTATTTTGATATTTCCTAGCCAAGTTATATGATATTATTTTGGAAAGTAAGTTGAGTATATGGCTGTAAAGTGAAGGTAAGCGGGCTAAAGGCCAAGCGGGTTTTAGAAAGCAACACTCAACAACAGACCACCTCATTACGCTTATGATCATTGTGGAGGAATGCCGTAATGATAAATCCAATCTCTTTTGTTGCTTTGTGGACTTTAGAAAGGCTTTCGATACGGTTCCTAGAAACAACCTTTGGAACAGATTAGAAGAGCTAAAGGTTCCTTTTGAGTTGAGAGCTGTCGCTATAAGGTTATACGAGAATGTAATTACCAAGTTAAAGTGCAATGAGATGTGGTCGAAAGATATTAAGTGTCATATCGGAGTTAAACAAGGTTTCCCCCTCTCCCCTACCCTATTTGGCATTTACATCGACAAGTTAGAAGGTTGTTTAGAGGAAGCAGGATGTGCTGGAACAATCTTAGTTGGGATAGACATCATCCTTCTTCTCTACGCTGACGATATTGTTCTTCTCGCAAGGTGCCCATCTAATATTGATAAGCAACTTATACTTCTTAAGGATTTTTGCTCTACCATGGGTATGATTGTTAACACTGACAAAACAAAAGTTATGATTATCAAATCCAAGAAGGACACTTACGCTAATTTTATGTATGACAATAGTAACTTGGAGGAAGTGTCTTCCTACAAGTACCTAGGAATTGATATTCATGACAAGCTTAACTGGAACTATAGCATTGAGAAAAGGATTAATGGGGGATGGAAAGCTTATTTTGGTCTTGAAAATAATTGTAAAACGACAAACCTCATAATGTGGGATAGAAATAAGTTCGAAACTTTAGTCACTCTGGTTATCTTATATGGATGTGAGGTTTGGGGTTGTAGCACCTCTAGAGAATCCTGGAGAAAGATTGAGCAAATCCAGAAGCGTTTTATAACGTATAACCTCAAAATTAAAAGCAACACACCCTATCCTATTCTCCTTACAGAAGTGGGTCTTTCCCCTATCGAGAGCCTAGATATGACTAGGCTTTTGTTGTACAAGCACAAACTAAATAACATAGGAGACCATAGACTTCCTAAGCTAGCTTTAAATTCCAGCCAAAACCACCTAAGGCTCAAACGAGGTTGGTATAAAGACGCCAGGGCCTAGTTAAACCATTGGGAGATTGACGAGAATGTTGCATTGCAAAACATTAATAACATTAAAAATATTGTTACTTCTAAGTTCAAAGAAAAATGTGGTGTGAGAAAGATTTAACAGCTAAAAGAAAATTAAGATATTATAAGGAGGTCATCAACCCCACCCTATAAGATCAAAAGTATCTCTCTGTTTTAACTAGCTCAAAGAAGAAAATTAATATAGCCAAGATTAGAACGAACTCTCATGAGCTCCATAGTGAAACGGGTTGTTGGGAAGTTCCTAAAACACCATGGATGGAAAGGTTCTACCATCTCTGTGAGAATACGAACATCGAGGATGAAAATCACTTCCTCTTAGAGTGCCCCGTGTACAACCACATTAGATCTCAGTTTCAAAATCTTTGTTGCAATACTGACCTTCCTAGCCTTTTACGTTGTCAAAATTACATTGAGCTCGGAAGGCTTCTCTCCAAGCTTTTTGAGCATAGGAATAAAATCTTAAATCAAACTAAATAATTCGTTTCTTTAGGTCCGATAGACCAAAGTTTGGTCTCAGTGGACGTTAACCATCATCATCATCATCATCAAATAATAATTATATAATAATTATACATATATAATTTTATTTCTATATAATTTTCTCAATATTTTATCACCTAAGCATGCGACTTTTACGTTAATCATTTTAATGAAATCACCCTTTAAATTAATGATGAGAAGGGGTGACAATGGATGAATTCATACTTTAACAAATGAAATTAGCAACAAAGTTGTTCATACTTACCAACAATGCATAATTACAATTAAAAAAATACCTCAATATACCAATCAATAAAATCTATCAACCATAGTTTGAATTCAATATTTTTATTTTTTTTAGCTATATTTAGACTAGCTGACAGAGAATAGTTACTATGTAGCACTTGTTTAATTATGTTATGAATGTATTTATTTTGGAATAAGACTTTTATAATTTTAATTTAATTATTAATAATTAATGTAATCATATAAATTAAATGGCTAATAAATGTTGATAGACATAAATTCAAAATAAACATCAAAACACATTTTATAGTACATTTCAAGTTTTAAGGTATTAAAATTAAAAAAATCAAATAAATTATAAAATATAAAATATAACTTTTATATATATAATTCTATTAGCTATAAAAATTTGGGAATTACATAGAGGATTACACTAAGTCAAACCAAACTCTCACGTAGAGGCCCTACCATAAAAACAAATATATTCTCGTTAGAGAAGAGGCACATCTAAATAAAGTATTGTTTAGGATATACACCTATCCGCGTAAATCAACCATATTATATTACTAATTATTTAAATTAATAATATGTTTTTAGGATATTGTGCGTAAATCAACCATATTATATTACTAATTATTTAAATTAATAATATGTTTTTAGGATATTGTATTTTCTATTTCTTTATAGAACATTTCAATGAAGCATGAAGGATGGTATCTATATAATTTTAAAATTTCATAAGTATAATTGATTATATATTAAAATATATAAGAATTTATATATTTTTTATAAATAAAAATAAATAATAAATAATATTAATATATAAGTAGATTTTAAAATATTTACTTAAGTTATTCAATTATTAAATAATATAAATAACAATTACTAGATAGAAAATATTCTAAAGGAAAAGGTTTATTTGCAAACAAGGTAACATTATAAAACAACTAGGTCTCTATGTTTATGTAGAGAGATATTGTAAGTTTTAGTTCATGTCGTGTTTCTCAACCAACCTTGGGTTTAATATTATTTCGTTGGGTTTATAATCCCTTGGGGTTATAGTATTAATCCCTTGGGTTTATAATATAAATTCCTTGGGTTTTTAATCTTGGTCGACCATGGCCAACCATGGTCCAACGTCACATTGTGACAAATATTGTCTCATTATGAAAATTAACCATAATCAACCATTGTCAACCATCATCAACGATGGTCAATCATGGTCAACCATAATCCAATGTCACATTGTGACAAACATTGTCTCAATATGGAAATCAACTATGGTCAACCATGGTCCAATGTCGCATTTTGACAAAGATTGTCTCAATATGAAAATAAATCATGGTCAAACATGGTCCAACATTGCATTGTGACAAAGATTATGTCAATACGCAAATCAACGAGGGTAAATTTTTAAAACCATGTTTATTTTAAGGTTTATAATATTTATTTATGGGTTTATATACCTTGGGTTTATATTATTAATCCCTTGGGTTTAATATTATTACATTGGGTTTATAATCCCTTGGGGTTATAGTATTAATCCCTTTGGTTTATTATTCCATTAGGTTTATAATATCAATCCATTGTGTTTATGGTCAACGATTGTCCAACGTTGCATTGTGATAAAGATTGTCTTAATATGAAAATCAATCATGGTCAACCATGGTCAATAATTGTGGTCACATTGTGACAAATATTGTCTCATGGTCTAATGTTACATTCTGACAATCATGGTCAATCATGGAAAACGATGGTCCAACTTCATATTGTCACAAAGATTGTGTCAATATGAAAATCAACCATGGTAAACCATGGACAACCATGTTTATGTTAGGGTTTAAAATATTTATCCTGGGGTTTATATATGTTACGTTTATAATATTAATTCCTTTGGGTTTATAATCCTTAGGGTTTTTAGTATTAATCCCTTGGGTTTATAATATCGATCCCTACGGTTTATAAATCTAAGGGTTCATATTCCTAGGGTATAATATTATTCATAGGGTTCATAATATTAATCCTTTAGCTTAATATAAATCCCTTGGGTTTATAAGAATGGTCAACCATGGTCCAACATCACATTGGGACAAATATTGTCTCAATATGAAAATGAACCATGGAAAACCATTGTCAACCATGGTCAATCATGGTCAACCATGGTCCAACATCACATTGTGACGAAGATTGTCCCAATATATGAAAATCAACCATGGTCAACCATGTTTTATCATGGTCTATTATGGCCAACCATTGTTCAACGTCGCATTGTCAGAAAGATTATCTCAGTATGAAAATCAGTCACGGTCAACCCCAAATTAATAAAAATAAATATTAATAATCCCTTGGGTTTATTAATTGGGATTAGGGTTTATGGTTAGCCAAAGTCCAACATTGTATTGTGAGAAAGATTGTCTCAATATGGAAATCAATCGTGGTCAACCATTGTCAATCATGGTGAACCATAGTCATATTGTGACAGAGATCGCCTCATGGTCAACGTCACATTATGAAAACCATGGTCAGCAATGATTCAATGTCGCATTGTTACAAAGATTTTGTCATTATGAAAATCAACCATGGTAAACCATGTTTATTTTAAGATTTATAATATTTGTCTTAGGGTTTATATATCTTCGATTTATAATATTAATCCCTTGGGTTTATTAATCTAAGAGTTTATTTTAGGGTTTATAATATTTATCTTAGCATTTATATACATTGGGTTTATAATATTTATGTTAGGGTTTATAATATTTATCTTAGGGTTTATAATATTAATCCCTTTGGTTTATTAATCTAAGGGTTCATATTTGTAAGGTATAATATTGTTTATAGGGTTTATAATATTAATCCTAGGGTTTAATATAAATCCCTTAGGTTTATAATCACAGTCAATCATGGTCTAATGTCACATTGTGACAAATATTTTCTCAATATGAAATCAATCAGTGTTGCATTGTAACAAGGATTGTCTCAATATGAAAATCAACCATGGTAAAACATGTTCCAATGTCACATTGTGTCAAATATTGTCTCAATACGTAAATCAACCATGGTTAACCATGGTCACATTGTGACAAAGATTGTCTCTTGGTCCAACATCACATTATGACAACCATGGTCATCAATGGTTAACCGTGGTTCAACGTATCACTGTGACAAAGATTGTCTCAATGTGAAAATACCATGGTCAACCATGGCCAACCATTTTCCAGCGTCACATTATGCCAAAGGTTGTCTCAATATGAAAATCAAACATGGTCAACCAAAGTCCAACGTTGCATTGTGATAAAGATTGTGTCAATATGAAAATCAACTGTGGTTAACCATGGTCAACTATGTTTATTTTAGGGTTTATAATATTTATATTAGGGTTTATATACCTTGGGTTTAAAATATTTATCCCTTAGGTTTAATATTATTCCCTTAGGTTTTTAGTATTAATCCCTTGGGTTTATTAATCTAAGGGTTCATATTCCTATGGTATAATATTATTCATAGGGTTTATAATATTAATATTTGGGTTTAATATAAATCCATTAAGTTTATAATAATGGTCAACCATGGTCCAACGTCACATTGTGACAAAGATTTTCTCAATATGAAAATCAACCAATGTTGCATTGTGACAAGGAGTGTCTCAATATGAAAATAAACCATGGTCAACCATGTTTAAACGTTGGATTGTGTCAAATATTGTCTCAATATTTAAATCAACCATGGCCAACCATGGTCAATAACTATTGTCACATTGTGACAAAGATTATCTCTTCTTCCAACATCACATTGTGACAACCACGGTCATCCATGGTCAACCATAGTCCAACGTCACATTGTGACAAAGATTGTCTCAATATGAAAATCAACCATGTCCAACCATTTTCCAACATCACATTGTACCAAAGGTTGTCTCAATATGAAAATCAATCATGGTCAACCAAAGTCCAATGTCACATTTTGACAAAGATTGTGCCAATATGAAAATCATGTATGGTCAACCATGTTTATTTTATGGTTTAAAATATTTATAATGTGTTTTATATACCTTGGGTTTAGTATTATTCCCTTTGGTTCATAATCCCTTGGATTTTTAGTATTAATCCCTTGGGTTTAATATTATTCCCTTGGGTTTATAATATATTGGATTTTTAGTATTAACCCCTTGGGTGTATTAATCTAAGAGTTTATTTTAGGGTTTATAATATTTATCTTATCGTTTATATACATTGGGTTTATAATATTTATGTTAGGGTTTATAATATTTATCTTAGGGTTTATATACCTTGGGTTTATAATATCAATCCCTTGGGTTTATTAATTTAAGGGTTCATATTCGTACGGTATAATATTTTTCATAGGGTTTATAATATTAGCCATAGGGTTTAATATAAATTCCTTGGGTTTATAATCATGGTTAACCATGGTCCAACATCACATTGTGACAAAGATTTTCTCAATATGAAAATCAATCAGTGTCGCATTCTGACAAGGATTGTCTCAAAATGAAAATGAACCATGGTCAACCATGTTCCAACATCACATTGTGTCAAAGATTTTCTCAATATGTAAATAAGCCATGGTTAACCATGGTCACATTGTGACAAATACCGTCTCTTGGTCCAACTTCACATTGTGACAACCATGGTCCAAGTCGCATTGTGACAAATATTGTCTGAATATTAAAATAGGCATGGTAAGCCATGGCCAACCATTGTCCAATGTCACATTATGCCAAATGTTGTCTCAAAATGAAAATCAATCATGGTCAACCATAGTCCAATGTTGCATTATGACAAAGATTGTGTCAATATGAAAATCAACCGTGGTCAACCATGTCTATTTTAAGGTTTACAATATTATTCTTAGGGATTATATACCTTGGGTTTATAATATTTATCCTTTGGTTTATTACTATTCCCTTGAGTGTATAATCTCTTGAGTTTTTAGTATTAATCCCTTGGGTTTATTAATCCAAGGGTTCATATTCCTAGGGTATAATATTATTCATAGGGTTTATAATATTAATATTTTGATTTAATATAAATCCATTGGGTTTACAATAATGGTCAACCACGGTCCAACGTCACATTATGACAAAGATTTATTTTCTTAATATAAAAATCAACCAATGTCACATTATGACAAAGATTGTCTCAATATGAAAATCAACCACGGTCAACCATGTTTCAACGTCGCATTGTGTCAAATATTGTCTCAATATGTAAATCAACTATGGCCAATAACCATTGTCACATTGTGACAAAGATTGTCTCTTCGTCCAATCTCACATTGTGACAACCATGGTCATCCATGGTCAACCATGGTCCAATGTCGTATTGCGACAAAGATTGTCCCAATATAAGAATCAACCATGTCCAACCATTGTTCAACATCACATTGTGCCAAAGGTTGTCTTAATATGAAAATCAATCATGGTCAACCTGTTGACGATGCTAGACTCAGATCGATAATAAGTCCCAACTACACCTCAGACCGTTTGGAGTAGGAGTCCTTGTAGTGGGTAGTAAAGCTATGCCTTGATTGCAATAGCGTGTAGAGGTAAGCAATATATCCTTGTTGGAAGCAAGTGTGTGACCTTGTAGCAAGTCAAGAGAGATGTATGGGGAGGTTCTAACACATGGAAGGGGAAATAAATGTATCCCTTAGAATCTTGTAATAGTACGTAGCTTGAAAGGAACACATGAGATGGAAGACATCACAAACTGGAAGGAAGGAAAGTTGACAATCCAAAGTGATGAGTTAAACCAACAACACACTTCAATAAGATTCATACAATCACATACGAAATAGTCCATACATCAATGCATAAGTTAAAACTACATACATTTCTAAAGTAACCATAATTTTCGAGCTACAATAACAACATACTCATGAAACATGTTGGCTATGGTATATTATATAAAGTGAAATTTCCATCCATACATACAACCATGACAACCACTAGCCCCAATAGTGGAACGTTACAGTCAACACTGCCTGCTCCTCCAAAGAGATGTACTCAATCTGCATTGTGGAGAAGCCAAGACTTGTCATAATGCTCTCCAATCCTTCTCTAAGAAATGCCTAACAAAAGCTTGGCTCCCAAAATCCTATTCTATGAGTTATGAGGTTCTATTTATAACAAACGATGGGTTGACCCTTGACATTCCCCTTTGTGACTCTTGGATTACACTCATGACTCTTCAAATTCATTACATAACTCTTTACATTACATATGACTATCTGTATTCCATTAATCACTTGGAATTTCACTTTACATCATGTTTACAAAAATGATACATTTTCCACATATACCCATGTGGGAAAAAATTGACTTGATTCAGGTAGACAAGACAACACTAAGACTCATACGCTTGTGGAAAGACCAGCTCATCAACCTCCACTTCATGATCCTCGGTGATGAACTGATGCCATGCTTGGTAGTGCACAATGGTGTCTGCACACTCTTTGATGATGTCCTTCTGGAAACGAACTCTTTCCTTCATTTATTTCAGGTATACTGATTTGGAACCTCTGTCCAACTCATCCTGTAAAATGCGCATCTTAGTCCCTAGCAAGGCCAGACTGCCGATGTACATATGCATGTTATATGTGCTGACTTAGAAATCTGCGCTGGTGGCTGTGAGCATTAACTGATCAAAGTATGCATTGAGCTCCAGTCTGACTTGGTTCTTCTCTTTGGCCTTAATGAGCGTACCAACTGACGGGGTGCCATAATTTTTTGCCATGACATCCAAACTCCTGTATAACCGTGCGTATGAAGCCTCAACACTGGTGATGAGTGGCAGGAGTTCCTCATAGTTTCGGATCAGACTCCGGATGCATGCTTTTTCCAACTTTACTTGCGGCTTCATCACCTTGTGCAAGTGAAGCGGGGCTCCCTTGTAACTCATTTTCCATGCCTGTACATGATCAATTGTGACATGTATATCTGTGAGTGTTCGCGCTATCTTAGTACAAAGCTGTTGATGACCATGTAGATGGAAAATTTCCTTGTGCACGGTGACGAACTTGTCCTACAGCCTCTGCGTGACTGTCTCAAGAGTCGATACTTTAGCAAGTATGGATTTCTTCATCTCCACTATGGAGAATATTGTTGATTGTTCCTCTCTCTTCTTGGCTGCTTGCAACTCCTTAGCCATGCGCTCGTTTTCTCCTATCAAGAACTTAACACTCGAGCTCATGGATTTGACATAAGACTTTGTAGAATCGGCCAAGGTGGCAGGATTTTTTCATACATCTGACACAATCACCCATTCTTCAAAGTGCGTAGGTGATGTATTCTCACCCGAGTTGTGTGCTCTACGTGCTTGTACAACTCTATGTTGTGACTCATCAAAGGTTATGTTGTACACATCTGTTCTCGGATTATCCTCAAGGAAAATAGTGTCCCCTTGTTCACTTGGGACTTTCTCTGTTGTTGGAGCTGGTGAAGCTTGTGGAATGACCTCGGTTGCTTTTGGCATGAGTTCGGTAGCCTGCTCCTATTCCGGTTGCTCCATCTCCATGTCCATCTATTCTACTACCAATTCATCCTATGGAGAAAGTTCCTGTTCATGCAACTAATCACCCTGTTCCTCATTTGTTGGTGGTTCAGAGTCTTCAAACTGTATTGGTGCAATTTTCACTATCTGTGCACCTTGCACTTCCTCATATTCCTATTCCTTTTCCTGCTCCTCCTTATGCTGCGCTTCCTTCGCTCTTCTATGCAACTCTTGTTCTTATTTGAGCTTTTGTTGTACTTCCTGCAACTTCCTCTCTGCATCTTCTAGTCTTTGCTTCTCCCTTTTTTTTTGTGTTATCCTCCAGTTGCGCTATCGCCTCTTTTCATCTATCTCTAAAGCTACCTTTTCCACAAGTGGGTCTTCCTTAAACTTGTAGCGTTTTTCCATCTCTATGCTTTCGACAATATTCCTCTTGCGTTTATCTTGCATAGGTTTGCTTCTTCTTGTTGTTGTTGTTGCTGCTCCCTGTGGTGCTGCTGCCTTGAGTACTGTTAGCCATTCCACTACCATGCTGATTAGTTCATTGAGCCTAGAGGAGTTATAACAATATCTTCGTGGGTCTTCCTCTGGCCAATTTCACGCCTCGTGGATCCAAGAATAGTACACTCTCACACAGTGGTCCCTGCATAAACCATGTGGATCATACGAAATGAAACTCTTGGTGCCAAACTTAAACTTCTTAAAGTCTTCGACCTCAGCATCCAATTATTTAAAACTCTCGATCGCGTATGACCCAATTCTCACAGGAAGTGTAGGCCATGGTGCTTTCTTATTCTTGTGCAATCCAGTGATAACCCCGTCAAGATGTCGTATGCAACCTCCTGCATGACCAACTTGTCCTTGGAAAGCTACGACAACACATGCAAATCTTTCTCTATGACGTACATCCTAATGAAGGTGCCCTCAGGTGAGGCGTACTAATATGCAATGTTCAGCAACGCCTCCATTGCTGCCTAGGACATGCAAGGTAGATCTTGTTCAAAGATCATCGTGTATAGAGGGGTGATGAAATGGTCAAATATTCTAGCCATGAATCCTCGGTAGCTACAATCTAAGAGCAACTTGAAATATACGTTCATAACACTCTCTAAAGGTGTCGATGCCCAACCCATGCCGGGAAACTGTTGATGGGCAAAAATTGCATCGAGCAAGTAGGCAGACATGAAGAATCTTGCTTGTTAATCCTTGGGTGGACTCCGGTCATTGGATACATGCACTTCTAGTTGGAGAGAAACCATGTCAGACCAGTTGAAAGGTTTTCCTTCACTTGCTAGCTAATCCAACATAGCAACCCAACTTTGCGGAAAAGGTCTCTATACTCCCTTAGCCATAGAAGTGACATGCGAAGATGACCAAGAATTGGTATGCCTTCGTGATTGTCTTCGTCTTGTATATCTGGTTGGGTTCCATCATGAAATTTGCTAGCTCTCTTACTCAACGCTTCAAGATGTCTCTTGTGTTCGTGCTGTTATTGGGAGTGTAGAACATTGCATCCATCCTGCTCACCGACAGTGGCAAATGATACATTTGCTGATAATCTTATGTCCTGAAGGAAGCAAGCTTTGCTCCACTGACACTGCTCAATATCATTGTCTCAAGACTAGTGTGTGAGACAATCCAATGGATCACGTCTGCGCATGGGAACACGAGAAGCCTCCATGCAACCTTGTATAATCCTGACTTATGGATGTTCACATAGACTTGTCGGTCCTCCAGATTCTCCTCAAAGCTGCTTGAGAAAATAGTGTTGATGTCTTGCCATGTGATCTTGATGTCTTTCTCAATGAACAGGTGTGTGTTTGTGTACATGGGTAGGCTCTTAAACTCTTGTTCAACCACATCCCCAGTACCACTTTCAACTGCCTATTTTGATCCAGCTCTCTTCGAGGGCATGATACCTGTACGAATGAGAAGCTTCTCAAAAACCTGTGGTACCTAGAGACGGAGAAGACACTCACGACAAGACAATGCTAGCTAAAAATATCAAGCAACTCGAGAAACATTCGAGCAACAAACTGGTGACTGCTAGGCAAGGTTATGCAGCATTGACTTCGGGAAGCTATGAGACTGTCAGCTGGAACTGCGCATTGTGCAGTCTTAGCTGCTAGTGAGGCTCAATGCTAACTGGATCAGTGCAATGCGTAGTCAAATGAGGCTGACTACTGACTGAAACTGCACAATGTGCAGAACAATCAGGTTGGGTTGCTGGCTAGAACTACACATTGCGCAGTTCTAGTGGGCAGGACTGAGAACTACCAGAGCTTCAATATTGAATGTGAAGAATGAGATCTAAGGCATCGTTTTTACATATTTGGTGAAATTAGGGTTTATGACGTGCATGCCACAAATGTAGGAAAAAACGACACTTGGTGGGGAGTTTCTAAAAATGGCTTTACATGTAACTCCTGCTGCTAAAAATAGATCCCTAAAATTTAGGGATGCATTTTTCTTTTTTAGGAAAAACTACTCGGCATGCAAGGAAAGATTGCGTAGTTCTAGAGGGAAGCTGAAAACCTACTGGCACCTGCGACGGACAACAACTAAGGGAAAACTTCTGTGTTGTTTTTGGGCTGAGTGGCCCTGGCTGGCTGGCCAACTCTGCTCAATTTTCTAGAGCAGTGATGCTGGGATGCTCTGCCCATTTTTGGAGAGTAGTGTAATTGGCCAGTTCTGCACAATTCCAGAGAACAATGCAGCTGGTTTTCTCTTCTCTATGCATTTCTGGAGAACAGTGCAATTGGGCTAGTTCTGCGCATTTCTAGAGGGCAGTGCAACTGGCCTGGCCTGCTCTGTACAATTCTGGAGAGCATTGCCAACTGGCTGGAACTATGCATTTCTGGAGAGGAGTGGTTGCTGGACTACTCTATGCAATTTCCAGAGCAAGGTTGGTTGCCCGCTCTGCACCATTTCTGAGTGAAGGTCTTCTTCTAGGCTACTTCTACCCTTTAGGATGGCCCAACTTTGCCCGATAGTCGGTTGACTAGATATGAACCAAGTGCTACAATTGCACGGAAGAGACTATTCATCATAAAGGGGTTTGTGGAAAATTTTGAGCAAACGTAAGAAACTTCTAGTTTATCTATCCAAGAGGGATAAACTTTGTTACGATGATTTAATTGGTCAATTGGGTATCCATGGGCTAAAAACCTATTAATTTCGATTTTTTCAATTCCAATCCAATTTTTAGAGATCCCAGATCGAGTCGTTTTTTCTTTTTTTCTCATTTAGAAAACGAATCGAAGAGGGGTTACATATGATCATGTTTGCTAAAAGACCCCGTGATGGTAAGTATGGGTCCTCATTATCCATCGATACACATTTTTCTTCGACTTATTGCTAGATGGTAAAGATGTTATTGGTTGCGAATCTCTATTAGATTATTTACATAGGGGGGAGGAAGAAATTTGTTTAGAGCCTAATAATATCTCCCCTATGTAATACAATGGGATTATTGTGCTACTATGCTCGTAGAGGCAATAAAGGTAAATGAACCGAAAAGATTGATCGAGAAATATGTATCCCAAAGGGTTAGCTATAGTAGAGTGATTATGCTAAATTTGGGTCATATAGCTTTCTTTATAACCTAGTTTTTTTTCATGGCGAATATCGAGGCTCACATTTTTTCTTATATTTTCCAGAAGCTCCATTCTCTTCTATTTTTGGAGAGAGGGACATGATATATGATCTATTTCTGTATAGGTATGCGAATGATTCATAATCATCATATCACATGAATCGTTTACCTAATGACTATTAAATCTCCCTATAAAAAATTGATCTCCCATCCTCGATTTCGTGGATGAATACACTTCGGATTCTTTCAAAGTATTGCTTGTGGAGCATGAGTTTATGCCTGATTAATCCACCCGCTGTTAATTGGAAAATATATTGGAAAAATGAGCGATTCGTAATTTATAGTCTTTATTCTGGAATTTGTATCTTTCGTGGAAATTGCGGATGTGCTTATGGTTGACCGACTAGACAAGTGAGTGAACACAAGCTGTTAAATGATAGATGAAATCAAATAAACACAAGTACCTGATCAGTGAAGGATAACTGCGATGATTTCAAGGAGGGAGGCTCCAAAACGAAGTGAAGGCAAAATTTTGGAGGGTGGTTGTAGCTGCTACAACACAACCATAGTCCAATGTCGCATAGTGACAAAGATTGTGCCAATATGAAAATCAACTATGGTCAACCATGTTTATTTTAGGGTTTAAAATATTTATCATACGGTTTATATACCTTAGGTTTATAATATTTATCCCTTGGGTTTGCTATTCCCTTGGGTTTATAATATCAATCATTTGGGTTTATCAATCTAAGGGTTCATATCCCTAGGGTATAATATTATTCATAAATTTTATAAATATAATCCTAGGGTTTAATATAAATCACTTGTGTTTATAATCCCTTGGGTTTTTAGTACTAATCCTTTTGGTTTATTATTTCCTTGAATTTATAATATTTATCTTAAGGTTTATATACCTTGGGTTTATAATACCTTGAGTTTTTAGTATAAACCCCTTAGGTTTATACTATTAATCCCTTGAATTTATTAATCTAAAAGTTCATATTCATAGAGTATAATGCTATTCATAAGGCTTTCAATATTATTCCTTAAATTAAATATAAATCCTTGTGTTCTTAATATAAATAATTAAAAATGATATTTATATCAATAACTATTTATATTAAAAAATATTTATAAAAACAATATTTATATTAATTAAGAATATCTATATTATTTAATATTTACTTAACAATATTTATATTAATAAAAGAATAATTAATAAATAATAAATGAATGAATTCATAAATTAATTATTAATGAATCACATAAAAATGAATGAATGAATTATTTAATGAGTTAATTAATAATAAATAAAATAAAAATTAATAAATCAATTATTATTATTTATTAATTAATAATGTTATTAAATTAAATCTAGGAAAATAATAATAATAATAAGTTTTAGTTATATATCAATTATATTTAATATTGTGATGGTAAATGTGATTAATATATATTTTCGGTATATATGAATTATATATATTAATGTAATTGTTCTAGTTCATAATGATAAAGGACCATGCGCAAAATCCGTTAGCAAAATCAGTGTAAAGCAGCCTTTTCAACGTTTTATTCTGAGAACGAAACTTATGGGTACCGTATCCGTTGCCCCACTCGTGTCTTTTCCCATTATTGCCAGCAAAGGCATCTCAGCTTCTTGACCCACCGGAAAGTGGACTTTGGAGGTGAAGGCGAAGGAAACCTACTTGAGAGCGTACCGAAAGGGGACGGTTGGTCGGATAATCCCAACCGATAACAAACGATTCATTTCGCTAGCCCTATTTACATCCATAATTTTAAAATCTACACAACATTTACTTATTCTTAAAACGGTTAAATTGATGATTGTATTATATTATTTTTTTTTAGATCAACCTGAAATTCACAATTACATATATTTACAAAAATGAGATTGAATTCGCAATGTACACATATTTAAAGAAATGTTATTGTTACAATATGCTATGGAGGAGCGAAACAAGATTGATCAATATAAAGCTCCAGAACAGTAAAAACATGCATCGAAAGATCTAACACGGATAAAAAAGCGGAAAGCCGTCCATCCGAACCACGTGAGATATACGCCCAAGTGCAACTGTATTACAAAATTTATTGAAAAGTAAATTTTGAAAGGCTATTAAATGAAGTATTGGATAACAGGTTCCATATTATCTTCATTACAATGCGATTGGATGACAGTTTCTATATTATCTTTGTTAAATAGGATTAAATCATTATAATCATATTTCTGGACTATTTTCAAACAACGTTATTGTAATTTATATGGTAAACAAATCATAATTATTTAAAATACTCATTATTAATGGATTTCAAAAAAAATATAAAATTTATTTATAAATTTATAATAAATTAATATAAAATATAAAATTATTAAAAATGGATAAAAGTTGATATTTATATTATGGCCAGTTTGGTGCAGCAGTTAATCAAATATAAATTAAAATGAATAACAATAAAGTTAAGTTGGGTCAACATAAATTAAAATGGAGTAAAACAAGAAGAAAAACAGACTAGTAGTTTAAAAAAATAAAAAATAAAAAATTATTTACTTTTCATGTAATATGCAAATGAAAATAGTATAAAGGTAATAAAAAGAAATTTTAATACATTAATAATTGATTTTTTAATAAAAAGTAAAAAGTGAAAAATTAACTCTCATTTATATATAATTATCATAGATTTATCTTAATTATGGATGAGTTAGAGAGATCAATTTTTATATATATAACTATCATAGATTCATCTTAATCATCGATGAGTTGAGAGATCTATTTTTTGAGTTTACTTTACTAATCATTTATTACTCGTTAAAAATTTTATTCACATATTTTATTTTTATTTACTTTACATGAAATTATATTCAAGTTGTATAGACAACTAATTAAATATGCAGCATATAATTTTTTTAGTTATAGCTTGTATTACTTTTCTATTTACTATTTAAAAAGTATTTTATTATAGCCCACTTTACTTTTCTATTTACTATTTAAAAAATATTTTATTTTTATTTGAAGAATAATCGAGATGCTTAGACTTTACACATAGTTTTCACACTACTATGTAAAATAAGTCTGGAAACTAAATAATGAATTGCAATAAAAAACTTTGCTCAACTTAAAGTATTAGGATGAGATACTATGCAATTAACCAACAAGTGCATTAACAATGTAAGTATTTTCCTTTAAATATTATTGGAATAAAATACTATGCAATTGACTAACCAGTACATTAACAATGTACTCATTTTCCTTGAGATCTCAGCAAATTTACTATCCTATCTATTAGATTTGTCATTTTGGTGATGGGAAAATAGTCAAATTTTCTCCCGATCAAGTGGTTATTTGAGAAATACATAACCCAATAGTGGGTCAATAGTTGTTGCTATTTTTCAAGTTGATCATGCCTTCAAATTATATAAGTTTGTGAGCTTTTAGTGTTACTAAATAATAAATCACTATATCAAAGAAGCACTCACAATTATTTTATAATAACTTTTGCATTACCAGTTTAACTCTAACACTTATAGTACTCGTTTGGTAATTTACAAAATTAGAGAACGCTTTGATGCAGCTGCGCGCTTCCTGTTTTATTACCATATTTCACAATGCATCGGACGGACGGACTCGCAGCAATGGGTAACAGTGGCCGCCAAATGTGAAGGAGCTTCTTTCCAGAAAACCAGACACAACTATATATATATATATATATCTCGTAACAAAAGAGAAAAATCTGAGAATATACAGACTGGAAAATTTTTCTATCAATGAGGGCCTGAATCGATCGCAGCGGTGCCGTACAGCCACCCTGCTTATCGGTGCTTCACAGTTTGATAAGTGACCAGAACCTCTTGGCTCGGTGCGCGGTCACCTTGGCGTAGAGAACGATCGTGAACAACACTATGCCGGCCACGTACCAGCCGAATTGTAAGTTAGCGAGCGCCTTGACCCGAATCGTTGCTTCGTGGCTAGCGCACTTGACTACGTCGTGGCCCTTAGTGCGCACCATCTGGCAACCCTTGGGGATGAAGGCCGGAATCCAGAGCATGAACCCCATGTGGATGAACCACGCCCCCTGGAACACCAACGACGCGGAGCGCACCGTTGCTAGCAGAAAACTCTGTGGGAACGGAACCTCGAGCAACGTGGTCGACAAACTGAGGGCAACGATGAGCTGGAGGAGCCAGTGGTAGTGCCCCTCCGTTCCCATGTGATCGGCCGAGTGAAGGTGGAAAAGCAGCAGCTCCTGGCTGAAAACCAGCGCTGCGATCACGTGCAGAGCCCCCGGCGGAACCGTCAGCTGATGGACTTCCGCGTACAGAGCCGCGGAAGCGTAGATGAGGAAGAACAACGATATGGAGGCGTGCTCGAAGTTTTTGAGGTGCTCCGGAGGGATAGTCCAGTCGTTTGCCAGGGGCTGATGCCTCCTTGGCCCGATGAACAGCTCTGCCAAAATCGATAAACAGGACCCCGCTATAATGGCTACCAGCTCCACGTACTTTAGCTTCCCTCTGCCAAATGTAACAGGAAACCATGGCCGAGCCTGGAAGTCCCATGGAGAGTATGCGTAATTTGTGATTGTATTGTAGAGGTGCCAGAGGCCGATGAGCAGAAAACCTGTCCCCGGTGCCACATGGCCTATAAATGTCCCCATACCCAAAATTATCTCTGGACGGGGTGGATGAGTAGCAGAAGCAAATCAGAAAAAGATTGATGGTAGGGAATGCTAAATTGGCTGGGGGGCCTGGGTTTGAAACTTAAGTTAAGAGCGCCACGGTAACCATGCGCCACTAGTTCAGCTTCTAGTTCAAAATACCCACGAGCTCTGAAGGTATTTATCAACTTTTTCGACCGTCGCCGAGCGAAAATAGTGTGACAAAAAGGACAAAAAATAATGGTATCGTCCTAACAATTTATAAGGCTTTTGTAGGAGGGAGAGCTTCAAATTTCAACGTCGAAGCATCAGGATGAGGGTTTGGAAGCACTAGGTTGGGCATTCACGGATATGAAGACCACGCTCTTTCTCATCTTGTGGTGAGATATGGTCCACGTTTCCCAATGAATCAAATCCTTTCACCAGCTCCATTCACAGGAATAGGTGAACAAGAACAGTAATAACCATCCGGTTGCAATGTTTTTAAGCTTATGGGCGCTGTTGAATATGCCTTATGTCATGGATGAATATAGGGTTGATGGGGCCATGGATGGCTCTGGTAGTTGTGACAGTCCCAGCGACCAGTTTATTCAAGCATTTAAATCACCCTGTTTGAAATTTGATTTGTGTTTAGTGTGATTTTTTGGAAGTTTTTAAGGTGGGTTTTTCTAGTCTATTTTCTTTAAAATTCTGCAGAAATTTATTCAAATCACAAATTTAATGAGTAATCCCTGCACAATGGAAGTGCCTTAGAAGTTTTTCAGGGATCAAAATACCAGTTTAAATACCACAAATAAAGATTTCACCTCAAATTTTTCCGGATTTTTTTTTTTAATTCTTAATTAGTTTTAAAATTTCTAAATAAATTTTATAGAGTTTATTAAAATTTTGAAAAATTAAATTTCTAAATAAATTTTATAAAGTTTATTAAAATTTTGAAAAATTAAATATTAAACTAAATATTTATTTAGAAAGTCAAAAATAAAATTGAGATTAAATACCACTACTCAGTTTGATCATCCACCACTTGCAAATTGCATACAACCACCCACGTTGGATTTCGCAAGACAATACAAGAGACCATAACTTTGATCATTTATTTATATATATAAAAGTATAAATATTTATTTACATTTTATTTATAAATAAGTTTTGTTATAATGTTATAGGTTAATATCATTTTTTGAGAAAACTATAATTCATTTTATATAACATTTGGCTTTAAATTAATAAATTTATTTAAAAAAACAAAAATGATATAACTAGTTTAAATCTAAAATTCAATTTTTGATTTGTATATACTATTAAAAATATTTTAAAAATTTACTGGAAGTTAAATTCGGACCATCCATGTAATAATTATTAATAATTAAACTAAAATTATGAATATTTTATTATAAACTAGACACATTTGTGGAAATCCATATTTTACAGATTAAGTTTGTAAAGAGACTCTATATATTCATCTAATTGCATTTTAAAATACTCATTTGATTACATTTTGAAATTGAAACATCATGTTTTATTTTTTTTCATCGAACTAATTGATGTTTATATATATATATATATATATATATATATATATATAATTTTGATAAGAATATCTATTTTGAATTAGGGCTTTCAGATTTTTAATTTAATTATCAAGAATTATTAGGTTAATGATAGGGATTTCACCTATATGGAATATTTGCTAAATGCTTCTTTTCAACTTAAAGTGGATGATGATTTGTTGATTTTTTTTTAATTGATGGCCTAGATGGATTCTCAAGGGAATATGCTCAACTTATGCTTGGTCTGGATGCTTGTCAATGACTATAGTATGCTACAGAGTTTGTTAGGTTGTTTTGACTTTTAATAAATTTTAAAAATTAGATTTGTGTGTAACTTCCCTGCCCACCAATTTCCTAGGGATTTGACATTATTCCAATTGTAATAAGTTTCTCCATCATAAGTTCCTCATTATTATTTATAACATTCATTATGTATAAGATAATTTTATTTAGCAAAATAGTGCATTACTTTTAATAAATTAAAAAAAAAAATATTCGTGCCTTTCCCACCAATTTCTTGGGGATTTGAAAATATTCCAATTCTAATAATTTCTTCCATGATAAGTTCCTCATTATTATTTATAACATTCATTTATATATAAGCAAATTTTATTTAGCAAAATGGTCCATTTTACAATAAGATGTTTAATTCATTTTTTTCCTCAAGTTAAATTTGACCCATAACCTTTTTATACATGGTTAATTAAGTAAATGTGTGCATTGGTAAGAGATTCTTCCTATTGCAATAATTTTTTTTGTTATATTTATGAAGCCTTGGGCTATATCAATCACATTAATATTTGTGGAAGATTTTTTATTTCAACTTAAGGTGGATAAGGATCTATTGGCTTTTTATTTTTATTGTTTTAATTGAGAGCATAGATTGATTCTCAAGGGAATATGCTCGACATATGCGTAGTGAGTTTTTTTTAGGTTGCATTGACTTTTAATAAATTTAAAAAATTAAATTGGTGCCACATGACTCCAATAAGTTCATATTCTAATTAGATGGGGAAATTAATATATAAGAAAATTTTATTTAGCAAAATGGTCAATTTTACAAAAAGATGTGTAATTCTTTTTTTTCTCAAGTTAAAGTTGACCCATACCCTTTTTATACATGGTTAATCAGGTAAATGTGTACATTGGTAAGACATTCTTCATGTTGCAATAGTTTTTTTTGTTATATTAATAAAGCCTTCACAAATCAAAGGTTGAGATTTATCTCAAAAGTAGTTATTCCATTTTTTTCGTTTTTAAAAATTAAATTGATTAACTAAAAATAATGTCTTATGAACATATGTCACATCAATATGAGTTATGGTTTTTTGGAAATGTGGTATTTAGTAAACCATGGTATTCATCGTAACAAACCTATTTATAGGTTAATAATAATTGCACCTCTATAGACCAATATGGTAGAGATGTTGTAACATAATGTAATGTAATGTCCTGTAAATACAAAAAAAAAAAAAAAAATTTATAAAAATATTAATGTAATGTAATGTAAACATTTAACTTGGTCAAAATAAAAATAAAAACAAACACTTATAGGTTAATAATAATTGCACCTCTATAGTCCATTATGGTAGAGATGTTGTAACATAATGTCCTGTAAATAAAAATAAAAATAAAAAATAAATTAATAAAAAAATTAATGTAATCTAATGTAAACATCTAGCTTGGTCAAATAAAAATAAAAACAAACACAACAAAATAAAAGCTCCCAGGGTGCGACTTGTTAGCCAAGGAACCTAATATTAAGGTGTTTATGTCGTTGTGTTGGCCACAGATTTAAACCTCGAATTACCCTTGCATAGTGCTTGGGGGCGATGCAGTTGCTGGAGTTTATGGTGGCAGTGGTTGGGGATCAACTTCATGTTATGAGAATCATTAAAAAAAGACAAAATAAAAATAACCCTATAAAAAATACAAATAAAAAGGACCCGTGGTATTCATGTGGACTATATCATATTTAAAGGGAAAAATTACACCAACCTAGATCCATCTTAACTAAAGAGATCTGAGTTAAGATGGATCTAGGCTGGTAGTAGTTTTATCTTTTTTTTCATTTTGATTAAATTTATTATTTAAAAAGAATGTCATATGAAGTGAGTTATGATTTTTGGTTATGTGGTAATGATAAGCCATAGTATCAACCCATAGTATTGTAAATACTCATAGTAAAATGGGGTTAAAGCTTCATGATCAAAAATGTTGTTCCATGTTTATTTAAGTGTATATATGTTTAACTTATACATTAATTATTTTTCTTATTTTTCTAATTAAATTGGTTATTTAAGGAAAATGTTATATGACCCAATGCTATATGAAATGAGTTATGGTTTTTGGGTATGGGGTATTTATAAGCCTCATAGTTAAAAATCTTGTTATATATATAAATATTTTTTAATAATTTTTATAATCATAATAATGTAAAAAAAAATTACAATTTAATTAGTTTTTTTTGTAATATATAGAATAAATTTAATTAGTTTTTTTTTAATATATAGAATAAATTTTTATGCTTACTCTAAATTGATGCTTATAATATTTCCTAACTATTTGATTTATATTGCTACATTAGTTTTATGGGTTTTTAATATCATACCAATATATGATATATTATAATAAAGGAAGTATTTTGGTACCACTAATTCAATTAAAACTTAATTTAAACTTTGTAAAATTGTAATGATAAATCAATATTTTTGTTGCGAGATTAATTTTAATGTTTATATCCATGCTAGAAAAATGTTGTAGTTTTAATCTTAAATAAAAAATGATTTTGGTGATTTTGGAAACATTACAATTACTTCTGAATTGAATTTTGGAAACATTGTGATTTTGGTGATTTTGGAAACATTACAATTACTTCTGATTTGAATTTTGGAAACATTGTTTTAAAGTTCATAAAATTAAAAACAAATACCATTTTAAAATTATTATTATTTTTAATTTAGGGATGTATTTAATAAAAAATATATATGTTAAGATACTTATTTTAATAACTTTATTTCAAGATTCTTGTTTTAATAACACTGCTTTTGGAAAATTATTATAAAAGGTTACAAAGCATAAATATCAAAAGATAGAATTCAGGATTGCTAAATTTCCTTGGTCTTGCATCACTTAAATGTGTTATTTTCAAATTAATTTACTCTATTAACACATTCTTCTAGCTTACTTTATGACATTGATATGGCAAAGAGACACTGATACTATTATGAAATGATACCGGATTTACAATTTCTATAATGCATATTTACAAGTTTCAAATCGTCCCATATACATGAAAGCTCTATGTATTGCATGTTCGCATATCCGGTTAAGATTCTTTGTAATAGCAATTCGACAGCTGTGGTTCTACGGATCGTCAATGGTAGGTGGGAGTACTGACCCTGTTCCTTGACGATCCGTGGCAGGTGGAACTATTGAGGAGAAGGAATTTCCATAAGCCATTGTAATCCTTATAAAGCCTTCTGTCACATGTATTAAAAATAAAATACATTTTATAAATGTAGATACTTAGGATTAATCACTAAATATGGGATGGGATGAATATAATCTTATAAATACAATCTTGTACATACAATTTGCATATAGGATACTAAATATTTACATATGTATTTTAATTTACATCATTATCAAAGATTGATTAATGCATATTTTCATCTCAATAATAAAAAGCAACTAAGATCATAATCAAAAGTTCATTCCTGCATTAAATGGATAAAGTGGAGTTCAAACCTGAAAATTTCAATGGATCACCTTAGCAACCCAGCTAGTAAGGTGTTTTTCTCTGGGAAAAACTTCCCTGTAGGCTACCTGTCATCACTTTGTGCCATTAAATTTTTTTTATTTTTATTTATTTATTTATTTATTTTTTCCAGTGGAAAAATCTGTAAATTTTTATTAAAAAATGAAAAGTTACAATTGCAGATGCATGATGCATTTCCATAAGCTGCCCAATGGGCTCCAGTGCCATGGCACCCGACGCAACGTTACATGACTAACGTGCAAAGAATGGTGAGAATAGAATAGAGAGAGAGAGAGGGAAAGTAGAGAAAGCAAGAAACCCTGAATATACATATGTGAGTAAGGCTCACGCTTCAGGTTTTTCTTCCTTTTTTCTTTTCGACCTTGCGCCACTCTCCTTGGGTGGGCTCGATCGAGGCTATTACTAACTGTGTTTCAGCTTTCTGTGATCCTGATTCCTTATCTGAATCTGATGTGTCTGATTGATGGTGTCGCTTTATCCCTCCCATGTTCTGGTCATCGTTTATCTTCTCTGCCTGATTTGGTTGATTGTTGTCTCATGTAGTTTCCTTCTGATTCCCTGTTTCTGCTTCCTCTATGATGGTATCATCCTCTTCTGCTTCTAATTCTTCATCTTCTGATTTCGGAGGGGCTTTCTTTTCCGGAACTCTCTTCTTTACGACATCATCTATATTCTGCCATCCTTTGGGCTTCCTTTGTTGTGGCTTGCTCTTGTTGAGGCTTTTACATGCATTGTACAAATGACCTGTTTGCTGACATCCCCTGCATCTGAAAGCTATATTTTCATAGTCCAAAGATTGTTTCCACTGTAAATTGTTGAAGTTCAAAATGATGCTTTCAGGTAATCCTTGGCTAAGATCTACCTCGACACATATTCTAGCAAAAGTAAAAATTCCCTTTATATGTCTCTCTGTATCAATCTTTAAAATTTTTCCGAGGGTATTCCCAATAACTATTAAGGCCTTGGAGTGCCAAAAGTGTAACGGGAGATTATGCAGCCTAACCCAAACTGGCATCCTTGATACCACCATAGTGTTGGCATCGAACTCCGGGAACCATGGGGTAACAAAGAGTCCAGCACTACCCCAGAACCATGGCCCTTGATTGAGTATTTTTTCCTTGTCTTCTTCTAAGAGGAAAATTACTATGAAGAAGCCCTTAGAGCATAGGTGTATTTGGCAGTTTTTTGTCCAAACCGTGTGAATCCATTGGTATAAAGCATCAGTTCTAGGCCAAAAACCGTTAAATCTACAAATGACAACATTTTTTTGTAGATCTGAGAATATGTAATTTACCTTTGGTAAATCCAGGGAGATAGAGGGACTCTCTGGCGATTGATCCACGATATACTGCCCTGGAGTTGCAGCTGTGGATTCTTTTCCTTTTTGAGGTTCTTTCCCTTTGGTTGCATCGCGATAGGTACCTGTAGTTTTGGAGGAGGCTCCCTTGGATCCACCTTGCAATCGCAGATTGAGGATGATGGTTGAGTCCCTTGCAACCCTATAGTGCTGGAGTGTGTGTTGATCCTGTAAGCAGTGCCCTGAAAATAAAAGATTTTGTGTTGCAGCTGGAATTCCCAATTTGTCCTGGATCTCTTTTTTTAACTCCATTACACTCATCCATTCCCAGATCTGCACACAAAACTGTTTGCCTTCTGTTGATCTGATAAATATTTGCTTCAAATCCGCTGAGTCTACCTTGGCCAAATCCAGTTTTGCGGATTTGATTTCTGGATCTGGCGGGTTTCCACCTATCTTCTGCCTGGATCTGGGCAGATCGGATTGATCCACCCCGGATCTGCAGTATTTGGCCCGATCTGATGAGCAGCTTTCCAGATCTGGGCTCCTGATGGGGCGATCTCCGGTTTGCACGTCGCGGACTGCCAATCCTCTGTTGAAACGATGCGAATATCCTCCTATTAGATCCGACCTAGATCTGCAGGGGTTGGGGCTTTGCTCGGAAGGATCCTTCCTAGATCTGCTGTGTTTGGGCCATGCGTTTTTGTGATGGGTCAAATCTGCAACCCGCAGTCCCTCGATCTTGCATGCAGAAGTCGCGAGAGGCAAGACTGTGTTAGCTTGAGCGGTAAGGCCAAACCCTGACAATTTTCCGCCTCCGAGGTGGATTCTGAACCCAAAAGTCGTTTTTGTGGCCAGATTTCTGGTCTCTCGCCTCTTGGCGGGCTCCTCTTCCAGATCCGCCTCTGATGCGTTTGGCCCATCGATCTGATGATGATTTGGGCGAGGGTTGTCTGCTATGCCAGGGGCTTCGGATATTTTCCTGGTGTTTGGCTGCGTAGCCAAGCCCGTGCCAGCGATTCGATAAACGTCAGAGCACACTCTCTTGAAACCGGTCCCGTGGAAGGTAATGGCTGTGGCCAGCCCTGCATCGCCACCGCCAATGACCGCACTGACTGTGGATTCATTACCAGCGCAAGAGAAAACCCCAGCGATGGCCATCTCTCTCCGAGATTATGGCCAGAATCTTAATTTGAATTGGTACTTATACAAATTTATGAGGAAGAATTCTCCCTGGAAGGAGATAGCTTTCCCCTTCAAACTCACTCAAAAAGTAGATCTTGTGCCATTAAATTTTATGTTAGGCTATTGGAGAATTTACAGTGGTTAGATCAGGTGAAGGTAGTTGGAACCGTTTAAGTGATTTTATGTTATGCAATTGGAGAATTTACAGCGGTTAGATCAGGTGAAGGTAGTTGGAACCATTCAGGTGAAGGTAGTTGGAACTGTTCAAGATATTTGAAAAAGTTGCAATTAACGCAGGTTCCTACTCCAGGCTTTCGAGCATCATCCGAACACCGAAGGTTTTCATAGCAGGGGTTGGCTTGCCATGACAAGAGCGGTAGCTCTATTCAGCGTTCTCTTGTAGGGTAAGAATCAAGATTTTATTGTAATCCATTTATTTGACATTTATGAATAATTTAATTCTGTCTCTGTAAGTTTATGAATAATTTCATTCTGTCTCTGAAAGTTTATGAATAATTTCATTCTGTCTATGAAAGCTTGTTGAGTTTGTAATCCATTATGTGCCTGCAGGGTTATGAAATCTTGAATTGCCTACAACTTGCACTTGGCCTCATCTGTTCACAATTGGGGGGTTTGAGCGCACGAGTCTCTGTGAGAATACAATACCGATCACCTTGGCTACTTGCCGCTAGACCACACTCCTGCAAGGGATTGGTATGCAATTTTTTTTTTTTTAACACTACAATTGATGACCTTGAAATGCCTTCTGTAACGTGTAAGGGCCCATTTGCTACAGTTTATTTGCTCCTGCTACTTTCGTGTACACCATGGTACGATTATGAGAAACAGAAAATGAAAGAATTCATTGTTGACGGTGAAAGAAAAATAGCAGGGTGAATTAGCGTCATAATATAAATATAAATGCCATGAGCGGAATGAAGCTAAAATAAAACTGTTAATTTCTTTTTTCAATTATCAACAATTATTATTGTACCTCTATTGAATATTTTTCCTTTTAGAGGTTGTTATATTTACGGTGCATTTGGAGTGGGAAGAGATACATCCACATTGTGATATTCTCAGTACGCGTGAAGTGATCTCATACAAGCTTGAGATTTATAGGCATCCTACCTTTAGCGTTCTATTATGAGATATGAGACGTTTCACTTCATTCAAAGTTTTCCAATTAATTCCACTCTCATGCAGTTCTATTTTCTCACACACACAAGAATGCAGAGAACAATTCTAGTTGAGTACTATCATGAGATCTGCTAGACACATCACGTCTTAAGATATAAGACGGCCCTGTAAGCTATGGCTATAATTTTTGTCAACCAATATGGCTATAATTTCTGTTCATATAGTGGAATTGAGAAGTTCATATAACAGAATTGAGAAGTTGATATATAACAAAATTAAGATAGTAGAATTGAGAAGTTGATATATATCAGAATAAAGATAGCAGAATTGAGAAGTTGATATATACACCTTATGCACCTTCTATATCCACAAGAGACATCGAATACCCGAGAGCCCTAATTTATCTCTCGTTTATGCTGCCATATTCGTCCTCGATTGTCATATATCCATTGTTGATTGGCACAAAAGGGTTAGAAAATATTATAAATGTGGTGCCAAGCTCGACTACATGGGGTTTAATATCTGTTCTCATTTCCAATTGCTATGGGAACCATCATTTCGTAGCATTTCTTTGCTCTCACGTCACCAAGGTTACAATATTATTCTGTTACAACTCCCATAATCATAGCAACATTGTATCTAGCCAACACTAAATATATATAGAGCCAAAGCACTCGTCTTTGAACCATATGGATGCTAAAAGATTGATTACCAAAAATTCGATGTCTAACCAAAACTCATGGGCCATAAACTTCCTTTTCATATTTAGACAATGGCATGACATGACAAATTCAAATGCACTTGCCCTTGGACTATTTGAAGTGGCACTTTATTGAAGCAGCATGAGCTACAATTGCAAGGACACCTATGTGCATGTTATCATTTGACAACACTATTAACAACATAAGCACTCGGGATATGTTTTCTCATCTTATCACTAACCCCGAGTTTAGCCCCACCTATTTTTATTACTACTCTTGTTTACAACTCTGTTATATGTAATCTTTTTAGCCATGCTAGCTTTTTCTTTTACAAGTGTCAAAGGATTTTCCATGGACTTTAATATGCACTAAATTTTATCTCTTGTAGGGTTTGTTCGAGGTGTAATTGACTAACTTCCACTTTTAACATCTATGATAGCATCAAAGGGATCTATTGGGAAATTTGTTTTCATATATTCAAGGAGATCTATCATGGCTAAAAACTTTGTTGCAATACTTCCTTGCTTATTGCTTTAATTGTGAGAGACTGTGTTGGTTTCCTTAATGATTTAGTGACATAGAAATTGGACCATTGGCACATTGTACTTTCTCTAGTCTCTATGTTGAATCCTTCCTAGTGAGATAATTTCAATCAAAGGGTCTTCTATAATATTTGAATAGAACCCATATAACCTCTTTATAAGTTACAAACTTAAAAGGAATTTTCCTTATGCATTGCATTATGTATAGCCAACAACTTGTCTTTTTTTTTGTTAAAGAATAAGCCAACATGTTTGCAATTACTTCAAGATTATGTTAATAAATTCTTGTTTGTTTTTTGCACAGGGGCTTCACTCAATGAACCTCTGACATATTGCCTGCATCCATGGCATACTAAACAATACCCCTAATTTGATTACATCATGGAAAATACCTCTAAAAATCATATTATTTAAACCCCTACTAATATAAACCCAATACACCTACCCAATTTTAAAAACCCCTACTTTCACTAGATATTGTAGTTACCCATTTTTTTCAGTAACATTTTTTATACCCATTTATATTTTTCCATTAAATTTGAGCTCCATTGTTTATACTCGCCAATATAAAAACCCTTTACCCCCTATATATCCTCCAATATATTAAGTCAATTTTTCCTCAATATATATCCCCCAATATGAACCCACGTGGTATGGTATTGCTCCCCTAATGAAGCCCCTATGGTTTTTTGACAACCAAAAAGGCAACTACATAAACTTGTCGGTCGTTTCACTCTCATTATCTTCAGAAATTAAAACAATTCTTACTGTAGTCTTACTTGCACTTTTCCCTTTTTGCTCTTGTATGTCGTTTCACCTTCATTATCTTCAGAAATTAAAACAATTCCCACTGTAGTCTTACTTGCACCTTTCTCTTTGGAAGTCCCTCTAGGTATGCCAAAACCATCAATTTATTTCTCAACAATAGACTAGACTCTCTTTGCCATAAATGAGGATGCACCACTCTTATGACTGCTATAACTTCAAATGTTGGCCAAGCCTTTATCTCAGATATTAATTTTGGAGATTGAAGTGCTACATAGGTTTCAAAGGCCTCCTTAAGCATTCTCTCTATGGGTATCCATGAAAGTCATGAAGGTTTCCTCAACATAGTGTTACACCCACTCAGAAAATTGTTAAGGAGGCTTGTGAAACTTATGTAGCACTTGAATATCCAAAATTAATGTCTTACATAAAGGCTTTCCCAACACCTTACATTGCAATATCATAAAAGATGGTGCATCCTCATTTATAGCTCAATAACAAAGGAACTGTAGTCTCTTGTCGAGAAATAAATTGATGGTTTTGATAGTTTACTTAGAGGAACTTCTATGTCTAATAAGAAGAGTTGGGTAAAGAAAAAAGAAAAATGTGCAAGAGAGAAGTGAGAAAGTGTTTTAAATTCTGGAGATAATGAAAGTGGAATGATGAACAAGTTTATCTAATTAACCTTTTCGGTTGTCAAGGGACAAACAAGAATTAAATGCTGGAGATAATGAAAGTGGAATGATGAACAAGTTTCTCCAATTAGCCTTTTCGGTTGTCAAGGGACAAACAAGAATTGATCAACATAACCTCGAAGTAATTTCAAACATATTGGTTTATTCTTTAATCAAAACAAAGACAAGTTGTTGGCTATATATGATGTGCTACATAGATATGATATTGATATTGTGATAAATATCAAATATATAGTGTAAATGAAATCATTTATTTTTTATAAAAGAAAATCTCTCTCTCTCTCTCTCTCTCTCTCTCTATATATATATATATATATATATATATATCCATTTTACCATTTAAATTAAAATAATGATTCCATAACCATATTTAAATTTAATTAATAAGCACATAAAAACTACTTATAATAAATTTACAATATAACAAGATTTTCACCCAAAAAGCAACACCATAAATAGGTAGCATGTGGAAAAATAGCATAAATGAAGAAAAATATCATATGTTATGCAATCTTGTGTCCTTCAAACTTGTTTTAAAATTAAAAACAATAAACTTTAAAATAATATACCATAACATGTTCACATAAACCATAGCAACTACATGGATAATGGATAACCTCTACATGAGACTATTTTTATTTACAAAATATCCATATTCTGAATACTCACAAGTAACTCAAGGATATCGCTAAAACTCAATCTTCCACCCTTACTTTCAATATTTTTCTATAAATTCTTACTTTCAATGCCCATTCACATGTCGCTATTGTTCCTAAATTTATCCCTTACAGCATTTCCTTTGCAACGTCTCATACAAATGCTAGTTATTAATATTTAAAATACCTTGATGATAAAAATATATCATATCTTTTGTCTATAAAATAAAAAATTAAATTAATATATGAATATATAAAATGATTGTCGACTTATTTATAATATATATTATTTTATTTTTTATAATATATATTATTTTATTTTTTATAATATATATAAATATTAAAATTTAATTTAATTAACCATTAACAACCCCTATTGATGATTTTTTTTTTTTAATGAATTAAATTAAATATAATGGCCAAGACTAATATATTGGCCACATGGAGATAACAAATTATAGAGGCGTTGAGGTTTTTGTCGGAATGTGTCCCATCAAAAACAAATTATACTATGTAGTAAGTTATATACTTCCTACTAGTATCTCATAAAAATATACAGTGTGTAGTATATATACATCACTGTGTTTGACATTTATATACATATGCGTTCTTCATATATATTTTGATAAATGTGAGTTTTTGTGTAGTATCTTATAAATATTAATTGAGTATAATTATTTTTTATTACTTAATTTTAAGGTTAGGGTTAAATTAAATATTATATTTTATCATATTTTATTGTATAAATATAAGTATTTAATTTTTTTTCCAAAGAAAAATTATAATTTTATTAATGAAAATAAAATTATATGTTGTATATGCTGAGTGGTATTTCATGAAGTCAATGACTGCAGATCAAAAGTTCAATAAAAGCAAATTAACATACAATAGGGGAGAAAATCATGCTTTACTTTTTTTCTTCTTCTCAACCTTGTGCCACTCCCCTTGTGACGACATCATAGATACAAGTGCAAGCAGATTGTCAGCTACAGGTCGAGGATTGTCCTTATCAGAATCAGAGTTGTCTGATGTATGTAGTCGTTTGGATCCACTGGAATCCATTGTATTTGGCATCTTTGCCGGCGGTAATTTCATAGGATCTTGTGGAATTAACTCCTGTACTTCTGGTTCTTTGTCTGTCTGATTATTCTCATTGGGAATGGGTTCTTCCACATCAATTTCCTCCTCCTCATTCGAGTTTTGTTGGGGAAATTCCAACCCTTGGGTTGTTTCCCTATTTTCTTCTTTCTTCGGATATCTTTTTTGGCTTCAGGGCACGTATTTTGTAGGTTTCCCGTTTGTCGACAAATCCTACATATAAATGTTGTATTTTCATAATCTAGTATCTGTGTCCAGCACCGATGTTTATGATTCAGTTGTATGCAATTTGGTAAGCCTTTGCTGAGATCTACTTCCACACAAATTCGAGTGAATGTGAAATCTCTTTCCTCCAGTCTTAGTGTGTCCATTTTAATATATCTCCCAAAGGTGTTTTCGATACCAGCAAGGACCTGTTGGTCCCAAAAATGTAATGGGAGATTGTGCAAACGAACCCAAACTGGCATCCTGGAAACAACCATAGTATTAACATCGAATTTCGGAAAACATGGTGTGATGAAGAGGCATGTGGATCCCCAGAACCATGATCCTTCCTGTAGTATAATCTCTCTTGCCTCTAATGAAGGGAATTTCACAATGAAGAACCCCTTGGAACAGAGGTGAATTTCACAGTGAACAATCCAGTTTGTGAATATCCAATGAAAGAGCTCAACAGGTTTTGGCCAGAAACAATTGAATCGACAAATAATGGCTTGTGATTCAAATGTATTACAATGCTCATCTGTTTCTGGTATATCTATATTTAATTCTGGAGTATAATTCAGTTTATCCACAATATATGGACTGGGTTCAGCTCCAGCTTGCTTTGGTGTCGATGTAGGAGTGTTTTTTCCTTATAGGATATTCTTGAAAGAAAGTCCTCCATTTTTGTGCTTCTGTTGTGTTTCTATATTTTTTTTTGAACTACTCCTAATGCCTCATCCTGAATGTTTTGTTTTACTGGAGGCCTCAACACCACCTCTCAACCTCAAGTTGAGTGTTATAGTAGACACTGATATAATATTGTAGTCCATCAGGGGTCTGGGGTCCTATAATGCTCTGCCCCCAAATATCAAATGTTGTAATCCGACAAGATATCCAATATGTTGGGAGATGATATTATTCAGATGCAACACACAGTCTGTTATGAGAACCCAAACCAAAATAGACATCCCTGAAGGGGTTTTAATAATAATTTGAAAACGATAAGAATTTACCAAAAGTGGGGGATCTGTATCAGTCTGGAGGTTTCTAAGGCGTGCATCTTCAGGTGCTTCACAATTCAATGGACTCTGTGTGTACTCCTTCAAATACTTGTTATCCTGGTTCCGGGAGCCAAACTCCCTATTGTGATCGATAGACCATTCAAAGGTGGGGAGCCTGAAAGTTACTAAGGGCCGAGGAGGGCGCTTGATGGCGGAGAACAGTTTTTAGGCCCCCTCATACGGTCCATGAATCAATCCTAGGACCGACCAAGCCGCAGGAGGGCAGATGGTCGTGCATCTTCGTGGAAATGGTGGGCATTCCTAATTGCCATCAGTAGCAGAAGGTTCAGGAAATAATCAGCCGGATGAAGAATTTCGTTCACCCCCCACAGTGACAATGCACAGTTGTTGTTGTGTCAATGGTCCAACCTCCACTGTGGTGCCGATAACCCTGTGACCCATCCGCTGAATCCCTCCCCCACTTGTTCCTCTCTCCCAATGCAAAGCCATTTGCTAGATGCAGGCCACAATAGGGGATCGAGTCACCTATCCAGCGGACATCAAATGCATTGTTTGCTGGGGAAAACGTAGTCCTCACTATCCGTAGAACCATCCAACACAGTTGCTTCAGCCATTCCATCCTGTAAGAGCCGACATCTATGGATCCAGAAAGATAACAAAAACGAAAGCGACAGAGCAACCCGGTTTGTTCCCTCCGAACTGGTTCATTAGATAAACCCCATCCGAGAAACTGGAACCTCCATCAACCTAGGATCTTCAACATCCTTTTTTCCTAACGAGCTATCCAGAAGATAGAACAAAACAACCGTTCCCAAAACCCTATTTTCGCACAGTTAAACCCTAACTTTATTTTGCTCCATTTTTCCTACATCCGTTACTCAAAAATATTTACCTAGTACAATTTTCTTTATCCTTTCCTCATAAATATTTAACCTTTATATATGTTCTTTCTATATATTTTGACAAATGTGAATTTTCGTGTTGTATGTGCGTAATCATTTGCATATCTTAAATCCTCACAATAATAGAGTTGTCACCTTGGTAATATCTCTTAATATATGAGTAATTGTTGCAAGTGTGAAAGTATATTCATGTATAGAGTACATAGTATGCCTTGTACAATTTGTTTTTATATTAATTGTTGCAAGCTTGAAAGTATATTCATGTATAGAGTACATAGTATGCCTTGCACAATTTGTTTTTTCTTAAATGGCACCACGATGTATAAGAGCTTTTGTGAATAAATATAGCTATTTTTTTTCAGCACGAAAAGCGCTTATATTTTCTATTATGTAAAAAAATATATGGAGATCCTATTGTTATTTCTTATAACGCCTTTTTTGGAATCAAAGTATACATAAACAAGTAACCCAACTTCAACTTCACTGTATACTGAACGTAAGTAAATTAAACAACCATAACAATGATTGCATAAGAGTTCTAGGAAGAGATACTAATGTGGGTTTTCCCTCCCTAACATATAGCTTTAGTAGATCATAAAATGATTGCTCCGTGAATTAATGGCCCATGGCCCACGGTATCATAAATCATTTATTATATTTATTTTGACCAAGGTATTCTTTCATATCACTCGTCAAGTTAGTGAGTGTTATACTTGATCTATTCTGGGCTTGTTACATTAGATTCTAGATGTTCCCAATTCTATAATGTGGGCTGTTTTTACTTATGTGGTTTGATGTTCCCGATTCTATAATGTGGGTTACATTAGATTCAAGATGTTCCTCATTCTATAACGTGTTTTTACTTATGTGGCTTTTTTAGATATAAATTTCATTCACAATTATCAACAATATTTTTTTCCTGTGTAATGACGATTTTAATGTACATGGAATTTTATTATTCTCTTATCATTATCATGTTTCAGCTAAATTTATACCAACATATTATTTTTTTGTTGTAGGTTTATCAATACAAGGTAGTTCAACCATAGTATGTCTTTAAATATATCTTAATATTTAAAATATGTATGTTATTTTTGGTGACAACAAATTTCCAAATTAAAAAATTATGTAGTAGTATTTATATATTTCCTTTACAATGTTTTTATTATACATGGAATTTTATTATTCTCTTATCATTATCAAAATTCTCTTATCATTATCCTAAAGGTTTCAACTAAATTTATACCAACATATTATTTTTTTTGTCAGGTTTTTCAATACAAGGTAGTTCAACCATAGTATATCTTTAAATATATCTTAATATTTAAAATATGAATGCTTACAAAAGATTTTTCGGTGAAGATCACATGAAACACCATTTGTCGACGCGTTTCGAACCAACCAGTGTGGTTCATTGTCAGGACAAGTTGAAGAAACAGATCGAGCTTAGCAAGTTAAATAGACTGAGTAGAGCCTCCAACGGCTAACAAGACCAACGACTACTTTTAACTAATGTACGGGATGAAAACTTTTTAATAATTTAAGAGAAATAAGTTATCCTAAGGGGACCAATCCCTTAAAATATGTAAAAATAATTTATGATAATAGTTAGTTAAAAATTATTAATAGTTAATTAAAAATTATAAGTTAAATTAGTATTTAAATGGAACTTAGTTAAAAACAGGACCATAATTAATTAAATGCAAAAAATAATAATAAATATATATATATATATATAAGAAAGAAATAGTTAAAAATAAAAATAATAAAAATATGAATAAATAAATAAATGAGAAAAATATAACCTAAGTCAACTTAAAAATAACAAGAAACGATAAAATAAAATAAGTGAAAATAAAATAAAATAAATAATAAATCAATAAATAAAAATAAAAATAAATAAATTAGATAAGAAAGCATATAAAAAAAAGAGAGCGGAACAATGACTAGGAAGAGAGTGCTGGGACCCAACACCGACTGATTTTCCAGCCATCTTCTCTATTGAGATTACTCGGCCTCTTTTCAATCTCCAGCCCTTCCCTAAATTTCCGATGATGGAAGTGCGAAACCTTAGCAATAACACTAGCCTCCTCAATACAAACATGATGATTGGTTTTCTTAGCCATCTTCTCTATTGAGATTACTCGGCCTCTTTTCAATCTCCAGCCCTTCCCTAAATTTCCGATGATGGAAGTGCGAAACCTTAGCAATAACACTAGCCTCCTCAATACAAACATGATGATTGGTTTTCTTAGCATGCTCACCTAAAGCGGAAGACTTAGTTTGCCTATGATTAAGGTCAGCTGCATGCTCACTAATCCTTTGATTAATGGAGCGACCAGTTTCCCCAATATAGGAGGTCCCACAGGAACAGGGGATCATGTATACACCTTTCATATCTTTAGAGTCGATAGGATCCTTAGCTGATCTGAGGAACAACATTGAAACATTGTAGTAAGAAATGTAAATTGAGGTAGATGAATTATATCAAATGAGGAGATATTTTTACCAAAGTAATAAAATAATACAAACATATTAGGAATAATTAATTTCATCCCATATTTAGCTTCACTCTTAAATCATATAAATAAATTATTTTTTGGTTAAAAGTTAAGTCCTTAAATATAGTTGTATCACAAATTATAAAGCAATTGATTATTAAATATTCTATTTAGGAAATTATATTAAATGTTTAGAGTCTAACCAGAAGAAAAATATAATTCTTTCCTCATGACACAATTGTAAAAGGAGCTAGTTACACTTCAAATCTATAAAATCTATTAAAATCTATAATTTTTGTTTTACCCAAATTTACCAAAAACTCCAATTCTTTCCTCATGACACAATTGTAAAAGGAGCTATTTACACTTCAAATCTATAAAATCTATTAAAATCTATAATTTTTGTTTTACCCAAATTTACCAAAAACTCCACTAATTAGCCATCCTTTTATACAATTGTTATGAATAATCTATAATGAGTTGACACCCCTTACATTTATGATGTAATGGGGATTGGTTTTTTATTATTGTTTTTGTGGAGTTGAAATGTAATAAGAAAAAATATGAATTTTATTTATATCCATCAAAATGGTTATGAATAATCTATCATGAGTTGACATCCTTTAAATGGTTATGAATAATCTATCATGACTTGATATCTCTTACATGGGATTGGTTTTGAATAATCTATCATGAGTTGACATCCTTTAAATGGTTATGAATAATCTATCATGACTTGATATCTCTTACATGGAATTGGTTTTTGATTTTTGTGAAGTTGAAATGTAATAAAAAACTATATGAATTTTATTAATATTTATTAAAAGTAAGACACAAAAAATGGTATAAAATAATTGTAAACTTTATTTTGATAAATTAAATATTTTTTTTAATAAAAATAATAAAGTAATATTTTATTTATTAAATATACAAGATATCATATGTCATATGTATTCTTATATTTCTCCTTCCAAACCAAATTTTGATATGAGAAATTATGTTAAAGCGGATCGGATAAGCAAGCTTGTTCTATAAACCACCTAATCTTGAACGAACGAAAACGGGATCGGATAAGCTTGTCTCTAGAAACCACCTAATCTTGAACGAACGAAAACGGGGGCGGATAAGCTTTTCTCTGGAAACCACCTAATCCTTCCACGTACTGGGCAATCTATTCCAGGGTTGTTTCGTTTTCTCTAGAAACCACCTAATCCTTACACGTACTGGGCAATCTATTCCAGGGTTGTTTCGTTATTCTCGTAGTCGTCAGTTTGAAACGCGGGCGTATTTTACCCTCTCTCCTCGTCATGTCCTGGACGAATAAGTGAATTAACCTCACTCACCAGTTTAATTGTAAATAAAGCAGGCGCCAAGTTCGCTTGAACTTGATGTCACGAAACCTTCTTTCATTCAATAGAATTTCCAATAAGTCTCGATAGTAAGTGTAAGTGCGTATATTATTATATAATTTGTTTTAATAAACATATTACTTTAATACACAAATTTATTTATATATTTATATATAAAATAATTTTTCCTTACAAATATATTATTAATAATCTTTCATTTTATATGAAAGTTATTATTTACTTACTAATTGAGAAGAGAGGAAAAAGGTTGGATTTTCCAATGAACTTACTTTATTGAGTGGGTTTTTATAAATTATTGATATAAATATATTAATGATCTTTTATTTTATATGAAAGTTGTTATTTATTAGTCTCTGTCATTTAGTAATGGTATGGGATTATAGTTATTAGTTTTTAGTTATTTAGCATTAATTGGGTTTTTTTCCAAACTTTCTTATAACCAATTTTTTTATGTTCGTTATTTACCTTGTCATTGAAGGTGATAGTCTTATTTGGCCTCTTCTCGAGGCGGAAGAGACTGGACTATAGGTTATTATGATTTTAACGTGTTCATTTTTTTTAAATGTTTTGGACTAACGAACTAATGTTAACATTAGTTTGAGTTGCAGTTCATGTTGTTGCAGTGGAGAGGCAGCTTCATGTTGTTGAAGTTGCGCAACAGCTTCAGGCTTCATGTTGTTGAAGTGGAGAGGCAGCTTCATGTACACGTGGCTGCATGCAGATTACAGGTGGATGGATGCATGTAAATAACTTCACTTTGAGGGCTTTGAGGCACAATCAAATGCTTGGATCTGCTTTAACTCTATGGATCTGCTTCAAGCTCTCTCTCTGGCTTTGGAACTGGATCTTTGGCAAAAGAAGCCAAAACAGATCTAAGCCTGCACAGAAGTTCACGGATCTGAACATTTGAAGCTCACATATTTGAGCATTTGAGGAGTTGCATAGAAGTTCACAGATCTGATCATTTGAAGCTCATGGATCTGAGCATTTGAGGAGTTGCAGAGTCCATGCCATTTTTTTGGATGCCTTCGGGTAGGCTGTGAATGGTTTGCCTTCTGTCAAACTGATACCTGAATACCTTACCTTACTTTACGGTGCTCACAAGAACCGACAGGCGCTGACAAGCACCGACAAGCACTCGCTAGACTGAGCACGACAAGCACCCACTAGTGCTCGTTCCTGGCAATACTTCTGAGTTACCAGAGTTTACTTGATGCCTTGATGCCTTGTTCTCTAGTTATATGAAACTGATATGAAGACTGCGAAGAAAATGACGAGACAACTAGCTCTCTTAACTTTTCTCATGTTGCCTGATGTTGTTGAAGCTGGCTGTTCCAAAGCTTCCTCAATCGAAGTCTAATCCTACCTCAATCGAAGTTTTCTCGCTGTGCTTCCTCAATGGAAGTGCTCCATTCTCCAATGTAACTAATTTCACCGACATTAATGGGAGTTTCCTCATTAATAGACACAGGTGAAGACTTAGGAACAACACACAGGTGAAGACTTAGAAACAATAAAGGTGAAGACTTGGGCGTCTGCCATTGATGAAACCCTACATTCTAACAACCCCGGACTATAGGTTAACAACCCCGAAATGTAGGTTAATAGTATGTCGAAATTGGAACCTAATGCGAGGTCAGGGTTCTCTTTTCTTGCTTCAAGCTCCAGCCATAGGTCACCTACTCCACCAGGCATATCTTTAAGGCTCGATGAGACAAAGCGCAGAAATCCAAAGTACATACATCCTTTTAGGTAAGGCGAGATTCTGTATAAGGCCTAGGATTGCCCCCTTACAGGCCTTTAAGGCCCCATCAAAGGTAAAGAAACCACCAAAGATAGAGGTAGCAACATCAATGCTAGTAGCAGGGAGAAGATAGAGACCCGTGAGCAGAACAGAGCTTATTTGGGAACAACTGTTTGTAATGGGAACAAGATAGCAGGTCCTCACTTGCCTCTCTAGAGGCAAGGGACAACACCTAAGCGAGTAGGAGCATGCCTTCAGCGGCCTCGCTCCCTTCCCCTAAGAACTTTAGCAGGAGCACGCCTTCAGCGGCCTCACTCCCTTCCCCTTAAGAACTTCATCGACCTTGCCTGCCTTCAGCGACCTGCCTTATGTATTGACATATTAGTAGACATATTACCATGATACAATGTTAAGTGGCATGGTTTACGTTGTGCATGTTATGTTATGGAGAAGGAGGTGAGGCATGTGGCGCTCATGGGAGGGCCCACATGGAGGTATTTTTATTTTTATTTTTTTAAGCACTTTAATGACTTTGTGAACCTTAACTTTCAACTAATTCTTATTGCTACAGAGTTGGTTTGAAGTTCTTAGTGTTAGAGCTACCAGAGAAACAATGGTAGAATAGTTTCTTTTCAATGGTGCAGACCTTGAATTTAGGTACTCAAGTAAAATCATGCAGTTTCTCCCTGTCCTTGGCGTTTCAACTGTCCCTCGGGCAGCCACTGGAAGGCTCGGTTAGGGCAATATATAGGGCTTTTACAGGTTATTTTTCTGGTCTTCAGCTTTAGCTAAGGTATACGATTATTCAATTGTAAAGTTGATTTTAAGATCTGGAAGAATATGGATTGCTAGTTTTGTACTTATTTTTTCATATACTCACATGCAAATGGGCTTAATTTAATAGACTGTTGAATTCTTTAATCGACTTTTGAAACCCTCATAAATTGTTTCAGATTTTATAATTGTTTCAGATTTTATGATGGGGTGAAGAATAGGCCTGCTGTTGGATTTCCCCCACACCCAAATGAAGAAATTTTGTTGGGTGTAGCATAGGTGAAGATTATTAGGTTAACTAGTTAATCGTTACCCCGAGAGCCAGGAGAAAGTGTGTGTTCGAATGGAAGGGTTAGGGGATGGTTACGAGGCATTCGTAGGGCATTTGAAGATGGACATGGCCACAACCAATGCACCGAAGACTGCTACAGGGAATTTATGAGATTCTTCGGGGAATTCAATGGCCATGGATGTGACTATGCAAGAACATGCTAACCCTTATTCAGCTCATTACATGGTATTCCAATATCTGTTTTATATACGTAATAGTTATCAAAGCTCTTTTATCTCATATCTATATGGTTACCTCTTGATTACTGGCATGTGAATCTTATGGAGATAAGGTACCATGTTTATACAGATACTATCTACTATCGTCAGAGTCTTTAGAGTCTAAGAAGGCAATGGCAACAAAAAAACTCCAAGACCTAGCACTTATTGATCCAAAACGAGCCAAGAGGTATGGTTTTAACTCTCTCCAAGTTCCCCAGTTTTCATTTTGATTCCTGTAGCTGACAGTGTGAAATTAAACTCCACTGATTTCATAGCATGATGAAACTCACTTTGAAACCTATCAATGGATTTCAGTTCAGTGATGCCTACTGGTAGTAAATAGATATTTCTTTCCTCTCTACATTTGTGGGAAAGTAAACTCCACTGATTGCATAGAATGAGACTGACCTTGAAACTGATTATGATCGATTATAAAGTCTCTGCAACTCTAGGTAAGTTCACCATCCAACCATTACAAAGAGTTTGCATGAATCTTCACCCCTAAGCCCTCGTTCCATATACTTCTTATAATCAGGCATGAGTCAGTGATTCAAGCAGGAATAAGGTATTCTTCTGCCCAGTGCTGCTCAAGGTTTTGCCAGAGAGGGACAAAGCTCTTCCCTTATCGGGGGCAATAGGTCTTGCGATTTGTGCTAATGAGTAGTTTAGGGTAGGCAAGTTTATTTTGTCAAAGTTGAAGCTGTCAATGGTTACATGTGTGGCATCATTCTCCTTATACTCCAATATTGGTGGATGTAAAACACCGCCTTCCATTACTCTTGCTTCCCTCTAACTGGATGGAAGTTTGCTTTACTATACATAATTATGTCTGTCTTTCGGGATAGAAAGAATCACATTGTGACAAACATTTATTGGAGGAGAATCATTGAAATCGCTTAATATACAATATTATGCCTGCCTTTCCCTTCTCTGAGTTTTGGATAGCCAATGCAGTGAATAGTTCGATAGGAGATGTAGTGGGTAGTTATGTGCCATGGTAGCGAGGACTAGGACTAGGGAATAGGGCTAGGTTAGTTTCTCAGTATAGTGATAGAGAAGATGGTCATTTTTATAATAAATAAAATCGGTTCCATTAGTCTATATGCCCACAAAGCCAATACAAAGCCCTCAGAGACTTGTCTCGTCTAACCACTCTGCATCGGGACTAATCAATGATTGATTTTAGGGTCCACGAGGTCCTTGCCCATCTCGCTAGTCTAGCCATTTTGGATATTACTACCATTAGAGCCATTGGATATATAATGCCAAGAGTGCTATCATGGATCCAGTGCCCATATATTGATATTGAGAGCCACAACCCATTGTTTCACTACATTCAACTGTGAAACCATAAGGGATAGGTAAACAAGAAATCACATGCATATAATCATCATTTGGTTGAATGACTTAGTAGTTAATTAATTGATTCAAGAAAAGGATATATGAACCAGTAGCATAGCCTATTTAAGTTTGAGAGCCAATTTTAGAACCAGTCCCAGCGGCTCCCACATTACTATCTTGCCCACCCTTTGCTCAGTAAAAGATATAGTCCCACTTGACTAAGAAAAGTACAACTCTATTTTATTGAGCCTTTAGAGTCCAAGAAGGCAATGGCAGAAAAAAAAAAATCGAAGACCTAGCACTTATTGATCCAAAACAAGCCAAGAGGTATGGTTTTAACTCTCTCCAAGTTCCCCAGTTTTCATTTTGATTCTTGTAGCTGACAGTGTGAAATTAAACTCCATTGATTTCATAACATGATGAAACTCACTTTGAAACCTATCAATGGATTTCAGTTCAGTGACTTGCCAATGGTAGATGAACATTTCTTCTTCAGTCCATTGTTGTTTCCCAATGGGAAATGTTATTGTTGTCATTGAGGCGCCCTTCTAAAATGTTGGGTTACTTGGTGTAAAGCAAGTGAACTATATCTGAAGTTCTTGGATATAATTTTCAATGCCGGAGTTTAAAGTCTTCACTTGACTGACTTGGAGAAGCATATTTGTTCCCCAACTCTCCTACCCCTTTGTTGTCTTTACGGACCATAGGCTAAATGCATAGCCCTTTGAATTTCCACCCATGTTGGAGAAGCATGTATGTTCCCTAACACTCCTACACCATTCTTGCATTTAGGGATCATAGAATAAATTCATAGCCCTTTGAATCACCATCCACATCAATCTTTCTAAGATGTGGATCAAGATCTTCGCTAGAGTTAAAAACAATTTCATTTTGGCTAAAATTCATTCAAACACTGCTGAGTAGCAACCCAACTAGTTTGCTTCATTCGTTCCTCCAATGGTTGTGATGACTCCCCACGCTCCATTGAAATTATCAAACTATAGTTCCAGTCGAAACACCCCTTCAAAGTATTACAAGTGTGTGTATCACGATCTCTCAAACCACGTAAAATACAAGCCTTGACACCTACAATAGTAAGAAGACCTCTTCAAATCGGAATAAAATGCTAAACCGACTAAAATTAGGATCTTCCCTGCTCTAATAGCACCAAACTAACTTGAACACTCAGGGTTGCCTCAAGGATCCAAGCATTTCTAAAGAATTGACTAAGTTATGGGCAACTATATATTCAACTACTCCAGCAAGGTGTTATGGCATTATGCACTATGGTTTCGATCTATTATAACAACAACATAGAATACAACATAACACAAACAAAAGAACCTACAAAATATAACAGTTGCTCAAATTATATTACAACGAGTTGTGAAACCAGAAGAGTAGAGACGATTTGTGTGCTAAGTTCTCAAAAAGGAGGTCGTGTAGGTAAAGTTCCATGTACAATAGATTCCTCTAGATATTCAAGATAACTTATACAATACAATGAACCAACAAATATAAAAGGAAATATTTCATTCAAAAATTGAAGTGAAGCCTATGAGCATATACGTGAACAAGGAGGCTTCAAGAGGAATGATATCTTGACACGAAAAGGTGGGCAGATCCATATGATTTTATCCTTTTAAGGCCATGATCCTGGTTGTTGATAACCAAGTTGTAATGTATGTTGACATATTTTTGGAGAAAAATGACCTTGAATATAGTTGTAGTTTGTTGTTAATGAAATCATATTTTGGAATAAAGAATATCTTTGAAATAGAATAAGTCTAAAAGTGTAGAGCATATGTAAATGGTTTTACCACAGGTGTTGATGTACTCTTTTCTCCAATTGCGCTTGTTGCCATTACAAAAACTGGAGATACATAGGAAGCACCTACATTAGCCTCTGTGGCAAGTGAGTGATACCTATCAAAGAAATATACATCTCTAAACAAATTAGATCTAATTTGAGTGTACTTTTTGAGTGCAATCAAAACAAAAAGGGTTTGATTACCTAAAATGTTCACTTTCGGTCTCTAGTTAGTTATTGTTGTATACCCCTCTCCTTGGCATATGAGTTAATTTGCATCCATTCAATGGAAGGATGTTTTGGAAACTTTTGGTCTATTGCCTTTTGTATAAGCGATATTCCATTTGGGTACAGATTGTAATGGATAAACTATAGTATCAAAATTCTTTTGTTTTTAATACAATTATACATTATAACTTTAACTAATGATTTTGAATGTTCGGAGTAAGCTTATTCATGAGTTTGGCAATAAAATGTGCTAGTTCACATGTCTAAATTCTGTAGATGGGGCTCAGAGAAGGTTACATAAGAAAGAAAGGGTTTTATGCAGATTACTTGTATATTGATCATTCATATAGATAAAAGTTAAAACCATATGTGTTACAACTTACATGTAATGTGCCATTTCTACAGAGCTATGATCCTACATCGTTGTGATACTACTGTTAACAATATCTCTATATTGCTTGGAACTATTACTATTTTGCATATAGTGTGGTTGTTGCAGTTACTACTCATTTTTAGCTGCATTGCTTGATATTATAATCTAGGACAAGAGCCAACTCAATGGCTTTGCATTCTTTTCAAAAGGAAACGATAGCCTCAGAATCCAAAAAGGTAATAGAGGGCCCCACAAAAAATACAAGATTAAATCTCAACCAAAATATTTGCGTTCTTCCTAGAGATTCTAAAGGGCATTTCATCAGCTATGCCAGAATGAATGGGGGAAATGAAGGTGAGATCTTATATTCTTGATGGAAACCAATAGATAGGCACAAGCCTATAAAGAGGTCAACGAATTCTGTAAAGACTTATGCAGTCCACAACGAAACTAATTTTTTTATGAATGCTGCACTTTCAAATGCAAGATTTGGAAAATCAACTTCCATTCAGACATTGTTTCCAGTCCATAGGGATTACCATGGTGGGAAGAGATGCCTTTCATGGGGTAAATGTATTCTTGAATTGGATAGTGTTGTGGCAGGACAAGCAACATTTTCATTTGGCGATATCGAAATAGGTTTTGTTGGCATGGAAATTCCATTTGCTAATACAAAATTAAATCATGTGGCAGCACCATTTCCTGAAAAAGCAAGGGATCTCCCAAATGTTTTCATTCAAAGCAGACACTTTGATTATGGCTATATAGGTTGGCCTTTGGATTCACAAGGGGAACTTATCAAATATATAATTCTGAATACTTCTGATGATGTTAATGAACTCTACAGAGTTTAGAATTGTACATTCGATAAGGAGCTTTTAGTTGCAGAATGTTCGAAGAGGCTTCCAGACTTCAATTTTGTAGAAAGCATGCACAACCCATCCCAACAGAATTCTTCTAGTCTCTGCAAACAATGCAGCTACAAACTTGTTTGGTTGTTTGGTATGTTTTCTTATGCAATTAAGAACAACTTGACTTTGGTTCTTGCCTTAGGTGAAAGCCCTAGTATGATTCTTTGGGAGTTTTAGAGAGAAAGAGCTCTTCGTATCCTTGGAGTTAGATTCAATACAAAATCTGCTGGCACCAAACTGTCTTAATAAGATTTAGATTTCATGTTGGACCCCTAAGGCCTACTGACTAAGACTTCTGTACTAACTCTATTGACATTGAAGTCCATGCATTTTGATCTATGTGAAAATCATAAACTGAATTGACATAACTACTACTAGAAACTACTAACGTGTTTCCTAGATATTTAGTTGGATCTACTACACCCATGCCACCTTTTGTTACTTCAATTGGTTACTACAACTGTGGAGGTAGACAAAAAGGGCATGAAGCATTTTTTAGAGTGGTTGGTTATCATTTGATCCCATAGAATAACAAATCCTTTGCTTGCTAAATATGACATCTTCTATGTCCCTTGTGACATTTTAAATGCAAACCTGCCAATGATTGGAACTGCAACAGGCTAATGGAATAACCCTAAACTATTGCCTTACAGCATCTCTTATACCGCTTTAACTGAGGCTTATGCCATTTGTGTTTATACCCAAATACTAGTTCTATGCATAAATTGCTTGTTTGCAGCTAGAGTAACTTCAATATGACTGGACTTCAGATGGAGACCTGATTCACTCAATAGCAGTAGAAATGCTCCAACTATGTTCAAGCTTTAATCATGCAAAATCAATGTTTTGCTTCTCGGTTGCTTAATATTGCTTTGAACATCCACATAGGACAAAGACTAGCTACCCCGCGGCCCCTCTCGTTTATTTACTAATTGACAGGAGAGGAAAAAGGTTGATTCTTTCAATTACCCTACTTTACCCTACTTTACCCTACTTTATGAGATAACCATGGTTGGTTCTTTCAATGAACCTACATTATGAGATAACCTTGGGAACATCATGTCTAAACGAAGGTTATTCCTTCAAGATTGTAAGTCGATCTAGTATACGAGCTCATAATATTAATTTGGGCACATATAATAGTTTGTGATTTTATGATCTAAGTTTATGCAAATTCTCTTGTAAAAGTAGCTCCACATTCAATATGTTTAAACATTGTTTAAAATAGTTATTTCATGCTCCTCATTGATTCATTGTACTTTATTTAACTTCATTGCTTTGTGATTTTGTTTTGTTTTTTTTTTTTTTTTTTTAATAAAAAATTATAATAAATATGAGAAACTACATTTTATTAAAGAATATATTCAATTAAAATATTTAGATAGATTATAGTTTTTAATTTAAAAGTAGGGCCATTTGTAATTTTTATTGAAAAAAACTTAAAGCAAGGTTGCTTTATTATATGAGTTAAGAGAATGATAAGTTATCCAAATAAAAGATTTCTTTTTGTAAGTTTAAAGAAAGAAAAAAAATTATAAAGTAATTTGAATATATAGTAAGTATTTTTTTGTAATTAGAGGAATTAAAAATTAAACCGTTTTTATATATGTTTTTTGCCAGCTAAGGAAATTGTGTCTGGACCAGTTTTCAGACCTACATAGTTTTTTTCGGGATTGGAAAACCTCTTTATTGAAAAAAAACTCAAAGCAAGGTTGCTTTATTATAGGAGTTAAGAGAATGATAAATTATCAAAATAAAAGATTTTTTTTTAAGTTCAAAGAAAGAAAAAAATAAAAAAAATTATAAAGTAATTTGAATATAGAATAAGTATTTTTTTGTAAATAGAGGAATTGAAAATTAAATATGTTTATTTATTTTATTATTATTATTATTTATTTATTTATTTTTATTTTATTTTTATTTTTATTTTTTATTTTTATATTTTATATTTTATTTCTTATATTTTATTTTTATTTATTTATATTTTATATTTATATTTATTTATTTATTTTATTATTATTTTATTATTATTATTATTTTTTATTTATATTTATATTTATATTTATTTATTTTTATTTTTTTCCGCTAAAGAAATTGTGTCTGGAGCAACTCTCAAACATACATATTTTTTTTCAGGATTGGAGAACCTCCCCGCTTAATAGTTGGACCACATCCTCTAGACTAGATCGATAAACCTCCCCACTTAATCGTTGGACCACATTCTCTAGACTAGATTGGCCTCATACTTGCATGAGTATGAAACATGGGATAGATTCTAACCCCTACCATAATACCTTTGGGGCCTATGACTTACCCTCCTCTCCATAAAATGCGTTACTTCCACGAGATTTGAACCTTAGATCTTTTAATCTACATAACACTTCATATCACAAGAATCGCCAACTAAATTACACCCGTGAAAAATGCAATAAATAATTTTTAAATTTGTAATTTAAAATTATTAAAAACATAAAAACATTTTAAATTGCCCCATAAATTAAATCAAATAAAATTGAATTTTTGTAAATTTAATAAAATTGCGCACAAAAGATAGATATCAATCTCGAACAAAAACATTTTGGAAGGTAAACCGTGAAGTTGGAAATAAGTGAATAGCACAACCTGATCAATTATGAATAACTATAAATTTGAATAACTATACCTCTAAAGGCAGCGAAAAATTGGAAATGGATATACTAACATAAATATGAGTAATGAAGTTATGGGGATGGAAGGCCGTGAATAAGGAATATGAGTAATGAAGTTAGGGGATGGAATTTATGAAAGCTTTTTTGAAAGTTATGGAATTTCTGATTTTTTGAAAAACAAGCGCCGTATGCAGCAGTAGTTGTTGTCGGGAAGATTTGATAATTTTTTTAGGAAGTTTGCTTAAAAAAGCTTGGGTGATTACATTATGGTCATCAATAAATTTATAATTTTTTTAGGAAGTTTGATAAAAAAAATCTTGGGTGATTGCATTATGGTCATCAATTCTTGGCTTCTTTAACACTCCCTGCCCGGAAAGTTTGATAAAGAAGCTCCATGGAAAAGATTATTAAAGGAAATATATACCACTCATAACATTGACTGTTGTCTTAATTAAAGTCAAGAAGTTTTTTTTACTGAGTCCTTGGACCAGTACTAGCCTACAAAGCCAATATTTTATTTAGAGTTTCTTTGCTTCAGCCTTGGATGGTAGGAGAGTGGCTTCAGAGGACAACAACCTCCCCTCTCCTTCTCTGGGAGACACTCATTCCCTAAGGCTCATTTTAATTGGCCTAAGATGGTAGGAGTGTTGCACAGTGGACAATGGACAGACTCCGCCCTCTTTCCTCAGGCGACAAACATTTGAAGCCATGAGGCTCATTTATCTGTACTCTTTCCCATAACTCTCTATCATCTAAATACGCCACTTTCTTACTCTTAAATTTAGCACCAGGTTTGCATTAGCGAATTTCTCAGCTACCCATATTTTATAAATTCTGAAACAGTGTAATTTTTTGCCTGGCCCATCCAGCCAGCGGTTGCACCCACCCTGTGAAAAATGGGGTATTGGGCTCGAAGCAGAATCACCATATCCTAGTAGGCTTTCTTTTGGGGGTGGAGATTACAGAATTGAAATGACTACCTTATGATCCAGATAGAGACCCAAATCTTGACCTGATAGATCCATACCCAGAAATAGATACAAATAAAACCCCAACAATAGAAGAAGTTTTTGGGAAGCTAAATGCCAGAGCTGGTTGGTGAAATACAAATATTTGGGGTAGCTCATAGTTCCTGCAATTCACACTAGTATTGTTATTCAGAATTCCTTTTAACTACAATCTCAATGAATTAGTCTAGATGACGATTGACCATTTGCACAGTTCACATAATCTTATGTTGTGGATATTGAAAATTGCTTTCACTAGAGATCCACACAGTAGAGTAGATTCAAGCAAATATGTATTAATACTAATGCCATGGAAACAAGGAGATAAAAAGACTGACTACCGTGTGCAAGTGCAACATATCCATTTAATATTTAATATATTTAGCACCTGTTTGTTGGTGTACATGTGAAAGACATGCAAGTAATCCATTGATAGAAACACATTTTTTCTAGTGCTACAATAAGCCAGATTTTGGGTCCTGGTTGGTAACCTGGTAAAAAATATTGGGAGCCAAATTGACTGGGCAAGTGCAGGAGGAGGCTGGAGTACCAACAGGAAGAAAGAATAAGAGGATACTGTAGACAAGATGCCACAATGGAGGACATCTTCTAGCTTCTTGTACAAGAAAGAAAATGTCCATGGTATTTATAATTCCTACCTGAACTTTGAGGCCAAGGTCAATCTGATGATGAGGACGAAAAACAACAGAGTCAAGAATATCCAAGCTCAAATGACAAGTACATGATGTAGGAGACAATGACGAAACATGGGAATATTAAAGAAACTTTTGAAATTTCAAAGGAAAATGTTTTAGCGAATAAAAATAAAATATCATTTTTTATTCTGAATCTAACTTCACAACTTTGCAAGTGTATTTCATTTCATTGTAAAATTCTATGTTTTCAGAAAATAAAATAGAAACGTTAAAAAATTGTGAAAATTAATCTGTAGAAACAACACCAACTAAAATATTCAGAGGGAAAAACAAAATTAGAATAACAAAATGAAGTATTACTGTCATTCAGCGTAAACAAAAGCTATATCAAGTAACAACCTCCGCAAACTGGAGCACCTGTTCAACTTGTGTTCAACCTTTTGTATCAAGTAACAACCTCAACAAACTGGAGCGCCTGTTCAACTTGTGTTCAACCTTTTGTATGTTAATGGTCAGAAATACATTAATGCAGGAAAGTGTTTGGCAATCAAAATGGGAAAGCTAAATCAGTCCTAAATAACAACACAAATTAATCTTGAGGACATTAATTAAATTATGAATCAGCAAAAATGTCAAAGGATATATACATTGAAAATAGTTTGGCATGCATTTTCAGCATTATCCTAACATAAATTTAGAGTGAACATTGAAAGCAAATAGGCATACCTTTTCAGCTTGAGTTCATAGGATAATTGAACCATAAATTCAGAGTGAAAATTGATATTGACTTACTAACCAAAATTTAGAGAAAAAAATCTGCAATCCCCGGCCTGCATAAGTAAATTATGCATCCACAAGACTCACGATTATCTGAAATTTGACATGCATTTTGGAGTTATAGCAATATAAACAAGTCATTTGGAGTTATAGCAAGATAAACAAGTCGTAAGAAAAGTTCTGCATAATTAAATTATGCATCCACCAGAATCACGATTATCTGAAATTTGACATGCATTTTGGAGTTATGGCAAGATAAACAAGTGGTAAAAATGTGGGCCCACAAGGTTGTATTGGTGATTGATATTTAATTAAATTAAATAAAATATATAAGTTGATTGATGAATTTGTACTTGTCATTCAAATATAACATGCATCATTCCTGCATGTATTACATCTGCCTCTTATCAAGGTTCTGGATAGATCTGAGAGAAGGTCCAACAATTGCCTCCTTACCTTACTCCAGGCTTAATGGCGTATACTTCGTTAGATTTTTAGTCATCTTCCTGCCCTCTTTGTCATTATTTTGCATTTCACAGAGCCCAGCGACGATGGAGAAACAATCATTCACCTACGAATATTCAAAGGAAATCCATCCTACTTTCGGGCCTATTCACACCAATGATGGAGAAACAATCATTCACCTATGAATATTTGAGGGAAATCCGTCCTGCTTTCGGTCCTGTTCACAACGTACGTGCCATAACATATTGGGGGCTCCATATAAAGGCACTAGATTTAGGTTGGGTTGTTCCATAACTTCGAAAAAGCTTTTGCCTGATGTTCTAATAAAGAGAATTTCTCAAGGTTCTGAGTAATATTAATCCACCGCGGGGTATGGAACCCACATTATTCTATCTCAAACTTACTTTATGAATTCTGGCACTTAAATAGGGCCTGTGAAATCTCGTGCCTGATTCTAGGTTCCGTATGAAGGCATCTATGTTGGGTGGTTCCGGTCAATCCAAAAACGTATAAAAAAACGATTGAAGAGCTCTCAAACATGGGCTCTTAGGCTAATCATCGCGGTGGAAGCATGATGTAACAAAAATTTCCTCTGCTACTTGAAAATCCATCCATCTTATCCTCCCTATCCGCCCCTCCCTAATTCGATCAAGCAATCGATACCATGAAGAAGAGGAGCACAGGAAGCTGTGAAGAGGAGTAGGACGTTGTGTAGATAAGTCTAGAAGAAGCAGTGTCGAGTATATAGAAGAGTAAAAGAAGCGGTGTTGAGAGTAGAGGAAGCCATGTGGCAATGCCCAAGCTGTTAATTAGACTTTTAAAACCAAAAGCTATTGAAAATTGTTTTAACTCATACTTATGTTACTTTTCCAACTTTTTTTTAATCCAAACTTTGCATGGAATATATGCATGAAAGATATAATATTGTGACAATATCGGTTCATCAAGGTTCACACTTTTTTATGCAAAGTGTTAGAATTAATGGAGAAAGCTAAACTTAGATTACTGTTGTGATGATGATAGGACTGAGACTCTAATCTTAGACCTCAGATCCTACTATCTAGGGAATGGTTGAAACCATCCTGATTGTGAGAAAGCCTATATATACTAGGTTGTTCTCCTGATTGTAAACTGTGTGTATGTGTGAAGTGCTTGGGCACTCTCCAAGTATCTTACTTGGAGAGCAACTTAATTAATAAAACATCAATTTTTATCATGGTATCAGAGCTTCAGGACTAGAATCTTATAAGTTGAGAAAGGGAAAAACTATTGTGGAGTCGTCGTGAGTATTCAGTGGGCAAGCACTAAGTTTGTACTGTGACTAAACGCGCCAACTGTGCTGCATTTATTGAGGTCTTATTGGAGACCTGTGTCGAAGTGAAGGAGGCTTGATCGCTGGTGGAGGTCGATCAAGATCGCATAGAGGAATCACCCACTAAGGGAGCGCATGGATCACTGTCCAACTGAGGGAGAAGCGTGGATGTGAGGTGTTCAGGTTGGATCTGCGTCGAGGAGGAGGCCGGATCGCAAGCAGAGTTGTGAACAGACAAGGAGAGGACGTTGAGCGTATTGTGGTATGCTTGCCCAACCTTGTGATGTAAAGATCTGACTGGATCTGTGGAGCTGACTGGTGCACGTTCTGACCACCAACGTGAAGCAGCACGGGAAGAGGCCTGACCAGTGATACGGTGGGTGCACGAGCACCCTTCTCGGTCGTCGATCTCCCAAAATGAATGTCGGTTAACATGATTCCCAAACCCTCGCAGGATTTGATTTGGAGGGACATGTTACGTTGTGGGTTTTGAGACAATTTGGGCGAGCAAACTCGAAAGGAGGAGGTCTAGTGTTCGATTCTCAGCGGCCCTTGTTTGATCCAGGGTAGTTACAAGATTTTTCGTTAGCTTCCCATTTTGATATTCAATTATTTAATTGCTGGCGATCATCAAAATACAAATCCAAAGGGCTCTTTCCAGTGTAGTCGATGTTATTCTTCACAACCCCAGCATTGCAGAAGATTCGGCTTGCGGACCAGTGCTGGATGCAGTGGTAATCAAGGAGTTTTTCCCCCTCGGTTCACAAGATTCAATCTGATAAAGAATGGCAATTTTGAGGAGGGCCCTTACATGTTCCCAAGCTCCAACTCCGGCGTGCTTCTCCCTCCCAACGTTGAAGATGCCATTTCTCCTCTGCCGGGATGGATCATCGAATCTTTGAAAGCTGTCAAGTACCTTGACGGGGCACAATTTTGTAGTTCCGCAGGGCAGGAGGGCCATGGAGCTTGTGGCCGGCAAGGAAAGCGCCATATCCCAGGTCGTCAGAACGATTCCTGGCAGATTGTATCGCTTGAGCTTTGCAGTGGGAGATGCCAGGAATACCTGCATGAGTAACATGATTGTGGAGATCCCAAAACCAATTGGAAATATGTGCATCAGAATTAGATATTGAGAACGTTTCTAGCTTGTGAGAGGTCGTGTAGTTGCTCATCACCAAAGCCGAGGGCACTAAGACCTGTGTGGCACAGAAGCCACAGTCTACAAGGTTCTACAGTTGAAGAGCTGCCAAAGGGAGAAGTTTCCTACCTACGAGGTAACGGGGTTGTTGGAGCTCGTTAGAGGACCGTGTGGAGTCGAAAAGAAATCTCAAAGCGAGATAAGCTAGACTTTTCCAATATGGCTGCACTTTTAGACATATTTGATCCTGATGATATTTTTTTCATAAGGCATAGTGGTTTTATTAATGACCACGATTATCAAGAGATTCTATATGTTCTGAAACAACGTGAGACTAAAGACTCACGAGTTGTTTTTCAGAAGGGTGTGAAGAGGAACAAAGTTTTGAAGATTAATGGGATGAGCCATATGAAGCTGATTGCAAAGATGTGGCAGAAGAAAACAAAGATGGAGAAAATTTAAATTGTGATGATCTCATTAATATTTCTGTGTGTGCAAATGATACCAACAACAACAAGGAAAAAGTAACGAAGTTTGAAGAAGAATTGAAATTTCTTGAAGCATGGCTTGAAACACCATGTCTTTATGAAATCAACATAGAAGCTGCAGTAATGAATGGTGAAGACATCATCACTGGCGTTTAGATGGCTGACATCAGAAATAGTGAGAAGAAAAATTCTCCTATCTAGCCTGCTATAATTCTGAGAAGGGGAAGAATAAGAATTCAAGCTTTCCTTCACAGGGGAAGAAATGAGGTGAAGATACAACACTACCTCATGGCAAAGAAAGTGAAGATGAAGCTTCATCCACAAATGAACAAGTATGGGCTCTGCTGCAAGAAGAAAAAAATGAAAGCTATGTCTTTTACCATTGTAAGCCTAGCTGAGACTAGATCAGCAGGCGTATGTTATTTTTTTTAGTACCCTTTCTCCATTAAGGGGGAGTGTTAGAATTAATGGAGAAAGATAAACTTAGATTAATGTTGTGATGATGATAGGACTAAGACTCTAATCGTAGACCTTAGATGCTACTTTCTAGGGAATGGTTGAAACTATCCTGATTGTGAGAAAGCCTATATATACTAGGTTGTTCTCCTGATTGTAGACTATGTGTATGTGTGAAGTGCTTGGGCACTCTCCAGGTATATTACCTGGAGAGCCACTTAATTAACAGAACATCGATTTTTATCACAAAGTTTCCCATATCAGTTTCCTTGGGTTGGAAAACTCTCTTATGCAAAGTTTTACGATGCGGTTTGCCAAACTTTCTCTTATCCAAAGTTTGCCTGGGTTGGAAAAATCTCTTATGCAAAGTTTATGCAAACTTTTACGATATCAGTTTTCCGACGGTTTGCCAAAATTTCTCTTATCCAAACTTTAAAAACAAAATTTGCATTGAAAAATTCGAAGCCCGCAATAAGATCTCCAATATCATTATCCAATCAGATTTGTGATAACACATGTTTTTTTAATTATAAAAATGTGAAATAATATTTTGTTGGGTAAAACATTCGGCAAAACCATAAAATGTGCGGTCAAACGTCTATCAATCGCTATAGTCCCACAGCAGGGACTAATAATAGCGAGAAGCAGCAGGGCCTTCATGATCCCTATTGCCATGGGATAACATGCATTTGTCTCCTTTGCATGAGTGCTCTGCGCATGAATTGGTACTATTTGACTTGAAATTTTCGAAGAAAAATATCACGAAGACCCTAATGAAAAGAATGGGGAAGGATGTCATGAAGAGCATAGAGTTGATATTTAACTGAATTTGAAAAGACTATATGGAGTATATGGAGTTTTATAGCTAGTACACACCATTTCAAATTGAATAACTAATCCAAAATACAAAATTTTATAATATTTTTATAACTATAGAGTTAAGTTTTGTATTTTTTTGGAATTTCAAATTACATCATTTATAAATACATAATCCAAATTATTATTAGTTTTAATTTGTCTAAAGGGAAATTGGATTTGTTGACCGATTTTTTAAGAAAAAGTGTATCAAAATAAAGCAATAGAATTTGATCACAACAATATTTATTCAAACTAGGATATAAAAGAAAACAAAATAACAACATAGAAACATAATCTGGAGTCAAGATTCAATGGAAGTCATAGAAGCATGATCTTGTGCACTTATACTTGTTGGATCAAAGTTCTTGAGCTCATGTTGGAGATGGAACTCGAGGTGAGCCAAGCAAACATTCAGTCTCTCCAAACAAGACCATTAAAGTGGTGCACCCTCTAGATCTCATTAAGGGAAGAAATAATGTCATTATGGTCTTCATGCTTCTCTTTCACAACTCTACTCGAAAGAGTCTTCATTTTCTAGTGGAGGGTAATGGAGTACAGGGATTAGTTTTTTCTTCGGACCGTTAGTGTGACCAAGGTCAGGGACCCAATTAGATACCTCCTCTAGAATTTCAGAGTCTGAGTATGCCTGGTGATGATTAATGTCATAAGTTTCCAACTAACAAATCTCCTCCCAGATATTAGGAGAAGTCACTGGGTGAAAAATAGAAACCACTTCCTGAGCCTAGGCCTAGGCACATGATTGAACTTGTTGATTGCGACCACAAACTTGCCTATAGCTACACATCCATTGTCATGGCATTGTGGACAAATAAGGCGGAAGCTAGATAGTAAACCAGAGCCCCAACCAACCCAACTAGAGATAATTGTATCCATCTAGGTCAAAACAAACTAAGAACCAAATGATACAGGTACAATAGAACCACCCAAGCCAACATAAGTAATTAGATCAATGCACCCCTGACAAAAAAAATGTGATGCACAAATTCTAGAAATCCAGAAAACCAGAGAACACAAGGTGCATAAGTTGGTCGAGTCTAAGAATGGGAAGAAAACGAACTTAAGCCATACAAATGCAGAGTGAATGTATAAAATTACAAGGATCGAGGGATGAAAATGGACCTCCAAAAGACAAGAGATCTCAAGGGAGAAAGGACAAATAATATATGAGAATATTCTAAGAGAGCAATCATAATTGAATCCTATATACACACATAAATGATAATAGAAATTAGAGAATAAGAGAGGAGTGAGTACCCTGAAAGCACTACCCCAATTTTCCAAAGACAACATAATTTCGAGCACAGAAAACTAAGAAGTGTTGATGGCAATCTCCTCTTTTGTTTTTGCAATCTCCACAATGTCCCAATAGAAGCTCGAAGCCCTGGGACTAAACCACCACCTAGAATTAACTTGTATGCAATCTTAAGTCACTTCCATTGCTGCACCAAAGGCACATAACCCCTACTCAATGAAAGGAAAAAGGTCACTACATGTTTTGAAAGCTCCATGTAAAACAACTCTTTAACATTTAATTTTAAACATAAACACAAATTCTCAAAATTCCAAAAAGAAATATCCCAGATGTTTCCACCATGGTATTTTTCTGTTTTTTAATGATCAATATCCTATGTTATGCAAATAAAATCTCCCAAGTTCCAAACCTTTTGGAATTCTACTTACTATCTCCCTCAACTTAAACCATATTAATAAAATTTAAGGGCTAGGTAAAAATCCCACCCTCACCGAGTGTTAGGTACACAAAGTAATGAAGAATGGGATAGGGGTGCACCCCAATAATGATACCAGACTAACTAGATCAAAATTTGGTTAATGAATAGATCTTAAGGGGTGCACCGCAATAGTGACACCAAAGTAACCAAATAAAACTTTGGTTGATGAATAGAAAAAAGATTTAGGAAAGAAGAAAACAAAAGAATAACAACTATGATATTGTTTGATAAAGTTGGTGCTCACATGAGAAAGTGGTAACTTAGAATAAATTTAAAAAAGAAAACAAGTGGTATATCATTAGAAATATGGTAGAAGAATGTATGGCCAAGCCCAATCCCCACATTATATCCTTAAAAATTATATTTTTCCATCATTCCCATATAATTAAGAGGTTTTTGCTAGCCCAAGAAGCCATAGAGAACTAAAGATATTGACTATTCATTCACAAGTTTGATTTCCAAATGAAACACACACCCTTCATCGCTGAATTTCAGAGGATTTCACTTGGAAGTAATGCTTCCATGTGTGTTACAAGTTATCATTGTGAGTTTATATGTTACTATCTTTAACTAATCACATCTACTTTCTTAAGATCTAGATTGGTAGAAATTTGTAATCTATAAGCTATATGTAATCTCTACTTGTTTATGAAATATAGAGTGTGATTATGTTTGGTGTGTGAAAAATACTTACTCTCTCATTTTTCTAAGTTTTTATCGATGCAATTTCATTCCTAACTCTCTCAAGAGAGGGCTTGTGATCATGCCAAATCTACAAGATTAAATCGTTATAAATAGAGTAGCATAGTGTGTGAGATTTATGTGTGCCTGTATGTTGCTTGTTTCATAGTGTTGAGGTGCTAACATATGCTTGTTTGGCAGCATAGTTGAGGAGATTTTTTTTATTTTGGTATGGATCAAATTGGCCAAAGCAGAAAGACCCAACATGATCTAATATGATATGAATTGAATTTTTTTATGCATTTACCACTTTGAAAAGATTTAAAATTTTTGAAGTGTGGTGCTCTAAGGCGCAAATTAAAGAAGGATATGGATCTAAGGTCCAAAAGAGAATCTGGCTTGAAATTGTAGCAAAGAAGTTGGAGGATTGTTGTTCTCCTGTCATCATCTCCTCACTCAGCCGCCTTTCCCAAATGAACATGAACAACATCATCACCATCATTACCCTGGGTGGACTTTAATCCCACAATCCAAGAAGCAAATATCCCAATTTTTTTGTAACATGTGGAAGACATATTCCAATTCTTGTTCTAGTACACTGCCTTGCATGTCATCGGTAACACATCTAAACCACATTTCAGACTGTTGTTGGCATAAAGACGTCCTCAATTTTGATGTGTGTATCATATAGTTTTGAAAAATCTGGGTGACATATCCTTTGCCTTACAACATGACGACAGTGTGAAAATCGTGACAGTGATAAAGAATCCACTTCCAAACCTCTTAGACTCTTCTAAAATATAGTATTGATTGTGTGTGTTATATTTATATGATGAAGATCTAGTTTGTTTTAAGCTAGTGGCTCTTGTTGTACTTTGGTGCTTCAAGGTTAATAGTTACATGCTATTTTTTGTGTAGTTGTAAGTTTGTGTATGTCAAAAAGTCAAGTTGTATATTGAATGTTGGATACATTCAATATCTAGACTGCTTTCCTACATAACTGATGAATACATAGTGCAATCTCTATTCAACAGATGGAAGTATGTCAATAGAATGATTTAGTTTCTAGGCTATTTTTCAGGGTAGTTAAAAAGCATCATTCTTACAAGTAAATCAGTGATGGTCAAGAGCAATTGTATCTTAAATGGAGATCAAGTGGGAAGCTCCAAGTTGATGGTGAAGAAAGAGCGTTGTCTATGAGATTCTAGAGTAGGTGTAAGTCTTAATGAAAACCAACCAAAAAAAGATCAACGTTGTTATTGTAATTTGTGATTTTAATATTTGACATGTAAACATTAAGGGATGGACTTGGAAGTAATGTTTCCATATGTGTTACATGAGTATTACATGTTATGATTGTGAGTTGTAATTGTGAGTTTTTTGGTTACTATCTTTAGCTAATCATATATGCTTTCTTATGATCTAGATTATTAGAAATCCGTAATCTATAAACTATATGTAACCTCTACTTGTCAATGAAATATAGCATGTGATTTCTATTTTATGTGTGAACAATGTTCACTCACTGATTTTTCTAAGTGTTTTAACGATAAATTATCATGCAGGTGTCCTGTCAAAAGCATGGCTTTTCTACAACTCTTTTAGTCCAATTTTGCAATTCTGCTTTTTAGTTGTAAGGATGAAATTAGATTTATGCCATGTTAGGTTATTTGGGTCCATGGATATATTCTTGGTTTTGTAATTAATTGATGCAAATTCCATGAAATTATAATTGCTCTATGGTAATTTATGACGTTTAACACATTGTTAATGGAGAAGTTCATGGAGGAGGGAATTTCTCATTTTGTCAAGAGCTCAACCAATTTCCATCACGTCACTTTATGCTTCGTAGTCAATTTACATGACACATGAATTGACCAGATTGCCTTTGACAAAGAGATATGTGAAAAATGATGTGGCAAGCTATGAAACTAATGATATTGGTTAACCAATATTGAAAATTGATGTGTATCATGTAAAAAATCATTTTTAATAATAAATTAGTACATATTTTTGGCATAATTTAACACAATATCGTCCATGGAGTTTTGGATAGAGGGTGATTGTGTGCACTATTAAGACACTTCTAGATATTAAATCACCAGTTCAATATTTCACCCTATTAAATTACCAAAAAAATATTAACACAAAATAAATAAATTAAAACTTAAAAAATAATTAAAAATAAATAAACTAAAACTTAAAAAATTAATTAAAAATAAATTAATTAAATTACCAAAAATATATTAACACAAAATAAATAAATTAAAACTTTAAAAAATAATTAAAAATAAATAAATTAAAACTTAAAAAAATAATTATAAATGAATAATTAAAGTAGATTAAAACGCACTTTTGTCCTCTTCCCATTATTGCTAGCAAAAGCATCTTAGCTTCTAGCCCCAACAGAAAGTGGATTTTTGAGATAAGGACGAAGGTACGGTACTGTAGGCCGTACCACAAGGGCCTGTTGTCCGTATAATCCGAATCAATATCAAACGTACCAGTGGGTAGCATGTACCTTTATTTTGTGCCGTACTTAAATTTACTCCTTTTTGCCCTATCTAATCGCTATTTATATATTGATAATTTTAAAGTGTATACGGCATTTACTTGATTCTTAAAACGGTTAAGTTGATATGTGAATTAGAAAATTAATCCATATTTATTTATATATAAAAGTCATCTAAATCTGTAGTATTGGAGGACAGGTTCCATATTATCTTCATTACAGAATTGGATTATAGTTTAATATTGTCTTTGCTAAATACGATTAAATAGTGATAATGATATTTCTCAGATATTCTTAAACAATGTTATTTTAGTTTAAATGATAAATAAGTTATAATTATAACTAGAATATTAATTAGTTGACAAATTATCAAACTTATTTATAAATTAAATATTAAATAACAAAAAAATAAGTGACAGACTATATAATTTATATAAGAAATTTATGCAGCTATATGACCTCAACTCATTTTGATAACTTCAATAATAATCTCTGGGATAATCACTGCAGGGATGCATGCAAAATTGTTGCAAGTTGATAAAACCTGAAGTTTATTTCTCCACAGCTTTGATGCAGCAGTTAATCAAATATAAATTAAAATGAATAACGATAAAGTTAAATTTGATTTAAATATATTAAAATGGAGTAAAACGAGAAGAAAAACAAAAGGTGGTTTAAAAACAAAATATAAAATTGAAAAAAATTACCATATATATAATCTACCCACTCTTACCTGAAGACTTATTTTAACAGGTTTTCAATTTGCCATATATACAGGGACAGGAATGAGGAGGCAGATCAGCTATCTAAGGCTGGTCTACAACAGGATCCGGGCAGCTGGGCGATAGAAGAAACCAGACAGGGGCAGTCTTTCAGAACAGATCAGCCCCCTTATGCACAGGCTCTTTGATCTCAGTAATTATCTACATTTTTGACAGCTTTTTTCTCAGATTCTGTATATCGGCTTTTGTCTTTGTATATACTTTTTCCTTTTTAGACTTCAGTACTGGCTTATAGCATATAGATATCAGACTATATTTATAACTTTTTGTTTATATTAGCACGGGATGACAGACATTTACAGTTTTTGGTTTATTTGGGGTTGTTTATCCTTCTGAGAAGGTGACCCCGGATTACTTATGTCATGTTGTTATACTGTTTTTACATCCTCCCGGGAGGAAGACTCCATCAGTTTTTACATATATCAGCAGAATAGCTCCCTATGGGTTGAGCAGAATGTGTTCTTATTGAGCCACTTCATGGGTTTTGAACAATATGTACAAAAACTTTTTACAGTATTAATAAAAAGTTGTGCTTTTTTCCTCGGAAAAAAAAATATAATCTACCCACTATCTTGACAATGTAGAGCTAATGCAACAATGAAAAATTAGTAAAGTTATAATGGGAGAACATGATTTTTTTCATTTAAATTAAAAAGAAATAAAAATATATTTAATTTGGAAATAAATTCTAATTTTAATTTTGATTTTGTGAATATTGAATAGAGTTTAAAGGTTTATTCACTTAATAATTATTAGTAAATAGATTAAAATAATTATATAGATGGTTGAGATTTAAATTTTACCGGGTATTGTAGAATATTTATAATAATATATATAAATAAAAAAAGTTAAGATTTATCTCGAAAATAATTATGGTTTTTTTGGCACTTTTAATTAAATTGATTAATTAAAAATAAATGTCACATAAACAAGTGCCATTTGAAATCACTGAAGTTTTTTGAAGATGTTGTATGGATAAGCCATGAAATTGGCTCATGGTATTGTAACAAAATCTATTTATATATTAAAAATCTCCATGATAAAATGTGGATATATCTCCAAGCTTAAAAAAAATAAAAATAAAATTGATTTATTAATTTTTTGAATGTTTAATTTATATATTAATTATTGTTATAATTAGTAATAATGTTATTAATAATTTAAAATAAGGCTATAATGTTATTAGTTTTTATGACTTTTTTTAATGTGGTTAGTTTTTTCAATGTTTACACCTCCACAAATTTGATTCTCTCTGATCTTGGTAGATTTCTACACTAATAAAATATTTTAACTAGAAGATTGTTCTTTTCATTCGTTTTATATAATATTTACGTAGTTGACATTGAAATATTTTATTTATGTTTCAATTCTTCACATTAAAATGTTAATTACGCCGTAAGGCGTTCCCCTCTGAAATCAATCCCCCTATCTGCCACTCTTCATCGCTCTACATCGTCGGATCAAGTGTTAGACGATTGGAGAAAGGTTAACCATCGGATTGATACAGTTTCATAGAATAACCGTCATGTTAACCAAATTGATAGTGCAAAAGTTAACCTAATGAAATGGGTTGCCGATATGAGTTGCACAGGTCGGGTGGAGAGATGGCGGAGAGATGAGGGGTCGAGGCCGAGCAATGGAACATAGCCCAAGATCTGATAAAATGGCTTCAGGTAAAAGACGCAAGGAGGTGCCTCGGCTTGGCCCGCAGTGCCACCAATATCAAGAAACACCCCTTGATTTCAAGAACATTAACTAGGCGAAACCCTACTTTTCTCTACACATATTCAATGTTTTAGTTGCAGTTTCCTGTGCACACCATAAATACACGATTCCACTGCCATCTACCATTTTATTCAAATGCCATATCTGAGATTATCAAGCAGTATTTGATTTAAAAATCATGTTATTGCACAAAGAGAAACTAGACTCTGCCCCTTTCAGATGGCCTAGGGTTTATAAGTCAGTGCAGACAAAAGAAGAATCAAGGGGTCATGTGCCTGCAAGCGCCCACAGTGCTATAAATTTACCTCCCTCGATTTCCACTAGAACTTCATCAGTATCCCCCAAAGAAATTGGGGGCTATTTCAATTGGAATCTCTCTCATTTAAACAGAGAATCGATTGAAGTCTTTGAGGGTTCTTTGCAGCGAGAAAATATGAATTTCTACCAGGATGAGGATATAATTGAATTGAATGCACACGAAGCTGAATTCTTTCCTATGAGCGGTACCTTAGAGCCCCCTGCAAGTCCCAAATCGTCATCATTAATTCCGGCAACCAATTCCAATAGCCTTGATCAATTAGCCCATCATTCAATGACACCCCCCAATCCCATGTGGTTCCTGAGCTGAAGGTTTCGGCTCCATCCAACTCGTTTCCCGGGCTTTGTATAGAGAAAAACTCTGACAATAATGTTACCGATTCGGCAGAAGATGAAGATCATTCAATCAAGAATAACAATGTCGAAATTACACCGACGCCTTTCAGTCCTGCAAAGATGGCCTGCACAAATTCACTTTGGGGTGTATTTTCTTGTAGTTCCCTGGGCAAATGTTTTGAGGCAAATCGTTGAAACAACAGATGGAAAAGGTCAAGCAACCAGTGTCGGCAATTATGCGACAGAGAAAAGATGAGAAATTATGCTGTAGTTCTCAGGGTGTGAAAGATGATGCCCCTTCGGTTGAGTGCGAAGAAAATGAGTCAGTATTCATGTCCGGTGTAATCGTGGAGGTGTTCAGATTTTTTTCATGCAAACACCCGATGTCATTTAACGAAAAGAAGAAGCTTTGTGAGGATCTTGAACAATTACCAGATGAGATGGCGGTACCCATAATTACATTCTTAAGGAAGCACATTGGTCTAAGTCAGAATGAGGAGGAAATCAAAGTTGACATTGATGCTTTTGATGATGATTATTTATGAGAGCTACAGAACCTTGTTTTCAATTGCCTCAAAGAGATAGGCGAAGGCACCAGAAATACCCAGGCTTCAGCAAGGCTTCCTAATCCTGCGGTATGCTGTCCTAGTGTTATGACTGTCTTATATTTTAAATGTAGTCAAGAATGGCCATATCATCATTTGGTTCTTTTCAATGTTCACCAATATTTGGTTTGTTTGTCCTTACGAGAGCCACTGACATTTTCTGTAGCAGCCTGTGAATGCTAGGGTTGTATCACAATTGGAGAGTCAGCCCACAAACGTAGTTCAACAAGGTTTACTCTTTATTCTAGCCAGAATTTTAAGTTTCTATTTATTCTTTTTAGATGGAATTTATGCATTTCGTTACTGTTGTTCATGTAAGCATATGTACATGTGTAGGTTGTGACCCTGGTGATGAATCTATTGATGTTGGTGGGGATGAGATGCCTACAACAAACTTCCCTAGTGTTGATATTAAGAAAGCGACGACAACAGTTAGCATCGAATGTAGTAGCTCAAGCAGTGATTATGGATCTTTCTCTAGTGGTATTGTCTTTGGACAGGAATTGAGCCTTTTGATGTTTCTCAAGTGGTATTCTGTTTTAGAGTTCATTCATTTACTCTGGTCATTCTTTTTTACCATATTCTATTCTAATTTATGATTGTCCTATATTTTAAATGTAGTCAAGAATGGCCATATCATCATTTGGTTCTTTTCAATATTCACCAATATTTGGCTTGTTTGTCCTTACAAGAGCCACAGACATTTTCTATAGCAGCCTGTGAATGCTAGGGTTGTATCACAATTGGAGAGTCAGCCCAAAAACGTAGTCCAACAAGGTTTACTCTTTATTCTAGCCAGAATTTCAAGTTTCTACTTATTCTTTTTAGATGGAATTTCTGCATTTTGTTACTGTTGTTCATGTTAAGAAGATGTACATGTGTAGGTTGTGACCATGGCTCTGTGTTCAAATATGGAATTTGCTGTGCAACTTCAAGATATTGACGACTGCAGCTAGATTGATCAAAATTTGTAGTCTACTATCTAGTCCCATTGAGCATAGGCAGAGAAAGGAACAACACAAGCGGGGGTAGAAATAAGAGAGCCAACATACAAGGAGATGACAAATCAAGTTCAGATCAAGGAGATACACTAGAAAAAAACTCTGGCAGTCTAGTGGTAGAGGCCATCAGCAAGAGCCTGGTACAACAAGGTTAAAACAAAAACATTTCGATTATTTATGTTTGTCCAAGGGCTTGGTACATCAAGATAGACTCTTACTTGATTAGCCACAGATTTAACTGAAGCAGCAGAAAACCCACTCTATATGCAAAGGTTAATCTGTAAAGGCAAGTTCTAAATGTTTGTATTCAAAAGTACTAAGGCTTATTTAGCACGGACTAAAAGAGCCAACATTTCCAAAATTTGTAGTAGAAAATTATACCAAGCAAGCATGGGGCACTTTAGATATTGCTTACCAAGGTTGGGCAAAGTAGAAACAAAAAACTTGCATACTTATAGGAGGAGTTTTAGGAATTTAACTATGAAGGATTTTGAGTATGTTGATCAGTTTATGACTCCAATAATGAATAAAGTAAACCAATCAAAAACACATGGTGAAGATATAATTGACTACAAGATTGTTGACCAGGTTTAAAAGAGGCTACCAATCAAATTTGTTGTTTTATTTGTTGTCGTTGAAAAATCAAAGAATCTAGCATAGCTTTGCATAAATGAGCTAATGGGATCCCTGCTCTCCCCTATGACAAGTATGAACAGAGATGATGACTCCTTGGAAGAATTCCTTCGAATCACAAGCATATGTCGATAGAGGTAGAAAAGGAACTACAGTAATTGGGTAGATATAACAGATCCAACTCAGAAAGAGATGGGCATTCAAGGTCAAACCAAGGAGATACGCCACAAAACAACTCTAGGAGGTTAATAGTTTTTACTCGAAACAGAGTATGCAAGGTTCTTTTTCTTGTTGATTGAAAAACCCAGGGGACATAGGCTCTACATTTTAGAAAGCGATAGCACAGCCTGTGTATTGGCCAATGTTCATTGTGGATTTGAGTATGTTAATCAGTTTATGACTCTGGAAATGAATGCAGAGAACAAATCAGGAACGTATGGTGAATATATAAGTGACCATAAGATTGTTGAGAAGGTTTTGAGGAGCCTGCAAATCAAATTTGATGTTTTAGTAGTTGTCATTGAAAAGTCAAAGAACCTAGAAGTTCTTTCCAAAGATGAGCTTTTGGGATCCCTTCATGGTCACTGGTTCTAAAGGTTGTAACAGAGGTTTGTGAACTAAAGCAAATCTGAGACACTCTTGAGCAGCTCATAGGCTCTACATTTTAGAAAGCGATAGCACAGCCTGTGTATTGGCCAATGTTCATTGTGGATTTGAGTATGTTAATCAGTTTATGACTGGGAAATGAATGCAGAGAACAAATCAGGAACGTATGGTGAATATATAAGTGACCATAAGATTGTTGAGAAGGTTTTGAGGAGCCTGCAAATCAACAACTGCGCAATCAACGTTGAATCCCAACAATCCCGGTTAGTGCAACGCCACTCAACACATTTTCTCTTCTCAACAAACCCTACCTGTTGATAGAAAAAGGCAAAACCCTACTTTTCTCTACACATATTCAATGTTTTCAGTTGCAGTTTCCTGTGCACACCATAAATACACGATTCCACTGCCATCCACCATTTTATTCAAATGCCATATCTGAGATTATCAAGCAGTATTTGATTTAAAAATCATGTTACTGGAATCAGTTTTAGCAGAGTTATCCATCGATGATCTCAGTGATCATTGCCAACAAATGCTGCATGTGAATATGCTTGCCACTGCTACACAGGAGATATATAGCCGTAGAAGCTATTCAAAAACCCCACAGGGTTACAGTGTATATAAACACAGAGTGGTACTCGAAATGTATTCGCCTAGCGATTCATCAGGTGAGCTACTAAAAAATTCTGGTATACCCACGAAGCAGATGACACATTTGTCTGAGGAATATTATTCCTACAAGGCACCACTAGACTCTGCCCCTTTCAAATGGCCTAGGGTTTGTAAGTCAGTGCAGACAGAAGAAGAATCAAGGGGTCATGTGCCTGCAAGCGCCCATAGTGCTATAACTTTACCTCCCTCGATTTCCACTAGAACTTCATCAGCATCCCCCAAAGAAATTAGGGGCTATTTCAGTTGGAATATTTCTCATTTAAACAGAGAATCGATTGAAGTCTTTGAGGGTTCTCTGCAGCGAGAAAATATGAATGACTACCAGGATGAGGATATAATTGAATTGAATGCACACGAAGCTGAATTATTTCCTATGAGCGGTACCTTAGAGCCCCCTGCAAGTCCCAAATCGTCATCATTAATTGCGGCAACCAATTCTAATAGCCTTGATCAATTAGCCCATCATTCAATGACACCCCCCAATCCCATGTGGTTCCTGAGCTGAAGGTTTCGGCTCCATCCAACTCATTTCCCGGGCTTTGTATAGAGAAAAACTCTGACAATAATGTTACCGATTTGACAGAAGATGAAGATCATTCAATCAAGAATAGCAATGTCGAAATTACACCGACGCCTTTCAGTCCTGCAAAGATGGCCTGCACAAATTCAATTTGGGTGTATTTTCTTGTAGTTCCCTGGGCAAATGTTTTGCGGCAAATCATTGAAACAACAGATGGAAAAGGTTAAGCAACCAGTGCCGGAAATTATGCGACAAAGCAAAGACGAGAAATTATGTTGTAGTTCTCAGGGTGTGAAAGATGATGCCCCTTCGGTTGAGTGCGAAGAAAATGAGTCAGTATTCATGTCCGGTGTAATCGTGGAGGTGTTCAGATTTTTTTTCATTCTTTTTATTAATACAAAAAGAGAGTACATGATCTGGTATTTGTCTATAAGATTTTTTTATATCTCTTATGTCTATTTTCTTTCTACTGTTTTAGAGATTCTTTCTGTGATCTATCTTATATTCATCCATATCAAATTAAACTACATATTGTCCAACAGACACAAATTTACCGCATGTGTATCCAACATTTTAACCCCCAAAATACCCATAGCATAGCTTCTCTTATCGGTAAGATTTTTTGTTTCTTGTACATGATCTTGTATCTGTCTACAAAAATTTTCATGTCTCCTAAATCTCTCATGTCTATTTCCTTTCTATTTTAGAGTTTCTCTCTGTGATCTACCCTATATTCATCTATATCAAATTAAATTAAACTGCATATTGTCCAAAAAAACACACAAATTTACAACATGTGTATCCAACATCTTAACCCCCAAAATACCCATAGCATAATTTCTCTTATGTTTCCAGATCATATTGTCCAAAAAACACACAAATTTACAACATGTGTATCCAACATCTTAACCCCTAAAATACCCATAGCATAATTTCTCTTATGTTTCCAGATCATATCATCAGTGGCCTCCTAAGTAAAATCAATGCATTCAACATTTGTCATTACATCCTGAATAAAAGTTGCGAAATGAATCTTACCAGGTTCCTTTGTGATGCCTTGCTTTGAAAGTAGATCGACAATCTGGTTTTGTTCCCTATATATATGACCAAAATCTATTTGTTGGAAAGTACTTACCAGGTGCTGAATCCGCCTCATCCAATTTGATAAAATAGGAGGATTAAACAGAGTGTAATTCTTGACCCAATCAATTATGCCCTTAGCATCTCCAAATAAGCTCTCTAGTCCCAGCCATTTCGCTCCTATGAGGACACCCCATAAAGAAATAATTTCAGCTCTATTGTTCCAGATACCTAGGAATCTGAATTTTTTAGTCGGCCTTATTTCCGCAAAATAGGCACCAGACTTAATGATAACTTCTTGCACAATTGCAACTTTCTGTTAACAAATTAGTGCATTCCAACTCCTCCAGATTGACTAAATAATGTAAAAGCATCCAGAACAATACATAAAGCATCCAGAACCCCCTCCCAGACTGCCATAACAAATGCACATTGAAGCAACAAATGATCAACATCTTCATTCCCCTGCTTGCACATCAGACAAATACCTGGACCAATAAAGCCCCTTTGTTGAAGATTCTTCCAAGTAAGGATGCGGTTGTGTAGTGCCAACCAACAAAAGCATTTGAGTTTTTGTGGTATGTCCCATTTCCACGATTCCTTAAACCATAAGCAGTAATCGAAATCCTTCTCAACCATATTTTTAAAAACCGGAACTAGTGACCGGACCGGTCCACTTAATAAATCAGGTTTCAAACTGGAACCGGTCAAACAAGGACTAGTCAGGTCTAAATGAACCGGTCTTTAAAAAATACATGAAATAATTAGTTTTTAATAAAAAAAGCTATTTTTAAGATTTAAAGCCATGATTCCAAACCAATAGAGACAAAATATGCAAGGTTTTCTCATCTATATACCATGTAAACGTGAATATAATGTAAAGACGAAAATTTGAAGCAGAAACCAGAGTTCCTTGCAGGCTGGTCAAAGAAATCACTCGAAGCGATTGGTGGTGGTTCACTGCAGTCTGGCAGGATGATCCTCTGTGAAAAGCAATATGGATTTCCTGGTCTCCCCGAAGATCCAACAAGCCAGCTTCTTGACTGGGGTTTCCCTGCAACACCAAATATTGCCCAGCATCCATCGTACCATAAAAAGCCTTCCGTGTAAGGCTCCGGAAAGCCTTTGGAAACCCCATGCCATCACAGGGAAGAGTAAAACATATATGCAACAATGGAGAGATCCATGCTTTCAGGGAAGAGTTTCCTTCTTATATATTGACCCTGCACCAGGTTGAAAGGGCCTAAATCATTCTTTATTCATGATTCTCTAAATCATCTGTTTTTTGGTATTAATAAAAATTTTCTCTGTATTTGCCTAGACAAGCTGAGGTCCATACATTACCACCATTACGACTATGATGCACCTATTGACGAATATGGTAGGCAAGAGTTAGTGATGCCAGACTTTGTTCTGCAATTAAAGAGTGTGTGGGGTCTAGGAACCCCCATCCCCCACTTTTTTTTTTCTTCTTCTTGTTGAAAAATCTGCCCCCTGGGTTGCAATGAGCATTGCAAAACAAGTATGCTTCAATTATCCTTCCACAATCAGAAAGTTAGGAACTTTTGTAAGTCCGTATTTGTATTTTCTCCTTTTATTTGAAACAATTTTGTACTCCGTAACCATTGAAGTGTATACTTTGATATAGGATTGACTTAATGGATATATAGGAACTTAGATCGGAGATTATTCTAAATGGGAGTTTACATTCCACTCAAATTGTTTTTGTTGAAATGGCTTGAATCATCAACAACATAACCACAAGTTTAAGATAACAAGTTATAAATCTCAACTTTGTTTTTGTTAAAATGGCTTGAATCATCAACAACATAACCACAAGTTTAAGATAATAAGGTATAAATCTCAACTTTGTTAGGACTCTGATTCTGTACTTTATCAATAAAGTGTAAAAATCAATGAAGATGATATGTTAGACAATAGAACCCAGTTTATGATAAAAAAGAAACACTAGTAAAGAAACAAAATTACATAAAATGTTGACTTATTTCTTCTATATTATTATTTCTTATACCATTGCCTTACGAAATTTTCTTTGCAACATGTGGTGCAAATGCTAGTTTATGCCTCCTCATATTTTGAACTAAAAACATATATCAATCTGATACACACACTCTCTTTCTCCTCTCCCTATACACACACACACACACACACATATATATATTAATTAATTAATTTATCTTGAACTAAAAACATATATCAATCTGATACACACACTCTCTCTCTCCTCCCCCTATATACACACACACACATATATATAATATTTTTTTAAATGTTACCTGTGTAGCGAGAATTTTGGTTACCTCTTACAAGAATGCTTATTATCTTTCCCTCTATGTTAGCCACTTGATGAGGTTGATTGTTTTTATTGTATATTGAATTTTTTTTTGTTATTAATACTTTTTAAAATGTTACATGTCAATTCATATTAAACGTTCAAGTAATTACAAATATCTTTAATGCCTTGAATTAAAATAACCTATTAATAAAATAATAACTCTCTCACTCTTTCTATCTATATGTGATGTTAAAACCTTTCATTAAATATACATATTAAAATATTTGATTTATATTCCATATTAAACTTTTTCTAGTTTTTAGCGCTTTTTAAATAATACATATGAACTCCATACCAAGAATGGAATAAATTACATATGTAACTCATAACAAAAAATGAAAATATAAGAATTTTTTTAATTTAAATTACTTTATTTTTATTTATTGATATAAAATTATGTTATTTATTATCTATATAAAGTATTTTATTTATAATTAATAGTAAAATAAATTTTCATTCTTTATATATATATATATATATTTATTTATTTTAAATAATTTATATCAAGTAGAAATAAAAAAAAAATTACATATAATATAATATTATTTACATGTCATTTGTGAACTCCATATTAAATAATTAAAAAAATTATATATATATATTACTTTTCTAAAGAAAATATAGATCAAAATATTTTTTAATAATCTACTTTGTGAAAATATTATTTTATTATTATACATTAATAATTTCCAAAATAAACCTAATATTAACCTATTCCTATAATATTCCTAATTCAAATATCATATCACATGTATATGACTACTCTCTTTAGACGTTGCAAAGAAGGCACGCCACAACTTCGATTATAAGCCACTTGCCAACTGCATACTACCACTCACGTTGGAGGACGGACGACCAGAAACCATTATTTTGATCATTAACCACCAGCCAACCATTACTTCCATCATTAACCACCTGCCAACTTGTTCTCAATTGATATCATTGAAAAGTTCAACCCGCCAAAAAAAAATTATATTATAATTTTACTTTAATTTTTATTATTTATATTTACATTTATATTTAGAATATCAAAATTCTAAAGGGATTCTATTTGTCCATCTACTTGCATTTTAAAATCCCTATACGGATTATCACATTTGGACATACTACTTTTCTAAACTCACTCAATAAAAAAAAATATTCCACACAATGAAGCACAATGAAGGAGAGTGTCATTACTAATCTCATATAGATATTATTGAAAAAACTTTTGCGTGAGTTATTTCAAATTTAATAAATTATTTTAATTAAATTATTAATGTGAATTTAAATTTAATTAGTTATTTTACGTTTTATATTTGTCTGGCATGCATTGAAGTAGTTTTATTTCTCTCCACTTAACCCAAAAAAAATTCTACCTAATAAATAAATCATACAACCATGATATTTATTAATTCCTAACATATGCCTAATATGCCTTAACTTCTCCCAATATGTTAAGTGTGAGAGAAAATCAAAGTAAAATAAAATATACAATATTTTGACTTCTTCATGCTTCTAGAATATTATGAAATAAGTCAAATGATTTGTCCACACACATGGTATTGTATCCCATGGTATTGTCCCACAATATGGTAATGCTTGGTATCTTCTCAATTATTTCGTGAGAAGAGTAATAAAATGAAAATGTATAATTCATTCAATTTTTTAATATAATATTAATATGTTGCATTTAAAATATTAATAATAATAAAAAAACCAATGTAGGTTGTAAATAAAAAATTTCAACGTGGAAAGTTAAATAATATTAACATGTATTCACCCCAATGGTTGTTGTTGAAAAGTGTAATGAAAGAAATGATGAGGTGATTTGCCTCGTCCATGCTAGGTGATCTCTAGTACATGTGGCATGTGCGACACATGCATTCCTCTCATGGAAGTTTCAAGATGTATGGAAGTAATCTTATATGTGCAAGAGTAGAAGAGTTGTCACTGTTAGAGACTTTAGGCATGGGTTGTGATGAAGGTGGCAGAGAAGAAGAAACATCAAGCTGCCAACCTTTGCATACTTTTTTTTTTAGCTCTCGAAGGAATCAATCATTGCCTGCAAGAGAGGATTTAATTATCATATTGCTAGAAGAGACCAACACTAGGTTTGGGACCTGGGAGTGGAAATTAGTTAGAGAATTCATTGCGGAGAGAAATGCGAAGAGCTCAAGAGGAGCCTACTAATAGTTGGTCACTGGGAATCGAGAGATCGAGCTGGTACTCAGACCCAGTCACCCTGCTAAGCTTTCCACACAAATTTCTCTATTTGTGTAGTGCAATTCTCCATTACTTTTATTGGGGGGTGGTAAGTAGGTACAACGGCTTTGGGTTTCTATCACTTCCTGTTGAAGGAGGTATAGGCTCTCATATCGACCAGGTTCTTTGTAACTATATTGGTGGCTTTGTTAATTTTCTTTGCAAGTCAGGGGTTCGTAAATGGGGAGTGGGAGAATTTCCTAAGTCCGTGAAATTGATTAGTCAGAAATAGTTTCAGAGGAGGGTGTGATTCCTGGTGTGGTTCCCCCTTTTATTTCTGGTGGTGCATCCCTGTGTAAGGCTGGTAGTTGGAAATGAGCTCACAGAGGCTTGGGCAGACGGATGATGTCTTGACGGTTGGTCAAGACAAAGTAGATTCAGGGAAGTGCCCTCTTAACCCCAAGTACACAATTTATGCTGGAGAAGTCAAACAATCATAGCTTGTGGTCTAATCGTCAAAGAAAAGTCATGACGGAGCTCTGGTGTGGAGGTGAGAAACACATGGTCCTGGAACTGTCTAGTGAGGTGTTGGAGGGTATTCAATTAGTTTCTTTGGGGAACATCGAAGGAAGACTAGAACTGTGTTATGCATATTAAAGGGGAGGAGAAGATGTTTAGAGAACGAGAGGGCAAGAGGTAGTGCATAGTAGGGAAGAAGCAGAAATGACAGGAGCAAGAGACCATGATGTTGGATTGGACAAGGTGATAGCCTCTAATCCATACCAGTCACCCAACCATGTTGTTCTAACTACATCTTTGGATGCCTTGGAAGCACAATCACAACAAGTTACAATGCTCCAGGAGCAATTGAGCCAAAAAAGACATGGCAACCACAATGAAATTATCAATTTCATGAATGACCTAGGTGCATGTTGTATTGCTTAGAATTAATTTGATGGTGTCAAATGTGACTTACTAAACCTCTGGAGAAACTGGAGGGGAGCCTAACACATGTGGAATTTCATCTTTATGATGAACTTGGACATATTGATCCTTCAAATATTGGGCTAGGTCATCCACTTGTTCATTGATGTTTGTGGGTCGTGTATGCATCCTCAGAGTCTTCTGGTTGTATTAGTTTTTCCAGTTTTCAGTTATGAGAATTTTTTGGCGTTTTGTTAAGATCTTTAACGTTGTCCTTCTAGACAACAAATATGGTTGGAGTGAGGCTGGAAGAAAAACGAACTTTGGATATGCATCTTATAATATTTTGACAAATGAATAGAAGGCTTTGATTGACAAAAAAAAATATTAACATGTATTCAAAAATATATAAATAACAAAAAAACATTTTACTATGTACAATGAAGTTTATAAATAAAATGTCTATATGGCTATCTTAAGTAAAAAGGTTTCAATGTTATATATATATGGAATTGTAAATGAGTGTAAGAGCATAAACATAATCCATTAAGAATAGGTATAAGTAGGAAAGGCAATGAAAATTGAGAATAGGTATAATAACAAAAACATGATTGGAGGGAGACATGGAGCTTTTTTTTTTATCAATTTAGGCCTTTGTATGTAGATCAGGCCTGAGGACTCTTATCAGGCGTGGATCTAGAGAAGACAAGCTTAGATGGGAAACCCTCATTACAGAATAAAGAAGACGAGTTCACGATTTTTCACCGCAAAGGTTCATAACTGATCATGGTGTCTTGGGGAGCTCTCTAGCGGTCACTCTCCTTATGATTTTATAATTATTTTACGTACTCATATGGAAAGGTGGTAGGATCAGAGAAGCAGATCAAGCATGGATCACATGGGCCATCTCTCTTTCCCTTAGCCAAAAACATGAAAGGTGTTCTTATGTTGGGCAAGGTAAGACCTTAGGACGATGCAGGTGGGATGAATACTTCTTATGATCTGGTAAATTCTTATCTTGAGCCCACATATGCTATTGAAGAAGAGCACACAGAGACATTTCCATGTCTCAAGCCTTTATGGGCTGAAATCCTAGATCTACACACACACAACCTAGGGTTTGTTCCGTATGGCATAGATCTACCAACAAACACCCCCATGTGCTCACCAATTTGGGTCAGATGGAGGAAAATACGAGTTAGATAAGGAGGTTTTCCAATTTTTTATAAATAACTTAAAGATGAATATTTCCTTTTCTAGGTCAGGGGCCTGGACTCAATGGAAAATATGAAGCATAAGATATAGAACAGGTTGGGTTATACTTCAAATATACAACGTCTTCTTTATGAAGGGAAGTAGATTTAAGATCTATACAAGTTATAAAACCATTGTATTGCAAGAAACTCATCCATAATATTGAATATGAGGCTAAGAGGTGGTGCCTCGAGATCCAAGAACCATGGAGGTTCTATCTCCTGTAAGGATGCAACACAAGGGAAGGGCTCAAACCCATCAAATCCGCACAGTACAACCATAGACCTTACATTATGGAATAACTAGAACAAGCACATGCCATGGAGGTTAATTTAAGATAGGTAATGTTTCACAGTTAGCATTGTCTGAATGGATGGTGGCATCCTCTGCATTGACAGTGAAGTCAACCAATATAACATTGATTTCGAGCTCAGGAGAAATCCCATGGTTGCTGCAGTATGTTGTAGAGAATCATCATAGTAGGAAGCTTAATGGAGAAGTCGTTGTAATATGATGACTATGACGGTTGGGGAGTCCCATTCTTTGAAGGCATTTCTAGCTCTAGAATATATCTCAAGCACTCTTGTAGATGGCATAGTTGGATTTTTCTCGGAAAAAGATTTCCAATGGTATATTGAAGTGCGTAAATGGCCTCATGGATCACAACTTATTGTCATTCAAAGCCTAGGTAGCCCCAACTCAAATTTAGGAGAGCTAAGGAGGTCACATAACCTTTTGGAGCATAGCCAAGTTTTGAAGAGCAGGAAAGTGCAACGGAAGCATAATAGAGCCACCACTAAGAGTACTGGGAACATGTGGTGAGAACAATAAGGCAACAATAAATTTTTTTACTAGTCGACAAGTGGAGCCCATATCACAACTTGGCCAAGAGAGAGTACCCCGAAAAAAACTTAAGGAAAGCTTAAAGATTGAGTGGATAGATGTGGAGCAGCAAGGTAGTGGGGAGCATTGTGATTGGCCATAGGCGAAGCCCACATAACACATTAGCCCGCAGTAGTGACCCTGGTGGGTGCATCCCGGTGAAATTACAAAGGGCGCCCAAGCGTTTAAGTGGGATGACATTTGACGGGAGGACATGGCCCTAACACAATGAAACAAAGGAAGAGTAGTGGCTTAATGATAAGCATTATCCCCCCAAAGTGACAGTGAAGCCTGCAAATGCTTACCTAGAGGGATATTAAAGCAAAGTGCAGAGGAGATCATGCCCGCAGGAAAGTTATTTAGAGAAAAGGAAATAAATCGGGAGCCATTAAATTTTTTATAAAGAAAATGGTGGAAAAACAAGGTCGTTGGATCCTTCTCTCTCCTCTCTAAGAGAAGGACACATGGCATTGTTTGTTTGGCTCTCAGGAGGTGATGGTGGTTGATGATGTCAGCATGATGTGGTCCAATCAAAGCATGACATGTGGTAGGAAAATTTTGTAATTTTGGGTACTCAAATGGCTCATTTTTGAGTGACACGTGGACCAATCTCTTGATGACATGTGGCACAAATGACGTATGAATGATGTCATCCCAGTGGTCATAGCCTGAAAGGTTAAAGATAGCACAATAAGAAAGTGACAGGTTGACTAGGCGTGGGACAATGTGGGCAGTGTTAGAGATAGCTCATCCTGGGTGTGCAACTATCATTCCACAAGTGTAGCAGCAGACGCCACTTGACAACACACTCTGCAAGAAAAAGCCCGATGATTTCTAATAGACGCCAAAAAGAAACGGTCCGGCAGCAGGCACTGGTACACGATGGAATTGATGAGGTCTTGTGGCAGAAGTGGTAGCCAACGAGAAGCCAAAGGGCAGACCCCATAATAAAACTAAGCCCACTAAGAGGAGCCTAAAATTTTACAAAGGAGGCACAAACAATAGCACCGAGTTTGATAGCAATGGTCTAAGTGCCAGCACGATGATACATGTAGTGAAAGATTAAGGGCACAAAGAAGTTTATAAAGGGAATTAAGCCCTCACAGGATATAAAAGAATCTTAGCTCTAGAGGCCTAGCTAGAGTTCACAAAACCTAGTCCTATGATGGAAAAGTAGGTTAGACACCAACAAAGAAGGAGCTAAAAGCATTTTGGTGGAATCAACAGAGTTTTTAATAGAATTTAAAAAGGGGGTTGCAACGGTTATGTGTGGCAAAAATGGTAAAAGGATTTGGTTCATAACCAAAGGCCTATGGATATGAACAGGTTAGGTAGGCATTAAAATGACTTATGGGTCGACATCTCTTGGGCACTGTGTGCCATATTTGGCAGATACGCCATATTGGTCATTCGCCATAAGTTGGTTATGCAGGCATGGATGAGTCAACAACTAATTTGACAAGGTTCCACCATATGTGGCTATTGTTCCAAAATTGGCCATGGCCATAGTTGGAATTAGTAGAGCTTGGGTGGCTAGGTAAATGCGCACATTAATGTTAGTGCTACTAGATTAATGGTGAGTGTAGAGATTTATGGTTTAAGACAGTAAGGTCTACGATTTTTAGGAGTAGCAGTTGACTCCAGAAAAACCATGCTTAAGCTTTCTTGCACTTAAGAAGAATTAAATGGTAAAGAAGGTTAGGTACAAAAGTATTGAACACAAAACAAGAGAGCCATATTTGAGGTACATGTTGAACTCTATGATCAATTGATAAGCATGGAGGAGCACTACTGAAGCATGCAGTTGATGAGCCCCAAAAATGGACAATTATTTGGGCTCATTCAACCTCCTAATTTGACTTAATCCACCATTCTCATTGGTTTATTGCATGTTTTTGATTATTTTTATGTTAATAGAGTGAATTTGGTCAGTCATTATGCCAACAAGTCTAATGGGTGCTTTGTGTAGCCTTTTTGGTCCACTTGGAGACAAAATTGAAGGTCTTAATGAGCACTTGGCAGCCAAATTCGTGGGAGAACAAGCTAGAGGATTTGTAGGAAGGTGTCCCCATCATTTATGGGCCCTTACCTCGAATTCTCCACCATCAGCTCGGAGTTCAAAGGCCACCAAATCAATGAGCACAAGGGCAGCCAAGCAAGTCAAGTAGGACTGTTGTTAACTACAAGTCTTGGGCAGCCAAGTCCCTAAATTTTAGGAGGACTGTGGGGTCCTCAAATTGTATAAATAAGAAGGCTTAGGGCCTCATTTTGGTTGGCTAGTGGTTAGTCATTTTGTAGCTCGTAGTTAGTCATTTCATAGTCTTGTTGTAGTCATTTTGTAATTCGATTTTTAGGCAATAGATTAGTTTTGCTGTCACCTCATTTTCAAGTTCTCCTTGTGGACAGTTTTGATGTAACTCTTCATTCCTTGATCAATAAAGATGAATCCAGCTTTGCACCAGCTCTAAATCTCTCTTAGGAGGCTGTAGCTCTTGGGGTTGGGCCCATCTCAAGCGCCCAGTACCTCCTTTGATTATCTTTATGTGTTTTTGCTGCATTCTTAGAATAAAATCTGCTATTTAGATCTAACTCTTGTTTTGTTATTTAGTTTGTTTTTTTATGTGTAAAATAGCTTTTCATGCTCATATTTAGTTGATAGGTTGTTACATAAAAAGCTTCAAGGAAAGGGCCAACAAACATCTGTGGTTTCACCTCTCCCTTAGTGGGATCAGGAGCTGTGACTAGGATGACCTTGCTGCCCACAAAAACACTGATTTTGCTTTGCCATGCAATCACTAGTGTCTGATTTTCATGTGTAGAAGTTGGTTACAAGTTCAAACTTTCATTTTCTTATTTTCATGAGTTAAAATACATGGTTTCATTGCAGGTCACACTTCTGTTCATTCTCTTTACTAACAGCTAGAAAATTAGGTCAACGTAACTAGGTCTTTGAATTCATAAGTCTTTGTTAGTTCAGATTGGAAAAACGACTTGCAGAGCACCTGTACCACTCCTTCATCTGCTTATTCTCCATCAACACCATCCACTCCACCCTCTACTTAGAACCCTTGCTTCACGTTTGCCATTCGCTCCCAAAACCCTAATTTTTGTGCAACATTGCTTCACTCTCCCTTGAACAAATCGAACCATCCTTGCCATTCCTTAGCTCCATCCATCAGTTCCTAGGCCATTTCAGACCCCTATTTCACCTCCATACTCGTTCCTCCACCTTTTTCCCTCCATCCATTCTCCAAAATCCTCTTTTCAGAACATCCTGTAGAAATCTCTGAACATCCTGTAGAAACCCCTGCAGACTTCCTGTAGAAGTTCATGAACACGGTTGCATGGCATCCAGACTTTGTGAAACTCTCGGAAAGAATGTTAGGGATCCCTTAGACCCTCTCTGTACCTTCCCAACCTTTCCCAAGAATTTCTCCTCCTTGATCCACCTCTGCACAGTAAAAAATAGTTAGAAGCACATGCATGATCATTCTAATGACTTAGTCAAAAATACAAAAAGATGTTTTCTTCAAATAGAGGTAGTCTAGACACATGTATTTTACCTTCATAGAAGTAATGGCATCTCTTTCAGTAGTTTGCATGCTCTCCTTTGCATCAGTAGGACTAGCTGGTAGAATTAGGGTTTGCTAGGGTTTTTGTTTCTGTTTGGGTTTTAGTTTCTTTCCGCAAGTAAAATAGCTTCCTTTGAGTTATCTTTTATCCATCAATTAAAAAGCTTCTTCTAAGAGCTCATATAAGTTGGCTTAAGCTCCTAGCGGACTTGTGCCAGCTGACCAAGTGACAGCTGCGGCAAGAGCTAGTACTTGTGCATACAGCACCGTCGCTTCCAAGTTTGTTACGAACTACCGGGTCGATAAAATTAAAGAAGGGAGTTCCAGGATTTGTAGCATTATTGCTACAATACTGGAGCCCACCATCTTTTTGGCGCCGTTGCCGGGGAAGCGTCAGAGTATTGGTGATTGTCGCTTTTCTTCTATTTTCCACTACAATCTTCTGCTAAGTAGTTTATTTCGTTTCCATTATGCAATTTCGTTTATGCAAAAGTAGATTAGCATTTCCCGTTTTCATAGATGAGCTTTTCAATTCCGCAATTTCATTTTTGCAAGTGTAGAGTAGCATTTCAATTCCGCAAGCGTAGCTTAGCATTTCATTCCTGCAATTTCATTTGAGCAAAATAGATTAGTCCTTTACTGCTTTCATTTCAATTCCGCATTTTCATTTCAGCAAGATAGTTAGTTGTAGTTCAATCTATTTTAGTTTTGAAAGTACAAGAAGAAAAATAAAAAAAATCAACCAAAAATATTTCCTTTCATGCCTTGTAGGAGTAGAGATAAGTTAGAAAAATATTTTCACAACACCCCCCTTTGCTTCACACAGCCAATCTTCTCTCTTCTTCGATGGCTGTGACTAAGAAGAACCCCTGGGTGGACATCAAGACATATTTGAAGAACCTCTAGGGGAGAAGAAGAAGAAACCATTCCTCTGGAGCAAATGGCTACAAGCAGAAATGTGGGGAGCAGTCCCTTGTCCAAAGACGAATTTGAAGATCAGATAGAAGATTTCAAGAGTGATATGAGGAAGTTTCTTGCCATGCAATTGGATACCCTGTGGATCCAAAAGAAGCAAGAGGAAGCCAAGAGGGCTTTGGTCATATTTTGTCCTAGGTGCACTAGAAAACATCCTAGGAACGAATGTCCAATGCACTCCCTAGAAGTGTGTTTCATCTGTGAAGAATACCATCCTACAAATCAGTGCCCTTCCTTGCCTGGACTTAAAGTTGCATATCAAAGAGTTAAAGGAGCCATTGAATCACTCTATTATATGAACCAAAGGAGGCCACATGAACCTAGATCTTATCAGCAGGAAGTACAAAGGACATCCGAGACCTATTATGACCCCTATCAAGCCACTTTCATGCCTTCTTGGGGTCCCCCTGCTCATCCTTCCTGGTCTACACCTCCTCCTTGGTCATATTCTCCTTGTTCCTTCACAGATCCATATTATGCCCAACCAGCTGCTCATTCGTTTCACTCTTATGCCCAGCCACAACCTCAGTGGAATGCACCTTATCAGGAGTGGAGGCCCCAGTACAACTCTCATCCCGCTCATTTTCCTCCACCACCTGCTCATCCACAACCATCGCCTCCTCCTCCACCAAGGCAACCCCAAATGCCTACCCAACCACAATGCCATCCATCTCCATCTCAATTTCACACCTTCACTCAACTACCCGTACCACCATTTCCAAAACCATACAATGGAGCAGCTCAACCCAATTGCAAAGCTGAGGCACAACATATCCAAATGACTCCTCTTGAGCTCAATGATCTTCACCATAGCTCAGGAAAAGCATTGCAAAAAAGAGATCATCTTGAAAGCATTGAAGGATCACATCCAGCAAAAGAAGATTCAAAAGAGGAGATCAAAGAACCATGGGCTGCACTTGATGAAGAGAATAGATCAGAATCAAAGATTGAGAGAGTCTCCTCATGGTTACCATCAAATCTTCCATGTATTCAAGAGAAAGATCAGAAAAAGGAGGAAGATGAGAAAGTCATGATAGAAAGTGACATGAAGAATGATCCAGATCAGCAAAAGGACCAAGGATATCAAAGCTATATTGAGACATGGTTCCAGACAGTCACTAAGTTGCAGCAGTACTCTCTTCCTCAGCTATGTTTGATCCCTTCAAGGTCAGATCATTTGGTCTCTGAGATCTGGATACCTATCCAAGCATGCATTTCGAGCCTTCGCATCATCTTGTCTCTAATCTCGATGTGCACATGGCTCCATTGGAAGTTTTCTTATACTTGAGAACGATTTTGTTTTTCAAGTAGGGTAGGGTTAAAAAAAAAAAAAAAAGGAGAAAAAAAGAAAAAGAAAAAAAATGAAAAAAGAGGAAAATAGAAATCTAAGGTGAAAACCTCCTCGAAGGCGCCTTAGATTGGCTCATTGATTGAAAACCTCCATGAGGCGGTCAATGGGTTGGAAAAAAGAGAAAAGAGAATAAGATCTTTGGGTGAAAACCTCCCTTGGAGGCGCCCAAGGCAGGCAATTAGGGTGAAAACCTCCATGAGGCGCCCTAGTTGTTTTTCAAAAAAAAAAGAGAAAAAGAAAAATAAAAATGAGACTAATTCCATTGGCTAATTGCAGGTTGCAAGATAGACGTTTCATGACAGGAGGAGCACTCAAATCAAGATCAAAGGAATTTTTCTTGTGCCTTCTACAGGAAGCTCTGTATTTCTACAGGAAACATCCTGTAGAACCTTTGGACGAACCAAATTCAAGTTTAAAATGGAATCTGATGGTGGGAATCTGTTGATTAGGCCTACAAGCACTTGTGTGTCCATCCCTTGCCTTTCTCCATCATTTTTTCCACCTCATTGTGCTTCTCATTGTGCTTCTACAGGAACTTCCTGTAGAAATTGTGGGAAACTAGACATGGATTCCAAAAAGTGGTTTGGCGAACATGGTAGCTTCCTCAAGGGTTCAGAAGCCCTCTTGCAATCTTCCAACTCCTCCTCCATCATCTCCATACCTGCATCACAGCCCAAGCTCAGTTTTCCCTTCCATGCAAACACATGCAAAGTACCTTGAAGCAAAAACACATAGGACAAAATTTGTTTTTGCCATAACTTGAAAACCATGCATCCATTTGTCAAACCGTTTTATGGGGAATTGTACAAGGGTGATGGCAACATGCTTGAGCAGTTTCAGCCAATTCCGGTGCACGGTTTCCAAGAAATCAGCCTCCATCACCATCAGCCATTTTTGCATTTTATCCATATCCGTGCATCCGTTTCAAAATCTGTTTCATGGGGATATGCATGTGAGTGATAGTAACCTACCCAAGCAATTTCAGCCGATTCCGATGCACGGTTTCCGAGAAATCGAGCTCTGAAATCTTCAGCCAATTTCCATTTTTCTCGAAATCCGTGCATCCATTGATCATGATTTTGCTATGGGAGATGCATAATGATGATAGGAACATGCTCACCGAGTTTCAGATCAATCTGGTTTACCGTTTGAGAGCAATGGCGAAAACAAGTTCTGGTTTTGTGACCATGCAGCAGCAGCAGCTTGAAGGTGCAGATCTGAACGTGGAAACAATTGCATGCAGCTCAGATCTGGTCAGAGGACACCTGCACAAGGAAAAGCAATAAAAAATTAGCAGCCAAGCCACATGAAATCAGAAAAACCAATGCATGCAGCAATGACAGGCCACAGCAGCTCACGACAGCCATTCAACTTCGAGGTATGTGACTGAAACTCATTCTTCTATTGCATAAATTTAATTTAAAAACTGCATGAATGAATGGAATGGTGGAATTAAGCCATGAATTTAGCAAGGTTAAGTCAATTTCCTTCTCTAGCACTCAGCTGGAAATCACACAGTACACATGGACAGCTGACTTACGTGAAAATTAAAGCAACCAGGAGTGTTGGCCATTTAAACTTCAGTTCAATTCACGGCAGTGATTACAGGGGTAAAACATGCAGTTCGGGAACAACACTTCTAGTTGCATGTGGCCACGTACACTTGGCCACTTCACTCTCTCACGTGAATCACGCAACAATTAACGAACGCGTAGCTGAAACTCACAGACTGTTGTTAACTTGCACTTGCAACATTTTCAACTGAAGTATGCATCCTCTGCTTCCACAAAATGATTAACCCATCGTCCTCCATTGAGATTTGTGGCCTGGTTCACAATTCTCCAGCGTATCGGCCTCACTCGGAGGCGCAAGGGCACTCTACAGGCGTTTCTACAGGAAGACGTTCTACAGGAAAGTATAGAAAAGTCGTCCAGAGCAGAAAAGCCCGAGTTTTTCTTCATCCAGTTTGGAGATTGAAGAAAGGTAGGCCGGAAAACACCATTCCCATGCATGATATTTCGGAAGGTGGTGAATTAAACTGTTTTGAATAAGAATGTATGAAACAAGTCTGCTTGTGAATCCAGAATAGTAGTTTTCCTGTGTGTTACATGGAATGTTTTAGTTGGTTCTGCGTCAAATTATCTTCCACAGTTCATGTTAAGAAATTCCTCTGCTAGAAAAGATAAACCACTATGAGGGTTAACCTATGCATGAAGAATATGAATTTTATGTGATTGTATGCATGCTGAGGATGAAGCTCTACACTTTGTCTGTGGGAGCCTGATTCCCTTTTGACAGTCGGGTTTGGGCAGCAAAAGCATTATAACCAGGGAATTGGTGCAAAGTTGAAATAAAAACACCCGGGAAATCTTGTCCTGAGGATCAAAAGAGGAAAGCATAAAAAAGCAGTCCCTTTCTGCTCAGAGCATTGAAACAGAGCACTCCCACCAAACCAGACCAACCAGCTTACATCCTTTTTGTAGCAAGGTCAGCCTTCAAATTATGAAGTATATTACCTGTGATGGGCGATTTAGCATTATGTATGGTTATCACTTCCGCTTGTTAACAGAGCTCAGGCACACGATGTATTTGCCCTCAAAACAAAAAAAATTGAGCATTCTAGACTTCCTCCTATAGTCAGTAGTTGAGTGTAGCACGAAATTGAAGGAGGGAGCACCAGACTAGCTGGCCCATCATGGGCTTATCAAGATCCTTGTAGAAGATGCCCTCCATACTTATACTGTCCCTATTTCTTGGGAGGTTTTCCACAATATGTCCAAGGGTGATGACATCCAGTCTCTGGCCAAATAATTCACCCCATCCAGCAGCGGGGACAAGGAGCACATCGAGGCAGAGAGTAAAATAGAGGGGAAGAAAGATAAGGGTAAGGAAACCCAGGGCAGACCATCACATGAAAAATCACAGGAGAAGCCACAGAAAAAGCAAGAAAAAGGACCAGCTGTTGAGACCAAAGTTGCGGGTGAAATAAAGACACAAACACCCCAGAAGAAACAATTGCAAAGCAGGGCAGAGAGGACTGAAAAAGTCCAAACAAGTGAAGACAAAACCAAGGCAACCACACCAAAATTAAAAGGGAAGACACCCCCAGCCACACAGACCAAAACAGTGAAGACACTTTCTACAGGAAGCCAGAAATCAGCTACAGGACTTTCTACAGGAAGTCCTGAAAACACTATTTTGGCTTGGTTTTGATTGATTGTCTTGTGTCTCCTTGTTTCACTGATGTTTGTGAAATTTATAAAAGAGGAAGGTGTTTTCAACTTGGGACTTGGGTGTGTTCGTATGTTGCTACTTATTCCATTTACTAATATGCTTAAGCACAATAACCTGCTTACCAAAGCCTTTGAAAAGTGGGGTGATTTGGTGATGGCTTCATTCTGCTAAGTGGTCCAACTTAGCATTTGAGGATTGTTGGCAAGATGTTCATCTTTGATGATTTCTGTGAAGATCTTACTTTGGAGCTGAGAGGTGATAGTTGATGGTATATTTGCTTTCACACAAAGTGCTGGTGAATTGTCTTTGACAGAGAAGAGGGCACCATTTCTTCCATATGATTGCATATACTTGTGCACTCATAACAAGGCTGAGGATTCACTAAGAAAAGCAGCAGACAGTGAGGAAGAAGAGCAGAAGGGCGAGAAGACGAAGGCTGCCACAGCCAAGCTGAAAGGAAAAGCACCCTCAGCCAAGTAGGCTAAGACAGTGCCGACTGTTTCTACAGGAAGACAGAGAACTGTTAGCAGACTGTTTCCACAGGAAGACAGAGAACTGTTAGCAGACTGTTTCTACAGGAAGACAGAGAACTGTTTCTACAGGAAGTTTGAAAAGAGGGAAGCCAAAGGAGAAATCAGCCGAGATGTTAGCCAAAGAAGCCACCAGGGCCATCAAAGACGAGGAGAGAGATTGGTTGCTCAGAGGATGAGCAACACTTTCAGTAGGGGGGTGATGATGAGCCCCAAAAATGGACAATTATTTGGGCTCATTCAACCTCCTAATTTGACTTAATCCACCATTCTCATTGGTTTATTGCATGTTTTTGATTATTTTTATGTTAATAGAGTGAATTTGGTCAGTCATTATGCCAACAAGTCTAATGGGTGCTTTGTGTAGCCTTTTTGGTCCACTTGGAGACAAAATTGAAGGTCTTAATGAGCACTTGGCAGCCAAATTCGTGGGAGAACAAGCTAGAGGATTTGTAGGAAGGTGTCCCCCTCATTTATGGGCCCTTACCTCGAATTCTCCACCATCAGCTCGGAGTTCAAAGGCCACCAAATCAATGAGCACAAGGGCAGCCAAGCAAGTCAAGTAGGACTGCTGTTAACTACAAGTCTTGGGCAGCCAAGTCCCTAAATTTTAGGAGGACTGTTGGGTCCTCAAATTGTATAAATAAGAAGGCTTAGGGCCTCATTTTGGTTGGCTAGTGGTTAGTCATTTTGTAGCTGGTAGTTAGTCATTTCATAGTCTTGTTGTAGTCATTTTGTAATTCGATTTTTAGGCAATAGATTAGTTTTGCTGTCAGCTCATTTTCAAGTTCTCCTTGTGGACAGTTTTGATGTAACTCTTCATTCCTTGATTAATAAAGATGAATCCAGCTTTGCACCAGCTCTAAATCTCTCTTAGGAGGCTGTAGCTCTTGGGGTTGGGCCCATCTCAAGCGCCCAGTACCTCCTTTGATTATCTTCATGTGTTTTTGCTGCATTCTTAGAATAAAATCTGCTATTTAGATCTAACTCTTGTTTTGTTATTTAGTTTGTTTTTTTATGTGTAAAATAGCTTTTCATGCTCAGATTTAGTTGATAGGTTGTTACAGAAAAAGCTTCAAGAAAAGGGCCAACAAACATCTGTGGTTTCACCTCTCCCTTAGTGGGATCAGGAGCTGTGACTAGGATGACCTTGCTGCCCACAAAAACACTGATTTTGCTTTGCCATGCAATCACTAGTGTCTGATTTTCATGTGTAGAAGTTGGTTACAAGTTCAAACTTTCATTTGCTTATTTGCATGAGTTAAAATACATGGTTTCATTGCAGGTCACACTTTTGTTCATTCTCTTTACTAACAGCTAGCAAATTAGGTCAACGTAACTAGGTCTTTGAATTCATAAGTCTTTGTTAGTTCAAATTGGAAAAACGACTTGCAGAGCACCTATACCACTCCTTCATCTACTTATTCTCCATCAACACCATCCACTCCACCCTCTACTTAGAACCCTTGCTTCACGTTTGCCATTCGCTCCCAAAACCCTAATTTTTGTGCAACATTGCTTCACTCTCCCTTGAACAAATCGAACCATCCTCGCCATTCCTTAGCTCCATCCATCAGTTCCTAGGCCATTTCAGACCCCTATTTCACCTCCATACTCGTTCCTCCACCTTTTTCCCTCCATCCATTCTCCAAAATCCTCTTTTCAGAACATCCTGTAGAAATCTCTGAACATCATGTAGAAACCCCTGCAGACTTCCTGTAGAAGTTCATGAACACGGTTGCATGGCATCCAGACTTTGTGAAACTCTCAGAAAGAATGTTAGGGATCCCTTAGACCCTCTCTGTACCTTCCCAACCTTTCCCAATAATTTCTCCTCCTTGATCCACCTCTGCACAGTCAAAAATAGTTAGAAGCACATGCATGATCATTCTAATGACTTAGTAAAAAATACAAAAAGATGTTTTCTTCAAATAGAGGTAGTCTAGACACATGTATTTTACCTTCATAGAAGTAATGGCATCTCTTTTAGTAGTTTGCATGCTCTCCTTTGCATCAGTAGGACTAGCTGGTAGAATTAGGGTTTGCTAGGGTTTGTGTTTCTGTTTGGCTTTTAGTTTCTTTCCGCAAGTAGATTAGCTTCCTTTGAGTTAGCTTTCATCCATCAATTAAAAAGCTTCTTCTAAGAGCTCATATAAGTTGGCTTAAGCTCCTAGCGGACTTGTGCCAGCTGACCAAGTGACAGCTGCGGCAAGAGCTAGTACTTGTGCATACAACATCGTCGCTTCCAAGTTTGTTACGAACTACCGGGTCGATAAAATTAAAGAAGGGAGTTCCAGGAGTTGTAGCATTATTGCTACAATACTGGAGCCCACCAGCAGTCTGACAAATAATTAATTTTGAGTATGAAAAGCTCTCAGAACCCTTTCGGTGATTAATGCTACTATAATGCACAATGTGACTGAGATTTAATTCTCAACATAAGAAAACACTCAAAAGCCCATTCCCTGCATTAACTTAGTTGTTGTGACTAAGAAAAAGAGTATTAGTGGAATGGGAAGCCATGTTGAAGTTTGCTCGATAAATATAGCATTGTTTAACATGTAGCAGAGAAAAAAAAAACCCAGTATTACAATTGTGCATTTTGGGGGTATGCAACATTGACATGAGTTAATGTATTGTGAGATGTGGGAAAAGAGCAAGGTGTTGCATGTGTGTGTGAGAGCAGAAGGCATATTGGAGTCGAGAGATAAATTTCATATAAAGCAACTGAGGGCAGGATTCAAATTTATTTAAGCAGTGAAGTGAGCAGTACAAAGAAGGACTATAGAGTAGAGTGGAAGGTGTTGTGTAGAGCAATTGTTTAGGTTTATATTTCTGAGAATTTGTATAGAATTTTATTTTATTTAATTTTTTTTCATAGTTTCAAAGTTGTATGAAAAGCAGAACAATTGGCTATAGAATGTGGTGGCCTGCATTCATAAGAGGTTTGTGCCTCTTGGAAAGTTGTGGATTTCTATTTTGAAGGGGGATGAGGCCTCTTATGAGTGGGTGCTCACAAAAAAATTCATGTAATTAAGTAGGAGCTTAAATTACATCATAATAACAAACAGATTGGTGGTTTTCTCCCTTTGGTTTTCCACTTAAAAATACCTATGTCAATATTTTTATGTTGTCCAACTCATGGACTACATGTTCATGTGAATGGTTTATATTGTTTCCCATGCATTGTATTGAGAATTCTCAGATAATTATTCGCCAAGAGTGAAAAGAATTAAGAATTGATCTTAAAATTGAAAAATATCACTAATTACTAATTCAACCCCCTTGGTAATTCCTTATTTCAACATTTGGTATTAGAGCAAAGGTTCCTTTAGGAAAAATTTAACCATTTGAAGGTAGATGTATAAGGAATTATGTTTAGACAAGTGAGTCAACATGCTTATTCAAATAAGATATCAGTGTTTGATGGGACAAATTATGCCTTTTTGAAAGTCAAGATGGAAGTCTATCTCATGTCTGTAGGGGTAGATGTTTGGAGCTCTATTTTGGTAGATTATGTTTTTGTTGCAATCCCTCCTACATATGCAAATGGTAAAAAGGTGTATGGAATTTAAAGCAAAGAATTCCATTATCTTCAGCCTTAGTCAATCTGAACTTATAAAGGTTATGCATTGTAAGTCTACTAAGGAAGTATGGAAGAAGCTCAATCAGGGTCAGTAGGCCTTTTAAGATCTGGAAGAATATGGATTGCTAGTTTTGTACTTATTTTTTCATATACTCACATGCAAATGGGATTAATTTAATAGACTGTTGAATTCCTTAATCGACTTTTGAAATCCTCATAAATTGTTTCAGATTTTATGATGGGGGTGAAGAATAGGCCTAATGTTGGATTTCCCCCACACCCAAATGAAGAAATTTTGTTGGGTTTAGCATAGGTGAAGATTATTAGGTTAACTAAGTCATCGTTACCCCGAGAGCCAGGAGAAAGTGTGTGTTCGAATGGAAGGGTTAGGGGATGGTTACGATGCATTCGTAGGGCGTTTGAAGATGGGCATGGCCACAAAAAATGCACCGAAGACCGCTACAGGGAATTTATCGGATTCTTCGGGGAATTCAATGGCCATGGATGTGACTATGCAAGAACATGCTAACCCTTATTCAACTCATTACATGGTATTCCAATATCTTTTTTATATACGTAATAGTTATCAAAGCTCTTCTATCTCATATATATATTGTTACCTCTTGATTACTGGCATGTGAATCTTATGGAGATAAGGTACCATGTTTATATAAATACTATCTACTGTTGTCAGAGTCTTTAGAGTCTAAGAAGAAAATGGCAACCAAAAAACTCCAAGACCTAGCACTTATTGATCCAAAACGAGCCAAGAGGTATGGTTTTAACTCTCTCCAAGTTCCCTAGATTTCATTTTGATTCCTGTAGCTAACAGTGTGAAATTAAACTCCACTGATTGCATAGCATGATCACTTTTAAACCTATCAATGGATTTCAGTTTAATGGTGCCTGCTCGTACTAAATAGATATTTCTTTCATCTCTGCATTCATGGGAAAGTAAACTCCACTGATTGCATAGAATGAAACTGACCTTGAAATTGAATCTCATCGATTAATAAAGTCTCTGCAAGTCTAGGTAAGTTCACTATCCAACCATTACAAAGAGTTTGCATGAATCTTCACCCCTAAGCCCTCATTCCATATACTTATTATCATCAAGCATGAGTCAGTGATTCAGGTAGGAATAAGGTATTATTTTGCCTCTGCCCAGTGCTGCTCAAGGTTTTGCCAGAGAGGGACAATGCCCTTCCCTTCTCGGGGGCAATAGGTCTTGTGATTTGTGCTAATGAGTAGTTTAGGGTAGGCAAGTTTATTTTGTCAAAGTTGAAGCTGTCAGTGGTTACATGTGTGGCACCATTCTCCTTATACTCCAATATTGGTGGATGTAAAGCATCGCCTTCCATTATTCTTGCTTCCCTCTAATTGGATGGAATTTTGCTTTACTATACATAATTATGCCTGCCTTTCAGGATAGAAAGAATCACATTGTGACAAAAATTTATTGGAGGAGAATAATTGAAATCGCTTAATATACAATATTATGCCTTCCTTTCCCTTCTTTGAGTTTTGGATAGCCAATGCAGTGAATAGTTCAATAGGAGATGCAGTGGGTAGTTATGTGCCATGGTAGCAAGGGCTAGGGCTAGGGAATAGGGCTAGGTTAGTTTCTCAGTATAGTGATAGAGAAGATGGTCATTTTTCTAATAAAGAAAATTGGTTCCATCAGTGTATATGCCCACAAAGCCAATACAAAGCCCATGGAACCTTGTATTGGCCAACCACTCTGTATTGGGACTAATCAATGATTGATTTTAGGGTCCACGAGGTCGTTGCCCATCTCTCTAGTCTAGACATTTTGGATATTACTACCACTAGAGCCATTGGATATATAATGCCAAGAGTGCTACCATGGATCCAGTGCCCATATATCGATATCGAGAGCCACAACCCATTGTTTCACTACATTCAAATGTGAAACCATAAGGGATAGGTAAACAAGAAATCACAGGCATATAACCATCATTTGGTTGAATGACTTAGTAGTTCATTAATTGATTGGAGAAAAAGGCGGAGAAGCAAGGGTATATGAACTAGCAGTAGAGCCTATTTAAGTTTGAGAGCCAATTTCAGAACTAGTCCCAGCGGCTCCCACATCACTATCTTGCCCGCCCTTCACTCAGTAAAAATTATAGTCCCACTTGACTAAGAAAAGTACAACTCTATTTTATTGAGTCTTTAGAGTCCAAGAAGGCAATGGCAGCAAAATAACTCCATGACCTAGCACTTATTGATCCAAAACGATCCAAGAGGTATGGTTTTAACTCTCTCCAAGTTCCCCAGTTTTCATTTTGATTCCTGTAGCTGACAGTGTGAAATTAAACTCCACTAATTGCATAGCATGATGAAACTCACTTTGAAACCTATCAATGGATTTCAGTTCAGTGACCTGCCAATGGTAGATGAACATTTCTTCTTCAGTCCACTGTTGTTTCCCAATGGGAAATGTTAATGTAGTCATTGAGGTGCCCTTCTGAAATGTTGGGTTACTTGGTGTAAGGAAAGTGAACTGTATCTGAAGTTCTTGGATATAATTTTCAATGCAGGAGTTTAAAGTCTTCCCTTGACTGACTTGGAGAAGCATATTTGTTGCCCAAATCTCCTACAACTTTGTTGTCTTTACAGACCATAGGCTAAATGCGTAGCCCTTTGAATTTCCACCCACGTTGGAGAAGCATGTATGTTCCCTAACACTCCTACACCATTCTTGCCTTTAAGGATCATAGACTAAATTCATAGTCCTTTGAATCACCATCCACATCAACCTTTCTAAGATGTGGACCAAGATCTTTGCTAGAGTTAAAAACAATTTCATTTTGGCTAAAATTCATTCAAAAATTGTTGGGTAGCAACCCAACTAATTTGCTTCAGTCGTTCCTCCAATGGTTGTGATGACTCCCCACGCTCCATTGAAATTATCAAACTATAGTTCTAGGCAAAACACTCCTTCAAAGTATTACAACTGTGTGTATCACGATCTCTCAAACTACGTAAAATACAAGCCTTGACACCTACAATAGTAAGAAGACGTCATCAAATCAGAATAAAATGCTAAACCGACTAAAATTAGGATCTTCCCTGCTCTAATACCACCAAACTAACTTGAACACTCAGGGTTGCCTCAAGGAACCAAGCACTTCTAAAGAATTGAATAAGTTATGGGCAACTATATATTCAACTACTCCAGCTAGGTGCTATGGCATTATGCACTATGGTTTCAATCTATTAGAACAACAACACAGAATACAACATAACACAAACAAAAGAACCTACAAAATATCACAGTTGCTCAAATTATATTACAATGAGTTGTGAAACCATGAGAGTAGAGATGCTTTGTGTGCTAACTTCTTAAAAAGGAGGTTGTTTAGGTAAAGTTCCATGTACAATAGGATCCTCTAGATATTCAAGAGAAATTATACAATACAATGAACCAACAAATATAAAAGGAAAGATTTCGTTCAAAAATTGAAGTGAAGCCTATGAGCATATACCTGGACAAGGAGGCTTCAAGAGGAATGATATTCTTGACATGAGAAGGTGGGCAGATCCATATTCTTTTATCCTTTTAAGGCCATGATCCTGGTTTTTGATAGCTAAGTTGTCATGTATGTTGACATATTTTTGGAGAAAAATGACCTTGAATATAGTCGTAATTTGCTGTTAATGAAATCATATTTTGCAACAAAGAATATCTTTGAAATAGAATAAGTCTAAAAGCGTAGAGCATATATAAATGGTGTTACCGCAGGTGTTAATGTACTCTTTTCTCAAATTGTTCTTGTTGCCATTACAAAAATTGGAGATACAGAGGAAGCACCTACACTAGTCTCTGTGGCAAGTGAGTGATACCTGTCAAGGAAATATACATCTCTAAACAAATGAGATCTAATTTGAGTGTACTTTTTGAGTCCAATCAAAACAGAAAGGGTTTGATTACCTAAACTGTTCACTTTCGGTGTCCAGTTAGTTATTGTTGTATACCCCTCTCCCTGGCATATGAGTTAAGTTGCATCCATTCAGTGGAAGGATGTTTTGGAAACTTTTGGTCTATTGCCTTCTGTATAAGCAATATGCCATTTGGGTACAGATTGTAAGGGATAAACTATAGTATCAAAAGTATTTTGTTTGTAATACAACTTCTACATCAGAACTTTAACTAATGATTTTAAATGTTCGGAGTAAGCTTCTTCATGAGCTTGGCAATAAAATATGCTAGTTCACATGTCTAAATTCTGTATATGGGGCTCAGCGAAGGTTACACAAGAAAGAAAGGGTTTTATGTAGATTACTTGTATATTGATCATTCATATAGAAAAAGGTTAAAACCATATGTGTTACAACTTACATGTAATGTGCCGTTTCTACAGAGCTATGATCCTACATCCTTGTGATACTACTGTTAACAATATGTCTATATTGCTTGGAACTATTACTATTTTGCATATAGTGTGGTTGTTGCAGTTACTACTCATTTTTAGCTACATTGCTTGATACTATAATCTAGGAAAAGAGCCAACTCAATGGCTTTGCATTCTTTTCAAAAGGAAATGATAGCCTCAGAATCCAGAAAGGTAACAGAGGGCCCCACAAAAAATACAGGATTAAATCTCAACCAAAAGATCCGCATTCTTCCTAGAGATTCTAAAGGGCATTTCATCAGCTCTGCTAGAATGAATGGGGGAAATGAAGGTGAGATATTATATTCTCGATGGAACTAGCAGATAGGCACAAGCCTATAAAGAGGTCAACGAATTCTACAAAGACTTCTGCAGTCCACAATGAAACTAATTTTGTTATGAATGTTGCACTTTCGAATGCAAGATTTGGAAAATCAACTTCCATTCAGACATTGTTTCCAGTCCACAGGGATTACCATGGTGGGAAGAGATTCCTTTCACGAGATAAATGTATTCCTGAATTGAATAGTGATGTGGTAGGACAGTAGCATTTTCATCTGGCGATATCGAAATAGGTTCTGTTGGCATGGAAATTCCCTTTGCTAATACAAAATTAAATCATGTGGCAGCACCATTACCTGAAAAAGCAAGGGATCTCCCAAATTTTTTCATTCAAAGCAGACACTCTGATTATGGTTATATAGGTTGGCCTCTGGATTCACAGGGGGAACTTATCAAATATATTCCGAATACTTCTGATGGTGTTAATGAACTCTACAGAGTTCAGAATTGTACAACTGATAAGGGGCTTTTAGTTGCAGAATGTTCGAAGAGGCTTCCAGACTTCAATTTTGTAGAAAGCATGCACGACCCATCCCAAAAGAATTCTTCTAGTCTCTGAAAACAATACAACTACGAAGACTTGTTTGGTTGTTTGGTTTGTTTTCTTATGCAGTTAAGAACAACTTGACTTTGGTTCTTGCCTTAGGTGAAAGCCTTAGTATGATTCTTTGGGAGTTTCAGAGAGAAAGAGTTCTTCGTATCCTTGGAGTTAGATTCAATATGAAATCTGTTGTTACCAAACTGTCTTAATAAGCTTTAGATTTCAAGTTGGACCCCTAAGGCCTACTGACTGAGACTTCTGTACTAACTCTATTGACATTGAATTCCATGCATTTTGATCTATGTGAAAATCATAAACTGAATTGACATAACTACTACTAGAAACCACTAACATGTTTCTTGGATATTCAGTTGGATCTACTACACCCATGCTACCTTTTGTTACTTCAATTGGTCACTACAACTATGGAGGCAGACAACAAGGGCATGAAGCATTTTTCTAGAGTGGCTGGTTATCATTTGATCCCATAGAATAACAAAATTCTTTGCTTGCTAGATATGACATCTTCTATGTCCCTTGTGACATTTTAAATGCAAACCTACCAATGATTGGAATTGCAACAAGCTAATGGAATAACCCTAAACTATTACCTTATAGCCTCTCTTATACCGCTTTAACTGGGACTTTACCATTCGTGTTTATACCCAAATACTAGTTTTATGCATAAATTGCTTGTCTGCAACTAGAGTAACTTCAATATGACTAGCCTCAGATGGAGACCTGATTCACTCAATAGCAATAGTAATTCTCCCACCATGTTCAAGCTTCAATCAGGCAAAATCAATCTTTTGCTTCCCGATTACTTAATATTGCTTTGAACATCCATATAGGGCAAGGACTAACTGCTGCGCAACCCCTCTTGTTTATTTACTAATTGATAAAAGAGGAAAAATGTTAGTTCTTTCAATGTCCCTACTTTATGAGATAACCATGGTTGGTTCTTTCAATGAACCTACATTATGAGATAACCTTGGGAACATCATGTCTAAACAAAGGTTATTCCTTCAAGCTTGTAAGTCGATATAGTATACCAGCTTATAATATTAATTTGGGCACATATAATAGTTTGTGATTTTATGATCTAACTTTATGCAAATTCTCATGTAAAAGTAGCCCCACATTCAATATGTTTAAACATTTGTTTAAAATAGAAAAGTACCGTTATTTCATGCTCCTCATTGATTCATTGTACTTTATTTAACTTCATTGCTTTGTGATTTTGGTTATTTTAGGTGTTTTTAATAATAAAAAAGTTATAATAAATATGGGAAACTACATTTTATTAAAGAATATATTCAATTAAAATATAAAGATAACTATAGTTTTTAATTTAAAATTTTGGCAAATTTGATTTGTAATTTTTATTGAAAAAACTCAAAGCAAGGTTGCTTTATTATATGAGTTAAGAGAATGATAAGTTATCAAAATAAAAGAATTTTTTAGTAAGTTTAAAGAAAAAAGAAAATAAAAATTATAAAGTAATTTGAATATACAAAAAATATTTTTTTGTAATTAGAATAATTAAAAATCAGGTTTTTTTTATAAAATTTTTTCCAGCTAAAGAAATTGTGTCTGGAGCAGTTCTCAGACATACATAGTTTTTTTTTCAGGATTGGAAAACCTCCTTATTGAAAAAAAAACTCAAAGCGAGGTTGCTTTATTATATGAGTTAAGAGAATTATAAGTCATCAAAATAAAAGATTTTTTTGTAAGTTCAAAGAAAGAAAAAAATAAAAAAAAATTATAAAGTAATTTGAATATACAATAAGTATTTTTTTGTAATTAAAGGAATTAAAAATTAGGCCCTTTTTATATATATTTTTTTAAGCTAAAGAAATTGTGTCTGGAGCAGCTCTCAGACATACATAGTTTTTTTTCAGGATTGGAAAACCTCCCCATTCAGCTAAAGAAATTGTGTCTGGAGCAGCGCTCAGACATACATAGTTTTTTTTCAGGATTGGAAAACCTCCCCACTTAATCGTTGGACCACATCCTCTAGAATAGATCAGTAAACCTCCCCACTTAATTGTTGGACCACATCCTCTAGACTAGAATGATCTCATACTTGCGTGAGTATGAAACATGGGGTGGATTCTAACCTCTACCATTATACCTTGGGGCCTATGACTTGCCCTCCTCTCCATAAAGTGGATTACTTCCATGAGATTTGAACCTTAGATCTTTTAATCTACACAATACTTCACATCACAGGAATCACCAACTAAATTATACCCTTGAAACATGCAATAAATAATTTTTAAATTTGTAATTTAAAATTATTAAAAACATAAAAACATTTTACATTACCCATAAATTAAATTAAATAAACTTGAATTTTTGTAAATTTAATGAAATTGCGCACAAAAGATAGATAGCAATCTCAAATAAAAACAGTTTGGAAGGTAAACCGTGAAGTTGGAAATAAGTGAATAGCACCAATTTGATCAATTAAACTATACCTCTAAAGGTAGCGAAAAATTGGAAATGGATATACTAACACAAATATGAAGAATGAAGTTATGGGGATGGCAGGCAGGCTGTGAATAGTGAATAGGCATTATAGGGATAATAAATATTTTAAAACAAATTGACAACAATAAAAATAGAAGTGGTTTTGAAAGTGATAGAATTTCTGATTATATTTTGAAAAATTTTCTTAGGAATTTTATAAATCCAAATATAAGTTGTCAAAATTCATAATTTTAGATGTGTTAGAAGTTTTTAATGGTGGTGAATCTATTTCCATCATTAAAAACATAATTCAAGCACGGTCTTTACAAGTTTCGACCATCCGACCCATTCCTTCACCTCCCTAAATGACACCAAAAAAACACCAAAATAAAATATTAGATACATTCTAAGAAATAATTAATATAAGATTTGATTATCTATAATACTAAAAACTCCGTAAAACTCCGTTGCCAACCATGTACAAAGACCTTAATCTAAATAGCCAATGCACACTAAAATGAATACGAAGAAGTAATAGAAATGTGAAGTAAAAGCTCAAGGCGCAAATAATAGCGAGCAGCAGCAGGGCATTCATGATCCCTATTCCCGTGGGATAACATGCATTTGTCTCCTTTGCATGCGTGCTCAGCGCATGAATTGGTACTATTTGACTTGAAATTTGCGAAGAAAAAGATCACGAAGACCCTAATGAAGAGAATGGGGAAGGGTGTCATGAAGAGCATAGAGCTATATGGAGTTTTATAGCTAGTACACAACATTTCAAATTGAATAACTAATCCAAAATATAAAATTTCCTAATATTTTTATAACTATAGAAAATTAAAGATTTAATATTAATGTTAATTTTTTGGTAAGTTAAGTTTTGTATTTTTTCTCGAATTTCAAATTACATCATCTATAATTATATAATTTAAATTATTATTAGTTTTAATTTGTTTGAAGGGAAATTGGATTTGTTGACTGTTTTTTAAGAGAAAGTATATTAAAATAAAGCAATAGAATTTGATCACAACAATATTTAGTCAAAAGTAGGCTATAAAAGAAAACAAAATAACAACATAGAAACATAATCTATAGTCAAGATTCAATGGAAGTCACAGAAGCATGATCTTGTGCACTTATACTTGTTGGATCAAAGTGCTTGAGCTCATGTTGGAGATGGATTTCGAGGGGAGCCAAGCAAACATTCAATCTCTCCAAATAAGACCATCAGTAGTGGTGCACCCTCTAGATCTCATTAAAGGAAGAATAATGTCATTATGGTCTTCATGCTTCTCTTTCACGACTCTACTCGAAAGAGTATTCATTTGCTAGTGGAGGGTAATGGAGTGCAGGTATTGGTTTTGTCTTCCCTTGGTGTGACCAAGGTCAGGGACCCAATTAGATACCTCCTCTAGAATTTCAGAGTCTGAGTATGCCTGGTGATGATTAATGACATAAGTTTCTAGCTAACGAATCTCCTCCCAGATATTAGGAGAAGTCAGTGGGTGAAAAATAGAAACCACTTCCTGAGCCTAGGCCTAGGCACATGATTGAACTTGTTTATTGTGACCACAAACTTGCCTATAGCTACACATCCATTGTCGTGGCATTGTGGACAAATAAGGCAGAAGCTAAACAGTAAACCAGAGCCCCAACCAACCCAACTAGAGATAATTATATCCATCTAGGTAAAAAAAACCTAAGAACCAAATGATATAGGTACAATAGAACCACCCAAGCCAACATAAGTAATTAGATCAATGCACCCCCGACACAAAAAAAAAATGTGATGCACAAATTCTAGAAAGCCAAAAAACCAGAGAACACAAGGTGCATAAGTTGGTCGAGTCTAAGAATGGGAAGCCAGCGAACTTAAGCCATACAAATGTAGAGTGAATGAATAAAATTACAAGGATCGAGGGATGAACATGGACCTCCAAAAGACAAGAGATCTCAAGGCACAAAGCACAAATAATCTATGAGAATATTCTAAGAGAGAAATCATAATTGAATCCTATAGACACACATAAATGATAATAGAAATCAGAGAACAAGAGAGGAGTGAGTACCCTGAAAGCACTACCCCAATTTTCCAAAGACAACATAATTTTGAGCACAGAAAACTAAGAAGCGGTGATGGCAATCTCCTCTTTTTGTTTTTGCAATCTCCACAATGTCCCAATAGAAGCTCCAAGCCCTAGAACTGAACCACCACCTAGAATTAACTTGTATGCAATCTTAGGTCACTTCCATTACTGCACCAAAGGCACGTAACCCCTACTCAATGAAAGGAAAAAAGTCACTACATGTTTTGAAAACTCCATGTAAAACAACTCTGTAACATTTAATTTTAAATATAAACACAAATTCTCAAAATTCCAAAAAGAAATATCCTAGATGTTTCCACCATGGTATTTTTCTATTTTTTAATGATCAATATCCTATGTTATGCAAATAAAATTTCCCAAGTTCCAAACCTTTTGGAATTCTACTTACTATCCCCCTCGACTTAAACCATAATAATAAAATCTAAGGGCTAGGTAAAAATCCTACCCTTGCCCAATGTTAGGTACACAAAGTAATGACGAATGGGATAGGGGTGCACCCCAATAATGATACCAGATTAACTAGATCAAACTTTGGTTAATGAATAGATCTTAAGGGGTGCATCGCAATAGTGACACAAAAGTAACCTAATCAAACTTTGGTTGATGAATAGAAAAAATATTTAGGAAAGAAGAAAACAAAAGAATAACAACTATGATATTGTTTGATAAAATTGGTGCTCAAATGGGAAAGTGGTAACTCAGAATAAATTTAAAAAAGAAAACAAGTGGTATATCATTAGAATTATGGTAGAAGAATGTATGGCCAAGCCCAATCCCCACATTATATCCTTAAAAATTATATTTTTCCATCATTCCCATATAATTCATAGGTTTTTGCTAGCCCAAGAAGCCATAGAGAACTAAAGATATTCACTATTCATTTAATAGTTTGATTTCCAAATGAAACACACACCCTTCATCGCTGAATTTCATAGGATTTCACTTGGAAGCAATGCTTCCATGTGTGTTACATGTGTATTACAAGTTGTAATTGTGAGTTATGTTACTATCTTTAACTAATCACATCTACTTTCTTAGGATCTAGATTGGTAGAAATTTGTAATCTATAAGGTATATGTAACCTCTACTTGTTTATGAAATATAGTGTGTGATTATGTTTGGTGTGTGAAAATTACTCACTCTCTCATTTTTCTAAGTTTGTATTGATGCAATTTCATCCCTAACTATCTCAAGAGAGGGCTTGTGATCATGCCAACTCTGCAAGATTAAATCCTTATACATAGAGTAGCATAGTGTGTGAGATTTATGTGTCATTGTATGTTGCTTGTTTCGTAATGTTGAGGTGCTAACATATGCTTGTTTGGCAGCATAATTGAGGAGATTTTTTTATTTTGGTATGGATCAAATTGGCCAAAGGAAAAAGACCCAACATGATCTAATCTGACATGAATTGAATTTTTTTATGCATTTTCCACTTTGAAAAGATTTAAATTTTTTGAAGTGTGGTGCTCTAAGGTGTAAATTAAAGAAGGATATGGATCTAAGGTCCAAAAGAGAATCTGGATTGAAATTGTAGCAAAGAAGTTTGAGAATTGTTGTTCTCTTGTCATCATCTCCTTACTCAGCTGCCTTTCCCAAATGAACATGAACAACATCATCACCATCATTACCCTGGGTGGGCTTCGATCCCACAATCCAAGAAGCAAATGTCCCAAAATTTTGTTGTAATATGTGGAAGACATATTCCAATTCTTGTTCTAGCACACTGCCTTGCATGTCATTGGTAACACATCTAAACCGCATTTCAGACTGTTGTTGGCATAAAGACCTCCTCAATTTTGATGTGTGTATCATATAATTTTGAAAAATCTGGGTGACATATCCTTTACCTTACAACATGACGACAGTGTGAAAATCGTGACTGTGATAAAGAATCCACTTCCAAACCTCTTAGACTCTCATAAAATATAGTATTGATTGTGTGTGTTATATTTATATGATGAAGATCTAGTTTGCTTTAAGCTAGTGGTTCTTGTTGTACTTCGGTGCTTCAAGGTTAATAGTTACATGCTATTTTTTGTGTAGTTGTAAGTTTGCGTATGTCAAAAAGGTCAAGTTGTATATTGAATGTTGGATACATTTAGTATCTAAACTGCTTTTCTACATAACTGATGAATACATAGTGCGATCTCTATTCAACTGATGGTAGTATGTCAATAAAATGATTTAGTTTCTAGGCTGGTTTTTAGGGTAGTTAAGAAGCATCATTCTTACAAGTAAATCAGTGATGGTCAGAAGCAATTGTATCTTAAATGGAGATCAAGTGGGAAGCTCGAAGTTGATGGTGAAGAAAGTGCGTTGTCTATGAGATTCTAGAGTAGGTGTAAGTCTTAATGAAAACCAACCAGAAAAAGATCAGCGTTGTTATTGTAATTTGTGATTTTAATATTCGACATGTAAACATTAAGGGATGGACTTGGAAGTAATGTTTCCATGTGTTACATGTGTATTACATGTTATGATTGTGAGTTGTAATTGTGAGTTTTTCGATTACTATCTTTAGGTAATCATATCCACTTTCTTATGATCTAGATTATTAGAAATCCGTAATCTATAAACTATATGTAACCTCTACTTGTCTATGAAATATAGCATGTGATTTCTATTTTATGTGTGAACAATGTTCACTCTTTTATTTTTCTAAGTGTTTTAACGATAAATTATCATGCAAGTGTCCTGTCAAAAGTATGGCTTTTCTACAACTCTTTTGGTCCAGTTTTGCAATTCTATTTTTTTTTTTAAGGATGGAATTAGATTTATTCCATGTTAGATTATTTGGGTCATGGATATTTTCTTGGTTTTGTTAATTAACTGATGCAAATTCCATGAAATTATAATTGCTATGTGGTAATTTACGATCTTTAACACATTGTTAATAGAGAAATTCATGGGGGAGGGAATTTCTTATTTTGTCAAGAGCTCAACCCATTTCCATCACGTCACTTTATGCTTCGTCGTCAATTTACATGACACATGAATTGACCAGATTGCCTTTGACAAAGAGATATGTGGAAAATGATGTGGCAAGCTATGAAACTAATGATATTGGTTAACCAAAGTTATGAGGATTCGAATACCACACAAAAGAAATCTTCATTTAACAGCAAAGCAGATCTCCTAGACCAAACTTCTTCTTCGACTATCTTCAAAAGGACGAACGCAATAGATCGCGAAGCTAAGACACCAATGCCCCAAGAACCAGAAGAGATGAAGAAGATGCAAGATAAAGGAAGTTGGAAGACCGTAGAGAAAAAAAGGAAAGCTACAACACCAATCTCGCCAAGAAAGACGAGGAGCCAGAGAATTAAAAACTAAGAAAATTATAGGTCTAATAGACCAATTTGGTCTCAGTGGACGTTAACCACCATCATCATCATCATCATCATTGAAAATTGATGTGTATCATGTAAAAAATCATTTTTAATAATAAATTAGTACTTAATTTTGTCATAATTTAACACAATATGGATGGTGGAGTTTTGGATAGAAAATAATTGTGTGCATTATAAAGGCACTTCTAAATATTAAGTCACTAATTCAATTTCTCACCCTATTCAAATTACCAAAAGATATTAACACAAAATAAAAAAATTAAAACTTAAAAAAAAACAATTTTAAATCAACCAATTAAAGTAGATTAAAGCCCTCTTTTGTCGTCTTCCCATTATTGCTAGCAAAAGCATCTTAGCTTCTAGCCCCAACAGAAAGTGGATTTTTAAGATAAGGACGAAGGAAACCTACTGTAGGCCGTACCACGAGGGCCTGTTGTCCGTATAATCCTAATCAATATCAAACGTACCAGTGGATGGCATGTACCTTTAGGCAACTCCTATTTCTTACCCCATAGAAAAGTTAATGCAGTCTGACATGCAAGGGGAATAGCAGTTTCCTTGCTGCTAAAGTGCCAAAGTCAACTTTGAGGGAAATATAAATGCAAGGAAACTGCTATTTCCCTAGCATGTCAGACTGCATTAACTTTTCTATGGGGTAAGAAATAGGAGTTGCATGTACCTTTATTGTTGTGCCGTACTTAAATTTACTCCTTTTTGCCCTATCTAATCGCTATCTATATATTGATAATTTTAAAGTCTATAGGGATGGTCGAGATTTAAATTTTATGAAATATTGTAGAATATTTATAATAATAGATAAAATAAAAAAGTTAAGATTTATTTCGAAAATAATTATGGTTTTTTTTGGTATTTTTAACTAAATTGATTAATTAAAAATAAATGTCCCATAAACAAGTGCCATTTGAAACAACTGAAGTTTCTTGAAGATGTTGTATGGATAAGCCATGAAATTGGTTCATTGTATTGTAACAGAGTCTATTTATATATTAAAAATCTCCATGATAAAATGTGGATATATCTCCAAGCTTAAAAGAATTGATTTATTACTTTTTTAAATGTTTAATTTATATATTAATTATTGTTATAATTAATAATAATGTTATTAATAATTTAAAATAAAGTTATAATGTTGTTACTTTTTATGACTTTTTTTTAATATGGTTAGTTTTTTCAATGTTTACACCTCCACAAATTTGATTTTCTCTGATTTTGGCTGATTTCTACACTAATAAAATATTTTAACTAGAAGATTGTTCTTTTCATTTGTTTTATGTAATATTTACATAGTTGACATTGAAATATCTTATTTATGTTTCAATTTTTCACATTAAAATGTTAATATATGCCTCCTCATATTTTGAACTAAAAACATACATAAATCTGATACATAAGCTCTCTCTCGTCCCCCCTATATACACACATGCACATATATATAATATTTTTTTAAATGTTACGTGTGTGTAGCCAGAATTTTGGTTACCTCTTACAAGAATGCTTATTATCTTTCCCTATGTGTTAGCCACTTCATGAGGCTGATTGTTTTTATTGTATATTGATTTTTTTTGTTATTAATACTTTTTAAAATGTTACATGTCAATTCATATTAAACGTCCAAGTAATTATAAATATCCTTCATGCCTTGAATTAAAATAACCTATTAATGAAATAATAACTCTCTCACTCTTTCTTTTTATTTGTGATGTTAAAACCTTTCACTAAATATACGTATTAAAATATTTGATTTATATTCCATATTAAACTTTTTCTAGTTTTAAATGCTTCTTAAATGATACATATGAACTCCATATCAAGAATGGAATAAATTACATATGTACCTCATAACAAAAAATGAAAATACAAGATTTTTTGTTTTTTTGTTTTTAAATTTAAATTACTTTATTTTTATTTATTGATATAATTTATGTTATTTATTATGCATATAAAGTATTTTATTTATAGTTGATAGTAAGACAATCTTTCACTCTTAATATATATATATATATATATATATATATATATATAACAATTTACATCAAGTGAAAATAAAAAAAATTACATATAATATTATATTATTTACATGTCATTTGTGAACTCTATAATAAATAATTAAATATATATATATATATATATATATATATATATATTACTTTTCTCTATAAAATTGATGTAAAAATAAAATGTAAATTAAAATATTTTTTAATAATCTACTTTATTAAAATATTATTTTATTATTATACATTAATCATTAAATTAAAATTTTAAATTCTTTTATTCCAAAATAAACATAATATCAACATATTCATATAATATTCCTAATTCAAATATGATATCACATGTATATGACTACTCTCTTTAGAAGTTGCAAGAAGGCATGCCACAATTTCGATTATAAACCACTTGCCAACTGCTTACTACCATCCACGTTGGAGGACGCACAACCAGAAACCATTATTTTGATCATTAACCACCTGCCAACTTGTTTTCGATTGATATCATTGAACGTTGTCCAAATTTTGTTGCTAAACGTTCCTATGTTCAAAGTTCAAGAGGTTACAAAAATTATATTATAATTTTACTTTTACATTTATATTTATATTTAGAATATCAAAATCCATAGCAGAAAGCCATAGTCTACAAATTAAAATGATAAAGCGATTCTATTTGTCCATCTAATTACATTTTAAAATGCCCGTACGAATTATCACATTTGGACATAATACTTTTCTAAATTCACTCAATAAGAAAAGATTTGCACACAATGAAGGAGAGTTTTTTTCAGAGGAAAAAATCAAGATAAATTATATTAAGATAATATAACAGACAACATTACAGATGTCTCAGAGGAGACATTTAGCAGATGGAGAAGAGCATTATAAGACATGATATGGCCCCCGTGAGGAGGACGGAGAGAAACCTGTAATGAAGGGCCGCAGAGGCCGCAAAAAGACATGTGACTTGGGAATGTTCTTTTCAGAAGTGTAGATATAACCCGATAAATAACCATATATGGGTCCAGCAAATGACATAAAAAAAGATATGTGATGGCCCAGTTGGCGCAAAAATACAGGAAGATAGGATCAGATCAGTAGAGAAACCGCCTGTAGAGTTACAGAAACTTAGGATCAGATCAGGAGAGAAACCACCTGTAGAGAGAATCGAACTAATCCGATGGGGGCAAGAAACCCGCAATAGAGATCAAAATGGAGTGTAGAGGTTGGCAGGTGTTCTGGAAGACACGTTGGTTCCTCCAATTCCAGATGAACCAGCAAGTAAGGATGAAGAGGGCACGCCAGGTTGGGCACTGTGAGCTCCACCAGAAGAAGACATCCTGTACAGAAGGAAAATACCGATGAGAGAAACCATAAGTGAGAGAGAGCTCGTACCAGATTGTAGAAGAGGCAGCACACTCGAAAAACATGTGGAAGTTTGTTTCTTGCTGTGCTGAGCATAGGTGACCCCTGCTCGGACCGAACCATCCTTTTTTTTGGAGGACCACCCAAGTGAGGTTCTTGTTTGAGAAGAGAAGCCATGAGAAGAGGATCGCTTTAAGAGGGCAGGGAACTTTCCAGAGCTTGGAGGGGAAGGTCGGAAAAGATGGCGGGAGGGTGGATGAGAGGAGAAAGTAGAGGTTTTTGACAGTGAGAGGGAGGGAGGGCTTCACAAATGACCATACCAGCTCGTCCTTTGTACCAGATTGGGAGATACCTTTGTGAGAGAAGCTGTTTATGACGGAAAGCCAAAGGGGGCAGAGGGGAGGGGGTAGGCCTAGTTGGTCTTCATTTTTCCAGATTGGCTGATTTGAGGACCACGTCTCAATGAACTTGTTCCAGGTGAAAAGGCCCTTTGAGTGGAAAAAGGCAAGAAGAGCAGGGGGGATGGAGGATTCAAGTCTGTGCTGGGTGGGATCAATGGCAATGAGGACATTCTCGCCTGTAACGATAGACCATCTCAGATTCTGCAAGAAAAAAGATTGTATCTTCCTGAAATTCAGCCAAATAGTGGAGCCATGCCTGATGCCAAGAGAGGATCTCCTGTGCCAGTAAGCTATATTCCGACCTTTGAGATATTTCTGCCTGATGAAGGAGCTCCATGGATTGTTGCCATATATGCCTCGGTGAAGATATTTGCAAAGGAGCGCTTTTCCAAAAAATCTCATGTGCAAGAGGCCCCAACCACCTGTTTTCCTTGGTCTCGTAATGGAATCCATATTGACGAGGTGGAATTTAGAATGATATGTGCGGCCGCCCCACATAAAGTTAGCAGCCAAAGACTTCATTTTGTTTGTAACAGATGCGGGCAGAAGAAAGAGATGACTCCAAAATACAGCCAGTTGGGAGAGCACTGTTTGAACCAATATGAATCTACCAGCGAGGGAGAGAAAGCGCATTTCCCAGCTTGATATTTTATTGTAGAAGCGGTCGATAATCCAGTTCCAGTCACGAACGCCATACCCCTTTGCTTTTAATCGGAAGCCCAGATAGGTGAAACCCTCACTAAGCGGCGCTAGATTTATACCAAATCGATCAGCTATCCAATGAGCAATATGAGGGTTTGTTCCATTATGAAATAGAATAGTCTTAGATTTATTTATGGCCAATCCCGTGGCCGAATGGAACTTCTGAAGAATTACAAATAAGCAGGCCCAGGTGGATTTGCAGAGTAGAGCGAAGATCAAGATATCATCAACGAACACAATGAAGGAGAGTGTCATTACTAATTTCATATACATATTATTGAAAAAACTTTTTGGGGGAAGTATTTCAAATTTAATAAATTATTAACGCAAATTTAAATTTAATTAGCTATTTTATGTTTTATATTTGTTTTACATGTACAAAAGTAGTTTCATTTCTCTCCACTTAACCCAAAAAAAGTTCTGCCTAATAGATAAATCATATAACCATGATATTTATTAATTCCTAACATATGCGTAATATGCTTTAACTTCTCCCAATATGTTAAGTGTGAGAGAAAATCAAAGTAAAATAAAATATAAAATATTTTGACTTTTTCATGCTTAAAGTGAGCTTGGAAGGCTTCTCTCCAAGTTTTTTGAGCATAGGAATAAAATCTTAAATCAAACTAAATAATTTGTTTCTTTAGGTCCGATAGACCAAAGTTTGGTCTCAGTGGACGTTAACCATCATCATCATCAGAATATTACGAAATAAGTCAAATGATTTGTCCACACACATGGTATTGTATCGCATGGTATTGTCCCACAATATGGTAATATGAAATAAGTCAAATGATTTGTCCACACACATGGTATTGTATCGCATGGTATTGTCCCACAATATGGTAATCCGTGGTGTCTTCTCAATTATTTTGTGAGAAGAGTAATAAAATGAAAATGTATAATTCATTCAAGTTTTTAATATAATATTAATATGTTGCATTTAAAATATTAATAATAATAAAAAAATCAATGTAGGTTGTAAATAAAAAATTTCAATATGCAAAGTTAAATAATGTTAACATGTATTCACCCCAATGGTTGTTGTTGAAAGGAGTAATGAAAGAAATGATGAGGTGATTTGCCTCCTCCATGCAAGGTGATCTCTAGTACATGTGGCATGTGAGACACATGCATTCCTCACATGGAAGTTTCAAGATGTATGGAAGTCATCTTATATGCGCAAGAGTAGAAGAGTTGTCACTGTTAGTGACTTTGGGCATGGGTTGTGGTGAAGGTGGCAGAGAAGAAGAAACATCAAGCTGCCAACTTGTGCATACTTCTTTGTTTTTGGCTCTCAAAGGAATCAATCATTGCCTGCAAGAGAGGATTTCATTATCATATTGCTAGAAGAGACCAACACTAGGTTTGGGACCCGAGAGCAAAAATTAGTTGGAGAATTCATTGCGAAGAGAAATGTGAAGAGCTCAGGAGGAGCCTACTAATAGTTGGTCACTGGGAATTGAGAGATCGAGCTGGTACTTAGACCCAGTCACCCTGTTAAGCTTTCAACACAAATTTCTCTAATTGTGTAGTGTAATTCTCCATTACTTTTATTGGGGGGTGGTAAGTAAGTGTGATGGCTTTGGGTTTCTATCACTCGCTATTGAAGGAGGTATAGGCTCTCATATTGACCATGTTCTTTGTAACTATATTGGTGGCTTTGTTAATTTTATTTGCAAGTCGAGGGTTCGTAAATGGGGAGTGGGAGAATTTCCTAAGTCTGTGAAATTGATTAGTCAGAAATAGTTTTAGAGGAGGGTGTGATTCCTAGTGTGGTTCCCCCTTTTATCTCTGGTTGTGCATCCCTGTGTAAGTGTGGTAGTTGGAAATGAGCTCATAGAGGCTTGGGCAGACGAACGATGTCTTGACGGTTGGTCAAGACAAAGTGGATTCAGGGAAGTGCCCTCTTAACCTCAAGTACACCATTTATGCTGGAGAAGTCAAACAATCATAGCTTGTGGTCTAATCGTCAAAGAAAAGTCACGGCGAGCTCTAGTGTGGAGGTGAGAAACACATAGTCTTGGAACTGTCTAGTGAGGTGTTGGAGGGTACTGAATTACTTTCTTTGGAGAACATCGAAGGAAGACTAGGACTATGTTATGCATATTAGAGGGGAGGAGAAGATGTTTAGACAAAGGGGTAGAGAAAGGAGAGCGTAGTAATGAGAGGGCAAGAAGCGGTGCATAGTAGGGAAGAAGCAGAAATGACAGGAGCAAGAGACCATGATGTTGGGTTGGACAAGGTGATAGCCTCTAATCCATACCAGTCACCCGACCATGTTGTTCTAACTACATCTTTGGATGCCTTGGAAGCACAATTACAAAACGTTACAATGCTCCGGGAGCAATTGAGCCAAAAAAAGGCATGGCAACCACAATGAAATGATCAATTTCATGAATGACCTAGGTGCATGTTGGATTGCTTAGCATTAACTTGATGGGGCCAAATCTGACTTACTAAACTTCTGGAGAAACTGGAGGGGAGCCTAACACATGTGGAATTTCATCTTTATGATGAACTTGGACATATTGATCCTTCAAACATTGGGCTAGGTCATCCACTTGTTCATTGATGTTTGTGGGTTGTGTATGCATCCTCAGAATCTTCTGGTCATATTAGTTTTTCCAGTTTTCAGTAATGAGAAATTTTTGGTATTTTGTTAAGATCTTTTACGTTGTCCTTCTAGACAACAAATGCGGTCGGAGTGAGGCTGGAAGAAAAATGAACTTTGGATAGGCATCTTGTAATATTTTGACAAATGAATAGAAGGCTTTGATTGACAAAAAAAATATTAACATGTATTCAAAAATATATAAATAACAAAAAAACATTTTACTATGTACAGTGAAGTTTATAAATAAAATTTCTATATGGCCATCTTAAGTAAAAAGGTTTCAATGTCATATATGTATGAAATTGTAAATGAGTGTAAGAGCATAAACATAATCCATTAAGAATAGGTATAATTAGGAAAGGCAATGAAAATTGAGAATAGGTATAATAACAAAAACATGATTGGAGGAAGGCATGGAGCTTTTTTAGCTATTTAGGATTTTGTATGTAGGTCAAGTCTGAGGACTCTTATTAGGTACGAATCTAGAGAAGACGAGCTCAGACGGAAGACCCTCATTACAGAATAGAGAAGATGAGTTCACGAATTTTCACCGCAAAGGTTCATAACTGATCGTGGTGTCTTTGGGAGCTCTCTAGCGGTCACTCCCCTTATGATTTTATAATTATTTTACACACTCATATGGCAAGGTGGTAGGATCAGAGAAGCAGATCAAGCATGGATCACATGGTCCCTCTCTCTTTCCCTCAACCAAAAAAATGAAAGGTGTTCTTATGTTGGGCAAGGTACGACCCTAGGACGATGCAGGTGGGAAGAGTACTTCTTATGATCTGGTAAATTCTTATCTTGAGCCCACATATGCTATTGAATAAGAGCACATAGAGACATTTCCATGTATCAAGCCTTTATGGGCTGAAATCTTAGATCTACACACACAACCTAGGGCTTGTTCCGTATGGCATAGATCTACCAAAAAACACCCCATGTGCTCACCAATTTGGGTCAGATGGAGGAAAATACAAGTTAGATAAGGAGGTTTTCCAAATCTTTATAAATACCTTAAATATGAATATTTCCTTTTCTAGGTTAGGGGCCTGGACTCAATGGAAAATATGAAGCACAAGATAGAGAACAGGTTGGGTTATACTTCAAATATACAACGTCTTCTTTATGAAGGGAGGTAGATTTAAGATCTATATAAGTTATAAAACTATTGTATTTCAAGAAACTCATCCATAATATTGAATCTGAGGCTGAGAGGTGGTGCCTCGAGATCCAAGAACCATGGAGGTTCTATCTCCTATAAGGATGCAACACGAGGGAAGGGCTCAAACCCATCAAATCTGCATAGTACAACCATAGACCTTACATTATGGAATAAGTAGAACAAGCACATGCTATGGAGGTTAATTTAAGATAGGTAATATTTGGCAGTTAGCATTGTCTGAATGGATGGTGGCATCCTCTGTGTTGATATTGATGTCAACCAATATAACATTGATTTCAAGCTCAGGAGGAATCCCATGGTTGCTACAGTATCTTGTAGAGAATCATCATAGTAGGAAGCTTAATGGAGAAGTCATAATATGATGACTATGATGGTTGGGGAGTCCCATTCTTTGAAGGCATTTCTGGCTCTAGAATTTATCTTAGGCACTCTTGTAGATGGCATAGTTGGATTGTTCTCGGAAAAATATTTCCAATGGTATATTGAAGTGCATAAACGGCCTCATGGATCACAACTTATTGTCATTCAAAGCCTAGGTAGCCCCAAGACAAATTTAGGAGAGCTAAGGGGGTCACATACCATTTTGGAGCATAGCCAAGTTTGGAAGAGCAGGAAAGTGCAATGGAAGCATAGCAGAGCAACCACTGAGAGTACTGGGAACATGTGGTGAGAAAAATGAGGCAACGAGAAAGTTTTTTACTAGTCAACAAGTGGAGCCCACATCACAGCTTGGCCAAGAGAGAGTAACCCGACAAAAACTTAAGGAAAGCTTAAAGATTGAGTGGATAGATGTGGAGCAGCAAGGTAGTGGGGAGCATTGTGATTGGCCATAGGCGAAGCCCACATAACACATAAGCCCGCAGTAATGACATTTGTGGGTGCATCTCGGTGAAATTACAAAGGGTGCCCAAGCGTTTAAGTGGGATGACATTTGACAGAAGGATGTTGCTCTAACACAGTGAAACATAGGAAGAGTATTGGATTAATGATAAGCATGATCCCTCCAAAGTGACAGTGAAGCCTACAAATGCTTACCAAGAGGGATATCAAAGCAAAGTGCAGAGGAGATCATGCCTGCAGGAAAGTTATTTAGAGAAAAGGAAATAAGTCGGGAGCCATAAAAATTTTTATAAATAAAATGGCTGAAAAACAAGGTCATTGGATCCTTCTCTCTCCTCTCTAAGTGAAGGACACATAGCATCGTTTGTTTGGCTCTCAGGAGATGATGGTGGTTGATGATGTCAGCATGATGTGGTCCAGTCAAAGCATGACATGTGGTAGGAAAATTTTGTATTTGGGTACTCAAACGGCCCATTTTTGAGTGACACATGGACGAATCTCTTGATGACATGTGGCACAACTAACGTAAGCATGATGTCATCCCAGTGGTCATAGCCCGAAAGGTTAAAGGTTGACTAGGCGTGGGAAAATGTGAGCAGTGTCAGAGATAGCTCAGTCTGGGTGTGCAACTATCATTCCACAAGTGTAGCAGCATACGCCACTTGACAACACACCCTGCAAGAAAAAGCCTGATGATTTCTAACAGATGCAGAAAAGAAACGGTCCGGCAGCAGGCACTTGTACACGATGGAACAAACGAGGTCTTGTGGCAGAAGTGGTAGCCAATGAGAAGCCAAAGGGCAGACCCCACAATAAAGCTAAGCCCACTAAGAGGAGCCTAAAAGTTTACAAAGGAGGCACAAACAATAGCACCGAGTTTGATGGCAATGGTCCAAGTGCCAAAACAATGATACATGTAGTGAAAGATTAAGGGCGCAAAGAAGTTTATAAAGGGAATTAAGCCCTCACAGGATATAAAAGAAGCTTAGCTCCTAGAGGCCTATCTAGAGGCCACAAAAGCTAGTCCTATGATGGAAAAGTAGGTTAGGCACTAACAAAGAAGGAGCTAAAAGAATTTTGGTGGAATCGGCAGGGTTTTTAATAGAATTTAAAAAGGGGGTTGAAACGGTTATGTGTGGAAAAAATGGTAAAAGGATTTGGTTCATAACCAAAGGCCTATGGATATGAACAGGTCAGGTAGGCATTAAAAGGACTTATGGGTCGACAACTCTTGGTCACTGAGTGCCATATTTGGCAGATATGTCATATTGTTCATTTGCCATAAGTTGGTTATGCATGCATGGATGAGTCAACAACTAATTTGGAAAGGTTCCACCATATGTGGCTATTGTTCCAAAATTGGCCATGGCCATAGTTGGAATTAGTAGAGCTTGGGTGGCCAGGTAAATGCACACATTAATGTTAGTGCTGCTAGATTAATGGTGACTGTAGAGATTTCTGGTTTGAAATTAATACCTTCTGAACAATTACATCTTCTTGGATATCTTCGACAAGTCCTCTAATCATATTGGTTACTTCATTAACTTTGAGGAAATACTATGTTACACTTTCTTCTTCACTCATTCTTAAGCTCTCAAACCTCATTCTGAAAGTTTGAAGTTTGGCCCATTTGACTTGATCATCTCCTCCATGACCCTGATTGAGCTTCTCCCTTACTTCCTTAGTAGACTTATAGTGCATAACCTTTACAAGTTCAGATTGAGCAAGGCCGAAGAGAATGGAATTATTGGCTTTAATATTAATTCCATTCACCTTTTTACCATCTGCATATGTAGGAGGGATTGCAACAAAAGAATAATCTACCAACACAAAGCTCCAAACATCTACCCCTACAGACATGAGATAGGCTTCCATCTTGACTTTCGAAAAGGCATAATTTGTCCCATCAAAGACTAATATCTTATTTGAATAAGCATGTTAACTCTCTTGTCTAAACATAATTCCTTATAGATCTACCTTCAAATGGTTAAATTTTTCCTAAAGAAACCTTTTCTCTAATACCAAATGTTGGAATAAGGAATTACCGGGGGGGGGGGGGGGGGGGGGGGGGCGCATTGAATTAGTAATTAGTGATATTTTTCAATTTTAAGCTCAATTCTTAATTCATTTCACTTTTGGTGAATAATTATGTGAAAATTCTCAATACAATACATGGGAAACAATATAAACCATTCACATGAACATGCAGTCCATGAGTTGGACAACATAAACATATTGACACAAGTATTTTTAAGTGGAAAACCAAAGGGAGAAAACCACCAATCTGTTTGTTATTATGATGTAATTTAAGCTCCTACTTAATTACATGAAGTTGTTTGTGAGCACCCACTCATAAGAGGCCCCATCCCCCTTCAAAATAGAAGTCCACAACTTTCCAAAAGGCACAAACCTCTTATGAATGCAGGCCATCACATTATATAGCCAGTTGTTCTACTAGATTAATGGTGACTGTAGAGATTTTTTCTTTGAATGAAAAAAATTGGGAGATCCCTTGCTTTTTCAGGTAATGGTGCTGCCACATGATTTAATTTTGTATTAGCAAAGGGAATTTCCATGCCAACAGAACCTATTTCGATATTGCCAAATGAAAATGCTGCTTATCCTGCCACAACACTATTCAATTCAGGAATACATTTATCCCATGAAAGGAATCTCTTCCCACCATGGTAATCCTTGTGGACTAGAAACAATGTCTAAATGGAAGTTGATTTTCCAAATCTTGCATTTAAAAGTGCAACATTCATAACAAAATTAGTTTCATTGTGGACTGCAGAAGTCTTTGCAGAATTCGTTGACCTCTTTTTAGGCTTGTGCCTATCTGTTGGTTTCCATCGAGAATATAAGATCTCACCTTCATTTCCCCCATTCATTCTGGTAGAGCTGATGAAATGCCCTTTAGAATCTCTAGGAAGAACATAGATCTTTTGGTTTGGATTTAATCCTGTATTTTTTGTGGGGCCCTCCGTTACCTTTCTGGATTCTGAGGCTATCGTTTCCTTTTGAAAAGAATGCAAAGCCATTGAGTTGGCTCTTGTCCTAGATTATAGTATCAAGCAATGCAGCTAAAAATGAGTAGTAACTGCAACAACCACACTATATGCAAAATAGTAATAGTTCCAAGCAATATAGAGATATCGTTAATAGTAGTATCACAAGGATGTAGGATCATAGCTCTGTAGAAATGGCACATTACATGTAAGTTGTAACACATATGGTTTTAACTTTTATCTATATGAATGATCAATATACAAGTAATCTGCATAAAACCCTTTCTTTCTTGTGTAACCTTCTCTGAGCCCCATATACAGAATTTAGACATGTGAACTAGCACATTTTATTTCCAAGCTCATGAAGAAGCTTACTCCGAACATTCAAAATCATTAGTTAAAGTTCTGATGTAGAAGTTGTATTACAAACAAAAGACTTTTGATACTATAGTTTATCCCTTACAATCTGTGCCCAAATGGCATATCACTTATACAGAAGGCAATAGACCAAAAGTTTCCAAAACATCCTTCCACTAAATGGATGCAACTTAACTCATATGCCAGGGACACTACAACAAAACCAACGATTAGCGTCCCTTTTTACTTCTTTTTTTGCATCTAGAGCCAATTTTTGGTGCTATTTGCATCCATTTATAAAATATGGTGCAAAACTTGACACAAAATTTGCATCAAGTTTTGCACCAAATCTTACACCAAGTTTAGCACCAGGTATTGCAATAGGTTTTGCACCACGTTTTGCACCAAATTTTATGCCAAGTTTTGTGTCATCCTTTACACCAGGTTTTGTTCCAGGTTTTGCATCAAGTTTGGCACCTAATTTTGTTTGACATACTTTTGCATCCTCATTTGCATCCACTTTTTGCACCTACACTTGCATCAACTTTTGCATCGACTTTCGCATCCTTTTTTGCATCCTTTTTTAAATCATTTTTTGCATCCATTTTTTCATCCATTTGTGCATCCCTTTTGCGCCAAGTTTTACATCGTGTTTTGTGTCTAGTTTTGCATAAAATTTTGCATCTACTTTTGTTGCATCCACTTTGCCCTCTTGTTTGGCATCCATATTTACATCTTCTTTTGCATCTATTATTGTACCCACTATTGCATCTAATATTTTTGTGCCACAATTAGCGCCTAGTTTGGCACCTCCTTTTGCACCCACTTTTGATTATAATTTTGCATCCACGTTTGCATCCTCATTTGTGTCTAGGTTTTCATCAACTACTACATCTATTTTTGCATCCCTTTTTGTATCCAATTTTGGACAGGGATTTGCATCGGGTTTTGTGTCTCTTTTTGCATCTACTTTTGCATCGACTTCTATTGCATCCACTTTTGCACACAATTTTGCATCCACTGTTGCACCCATTTTAAATTTCACTTTTTGCATCCCTTTTTACATCTTCATTTGCATCATACTTTGATTCTTTTTTTGCATCTATCATTACATCCACTTTTGTTATGCCACAATTTGCACCATGTTTTGCACTCACTGTTGTATCCACGTTTGCTTCCAATTTTGCATCCATGTTCACATCCTCTTTTGCATCAAATATTGCATCTATTTTTGCATCCACTTTTATGTCAGGTTTATGCATTGGGTTTTGCATCTCGTTTTGTATCTACTTTTGCATCTACTTACATTATATCCATTTTTTGCATCCAATTTTGTTTTGCCTGTTGCATCAATGTTTGCTTCCACTTTTACATCCATTTTTGCATCTTATTTTGCATATTTTTTTGTCTATTGTTACATCCACTTTTGTTGCACCATATCTTGCGCCTACCATTGCAACCACATTTGCTTCCACGTTTGCATCCCCTATTGCATCCACTTTTGTTTCATCCATTTTTGCATATACTTTTGTTTCCGTTGTTGCATCCACATTTGTTTCACCACAATTTGTGCCAAGTTTTACACCTACCATTGGACCCATGTTTGCTTCCACTTTTGCCTTCATGTTTGCATCCAAGTTTGCATTGACAACTGCATCTACTTTTGCATCCACTTTTGTTTCAGGTTTTTCATGTTGTTGTGCATCTACTTATGTTGTATCCACTTTTCATCCAATTTTACTTCTATTGTTGCCCCCATTTCTATGTTCGCTTTTGCATCCCTTTTCCAACACTCATCATATTTTCTGCATTGATGATATTCCTTATGGCATTGACAATTATGAACAATTGATGACAATGTCAATAATATTGACAATGATGAAAATGAAGATGATGGCGATGACATGAATTGTGATTATGATGATAAAGACGATAGTGGTTACAATGACAATGATGATGATGGCAATGATTATGATGATGACGATGCTAATGACGTTGGCGAATCTTCCCAATTTTAGATGTTGTCATTGTCATAATCATAAGCATTATCTTTGGTGTCATGATCATCATTTTCATCTAGGTCATCATCAAAAACAATAATGGCATGAATGATGATGATGCATGATTACAACAATGTCGATAGAAATTACATTAATGATGATGATGGGGATGATAAAAATGACAATGACGATGATAATGGTGGTGATGATGATGATCATCGATCATCTGTCAAAAATAGAGTTGTTATTTCTCTTACGTATATCAATGTTTCCTAAACAACCCTTTTCTAGCACTGATCACATTTTTTGGGTTGATGATATTTCTTACAACATCTACAATTATGAACAATTGCAAACAATGTCCATAATGATGATGATGATGGCATGAATGGTGATTATGATGATAATGTAATGATGGAAATAACAATGACAAGGATGATGGTGATGATGATGACAATGATTATGATAATGAGAATGACCTTACAATCTTATGGATTCGTGAACAATTACTAGTTTCAATACCATCTTCTGGATACGTATTACTATCATACTTTTTAAATTTTCTATCTCTCTTGAGGTATCTTGCTATAATGTTGTTGTCAACACTAGAAAGATATCTTGTTGTAATGGTGGTTCTAATGTTAGCACTAGCAAAGTTTAGTAGGGAGGATGCTACTACAAGAGGAATTCCTTCTAAGTGACTATGGCATTCAAAATGAGGCTTTGTGGGCTGCTTGTTAACACATGTTCTCATGCTCATATAAAATTAATGTGAAAAGTTGCTTTAATTGGTTCCCATGCATAATTGATATTGATAATGGGGTGGTATAAAATTGTAATGGGCATATCCGTTAGTTAGTTATGATGGGTCAACAACATTGAAACCATCCAAGTGACATTTCACCTTGGAACAATCGTCGCTCGTGCGAAAACACGAAGTTTATGTAAATGAAAGTTGTGATTGTAGTGGAATTAAAACCATCGAGAAATATCAAAGAAGACGCTGCCTACCAGTTTTGAAACACAACCAAGGCATTGAACAACTATTTGCGTTAGGATGTAGTGAGGGAATCGAAGGAAATTTGGCAGCCCTAAGTTGCCATTACTATTGCCAATCACACATTCAATAGTAACCATAAAAAGTAGCCACATATAAACAGAACCTCGAGGTGTTGACAGTCAGAATCTATTTTTTTTTCTCGATAAAGACTAATTCTATTAAGTAAAATATAGTACAATCAGGAGAAGCAAGAGACCGACAGACCGGAAATGATGGATCCATCAACCTCGGTCTCGGAGGAAAGATTCAAACTCATAGCTACATCAGATGACTTGAGATCACAGACTGACTAACTGACTTTTACCCCATAGGGGCAGAAACTACAACACATTGTTTTTTCCCTTTCTTTTTGTTGACTTTTGTCCAGCCATCATGGGGAGAATGAGCTAAGACAACTTGAAGACTGGAATTCTCTATCATCGGGAATTCCTTTTCTGATTCAGAGGAGGTCTCATGGGCGCGTTTCTGGGAGATTGTTGTGTCATGGGTGTGCCCCATAGTATCCATGGGCGGATCCATCGGCTGAGGCGCCTGGTCCGGTTCTGAATCGCTTTCCCCATCCTCCGAACTTGGGGAGCTGGAGCTCCCAGCTGGCGGCGGAGGACAGGGAGCCCAACGCTTGGGTTTGGTTTTTGCGAAGATTCCCTTTTTCGATCTTGCTGTCAGCGATGGGCAGGAGTTCTGTAGGTGCCCTGTTAGGTGACAATGGCGGCATCGGAAGGCAGTGTTTTCGTAATCTAGAAACTGGGTCCAAACAGTGTCATTGATCTTGAGATTGATTTGCTCTGGCAATCCCTTGCTTAAATCTAGCTCCACACAAATTCTAGCATATGTGTAGAGACCTTGCCGTTCCCTCTGGTAATCTCCCATTAAAAAGCAACCCAAAGTGTTGCCTATTTGCCTGTATACTTCTGTGCTCCACAGGTATATTGGGAGATTTGGAAGTCTGATCCAGACAGGGGCTTTAGTGATAACTGCAGAAGCTGGGTCAAAGTCTGGGAACCATGGAGTTAAGAAGAGGCCTGCCGAACCCATGAACCAAGGGCCTTCTTCTAAGGCCTTTTCGTAGTACTCGAGATTATCGAACAACACTATAAAATATCCCTTTGCACAGAAGTAAATCTTGCAACGGTGAGTCCAGTTGTCATTGATCCAGTCATAAAGATCCTTTGAGCGTGGCCAGAGCCCATTGAATCTGCAGATGATGGCCCTTTCAGCGAATTTTTGGGTGTCGTCTGCCAGGTCAGAGTAAGAGATCTCAACAGAGGGAACCTCCTCCAATTTGTCAACCAAAAAAGGCTTGGGTGGAGCCTGAACTGGTGGAACTATCTTTTCAGGCGTCTTAGCATGGACTGCATCTTTATATGAAAATGCCTTAGCTGAGGATGACTCTCCAGCATATCCTCCTCTCAAACGAAGGGTTAAAATAATGGATGCATCTTTCTTAATGCCGTAAAAAGAAATAGGATAGAGATCCTCAAGTTGTTTACCTTCGTGGAGAAGTCGTTGAGCTGCAGAGGGGATCCCCAGTTTGATGTTCAGAGTATGCTTGAGATTCTGCACTAGATCCGTCTGGCTTACCCATTATAGCATAGTTTTGCCTGTAATGAGCTTGATTTGTATCTAGAATGAGGAAGAAAAGTCTGAATGCCTCTTTCCCCTGCAGATCTGTGAAGAGAGGAGGCATACACGTTGATTGATTTTCGTTTCCTGGATTTGCCTCATGGGCAAAAGAGGCGTACAGCCAATCGGTGCAAACCCTTCCTTCCCGAAAGCCACGGTCAGAGGAGAAGCAGCGAAGGGTTCTGCGTGATCGTCCTTGGCCGCTGCGCCGGCATTCTGAAGAGGGCCACATAAGCGCGTTGTGGAAGCAGGGGGCTGAGGCCATGCTACCCCAGAGCTCTCGGCAAAGAGATCTGCGTAAGCATCCGTGTCTGCGGCGCCAACGTTCTTGGTATGGACATCTTGCGAATCTGCAGAGAGGAAAAAGACCCTTAACCTGTGCATGAATCTCTCGAAACCATCCGCAGCAGGGGCGTTCAAAGACCCGATGGCGGCCGAGGCCAAGGAGGCGGCAAATCTAGGGTTCATCCTCGGAGCCGTCTTCTCTCTATCGACTAAGGAAATGTTGTTCAACTAAAAAGTATTCGACAGTCAGAATCTATTGTAATAGCTTTGACGTATATATAGTTTTGTGTTTAGATGAGAATGAAGTGGCTTCATCCAGGGTTCGGCTCAATCCTCGTCCATTCCATGCAGTGGTGTTTAATTCGCCAAGCAAGAGAATATTACGTGAGTGTTCAGAGTTAAATCAACAGAAATCAAGGACGTGTGATTGTCAAATTATTGCTCCTCCCTTATGATTGAGCGCTTGATGCGATGGTCATTATCCTTGGGTGATACTTTTATTCCCCATTTTCTATTGAAAAAGTAGCGTTTTTCTGTTCGATTATGATAGGATTGGATGAACGCCGGTTTGGGTGGATGTAGACCCATGTTTTTTTGTGGTGATCTTCAAATGTCTTGAGGATAAGAAAAAAATCCTTGACCAAGGTCCATGGTTTTGGGGATGAGTTGGTCTTCTAGTGAAGCCATGGTTTCCCAACTTCAATCCTCTCACTATGTTGCTGATGACTACTCTAGTATGGGTAAGATTCCCAGTTTTCCCATTCACTTTACCCATCTAGATCTCTTAGAAAAAGTGGGCAATTTTATTGGAAGATTCGTCAAAGTAGACAGGGAAAGACTTTTGAAAGGCATTTTCACCTATGTTTGCATATGTGTTTAGGTAGATCCCAATGAAGTTTTGCGAGATAAAATTGAGCTCAAGTGGATGGGAATTGTGTATTCCCAACCCTTGGACTATGAAAATACAACTTTTCGATATAGGAATTACCAACAAGATAGACACCTTCAAACTGTCTGTCCCTTTCCAATAGGGGCTTCCTCCTTACAGTCATCTAAGAACTCTAGCTGCAGTTGGAGGGATCTTAAGGAAAGAGAGGGATCCAAAATGTAACACCCCTCCCTTGTGTGTCAAACTTTGCAAACCTAAGCTGAGAAAAGCTAGGTATGATGTGTAATATAAAAAGTAAATACATTATTAATAAATTAATCACTTGGAAAAGCGAGACACCAAGAGATGAGATTCTTGCCAAATCACATTGGTGAATGGGAAAGGATAATTCTTTCATGGTAAAGCTTCTCGATTTAATTCTAGATAAGTTGGATGGATTGGAGATAAATATCCATTGAGAAAAACATAAAAGTTGTGCGGGAGAGAAAGGCAATCTTCTATGAGGAAAATCCTCATGGGAGAGAAAGGTGAGCTTTTATGAGATAAGCCTACGCAAATGGATAAAAAGATCCATAAAAGCGAGACACCGCTAATGGAAACCATATCATGAAATAAGGTATTAAATACCCATTGCATAGATCAATTGGAGGCGGTTGATCCATGGCAAGAACCTCGACTCGGTGGTGAACTGAAGAGTCATTTCTAGGTTGGTTAGCGGTGCTCTGTTTTCCAAGTGTCGTTCTCTCTTTTGATCTAGTTTGACTCACTTGCATGGATTGTTCTGTATGTTGGTTTCTTACCCTCTATGTTATAAATTCCTTAGCATATGAGAGAATTTGCTTGAGTTTTAAATGCAATGCATGTGGCGTTAATGAGATGATTTTATGGATGCTCGCATATGAACAATCATGGTTTGCAATCACATAAACATTGCCCCAGAATCGATCCACGAGCCACCAGATCTCTCTCTACACGACTTCCAACAGTTCATCTGCGTTTCTTCGTGGTCAAAACGATTTCAGAAAAGGTATTTTTCTGCAAGAGAGTGCTAAAATTGCAAAGCGCCATTATTTTCTTGTCGCCGTCATGAATCCTCTACGCCTTGTCCTAATGAAATTATTTAGAGTTCTTGATTGGAAAAATTTGCCATATTTCAAATTTCTGGAAATATTTCATTAAATAAGCTACCGTATTATCTAAAATAAATCTAAAGAAAGAGGCCGTGCTCAAAACAATGTTTTAAGCAACAAATTTCACAAGGGTTATTTCTGGTTCAGTCATTCTGAGCTTTCAATGGAAAATTTTGACTCTATTTTGGCTTACAGGCAAGATTTCATAAACTAACGCTCTCTATAAATGGACTAGACAAGGTTGTGCTCAAAATTTTGTTTAAAAAATGGCAGAGTTTGGGAAGAAGTTCTTTAAGTTAATGGATCAGCATTCAGATGCATTTTGAGTGTTTTGATTGAATGATTTCTGTCTCAGTTCCGCACATTTAAAAGTTTTGGAGAATGGGAATTGATAATTCTGGTATTTGATGGTGTTCTATTCAAATTACATAGAAGAAGATAGAAAGCTAGGGCTCACAACCCCTACCTAAGAAATTCTGGTATTTGATGGTGTTCCCCCGACCAACCAATTGTTAGGCTCACAACCCGGCTAGGCATGGTCAAGTTTAGGAACAACCTAGCTAGGCGAAGTGAGAGAGTACCGTAGTTAAGCGCTGCAGGGTCAAAGAGAGAAGGTGAAGGGTTGGGTGCCTCACCGATCAATGGGCTAAAGTAGGGGTTGGGTGCTTTGTCAAGCCCCCCCCCGCTTCTTATTCACCAGTGTCGTGTCGAGAGCAAGGAACATTATGGCAAATTCAATATTAAGCATCAATCTGCGATGAAATAGGGGATTCCTCTATAATCGGCTATGGGCTTATTTAGAAGGGCACCTCCTGGCCTTATGACTGGCATCTACACCTCCTTCCTTCCATATGCTAAGGTCAATGGTGAAGTGGGTCTAATCTCTTGCTATGGAACTTCATGCATGGACAAGGAATCAATATCTACCTACTATGCCAAGGGGACTATTAGAAGGGTACTAAATAGGACTAAAGACTATTGGCTATTGGAATGGCTAAGTTATACTAGATCTAGATCTTTATCTCGGTAGAGAAGAGAGTAAAGAAGTGAAACGTAGAGATGCGAGTATCATATGTCTAGACGAGTATAATATGTATAGAGCTCGAGAACGAGTATCATATGTCTTTCTTATGCTCAAACAATATTCTCATTATTTGCTTTGTAGCTTCTCAATCCATCTCTCAAACTCCTGAGGGTCTCCATCTAGTTAGGGGAATTTTTCTTCAACCTCTTTCCCACCGATTCCTCTTCCTAATGATGATAGGATTTGGGCATGTTGTATTCTACCATTCTGCTGCTCATTTCTTTATCCTTGCTAGAATTTTCATATTATTCTGTGTGTGTGTGTGTTTGCACACACATGAATGTTAGCCAATAAAAAATAAATCAACTCAATTTACTGATCACCTCAGCATATCTGTAATAGGCATGTTGATATGAAACTAGCTAAAATTTTAAATCCCATAACAATATGCATATTAGGAATCAAAATAACATTTAATCAACCTGTCAAACCAACAATCACATCAAATGCAAAGTCATCATTAACACACATGTACCATGTAACAATTAAATTATCAAGTCAATTTTTTTTATTGTGTGGGTGTGTGTGAGCCTCTTCGGGTTTAGTGATTGCTCTTTTATGATCCACTCTATAACTCTTAACAAAGCTTCTAACTTTATCTTTCAAGGCCCATCTAGTGCAAGTGTTGGACTTGGACCCTGATACCACTATGTAACTACCTCCCTTCACCCCCTTAAAGGTTCCCAACCAGCTGAGGGGGGTGTTACTTATCGTCAACCCGATCCCCAGGGTCCATTACGAAGATGGGGTTAGAGAAAACTCTAATTATTGTAAGTCTATGGAATTAACTTTCGATATCGCCATTGCATTTAGCTTGTTGAGAGCTTTCCGACAATATCAATTTTACCTTAATCATATTCCTAGATCAATAGTTACACTTGATTAAAGCTCATCCTATCACAAGAGGCCATGAAAACATATAAACTATGGCCTTTGCATAACTTTGACAAGACATCTTGGTGAGTCCCACCATCAGGCCCACGTCATATCGTTACAAGTTATTTCTACCCACGGTGCTCGGTGTCAACCAAGAAGAAGGGTGGCAGGAGGCGAGCGGTAAAGGTGGACTCAAGGTTCCACTTTGGAACTTTGATCGGGTCAGCCATGCCTCCATTGATGCTCTCACTATGTTGTAGGTTACAAAGAACTCAACAACAAGTGATGAGCAGTGGATGGCAAACAACTCTCCCAACGCTCTTAGTTCCACCTAGGCCCCACACTCAACTCTTTTGTCTACACTAAATTGCGTTGGTTATTGTGTTGATTTGATTGGTTTATTGAGGACATAAACGACAACTGATGGGTGATGGTCGGCGCCAGTTCATGCGGCATGGTTTTGTTGGGATGTGGTTCCACCAGTGCCCACTTAGTCTCGGGCTCACTAGCATAGGGATGAAGTTCAGTTCTCACACTACCTACCCGTCCTAATGACGTGGATGTAGTGGGCTTATAAAGTAGGATGATTGCTACCTCACCTAGCCTAACTACTCAAGGCCTTAATGTGTAATATAACCCAAGGCCTAAAGCCCAACTCTCGATTCACACTAAATAACCAGTGCATGAGTGGTCTGAACTATATGTTCATCAACATGTTCTTAGGGTACATTTACGTATACATAAACACATAACTACACTTTCATCATGAACATAATAATAAATAACATAGCCCAAGTAAGTATCGAAACCATAATTTTGCAAATGTTATTCCACTCATGAACATATCAACGAACTTCACAGCCAGGGAATTATCACATTTACAAACACACAAGATATTGCTTCAAAACAAAAGTCATCATAGTCCATAAGACAATATACACAAACATGTTACACTTATCTATGTGTTTCAATATGGTTGGAAACTGAAGGAGGGACTTCAACTCTCCATCCAACCATAGGCTAGTCACACTGTAGCCTTTATTGTAGCTAACCACCCGCCCCTTCGAACCAGATCTAAAGTTCGAGGGGATGTGTATTCAAGGAAATTCACACCCAAGGCTTAATCACATAACCATGATGAGGAGTCCACTGTCTAGGTGGTTTATCAATCACTTTCTAGCAGTAACCACCATAGTGATTCACTTGCTCTTTGGGTTAAAACACATGACTTCACCTAAGGCTAAATGGGTTATATCTCAGTTCCAAGAGGCGAAATCCACTGCTTTTGGTGGTTTATCAGTTGCATATTCATGGCAAGAATCGTAGGGGTCCATAATCCAATGTCCAGGTGGTTTATCAACCTCATGGCAAGCACCATAGTGACCCAATTCCTCCAATGAGTTCCCACTGGCCCTCCAAGCTTAAACACATGGTTCAATGGCCTTCATGCGGTCACAAGAAATGTATTCCTAATTCACAAAGCATTGGGTTCAATCGCACCCATCTTTACACATGTTATCTTCTCACCAACAACTTGACACAAATTTCTTCTCTAGTGTCTTCTCCCAAGACTCCCTTGTTTCACAGTCTCTAGCATTCTGCATGTTCTTTGTGCAGCAAGCTTCTGTACCCATTATTATGTGCCTCTTCCACACACTTCGACTACTCTTCCACACTCTTCAACTTGTTGTCTAGTCATCTTTTTGTTTTCCCTTAAGGCTATCATCCTGTCTCAGCCACATTCCTTGAGGAAGGGGGACAATATGGGTGATGTCCTGTCTCAGCCACATTCCATGAGGAAGGGGGACAATATGGGTGATGTCCTTCCCCAATCTGCCCATTCCAAACTTCACTGCATGTTAGCGCAGTCAAGGTATTCATGAGTTTATTTTCACATAATTTACATATATTCAAAATTTACATAGTTGTATTCACATACACCAAGTACAATGAACTAAAATTATTACACATACCAGAATTTATCAACCATTTAATTTATATAACCACATTAATTATTAGTTATCACAATTATATTATTTCTTCTAACATACATCACCCATCACCTAACACCACCCACCACCTAACACAATCCCATTAACAAATGCAAATGAAAGAAAATAACTATAATCAACCATTTTTATATTTATTAATATATTGATATTTTAATTCATAAAACCATTTTTCAGTTTTCCTTCCCACACAAAAGTCAACCATCCACTCTTACGACTACATAATTAACTAATATATCAACATAATATATACTAACTAAACATATAAAAATCATAAATGTTGAAGGACACACCGTTGGGCAATGTGAAAACCAAAGATGAAAAAATTAGTCTCAACAAATCAATACGAAAACGTCAAATTAGAGGGCTATTCATATTCATTGTTATGAGGCTGGTGTTGCCATTCCACACCGATAATACATTTTGATTCAGAAGGCCTCTGCTCCTGCGCTGCTGCGATCTTTTCCACGTAGTTCCCTGCTTACAGACTCTAATACAGACCAGAACCAGAAAATGGCAGCTGCTTATAGCCCTCTTCCAACATCGTCATCTGCAGACACGGTGCCTACAATAACGACGTTGCCAACGACGCCGACCGCCGCTCGTGTTTTCTTCTCTGGGCTCTTAGAAGGTACCAACAACGCCCTTTCCCAAAGGAGGCCATGGCCGGAGCTCGTAGACCGCAACTCCCTGGCAAAGCTCGCATCCATGGCAGAAGCGGTCACCAGGGTCCGCAAGAACTGGACATACTTCCGTGTGAATTACCTCCTCCTGCTCTCTGGCGTTCTCGCTTTCAGCCTTTTGTCCAACCCTATCTCGTTTTTCCTCCTCGTTGCTCTCCTAGGGGGCTGGATCTTCCTTTATCTGTTGAGGAGGGAGCCCCTGGTTCTGCTCGATAGAACCTATAGCGACCGGGAGGTGCTGGGAATCCTGACAGTCCTTACGATTGTTATCGTCTTTATGACGAGCGTCGGGGCTGTGCTCATTTCGGCGTTGATGATCGGGGTAGCGATGGTGTGCGCACATGGCGCGTTTAGGGTTCCTGAAGATCTCTTTTTGGACGAAGAGGAGCCCGTTCCTGGATTTCTCTCCTTCCTCGGCGGCCCTACCCCGGCTGTTGCCAATGTCTGAGGGGTTTTCCATGTACGCAAATTTGCTTAATTTCTAATTTTTCAGTTTGATCTGTATGAATTTTAAGAAGAATAGCAGGTTTAAAAAAATACCATCTTAGGGTTTCTCTTTTTTCTTTATCAATTGGGGTTATTTGAATCTGGGAAAAGACATCAGGGTTGAATTGGGTTTCTATGGACAAAAAAATCATCGTAAGGTTTCTCTATTTTTGTTTCTGGTGGGTTTATGTGAATATGGGGGTAAACATTATGGTAGAATAGAATTTCTATGGATTCGAATAAAATGCGAGGGGAGAAAAAATGACTTTATATCTTTTTTTTTTCGATCAATTTATGCAGTTTTCTGGTTCAAAGAAGTGACGGAAAATAAGAGACAGACGATTAATTGAAATTTCCATTGTTTAGAAAACTTGTGAAATAATTCATCCCACAGTGGGATTCATTTTTCCCTTGCGTTTTATTTTTCTTTAATTGTTTTATCTCTGTCAATTTTAAGAAGAAAAGGAGAAAAAACAACCATCTAAGGGTTTCCTTCTTTTCCTTTCTAAATTATGTTCGTGTGAATTTTGGGAAAAAAAATTAGGGTTGAATCGTGCTTATTCGGTTTATAAGGAAACTCGAGGGCTATAAAACAATGTGTATATGCACCCTTTTTCTATCAGTTTATGGTGTTAGCTGATATGACAAGAATTGAAGACAATTTAATGGCATTGCTTTTCTTGAGCAAAAATTGGTAAAATAATTCATCTCCCCGCTGGGTGTTTTGCCCTTGCGTTCTGTTTACCTCGGTGAGAGTTTACCTGGTAAATCGGTGAGAGTTTACCTCTTCACTAGCCTAGGTTCGAGTCCCAAGTGTGTTGTTTCTTACATCCTCTCACATATACGTGGTAATCCCCTGGGCGACACGTCCTAGGAGATTGATCCGTTCCTTCCAAAAAGAATGAGTTGTTTCTGTTAAAAAAAAAGACGAGCTCAAATAAATGGACCCGCATCCTTTTTTAATTATATCAGGTGATGTCTTGGAAAATCTGAGTAGGTACCGCCTGTAATTTCTTATTGGCCAGCAAATGGGTTTATGCATGCTGAGTGTTTCTGTTATGGTAGAACTGGTAATTGGGAAAAAGTTCCAGATCATCCTTTCTTGTTTAATTAGTGAAATGGTTTTTTCATGTTCCTTAATTTAGCTATCTTGAAAGGGAAAAGCTTGACTGTGGTGGGTTTACCGTTATTCATGGAAGAGTGAACCTGGTGTGCTTGCCAGTACAAGTCAAGGTGTTAAAGTCCCTGATTCAGATCTGTTCTTAGTGGAGTTTTGTTATGTGCAGATTTCTTTAGGTTTGAACTAGCAGATATTGTTCATAGAAAGCATTGCTGCTATGTCCTTAACAAGATCCCATTGTATTTTTCATTTCTTATGAATTTCGGAAAAATAGATTCAGTTATACTGCAAATTTGATGTCGTTTATGCATTCCATACTCTCCATGGAATTGTTTGCCGTAGTAGCAGTATATATGGTTTTGTGAGTGGGATTTTGCTTTAAAAGAATTTTTGCTCCATATTTTTATAATTGTAGAGATGGTTTCATTTAAGGGCTGTCGAAAGCTGTTTTCAGTTATTAAAGTTTTTCATATCTGTAGTCTTTAGTTCCTGTTATAAAAGTGAGTGGGTATTCTTTGCTGCAATGAAGGTTCTTGTTTTGGGGGTTGATACCGATGCAAAAACTCATTTTAAATTTGACAACATCCAATTTCGGAAAAATTGCATGTGAAATTTAATTTTGATAGTTTTATCATTTATGATTTGAATTTTATAGTCATTATCAAAAGTTTCTTTATATGTTGGACTGCTGTAGTTGACTGTATCCGTAATGGACTCTGCATACACTCTATATGGATGGAAGATAACTTTGGAGTAACGCACGGCCTACAAGCAGGAGAGTGAATATCTGACACAGATTTGTCTGACTGCTAGGTTCAGATTGCAACCAAAACTTAGGCTTATGAGAGATTTTATTTGAACTCATCCATGAAAACTTGAAAATTGACTGACATGACCCAGCTTATAGATAAATGTATCACAAATAGAATAATGGTTACAAAGTATGGCAGATTGTCATAAAATGCAAATTCGTTTTTGCAACCTTCTGAGAGGTTGAGCAGATTTGGAATAATCAAAGTTGACTGTCTAAGATGACTGAATCCTATACGCTCTGTTCATATGTCTCCCCGTTGTCCAATTCTGCTCAAATTTTGTCCCTCTGTACACCTATGGGCAATATCTCTAAAAATATGTCCCTCCACACATCTAACATTCCTCTGTAGTAGGTTGTTCATATTTCTTCATTTCGGTAAATGTGGACACATTTCTTTGTTGTGCATGTTGTGGGCATGTAGCCCCCTGCTGCATGTTGTAGGCTTTAAGAGATGGTCCCTGCCTTCCTATGTATTATCTATAAACTCCTAGAACATGTGTTCTTGGTGCCTCCCTATTCCCTATACATGATCCAAAATCTACAGCTGCTAAATGACTTTTCTTAGGCCCTCAAATAATTGGCCATCAAGGTGATCTGTGATGACCTCCACCCAAAGCCTCCTCGACAACACATGCTCCTTGAACCTAATGCAAGGTGCGAGGCATTAGTATATGAAAACTTTCTCAAAAACTTTCAATCCATATACAAATTTATATATTTTTAAACGTTTCTATGTTCGAGTGAGAGATCTCAATAGCCCCGTGAATCTAGATTCACAATCTCCTATGGCTCTGTCTACTGGGTGCATTAACTTCATTCAATTAAATTTCTGTAAGCCCTTTTGAGAGGTAACGTTTTTGAACTTGCTACTCAATAATTACCTAGTTTACCAAAGGAATATCTAACCCAAGCTGCAGTAATAAAGTCTTCCACCATAATAAGGTGTTACTCTTAACATAAAAATTCAGCATCTGTTCTTTGTGATTAGTATAATCATGTACCTAGCCATGTTCTCTCTCCACCAATATCACACCAAAACCTTTTCTCGTTCTTTATATGGGTTGCCTCTCGGGAAAATTGTTGATTCCTCACTCAAAATTGAATTACGACTAGATTCTATGTTTAGTTAGTATTTTCATTATATCAGTGATTTTTTGAAATGATTGCATCGTGATTATAACTTCACAAATAGATATACTATTCTGACCCCTCTCTCTTTGTTGAGCAGGTTGGCATGTAATTTGTACTTGGGTTCACTAATAGATATACTATTCTGATCCCCCTCTCTTTGTTGAGCAGATTAGCGTGTAATTTGTACTTGGTTTCATGCGTAATGACCATTTGTTGCCCTATCTTTTCCTTTTTTTTTCCTGTTCTATCCATCACAACTCGATTATGCTAGGGCACTAGGAGCGACAGTGGGATCTAATAATTTGTTAGCTTAAAGATAATTAAGATGAATAACTTTAACAATCTATACTGCATGCAGGTCCATAGGTCCTAGTGTGTAAAATTGTGCTCTCGTACCATTTGAAATGTTATTCACAACACTATAATGACTAAACTATATATATATAATTGCGTGGAATTAAATGTCCTCAATAATCTCAAATAAGTGTTAATTCTTTTCAACTAAATGACAACACGGGCTACTTTAAAGCTTCACATAATTCCATCATACTTGATATTGCCATTTCAATACTTGTGTTTGAAACATATGCAAATAATAGAGGGGGTTTCTATTATGATAATAGAGAATAGCTTCGATTATGTATAGAGCTCGAGATAAGAGTAAAGAAGTGAAACGTAGAGATGCGAGTATCATATGTCTAGACGAGTATAATATGTATAGGCGAGTATCTTCAGGTGCTCAAGAACGATTACTAAAACAGTTAGTTAATTCTGCAATTTAAAGGATGAAAAAGGAGGTTATAGGAGTCTAGTTTTGGTTCTCATCCACAATGTCACACTAGTCTGCATGGGCATGGTTCTCATGGTTTAATAGTGACTTGAGGAGTCATAATACCACAGATCACTAAACACGAACAGCTAAGGTAGCCCAAGGACAATAGCCATCTTTACACATTAATTAACAGGTCTTACATTAATTATCCTAGGGGGTTTTAATACTTCCAAATGCTTAAAAAATAGTTAGCAGAGCATTCACATTACACATTCCAGCAATCTTTTCTATAAACCAACCAAATGCAGTCAGGAGAGCCCTCCTTTTAAACTATACAACCTTATTGTTAGTATGATCAACCTTATTTTAATATATAGTGTGACAAACCGTATGTGACAGGCAGGTGGAAAACTTTTCTCGCAATTGACTAAGCGACGTCCTGCGAGCCAGACTTGAGACGGAAACCCTTGTCAGAAGTATATGCTACTTGAGACGGAAACCCTTGTCAGAAGTATATGCTTGGCTCTTTTCCAAACAAATGAAGAGTCAATGAGGTTTTGTGTAATCACTTCTGGTATCGTATTGGGTTAACCCACCCCCTTTTTGATTCCAATAAGCAGAGGTGGTCACTATGGTAATCCGATTTCAATTTGTAGTTAGAAAATGGGGTCACAACTTTCCATATTTTTTGTTTTGTTTTGTCTTTTTACATCAAACAATAGTATATTTATTAGAACCATAGTCAACTAAACAAACAGGAAACAATTTATTTGACAGGTGGAAGAAGTGATAGGCTTAGAGCAATTGAATTGTAGGCCATGCTTCTTGACAAATTGATGAACATATGTCTCCTTACTTGAGATTTAGGTTGGCACCATGGCACCATCCTGTCCATCATTATACACTAATCTTGTCATTATCTTCTTCACTGTGAATGACTGGCCTATTCTCTGCAAATAGATCTAAGCATAGAGGAGCCAATCCAAGAACAATAATCTCTAGCACAAGACAATATTAATGATCTAAATACCTAATCCTGAAGCTTGAGTTTGATTTTTCTCTACTGGTTCTGAATCTCTGATTGAGAATCTCCCACTCGTCATTATCAAACCTTCTCCTTCATCATTGGCATCAGCTGCACTGCTGAGGTACTTTGGTTGGTTGTCATTGGATTTGAGAGCTTGAAGTTTCAAATGATTATAGTAACAGACAGCCAGAAAAGCCAGTTTGCACCCACTCAAGTTTATGACTGTAACCTTTTCATTTATTACAGACAAAGATTATGTTATGAGCAGCCAGTCCTTGACAAGACCAGCAACATTCATAGTTAAGGCTGAAGTCTTTCCTATCAGAAGAAACACTGCAAGATTAAGAGCCAAGGCACAAGCAGAAATGTCATGTAATCCAAATCAAAGGAAGAGACCCTGATTATGAGAAATGGGTATTCTACTAAGGCCCAGGCGGTGCTGAGAAAAACAAGGCAACAAGGAGCAACAAAGATGTGATGGGATTCAACTTAATCCCTTTTGATGTTCGTGGAATTTGTATGAGAACCAATTGGGTAGACTCACATGCAACTGCACTTAACTGGAGAATCACCTCCCATGCATTCATCTTGGCCTCCCCATAAGTTGAAATAGTAACTCCAATGGATATGGCCAACATATTGGCCTCGGGCTCACCTTTATAAGCTTCTTTCTTCAAGGAAACCACAATCAAATACACAGCAATGGGAATTAGAGCTTTCAGCATTTGAAATAATGATATTGAGAGGAAAACATAGGCAGAATTTGAAAACCAGAGACCCAAAGAATACACTTATCAATACTATGGGTTCAACGAGCTTGAAGACTCTTACAATAGCAACAGCCAGTGTTGAGTAGAAGCCCATGTGAATCATGGTGGGACTGATCACACTAAAGTTGTCAAGCAATGGCAACTCCAATGGATATGGCTAACATATTGGCCATGGCCTCACCTTTATAAGATTCTTTCTTCAGGGGAACTGCAATCGAATGCATATCAAATGGGCATAAGAGCTTTCAACATTTGAAATATCGATACTTTGAGAGACATGCACCAAGGGCTGCATCATTTAGGATTTGTACTCAGTTTAGGTGTCATATTCAAGGGGAAGTTGTTATGCTTTCCACCACTTCATAGATTGTTAGAGTGATGAAACAAAAGAGGCTCCCTCTTGAGGCTAGATTATGTCATTCATATCAGCTGTGTTGTTGATGTCCTAGCTCAGCCAGGTCTTGCCAAAACTTTGTTGAGGTTCAAAATTTATTATAAACTGAAATGTCTTCACAAGAATTGACCTCATAAAATGCCATAATCACAAGATATGCCATACATGGCTGTGATTATGGCTCGCAAGACCCTTAGACTTTGAGCAATGCGGCTCGCAACATCACTTATGATTATGCACTCTACAATTCTGTGACCAGCTGAATGTCAAGCAATTGAACCATGATTTAAATCCTATTTTGTCAGCAATAAGTACTATACTTTGTCTTTATTTAGTGTAGAGAACCAAGCACTTATTCTGCTCATCTATAGAAGGGACAATGGTTGTTTGCCTATGAGGTATAAGGAAATCCTATCAGATGTTTTGTATTTTCGTATGGAATTGAATCATACTCCTGCACACTGTAACATTCATATATATCAACCTGTAGAGGCTTTAATAACACCTGGTATTCTGGTTAGTGATTTTATTGGACCTCATGTGCATATCCTACATGCACAGGATGGACTATTCATATGTTACAGGGTATTATTCTTATTATTTAGGGTGCACATCTTCAGGTGCTCAAGAACGATTACTAGAACAGTCAGTTAATTCTGCAATTTAAAGGATGAAAAAGGAGGTTATAGGAGTCTAGTTTTGGTTCTCATCCACAATGTCACACTAGTCTGCCTGGGCATGGTTCTCATGGTTTAATAGTGACTTGAGGAGTCATAATACCACAGATCACTAAACACGAACAGCTAAGGTAGCCCAAGGACAATAGCCATCTTTACACATTAATTAACAGGTCTTACATTAATTATCCTAGGGGGTTTTAATACTTCCAAATGCTTAAAAAACAGTTAGCAGAGCATTCACATTACACATTCCAGCAATCTTTTCTATAAACCAACCAAATGCAGTCAGGAGAGCCCTCCTTTTAAACTATACAACCTTATTGTTAGTATGATCAACCTTATTTTAATATATAGTGTGACAAACCGTATGTGACAGGCAGGTGGAAAAATTTTCTCGCAATTGACTAAGCGACGTCCTGCGAGCCAGACTTGAGACAGAAACCCTCGTCAGAAGTATATGCTTGGCTCTTTTCCAAACAAATGAAGAGTCAATGAGGTTTTGTGTAATCACTTCTGGTATCGTATTGGGTTAACCCACCCCCTTTTTGATTCCAATAAGCAGAGGTGGTCACTATGGTAATCTGATTTCAATTTGTAGTTAGAAAATGGGGTCACAACTTTCCATATTTTTTGTTTTGTTTTGTCTTTTTACATCAAACAATAGTATATTTATTAGAACCATAGTCAACTAAACAAATAGGAAACAATTTATTTGACAGGTGGAAGAAGTGATAGGCTTAGAGCAATTGAATTGTAGGCCATGCTTCTTGACAAATTGATGAACAGATGTCTCCTTACTTGAGATTTAGGTTGTCACCATGGCACCATCCTGTCCATCATTATACACTAATCTTGTCATTATCTTCTTCACTGTCAATGACTGGCCTGTTCCCTGCAAATAGATCTGGGCATAGAGGAGCCAATCCAAGAACAGTAATCTCTAGCACAAGACAATATTAATGATCTAAATACCTAATCCTGAAGCTTGAGTTTGATTTTTCTCTATTGGTTCTGAATATCTGATTGAGAATCTCCCACTCGTCATTATCAAACCTTCTCCTTCATCATTGACATCAGCTGCACTATTGAGGTACTTTGGTTGGTTGTCATTGGACTTGAGAGCTTGAAGTTTCAAATGATTATAGTAACAGACAGCCAGAAAAGCCAGTCCACACCCACTCAAGTTTATGACTGTAACCTTTTCATTTATTATAGACAAAGATTATGTTATGAGCAGCCAGTCCTTGACAAGACCAGCAACATTCATAGTCAAGGCTGAAGTCTTTCCTATCAGAAGAAACACTGCAAGATTAAGAGCCAAGGCACAAGCAGAAATGTCATGTAATCCAAATCAAAGGAAGAGACCCTGATTATGAGAAATGGGTATTCTACTAAGGCCCAGGGGGTGCTGAGAAAAACAAGGCAACAAGGAGCAACAAATATGTGATGGGATTCAACTTAATCCCTTTTGATGTTCGTGGAATTTGTATGAGAACCAATTGGGTAATCTCACATGCAACTGCACTTAACTAGAGAATCACCTCCCATGCATTCATCTTGGCCTCCCCATAAGCTGAAATAGTAACTCCAATGGATATGGCCAACATATTGGCCTCGGGCTCACCTTTATAAGCTTCTTTCTTCAGGGAAACCACAATCAAATACACAGCAATGGGAATTAGAGCTTTCAGCATTTGAAATAATGATACTGAGAGGAAAACATAAGCAAAATTTGAAAACCAGAGACCCAAAGAATACACTTATCAATACTATGGGTTCAACGAGCTTGAAGACTCTTACAATAGCAACAGCCAGTGTTGAGTAGAAGCCCATGTGAATCATGGTGGGACTGATCACACTAAATTTGTCAAGCAATGGCAACTCCAATGGATATGACTAACATATTGGCCATGGCCTCACCTTTATAAGATTCTTTCTTCAGGGGAACTGCAATCGAATGCATATCAAATGGGCACAAGAGCTTTCAACATTTGAAATATCGATACTTTGAGAGACATGCACCAAGGGCTGCATCATTTAGGATTTGTACTCAGTTTAGGTGTCATATTCAAGGGGAAGTTGTTATGCTTTCCACCACTTCATAGATTGTTAGAGTGATGAAACAAAAGAGGCTCCCTCTTGAGGCTAGATTATGTCATTCATATCAGCTGTGTTGTTGATGTCCTAGCTCAGCCAGGTCTTGCCAAAACTCTGTTGAGGTTCAAAATTTATTATAAACTGAAATGTCTTCACAAGAATTGACCTCATAAAATGCCATAATCACAAGATATGCCATACATGGCTGTGATTATGGCTCGCAAGACCCTTAGACTTTGAGCAATGAGGCTCGCAACATCACTTATGATTATGCACTCTACAATTCTGTGACCAGCTGAATGTCAAGCAATTGAACCGCGATTTAAATCCTATTTTTTCAGCAATAAGTACTATACTTTGTCTTTATTTAGTGTAGAGAACCAAACACTTATTCTGCTCATCTATAGAAGGGACAATGGTTGTTTGCCTATGAGGTATAAGGAAATCCTATCAGATGTTTTGTATTTTCGTATGGAATTGAATCATACTCCTGCACACTGTAACATTCATATATATCAACCTGTAGACTATTCATATGTTACAGGGTATTATTCTTATTATTTAGGGTGCACATCTTCAGGTGCTCAAGAATGATTACTAGAACAATCAGTTAATTCTGCAATTTAAAGGATGAAAAAGGAGGTTATAGGAGTCTAGTTTTGGTTCTCATCCACAATGTCACACTAGTTTGCCTGGGCATGGTTCTCATGGTTTAATAGTGACTTGAGGAGTCATAATACCACAGATCACTAAACACGAACAGCTAAGGTAGCCCAAGGACAATAGCCATCTTTACACATTAATTAACAGGTCTTACATTAATTATCCTAGGGGGTTTTAATACTTCCAAATGCTTAAAAAACAGTTAGCAGAGCATTCACATTACACATTCCAGCAATCTTTTCTATAAACCAACCAAATGCAGTCAGGAGAGCCCTCCTTTTAAACTATACAACCTTATTGTTAGTATGATCAACCTTATTTTAATATATAGTGTGACAAACCGAATGTGACAGGCAGGTGGAAAACTTTTCTCGCAATTGACTAAGCGACGTCCTGCGAGCCAGACTTGAGACGGAAACCCTCGTCAGAAGTATATGCTTGGCTCTTTTCCAAACAAATGAAGAGTTAATGAGGTTTTGTGTAATCACTTCTGGTATCGTATTGGGTTATTGTTAGAAGCGATAATTGGATTCGGATTCTCATCGAGTGAGTTGTTCTGCTTTCTCAATTTGAGAGGGTTTGTTTGGAGGGAAAAATGAAAGAGGACATACAAGAATAGTAAGGGGAAAGATGCAGAGGAAGAGGATTGAGAACATCGCCAGCAGGCAGGCTACATTTTCCAAACGTAGGTGGATTGCTGAAGAAAGCTTACGAGCTCTCGGTGCTCTGCACTGCAGAAGTTGAACTTGTGATTTTCTCCCCAACAAGAAAGCTCTATGAACTGTTTTTTAGTGCAAATCCTACTATTTTGATTCTAATAATCATGGCTATGCAAACCTCATGAGATTCTTACTAATAACCCCGGTGGTGCAAGCCCTAGTAAGTTCGATGTTGAAAAACTTAGTGTAAAACCTCCAAATCGCTGGTTTTGTTGTAGTGCTTATTGGAGAGTATATAAAAAATTTCACACCTTTTTATGAGATATGGGAGGAAAACATGTTAAAGATTTTTAATAAATATAAAATTTCCAAAATGATGCTAGTTACGTGTGATTCTTTTTTCATTGTTTGTGATTATGAAAAATGAAACTCAATGTTTTTTCATTAGTGCACACATATTTTATTATATAATTGCATATAGAAAAATCATTCCAGAGCCGATAACAATAAAAGTGAAGAATTTATGGTCCAACGTTATATTTAAGGGAGATGTTTAAGGATGACATTTGAATTTTGTTTTTCATTTTAAGACATTTGGAGCAAATATTAGGAAGGACTTTGAGAAAGGATTGTCCTTGATTTTCGAAAATGGAGTTGTTCCTTTCCAGCCATATGCCCCAAGTGACCATCAAAGGGAGAGCTCATATGTTTTTTGGATGTTTTCTTTATAGCCATTTTTTTACACATATCCATAGAGTCCCCATGCCATTGATGTGAATTACTTGTTTGGTTTTTTTTAACCAAATTTTTTACCCAAACAAGAAAAATTAAAAAAATGCCTCAAGATCAAAGACTGAAACAAAGACCTATTGACATACCTTTTAAAGTATGGAAAGAACTTGTAAAATCATATGAGAAGTTGGATGCACAAAGAAAAGCCGGCAATGAGAGCATTCAGGTATTGAATTTTTCATTAAACATTATTTAGAATGTATTAATACTTATAAGTATCTTAGACATGTATTTGTGTGAAAATAAATTGAATTGGTTTATGTTTAAGGACAAGGCATCCAAGGCGAGGTTAACCAAGACAAAAGTCACTCATCGTAGTGGCCAGAAAGGTTTAAAAGCACTGATAACAACATTTGTAAGTATATTAAACATGTGATATTTTTTTAATAAATTTTGTACTATAAGAAAGTCATTGTTATCTAATTTCTCCCTATTTACTGATTGATAGGAACTAAAATATGGAAGACCTCCAAATCATTTGGAAAAGGAGGTGCCATAAAGGTTTAAAAGCACTGATAACAACCTTTGTAAGTATATTAAACATGTGATATTTTTTTAATAAATTTTGTACTAAAAGAAAGTCATTGTTATCTAATTTCTCCCTATTTACTGATTGATAGGAACTAAAATATGGAAGACCTCCAAATCATTTGGAAAAGGAGGTGCTGCAGCAAAAGAGATGGGTTGAATTTGTTGTTTGGATGGACTCTATGGTATGTAATCTTATTTGGATTTCCAATATACTTTTAAACCATATTTTCATTTTATTTTTTAGTACTATTAGATATTATATCTTACCTCATTTTATGGTTAACATTGTATAACAAAAACATGCGTTGTGTTATGTAATTAATACTAACATGTAATATTGATTTTTTTTGTCAGAATGCTATAGGTAATGATTGCCAAGATGATGATCCAAATTATGTTCAACATATATCAGGAGATGATGAGGATGAGGATGAGGATGATGGTGGTGAAGGAGGAGATGATGATGATAGTTGCGGTGTTGGTGATGATGTGGATCAGAGTAATGAGGATGGTCAAGATGATCATGAGGATGATCTTGGTGGTGGTAGCTAGGCATGCACATGCATTGTTTTTTATGAAGAAATTATTGTGTAGAATGACATTGCTATGTTTAGATGGGTGTTGTGAATTTACCCTATATCAATGAGACATTTTGATTTTGTAATCATACGATGAGTTTGATTTATGTATGTTGTTAATTTATCGTAGAATAACGATATTCATGAAATATTTTGATTTGTTAATCATATTTGAATTTTAATTGTTTTGATTAAAAATAATACTGATTTTATTAATATTATGTTGCTATTTTATACATGTTTTGAAAATTGTTAATGACACATTGTTATTTTTTTGGATGGATGTTGTCAATTTCTCTTAAATTTCTTTACAAATGATTTTGAATTGTGATATCTGCTTTAATGATATTTAGAAACTATCATATATTTCACTATGAATCTATAAAGGGGGTCATATATGTAAAGAAAAATATACTCTATATAAGAAGTCAAATGCGGATGTAACCATGGATGCAAAATTGAAAGTAAAATTGGATGTTAAACTAGGAATTAATACAAAATGCAAACAATTGACATACAAAGTGCTTTAAATTAGAAGTGAAAAATTGTGCAATAGTTGACACAAAGAAGGGAACAAAACATGGCATACAAAAGGATATCAAATTGGGCAAAAACAAGGACACATAAATGGGCACCAAATTAGATGCAAAAAAAGACAACACTAGATGTAAAATAAGATGCAAAGTTGAGCGTTAAAAAGAAGCAAAAAACGTTACAAATTAATATGACAAATGATGATGCAAATAATGGTGTAAATTTGGGATGCAAACTTGGGTGCAAAAAAGGAAAAAAAAAAAGATGTAAGAAAAGACATAAAACAAGATGCAAAATGGGGCTGAAAAAAGGTGAAACCAAGGATGCCATATTGGATGTAAAAAATGATTCCTAATCACATGCAAATTTAGGCTCGAACTCAGACACAAAATTATATCCAAATGTAGACACAAAATGATGCAAAAAAAGATGCAAATTTGGATGGTGAAAACGATGTAAAACTAGACACCCAAAAAATGCAAAATTGGATGAAAAAGTCGGTGTAAATAATGGTGCAACATTCGACACAAGTAGACACAAAAAAATGGTGCAAAAAGGGGCATAAAATAGCTTAAAATTGGATGCAAAACTTGGTGCAAAAACAAATACAAAAGTAGACGTAAAAAATGGCTCTAAATTGAATGTACCATTAGACACAAAATAAGATGCAAAGGTGGGCACAACACATGACTCAATATAAGATGCAAATATAAATGCAAATTTGGATGCTCAAAATGATGTAACATTAGATGCAAGAGATGGTGTTAAAAATGATGCAAAATTGGATGAAACAAATGACGCAAAATATGGTGCAAAATGAGATGGGAAAAATGGAGACAAATCAAACGTAAATGTGGATGTAAAAAATGGTCCAAAAAAAGATGCAAAAATGGGCACAAAAATGGATGCAAAATTTGGTGCTAAATCAAATTCAACACATGGTGCAAAGATAGGCACCAAAGCTGGTGCAAAAATAGAAGCAAAAACTAGTGTAAGACTAGATACAAAACCTGGCGTAAGACTAGATGCAAAAACTGACACAAAATGGATGCATAAAAAGATGTTAAATTGGATTCAAAATACAGTGTAAACTTGATGCAAATGATGGTGCAAAAATGGAAGCAAAGAATGACACAAAATAGGAAGCAAAAGAGAATGAAAAATAGATGCAAAAAATGACACAAAACTAGAAGCAAAACCTGTCATAAAATAAGATGCAAATTTTGGTTCAAAATTTGACGCAAAAAATGATGCATAGTTTGGTGTAAAAAATGATGCAAAATCTAGCGTGAAAAAGGATGCAAAATCAGGTGCAAAAAATGACGCTTTAAAAATTGTACAATAGAGCCAGATTTAGCGCCAGGTTTCTCATCACAATTACAAAAAAAATGCACTAAAATCTGGCGCTAAATCTGGCGCAAATCGCTGGTTTTGTTGTAGTGGGAGAGGGGTATACAACAATAACTCACTAGAGACCGAAAGTGAACAGTTTAGGTAATGAAACCCTTTCTGTTTTGATTGGACTCAAAAAGTACGCTCAATTAGATCTCATTTGTTTATAGACGTATATTTCTTTGACAGGTATCACTCACTTGCCACAGAGGCTAGTGTAGGTTCTTCCTATGTATCTCCAGTTTCTGTAATGGCAACAAGCACAGTTGGAGGAAAGAGTACATTAACACCCGTGGTAACACCATTTATATATGCTCTACGCTTTTAGACTTATTCTATTTCAAAGATATTCTTTTTTGCAAAATATGATTTCATTAACAACAAACTACGACTATATTCAGGGTCATTTTTCTCTAAAAATATGTCAACATACATTACAACTTGGCTATCAACAACCAGGATCATGGCCTTAAAAGGATAAAAGCATATGGATATGCCCACATTTTCATGTCAAGAATATCATTCCTCTTGAAGCCTCCTTGTTCAGGTTATGCTCATGGGCATCACTTGAATTTTTGAATGAAATCTTTCCTTTTATATTTGTTGGTTCATTGTATTGTATAAGTTCTCTTGAATATCTAGAGGATTCTATTGTACATGGAACTTTACCTACACGACCTCCCTTTTGAGAACTTAGCACACAAATCATCTCCAATCTTATGGTTTCACAACTCGTTGTAATAAAATTTGAGCAACTGTGCTATTTTGTAGGTTCTTTTGTTTGTGTTATGGTGTATTATGTGTTGTTGTTATAATAGATTGAAACCATAGTGCATAATGCCATAGCACCTTAGAGCTGGAATAGTTGAAAATATATTTGCCCATCACTTAGTCAATTCTTTAGAAGTGCTTGGTTCCTTGAGGCAACCCTAAGTGTTCAAGTTAGTTTGGTGGTATTAGAGCAGGGAAGATCCTAATTTTAGTCAGTTTAGCATTTTATTCCGATTTGATGAGGTCTTCTTACTATTGTAGGTGTCAAGGCTTGTATTTTACATGGTTTGAGAGATCGTGATACACACACTTGTAATACTTTGAAGGAGTGTTTCGCCTGGAACTATAGTTTGATAATTTCAATGGAGCGTGGGGAGTCATCACAACCATTGGAGGAACGACTGAAGCAAACTAGTTGGGTTGCTACCCAACAGTTTTTGAATGAATTTTAGCCAAAATGAAATTGTTTTTAACTCTAGCGAAGATCTTGATCCACATCTTGGAAAGATTGATGTGGATGGTGATTCAAAGGGCTATGCATTTAGTCTATGATCCCTAAAGGCAAGAATGGTGTAGGAGTGTTAGGGAACATACATGCTTCTCCAACGTGGGTGGAAATTCAAAGGGCTATGCATTTAGCCTATGGTCTGTAAAGACAACAAAGGTGTAGGAGAGTTGGGGAAAAAATATGCTTCTCCAAGTCAGTCAAGAGAAGACTTTAAACTCCTGGATTGAAAATTATATCCAAGAAATTCAGATACGATGTGGGCGTAGGGGCAGGGTGGTTAGCCTTGGCGGATCATGTTTAACACTCCAAACTTTTTAAAATACCACTTGCTCTTTCTTTCTACTCAAAATACGTTGATAATAAAATCTAAGAGCTAGGTAAGGGGTGCAAAAAATTTATCACCCTACATGTACACAAAATAATGGAAAGTGAAATAGAAACACACCCTCAAGAATAACACCAGGTTTACTCAGATTAAACCCGGGTTAATGAACACTACACAGAAATAAGAAAGAAAAAGCAAAGGAGGACAATGATGATCTATAAAGTTCACGTTCACACGGGGTAAGTGTTAATTTAGAATAGACTGGAAGCAAGCATAGCATTGGAAATGTGGCGGAAGAAAATATGATGAGGTCCAAACCCTTGCATATCCTCGAAACTTAGATCTCTCTTGTTCGCATGCACTTCGTTGTTTTTTTCTACCGCAAGATGTCGCAGAGCACTTGCCATAACTAGTGTTTATTATTTATGAGTAGAATTTTTCCACATGTAAATTTTTTTTTATGGATGGATGTAATTTAAATATTTTATATAATTTATGTGTTTATTATTTATGAGTAGAATTTTTCCATGGATATAATTTAAATATTTTATATAATTTATTTAATATTTTTTTAAAATTGATATAGTAAAATTTTAATTTTAATAATAAATAAACATGATTATACATTACACTGCATTGTAGAATAAATTTTTTGACTCAATAATTACCCACTTATCATAAATTTAATACTTAAAAAAAATTTATTTATAACATTAAAAAAACCCAACCCACCCACTAGATTCTTTTTCAAATTATATTACTCAAACTTAAAATTCCAAAAATTTCCTGAACTATTTTAATCAAAATTAAAGATTATTAAAATATTCCCTTTGTACGCATAAAATGATGTACCTGAAGCAACGCGGCCCGCCGTCCGACTCTGTCAGATGATGAAAAGACGTACAACGAAACTGAGGGCTACTCTATCGTATAACGGACTCCTGTACAACGAAAGGCATCTGAACTTCTCGCCCCACCAGAAAGTGGACTTTGGACATGAAGACGAAGGAAACCTACCTGTGAGCGTACTGCAAGGTGGGGCCTGTTGGCCGTATCATATTCCGAATCAATATCAAACTTATCAGTGGGTATCACGATGGAATTTGACGGGTAAATTTTCTATTACAGAGTGATTAGTTGTTAAATATAATGAAAATATTTATAAAAATTAATATAATAAAAATATTTATAAAACTGTCTTCAGCCATTAAAACTGTTATATCTTACAAATAACTGTGTTTTGAAATTCGAACCTTGGTGAATATCATGTTTTTGTGCCCCACTTAAATTTAAGCTTGTTATATTTTGACGAATAACTGTGTTTTGAAATTCCAACCTGGGTGGATATCATGCATTTGTGTTTTGAAATTCCAACTTTGGTGGATATCATGCATTTGTGCCCCACTTAAATTTAGGCCTATTGGCCTTATCATATTCTGAATCAATATCAAACTTACCAGTGGCTAGCATGCATTTGTGAGGCAATTAAATTTCTCTTCCTCTAATGAGGTTTCAAATTTAATTTGAAAACAATGAATTCCATTAAAATTTGTTAATTTTTTTGGAAAATTTAAATTATAATTGTTAAATTTTAATGTTTTGGATGCCTTAGTAGTTTTTGATAGCTCTGAATCTATTTTTACTATTAAAATAGAGATTCAATCACTCCTATCATTTTATTTGGAAAATAAAAATAAAAAAAATAAACTTTAGTTTACCTAATCTTGTCTTATTTTATTTAATCATTATTTATATATTAATAATTTTAAAATCTATAAGACATTTATCTAATTATTTAAATAGTTAACGTAGATTAAAAAATAAATACAAATATAAAATTTATGTTATATAAAACTGTTAAATAAATAAATAAAAATATAAATTTTATATCATAAAAATAAATGAATAAAATATAAAATAAATAAATAATTCATATAATAAATAAATAAATATGAAAGGTAAAAGTGCCAATCAAATTATTCAAACATATGCCTTTGTATCACCTCACCTCATTTTGGAAACTTCAAGAATCTCTGGGCTAATGACTGCAGGATTCCAGGGTTAAATAAATTACAATGGAGTAAAACACAAAGAAAAACAGCGTATTAAAGGTGGTTTAAAAGAAGATATAAAAGCAGAAAAGTGTTTTTACAATGGTGTTATTATAAATAAATAAATAAATAAATAAATTAATAAATAAATATAATATAATAATTATAAGAAGGTCATCAACCCCACTTTTGAAGATCAAAAGTATCTCTCTATTTTAACTAGCTCAAAGAAGAAAATTAATATAGCAAAGATTAGAACGAATTCTCATGAGCTCCATAGTGAAACTGGCAGTTGGGCAGTTCCTAAAACGCCATGGATAGAAAGGATCTGCCATATTTGTGAGAATAGGAGCATCGAGGATGAAAACCACTTCCTCTTAGAGTGCCCTGCATACAACCACATTAGATCTCAATTTCACAACCTTTGTTACAATACTGACCTTCCTAGCCTTTTACAATGCCAAAATTATAGTGAACTCGGGAGGCTTCTCTCCGAGCTCTTTGAGCATAGGAATAAAATCTTAAATCAAAATAAATAATTTGTCTTTTTAGGTCCGATAGATCATTATTTGGTCTCAGCGGACGTTAACCATCATCATCATCAATAATAATAATAATAATAATAATAATAATATTATTATTATTATTATTTTTTGAAAGAGATAGTATAAATGTAATATAAAAAAGTTTTGATTGTAATTATATAATTAATTTTTTGGATTAATTATATAATCAATTTTTTTTATTACATAATTAATTTTTTTGGATGACTTTTTGTACTATTTAAAAATCAGTCTATCAAAGAAATATTAACAATTAAATTATAATAAATTTTGTATTCAGATAAATAATCTATTTAAATTATAATAAATTTTACATTCAGATATATAATACTCGTTAGTTACAAAATTACATATTATTTTGATAAAGGTTTTATGTTTTATTTATTATAGTTTTTCATAATGTAATATTTTTTGTGTAGTTCATTGTAGGCCATTGGTACTAGCTATGTCCACAAACAACATTTACTTACTATTCCAGAAAATTACTTACTATTTCAGAAAATTAAAATAGATAATAGCATTATATAGGAAGTGTCATTGTAACATCTACTTGCTATTTAGAAGAATTAAAATAGATAATTACCAAATCTAAAACCAAATAGATTTATTTTCTGCCCCATACATGAGTTTTTTTGGGATTCTATTGACATAATCGCCATCTGGAAATTTCCTCTGAGATAATAGTTATATGACCAGTGGGTTTATGTGTTAGATAATCGCGTACCTGAGTTCTAAGTTGAATCCTTTTAAAAACAACACCCTCATTCACTTCAACTCTACCAAGGAGTAAATTGGCTTTGTTCAAACCTATATTGTGATTTGCTTTGGCAGTTGCAGAATGAATGAATGGATAACCTGCCCCATAATGCAGTCCGATATCACAAGTGTTATTGCAATACAGGTCCAGAAATGTATATTTCTTCAACACAACATTCCTTTCAGATGCTTTTAGTCCATTGAGATGGCGAGGTAAACTCCAAGCCACTCCTCTTTTCATCTTCTGGGAAATATAGCAGACCTGAAATGGTATTATTTTTGAAAACTACAAGATTGATGTCCACAAAGTCATTTTCAATGTTAGAAGATCAATGTATACCATGAGAACCAACACACAGAGGGACAAGGATCTATCGATCCGCCACATCCCACTTGACATTCTTTTTCCTTTAGGTTTTTGGCGCCCAGAGAGAGGTATCTGCGATTGCGATTTATGGCCCAGAATTGATCACAGGTCACACTATAATTTTTTTTGGTATGCAGGTGCATGAACAAATGTGCGGGCAGAGATTCTGGTACTATGGGGATTGTTTTGGTTCTCCAGAAGATTGTCCATTGACCTCATTTACATATATGAAGATTTCAAGACTGTCATTGATGGGATCGATGTAGTTTATGAAGATTTCAAGACTGTCATTGATGGGATCGATGTAGTTTTTTCTCCTCCGAATCTATGTCGCTGGATTTCCCACATCAACCATCTCAAATAGTCCTTTCAACATATCACTTTTCAACATATTTTCATAGAATCTAATACAATTGCTAACTCTCTGTCTAAAAAAGGCCTCACAGATGGTATTGGCTACATGAATTTTGTACATATGGAAGAAAATTTATCTGAGAAGAGGGCAATATTTTACTCCCTCAACATTCGACTCTCACTTATTTAGTCTTTTTGTGATATTATAATTGAACTTAATTTCTACTGTTTATATGTTAATATATGATCCTTGAGATACTTCTGGAACATACGGTTATAGTTTATATATTTCAGTTTTTCTCTTAGTATGATGGTGATAATTGCAGTTTGTAAATTCTGATATATTTCAAAAAAATGTAATGGTACATTATAAACCTTGTTTTTTTCATTTGAAAAAAAATGAATGACCTCAAATTTGATTTATTACCCTACACTTTCATGAGTATTTAAACTATATAATAACTTTATATAGACAAACCTGTTGTTATCTACTTGCTATTCAGAAAAATTAAAATAGATAATTATATTACATAGACAAACTTGTCACCAACAACATATGCTAACTATGGTGTAACTATGGTGAAAAATTACATTAAGTAGGCAAATATGTCACAACATGAAATTAGAACCTGGATAGGGTCCCGACCACATGACCTACACTACTACTTATGGTAAAACAGATGCCAAGAGACGGAAAGTGTTCCCAATTTTAGAGTCATTCCCCAAGGTTCGACCTATGGACATGCAGCCAGAAAACTAGACACAACTATGTAATATGTAAATAACAAATAGAGAAAACAGACTCGAAAGTTTTCTATCTTTCCACAATGAGGGCCTGAATGCTTTCCATGTCCAAGTCTATGGAGCTGTTGGATCCATCAATCGCAGCTTTCCTGCACAACCACCCTCCTTATCGGCGCTTCGCAGTTCCATATCGTCGTTAGTAACGGCCTTAGGCCCCAGGGACTGATAAGTGACCACAGCCTCGGTTCTGTGACCAATCACCTTGGCGTAGAAAACGATCGTGAACAACACTATGCTAGCCACGTACCAGGTGAATTGTAAGTTAGCTAGCGCCTTGGCCCGCATAGTTGCTTCCTGGCTGGCGCACTTGAACACATCGTGGTCGTCCCTGCGCTCCATCTGGCAACCCTTAGCGACGAAAGACGGGATCCAGAGCATGAACGCCATGTTGAGGAACCACGCCCCCTGGAACAGCACCGACATCGAGCGCACCGAAGCTAGCAGAAACATCTGTGGGAACGGAACCTCGAGCAGCGTGGTCGACAAACTAACGACAACGATGAGCTGGAGGAGCCAGTGGTAATGCCCCTCCGCCCCCACGTGGTCAGCCGAGTGAAGGTGGAAGAGCAGCAGCTGCTGCCCGAAGGCCAGCGCTGCGATCACGTGCAGTGTCCCCGGCGGAATTGTGAGCCTACGTACATCGGTGTACAGAGCCACAGAGGCGTAGATTAGGAAGAACAGCGCTATGGAAGAGTGCTCGAAGTTGTTGAGATGCTCCGGTGGGATGCTCCAGTCGTCTGCCAGTGGCTGGTGTCTCTCCGGTCCAATGAACAGATCCGCCAAAATCAAAAGACACGAGCCTGCTATAATGGACGCTAGCTCCCAATATTTTAACTTCCCTCTGCCAAAATTAGCGGGGAACCATGTCCGGGTGCGGAAGTCCCATGGAGAGTGCGCGTAATTTGTGAATGTATTGTAGAGGTGCCAGAGGCCGATGAGCAGAAAGCCTATCCCCGGTGCCACATGGCCTATAAATGTCCCCATAACCAAAATAGGCTTAGGCTTAGTAGGTGATGGGTGAGTAGCAGAAGCAAATCAGAAAAGGAAAGGACTGTAGGCAGGGAATGCTGAATTCGTCGCGGGGGCTGGGGTTGTGACAATGAAGAGCGCCTCGGTAACCGCGCGCCACTAAGTCACCTTACAGTTTAATTAGGTCACACAGTGGCTATTTATCGGCTCAAAAACTTTAGATGCAGTGGGACAACCTTTTCTTTCGCCAAAATAGTATCACAAAAACGACAGAGGCTTGGTATCGTCCCAATAGGCTTTTGTAGGAGGGAGAGCTTCAAATTTCAACGTCGAAGCATCAGGGCGAGGATTTGGAAGCATTAGGGTGGGGGGATATATTATATTCACGGATATGGAGACCAAGCATTTTCTCATCTGATGATGAGATATGGTCCGCGTTTCCCAACGAACCGAATCATTTCACCATCTCCATTCACACGCACTGGTGAACCAGAACAATAACAACTTTGTCGAGGAAGATATCCCGAGTTGTTGGCAGGGTTTAATGATAATTTTTTCATTAGGATTCCACTCTCATGAGGCAGCTTTCCACTCTCATGAGGCAGCTACATTGTATATGTTTGATGTATAGACTATGTTGTAAATGTTTTATGTATGTACCACTCTGTGAATTAAGCCGAGACAAGTTTTTTCTAGGATTTCACATCCTTTTATGAACAAGAACAATAACCATCCCAATGCAATGCTTTTAATCTTCTTACACTACGTCTCAACGGTTAGTTTATGCAATTGTTTAAATAATCGTAGTTGATTTCTTATACATTTTGAAAAGAAGTTCGGTGTATTTTTGGTTTAATTTGCTTAAAATTTGGTTTATGAATTTTCTGTGATTTAACTGTTTTTGGGATTTTCTAGGTTGTTGAATCTATATATAAATTGAAAACTATTTTTGAACAACAAAAATCAAGATTTAATCTAATTTTTTTTTTTTTGGATTTTCAAACTTATAATGGTTAAACAATGCTGTTTTAAATATCAAAGATAAATAATCACTTTAATTAATAGTTTATATGATTTAAATCTGATTTTCAATATTGAAATTATTTCAAAATTTAGTTTATAAGGTTTAAAATGAAAATTTTAGTCAAAACTAAAATTTCAACCAACTAAAATAACAATTAGTAATAAGAGTTTAATGAAACTTGTGAATATAACGTTTTCTCAATTAAATTAAAAATAAATATATAATTAATTTTAAGATAAATTTTAATTTTTTATCTTCATTATTATTGAAACTATTTGGTAAATATTCACTATAATCAAATCTCTATCTATCTAATAATTATAAATAATTAGGTTAAAACTCTAAAAACTTTATTCCAAAATAAATAGATCTATCAACATAATGATAAAATAATCTTGATCTTATCATCACGAGATTCTTAATCTACAAATAGACTATGTTATTAACATGAGTCAATATAATGTCTTATTAATACCATATGCCCGAACAAAACATAAATCATTCATATGTCACTTTCCTATGACTCTTTTTTCAAATTAATGAATTTAATTAAGAGAACAAAAATATATAACTATTTTAAACATAAATGTGAAGATTTAATCTGTGTATAGTATTAAGAAAATTGTTGATAATCAAATTAAAATTCTGGAAGTCTTATCATAAAATAGATAAGTCTATCAACTTAAATATCAAAATCTGTGCGTAAATTTGTAAAAGAATCTATTTGTCTACCTCTATACAAAATTGTAAAAATATTTTTAATATTATTCACAAATCAAAGGTTGATATTTATATCAAAAGGAGTTACGTCCTTTCTTTATTTTTAATTAAATCGATTAATTTAAAAAATGTCATATGAACACTTGTCATGTGAACATGAGTTATGTTTTTTGAGCAACGTAGTATTAAGTAAATCATGTATTGTGCATGGGATTGTAACAAACCTATTTACAGGTTAATTATGCCAATAGACATGTTTATTTTGGAATAGGGCTACCACAATTTTAATTTATTTATCAATAATTGTTAGGTGGAAAGTAGGGACTTAACTTCCATGGAATATTCTTAGTAGTTTACACAAATCAAGTGTCAGAAATAAGTTATGATTTTTTTGGTATGTGGTATTGATGAGCCATAGTATTGGCCCATAGTTATTGTAACAAAGTCTATTCACATATTAAAAGTGTCCATGATAAAGTGGGGTGAATCTCCATGGATAAGAATCTTGTTGTATATATTTAAAAAAAAAATTATATATGTTTCACTTACATATTAATTCTTTTTATCATTATTGCTAATAATAATTATTTTAAAATAAGTTATAATTTAGTTAACTCTTATGATTTTTAAAATTTTAGCAATTTTAGATGTATGGTGAAGTAAGTGTTTTGATGTTGATAATTGATTGATGTGTTTTAGCATTTACAACTAGTAATTATAATAGTTATGTCATTTTTGTCCTTTTAATTAAGTTGATTATTTAAAAAAAAAATCATATGAACATGTCTCATATGAAGTGTGTTATAGTTTTTGGGAATGTGGTATTGATAAGCCATGGTATTAGCCCATGGTATTGCAACAAAGCCTATTTATAAATTGCTAATCCCTGTAGTGGGGGTAAATCATCATTGTTAAGAATATTTTTTAAAAATGGGGGATTGGGGGGCACTAAGGTAGGATGCTACTACCCCACCTAACCAGTAGGTAGGGGATGTGGCATCATGCCCCCTACAAGTGGTACTCGATAAATCACCCAACTTAATGTTTCCTCGAGCCAAATGCTACAATGTGACAAGATGTTGGGTGATTTCATGTGTGCGAAGGATAGGCTAGTTGTGAGGAGAATCAAGAAGAAGAATGTATGGAGGTTCCTGTGGTTGGTATCATCCTGGGTAGTCAATCAAGCCTACAATCGATGTTAATGCACCTAGCCAAACACTAGTGGTATAATTGTCGACAATAGGGAGATAACAATATTGCTCATGCAAGGAGTCGATCAACATGCTTTGCGTGATGACAATTCAATTCATAAGGGGAAATGTGCTTGGAACTTATGAGAGGGAATATATGGAATGTATATATTCTGAAATTTTAACAAGGAAATTGAGCTCGAGCTAGTGCGGATTTGGTATATAAGCACTCAACTCTAGTCTCAACCAGGTAATCTTTGCTCTGGTTCCTAGATTGTGCTATTATATTTGTGATTTTTCTACTTTTTATCAACCTTAGTAAAGAGCCCCCCTTTCAAGTGGTAGGTGGTTTAGAAAATTTGGTAAGGGTTTGTTTGTATGATATTGTTTCTTCGTGTCTGAGTGAGAGTCAGAGCTAGAATGGAAATCAAAAGGAAATTATCCTATTATTTACTCTATGGGTAGTTAAGGCATTGAGTTAATGTGGGGGACTAACGTCCAAGTAATTTCAAGGGTAGTAGTTGGATGGGGGTCTTACATTCACAGGTCTGAGAATGTGACAGTCTACCTTGTGCCTGATTGGGCCTTGCATTTTTTCTCTATAGGGGGGCAAGGTGATGGAATTATCTTATGGAACTGGGCCAAGGAGATCTCCCAAGCTGAGGGCTAGGGTGGTGGAGGAGGATTGAGATTTAGTGGTGTGCGAGTGTTGACAAGAGTTGCGCCAACAGGTCTGTACCATCTTGTTAGCAGTTTAGGTGGAGTATGACTTGTCTTTATACCCATAGTATTTTACCTTATGTTATCTGAGGAGTCGAGGTCAAGGTCAACATGCCCAGGGAGAGAGGACAGGTGCGGAGAGGCTTTGCATATTATGAAGGGAAAGCCCACAAAGGTGCCCCCCACCTTCATAATTGAGCTACTAGCTCTACTACAAGGTATCACAACAAGATTCCTATGAATGTCCAAGAAGAATTAAATCGAGAAAAAAGGGTGACTACGTCGCAATGATCTTCTTTGTCAGATTTATTGCAATCATCTTTGTTAGATTTAGAGTTGAGGGCGCAACGGGAACAAAGGATTTCAGATATAAGGAAGAAGCAAAGTAGAGTAACTCAGTACATTTAAACCGTAGACCTTTTATTGGAAAATGAAGTTCATCTTGGGTCATACACTGTTGGAAAGTCAGGATTCGAGAAGAGACTTGATTCACACTCTGGACCACATGCACGATCATCTAAATTGTTATGAATGTAGAATGGAGATGATCGATCGAAAGTTGATGTGCATTGAACAACACCTTGGCATTCGTACTGTAACTCTGAGACCTTTAGCAAACCAAACAACATTGATATCAGTGGAGGGTTGGAATGTGAACCCCCATGATTCCTTGATGTTTTAGGTTTATACTTATGATTCTTGTCTTGATAATTATCATGCGTATTTCAAATTAGGACAACACCTTAGGGTAGATCGGTTTATTTTCAATTATATTAGATAATCTATGTCTATGATGTCCCTCCATAGGGTACAACTTTGGTGGTGGTTTGGTCAGTGCAGAGTGAGACCAAAGAGGCTCATAAATGTTTTTTCATGTATCCACCTATTTTGAAGTAATAGAGTTCACCATACAAAAAGAAGAAAAAGAAAATTATAATCTAGATAACTTTTCTGATTTTTAAATTTTAGGTATGATGAAATAAGTGTTTTGATACTTAGTATGAATTAATGTCTACATCTACTAGCCATTTAATTTATATGACTACACTAGTTTTATGATTTTTTAAATCATAACAACGTAAAATGAATTATGAAATAAATATTAAGACCGCAATTTTTTAAGACCACAATTTTTTCATCAAATTAATTTTAATGTCTCTATTTATAATTTTAAGAAAATTTAAAACCATACAAAAAAATATTGTAATATTAGTGTTAAATACAATACAGTTTTAGAAGCATCGCTTGTTTCCAAAGTTGATAAAAAAATATAATTATTAAAAAAAATATTGTAATTATTAATTAAAAGTAAAAGCCCATTTTATAATTATTATTATTATAGGCATGGTATTAGTTTGTCTTTGACCAAAATTCTATGATGCTTATTCATAGTTTAAGGTTAGGAATTCAATTTTTTTTATTTTTGTTATTATTGAAATTTATTTATTTGTAAGGTGATTGGTTGAGGTCTTACTATGGGTTGTTTTTAGTAACTTTCTTCTCTATTAGTTAAAATTTTTTTGTTTTTAGTTTTATGTCATTTTTTCATGAATTATAATTATTCTACAATATTTTCAATTTAAGATGACTTATTATTATATTAAAAAATATTTTAATAAATTTAATTATAGACAATTATATATATATATTAATAAAAATAAAATACACACAGAGATATATGTATTTTAATATAAACAATATTAGTTAATCATATTTCTTAATTTTTGCTTATGACATTCAACTATATAATATTTTATTAGTTGTTTTATTTTTACCATAAAATCTTGTTTTTATTATTTTTTGTTTCATTAAGCTATATTTAAGTTAAGCGTAGGTACTAGCTACTATATAGCTCTTGTTTTTATTTTAAAAATTGAAAATAATACTTTTAATTAAAAAGTTATAAAATTTTTATTTTAAAACCATAATTCTAATTTCATAACTTTAATTAGAAGAGCATCCTAAAAAATTTATATATATAAAAAAAAACCTAAGTTCAAATAACTGATTGATAAAAATATCTTTGTCTTGAGTCATTTAAACATGTTATTTTCAAATTTATTTACTCCATATTATGAGACGATATTAGCTTTATTATTTTTATAATGCATATTTACAAATTCCAAATCGTCCCATGTTTATTTCAAAATAGGAAGCTCTATGTATTGCATGTTGACAAATCCCGTTAAGATGCTTTGTAATATCAGGGTGACCGCTGTGGAGGTAAGGATCGTCGTGATGGTGGGTGGTCGTACTGACCCTATTTTCTCGATGATCCCGGGTGGGTGGAACTATTGAGAGAAGTAATTTCCATAAGCAAATAATTGAGGATGAATGCGTTGTTTGAATTGATGATTTGGGTTGTTTTTTTAATGATAAAAAAAAATTATATAATATTTTTATTATGTTGAGGAAGATGTTTTTTTTAGAATTTTAATTTTATTATTAATAATTATTAGGTGGATGATATGAATTTAATTTGTATAAAATATTCTAAAATATTTTTAATAATATTCATACATTAAAATTTAGATTTATTTTTTAAGTAGTTATTTTTTTAATATAAATGACTAATTAAAACAAAATGTTATATGAACACTGATTATAATAAAACAAATACTAAGTAATAGCTAGTATTTGTCACTTAATTTAAATATAGCTAAATTGAAGTTACAAAATTGAATCCAATCTTATCTAGTGACAATAATAGAGTTTTGATAATGCTTTTGTTGAGAAAATTATCATACTAGTTTTATATTAAGTAAAATTATATAATTGTTTTACTATAATTTAATCTGTTTGTTAAAATTCATTTCATTTCCGTGAACTTAAACCAAAAATTGTAATAAACAATAAATATCTAAATAATATAAATAAGTGATTTTTATTTTTAAAATAATTATATAATAATTAAATGAATCTACATTAATTTTTTAAGTTTTGAAGTGTCTAATTATTTTTTATATATATTAAATAAAAATTTATAGTTTGAATGAATCTTCAATTTATTTGGCAAGCTTACCATTTTTTTGGGTGTTGATATTTTATATTAAACTAACGAGTTTGGAAAGTTGGTCTCTTAACTTACAAATCTGTTAAAAGTATTTGGAATTTTTTAATGGAATAGTCGTTAAAAGCACTTGAATTTATTTTAGTTGAATAAACCTTAAAAGTACTTGAATAATTTTTAATTGAATGAATGTTAAGACAGGTAAATGTAAATTCTAACATCCCAACTATCACGCTTCTATCTAAGTGGTAGTCTTGTGGTAGTCTTTTAACCACGAATAGGCGTTTAACCAATTTCTTCTCTAACTGTTATCACAATGTAACGGAATAAACATTCATATTATGATGGTTTGTAGATTTCTATAGCGTGGTTTTTGATTCCAATATTCCACAGTCTCCATTTTCATGTTGTCTACCTTTCCATTCTAGAACAAGATTCATCCTCAAAACTGATTCAGAAAGAAGAAAATGAGAGCTATTAATATGATGAGATGTGTTGTCAAATTGGGCAGTCGACTAGCTCAAGATGAATGATTACTTATTATTTAGATATATTTTTATTTTAATTCATTATTATTATCTTGTTATTTAATTAATAAATTATTTATCTATATAACTCCTTATGATTTTATTTATTTTAATAATGATTTTTATCTAAGATTGTTCTAATTATTGTTAATATATTTTAATATGGGTTATATTATACTTTAATAATATAAATCATATTAATTTCATTACTACCTTTATGTTATTCCAATTATTAACCTAAGTTTTTTTTGGGTCCTTTAATAAATTGTAATTTTAATTTTAATTAAATTACAATTCCAAATGTTTTACTTCCTTCTTAATAGGGGAGAAGTCTTAATGTATTAGTTTGCTCATATTTTGATTTTAGATTTATTTAAACCTATATTACTAGTATTGCTAATGTATTCTAAATTGAATCATAATTATACTTAATATCAAGTCATGTTATTAATTTATATAAGTGGTATTTCTTAATAATGCTTAATATTATTTTTATTATTAGGGATTAGGAGAGGGGTACAACAAGTTTAACTTAGGATTGGGTTAAAAAAGGAAGGGGATCAAAAGAGGGAGGATTAAAATTCTCAAGGGGAGGAGCATGAGAGGGTGATAGGGAGATTTTAGGGGGAGAGGGGGAATGTGATATAGGAGATAATTGTGAGGGGTAGGGGACGAAGGGCGGAGATGATGAAGAATGGTAAGGGTGATGAGAAAGGGAGAGCATTTTATTGTATGCAGGTGAGAAGGGAAAACCAATTTCTACTAACTTCCAAGCCTCCATCCCTATTGAGGTTGTGGGGGTACTTGATAATCTTTCATCAATATGCAACGGAAATCATAACACAATTATACACATATACTTGGGATGGGAAACTCTCATAAAGTCTGCCCAACAGTTTTATAATAAACTTCAATAATGTATAAATACAATATTTTACAGATTTTCCCAAGTCCATTCAGCCACATGCACACCTTTCCAAGTTCACTTAGCAATCATGCCCGGGTCGTGCAACCCTGCCACCCGTCCATAATATCTCTACCAGAAACCCTAAATTTACGGTGCCCAAAGTCGTGCAACACCTCACCATTCAGACGTGCCCAACTCGCCTGTTGAGCCCAACACGTTCAATTGTACCCAACTCGCCTGTTCAGCCCAGCACGTTCAATTGTGCCCAACTCTTATATTTGATTGTGCCTAACACTTCGTTCAGTCATGCCCAACTCCTACGTTTGACCGTGCCCAACACTTCGTTCAGTCATGCTTGACCATCCATTCAGCTACTCCCACCTCACTGTACAACCACACCCAACTCCATTCATTTATACGCATGTCACAACTGTCATGCAACCTTGCCGCAATTACAATTCATTATGTAAGCCAATACCCAGACTCACTGTGCAACCTTGCTCATCGGGTGGGCACATTTCCCAGGCCTATCCCGACAACATTGCCTACTTGTCCCCTGCCTATGGCTTGTCTGCCTGTTTGTGGCCTTCCTTCCTGCCCATGGAAATAACCTACAACTATTGAAAATGAAATTAACTCAGAAAAATATATAAAGCACACATAATAAACAAGACACAAAATATTGACGGAAAAAACTTCAGCCTCATGCTTCCTCATGTATTCTCTCTCATTCTCATTCATTTGAAATAATTGAATATAGTGTTACAAATAAATAGATGAGAGACAATGTTCTCAAGATAGTGCGTGCTATCTTAGACACTTTTGGTTGAGATAATTTCTCCTTTGGTTCAGATAATTTCTCACCAGACACACACCAATATAAGATTTACCTAAACTAACTCCTATCTTAGAGGAACAACCCAAGAGTTAGGCACAAATTCCTAACTTGGAATATTTAACTTATTTATTTATTTGTGGATTTATTATTGTTTGTGAGAGAGGCTAACATTCCCCCCTTCAATGATAAATCCAAAATAAGAACGAGGAACCATCTTCCAAGTTCTCATATTGACCCTCAAAAACATTGCCTGAAAAAACTGCCAAATTTGGATGCTGAAGAAATTGCAATATGAAGAGAGTGAGTCAGCTGCATGACTGATTCATCTCAAAAGGACACTTAACAACTCCATCATGTGCCAAGCCGCAAAAGGATCCAACTGTCCTTTGCTTGAAAACAACATCTGGTGCCCACTGACACAACTTGATGAATGCCCACTGGCGTGTTTGTTGATGATGATTGCCCACTGGCTGAAGATGTCGAAAAACAACTCAATGTTGCTTTTGCTATGATGAAAGCTGCTCACTGCCGCTTTGGCTGTCGATCGCCCACTAGCGAATTTGCTGATGCTCACTGTTGATGACAAATGCCCACTGGCTGCTTCGCTGATGTTGTCGAGACTTCCAGTCTGACAACCACTTGTCAATTTCATTGACATTTTCCCCCCTTTGTCAGCTGAAAGGAGAGACAATCTTCTCCAAAATATATCTGAACTCCCCCCCTTCAGGTGTAGGAGAGTTTCACTGTTGTACTCCCTTGTTCAATTGCATGAGAGTACCATCATCGGTTCACTACTGGCTGTACTATGTGTGATTGTAGTCGGTTGTAGAACTGAGATAACCGTTTGATTGTGGATGACCATTCCCAAGGATCGATCCATTCATAGTGTATCTTCAATCTGGCTGATTTTTGTTGGTTGAGACATTTTTCTGAGCAATGATGGGGCTTGCCACAATGGCGACAAGGATGGAGATCAAAACACTGATCTTCCATATGACCGATTCTTTGACAATGAGAACACTTCGGTTTGACTTCAACTTCAGGTTGCGTGCAATTCTGTTTGGCTGCTACTTTCTTAGAACCTGCTGAGGGGAGTTGTGCAAGAAATCCTGCACTGATGAACTTAATTGGCTTGGAATAATCTGGGATATGTAAGTTGGTGTCATCAGTGACATATCCTAAGCCTCGTCGATTCTTGTTATTTTGAATTTCTTCCCAGGGCTTGATGATGGGTTTGGAAGAAATTTTAATTTGATCATGAACAACTTTGACACTTGAAGTTGTTTAGATGAGTGATTTGGAATCAACATCTTTATATTCAACTGTATGGTTGAATGACCTGGAAGAAGCACTCTTTTGTTGCAGCTCATCTCTTTGTAGTTGCAACTCTAGTTGAAGAAACTCAATGGTTTCATGTGTTTGTTGTAGATGCCGTGAAAGATCAGCAAGAGTTTCTTTGCTGATGTGCACCATGTCTTCATCACTGGAGATGATAAAACTATGAAGAATTTTTAACCACTGAATATGTTGCGCCATCTGAACTTGCTCACTTGAAGTCAGGCTCTCTAGTCGTAGATGTCGTGCTTTGAACTGTTTCACTTGATTTTGTTACTTGAATGACATGCTTGCTTGCTATGGGACTTGAATGGCATGCTTTCTTGATTTGTTGCTTATTGCACTTGCTGGGAACACTTACTAGAGTTGTAGAATGTTCTTGCTTAAACTCTGGAATTCACGCTTGCTTGATGACGATTGTGTTTGTGCGAATGCTCACTTGCCTTACTTGATGACTTCACGCTCAATTGAAGGAATAGCCACGCTCGTTTGATGTCGATCTCAACTTGCTTGATTGGTGTTAGAGTTGAACTTGTTTGGTTGCTTTGATGGTTGCTGTAATGAACATCACTCTGGCTCGCTTGAAGGTTTGAAATTTGTACTATTTTGACGCAAATTGCTTGAATGAATACTCACGCTCGCTTGCAGGAGATGTGAGCTTGTTTCTTGTTTGCTTTAGAATTAAAACTCATGGACTCACTTGACTCCCTTAAAGGAAGGGTGTCCAACACTGTCGAAAATGCACCCAAAAAACGCTTAATGATTTAATGACTCACTACAATGAATTCAATTTGACTCAATTCAAGACTTGGGTGTCGGTTTCAACCGAGAATGCACCCTTACAATTCAATGTAATTTGAGTTTGATTACAAGTTCAATAATGTTGATGTAGACTATGCTCTGAAACGTTGAAGTTTACAGATTCATTAACTTGATTGTAGTGATGTAGACATTGCTTTGAAATGCTGGAGTCTGCAGATTCATGAACTTGATTGTATTGAGTGAATTTGTTTGTTGAGGTAGAATGCCGATGTTGAAAACTTTGATTATTTGTTGTAGTGACGCAATGCATATGTTGAGCTTAATTATCCTTCCTTGAAGCTATTTTGTTACAAGTGTTGTGCTTGCTTGCATTGAACATTATGTGTGTTAAATGAGATCATTTATGTGTCAAAACTAGACACAAATAAAAAAGCAACAACATGAAGCATGTACCATCATCAACACACTCTTCGTGTACCTAAGATCCCCTTATTCAATTTCGGGCAGATCTAGGACACAAACACCACAAAAAAAATGTGTTTATTAAATATTGAAGTACATCAATTTTCACCTTCACAACATCATGAATGAAATTTCTCCAACAATGAGAATGCCAAGCTCACAAATGCTTGAAGCAACTTGTCCTCAAAAAGTGCCTCTTATGACTTCACAAAATCACTTATGACTCCATTACAAATATTCCTTATCTCTCCAAAATTACAAAAAAATAATTTCACCTTATCACTCCACAAAATCACTTCAAATAAATTCACACTTATACCTCCACTATTACAAGTCAAAATATTCTTGAAACATTTAGTGATGTGGTTGAAAGTCCGTACTATGTGGCCCCTGAAGCACCTGCAAATTACGTTCCTGGTATAATTCCCATAATTCCAGCCGAATACTCAAAATCCGAATTTCAACATTGCAACATGGTATTTCTACATATTTTTAGTCACAGCCCTACCGACATAGTTCCACATTATTTTGGTTTTGACAAATACAAACCACGAGAATTTCAACGACCCTTCATAGGCTGACTGGACTGATTGACTTCCTGGAAGGTATGCGTATGTCAGAACAATATTATGTTCAAGTCAATATTTTCTCTAACGCATGAAGTTCAAACAAAAAAACGTTATTGCCACGCAATGAGGACGAGGACGAGAGTGAGCTTTGGAAATTGGCTTCCTTGCATCACGTTATACTTTGCCACGTTATGGAATGTGGATCATGGTAAACATTTCAATTTGGGGGCGCTAACATCTCTGGTGATTCGGAGTCAACAAAATTGGACTGTGCTTATGGAAGATTAGATTCAATGGGCATCATAAACTACAGTGCAACAAATGATCCAAGGAATAATGGAAAAAATATTTGCTTTACTGGACTGTGAAAGAAATCGGAATAATACCTCGTCAATGCTCTAGTTTGGGAAAAAATACCCGGGTTTCGAATCGATTCGATTCCATAGCTGTCCAATGATTCGACTGTGCATCATGGTGCAGAGGCTACAGGAGATTCAATCGTTGCTCCCTTGGACATCGCAGGCAAGCTGATCTTCTCCAAACGCAGGTCTATGTGTGAATATCGGATCAGATCGGTTCGTGTTTCTGGATTTCCACAATACTCACATTGCTTCTTCACGCAGCTGATCATGATTCCTCCACTCACAGGTCTCATTACAGGGCAACTAAACCTCTCCTCCCAAATCACCCACCAGATTTCCAGATGCACTTCAAACAGAAGAGGTGTGCATTTTACTCCATTATGAAGATGATTCCAGGGATGAGAAGTCAGCACAGGAAGGTGGAGCTTTAGATGATATGGAAGATGAAGCCTACATTTCTAGTTCAAGTGAAATGGAAAACTCAGGTTTAAATGATAGCAGCGTAACAAATCAACCACTAGAGGATAGTGTAAGCGAGCAAAGTTGGAACATACAGCCTTTCTCAAAATCTAGCGTTCCATGTGCAACAAATGATTTTTCAATGCAGAATATTATTCTTCAGATGGAACTACGACTTTTGTCCCCCAATGATGTTCGAGTACACCAGCTGTACCGGTGGATGCTCAAATGCCATGCTTGTAATGGAGTCACTGCCGATGTGAGTAGAATTTTTTTTTCAAGCGTGGCAGCCTCAGTACACTGCGGAAATATCTGTTACTGTAGGGGGAAATGGGATTGTACAATCTGGTCGTCAACAACGGATTAGCAAAAGAGGCACAAGATATTCGCTTCCTCAACCTAAAAGTGGAAGGGACGCAGTGACCAGAAATCCTATTTTGCGGGAAGATCAACTCCCGCGCAAGCTTTTAGATCACATTCCAGTTTCATGCCATTTTTGCATAATGCAACCTCTCCACACAGGCATGCACAATCAAGCTCTTTGCTATCGAATTCCTTCAACTAACAAACAACGCCTATCACAAAACTGTTCATGCATGCTAATTAACTTTTAACCACTCGACCTTCACAGCATCACACGATCTTCATGATGCTATGATTGTTTTACCAAAATCATATTAGCTCTGATACCACATATTGAAAATGAAATTAATTCAGGAAAATATATAAAGCACACATAATAAACGAGACACAAAATATTGACGGAAAAACTTCAGCCTCATGCTTCCTCACGTATTCTCTCTCATTCTCATTCATTTGAAATAATTGAATATAGTGTTACAAATAAATAGATATTGAATATAGTGTTACAAATAAATAGATGAGAGACAGTGTTCTCAAGATAGTGCGTGCTATCTTAGACACTTTTGGTTGAGATAATTTCTCCTTTTCTTGAGATAATTTCTCACCAGACACACACCAATATAGGAGTTACCTAAACTAACTCCTATCTTAGAGGAACAACCCAAGAGTTAGGCACAAATTCCTAACTTGGAATATTTAACTTATTTATTTATTTTTGGATTTATTATTGTTTTGTGAGAGAGGCTAACAACAACCCGACCTACGACCTGACCTCTGAATTGTCCTTCGCCTGTGATCCTTGTTTTCTTTTGCTTCGCTCTATTTTTTGTTATGTGGAGCGATTTTCTTGAATGCTCAACTCCCCAACTTGACCTCCAATATATATGCCACCCATCGAATGGTAATCCAACCAAAGGGTGCATCATTTGGCTCTAACACGGGTCAGCCTCCCTATGTCGCACTTGATTGACCTTCCATCTGCCTCAACACGTTCACCCATAAAATTAAATATGAATCGTTGCGTCTTTTCCATGGGTTTCCTCACCCATCGTGTAGCCAACCTTAAAGTGTCACACGTCCATCGCACTTTCCTATTGATCGCCCGTCGCACGTTCTCCCACTGGTCGCCCGTCACACGTTTGCCCACCAGTGGGCTGTCGCATGTTCGGCCATCGGTTACTCGTTGCAATGGGTGGGCGTTATCCCAACACGAGCGCACCCTTTATACAAGTGCATCCACCCATCACACTTAATCGAACGCCACTCTAATTCAACACACACGCTCCACCCAAGTCGGTCCATCACAGGCACCCATCGCACATAGGCGCACCCACTATAACTCGGTCACACATCTCCGACTCGGGGTCCTGACACCAATGAAACTTGTTTTGGTTGCAATGCTATTGCTATTAATATTTCTAGAACTATAGCACCATTAATTCACATGGGCAGTATATGCCAACCTTGGATTTAGGAAAGTACACAATCCAAGGGTTGGCATATACTGCCCCATTGCATTAATGGAGCTATAATTCCATTAATATTGGTTTCCCAACCTCATTGGGTCGATCAACATACAAAACTTACACCTTATCATGATAATAGAGCGACGTCGACGATGTGGAGTAAAGTGAGTGGAGAGGCATTGTGGTATTCATCTGCATATGTTAGGAAGTAAATCAAGTGGTGTCATTGGGACCATGTGCGACAAAATGTCAAATGCAAGGAATGCTATAGTCACGTTCCAATACATTTTGGGTTGGGTGGCATGATAAGAGGCGAGTAATGAGTGTAGTTGTGACAGGAGTACCCAAAACAATAATTACACAATAAGACTTGAATCAATCATATTACAAATAAATAATTTTACATATTAATAAAAAATAATAAAATTCAATTCATAATTTTAATGTATGGAGAAGCTACATATTTTTTGGTCAAAAACGAAGTAATATCCAATAACATGCTTAGTACCATGCATGTGAAATGTATAATAAGTTATGATTTTTTAGGTATGTGGTATTGATAAGTTATGGTATTGGCCCATTGTATTATAATAAAGTCTATTTATAGATTAAGAATAAGTTATGATTTTTTGAGCATCTTGTATGGATAAGTTATGGTATTGAACAATGATATTATGATAAAAACAATTTACAATTTAAGAATTTGCATGGTAAAGTTCTCAACTACGAGTCACTCAAAGCTTGATGTTCCAGTGAAATGATGCTACCACTCTCCACAACGATGTGTGGTATTGTTGGATAACCTTTCTTCCTTGTGACACATGTTTTGCCTCCTCTTGCTTTTGGTTTCCTAGAGTGCCTTGTCATACCAAAAGTCTTCTTCCCCACATTGTATCACATTGATAAACAAATTTAATGTGTTGTATCATAGCCCTTCCAAACTTCTATAGTGGAAAACTTTGGAGCTTTTATTTCCCTAAAAGTCATGCCACCAACTCCATTGGATATATAAGGTGATTTTGCTCATCATTGTGTATTCCTTGATAGCTAAGAGTCAATTCCCAGTAATAAATCCAACTTAGTAGTTGGCCCTGCTACCATATTAACTACACATAATAATTGTGCTACCATGTCATCTCCACCTCAAAAGGTGAGGCAATTTACCTTTTTCATAGTTGTGCTATTTATTTGATACACTCTAGTTGATTATCTAGAACATTACTATCTTGAACATTTTGACTATCTAGAATATTTTGGACCCTAACTTGTTCATTAATGGACTTTGATTTGTAAAGTACTATGGATATTCCACACGATAATTCTGTAAAGGACTAATCACTTATGAAATCGAGAAGTTACTAAGTACATCATTAATGAAAGAACCTATTAATGGAAGAAGCAACATGGGAAGATGAGTTTTTCATGCATAAGCACCCATAGATAGTCAAGTGTTGAGAACAACACTTATTTCAATGGGAGGAGCATGTTAAGCCCTATATAAGCCCCATGTTAACCCAAAGGACCTTTATTATGGCTTAGATAGAGTGATTACATTTCCATTGTTATATTACTATATAGGCTAGAACCCTAATTGCTCTCACTTTATTATAATTTTACATTTTCTCTTCAATATAGGATCATCTTCTTGTTCATTTTATTTATTGTAAAAGGAGCCTCCCTTGAAAAATACTATAATGATTAGTTTCTTACCATTTTAAATGCACCTAATAACACTTATTTTCACTTCCTTTGGAATTTTTGCATTAGGTACCTATGATAGTGGTTATCTCCTATCTTCATATATATGTTGAAAACTATGCTCATATAGGATAACAATACATTGTACTTTTTATTTTGAAAAAGATTCTTAATGTTGATGTGCACCATATTTCTCCTCCTTGAAGGTCACATCTAATCCATAGGTATTTAAATTCTTAGATGAAAGCCATAACATGTACCCCATGACTCCTTTAGAATAACCAATGAATATGAACCTTATTGATTTAATATCAAGCTTCCTAACGTTCACCTCAATCAGGTGGATGTAGCCTTCATATCTAAAAACTCTGTGATGTGAAATTAATAGATTATTAACACTTTATTCCTCCTTTTTATTCTTTTCACCAAAATTGAAATTTGTAACATATTAATAAAATAAGTGGTTGTAGCAACCATGTTATGCTCAAGCTAGACTATGCTCTTAGGCTACATGATTTCTCCATGAAGGTTTGAACCATCCTCTTAGTAAGGTTAGGAGTTAAATAAATATCATAATAAATACATACATTTGACACTGGAGGGAGAAAAAGTGATATGCTTTTCCTTTGATTATCATTATGTCCAAATCCTTGAAGTTAAAGTTCGGCAAGGACATTCCATTATTCCTAGACCTATGTTGTAATTGCAACAAATGCATAAAAAATTCTAGCTATAAGCTCGCATACTTAATTGCATTAAGCCAAATATCACTGAAAACAATTGTTATTGTTATCCTTCCCACTTGAGGTCATGTGGCAACTATGACATGTTGGTCACATGTGGCATAGATCCATCTTATGCATGGATCTAACACGAGCCTAAATGGATCAAATTTCTTCAAGTGCAAACATATTTTAGAGTACAAAAGACAATGTGTAATTTTTCATTGTTTAAATTATATTTTTGAATGCTATATAAATTACATAAACTTTAAGTCAAAAAAAAACTTTGCTGGATTTCAACGAAAAAATCACATACCTAAAAAAAGATTAAACAATAAAATATTGAGACCACATCAAATGTTTTAACCATTTTTTTTTTCAATATATGATATATATCATTTTTTAAAACAATATATAAAATATTTTACATAACATGTGCATTAAGTCATTTGATGAGGGCTCATTAAAATTGTGTTTTTGTTATTAATATATTTTAAAGTATACACCAATATTAGTTCATATTAAAGTATTTTATTCATTACTTACATTGGGTATTTTATTATATACAACATTAGAATATTTTCTTTTAACATTTTTTTTTATATAGTTTATTTAAATAAGGTGTTAACTATTTTTGAAAAGTCCATAGTCACGACTAATTAAACATGTATATCAATTTTTTTAAGATGACATTTCTTTTCTGTTTAGGGAATATTTTATTTTATTTTAAGAAGACACAGGACAACTCCAAATTGAACACGAACATATTTACACATATTCACTGGGATGTAGAATGAGCCTCTAAGCTCAATAAACCATATTAGTTAATCACATTTCTTAATTTTTACCAATAACATTCAACAATACAATATAATATTTTATTAATTATTTTGTTCTTCTGATAAAAATCATTAACTTTATTATTTTTTTAATTTAATTAACCTATATTTAATCCAAACAAGACATAAGGTTACTAATAAAATAAATAATTATATAAATTAAACCTATATAACCTACCGTAATAACTACTCCGTATTGAATCTCCTTCACCTGCAGCTCCTCCAGGTACTATGTGTGCAGCAATGCTAGTTCCAGCCACTGGACCGGCTTCTGGCTACATGGCCACCCACAATCTCAGCTGCCAAAGTGGAACTTCACTGTGTTCCTGCCGCAGTTCGGTAAACCAAGAAGTGAAGTTGTTGGACAGGGCCCCTGTGTCTGTACTCCCACCGGGATTTGTCAAGAAGAGTGCCAACTTTTTCATCACAGACGACTTGAATGTAATTCCAATAATAAAATTGCAGAAAACTGCACAAAGCCGACCGGAGAAGACTGAACAGAGCAATGTGATTATCATAACAGTTGCAGCGACACTACTATCAATATCCATGGCCGACCTGGGCCTCCTGTAGAAACTGTCTGAGCCCAGTGGTGTTGCAGATCTGGTGGGCCTATTTGTTTTAATATAATTGATTAATTAAAACAAAATGTTACATCAACAAAGGTTATAATAAAACAAATACTATGTAATAGTTAATATTTGTTACTTAATTTGAATATAATTAAATTGAAGTTAAAAAATTCAATTCAATTTTATCGAGTAACAATAATAATTTCTTGATAATGTTTTTGTTGAAAAGATTATCATACTAGTTTTATATTAAGTAAAATTATATAATTGGTTTGTTAAAATTCATTTCATTTTCATAGGCTTAAACCAAAATTTGTAATAAACAATAAATATCTAAATAATATAAATAAGTGATTTTTATTTTTAAAATAATTATATAATAATTAAATTAATTTATATTAATTTTTTAAGTATCTAACTATCTTTAATATATTTTAAATAAAAATTTATGGTTTGAATGAATCTTCACTTTATTTGGCAAGTCAACCATTTTTGGGTGTTGACATTTTATATTAAACTAACTAGTTTTGAATAAACTTTAAAAGTAGTTGAATAATTTTTCACTAAATAAATGTTAACACAGTTATATGTAAATTCTAACACCCCAACTATCATCTCTCTATCTAAGTGGTAGTCTTTCAACCACACATAGGCGGTTTAACCTATCTCTTCTGTAAGTGTTAACACAATGCAGCAGAATAAACATTCATATTATGATGATTTGTAGATTCACAAAGAAGAAAAATGGGAGCTATTAATATGATGAGATGTGTTGTCAAATTAGAGAGCCGACCAAATCAAAATGAATGATTATTTATTATTTAAATAATTTTTATTTTTATTTTAATTCATTATTATTTTGTTATTTAATTAATAAATTATTTATTTATAAATCTCTCTATGATTTTATTTATTTTAATAATAATTTTTATGTAAGATTGTTTTAGTTATTGCTAATATATTTTAATATGGGTTATATATATATTTCCTGTGGAAAAAGTCGTAATTTCTATTAGATCGTAAGAAATTACATTCTGTAGATGCCAAGGCATATGCATGTTGAGGCTGGTCGCCTTCCGGATAGTAGCAAAATGACGGTTTGACTACAACCATGTACAAGAAAAAACATTTAGTCTTGTGCCTCCACGCAGGGAGTTCATATGATCTCTGAGAGATTTTGCATCAAACCAAAAGTAAACATAAAAAGGAGTGTGCTCCACGTAGGGAGACAACCTGGTACATACCAAAACCAAAATCCTGAATATAAAAAAAAAACCCTTTTGTGAGAGTAGCGGTCGATGAGTTGCCTGTCGGATAGTTCTGAGATGAGGCTATTTTAGATACATTGTGATAACAACAAATATACCCAACAGCTTACGAGAAACCATTGGGCCAAAAAAACCTGTGAAAGTAAGAAAAAACCAGCGGTATAGTTATGTCTCCCGGAGAGAATGCAGATCTACAAACGGCCTGTGGTAATGTTGGTGGAAAGTTCCATCCACTTCTTCCTGTATCAACCAGTCTTCTTCCTGCCTGTGCGCTGCCTCTTTTGATAGGTGGTCTGCCCCTGTGTTGCGCTCCCTGTAAATGTGTTGACAAACAAATTTTTCAAAAGATGCTGAAAGCCTGTGTGCCTCATCCAAAATATGTCTCAAAGAAAAAGCAGAGCAGTAAGATGTTCTATTGAGCCAATTGCAGACAAGTTTAGAGTCCCCAAACAGTTGTAGTTTTGTGCAGCGTTTCTCAAGTGCAAAGTGGATGAGGTGTTTGGCTGTGGATAGCTCAACAAAATTATTTGTACCCCTTCCCAGGTGCATCTAAATTTTAAAGCAATGGTCGTCCCTTAGGTAGAGGATGGCCCCTCCCCCACAGCCTTCTTCTTGGGTTGAACCGTCAAAGTAGGGCCAAGGGTATGTTTTTTCAATGAGCTCAGGGCGGATGGATCTAGGGGGGTCTGAGAGGTCTTCGGGGAGGAGTCCGAAATCGGCAAGGATATGAGATCTGATGTTGGGCCAGATGGGGTCCTTTCGGTAAAAAATGGCTCAGTTCCTCGCCATCCAGATAGCCCAGCACATTAGGAGCGGTATATTCCTATCTCTTCCCTTGTGTTTCTCTAGCCAGTTCAGCCAGGCCTCTATAATGGATCGCCCTTGCCATTGATGAAGGGAAAGGGAGGATGAGGATATGAGGGTCCATTGCTCGGTGACAATAGGGCAGGACAGAAATAAATGGTCGGTGTCTTCCTCATTGTTCCTACAAAGGTGACACCAGAACGACCCATGGAAGGATCGCCTCATCAAATTTGAGCCTGTGGGGATTTTGTTGAAAAGGATGGTCCACATAAGCATTCGCGTTCTGGGTGCTGCTTTGAGCTTCCATAGTGCTTTCCACCATTGTTGTACGTTTTCTGGCTGGACTTGCTGCATGAGCTTAAGGTAGCCTTCCTTGGGAGAGTATTTTCCATTTTTTGCATGTGCCCACACTATCTCATCTTCTTCTTCCGTTATCCTGATGTGTGCTTGAGTGAGAGCTTCCGTAAAGTCCTCCCAATCATGCCTCCAATGTCCCGGGATGTGGAGTTCTTGTGCTGTCTTCCAGGCCTGCTGGAAAAGAGTGGTGTTTTCTTGATCTGCAATGTGGGCTATATGAGTAACACCCTAGTCCTTTAGATGAGCGATCAACTGTGTTGGAAGTCGATGGGCATTGCCACACCCGATCCAGGGATCCATTCCTATGCGAACGACATTCCCCTGATGAATCCTCCACGTTAAGCCTTCTCGTATGAGTGGGAGGGAGTTTAGTACTGCTTTCCATATATTGGATTGCCTTACGCTTACCCTGTGTTCCCTACAGATCCAGCCGATAGTGTTTTCCGGGGCGATGTATTTATCATATACTACTCTTGTCCAAAGGCTGTGTGAGGTAATGAGCTACCATCCTAGCTTCGCTGCCAGTGCTTTTGCAAAATAATCCAACCTTTTTATACCCCATCCTCCCCATTTCTTAGGCCTTGCTATAGTGTCCCATTTTACCCAAGCGAAAAGGTTCCCCTGCTTGTTCCCCTTCCATAGGAATCTGCTGCATATCTTTTGTAATCTAGCTAGAATTCCTCTTGGAATCCAGGCCAGTGACATCCAGTATACCGGTGTTGCTTCCAGCACTGCTTTTATGAGGGTGAGTCTTCCAGCCCGTGTAAGGTACCTGTTGTACCACACATTCAATCTCTTTTCCACCTTGACAATAAGCCAGATCCAATATGCGATTTTATATCCCCTGGTTTTCAATTGGAAGCCTAGATATTTCAACCCTTCCTCCATAGGATGTGTAGGGAAAGGAAACCGGTGACGTGTGAAAAAAACTTCATGTTGCGAGCAACCTATAGTTGTGAGGGTGGATTTGTGAACATTTATGATCATGCCTGTAGCCTTCTGGAAGAGGTCGAAAACAAACTGTAAGGTAGAGGTGTCGGCCATGCTGCCGTTTAAGAAAATGAGCACATCATCTACAAAAAGGAGATGGGTGAGAGAGCAGTTTTCCGTAATTTTTATACCAGCAATCATGCCCCTCCTGTGTTCTGTCCCTATCAATCTGCTTAGCCCCTCCATGATAAGCAAGAAAAGTAATGGTGAAAGGGGGCACCCCTGCCTGAGGCCTCTTTCGGCTGTGAAGAAAGGAGTGGGGGATCCATTAAGGAGGACACTGTAAGGCACATGAGAAATGCAACTCATAATCCATTTGATGAACATATAAGGGAATCCCATATGGGTAAGAAGCATTCGAATGTAGAGCAGTCTTTCCCTATCGAAGGCTTTGGAGAGGTCTACCTTTAGGATCATACCTTTCAAGTTCTTGTTCTGCACCAAGTGAAGGAGCTCTTGTGCAGTACCAATGGCTTCGTGGATTTGGCGATGCTGTAGGAAAGCAAACTGTTCAGGGGATATGTGTGCCGAGAGGATGGGCTTGAGTCTATTAGCTAGTATTTTGGCCATGATTTTGTAGAGGCAATTGCAGAGCGATATAGGCCGGAAGTCACTGAAAGAGGCTGGATTGTCGGATTTGGGGATGAGGGCTATGAAGGTGGATTTGATGGCCGTGGGGATTTTTCCTGAGTGGCCACAATGATTGATTACTTTGAGGAGGTCCTGACCCAGTAGGTCAAAAAAAGCAAGATAGAATTCAATGGACCAGCCGTCAGGTCCCGGGCTTTTGTCTCTTTGGAAGCCCTGGATGGTAGCTTCGAGCTCCCCCAATGAAACCTCTTTGGTGAGTTCTTCTGCTTCCCCTTCATCCACAAACCTGGGGAAAAGCTCGGCCACTCGCATGATCTCTAACAGGCTGGCTTCCCTCGGGGCCATATATGTGTTCCTGAAGTGTGAGGTGGCGAGTGAGGCGAGCTCTCTGGAGGTGTGGACTTGTTGCCCCCGATCATTTTGCAGCTCCCAGATAGTGTTGATTGTTTTCCGACCATTTGCAAAGTGGTGGAAGAACTTTGTGTTTTCGTCCCCCTCCTTGAGCCAGATTGCTCTACTTCTTAGTCTCCAACTTGCTTCTCTGTCTCTAAGGACTTGAGTTCTCTGTTTGATTAAGGATTCATACATGGATTTCTGATCCGGGGAGTTGAAAGTACCTTCCGAATGTGATTCAAGGTCTGCAAGCGCCTGCTCTGCTTGGGAGATAATTACGTCATCCTGTTCCCATTTCTTGTGAGCCCATGCTCTGGACAACACCTTAATTTCAGAGAGGTTTTTGACAAACCATATAGCTGGATCTTCCTCCTCAGTGATCGGGTGTAATTTCCAGAAATCGGTTATTAGCTTGATATAGGAGGGGTCTCGGAGCCATGTGGAGTTGAATTTGAAAGGGGCTGTGTGCTTTTGTTGCTTTTCTCCAACCTCTAGAAAAATGGGTCTGTGATCCGACATACCTCCGCTGCCTACCCATTGCCTTGATCTGGGGTGGCTGTTGTGAAAGGCCTCCTTAATAATAAAGCGGTCCAGTCTCCTAGCCAGGCTTTGGTCTCCAGTTCGATTGTTTCTCCAGGTATGCTGAATCTTGGCCGAGGGGATATCTATCCAGAGGTAATTCTCAAGCAGTTGCTCAAAGAAGTCAGAAAGCGGGTCAATCTGCGCCATGTGTCCCCAGGATTTTGAGAAGCCTAGAGAGAATTTCAGGTCCCCATGTAGGATTACATTTCCGGCTAGAAGGAGGGGGGAGCTGAGAAGCATATGCCAAAAGAGCTCCCTGTTGTGGCAAGGTCCATAGACATTTATGATTCTCAGCTCTTCCTCCAGATCCTTGAATAAATGTCCGCTCCCAGGAAGCCCCCTCCACCCCATATGTTCTTCAGGTTAATGGAGCAATTCTTGAACCCAATTGCAATGCCCCCAGAGAGCCCCGAGACATCAAGAGCGTGGAAATTCCATCTAGGCATCCAAGAGCAAAGGATAGGAATGGTCGTTTCCACCTTACAAAGGGTTTCTTGTAAAAGGATAATGTCAACCAACTCAGATAATAAGAGACGCTTCAGGGCCAACTTTTTCTCGGGGCTGGCCAGCCCTCTGCAATTGAAGGACAAAATCTTCATGGAGGGGGATGGGGAAGGGTGTCCTTTGCTCTAAGAACCCTTTCAATGGTGTGCTGTTTTCCCTGGATCACTTCGTCACCTGATTTTTCTTTTGCTTTGTATATTTTGGAAGGTCTACCTCTACCCTGCTTGGGCGAGAGGATGGGAGGGGTAGCGTCCAGCCCTATGACATCCGGCTCTTTCTGCTTGGCAATCGAGCGGGTGGAATACCTCAGTGTGGAATTTACCGAGGGGGAGGGCGACTGAAGGGAGGGGTTAGGGACGGATGAGAGGGAGCACGAGGTAAAGATGGCCGATGGCTTTGGGAGGGGGCAGGTCATATATAGATGACTTGACCTTGAGGGGGGAAGAGGGGGTCGGGAGCCCGCAACCAGGTCGAGAGCCGACGGGGAGGAGGGGGAGGGAATCAAGACCAGAGGGGGCAAGTGGGAGGAGAGCAATAAACAAGAAGAAGAAAGTTGTGAAACATAGGCAGTAGGGGAGAGACGTACCCGATGAGAAGACGTCGCCTTTTGCTACCTTTGAGCGCGTCAGTGGAGGAGATGGAGGCCTGATCAGGTTCTTGCCCTTCTTTTTTTGCATAGGTGCGAGCGGCGCTTCCACTGTGTCCGAGGTCTTGATTTGTTCCGCCCTTGGTGCTGCCGCGACCGGAGGAGCGGGATTTTCTGCTGCCGGGGGTTGGTCCTGCTCTCTGGTTTCCTGCTGATTCTTCTTGAGGAGGGGGCAGTCTTTGTAAAGGTGACCCACCTGATGGCACCTTCTGCAGCGGTAAGGGATTCCTTCATAGTCTAGCTTCTGCTTCCTCGAAAAGGATTTCCATTGTATAATGATGTGTTCCTGTAGGCCTCCTCTTGTATCCAGATGAACTAGAATCCTGGCATATGCCATCATTCCCGTAGTGAGATATGATTTGTCAGATTCCATATAAGTGCCCAGAGAGTTCCCAATTCTCTTGAAGATATCCTCGGACTAGTACTGTAGAGGCAAGCCCGGGAGTCTGATCCATACCGGCCCAACCCCGATTTGTTCAGTCTCCGGGTCGAAAAGGGGTGACCATCTTTTGAGAAGTACCGATGCTTTTTTGAAGTGCCAGAAAGATGACAAAACCCAACTCATGTGGTCAGCCCTTGCGAACCTCAGCGCGAACCAGCCTCGCACGAAAGTCTGGACAAAAGGGATTTCCGCCAGATGTTGGCCCCAAATCTCCGTAGCCCATGTCTTCAGCTTTTCCGCAGAGTAATTTCTACCCCGGATGCGCCCCACTAGCACTCTATCCGCTAAATCCATTGCGTCCCCCCACTGAATGTCTTCTTCAAGCCTCAGAATGATGTCCTCAGGTCAGGAATTGAAGCAGCGATGTTTCTTTGAAGAGCAGGAGGACATGCGACTAGGGTTTGCAGGTGCCCTAGATCCTACGGGAGCAGCGAGCAGGGGGGAGGGTTAGGGGTCGGAAGGGGGTTGGGGATAGCCTCCGGGAGGGGGGGGATTGAGTTGAAGCTGCCAGAGGAGACAGGGGGAGCCAGGGGGGGAGAGGAGCTGCTGGAGGGGGAGCTTCGAGGGATGCTTCAGGTTGAAGCGGGGGAGGGTGTAGACCCGGCAGATCCGAAGGACCAGCGCCAATAGGAGAGGTCTGGAAGCATTCCGAAAGAAACCCAAGGGAGGTCGGGGAAGGAACAGTGAAGGGCGTCTAGGAGGAGGGATCTTCAGGCTGTAGAGAGGCGGAGAGGACAGGATCAGTCGACTGTCTGAGGTCCTCGAAACTGACCGATAAACTTTCACTGTACAAACCTCTCGAAGCCGCAAACGTGGAGCGCCAGATGGAGCCTTCTGCCAGTGGAGAGTCTGAGTAGTCCACCTCGTCTAGGTCCATTACACCAGCTGCTTAAACAGGATACTACCTCGGAACCAGGTAACCGTCGGGGACCGGAACCGACAGCAAGGAAACGATCGGGACCGTCCAAAGGGCGAGAAAAGAGGAGCAGATGTAAACCGTTCGGGTCGAGCAGGCGGGAGGAAAATGATGGGAGGCAGCCGTGAGCTGTCTGTGCACAACTTCAAAACCCTAACAGCGATTGGCGGAGGAAGGAAATAACAACAGGGTAAAAAGAGGACCTTCGGTGCTGAAGGGAAAATGAAAGCCCAGGCATGGGATCCAAGAAAGAACGATGTCAGGGATGGCTGCAGGACCGATGCCGGCTTGCAACCCCGTTCCACGACCCCCGTTCAGACCATGCTACTCAGGCGTAGTCATACCCGCTCCGCTCCGCATCCAAGGCTACCCAATCTTATATGGGTTATATTATACTTTAATAATATAAATAATATTAATTCTATTACTACCTTTATGTTATTCCAATTATTGACATAAGGTTTTACGCCCTTTAATAAATTGCAATTTTATTTTTATTTTTATTTTAATTAAATTACAATTCCAAATGTTTTAATATATAGGGGAGAAGCGTTAATGTATTTTTTTCCCCTGGGAAAATCAATAACTTTCATTAATATTTGAAAATTACATAAGCAGATGCTGTGGCATTACTGTCATTGTTCATACAAAATTCACCTTTTCAGGTGTTTCTCAGTGTCATAAAAAACAAAAATAGGTACTAGTTACATCCATTGTTCTGGCTTTACAGCCTATTCACTATTACAAAATGATTCTATTGATAAATATATCAGCAGTTTGTCATATTGGTCTCCATTCACTGTCAGCTGTTGGGACTATTGTCCCTTTGTTGCCTCTGATCTATATATGGTCGGTGGTAAAACTGATGTTCATCTGACCCGTTCTGCTCCACTATTTGTCCATTGCCTCGGGGAAGTGACGAGGCCTCTTTGGATAGTTTGTCAGCCTCGCTATTGTGTTCTCTGTAAATATGCACACAGGTGAAAAGATCAAATGCTGCTTTGAGAGTGAGAGTATTGTGTAATAAATTACTGAGAGTGTGAACATGGCAATTAGTCACATTATTGATCCAATTTACAACCACCATTGAGTCCCCAAATATATTGATCTGTGAGATCTGATGAGATAAAGCAAAGTGAAGAAGATTATGTAAAGCAGAGAGCTCAGCAAAATTGTTAGATCCAATTCCGAAACCCAATTTAGCAAGGTATCTATGTTGATCGTTAATATGAAGGACAAAACCTCCACCACACCCGTTTTGATTCGATGCTCCATCGAAAAAAGCCCAAGGGATGGATCTGTCAATCTCAGGCATGGGCTGTATGGCTCTGGGTCTGGTTGGAGTCGGGTCTGGTAGCTCCTGATATGCTGCTATAACCGCGATTTCTATCAGGCATCCCGAGATTTGTTTATCCTCAAAAATGGCCCTGTTTCGGGCAAGCCATATATACCAAGTGGCCACGGGTGGGAGATTGATAAGTTTGGATTCCGGGTGATTACGAGACCAACTGCTCCATGCGTCCTGTAAGTCAGAACCGCTCCAAAGTCCCGTAATTCCCAGTTGCTGACAGATATTCCTCCATATGTTTTGGATGGTCGGACAAAGCAAGAAAATGTGATCTGTGAATTCAGACGCATTTTTACAGAAGGTACACCATGAGGGGCCGTGAATGGCTCTGCGGGTCAGCTGTTCTCCCGTGGGAACGATACCATGAAGCGCACACCAGAAAAAAAGTTTGGATCGGGGAGAGGCTTTTATCTTCCATATGGTATGCCACCATGGGTGGACCTGTTCCGGAGATCTGTGTGTAATAAGAGCACTGTAACCGTGCTTTGGGACATATATACCATGGTCTGCTGGGCACCAAATAAGTTCATCGGGCCCTTGCTTGATGCGGATGTGGGATTCAGATAATGCCATGATATATTGATCCCATTCCTGGTGCCAATGTATAGGGAGATCCAAAGATTGGGCAGATTTCCACGCTTGAGAAAAGATGTCTGTGTGAAGTGGATCAGCAATCTGAGCAAAATGTTGAATCCCCCGGTCTTGTAGATAATTGATAATCTCCTGATTCAATATATGTCTGCCCCCACTATTGCTCCAAGGGTCCATGCCAATCCTGCCTGTCATACCATCATTTATTTGCCAAGCCAGGTTGTCTCGAATGAGGGGAAGGGAGTCGATCAAGGCCTTCCAGACAGATGAGCCTCCCTTCGCAGACCAGGATGGAAGTCGGGCCCAATCCAAAATATTTCGCGGCCAAATGTATTTGTGATAGGTAACATGTGTCCACAGATTTTGCCTAGTGAGCAGGGTCCATCCCATCTTGGCTGCTAATGCTTTGGCAAAATCTGGGAGCTCTTTTAGACCCCATCCTCCCCATTTCTTAGGTAGTGAGATCTTCTTCCAGCTAATCCAAGCAAATATTCTTTTCTCCTGACTCCCATTCCAAAGATAGCGGTTGCAAAGCTGCTGCATCCTCCCCAGGATGTTCCTTGGTATCCAGGCTAGTGCCATCCAGAAGACCGGAGTAGCTTCTAGCACGGATTTGATGAGCACCAGTCTGCCAGCCCTAGATAGGTATCTGTGGCTCCAACCCAAAAGCCTCTTTTCCAGTTTAGCAACCAACCAGACCCAGTCAGCAATCCTTTGGCAGGTAGGCTTCAGATTGAATCCCAGGTATTTAAGGCCTCTATCCAGTGAGTGCACCGAATATGGAAAAGCCTGTAGAGCAGTCCGGGTCTCCTGTACAGTAGTGCGAGCACATGTGATGGTGGATTTCGTCTGGTTAGGCATCATACCTGTGGCAGCAGAAAATCTTTGCAGGATTTTCAAGAAATTCCGGGAGTCTCTGACACTGCCATCAAGTAGAATAAGTACATCATCTACAAATAGTAGATGTGTAAGGTAGCACAAATCAGATATGCCAAGCCCACCAATATCACCGTCCCTCTTTGCAGCTTCCATGAGTCGACTGAGTCCTTCCATGACTAAGAGAAAAAGGAGAGGTGATAGAGGGCATCCCTGTCGCAGACCTCTTTCTGAGTGAAAAAATGTAGATGCCGAGCCATTGATGAGGACACTGAACGAGGGGGAGGTGATACAAGCCATTATCCAGGTGATATAGGAGTGAGGGAACCCCAGATGAATCAGAATCATCTTAAGATAAAGCCAGCTGACACGATCGAATGCTTTGGAGAGGTCGATTTTGAGGAGGATGGCTTTCAGATTTTTGGACCAGATGGAGTGTAGGGCCTCTTGAGCAAGCCCTATGGCCTCATGAATCTGTCTAGAGTCTAGGAAAGCAAATTGCTGTGGAGCAATGGACCTGGAGAGGATAGGTCTGAGTCGATTTGCAATGGTCTTGGAGATGATCTTGTACAAGCAGTTGCACAGAGATATGGGACGATATTCATCAAAGGATTCCGGAGTATCAGATTTGGGGATGAGGGCAATGAAAGTGGAGTTGATAGCATGATAAATAGATCCAGTAGTGCGGCTCTCCTCCACCACCCTCAGCAGATCCTGCCCCAGGACCTCATAAAAGGCAAGATAGAATTCAATGGTCCAACCATCTGGGCCGGGGCTTTTGTCTTTCTTGAACCACTTCAATACCCCTTCAAGTTCATTAGCAGTAACAGGGCCGGTGAGATCCGCCACATCATCTTCCCCCACGAATCTAGGGAAGTGATTTGCCACATTGATGATGTCCAGGAGGCTGACTTCCCGTGGACTTTTGTACAAATTCCTGAAGTGGGTGGTACCCAGGTGAGCAAGTTTTTGAAAATTGTCTGCAATCTCACCATCCGGAGAGGGGAGCTTCCAGATTGTATTAGATACCTTCCTGCTCTTAGCATAGCTATGGAAAAACTTTGTGTTGTCGTCCCCAGCTTGTATCCATAATGCTCTACTTCTTAATCGGATAGATTCCTCCCTCTCTTTGAGGATCCTGGCTTTTTGACTTTCCAATTCAATTAGCCTGCTCTTGTCGGCCATAGAGATGAATCCCAAACCCCGATCATCTGTAAGGGTACAAATCTCAGCCTCAATTTGAGTGAGTTGTGCTGATTCCCTCTCCAGTTTTGCCTTGGCCCACTGAATGGAAATATGCTTTAGTTCTGCAAGGTTCCTGCAGAAACTCTTAGCATATGATTCAATGTCATTGATAGGATGGGCAGTCCAGTAATCCTGTACCAACTTGATGTATGAGGGATCCTTCAGCCAGGTGTGGTTGAATTTGAAGGGAGCTTTGGGTTTCTTGGTAGGCCCCTGAATCTCAAGATAAATGGGGTTATGGTCCGATAGCCCCCCCGAGCCAACCCATTGACGATACAGATGCACACGCTGGAGGAGAGGCCCTTTAAGAAGGAATCTGTCAAGTCTGCGGGCCAGGGCAGCTTCCCCTACTCTTCTATTCCTCCAGGTAGGAAGGGGACGCTGCATAGGGATATCTATAAAGTTAGATTGCTCTAGCAGGTTGTGCATGAAGTCGGTAATGGGGTCAATTTGAGCATCCGAGCCCCAGGATTCCCTGAAGCCTAACGAGAAGTTTAGGTCACCTCCAATAATGACATGTTCTTCATTCAGTAGAGGGAGATGAAGGATGTTCTGCCAGAAAGCTTCTCGCTGGGAGCAAGGAGCATAAATATTGACAATTCTAAGATCCATGCCGAGGTCGGCCGAGAAAATATCCAATCCAATAAATCCAGCCCCCCCCCAACTGGCATTCAGTTTAATGGTTCGGGGGTTTATCCCAATAGCTAGCCCCCCGGAGCGACCAACAGCATCATTTGCAGAGATGATCCAACCAGGAACCAAAGAGAGCAGGACATGTGAACACTGATCAGCTGTGCAGAGAGTTTCTTGTAACATGATAATATCACAGGGCTCAGATTCAATGAGCCTCTTCAAGGCTAGTTTCTTGGAGGAACTAGCCAGCCCTCTACAATTAAATGAAAGACTCTTCATGGGGGAACACCTCTCGGGGTGTGCCCTGCTCTAAGGACCCCATCAATGGTCGATTGCCTGCCAGAGACCACCTCTGCCCCAGCAATCTTAATGGCTTTAGAGAGGTGGGATTTTCTCCCTCTGGTACTCGTAACCCCCCCTTCAGATACAACAATGCCCAGCCCGGAGAGCTTAATAGGGGAATCCTTAGCAGGGTTTCGAGATCGAAGAAAATATGGGTGAGGAGGGGATGACGGATGCGGGATGGAGCAATCCTTATGGGGTTGAGAGGATATTATAGGATCCGCACAAGTGGAGGGAGCAGAACTGAGGGGACATTGAACCATAGAAGCAGGAGATGCGGATTCAATGACATCAACCGATGAATGAACATGAGAGTAAGGGGGCTCAGAGGACATACCCGCTTCAGCCGCCGAGCGTGCCCGAGTGATAGGAGGCGAGGGACGCCGGAGTCCAGTCGCGTCCATGAATGCTGAAGCCGAAGGGGAAGGGCCAGCAGATGGTGGCCGAGAAGTGTTTGGAGATGCCATCCTGGATGAGGTCGGGGTGTGCTTCGGAGTGTCGTCCGCTTTCTTGTTGAGAGGGCAATCTTTAGCGAGATGTCCTACTTTATGGCATCGTCTGCAGCGGAAGGGGACTCCTTCGTAGTCCAAGAGCTGAACCCTGATGCATCTGCCCCATTGAAGTGTGACTTGCTCCTCGAGTCCTTCCCGGGTGTCCAGATGTACCAGAATCCGAGCAAGTGTTCGGCTTCCTGATTCCACAAATGTGCGATCGAAGTCTAAATAGGTCCCGAGGGCATTGCCGACCTGAATAAATACTTCTTCGGCCCAGAATGGTAATGGTAGACCCGGGAGGCGAACCCAGATCGGCCCTGCGCCAAGTTGTTCCCGCTCCGGTTCAAAAAGGGGGCTCCAGCGCTTAAGGAGTACCGGGGCCATTTCAATATGCCAGTAACGCCCCAGCACCAGATCGGTCTGACTCTCCTTGGAGAATTTGAGTGAGAACCAGCCTCTGGGAAGAACGTGAACCTCAGGAAGATCAAATAAAACTCCGCCCCAAATCTCCTTGACCCATAAAATGAGTCTCTGTCGCGAGTATGTTCGGCCCCTGACGTGCCCTACCAGGACTGTGTTAGCAATGTCCATATATTCCCCAAGCGGCTTCGATTCGTCAAATTTAATGGATATATCCCTCGATGTAGCTCGCACACAGTGAACCTTCCTTTTGCCGGATCGAGGGGCCGATGGGTGATCGACCAGAGGATTGGTGATACCTTCCCTGGGAGGGACCGGAGCAGGTCGGGTAGTGACCGCAGGGGTTTCAAAACAACCAGAAGGGCGTAATCCAGATGCAGATGGGTAAGATGCAGGGTTTACGGTCGGCGGAGGGATAGGCACCGATAGAAGTGGCGGAGCTTGTGGGTCGAAAGAGGGCGATGGAGGAGTATGAGAGGCCAGAAACTGTAAAGAACCAGGCGAGAGAGGAGGTACCTCGAAGGGCAGCGACTCAGATGAATAAGCTCCAGCAGTTGAAGGGTTGTTGCGGTAAACAATGGGCGCTTCGGAGGGAAGGTAAGGAGGGAGCCCAGGACCCGATGACGATGAGGAGGGCATGAACTGCGAACGGGAACCGAAACAGGGCCGCCCAAAAATAACCTTATCCGGCGATGGATCCGCCGAATAATCCACCGTATCCAGCTCCGAGACATCCATGTCTGACACGATGACCGCACCGAAAAAGACAGTAAGTGGTAACAACGGGATTGCTGCAGCAGTAGGTTCCAGCGGAAGGGAGCTAAGCTAAGAGGTTTTCGTGCCCTAGATCGATGGTCTGCAGTAGATGCGCATAGGTAACCCTAGCCCAAACCCTTACGCGTGCGATCCATCCGTGCAGAGCTCTCCCTTCAGTGCCCCAACGTTAATGTATTACTTTGCTAATATTTTGATTTTAGAATTATTTAAACCTATGTTATTAGTATTGCTAATGTAATTTAAATTGAGTCAAATTCTATTTAATATCAAGTTATATTATTATTCTATTTAATATCAAGTTATATTATTAGTTTATATAAGTGGTATTTCTTAATAGTTTTTAATATTATTTTTTATTATTAGGGATTAGGAGAGGGGTGGAGCTAGTTTAATCTAGGATTGGGTTAAAAAAGGAAGGGGACCAAAAGAGGGAGGGTTAAAATTCTCAGGGGGAGGAGCATGAGAGGTTGATAGGGAGATTTTAGGGGGAAGAGGGGGAATGTGATATAGGAGATAATTGTGAGGGGTAGGGGACGGAGGGCGGGGGTGATGAAGAATGGTAATGAGAAATGGAGAGCATTTTATTGAATGTGGCTGAGAAGGGAAATCCAATTTCTGCTAACTTCCAAGCCTCCATCCCTATTGAGGTTGTGTGGGTGCTTGATAGTCTTTTATCAATATGCAACGAAAATCATAACACAAGTATACACATATACTTGGGATGGGCAACACCCATAAATTCTACCCAACAATTTTATAACAAACTTCAATAATGTATAAATACAATATTTTATAGATTTTCCTAATTCCATGCAGCCACCTGCACACCTTTCTAAGTTCACTTGGTAGCCATTGTCAGGTTGCGCAACACTGCCACCCGTTTGCAATATCTCTACCGGAAACCCCAAATTTATGCTACCCAAATTCGCGCAACACCTCACCATTTAGACGTGCCCAACTTGCTCATTCATCCCAACTCGTTCAGTTGTGCCCAACTCTTACGTTCAGTGGTGCCTAACACTTCGTTCAGTCATGCCCAACTCCTACGTTCGACCGTGCCTAGCACTTCATTCAGTCATGCCTGACTTTCCATTCAGCTACACCCACCTCACTGTACAACCACACCCAACTCCATTCAGCTATACGCATGTCACAACAGTTAGTCAACCTTGCCGCAATTACAATCCATTGTGTTAGCCAATACCCGACTCATTGTGTAACCTTGCTCGTTGGGCGGGCACATCGCCCAAGCCTATGTCTATAGCACTTCCTGCCCATGCCCTGCCTACCCATGCCTTGCTTGTTGTCTGTCTGCGGCCTGCCTTCTTGCCTATGGAAATGACCTCCAACCCAACCTACGACCTAAACCTCTGAATTGTCCTTCACCTGCGATCCTCGTTCTCCTTTGCTTCGCTCTGTTTTATGTTATGTGGAGCGATTTTCTTGGATGCTCAACTCCCCAACTTGACCTCCGATATATATGTCACCCATCGAATGGTAATCCAACCAATGGGTGCATCGTTTGGCTCTAACACGGGTCAACCTGCCTATGTCGCACTTGATTGACCTTCCATCTGCCTCAACACGTTCACTCATAAACTTAAATATGAATCATCATGTCTTTTCCACGGATTGGCTCACCTGCCGTGTAGCCAACCTTAAAGTGTCGCACATCCATTTGACTTGCCTAACGATCACCCATCGCATGTTTTCCCAGCTCGTCACATGTTCACCTATCGGTCGTTCGTCGCATGTTTGCCCATCGGTTACTCGTCGCAATGGGTGGGCACTCTCCTAACACGAGCACACCCTCTATACAAGTGTGTCTACCCATCACACTTAATCGAATGCCACTCCAAGTCAACATATGTGCTCCCCACAAGTCGGTCCATCACAGGCACCCGCCGCACATAGGCGCCCATTATAAATCGGTCACACATCTCTGACTCGAGGTCCTGGCACCAATGAAACTTGTTTTGGTTGTAATGCTATGGTTATTAATATTTCTAGAACTATAGCTCCATTAATTCACAAGGGAAGTATATGCCAACCCTTGGATTTAGGAAAGTACAAAATCCAAGGGTTGGCATATACTGCCCCATTGCATTAATGGAGCTATAAATTCATTAATATTGGTTTCCCAACCTCATTGGGTGGATCAACATACAAAACTTACACCTTATCATGACAATAGAGTGACGTCGATGATGTGGAGTAAAGTGAGTGGAGAGGCATTGTGGTAGTCATCTGCATACATTAGGAAGTAACTCGAGTGGCATCATTGGGACCATGTGCGATAGAATGTCAAATGCAAGGAATGCTATAGTCACGTTCCAATACATTTTGGGTTGGGTGGCATGATAAGGGGCGAATAATGAGTGCAGTTGTGACAGGAGTACCCAAAACAATCATTACACAATAAGACTTGAATCAATAATATTACAGATAAATAATTTTACATATTAATAAAAAATAATAAAATTCAATTCATAATGTTAATGTATGGAGAAGCTACATATTTTTTGGTCAAAAACAAAGTAATATCCAATAAAATTCTTAATACCATGCATGTGATATGTATAATAAGTTATGATTTTTTAGGTACGTGGTATTGATAAGTTATGGTATTGGCCCATTGTATTATAATAAAGTCTATTTATAGATTAAGAATAAGTTATGATTTTTTGGGCATCTTGTATGGATAAGTTATGGTATTGAACAATGATATTATGATTAAATCAATTTACAATTTAAGAATTCACATAGTAAAGTTCTCAACTACGAGTCACTCAAAGCTTGATGTTCCAATGAAATGATGCTACCACTCTCCACAACGATGTGTGGTATTGTTGGATAACCTTTCTTTCTTGTGACACATGTTTCGCCTCCTCTTGCTTTTGGTTTCCTAGAGTGCCTTGTCATACCAAAAGTCTTCTTCCCCACATTGTATCACATTGACAACCAATTTTAATGTGTTGTATCATAGCCCTTCCAAACTTCTATAGTGGAAAATTTTGGAGCATTTATTTCCCTAAAATTCATGCCACCAACTCCATTGGATATATAAAGTCATTTTGCTCATCATTGTGTATTCCTTGACAGCTAAGAGTCAATTCTCGATAATAAATCCAACCTAGTAGTTGGCCCTGCTACCATATCAACTACACATACTAATTGTTCTACCATGTCATCTCCACCTCAAAAGGTGAGGCAATTTACCCTTTGCATAGTTGTGCTATTTATTTGATACACTCTAGTTGATTATCTAGAACATTACTATCTTGAACATTTTGACTATTTAGAATATTTTGGATCCTAACATGTTCATTCATGGCCTTTGATTTGTAAAGTACTATGGATATTCCACACGATAATTCTGTAAAGGACTAATCACTTAGGAAATTGAGAAGTTACTAAGTACATCATTAATGAAAGAACCTATTAATGGAAGAAGCAACATAGGAAGATGAGGTTTTCATGTATAAGCACCCATAGATAGTCAAGTGTTGAGAACAACACTTATTTCAATGGGAGGATCATGCTAAGCCCTATATAAGCCTCATGTTAACCCAAAAGACCCTTGTTATGGCTTAGATAGAGTGAATACATTTCCATTGTTATATTACTATATAGGATAGAACCCTAATTGCTCCCACTTTATTATAATTGTACCTTTTCTCCTCGATATAGGATCATCTTCTTGTTCATTTTATTTACTATAAAAGGAGCCCCCCTTGAAAAATACTATAATGATTAGTTTCTTACCATTTTAAATGCACCTAATAACACTTATTTTCACCTCCTTTGGAATTTTTTCATTAGATACCTATGATAGTGGTTATCTCCTATCTTCATATATAGGTTGAAAACTATACTCATATAGGATAACAATAAATTGTACTCTTTATTTTGGAAAAGATTCTTGATGTTGATGTGCACCATATTTCTCCTCCTTGAAGGTCACATCTAATCCATAGGTATGTAAATTCTTAGATGAAAGCAACAACATGTACCCCATGACTCCTTTAGAATAACCAATGAATATGAACCTTATTGATTTAATATCAAGCTTCCTAACATTCACCTCAAGCAGGTGGATGTAGCCTACACATCTAAAAACTTTGTGATTTGAAATTAATAGATTATTAACACTTTATTCCTCCTTTCTATTCTTTTCACAAAAATTGAAATTTGTGACATATTAATAAAATATGTAGTTGTAGCAACCATGTCATGCTCAAGCTAGAATATGCTCTTAGGCTATCATAATATATACTTACATTTGACGCTCGAGGGAGAAAAAATAGAATTCAAGTGATATGAATTTCCTTTGATTATCATTTATGTCCCAATCCTTGAAGCTAAAGTTCGACAAGGAAATTCCATTATTCCTAGCCCTATGTTGTAATTGCAAAAAATGTGTAAAAGGACATAAAAAAATCTAGCTATAAGCTCGCATACTTAATTGCATTAAGCCAAATATCATTGAAAACAATTGTTATTGTTATCCTTCCCACTTGAGGTCATGTGGCAACTATTACTTGTTGGTCACATGTGGCATAGATCCATCTTAAGCACGGATCTAACACAAGCCTAAAGGGATCAAATTTCTTCAAGTGCAAACATATTTTAGAGTACAAAAGACAATGTGTAATTTTTCATTGCTTAAATTATATTTTTGAATGTTATATAAATTACATAAACTTTAAGGTCTAAAAAAATCTTTGATGGATTTCAACAAAAATTCGCATACCTAAAAAAGATTAAACTATAAAATATTGAGACCACTTCAAATGTTTTAACCATAATTTTTTTTCAATATATGATATATATCATTTTTTAAAACAATATATACAATATTTTACATAACATGTGCATTAAGTCATTTTATGAGGGCTCATTAAAATGTTTTTTTGTTATTAATATATTTTTAAGTATACACCAATATTAGTTCATATTAAAATATTTTATTCATAACCCACATTGGATATTTTATTATATACAACATTAAAATATTTTCTTTTAATATTTTTTTTATATAGTTTATTTAAATAAAGTGTTAAAATATTTTTGAAAAGTGGATAGTCACAACTAATTAAACATGCATATCATTTATTTTAAGATGACATTTCTTTTTTATTTAGAGAATCTTTTATTTTTATTTTAAGAAGACACATGGCAACTCCAAATTTTGCACGAACATATTTACACATATTCACTAGGATGTAGAATGAGCCTTTAAGTTCAATAAACCATATTAGTTAATCACACTTCTTAATTTTTGCCAATGACATTCAACAATACAATATAATATTTTATTAATTATTTTATTTTTGTGATAAAATAATTAACTTAATTTTTATTTTTTAATTTAATTAACCTATATTTAATGTAAGCAACAACGTAGCCTTCCTAATAAAATAAATAATTATATAAATTAAACCTATATAACCTACCATAATGACTCCGTATTGAATCTCCTTCACCTGCAGCTCCTCCAGGTACTATGTGTGCAGCAACGCTAGTTCCAGCTACTGGACCGGGTCTGGCTACATGGCCACCCACAATCTCAGCTGCCAAAGTGGAACTTCACTGTGTTCCTGCCGCAGTTCGGTAAACCAAGAAGTGAAGTTGTTGGACAGGGCCCCTGTGTCTGTACTCCCACCGGGATTTGTCAAGAAGAGTGCCAACTTTGTCATCACAGACGACTTGAATGTAATTCCAATAATAAAATTGCAGAAAACTGCACAAAGCCGACCGGAGAAGACTGAACAGAGCAATGTGATTATCATAACAGTTGCAGCGACACTACTATCAATATCCATGGCCGACCTGGGCCTCCTGTAGAAATTGTCTGAGCCCAGTGGTGTTGCAGATCTGGTGGGCCGATTTTCCATGGACACAACCTTTCTGAATGTTTTCACTTTTGACTGATAATGGGTGTGCTCCCAATGGATGGTTCTGTTAGGGTGGTTCTCTACATGGAAATAATTTTTTTATTATACTTATTATGAATGAGTCATTTTCAATCTCATTGGTCATTGTCAAGTCAGTGAGCTGTATAATTGTTTATATATATATATATATTTTACGAGTTTAAATTCAAGGTGTTCCTTTTTTCTAATTTGTTTTCACTTAGGTGGTTCTTTTTACTAAGTATTTTTTAAGTAGTCTTTTGTTTTCGCTTTTATAATCGTGATCTCGATATATCTAAGATTTTATCGTTTATTTTATTTTATTATATTTGGTTATATTTCCTTAAATTCAAAATAATAAGTCTATCATCCATATTTAAGTCTCTGTAGTTTTTCAAAGATTCTCTCCTTTCCAAGAAATTAATGACCATGCTATATTGATATGGTTTTAAGAAGTGATAATGCTCTTTTTTCTCCCAATACTTCGGTTCTTCCTAGTATTGAGCCACTTATGGCTGACAAATACCCCCTTCAAGATGTCAAAAAAGTAATCACAAGGATGCCAAAATGGAAATTGGCTCTGGCTAACAATTCCTTCAACACGTAAATGAATATTTATTGGTTAACATTGAGAAGATAAGTTAATAAATGGACACTCATAATAAATATTACAATTCTACTCTCCAACCTAGGACAATTTTATGCCTTTCTCTCAAACATTGTAACCATCCAATGACTTTGATGTTTCACGAGAATCTATATCATCATTGTGATATGACCTATAGTGCTTCCCCCAAAACCATCTTCATAAATGGAAGAATTACACACTTTTCGAGATTGGAATTAACTACTAACGCTAGAAGCCCTATATCCTATCCTCACAATAGCCATTGGGAATAAAACATAAAAACATGCAAATTCCGTGAAAGAAAACCGTATCCATGCAACATGACTTTTTATACAAGTTAAACCTAACTTGACAAGAACTCTATATTGTCTCAAACACTCTAATTCAATTTTTCAAACACATTGATACATAAAGGTGATGATGGCATGGTATTTCAAACAGATTGAATAAAACAATAAGAATTATTCTAAAATTAGAGATAACCCCTCAAACATTGTTCAAATGATACATTTTAGCAAAATTCAAAAAAATCATATCCATAAAATAAGAAAATTTGACATATTATGGGAAAAAAAAATCTCTATTGAGACTTCTTTGTGTTGAATAATTCCTACTTCAATTGAATTTGGTAAAATAAGATATGAATTTTTACAAGAAAAGGGCATTTAGATAATTTCAAACCATAAATTGATTCTATCCTTCAACCCCACTGTAACACCCAGTGATGTACGACATTTACTTATTACCAAGCTTTACTATTTATTGTCAAGTTTTTCTTCTTTATTATGTTGTAACCTGGATTATTAAAGAATTAGGTTGAAAAGCCAGAACTGATTTTGGTAATTGTTAATTAAAAGAAATTTGATTAGTTGTAAAAAGAACTAAAGAAGCAGTTTAATAACTCCTAAAAACAATTGTAAAAAGAACTGAAGAAGCAATTTAATAACTCCTAAAAAATAGTTACAAGCAGTTTCCCATATGATCCTTTAAAAAGGAAATGACAGAACCTTGGAAGGGGTTGGAAAATAGAAGAAGAAGGGCTTACTGTGGAAAAGCTTCCTTGAGTTGGACAAATTAGCTAGTGGGAAGAGGTTGTGGATAACAGTTAAAGGGTACAAGACTTGAGGCTAGACATAGTCCTGATGCCCAAGGTACCAGACTGTCCTCATCCACTGACAGGAGTTGGAAGAGCTAGGAGGGGGATTCTAGACGTAATTGCGAGATCCATGACTGAGTGGTGAGACCTTCCAAGGTACCAGACTGTCCTCATCCATTGAAAGGAGTTGGAAGAGCTAGGAGGGGGATTCTGGACGTAATTGCGAGATCCATGGTTGGGTGGTGAGAACTTCCAAACAGAGGAAATAATTGCATGTTTATATTTACAGCAGGAAAAACAGATAAGTACTCTCTAGTAAGAAAGATTAAATTAATTGTTTTTGTAGAAGGAAGTAAGACTGTCATTAAAATTTAATAAGTATATACTGCTTTTTGCTATATTTCTAGCATGTCCAGAGTATTGCAGACATTGATGCATAACTGGAAGAAAAAGAAAAAAAAAAAAAGACATTAGGGAATCTGTAATCACCACAGAGTACCAGAAAGAATGCACCAGCTATTTAAGTAATAGTATAAGAATGAATTACAATAGAATAAATAATGTTCCTATTTACTTTCTGAATATAAATTGTTTTGAAGAACTCCTCGAATACCGAAATCAGAGTAGACATCATATCAATTCTTAGAAATTCTGAAGTATTTCTCTATTCAGGTAGTATTAGGAAAATGCAAAACAAATGGCAGAAACCTTGAAATTTCATTCAACAGTAAGAAGAATGGAAAAAGATAAACACTGTGAAGGTTATATGGCTCTTGGTTGGGATTCTAGGAGAATCCCCCACAAACCCATTACCACCATAAATAAAAAATTAAATATACAGGGATTGCTACCCCAGAATTGTGGCGTAAAGAACAAAGATAATCATATTTCTACATCAAAATCACACACACACACACAACTCAACATAAACATAAAAACAACGAATATCCACGAGATGAATACAATATTTCAGGCGGCCAACCTAACCCTAGAACTCAAACCCTGGCCGCAATAAAACTTCACAAGAATGAAATAGTGAACAGTTGAAAATGGTATGACCATGAGTTAAATACATATAAGACATTAATTTAACACAACTGTGTATCTACAGAACTTTGCAAAACCCTTATCAACAGTTCAAAGTTGATATCATCGTATTTCTTAACGGGTTCTTCATTCACCTGCAAAAACCACAGTAATACAAGTGTAGTTGTAGTTTTCTAGCCGGCGTTAAAAACCTTAAGAGATCCTAATGCATTAAAATGGCACAGTCCCTCAAGCAATGAGGCCCGTAGTCTGAAAAACACAATTTCCAGGGTCAACCTGAAAGAGTTATGACTCGAAAATTGAACACAACAATAGATGTAAGAGAGGGGTTTCATGCCAAATCTCTCTGGAACCATAAACAATCATACCACAACCTGAATTACCTACGAAATAGAGATGCACTGGATTAGACACTGAAAGCAAATCAGAAAGAAAGAATTAATAGTAAAATCCTGAGCAGAGGATAGCTTACCTGAGAGAGGTTGTTGAGCAGTGAAATGCATAGGATACCTGATAGAGCCAGAGCAGCCATTAGGGTTTCCTCAGATCAAATCAAACCACGAGAGTTCATTGCAATAGCTAAATAAGTTACCTCTAGTTGCGAAGTGAACCAACGCTTCCTTCCAGTGTAGAGACTTGATCTGTTATTGAAAAAGGTATTGTAGACTTTATGTGAAGTTTGCTTATGTCACTTAGTGTAATAGATCAAAAAGATTGCAAATAACATGAACACATAAGAAAATTGAAACATAAACATACGCATCAACACAACGACAATTTGATAACGAAGTTCACTAGACTTCCTGGCTACCTCTCCGGGTCCTTAGCTTCTAATGTGACTGCTTTATTAGTCTTCAAAATGATTTTATAGACATAAGCTCAAAAAACAGAGACTCAAATGAGAAAAAGGATCTCACCATTGTGTTCAGCTTGAAATTTCGAGTCAAACGAGTATAAACTTGCCCATATTTGGCCTCTATGACTTCCAGACCCCTGGAAAGTCCAAAACCACCTTTTCTTTTGTGAAAATCACTTTCTGCTGACAAAAACCGCCTCTGTGGAGAAAAAACCACCTCAGAAGACATGTGCGCTCCTTTGGGCGAACTGTACCTACAACAGAATTGAAAAGGTGTTTGTGATGGTTTGTTAGCAAGTCTGTCTAGCTTGGCGCATTGACAAGAGGCTTTGTGTGAAGGCATTTATAAAAAGGGGAGGTCGCCGGGTCGAATCCACTGCCCGACCTTACCGTCATTTTACATTGGATATTGCATATACTATGGTTCTGCCTGATATATTTCTCTACTTGTTGTTGGTTATGATATATATGGTGTAACATTTACTATCTCTTGTTGCATGTGGGATAATTCGCCAAAAGGTCCAACAACTGGTGCGTTGACCCCGACCATCGACCTTTTATTCCAGCAGCTTCTCTTGCACAATAAATAAACCATAATCCGATATCTTATCACAAATCACCATAGCCTGTCCAGTATGGCCCGTCTAGTATGGCTCCTCTGGCGAAAACTCAGTCTTCCAGGAGGTTAGGGGTTCGATCCTCCTTGACCCCCAAAATTTTGGAAAATAAGTGATACTGGGCAAAATCCGGGCTACCACGTGTCAGCACTGGATTGGCCCATATCAACCAATCAGAATTTGCCACGTCACCTCCTCTGCTGATGTCACCTAGGACCCGTGGCTTATTCCTGGGTTGACATGTGTCGTTGTTGACGTAGGCATTGACCTGGTTGACCGTTGATCATTGACTTATGCCCTTTGACTTTTTGTCATTTACCCTAATTTTCCCAAAAAAATTGATTGGCCCTAACTTCTTCATCCGGACTCGGATTTACGCACTGTTCACACTATTGGAATCGTATCGACGAGCACTTCAACTTGATTCTACTTTCAACTACATTTGAAGATTTTGATTTGGAGGCAAAATTGAATCCATTTTGGATCATTCCTCCCCATTGGAAGCTTTTGGACCACCAAAAATTGGTTTTAGCTGTCGAGTAAGTGAGGATAAAGTTCCATCACTTTTCCAATCTCGATCCATCATGATTTACTTGGATTTGTACCTTTGAGTCCAAGTGGAACATACTCAACATTTCCTCATCATGAAGTCCTTATCCTCCTGTCAAGAACTGTATCCTCCTGTAGCTCATTGACATACTCGAGCGAAAAAACTTCAATGGAAGGTAGTTGACCTTGCTCTTCGGGATCTTCAATCAATGAAGGCCCATACAATCGCAAGTTTTCAACATTTACAACGGAATAGATCTGCATATAAGCTAGTAGATCTAGGCGGAAAGCATTTTCACCAATTTTGTCAAGTATTTGGAAGGACCATATCTAATTGGTTTAAACTTCTTACCTTCCCCTTATAGTATTTCTTTGTTGATGTACAACTAGACTTGATCACCAACTTGAAAACTATGCTCAACTCGATGCTTATCATGTCACGCCTTATACTTTGCTTGGCTTCTTTCCAGCTGTTCCTGTACTGCCTGGTGAATTTCCTGGATTTGTTCAATGAACTTGGTTGCTTTGTCTACATCACTGTGTCCATCAACTGCTATGTCTTTACCAAAGACAAAATCCAAGGGAGACTTTGGTACAAATCCCAAACAAGTCTCAAAAGGAGATCTCTGAGTAGAAGAATGTTTTGCATGGTTGTAAGCATGTTGCACATAACTCAAATGTTCATCCCAAAGCTTAAGACGCTTGCTGCAATATCCTCGAAGCAATTGTATCACTGTCCCATTGAACACTTCTGTCTAACCACCTGTTTGCGGATGAAATGTCGTGCTTTTCTTTAGCTTCATGTCCATTAGTTCCCATAAACTTGACCAAAATTTCCCAACAAATTGAGAATCTCGATCGGATACAATAGAAGTGGGTAACCAAAAATGAACCCATACATTTTGAAAGAACAAATTTACGGTTTGTTTAGCTGTGACTTGTTTAGTACATGGTGTCAAAATACACTCTTACTGAACCTCTCCACAACTACATACAAATAATCATGACCCTTTCTAGACATTGGCAATCCCCCAACAAAATCCATGGATACACTTTCCGAAGGACGAGAAGGAATTGGAAGTGGAGTATACAAGCCTAATTTTCTATTACTTGGCTTGCTTGTAGCACACATAGTACATCCTTTCATATATATATAGAAATTGTCTCATTCATTCAAAGCCAATAGCAGAATCTTTGTAATTGTGCAACTATTTTACTTACACCAAAATGACCTGATATGAGAGAAGTATGTGCTTCTCGAATTATATTAACTCTTTCAGTTTATGGAATGCATAACTTTCCCAAATGATATAAGAGTTTTTCCTTTATGAATAATCCAATTCTTCTACCTGCGTACCATGACTTAAAGTTGCATACACATCCTTAAAATCTGTGTCTTTAGCATATTGTTCAATGTAACTTTCATGAATTACTGAATTATGCTTAAATAATTGTGGATGCATTTATAATCAGTCTTGATAACATGTCTGCAACCTTGTTATGTATGCCCTTCTTATATCTGATAACAAGATGAAATTTTTGTAGAAACCCCATCCATCTGTAATGTCGTGATTGTTGCAATTTAATTTGTGAGTGTAAGTATTGTAGTGGTTGATGATTTGTATGTATGAATGTTTCTTTACCCATTATGTAATGTTTCCACTTTTTAACACTCTGTACTAATGCATACAATATTTATCATATGTGGGATAATTAACTACTACTGATGTAAATGTCTCAGAATGAAAGCATATGGGCTTTCTGTGCTGCATCAACATTGCCCCCATGGCATATTCTCTTGCATCTGTTTCGATCTCAAATGGATGATGAAGATCTGACAGTGCTAGTACTCACGTTGTAATGATCATTTCTTTTAATGTGTCGAAGGCTTTCTGCTTTTTTCCTCCCCACTGGAACACCTGTTTCACACTTGTTAAAGCATGTAGAGGCTCTACAATCAAAGAAAAGTTAGAAATAAACTTTCTCCAATATTGTGCTGCCCCTAAGAAACTTCTAACTTCTGTAGCAGTATTGGGCTTAGGCCAATTTACAATGACTTCAACCTTAGAGGGATCTATCTTCAAATCACCACCCCCTACAATATAACCCAAATAATTCAAAGATGTCCTGCCACATTCACATTTTGACAGTTTTACATAGAGATTTTCTCTTTTCAAAACATCTAAAACATGCTTTACATGCTTTAAGTGTTCTTCCCATGTTCTACTGAAAACAAGAATATCATCTAAATAGACTATTACAAAATCATCAGTGAATGGTCTAAATACATCATTCATGACTCGCATGAATGTAGCTGGAGCATTAGTTAAGCCAAAAGGCATAACCATCCATTCATATAGTCCTTGATTTGTTTTCAAAGTAGTCTTCCATACATCCTGTTCTTAAACTCTGATTTGATGGTAGCCGCTTCGCAAGTCCAATTTATAGAAGTAAACTGCATCTTTTAACTGATCTAACAAATCATTAATGCGAGTAAGAGGATAACGATTCTTTATTGTGATTTTATTTAATGCTCTAAAATCAATGCACATTCTCCACGAACCATCTTTCTTTCGTACTAACACAATAGGTGATCCGCACAGTGATGCGCTTGGTTGAATAAACCCTTGATCGAGCAAATCCTGTACCTACTTCTTTATCTCTACATTCTCTAGAGCTGATAACCTGTACATTCCAATGTTAGGTAGTGGAGAATATTGCTGCAAATAAATCTCATGTTCTATCTCTCGCTTGGGTGGAAGCCCTTTAGGTTCTTGAAACAGAATATCATAATCGGAAATAACTTTAACTAGATCTTCTTTCTGTTTGGGATTATAGCCTTGGAAAAAATTGGATTTATCAATATCCTTTGCTTGTACAATCAAAAGTAAAAAATGTTTACTTGAATTTACAATTCTTTTCATCTGTCTTGAATTTATGAGAGAGAATTTATCTTTGAGTTTATGAGCTCTTACAATATATTCAATTCCATCCTTAGTGAGTTGATACTTATTTTCAGTTTTATAGAAGATAACATTTCTATCGTACAGGTATGGACTTCCTAATACAATTCCACATATGTCCAATGGACTATGTCTAACTCAACCTCATCTACAAATTTTGACCCAATAGCAAAAGGAAGTTTACATTGTTTCATAACTTGTAGCTTAGTTTTATCACACACCCAACCTAATGGATATGGCTTTTTATGAGGTTTTGTTTCTAGACCCAATTTCTTTACAATTGCTTCAAAAGTCAAATTAACTTGTGAACCACTATCAAATAAAGTATCAATTTTAGTATGTTTGGAAATGACTCTAATGTGAAATAGCTCATTTCTTTTCTTCTTTTAATTATCATTATCAATAGAATGCGAAGAAGTACTTGTAGATGCTTTAGAATCTTTACTTTTATACCTGTAGCTGTAACCATTGTCTCATCACATGAATCTGATCCCAAGTCCTTTTGAATAGCAAGAACATTCTTTTGCTCCTTACTCCCATACTTCTTAGGCTTCAATTCCGCATGCAATGACCAACAATGTGCCTCATCATGGCCTTCCTTCTTACAATGAGTGCATGAATGTTTATCTTTCTTCACATTGTTCGTTTTCTTCTCCTTCCATTTAAGTTTCTTCTTCCCTTTATTATTGCTTTCAATAGGTTTGGATGATTTTCCAACATCATGAGATACATTATTACCCCTAGCTTTTAGATGAGTTACTTGAACCGATACATCATCTAAGTTGGATTAAACATCAGTATGGTATACCTCAAATAACTATGAAGACCACCTATGTATTTCAACAATGTCTCTGGTGAGTCCAATGATATGCCTAATGTTAAAACTCTCTTACGGAATTATCGAGTATAACTTTGAATAATTTGACCTTTTAATTGACGTAGTGTTTGCCAACTCATCATTGCTTGTTGCATATAAGCCAAAGGATAAAATTTCTTTTACATAGCAGAAACAAATCCATTCCAAGTTGAAATGATTTTACCATGATTTTTGAGATCTGCTTGTGTCTTGCTTTCCCACCATATGAGTGCGGTTCCTCCAAGTCGAAGGATAGCAAGCTAGATCTTCTTCCTTTCTGAAACAACTTTCTACACCTTGCAATACACTTCAATTTGTCTTATCCAACTATCAAGCTTTTCAGCGTTAAGTTCTCCATCATAAATCAACAAATCAAATTTTACATATAATTTGATCAAAGAGGATTTCTTCTTTTTCTTCTTAGAAGGACTAGATTTATGAGAAGAAGATGATGATGATGATGATGATCGTGATAATGGAGGATATGGTGGTGGAAGAATTTCTCCATTTCCCTTATCTTCTTGGTCTTTAGGTGATGAAGTGCCTTCATCTTTGTTCTTCTTAAACTCGTGATACATATCTTCCACCATTGCGCATATCGTCATGAAACTATCCAGGAATTGAGATTCTGATCCAAGTGGGGTTTCATCCGTCATCCTTCTTTGTGAAAAGACCCTTCCAATCTCTGGATTCGCTTCAACAAGTTCACCTTCACCTCATTCAAGCCTTAACCTAGTAAGCAATCAAATATTCACGTAACCTTGTCAAACCTTAAAAACCTTGCTGCTCTGATACCACTTGATCCATTATTGAAAAAGGTATTATAGACTCTATGTGAAGTTTTCTTATGTTACTTAGTGCAATATATCGAAAATATTGCAAATAACATAAACACATAAGCAAATTGAAACATAAACCTATGCATCAACACAACAACAATTTGATAATGGAGTTCACCAGACTTCCTGGCTACCTCTCCGGGTCCTTAGCTTCCAGTGTGACCACTTTATTAGTCTTCAAAATGCTTTTACAGACACGAGCTTAGAAAACAAAGACTCAAATGAAAAAAAGGATCTCACCATTCCGTTCAGCTTGAAATTTCGTGTCAAACGAGTATAAACTTGCCCATATTTGGCCTCTGTGACTTCCAGACCCCCTGGAAAGTCCAAAACCACCTATGCTTATGTGAAAACCACTTTTTGCTGACAAAAACTGCCTTTGTTGAGAAAATAACCACCTTAGAAAACGTGTGTGCTCCTTTGGGCGAGCTGTATCTGCAACAGAATTGAAAAGGATTTTGTGACGACTTGTTAGCAAGTCCGTTTGGCTTGGCGCATTGGCAAGAGGCTTTGTGTGAAGGAGTTTAAATAAAGGAGAGGTTGGCGAGTCGAATCCACCGCCCGACCTTACCGCCGTTTTACATTGGATATGGCATATACTATGGTTCGGCCTGATATATTTCTCCGCTTGTTGTTGGTTATATGTGGTTCGACTATGATATATATGGTGTAATATTTACTATATCCCGTTGCATGTGGGATAATTCGCCAAAAGATCTGGCGACCGGCTGGTTGACATCGGTCGTCAGCCTTTTATTTCGGCGGCTTCTCCTGCACCATAAATAAATCATAATTTGATATCTTATCACGAATCACCGTAGCCCATTCGGTGTGGCCCCTCCAACGAAAACTTAGTCTTCTAGGAGGTCAAGGGTTCGATCCTCCCTGACCCCAAAATTTTGGAAAATAGGTGATACTGGGAAAAATCCGGGCTGCCACGTGTCAGCATCGGATTGGCCCATATCAACCAATCATAATTTTCCACGTCACCTCCTCTGCTGATGTCATCCAGGACCTGTGGCTCATTCCCAGGTTGACACGTGTCCTTGTTGACGTAGGCGTTGACCTGGTTGACCATTGACTTCTGCCCTCTGACTTTTTGTCATTTGCCCTAATTTTCCCAAAAACTTTGACTGGCCCTAACTTCTTCATCCGGACTTGGATTTACACGTCATTCACACCATTGGAATCATATCAACGAGAACTTCAACTTAATTCTACTTTCAACTGCATTTGAAGACTTTGATCTCGAGGTAAAATTGAATCCATTTTGGATCAAGACTCCAACCATCAGTGATTGACCTACTACTTGGAGCAAGAAGGACGAATCCAATTATGTATTAGAGAAGGAGCTTTAAAGGAAAATTAGTAAATGATACTGAGGATTCTAGATCTGTTACACCTTAATTGCAAAGCTTGTTGACGTGGTCCTGGCGGGAGGCGGTGCCTTACAACCATCCGGGTTGCTCTTTGTTGCAGAGCCAAACAACAATGTCATTACAGAGCTCAAATAATCCTTACCTCACCGCAAAGTGTATTAATCTGCAAGATAATCATTAAGACACCAAGACCATCGATATCTCTAATTCAACGATGAGGATGGTTCCAACTGCTGGGGGTCAAGGCTGTTCCATCCAGTCTCTTTTGTAATAAATTAAATGTTGTTGGTCAATGTACCGAACTCGGGTTCCCTTCGCGTTAATGGCAAGGTGATCCCGGATGCATGCCAGCCTGATCAAGTTAATGCTTAGGGTGTCATCTCTTTAATCCCCTCCGCCAACTAGACCCCCTACGTACCACCCTAATGCGAATAATTAATAAGATTTTTTTTTATATTATTATGTGTATTTTATATGGTTAGTTCATTACACCCACAACTTCTCGTTGGTTTTAATAGTGGGTTCCAAAGAAAGCCCTAGATTTTGTATCATTTTGAAAGAAATAAATAAAGAAACAACTCAATCCATGGAAAAATCCATATAAAAGGAGGCAATGTTGATTTCGTTGATGGATGAGATTTCCTTTCCATTTTGTACTAAATATTGAAGTTAGTGAAAAGTTATAAATTCATTCCATTACATCAAATACAAGAACTTAGAAATCACAACCATGATTGTTAGAACTTTTTCTATAGAAGGGAAGAAAAGGCCAAGAATTGAGAGGGCTTTGTTGTAGAAAACAAGAAAAGATAGAGAATTGAAGGGAATGGACAAAGTTAATTATAATTTGTCAAGTAACAAAGATAGCTAAGCATTTGCAAAGGGAAATAATTGTAGCCACAAAGGAGAGCAATGTGGAGTAGGTGATGAGAGATGAATCTCTGTCCTCCTCCCTTATCAATTATCCAATTTCTATATTTGACTTTCACACTGCGTCACTCTTTTGTAAAAATTGGAATGAATGTGTTAACTAGGAAACACACAATCTCTTTGGCAAATACCATTCATTTCTTCCTCTATTGTTGTGCAATTTTTCACATGCCAAGATCTTGAATTTCCATCCTTGCCTTGATCAAGTACGAGACGAACATATTTTGATTGTGTCCTTGACTTTGCTTCATCTCCAAAAATTATTTTTAAAAAACGTGGAGTTGGTGAAGGAGAAGCTCATGAAGGAGGGATTTTCTAATTTATTCAAGAGCTCCCCTATATTCATCATGATGTGTTATGCTACATTTCTAATTTGCATAATGTCGATCTACTCAAATCAACCCAACACCCTAGATGGAAAAGGGGTAGGCAAAGCGATGACATGGCAAGATGTTTAGTTAAATCAGTGGTATTGGTTGATTAGTATTAGAAGTTGAGAGGTACCTAATATATTCCTTCGACATTATTATTATTACTAAATTAAAATAAAAATTATTTTTAATAAATAATGTCTAAATATCTTTGAAAATATAATATTAAATTATTTTTGCTTGGTTAATTAAAATTTAAGTTAATTTGAATGATCAATTTGAATCTGTAAAAATTCAATGCAATGAAACACTCAAATTAACCTACTAAATTACCAAAATAACCTTATGTTAAAAGTATCTTAATTATTAATCTCCACCTCATTCTCTTCTTCACATAAGTGTCTCCAACTACACTTATTACTATCACCCATCACAAATTAAGTCACTTTAATTTTACCAAAATCCATATAAAACAACCCTTCAAAATTTTATTTAACATTTTATTTTGAATATACTTAAAAATTTCCAATGTTCCAAAAAGGAATATCCTTCACATTTCCCCACGTGTGTGTATATATATATATATATATATACACTATGGTGGACAAATTTCCTGAACTCCAAACCTTTTGGAATGCAAATTATTTTTCCTTCAACTAAGAGGGGTGAAATTTTTTATCACCTCCCAAGTACACAAAATAATGGAACGTGGGATAGGGGTGCAACTCTAATTATATATATATATATATATATATATATATATATATATATATATACACTATGGTGGACAAATTTCCTGAACTCCAAACCTTTTGGAATGTCAAACTATTTTTCCTTCAACTAAGAGGCGTGAAATTTTTTATCACCTCACAAGTACACAAAATAATGGAACGTGGGATAGGGGTGCAACTCTAAATAATGACACGTGCATAGATAGATTATACCCTGGCTAATGTACAAGAAAAAATGGAAAGAAGAACAAAAAAAATCCCATTTGCTGGAAGATAATTCTTCCATGTATAATTTAGAATTAGTTGTAGATTTGTAGGTGGATGTTGAGAGAATATCTCAACCTTCCTATTTATATTTGGATTTGGTTGTGTCACACCCCTACACCTGTGGTAGTCTTCCAACCGCTTGTAGCAAGGTGCGGCACCACCGAACGCTTTCTTTTCACCAATACTAACATTCATGGACTACGCCTACTTTCACATTAACATTACTTAGCTTGTGTTTCACAACCAAGTAAACATACAATTATCCTTTATACTTAATGAAGCCCATACTCATTCATTATCATCATGAAATTATACCAAGAACAACAACAATTGCAACAAGTATAAAGGGGAGGGGCAACTCCCCGTAATGTGAGTCCGCCCGATAATATATTAAGAATATCAGTTTTACAATGTACAAGTGTGCCTTGCCAAACCAAGTCTACACTTAGCCAAATATTACAACAGAGAGGCAACCCTGCTTTTTACAATACATGTGCATCCTTGCACAAAGAGTAGTGCTCACCCGAGCCACTTAAATCCTCTTCACCAAGTCCTACACAAATCTGCACATATACCGAACCTCGGGCACACTTGCCCACACCTCAACCGACACAAGACAAGTCCAAAACTGCACCTTAGATAGTGCGCATGAGCTATGCACAGCTCCTATCTAAACCTCCACAGTTCTCACTTTACCCCTTCCTCTTATGCGTAGAGAGTGATGAGAATTCGATGGTGAAATGAGCCTCAAGGCTCATACATATATACTCTTCATACGTTGTTTTTACATGGGGGTGTGCAGCCCCTTGGCCGACCCCACATACGCCCACAACACCACTTCAAGTCGGCTTGCAAGCTTTTAGTCCATCGCATATATATTCGTTCAACACTTAGTTGCATTCTAAGTGTCTCCCTTTCGTCGCATATATTGTCGCATATTGTCGTAGCACCGTCGCACGCCTGTGTCATCACACCCACTCGTCGTGAAGCCCTCGCCCACCCGTCATGTAGCCCGCGCCCACTTTGTGCACCCACGCGCCCGTCGACTGCCCGTGCGCCCGCGCGCCCTTCGACTCGCCCGGCGCCCAACCGCGCCTGCGCTCGGGTAGAACTCGAGGACCTTACATCCTCCTCCACCTGAAATTGTTGTCGTCCTCGTCAACATACCATCCTGGTAGCCATCCACCAAGATCATCATCATCCATGATGTCAACTCCTCCACATAAGGCAAACTTCCCTGCAACATATGTAGAGCCTCATCTCCATCATGCCTCGACTTAGTGACCAACTGCCACCAAGCTCACCATGCCAAGGTATATACCTCAACAGTATGCACTCCATCAGATATCATCTCGATCCATGATCATCGACCCCTCTGCCACAATCTCCACTGCAACATCTCATGTCGACCTCATCATTTGTCCCCATGTGAACCTTTGTCATGATACTCCAGCACGATGCCAACACGTCTCTGTACACTACACGTCCCCATGTCTGAACTAGTTGGGTAGCTAATCCAACCATCACGCTCAATCCATGAGAGTGAACATCCTCATGCCATCATCAGCTGTTCCTCAAACATCTACCACATCCTTGACTCATTAAGAATCTATCTCCATAATCCATGCTCAGGTCCATGGAACTCCATCCACCTCATCTGCAACATGTTGTCCATGATGTTTGGTGTCAATGTGCCACATGAAATCAGCCACATCTATCCCAACATCATCATCTATGTGTGTATCTCCTCCATATGAAGAGATCATCTCCTCAAACTGACTCTCGATGTGCCACATCTAGGTCCATGAAGCAATCTCCATCATATCTACAATGTGTCATCCCTCAAGTTTGCCATAGAAACAAGTATGCACTCGTCTCATCTATCCATGTGTCAAAGTAGTTGAGTCTCGGCTCAACCCATGCCCAAGTGCAGCCACCAAGGCATCATCATCATTGTTGTAACTCCATCACCTCAAAGTGTCTCATACCGATCCTCCACATCAAGTCACTCTTCCAAGCTATGCCCATACATGTACTTTGGAAGTATGCATCCCATACTGCATCAAAGTCTCTTGACCTCAGCTCTACAATGCATCAGATATTCTAAGTCCACTATATATGAAGTCCCTAAAAGTCACAACAATCTCATGTCATCATGAGCTCCATAATCAGCTCACAAATCCAACCAAGTCCATGGCCTTGTTGTACAAGAGTGCACAACCTCTCCATCAACTCATAAGTAATAAGTCTCCATGTCACACTAGCAAATCCATCCGCACAACATCCCTGCCTTGGCACTCTTCCTTGGATGTCCATGACACCTCTACAAGTGCTCCCACACAATGTCCCTGCATAAGACTGCCATGCTCCATGCCTCCAACCTGATGTCCATGACTAAGTTGCCCATGTAGTCCAACCAAGTAGACCCATCACAACAATCGGTCATCCTCATCCAAGTCTACAATCTTCGGTCTAGTGAACTCGGTCACCCAACCATATCATCATGTCATGAGTCCCTTCATCATAGCTCCTCCACCAAAGTGTCCACCAAGACTATCTCTTGGTCTTGGCCATGAGAAGTCCACCCAAGAGTGTGCCCTCCAATCTGTCCATGAGTCATGCCGGGCACTTAGCCATGTGGCTAAAGCATGACTCATTCCTCCACAACGATCATCATGTTCCTCCCTTATCAAGGGCCTTTGTACCTTCTACCATAAGGTCACAAACAACCCCAACAAGTCCTGCAACAATAAACAATCCTTGCCTTTCATCATCATCATGAGGCTCTTCCTCATCTATCCATGTCTGCAAACTGCACGATCCTAGTCCAACTTGATCATCCTCCATCATGGTCATGTCTGCAACATCTTCAACTATCACAGCTTCCTCCTCCTTGTCAGCACAATCTGCAACTTCATCTTGTTCCATTGTCCAACCAAGTTGAAGAAGCTCTTCTTCAATATTCCTTTCCAAGACTTCAAGTTCCTTTCGGATCCGGGGCTTCTCTTCCTTCAACCTCTTCAACCTGTATAAGGTAAGCAAGAGCTTCCCTTCACCTTTTCCCAAACTTGCCATACCTTGTCGTTTAGCTTGGTCCAAGCACTAAGCTTCACCTCTGCTAAACCTACTTCCACTATCACTTCGTCACGAGCAACCTTGCTCACCAGCTCCAACCGAGCTCTGATACCACCAGTCACGCCCCTACACCTGCGGTAGTCTTCCAACCGCTTGTAGCAAGGTACGGCACCACCGAACGCTTTCTTTTCACCAATACTAACATTCGTGGACTACGCCTACTTTCACATTAACATTACTTAGCTTGTGTTTTGCAACCAAGTAAACATACAATTATCCTTTATACTTAATGAAGCCCATACTCATTCATTATCATCATGCAATTATACCAAGAACAACAACAATTGCAACAAGTATAAAGGGGAGGGGAAACTCCCCGTAATGTGAGTCTGCCCGACAATATATTAAGAATATCAGTTTTACAATGTACAAGTGTGCCTTGCCAAACCAAGTCTACACTTAGCCAAATATTACAACAGAGAGGCAACCCTGCCTTTTACAATACATGTGCACCCTTGCACAAAGAGTAGTGCTCACCCGAGCCACTTAAATCCTCTTCACCAAGTCCTGCACAAATCTGCACATATACCGAACCTCAGGCACACTTGCCCACACCTCAACCGACACAAGACAAGTCCAAAACTGCACCTTAGATAGTGTGCATGAGCTATGCGCAGCTCCTATCTAAACCTGCGCAGTTCTCACTTTACCCCTTCCTCTTATGCGTAGAGAGTGATGAGAATTCGATGGTGAAATGAGCCTCAAGGCTCATACATATATACTCTTCATACGTTGGTTTTACATGGGGGTGTGCAGCCCCTTGGCCGACCCCACATATGCCCACAACACCACTTCAAGTTGGCTTGCAAGCTTTTAGTCCATCGCATATATATATTCGTTCAACACTTAGTCGCATTCTAAGTGTCTCCCTTTCGTCGCATATATTGTCGTAGCACCGTCGCATGCTTGTGTCGCCGTGCCCGCCCGTCGTGCAGCCCTCGCCCGCGTGTCGTGCAGCCCGCGCCCACTTGTGCGCCCGCGCCCGCGCGCCCGCCTGCGCACCCGTAGAACTCGAGGACCTTACAAGTTGGATCTCACCAACACCATAAATATGTGATGTATTCGTGTGATTTGAATTATTTGTGTGAAATCTGTACGCCATGGTTGCTCTTCTATGTTTTGAACATGGTATCAGAGCATGTTCTGGCTTGACTCCCTTAGAGAAGGCCAAAAAGATGAGAGAGCCTTGAATTATATTCCTCTGTAAATTGATTAGAGTAGGAGATCATGTTGTGTTTAGTGTTTGTGCGAGTAAATTTTATTTATTTTTATAGATCTGTGTCTTTTCTTGTAGATTTGTATGTAGAATCCACCCCAGCTCACCCCTACGACCGTTCTGTTTACAAGATCAGATTCGAGCATCTCATTTCCTGCTATCAAATTATGGAAGTAGATAACATCCCACGTATTTTTAATACCGTTGTCAAGAGCCAACGAGACTGTGGTGTGCCCGAAATATTTGCGAGAGGGAGTGTGATTACTACGTGCAACAGTTGATATAGTGGATACTCGTCCACATTCAGAAAAGAATTTAAAAAGACACAGAGACGAGCTTTGAGTTTCTTGGCATGTTTAGCATGTCGATGCTACTAGACAAAGAGATGGGCCACGCTGCTACAAAAGCCGCTGTAGAAATTTCTGTCTTGTGGTCATGGATGCAGTGTCATCTACATCAAAGATTCAGTAATGAAGAATAAATGGTATGCACAGAAATTTCAAGTTCAAAGATCATTGCTCACAGTGGAAGCCCATACAAACTCAGCCTTAACCATCAGATCTGTAGAATTTTTAGTCAATTTGACTTTCACTCCAGCTATTGCATTCATCCATTATGGTGAAAACTGTGAGTGAAGAAAAGGTACCAAAAGGAAACATTGAATGAACTCCTTCAAGTTTAAGTCAAATGACAATTCAACGCTATTGCTTATGGATTTCCTTTTTCTAGTTATGTTGTGTCAATATTCAGGCCTTAAAATATGAACGGTGAAATGAACGGTGAAATGATATGTTTTAATAGTGTATCATATATATATATATTCTCTCAAATGTGGTTGGAGTGATCACATTTAAGGGAGACATCATTTTTGGGTGATTTGCATTGAGTTATATAAAAAAAATCTTAGTTTGTTTTTTTGTTTTGTTTTGTTTTTTGTTTTTGTTTTTGTTTTGTTTTGTTTTGTTTTGTTTTGTTTTTTTTTTTTTTTTTTGTATTTTTATTTTTATGGTGCAGTTTTATTAAAGTTGTAGTATGTTATTATATTGTGAAAAAGTCAAATGATGCAGAACTATAAAGAACAGGCCAATTATTCAATAGATTAATGTGATCCGTCGTGCTCCAGGAGCATTAGTCATAGGTAGTTCTTAATAAGGTCATGCTGGTGTGACCCGTTGTGCTCCGGGAGCATTAGTCATAGGTAGTTCTTAATAAGGTCACGCTAGTGTGATCTGTTGTGCTCCGGGAGTGTCAACTATAGGTTACAGTATGAGATCCATGTGTGTGAAGCAGATCGAGTTGTTAGATGAACTCTTCAACACATTCAATATTCAGACCATTTGCCTAGCCACTGATGGATAGATGAAAGCGAAATATCCGACAAATGGTGATTGGTCCATAGGATGGTTCATCACTTGACAACTCTTATCACGGAAACCCCGACAAGCCGAGTCGTCAATATTGTTGATCTTGCAAAGTTCATCATCGATGTTCAGAAGCAGGTGTACTTTAAATGAGTCATAAGGTAAGCTCAAAGATGTGGAGAAACAAAGAGCGGAGTCCAGATGATTGCAGAGTGGCTAGAGTTGTTGATGAAAGCCAGTGAGATAAAGATGATTTTTATTGTTATAATGTGTGTTGTAATTGTGTATGTAATAATTAAGGGGGAGTGTTGGAAGATAATTTGTCCATGTATAATTTAGAATTATTTGTTGATCCAAGTGGATATTGGTGGCCACCTGTCTATTCCACCTAGAACCCCAAATCAGTGTCATATTTTTCATTAATTGTAACACAATTTACTATTTTTGGCAGTGTTTTCAGGTCCTGAAATTCTGGATCCTTTTTGAGGCCCTAAACAACGTTTTTTTGGAAACATTTCTTCGATGAGTTTTAAGAAAATTGCATCAAAAACTATAGTCCTCAGGGAGATCTTTCCAATGAGCTATCATATGCGTCAAATGAAGATAATATGACCAAGTTACGATCTCAGGAAGTTGGTTGCCCAACTAACCTCAACGAGGCCCATAAACTTTTGGTGTTACATCTCCTCGGGTTAGGGTTCTGGTTGTTTAGAGTTTTCTCTTATCGTTCAATAATAAGAAGGCCCTTGAGCCTCATTGTAACTCAGTTCAAAGGCATGTAGCCGCCACATCTCTTCTTAGAGATAAGCTACCATCGCCCGAGCTATCTTATTTCCATTCTGTTTGTAAGCATAGTTCAATATTTTTCTATTAATGAAATGAAGTGTTTTTTCTGCTGCATCTTTGTGTTTATGATTATATCTGTAAGTTGTTGTGTTCCTGTTTAAGTTCAGATCAGTGGTATCAGAGTGGTTTGCTCTTTCTCTGTTTTTCTTTGCATGTCCCCAAAGAGGTCGGGATATAAGGAGTTAGGGCTTGAACTGGTCGAATCTCTGCAAGATGACGCCGTGCAAATCCCGACGACCTCCCATGGTGGATGAAAAGAAAGATGAGGGGCAGTGGATCCTATCAAAATCTTGCTCAAAGAAGCCCTCAAGCGACAAAGGAACACGATGATGGACAACTTTGCCTAGATCCTTCGGCGGTTACCCAAGGGCGACGCATCTACATCCAACAGCTACTTTGGAAGCGCCACACCCTTTAAGGTACAAGTTAACTTTGACATTCCCATATTTGAAGGTTGGATAGATGCAGACGCTGTAGATAACTGGTTAAATCTATTAGAAGGATATTTTTCTGTTCATGATTTTTCTAACTGGGAAAAAATTACTTTTGCAGTTCTCAAAGTCGACCCCCATGTCAAGGATTGGTGGGAAACCTACTGTGAACAAAAGGACGAGAGGGACCCCTCATTGTTTTCAGCCGCATCCACTTAGAATTCGTTTCGGGATGCCATCAAGGAGTAGTACTACCCTTTTAGAAGCTATGACAATAAATACATAAAGTGGACCACACTGTGGCAGGGAAGGGATCAAGATGTGCCGGAATTTACCAATATTTTTCATACCCTTCGCATGAAGTTGGGTATCAAGGATTTTGAGAAACATCTGGTACTCAACTATCGCGGCTGCCTACACAGGTGCATCCAGGATGAAATGGAGTTCATGGACATGTCCTCGCTTGACACGGCGTACCAATACACTGTTAAGATCGAGCAAAAGATTAAACAAAAGAAGTGAGACTTTGGATCTGTGAATCTGAAGCAAGGGAAAGGCTTCCCCAAACTGTAGAACCAAGGACAAAGCCAAGATGGGGTGACCCAAGACAACCCGTCAAAGCCACAAGAAAAGAACAACACCATGAAGTCAAAGAAGGACATAGGAAAGTGGTGTGAGTTCCATAATAGCCCCACTCATAACACAAGTGAGTGTCGGGCCAGGTAGTTGCTGGTAGCCGAGTTGAAGGCTTCAGAATCATATGCATGTTCTGACTCTAAGTCAGAACCCAACAAAAGGAATGACAAAGGGAAGCAGATTATTGACGCGGAGCCTAGCACCACTGCTGTCACTACCAAGATCCAGAAGAATGAGCCCGAAGATCTAGAAAGGGGGAGCTTCTCTTCCACTCATAGAGGTGGGTGAAGGGTTTTCCACTGCAATTCATAGTCGACAGCGGGAGCCAAAAGAATCTAATTTAAAAAGATATCGTGAAGCGGCTAGGCCAACTGACTACACCACACCCGTAGCTGTAGAGTATCGGGTGGCTTCACCAAGGATGGGATCTCCGAGTTATCCTGCAGTGCTGACTTCCCTACAACATCAAGCCCTTCATAGATGAGGTATTGTGTGATGTTTCTCTCTTGAGTTTGTGATGTATTATTAAGACAACCATAATTATGGAAGTGACATGATGTATATGAGTCTAGAGCTTGCTTTGTGATTATTTATTTGGGTAATACATTATACAGGATATCGAAGGTAGATCCACCTACTGCTACCTCTTTGATCTCTGCTAAACAATGCAGTAAGATCATCTCCTAGACTAGGAAATTTATTTTCTTTCTGGTTCACTCTCAAAGTAAGGGGAAGATCATAGCCATATTCATGGTCCCTAGAAAGGGTTCCTCCATGCAGCAGAAACAGGTGGATACAATCATGAAAGAATACAGGGACATCTTCTCCTCACCCACAACGGTACCATTGCACTGTCAGGTCAAGCATTCTTTCGATCTGACTCTAAGATCACCTCTACCCAACAGGCCGATATATTACTACTCTATTGTGGAAAATTCGTAGTACAAGTAGTGACATGATCAACATTGGGTGCCACACTAGTTTCAGGTGGGAAAAAAAGTTTGGTTGCATTTGAAGAAAGAACGCATTACCAGAGCCCATTGGAAGCTCAGACCACTCCGATATGGGCCATACACCATCACCAAGGTCGTCGGTGACAATGCCTTCAAGCTTAGAATGCCACTGTTCCTTGTTCTACACCCAGTGTTCAATGTAGATCACCTTTGGCCATAATTTCCACCATTGTTGGACACATCTGACATTGTAGAATAACTCACACCAGCAGAGCTCAACCCGAATTGCATGGAACATGCCACAATTGATCAGATCATGGACAAACAGATCAAGAACACTTGACAACAGAAGATACAACTATATCGAGTTGTCAAAGTAGGCCAACTCCTTCACCACGACAAGTGGTTCACCGGGGACCAGCTTCAACAGAAATTTCGTCACCTCATGGAGGCTCTCCAAGCAATGAGGACCATTGTTTGCTAAGGGGGAGGAATGATCCAGGTTAATATTGGTGGCCACCTTCCTATTCCACCTAGAATCCCTAGTCAGTTTCATCTATTTCCTTAATTGTAGCACAATTTACTATTTTTGGCAGTTTTGCAGGTCCTTAACTTCCAAAGCTGTTTTGAGGCCCTAAACGACGTTTTTTTGGCAAATTTGCAATGGAGATTGCTCATGAAATTACATCAGCAGTTGTATTGCTAGGAGAGATTGTTCCAACGAGGTATAATACACGTGAAAAAATATAATATGACCAAGTTATGACCCCGGGAAGTTGGTTGCCCAACTAACCCCAATGGGGCCCGTAAACTCTTAGTGTTACTTCTCCTCGGGTTAGGGTTTTGGTTGTTTAGGGTTTTCTCTTATTTTTCAATAATGAAAAGGTCATTGAGCCTCATTATAACTCCGTTCAGAGGCATGTAGCCACCACATATCGTCTCAGAGATAAGCTACCATCACCCGAGATATCTTATTTCCATTATGTTTGTAAGCATAGTTCAATATTTTTCTATTAATTAAATGAAGTGTTTTTCTGCTGCATCTTTGTGTTTATGATTATATCTGTAAGTTATTTCTTTCCTGTTTAAGTTCGGATTAATGGCATTAGAGAGGTCTGCTCTTTCTCTATTTTTCTTTCGATGTCCCCAACGAGGTCGAGATATAAGGAGTTAGGGCTTCAACTGGTCGAACCTTTGCAAGACCAGCCTCGCAAGTCCTGATGGCCTCCCATGATGGATGAAAACAAATATGACGGGGCAGGAGATCCTATCAAATCTTGCTCGAAAAAGCCCTTGAGCGACAAAGGAACGCGATGATGGACAACTTGGCCCAGATCCTTTAGTGGCTACCCAGGGGCGATGAATATACTTCCATCAATTACTCTGGAAGTGCCACACCCTTTAAGGTACATGTTAACTTTGAAATTCCCATATTTGAAGGTCGGGTAGATGCTGATGTTGTAGATAACTGGTTAAATCTACTAGAAGGATATTTTTCTGTTCATGATTTTTCTAGCCGGGAAAAGATTACTTTTGCACTTCTCAAAGCCACCCCCCACGTCAAGGATTGGTGGGAAACCTATTGTGAATAGAAGGACAAGAAGTAACCCTCATTGTTTTCAGCTACACCCACTTGGAATTCGTTCTGGGATGCCATCAAGGAGAAGTACTACCCTGTTGGAAGCTATGAGGATAAATACATAAAGTGGACCACTCTGCGGCAGGGAAGGGACCAAGATGTGTCGAAATTTACCAACATTTTTCAACAAGTTGACACAAAGTTTGGTATCAAGGATCCTGAGAAACATTTGTTACTCAAGTACCGCAGTTGCCTACACAGGTGCATCCAGGATGAAATGGAGTTCCTGGACATCTCCTCGCTCAGCACGACATATCGATACATCGTCAATATCGAGCATAAGTTTAAACAAAAGGAGAGAGACTTTGGATCCGCAAATTTGGAGCAAGGGAAAGGCTTCCCCAAACGGCACAACCAAGGAAAAAGCCAAGATGGGGTGACCCAAGACAACCCATTGAAGCCACAAGAAAAGAACAACACCACGAAGTCAAAGAAGGACACAGGAAAGTGGTGTGATTCCCATAATAGCCCCACTCATAACACAAGCGAGTGTCGGGCCATGTAGTTGCTAGTGGCCGAGTTGAAGGCTTTAGAATCAGATGTATGTTTCAAATATGAGTCAAACCCCAACAAGAGGAATGACAAAAGGAAGCAGATTATTGATGTGGAGCCCAATGCCACTGTTGCCACTGCCAAGATCCAAAAGAATGAGTGCGAATATCCAGAGGAGGGGGAGCATCTCTTCCACTCATAGATGTGGGTGAAGGGTTCACCGCTGCAATTCATAGTCGACCGCGGGAGCCAAAAGAACCTCATTTCAGTAGAGGTAGTAAAGTGGATAGGCCTGCCGACTACACCACACTCACAGTCGTATAGTATCAGGTGGCTTCACCAAGGATGAGATCTCCGAGTTAGCTAAGAGTGTCAACTTACATACAACATCAAGCCCTTCACATATGAGGTATTGAGTGATGTTTCTCCTCTTGACGTTTGCAATGTATTATTAAGACAATCATACTTATGGAAGTGACATGCTGTATATGAGTCTAAACCTTGCTCTGTGATTATTTCTTTGGGTAATACATTATAGAGGATACTAGAGGTAGCCCCACCTACCGCCACCTCTTTGATATCAGCGAAGCAATGCAGTAAGATCATCTTGCAGACTAGGAAATTTATTTTGTTTCTTGTTTGCTCTCAAAGTAAGGGGAAGATTGTAGCCACATCCATGGCCCCTAAGAAGGGTTCCTCCACACAACAGAAGCAGGTGGATACAATCATGAAAGAATACAGGGACATCTTCTCCTCACCCACATGGGTACCATTACATTGCCAGGTCAAGCATTCATCTGATCTAACTCCCGGAGAACCTCTACCCAACAGGCCGATATATCGTCACTCTATTGTGGAAAATTCCAAGTACAAGAAGCGACATGATCAACATTGGTTGCCACACACGTTTCAAGTGGGCGACAAAGTTTGGTTGCATTCGCAGAAAGAAAGCCTTATGAGAACCCATCAGAAGCTCAAACCACTCTGATATGGGCCATACACCATCACCAAGGCCATCAGTTACAATGCCTTCGAGCTCAATGTAGATTGCCTTCGGCCATACTTTCCACCATTGTTGGACACGTCTGACATTACGGAACAACTCACACCAACAAAGCTCAACTGAGACTACATGGAATATGCCACAACTGATCAGATCATGGACACACAAATCAATAACACTCAGAAATAGAGGATACAACTATATTGAGTTATCAAATTAGGCCAACTCCTTCACCAAGGCAAGTGGTTCACCAGGGACCAGGTTCAACAGAAATTTCCTCACCACACGGAGGCTCTGCACGCAATGGGGACCATTGCTTCCTGAAGGGGGAGGAATGATCTAGGTGAATATTATTGTCCAACCACCTATTCCACCTAGAACTCCCAGTCAGTTTCATTTGTTTCCTTAATTGTAGCATAGTTTACTATTTTTGGCAGTTTTTCAGGTCCTGAACTTTCAGAGCCATTTTGAGGCCCTAAACGACGTTTTTTTGGCAAAATTACAATCGTGATTTCTATATAAATTATGTCAATAGTTGTATTCCTCGGAGAGATATTTCCAACGAGGTCTCATACATGTCAAACAGAGATAATATGACCAAGTTACGACCCTGGGAAGTTGGCTGCCCAACTAACCCCAATAGGGCCCATAAACTCTTGGTGTTACATCTCCTCGGGTTAGGGTTTTGGTTTTTTAGGGATTTATCTTATTGTTCAACAATAAAAAGGCCCTTGAGCCTCATTGTAACTCAGTCGAGAGGCATGTAGCCACCACATCTCTTCTCAGAGATAAGCTACCATCGCCTGAGCTATCTTATTTCCATTATGTTTGTAAGCATAGTTAAATATTTTTCTATTAATGAAATGATGTGTTTTTCTGCTACATCTCTATGTTTATGATTATATTTGTAAGTTGTTGCGTTCCTATTTAAGTTCGGATTAGTGGTATTAGAGTTGTCTTCTCTTTCTATGTTTTTCTTTGCATGTCCCCAACGAGGTCGGGATATAAGGAGTTAGGGCTTGAACTGGTCGAACTTTTTCCAGACCAACCTCACAAATCTTGATGGCCTCCCATGAAGGATGAAAAGAAAGATGAGGGGGCATGAGATCTTATCAAAATCTTGCTTGAAGAAGCCCTCGACCAACAAAGGAATGCGATGATGGACAATTTTTCCCAGATCCTTCAACGGCTACCCAGGGACGACACATCTACTTCCAGAAGCTACTCTGGAAGCGCGACACCCTTTAAGGTAGAAATTAACTTTGAAATTCCCATATTTGAAGGTTGGATAGATGTAGATGTTGTAGATAACTGGTTAAATCTGTTAGAAATATATATATATATATATATATATATATATATATATATATATATATATATATATTTTTTTTTTTTTTTTTTTTTCTTTTCATGATTTTTCTAGCCAGGAAGATATTACTTTTTCACATCTCAAAGCTGCACTCCACGTCAAGGATTGGTGGGAAACCTACTTTGAATAGAAGGATGAGAGGGAAGCCTCACTATTTTCAGCTGCCCCCCATGTCAAGGATTGGTGGGAAACCTACTATGAACAGAAGGATGAGATGGAACCCCCGCTGTTTTCAGTCGCACCCACATGTAATTCGTTCTGGGATGCCTTCAAGGAGCAATACTACCCTGTTGAAGGCTATGAGGATAAATATATAAAGTGGACCACACTGTGGCAGGGAAGGGACCAAGATGTGCCAAAATTTACCAATATTTTTCATACCCTTCACATGAAGTTGGGTATCAAGGATTTTGAGAAACATTTGGTACTCAAGTACCATAGGTGCCTACACACGTGCATCCAGGATGAAATGGAGTTCATGGACATGTCCTCGCTCAACACGACATGCCGATACACTGTTAAGATCGAGTAGAAGATTAAACAAAAGAAGCGAGACTTTGAATCCGCAAATCTGAAGCAAGGGAAACGCTTCCCTAAACCGTAGAACCAAGGACAAAGCCAAGACGGGGTGACCCAAGAAAACCCATCGAAGCCGCAAGAAAAGAACAACACCATGAAATCAAAGAAGGACACAAGAAAGTGGTGTGAGTTCCATAATAGCCCCACTCATAACACAAGTGTGTGTCGGGCCAAGCAGTCATTGGTGGCCGAGTTGAAGGCTTTAGAATCAGATGCATGTTCCAACGCTGAGTCAGAACCCAACAAGAGGAATGACAAAGGGAAGCATATTATTGATGCGGAGTCCAGTGCCAGTGTTTTCACTGCCAAGATCCAGAGGAATGAGATGAAAGATCCAAAGGAGGGGGAGTGTCTCTTCCACTCAGAGATGTAGGTGAAGGGTTCGCCTCTGCAATTCATATTCGATAGCAGGAGGCAAAAGAGCCTCATTTCAGCAGAGGTCATGAAGCGGATAGGCCTACCAACTACACCACACCCATAGTTGTAAAGTATCGGGTGGCTTCACCAAGGATGAGATCTCCGAGTCAGTCAGCAGTGCCAACTTCCCTACAACATCAAGCCCTTCACATATGAGGTATTGTGTGAGGTTGCTCCTCTTGAGTTTGTGATGTATTATTAGGACAACCATATTTATTGAAGTGACATATGAGTCTAGACCTCGCTTTGTGATTATTTCTTTGGGTAATACATTATACAGGATACCAAAGGTATCCCCACCTACTGCCACCTCTACGATCTCTGCTAAGAAATGTTGTAAGATCATCCCCCAAACTAGAAAAAATTATTTTATTTTTAGTTCACTCTCAAAGTAAGGGGAAGGTCGTAGCTACATCCATGGCCACTAGGAAGGGTTCCTCCATGTAGCAGAAGTAGGTGCATATGGTCATGAAATAATACACATACATCTTCTCCTCACCCACAGGGGTACCATTGCACTGTTAGGTCAAGCATTCGTTCGATCTGACTCTTGGAGAACCTCTACCCAACAGGCCGATATATCACCACTCCATTGTGGAAAATGCCAAGTACAAGAAGCAATATGATCAACATCGGGTGCCACACAAGTTTTACGTGGGCGACATGATCAACATCGGTTGCCACACAAATATTTAACTTTGATTTAGAAACGTTGATTTCTGATTTTATTATTTAATAGATTTAATTTTTTTTTAATGATAATATTAGCATATAAACTTGAATTTTATCTATTTATGTTATAGTTTGAGTTATTTAAAATTAATTTTTGTTAATTACTTTATTTCAACTAAATTTAAATTTTATATTAGTTTTTATTTTTATTCTTAGATTTTATTCAAAGTTTTATTTAAATTTAGTTTAATATTTTGTTTTAAGAAATTGTTGATTGTTTGGATTATAGGTGGATATGAAAAAATTTGAGGAACAAGATCATGAGAGGTTAAAGAATCTCAAAGGGTTATAAAGGAGCATGAATACAAAGCTCAAGGGGTTCCATTTTTTTTGCAAAAATAGACTTTTTGTACTACCGTGAGAGAGACTTATTTGGAATTCCTTTGCACCTCATAGTGTAATTGCTAGTTTACTAAATGACAAAGCGCGAAATGAAAAGGAGCTTTGATCCAAATTCTCCCTTGGTATTTTATTACATTTTTTCGCAAATGCATTGCATGCTATTTATTGTAAAACAAAAAGTGTTCCCAATTTGAGAGTCTCATACACTTGTTGACCAATAGATGGACTCGCAACAATGGGTAACAATGGCTACATAATGTGAAGGAACCTCCTTCCATAAAGCCAAACACAACTGTGTAATATATATATATATATATATATATAACAAAACAAAAAATTGTGAGAATATATTGATCTTTTTTTTTTTTGATGAGGGATATATGTAGCCTCGTTGCACATGTTGTCTCATGTTGTGGAGTGAATCACTTGAATAGGTACGAGGGTGACCGATACTCATATGCTAGCTTCAAGGGGGATGTGATTGTTACTCTATGCTAGCTTGAAGGGGAAAGGTGGTTGGTACTCATATAATATATCTAGGTTAAGGGAGATTTGTGACTGGTACTCTATGCTAGCTTGAATGGTTTTCATAATACCTAGATAATATAAATAAATGATTTTTATATTTAAAATAATTATATAATAATTAAATGAATCTATATTAATTTTTTTAATGTTTAACTACTTTTAATATATATAAAATAAATATTTATGGTTTGAATCAATTTCCACTTAATTATTAATGAGTTTATTCTATTGTATTGGTTTATGAATAAAGTTATTTAATTCGATTTATAACACTTTAAACCCAGTTAACTAGCAATATTTATTACTTTTGAACTTGCTATTTAATAATATTCATTATAAAAGTAATTTGAATATTATAAAATAATTAAGTTACATTTTAATTAATTAATGGTTAAGAAGTCTTAAAAATTGCAAATTGATATATGAAATTGAAAAATTAATTGCCTACTTACAGGTGGGTAGTAACCACTAAAAGGTCTGCACATTTACATTTTTAGTCCTACTTACTAAGGCTGCACATTTACATTTTTACTCCAACTTATTAAAGTGTTGAAGAAAACATAAATAAAGTCTGCACATTTACATTTTTAGTCTTACTTATTGAGGTCGCACATTCACATTTTTACTCCAACTTATTAAAGTGTTCAATAAAACATAAATAATGTGTGCACATTTACATTTTTAGTATTACTTATTAAGGCTGCACATTTACATTTTTTACTCCAACTTATTAAAGTGTTGAAGAAAACATAAATAATGGTGCCCATCATGTTCCTATCCAATTTTTTATGCAAATACATGCTTAAATTATGGTGGGTAGTCGTTGATGGTAAATATGTTATCTACAAGAGTAAGAGTTATTTTCAAGGATCTTAATTTTTGGTGGTTTCCTATGAAGCATAACAATGAAAATCTAAAGTGTTTAAAAACAATGGCATAAATATTGCAACTACATCCAAAAAATTATGGCAGAAAAATTTGAGGCAATTATCCACATGGAAATGTTATGCAAATGTTGCAATAACAATCATTACAAAATAAGATATAAACCAATCATATTGCAGATAAATAATTTTAAACATTAATAAAAAATAATAAAATTCAATGTATAATGTTAAACTATGGAGAAGCCGCAACTTTTTTTGTCAAAAACAAAGTAATACCCTGTAAAAAAGAAAAAACAATGTGTAATACCATGTTTGTTACATGTATAATAATAACTTAATTATGCATCGAGGCTTCAATGTTCCATATCGTCGTTAGTGTTAGACACACATATTGGTGGAAACAAATTCAATTTTATTATAATGATCACACAAATAATGGTGTACAATGTGTACATATTAATACAATAAGAAAACCGTTGATTCTGTTTCCAAATTTTCTTGGACTGTAATAACTAATTACCATCACACACTAACCCAAACTATAACCTGAAGATTAGTTGTTTAACATTCCCCCCTTAATCCGAAGGGATGTATCAAATTCCAAGAATGAGAGCTAAAAATGCAAAAATGCATCTCAACCAAGAGTTGAATGTCTCTAAGAAATGGTTTTCAATGATGACCACAAACCAAGGATGGTGTTTTTTAAAATAATACCACAAACAATACCAAAATGTCAGAGAACTCAAGGTATCAACCAGTGATGGTTTAAGGATGACCATCAACTCTAGAACTATCATAACATTTCCTCAAACAAACCAACTTTGGAACAATTCTTAATCTAGCATCTTCTTCTAGTGGAGTTCTCCATCACAAATATCAACATGCCAAAAACATGCAATCATTCTCATTCTCATAGAGCATAAATCAAAACAACTCTGCCTATAACTCTGAATCTGACTTTTGAACTCAGACTATGGGTTGTAGCGGTAAACTTTAGTTATCTATGACTCATTCTTGCTTGCCAAATATTTGAACCTATGGCAGATCATCAATTCCATCAATTCCCCCCTTGTCAAGTATAGGGTGAGAAGATGAAGTACTCTTCACTGCAAGGTTGGTCAATACTCTAGAACATCTCTTGTGGTATGACCTATAAATCTTCTTAGCATTTTTATACCAATCCCAAGAAGCAATCCACCCAAAATTATTTTTCTCTCTTACCGTAATCTTATGCTTGAAACATTTGTTTGAATGATGATGTTTCTTTCCACAATATTCACAAGGATGAATATCATAACAATGATCTTTCACATGTCAAACTTTGTCACAATATTGGCATCTAATAATTTGTTATGGGACATCATCCAAAAATCGAGCACTACGAAATTGTATAGGTTTTGAAAAATCAGGCATATGAAAATAAACATATTTATCATATCCCACGCCAGTTCTGTTATTTTTATGCGTAATTTCTTCCCAAGGTATTATAACAAGTTTCATATTTGTATGAAAATGACCCTTACATACCTTCACCTTATTGGAACACTGAACTGCTCCACTATAATTTTCTATATACTGATCAATCTCTGACTATTGAGAAATTTTTGAGTCATGCTCAAAAAGTTGTTCTGAAAAAAAATGGGTTTGGAATTACAACTCATCTTTAGTTCTTGTAGTTCATTCTTTTGCAACTGTGACTCTAGCTCCAAAAACTCAATTTTTCTTTGAGCATTTCGTAAGCAATTTTGAAAGTTAGAGAGAGTGTCCTTGCTGATTTGGACACGATTATGGACAATAGAAAACATTATAGTTTTTAATAACTCTAATATATTACTAATTTGAGCCATTTTAAATAAAAAATTAAAGGTGTCAGTTTCAACCGAAAATGCACCCGGTTACAATGTAATTCGACAAGTAACAAGTAAAATATGAAGAATTCTCAGTAAGAAGAGACAAAGGGTAGGCCTTCAACATATCATTGCTCCATCACCTTTTCTTTACTAGAAGGTATCCTATGAGATAAATGCTCCCATAATAAAAATGTTATGCTTAAGAGAACGACCAAGTCAACTTTGACTTATCATATATTTCCTAGAACATGTTAGACTTATGGATGAATTTTCAAAAAAAATGCCCAAGATGATCCAACAAATGGAAGAAGGTACAACATGGCAAACCTAAAAACAAACATTTGTAGCAAACCTCACTCTCTAATCTTCTCCATTTTTGTTCACATTCAGGGTCTATTTTTTATGGCCGAATGCTTCTTTGGGTCTACACTTCTTGCCAACCATGCATTTGAATGTGATTCGATTCCAAATCAATACCTCTATAAGATCAACACAAATATTATCTCAAAATCAAACAAAATTTTGTCAATTGCCAACCATATCTGAAGACCACTAAGATACTCACAACACACACTTGTGCTAAATGTTTAAGGGTTAATATGTTGTTTGCAACAACAAAAACAAAAATACAATAACACTAGGAGTTATGGTTTGCAGAGATTTGCATGCAACGTTAACACACAATACTTCAAAACTTTAATGGATCTTTTATTATTGAAATTGGAAAAAATAGGTTCTGCTAATTCCAATTTCTTCAAATCGCATAAAACCAAAAAACAAATATTAATGGGCAAAGGAAGACCTTGTCCCGACATCTGTCCTGGCATTCTATAGCAATGCCGAGTCAAAAAGAGCATTGAGAGTTCTCACAATTCATTCTCTAGCAATTTTCAATATATTTCAGCTACTAGGAGCAGCACCATCAGTCAACATAAATCTTCAACTCCAGCTCCATGAAAATTTGTGAATCCATGTGTTTTCATTTTTTTTGGTCAAACACTCATGGCCATCCGTGTTGACCTTGACCACTTGGGTTGACAATTCATTTCATAATTCCACCCCTTCATTTGCTTCAATGGCTTTCCACTAGCAATCACATGTCCTCATTTATGTGAGAAGAGAAACCCTCAAACTTCTTCATGTTGATCAATGAAGGCATACACTACTCAATTTCCTCTCCAATCCATGGACTGGTTGACTGATTCAGCTGGAGCACGAAAAATCTTGCCACAATGATTGTAACCCAACCAATAATATTTTGAATCACAACCACCAATAATTCTTGAAAACTTTTTCAATAATAAACAATTGATCTGAAATTAAAAACATGAAGGTTTCTTAAAAAAGTTTGCAAGCAAGCTTATGTCTTGTGGGCAATGGATCAAGTTGCAAAAGCACATAAACTTAGTGTTTTTAATTAATATTTGCAGAAATAAAACAGAGAGAAATAGACCATGAACATCATCACACATATAGAAATTTTATGATGGAGTTCATCCCTCCTGGGTTACGTCTCCAGGTCCAATTTCAAATGTTGTCCCTTTCAATTATATATGCTCAAAATGTAAATTACATCAACATAATATGCTCAAATCACAAAAATAATGCTACCATTATGTACAAAACACCCAAAAACCATTGTGTAGGCTCTTCTTGAGCTCAAAACGGCTGAAAAATGACCAAGTTGGACCTCTTTCTCCATTTCCCTGCTATTTGACCTACAAAATAACCAAAAATACTAAGAAAGCAATGAATCCATTCTTTTGGCAGCCCATCGAGCAATAAATTAGCACGGGAATTACAAAAATCCAGCCGCAAAAGGTACAAATTGTCGCTATATTAATTGTGCCAATGAGGTTTGAACGACGAGTCCTTACCTCCTGAGTCTTGGGCATATGGCACGATGTGATTGGGGGATGGGTGCGGGCAGGGTGTCATGCCCTCACCCAAGCTTGAGCTTCGCACCAACAGTTTTTGATTAACAACAAAACTGGGGTTTGTGGCTTATCTCCTCTCCCCCTTCGCTATACTATGTCAATAGTTTCAGAGTGTTAAACATGACTCGGGGCCAAGGTTTACCACCCCACCCCTACACCTAGTGGGTGTGGAGCCTGATTATCTTCTGTATTCAAAGGTATCGCCTCATTGGACCCTAGTTCGTAATGGGGCGGAAAATTCGCTCGCAAAATATGCATTGCGTCTATGTAGATCTGTATTCTGAGTGAGAAAGAGAGAGGAGATTGTGTGAGAGTGAAGAGGAAATTACATTGGATCTACTTAGGTTTTATCTCTTCAGTTTGCTAGATATATAAAAGGAAGGACTGGTTGTTTCTCTGTGGACGTAGCCAAAATTGGGTGAACCACGTATATCTGTGTCTCTATTGTTTTATGTGTTTTCTTTGTTTGTATTTCTGCGTTATATTTTATGTGTTATGTTGCTCTGTAATATATAATTTTCTAACAACTGGTATCAGAGCCGAAGGTCTATTTGGCTGATAAACTCACAGGAGAAAAGGGTTCTTGGTTCGAGTGGGAGCAATGGCAGATGATGGTAGGTTTAGGGTTGAAAAATTTAACGGCCAAAACTACCAGCTATGGAAGATGTAGATGGAAGATTATTTGTACCAGAGAGATCTGTACCAACCATTGAGAGGAAAGGCAAAGAAGCCGATGAGTATGACAGACACGGAATGGGATATTCTCTACAGAAAGGCACTTGGAACAATACGACTATTCATAGCGGCATCAGTAGCCTTTAATATTTCAAAGGAAATGACAACAGAGGGTTTGATGTTGACATTGACCAAACTATATGAAAAACCATCGGCCTCAAATAAAGTATTTCTTATAAAGAGTTTATTTAATATGAAGATGTCAAAAGGTGGATATGTTGTTGATCATTTAAATGAATTTAATACAGTTACCAGCTAGTTAAGTTCTGTAGGGGTAACTTTTGATGATGAAGTTAGGGCTCTGTTATTTCTGTGCTCATTTCCAGAAAGTTCAAATGTTTTAGTTATGGCCATTAGTAACTCTGTCTCTGGATCTAGTACTTTAAAGTTTGATGATGTTGTCGGTGGAATCCTTAGCGAGGAAATATGACGAAAAATCTTCGGTGAGACTTCAAGTAATGCTTTGACTGTAGAGACTAGGGGAAGCAAATGGAAAGAGGAAAGAGCCCTAGATATCGCAGTAAGTCAAGAAAATGCATATCCAAGTCCATATTGGGGATAGTGTGTTGGAAATGCGAGAATAAAGGACACCTGAAGAAAGACTACAAATCTCGTAAGCGAAAAGAAGGAGACGCACAACAAGAAAACAATCATGAAGTGACTGTGACAGGTGATGTGTTGCAAGATGCTTTGATTCTTTCATTAGAAAATATTATTGATGCCTGGATGGTAGATTTAGGGGCCTCAATCCATGCCACACCTGATAGGAAACATTTTCATGATTATGTTTAAGGAGATTTTGGACAGGTTCGATTGGGTGATGATAAACCCTGTAAAATCATTGGAATGGGTACAGTTTTCATTAAACAGCAAAATGGAAATAGATTACTATTGAAGGAGGTAAGGCATGTTCCAGATATGAAGAAAAATCTGATTTCAATAGGGTAGTTGGGAGGTGAAGGTTGTGTAACTACTTTCATAATTAAAACCTGGAAGGTCACTATAGGAGCCCTCATAATAGCAAAAGGAGAAAAGGTTGGTACATTGTATTTATGCAATGGTATTTCTAATTTTGTTAATGCTTTAACCTCTATAGGAGAAGATACGACATTGTGGCATCATAGGCTTGGGCACATGAGTGAGAAGGGGATGCAGATCCTTCACTCAAGAGATTTGTTGCTAGGTTTGAAATATGTTGATCTGGAATTCTGTGAAAATTATGTTTATGGGAAACAAAAGAGAGTCATATTTATCAAAGTTGGGAAAGAAAAGAAGATCACAAAATTAGAACTTGTGCATACAGATGTATGGGGGCCTCCTTAGGTATCATCTCTCATTGGCTCTTGTTATTATGTTACTTTTATTGATGATGCAACCAAAAAAACCTGGATTTATTATATTCGAAATAAATCTAATGTATTTGATATTTTCAAGAAATGGAAAGCTTTGGTTGAAAATCAGACAGGAAAAAGTTTGAAGTGTCTCATATCAGGAAATGGAGGTGAATATTGTAGCAAAGAGTTTGATAGATATTGTTCAGAAAATGGAATTCGTAGAGAGAAGACAGTTCCAGGAACACCTCAACAAAATGGTGTGTTAGAAAGGATGAATGGGACAATCATGGAGCGTACAAGGTGCATGAGATTGCATGCAGGATTGCCTTTACAATTTTGGGTAGATGCTGTAGATATTGTTGTTTATCTAATAAACAAAGGGCCTTCAAGTTCCTTGGATGGTGGTATTCTAGAGGAGGCATAGACAGGTAAAAAGGTAAACTCCTCTTATTTAAAGACTTTTGGTTGTGAAGCCTTTGACCACATTAATAAAGAAAATAGAACAAAGCTTGAGGAAAAATATACCTTTATTGGATATGGTGTTAATGATTTTGGTTATTTATTTTATGATTATGAAAAAACACAAAATCATTAGGAGAAAAGATGCCATATTCAATGAAAAGGTTTTGTATAAGGATCAGCTGCAAGAAAAGAAACATGAAAAAGAAAACAGAGAATACAAAGTGCTTGAAGAGATCACATAAAAAGTGATGGTGCCTAAAAATCATAATGATCAACAGCCAGAACAACAACCACAACAGCAACAAGCACCTCAAACACCTGAAAGTGGTGTTAGAAGATCTACCAGGATAAGTAGATCCCCTGAACGATACTCTCCTTCATTATATTATGTATTGTTGACCGATTCTAGTGAACCAGAACGTTATGAAGAAGCAGTGTAGTTAGAAACCAGGAAGAAATGGGAGAAAGCCATGAAAGAAGAGATGGACTCCTTAGCACATAACCATACTTGGGACTTAGTTAGGTTGCGTGCAGGTAATACAACATTGCAGAATAAATAGGTTTACAGGTTGAAGGAAGAATATGGAGGTAGACAAAGGTATAAAGCTAGACTTGTGGTGAAGCGGTTTGCACAGAAAAAGGGTATATACTTTGATGATATATTTTCTCTTTTTGTTAAAATGACTTCAATTAGAACTATTTTAAGTCTAGTAGCAGCTGAAGATTTGCATCTTGAGCAGCTAGAAGTAAAGAAAACTTTTCTCGATGGGGATTTGGAGGAAGATATATATATATATATATATATATATATATATATATATATATGTATGTATGCAGCAACCACAAGGATACGAGGTAAAAGGGAAGGAGAAAATAGTGTGCAGGTTGAAGAAGAGATTGTATGGCTTAAAACAGGCTCGGCAGTGGTATCTAAAATTTGACAGGTTTATGTCTGAACAAGGTTATACTAGATATCACTTTGATCATTGTGTTTATCTCAAAAGACAAAATGATGGCAACTATATTATATTGTTATTGTATGTAGATGACATGCTTGTTGCAGGTTCTAACATGTATGAAATAAATGTGCTCAAAAGAAAATTGGCAAACTCATTTGCAATGAAGGATTTGGGTGCTGCAAAACAAATCCTTGGTATGAGAGTAACTAGAGACAGGAAGAATTGCAAATTAACATTGTCTCAGAGTGAGTACATACAAAAGGCGTTGAAAAGGTTTAATATGTAGAATGCAAAACCAATTAGTATACCTTTGGCTAGCCATTTCAAACTAAGTAAAGAAATGTGTCCCAAGACTCGGAAAGAAATGGCTGATATGTCTAAAGTTCCATATGCATTAGCAGTGGGAAGCTTAATGTATGCAATGGTCTGCACAAGGCCTGATATTGCACATGCAATGGGAGTTGTAAGTAGGTACATGAACAATCCTCGAAAAGAATATTGGATGGAAATAAAGTGGATTCTTAGGTATTCGAGAGGTACCAAAAATCAAGCATTATGCTTTGGTGGTTCAAACATTACTCTACAGGGATATGTTGATGCCGATATGGTGGGTGATAGAGATAACAAGAGGAGCACCATAGGGTATGTGTTTACTGTAGGTGGAATAGCTATTAGTTGGGTCTCAAAACTGCAAAGTGTTGTTGCACTCTCAACAACAGAAGCAGAGTATGTTGCTGCTACAGAGGCTAGTAAAGAAATGATTTGGTTACAAAGGTTTCTGGATGAATTGGGTAAGAAGCAGGAGTTGGGAAGGTTATACAGTGACAACTAGAGTGCCATACATCTTTCAAAGAGCTTTGCATTTCTTTCCAAGATTAAACATATACAGCTCAAGTACCATTTCATACGGTCAACATTGGAAGATGGACAATTGAAGATGGAAAATATACACACTAGCCAGAATCCTACAGATATGTTAACAAAAGTTGTAACCAGGGAGAAACTGAGAGTCTGCTCAGTTTCAATTGTTCTTCAAGTATGATGAAGAAGATGAGAAACAACCAGGTCTAAAGTGGAGTTATTGTCCAACAAATGAAGTAGCATTGGAGTTGCTATAATCAGTCTCTAAGTGGGAGATTGTTGGGTGTGGAGCCTGATTATCTTATGTACTCAAAGGTATCGCCGCATTAGACCCCAGTTCGTAATGGGGAGGCAAAGCCGCCCATAAAATATACCCTGCAGGGGGGTCCAGGGGCTCGGCTGCGACCTTTGGGTGTCCCCCCTGGCGGGGGATCGAGGGCAGCAACCCCGAAGCTAAAAATAAATGTAAAATTGACTTGTAAAATGTTGTAATTTCATAGTCAATCTGGGTCATTCATTAGGCAGATATTTGACGGTAGAAGTTATATTTAACTTAGGGTTTTTTGCCCTAGAAGGCAACCCCTCGCTATATATGAGGGAATTGTATTGTGTCTATGTAGATCTGTATTCTGAGTGGGAAAGAGAGAGGAGATTGTTTGAGAGCTAAGAGGGAATTACATCGGATCTGTTGTAGGTTGTATCTCTTCAGTTTGTTGGATAATATAAAAGGAAGGACTGGTTGTTTCTCCATGGACGTAGCCCAAATTGGGTGAACCACATATATTTGTGTCGCTCTTGTTTTATGTGTTTTCTGTGTTTGTATTTCTACAGTATATTTTATGTGTTTTGTTGCTCTGTAATATATAATTTTCTAACAACGCCTTCACCCTAGGGTCATGTTATGCTACATGTGATTGGGTTGGGGCCACATGCCCCATAACCTCCCCACAATGTCGAAACATAGTTAATTTAAATATAAATTTGGTGTATAGTTATAACAAGAACCTCGTTTGGCCTGTTAGTTTGACGGTCAGTTTGTAACTGATAAGTCATGGGTTCGAATCCCTTGGAAGTCAGTCAGCCTACTCACCCAATTTTGGCACAAATCTTGAGGGCCACGTGGCACCTCCTAATTAGGCCAAATCAAAACCAAACAATCAACAAAAATGTGCCAACACTGCCTATACGACCTGCCATGTGTCAACACATGATTGATCCCTATCTGTCATAAATGCACAGTCACCTACTAACGTCAACGCCATGTCACCTATACGGCCTTCCCAGTCGGTAGCCCAATCTACCCTCTGAATTGAATTTTTTAGTTGTTTCCCAAAAAATTCAGAACGTGTAAATTTCACATACCGTGTCAAATTGAGACAATTCAAGCATCATTGGAATCAAAACAACAAGATATAGTATTTGGCACTGGTTTCGAGTGACTTTTAGCACTTTGATTTTGAGCATATTTTTGATCCCCTAGATCATTCCTCCCCACTAGAAGATTTTGGACCACCAAAAGTTTGTTTTTACTCAACAAGTAAGTGAGGGTACAACTCCCTCACTTTCTCAATCTCAATCCACCTTGATTTACTTGGATTGGTACCTTTGAGTCCCCCTCAAAGATAATCCACATTGCCTCTACGTGAAGTCTTGATTCTCCTGTCAAGAATTGTGTCTTCCTGCGACTCATCTAAATATTAAGGAGAAAATTATTCAATAGATGGAATATGAACATTCTCTTCATGATGATCAATCATTGGAGGATCATAAAATCTTAAGTTTTCCACACTCACAACAGAATAAATTTGCATATAAGGTGGAAAATCTAATCAGAAAGCATTGTTATCGATCTTCTCCAAACTTTGTAAAGGACCATATCTGATTGGCTTGAGATTTTTACCTTCACCTTGAAGTATTTCCTTGCTGATATACAACTAAAATTGATCTCCCACTTGGAAATCATGATCAACTCGATTCTTTTCATACCTTGATTTGTAATTTTCTTTGTTTTTCTCAAGCTACTCTTGTACTCTTTGATGCACTAGCTGAATTTTTTCAATGAAATTCCTGGCTTTGTCCACATCACTATGTCCATCTACTACAATATCTTTACCAAAGACGAAATCCAAAGGAGACTTTGGAAAATAACCCAACCAAGCTTCAAATGGATACACTTGCTTAGATGAGTGCTTGACACGATTTTAGGCATGTTGGATGTAATGTAAAGTTTCATCCCAAATTTTAGGATGCTTACCACAATATCCACGAAGAAGATGCACTACTATTCTTTTTTCCACTTCTATCTAGCCATCAATTTGTGGATGAAATGTTGTGCTCTTCTTCAACTTAGTGTCCATGAATTCCCATAAACTTGACCAAAACTTCCCAAAAAATTGAGAACCTTGATAAGAAATAATAGAAGTGGGAAACCCAAAGTGAACCCATACATTTTGGAAGAACATCTTTGTGGTTTGTTCAGTTGTAACATGTTTCTTACATGGAATCGACACACATGTTTTTTTTCTGAAATGATCCACAACATAAAGATAACCATGACCTTTCTTTGACATTGGTAGTCCCCCTAAAAAATCCATAGAAATACTTTCCCAAGGATGAGAAGGAATAGGAAGTGGAGTGTACAAACCCAATTTCTTATTACCAGGTTTGCTAGTAGCACACATGGAACATCCTCTTACATATCTTGAAACACTTACATTCATGTGAGGCCAATAACAATACCTCTGAATTTGTGCAATTGTTTTTCCTACACGAAAGTAACCAACAATAAGAGAACGTGTGGGCTTCTCTTATGACATTGACTCTTTCACCGTCAGGAACACTTAACTTTCCAAGACTATACAAAAATTTCTTGTGAACATGATAATCCAACTCTTAAACATGATTGTCTCAAATCAAATTTGAATAAACATCTTCAAAATCATCATCATGAGCATACTTTTCAATATAACTTTCATGTATTATTGAGTTATGATTAAGAATGATAGATGCATTAACAATAGGCCTTGATAATATATCAGTAACTTTGTTGTACATACCTTTCTTGTACCTGATTACCAAATGAAATTGTTGTAGGAATCCCATCCACTTGAAATGTCAAGCTTGTTGAAGCTTGGTTTGCAATTGTAAATATTGCAAAGTTTGATGGTCAATATGAATAATTGTTTCGTTACTCATCAAATAATGCTTCCATTTCTTCTCACAACTCTTACAACTCTTTATCATAGGTTGTATGGTTAATTACTGCATTGGTAAAGGTTTCAGAAAGATAAAAAATGGGCTTACCATGTTGCATAAAAATCGTTCCCATGGCATAGTCACTTGCATTGGTTTGAATATCAAATGGTTTCTTAAGATATGGGAGTGCTAGAAATGGTGTTGTACTGCTTTTCTCTTTCAATGCGTTGAAGGATTTCTATTGCTTACCTCCCCACTAAAATACCTGTTTCACACTTGTCAAAGCATGTAATGGTGATCTAATGAGTGAGAAGTTAGCTATAAATTTTCTCCAATATTGGGCTCCTACGAAAAATCTCCTAACTTTTGTTACATTGTTTGGTTTAGCCTAATTCACAATGACTTCAACTTTTGAGGGATCAATATTCAATTCACACCCTCCTACAATGACCCAAATAAACCAAAGAGGTTTTCCCAAATGCACACTTAGACATATTCAAATACAACTTCTCTTTCTTTAAGATATCTAAAAAATGTTTCACATGCTTGACATGCTCTTCACGAGTCTTACTGGAAATCATAATATCATCTAAGTAGACTAAGACAAAATCATCAAGAAATGGTCTGAACACATCATTCATAACTCTCATGAATGTTGCAGGTGCATTACAAAGCCTAAACGACATAACTAATGATTCAAACAAACCTTGTTTTTCCTTAAATTAGTCTTGCAAATATCACCTTCGGCAATCCTTACCTGTTGATAACCACTTCTCAAATCCAACTAAGTGAAATAAACAACATCCTTTAACTGATCTAGAAAATCATTAATGCAACGAAGAGGATAACGATTCTTAACCGTGATTTTGTTCAAAGCTTTAAAATCCACACACATGTGCCATGTACCATCCTTATTTGGAACCAAAATGATAGGAGACTGACAAGGAGATGTGCTAGGCCTAATGAGTCCTTTGTCAAGAAACTCCTGAATTTTCTTCTTAATCTTTGCATTCTCCAAAATTGACATTTTGTACATACCAATGTTTGGAAGTGGTGAATCTTGTTGCAATTGAATCTCATGGTGGATTCATCTTTAGGAGAAAACCCTTTAGGTTCCTGAAACATCTTATCATATGTGTTAACAACTTCAATCAAATCATGCTTGAATTTTGAATCACATCCTTGGAAAGCTTCAGATTCAGCTATATCTTTGGGTTTGATCATCAACAATACACTATTCTTACTAGCATTTACAAGCCTTTTCATTTGACCAACACTTACAAGAGATAAGTTCATCTTCTTGTGATGTGGTCTAACAATATATTCAACTCCATCTTTAAAAAGATGATATTTTTTCTCATGAAGATAGAATATGGCTTTTCGATCATATGGATATGGACTCCCAAAAACAATTCCACATATGTTAAGTGGTACAACGTCAAACTCTACCTCATCAATAAAGTTTGCAGTGATGGAGAATTTGAGTTTACATTTTTTTGTCACTTGCAATTTGGAATTCTCACATACCCATCCCAAAGGGTAAGGCTTAGGATGATGTGTATTTTATAAGTTTAGTTTTTTGACAATAACTTCAGAAATAAGGTTAACTTGGGATCCACTATCAAACATGGTATCAACTTTTGTGTGTTTTGTAATGACCTTGATATGGAAAAGATCAATTATTTCTTTATAATTTTGAGACTCAATAGGCTTACTAGAAGAACTAGTACTTGCAATAAAAGCTACCTTTCATTCCCATGGCAATGATTTTGGTTTCATCCCCTGAATAAGATCCTAAATGTTGTTGAGTTGTTGCAGTAGTATTTTGTTTCCCCTTGTTAAACTTCTTTGGTCTCATTTCTAGATGAAATTTCCAACAATGGTCTTCAACATGGTCTTCTTTTGAGCAATGTTTACAAGTAAGTTTCTCTCCCTCTTTCTTGAATGTAGCATTCTTCTTTCCTTTGCCTTTGAAATTCCCCTTTCCTTTGTCTCCAGATTTGGATGGTTTCTTGCTAGTCTCTTGAGGAACATTCTTCCCTCTTGCTTCTAAATGAGTTGCCTAAACACATACTTCATCTAGATTGGCGGGATTTAACATAAGTATAGTATGCCTCAAATAAATATGTAATCCACCTATGTATTAATTGAGAGTGTCATGTGAAGAGAAATCTACACCCAATATTAAAGCTCTTCTTCTAAATTCTTGTGTATAACTTTGAACACTCTAACCTCTAGTTCGTCTAAAATTTTAACAATCCATAATTGTTTTTTGCATATAAGCTAATGGATAAAATTTCCTTCTTAATGCAACTACAAAATCATTCCAAGAAGAGATAATTTTACCACTTTTCTTTAAATCTTCTTCAGTTCTCGCCTCCCACCAGATGAGAGCTACACTTTCCAAAGGAAGAGAATAAAGTTGGATCTTGGTCACATCATCCTTAATCCTTTGAATCCTACAACAGATTTCAATTTGACAAACCCAATTATCCAACTTTTCAGCATTTACTTCTCCATTGTACATAGGAAATTTAAACTTGAGGTAAAGCTTAAGCAAAGGAGACTTAGCCTATGCTATTGGATATCTAGGAGGAGTATGTGTAGGTGTTGAAGGAGGTGAGAATAGAGGTGAAGATGGAAGTGAAGGAGCTGGTAGTGGAGGCTTTCTCCCATCACCATCATTACTTTTTTGTTGATTTCAACTCTCCCCTTGTAACCTTGTTGTTCTCTTTTCATACAACACTCTCACCATCTCAAACATATCATAGAAAGCCTTTATGAAAGCTCCCTCATCCTCAGACATCAATTCTTGTCCTTCTTCATGTGCCATGACTGGTGGAGTTCTTCGAGTTTTTGACCTCCTTGAACCAATTTGAGGGTTTAGTCATCAATTACTCCTCCTCTCTTCAACTTAGACCTTGTTAACATTCAAAAACACTTGAAAAAATAGTCAAAACTTCAAAACAACGATGCTATGATACCAAATTGATTTGAAATTAAAAACTTGAAGGTTTCTTAGAAAATTTTGCAAGCAAGTTTATGCCTTGTGGGAAATGGACCAAGTTGCAAAAGCACATAAAATTACTATTTTTAGTTAAGTTTTGCAGAAATAAAACAGAGAAAAATAGACCATGAAAAACATCACATAAACAACAATTTGATGATGGAGTTCACTGCTCCTGGGTTACGTCTTCGTGTCCAACTTCCAAAGTTAGAATTTTTTATTATATGCTAAAAATGTAAATTACATCAACATACAATGTTTAGATCACAAAAATAATTATGCAATTGTGTCCAAAACACACCAAAACCCCTATTTAGGTTCTTCTTGAGCTCAAAAAGGCTGAAAAATGACCAAGTTAGACCTCTTTCTCCATTTCCCTACTATTTGTCCTGGAAAATGACCAAAAATACTAACATGAAACGAATCCCTTCTTTTGGCATACCATCAAGTGACAAGTTGGCGCGAGAACGATGAAAATCCCGCCGAAAAAGGTGCAAATCATTGCCAGTTTAAATGCGCCAATGAGGCCTGAGTGCCGAACCTAGAACTCTCGGGTCTTAAACATATGACACCATGTGACTGGGAGCTAGGCACGGATAGGGTGCCATGCACCTGCCCCCACTCGAGCCTCTCTCCAATGGTTTTCAGTTAACAACAAAACTAGGGAATGTGGCTTATCTCCTCGCCCCCTCCGCTATACTCTGTCGACGGTTACAAAGTGTTAAACTTGACCCGAGCCTAGGGATAACTACCTGAACCCTCCACCTTCGTGCCAAGGTTGTGTGGTGATTCATGTGACTAGGGTTGGGGCCACGTGCCCCACCCGCTCTCCCCATTGCTGAAATAAAGTTAATTTAAATATAAATTTGGTGTATAGGTATAACGAGCACCGTGTTTGGCTTGTTGGTTCAGTGGTCAGTTTGTAACTGATAGGTCATGGGTTCGAATCTAATGGAGGTCACTTGATCCAATTACCCAATTTTTGCACAAATGTTGAGGTCCATGCAACACCCTCCCATTGGGCCATGTGGTGCCTCTTAATTAGGCCACCTCAAAACTCAACAACCAATAAAAATATGCCAACACCGCATGTATGAACTGCCACATGTCAGCATGTGATTGGTTAACCTATCAAGTGTACATGCATAATCACCTTCTGATGTTAGCGCCACATCACTTGCTGATGTCAATGCCTAGTCAACCCTACTAGTTGACTTTTATAGTTGTTTCCCAAAAACTTCAGAATGAGATAACTTTCACATACAGTGTCGGATTAAGGCAATTCAAGCATCGTTGGAATCATAACGACAAGATCTGTGATTTGATACTAATTTTGAGTGATTTTGAGCACTTTGATTTTTGAGCATTTTTATCCCCTGTATCAACAATTCAGTTGCAGTTGTGTCCAGACCACGAAAAATTGTGTAATCACTTGCAATCATTACATCACCAACAAATTCACATAAACAGAGTGGGGGTGCAATGTCTTAAAATAAATAATTGATATGCTGAACAATTTCAAGCATGCTAGATTTCACTGTGCAATTACAAAAACATTGGAAAATTTTGTAACAACACTCCTTTGATATAAAGCTTTTACAAGTTCCTCTCTTAATTCCCCTTCTTAGTCAATTAGAAATTGCTTTTTTGATATATTATAAAGCTTTTACAAGTTGCTCTCTCAATTCCTCTTCTTAGCCAATTAGAAGCATACCCATTCAAAATTAAAATTAAAATTTCAACGCATGGTGTATTGTTTTTCATTTGACACTCAATTCTCTAATATATATTCAATATGCAATCTTTTCATTTTTGACACTAAATAAAAATACCATAAGCATCATTTGTGTTGTAGCGGCTGCAACACCCTCCATAATTTTGGCTTGCATCCAAATTTCAGAGCCTTCCTTGGTTTTTTCCTTTGATGATTGCAAACACTCGAGCTCACCATGTGAGCTCTTGTGAAGTCTTTCCCCCTTTTGCTTGTCTGACTAGCAGTTGTATTTTGGCATGTTGATTGCTTTGTCATGTTTGCAATTTTGTTCTACTGAGTTTGAAGGTTTGTCTTTGCTATGTAAATATCCGTCATACTCAAACATAAAGTTGTAAGCACTGTCACGCAAGTGTTGTCTAAAGGTCTATCTTAATTATTGTGCTTGTCACTCTCAGCTTTAAGACAGTCTCACCAAGGACATGTTTTGTCTTGTTGTCCTGGTGGTCTATATTGTCTCATCATCGAAGTATGCTAAGTGTGTGATCACAATGTCAAGTCTGCACAAGCTCACTTGCTTTCAACACTTAGCCATTTTCCTGAAAATCTGTCTGACCTGAAAAACCTCTTCCACCAGACCCTGACTGAGTTGCACTGCGCAGTCTCAGCCCTGAGTGACCCTACTCTACTGCCCGGAACTGTGTAGTGCTTGAGGTTGTCCACCAGGTCAGCTGCACTACGACATCCCGGAGGTGAACAGCCTGTATGCCTCCCAGAATTGCGAATGAAATTGCCTCCTTGTCCAAACTTAATTTCCATTTCTCAACCATAGTCATCAAGCCTCCTTCTGGTCTGTCAGAACCCTGCAATGCACCAAGACCTGGGTTTGCACTATCCTCAAAAACTGCGCAGACATGCCTAGTTGGGCCTCTGCTGCCTTGCTATGTACTTTTCTCCAAAACTACATAGACATGCCGAGCTGGTCCTCTGTTACCTTGCTCTGCACTACCTTTAGAAACTGTGCAAACATGTCTAGTAGGTCCTCTATTTCCTTTCTCTGCACTGCCTTCAAAAAATTAGTAGAAATGTCTAGCAAGTGTCTTGTAACCCTATCCTGCACTATTCTCCAAAACTGCACAGTCATGCTTAGCAGGTCCCCTACAACCCCGTCTTGCCTTCCCTCCAGGAATTGTGCAGAAATGCCTGTCAGGCTCCCACTTTGTAGCTACCACTGGTGTCCTTCACTGCGCAATTCTGCCTCTCAGTGGTTAGTGTGCATTTTTTCTCGACAGTGACGGTTGCCTCCCAGAGTTCCTCATTCCAGCTTGAGTTGCGCTCTACGTTGTCTCAGTGAATTGTCCTCCCTCCTTGTCATAACAATGTAAACTTTGAAACGAGAACTAATACTGTTACCCGTTTCGTAGAGATAGCAAAAAAGTGACCTGATTTTGAAAAGGGGCGATGCAGAACACACATATTTTTTTTAGAGCATAGTTTTTGGCACTTTAATTTTTTTTATGTACATTACGATTTAGAATGTTAATGATTTGCATGTTAATTTAAAAAAGTGGAGATTCTGCATCATGCCCTTTCTTTAAAAGACGTATTTTTTGAATTTAAATTTTCTAGTGTATGAAATGTAAATATTTATTTTCTAAATTTAATAATTTTTGACACTTTAAAATTGTTAATGTATTAAGTGTGGATACCTTTTTTTAAAAGTTCCATTTTTTTACACTTTAAAATTTTTTATGTCAATTTTTTTGACATAAAAAAAGCAAATACATACATACATATATATGACAAAAAATAAAAAAAAATAAAAAAAAAATCTCGTAAACAAAAAGAAAAAATAAAAAAATAAAACAAAATTTAAAAAAACTACAAAATTAAGTAGAAATTGAAAAAATTTAAAAAACAATAATAAAAACTTAAAATATAATATATATATATATATATATATATATATATATATATTAAAAAATTAGATTAAAACAAAAAAAATTGAAAATTAACCAAAAAAAAAAAAAAAAAAAAAAAACTAAAAGTAAGATTAAAAACATTTAAAAAAAACAAAAATACACTAAAAAAAAACCGCAAAACAATTAAAATTTAAAAAAATATGTCTATTTTTATTTAAAAAAGCATATCAATTTTTTATAAAACCATATATATATATATATATATATATATATATATAGATATAGATATAGATATAGATTGAAGAACCTTCGGCGAAAATCACATAGAAAAACTTATGTCGACGCGTTCGAACTATCCAGTGTGGTTCATCTTCAGGAAAAGTTGAATGAGCAGATCACATTTAGCACATTAAATAGACTTGGCAGAGAATCCATGACTCAACGGCTAAAAATAACAGCTAATAACAGCTAGTTTGACCAAGAAAAAGGGATATATATATATATATATATATATTTAAGTAAATCAAAAACTAATAATTTCAAGTATGTTGAAAAATAAAAATGAATAAAATTAAAAATTATATAAAATGAATTACTTTTAAAATTTTAATAGTTAGTTATAAATGTCAAACATATTGTTATTATTAATAATATTGTTATCATATATCTTTTATTGAAAAAAAAGAGACAGACTATATATATATATATATATATATATATTAAAACACGCATGCATTTAATTTTTAGTTTTAAAATAAATAATTTTTATTTAAAAAAAAAAAACTATAAGCATTTCTTTTCTTTTTTTTCATTTTAAAAGAAACATTTAATATTTTTTTTAAATATAAATTTCATATTTAAAACATTAAAAAGTTGTAAAAATAAATATTTTTTGTTTATAAAAATTATAGTTTTTTTTAATAGATTTTTATTTGAAAAAAAAGTGTCAGTCAAGCCATCGCGCCGCCCAATGCCACGCCCCCACGGGCGGTCGGGCGGTCGCTGGGCGATTTGGGGAATCCCGTGGGGGCACGACCATGGGAAGTGAGGCTCCAAGTAGCCGCGCTGCTTAGGGCCGCACCCCACGGGGGCCGGTGGTGGCTAAATTAAGCACTTTTTTTAAAATAAAAATTTAATTTTAAAAGTCTCTTTTAATTATATATATATATATATATATATATATATATATATATATATATTTTGAGATATTTTAAACATATTTTTTTTTAAAATCAAGATTATATTTTATCTTTTTTTAATTTTAAATGTTTTTTTGTTTTAAATAAAATATATTGTTTGTTTTGTTTTGTTTTTTTTAATTACATAGTTTTTTATTTATCTTTTTTTTTGTTAATCTTCTATTTTTTTTAATCTAATTTGTTTTAAAAGTCTCTTTTATATATATATATATATATATATATTTTTTTTGAGATATTTTAAACATATTTTTTTTTTAAATCAAGATTATATTTTATCTTTTTTTAATTTTAAATGTTTTTTTGTTTTAAATAAAATATATTGTTTGTTTTGTTTTGTTTTTTTTTAATTAAATAGTTTTTTATTTATCTTTTTTTGTTAATCTTCTATTTTTTTTAATCTAATTTGTTTTAAATTTTTTCCTTAGTTTTTGTATGTCTTTTAAATTTTTTCTATTTTTACTTTCTTAATTTTACAGTGTTTTAAAAGTTTGTTTTCGTTTTTCCCCAACCTTTTTTTAATAGTTTGCGAGGAAAAAAAAATTATGTTTTTCTTATTATTTAATTCCTTATATATTTTTTTTAATTTTTTTTTTTAGTTTTTTAGTTCTTATGTTTTATAGGTTAATTTGTTTTTTTGTTTTTTTTACATTTTTATGATTGATTTTTTTTTGTTAATTTTTTTTTAAGTTTACTTCTTCTTCTTCTTTTTGTCCTTTTTTTTTGTATATTTGATTTTTGATTTTTGATTTTTTATTTATTGTTTTGTTTTTAATATATATTTTTATTTATGATTTTCTATTTTTTAAAACTTTTTATTTTTATTTTTATTTTCATTGTTTTAATTTTATGTTTTCTTTTTTATTTATCAAGTGAGAGTAGGACCTTCTATTAATCTGTAAAAAAGTTCATAATTTACATTAAGCAGCACTAGCTGCAAAGGAGCATTAGCCCACACAACCGCTTATCCAAGCGTGCTAAGAAACTATGGGACACAAATCGCCCTAAAGGCGTCAACCAGGACAACTAGTGAAAAAGAAACCTTCTATCCTCACAGCGGAGCCACAAAAAAGTCTTTGTTGACGGGGCCCACCGTGCTGAAGGCCCACAAAACAATGTCAAGTAACCACTCAAAACCTCCGTAGAACTTGAAATCCCAAAGACCCTGCGAACATCTATCAAAGATCCAACGGTCAAGAGATGATATCGGGTTGCCACCATGCTTACCCTTTATCTGATCAAACGGTCACGAAAAGAAAATTGTGTCATCTCTCTAAAGTATTTCGGGTCCGATTGGAGAGATATCCAACGAGCAGTTAAACCGCCCGAAATCCACCAAATGCAAGAGATCCAAAAAAGTCTGTGTAACTAGCCCGTAAGATAAATGCCTATAATAACCCGAAGCATAAATAAGACACTGCCTAAATGAATTTCGGGTTTGTTTGGAAAATTAACGGTCTTACAGTTAACCGCCCAAAATGCATAGGAAGACTACGATCACGTCAACTTGTCCATAACTTAACAAAGAAAACAGGCCCAAAGAGTTAATAGGCCACATTCAAAGTATTTCATGTCCATTCAAGCCTTAACCTATATGAAGTATCCTGCCCGAAAACCATAGGATTATAGAGTTCAGGGAGCAGTTTCCCACCCGAAAACCAAAGGCAAACTTTAGTTGGTTCCTATCAACTTGCTCGCACTTTCACCATATGCTACTTTCACGTGTTGACCAAAACTCTTCTGTCTCCATCAGTCTTCATTCTGATTATTTCTCATGCTTTGAAAGTAGTCCCTGTCTAAGGTCGCCCACCTGTGACAGTCTTCCTGAAATCTTCCTTGGGGAGTCACCATCCAGTCATATCTTTGATAGCTTTTGGAACAGAGTACTCCTTCGTTTGCCAAAATATCTGCTAACCTGTTGGTTGTTCTGTGCACATGAACAAAACTAAGGGTTCTCATGGTTCGCAGGTGGGATTGAATTCGTTGATAGACCTACAGTAACCGCCAGTGTTTTGACACTTTTTCTGGTGCTGAGCCATTGCATATTTTCCTGACCGAATTGATTATCAATTCAGAATCAACTTCAATGATGGTATTATGTAAATTTGACTCCATCAAGATTTCTAGGCATTGCTCAAGGGCCATGAGCTCTGCCATATTATTAGTGGCCTTCCCCAAATGACTATGGAAGATGGCTTTTATGAAACCCTTTTCATCTCTTATTACTCCGCCATAACCAGCCATACCAAGGTTTCCTTTAGAGGCTCCATCTATATTGCATTTCATAAAACCATGAGGGGGAGGTTGCCAAAAGTCCTTATCAGCTGTTATATGACTTACAATCTTGTTTATGCCCTGGGGGAAAGCCCCTGTAGTCCCAAATGAAGAAGCATTTGTGCATCTTGGTCTTGAGGTAGGTTCTTATGGGATTTCTTTAGAAGGGTTCCTACATTCCCTTTGAGCTGTCTTATGATTTGAGCCATGATGCTTTGGGATGAACCAATTCTGTTCTTGAAGATCCTATTGTTGCGTTCTTTCCAGACATCCTAGATTAGAAAGCCTGGAACCATAGCCCAAGCTTTGTTGATTATTTCATTTTCAGAGAAGTTTCTCCTCCAATTCCTCAAAGTGCTGGTTATGCTACCAATGTCCCTGTCCGTTTGTCTGAAGATTGAAGCCACCCAATTCCACAAAGTGGAGGTGAATGGACAGAGGTTAAGTAGGTGTTCCATTGTTTCTTCTTGTAATTCACATAGCTGGCATCTGGATGGTCCAACTACACCTCTTTTCCGAAGGTTCTCCCAAGTCAGAATTTTTTTATGTTGCACCAACCACATGAACAGTTTGATTTTCATCCAGTTTTGGTTCTGCCATAGGTCCTTCCATACCTTATCATGGTTTGGAAAGTCAAGTCCTAGGGCCATTAGATTGGCTTCTTTGAGGTTGAAGTTTCCTTCATTGCTTTCCCCATCTCAGTTAATCTGAAGATGTTGATGTCAGAATCTTTCTTTGTTCCAAGATAACTGCAAGAGCTTCTGCTTGGGCCTTCAAAGGGGAGTATTCACTATATATCAAGTTCTTCCATATTCTCCATTTTCCTTCATTTCTATCCTGATCCTAGAAGTCCTTTACCCTGAGTAAACCTTTGTCGTTAGTATCATTATTGAGATTGGCAAATTCTTCTTTTAACAGGTTAGGTTCTTGTTGCCAATTGTCCTCCCAAAACCAAGCTAGGTTTCCATCTCTGATCTCCTAGAAACTATGTTTCTGAACAATGGCTCTATTCTCCCAAGATTTGTTCCAAATGTGGGAGCCTTTGATAAGCCTAGACATTCGAATGTGCTCCCTTTCTTGCCAATTATTTGCATATTTATGTTTCCATACCTTGGCCCAAGGGGAACCCGATTCCTTTAGCCATCTCCACCAAAGTTTAGCCCCCAAAAATTTGCTTAGGGTTTCATGTCATCAAGTCCCAAACCTCCATGTGTCTTAGGTTTACAGATCTTTTCCCAAGCAACTAAAGCCCATTTCCTTTTCTCTTCCCCTTTTCCCCCAATAAAATCTCTTTGGATATTTCTAATGTGTTGCACAACTCCTTTAGGAGCTAGAAGGGCTGAAAACATGAAGATGGGGATAGTTTGTAGGACAACTTTTGTAAGCACTAGCTGTCCTACTAAATTCAAAGACCTGTTTGTCCATTTCCGGATTTTGTCCTGGAGTTTGTTAGTAACAGGCTCGCAAACTGCCTTACTTAGGGGTTTGTCTGTAAGAGGTATTCCCAAATATTTGGAGGGTAGCTGATCTCTTTAAAAACCTAGAATTCTGGTAAGGTTTATCTGAATAGCAATGTTAGTATTAAAAAAGAAAATCTTTGATTTGGTGAGGCTTACCTTTGTACCCGCAGCCATAGCAAAGTCATTTAGGATTTGGTTGAAGGTAAGAGCTTCCTTGACCATGGCTGTACCCTACAGCATGTTATTATCCACAAATTGTTGGTGAGTCAAGGCATACCCATTTAGGGTGAGTTTAAGATCCTAGATTTTTCCTTTTGCTTTGGCAGATTTGATCACATTGCCTAAACCTTCCATCATGAGAATAAAGAGGAAGGGGGAGAGCAGATCTCCTTGTCTGAGTCCTCTCGAAGGCTTAAAGGTTTTGGAAGGTGAGCCATTAAGTAGGATTGAGAAACTAGAGGTGGTAACAAGGGCCATTACCCATCTTATCCAGTTATGATCAAAGCCATATGCTATTAGAACTTCCCTGATGTATGCCCAGCTTAGCTTATCATAAGCCTTCGCTAGGTCAAGTTGTATGATCATACCTGCCTGCTTATTGCTCTTGAGAGAGTGTACCACCTCGTGAGCTTGAATGATGTTATTTAGAATTTTCCTTCCTTCCACATATCCAGTTTTCTCCTCAGATACAAGAGTTGGAAGAAGGGGCTTAAGCCTATTTGCAATTATTTTGGAATAATTTTCTACACCAAATTTCATAATGCTATGGGTCTAAATCTATCTGGAGTCAGTGTTTTCTTGCTTTGGAATCAAAGATATAAAAGAGGCATTGAGCGCCTTCAAGACAATTTTGTTTTTCCTCGAGTCCTCCACCACATCGAGGATATCTTGTTTGACTATTTACCAACATGCTTTGAAGAAGTCAACATTGAAACCATCCAGGCCTGGAGCTTTCCCATTTTGAATCTCTTTGATGACTTTGCTGACCTCCTCTTCAGTCACTGGCCTGTTAAGATTGTAATGACCCTGATATGGAAAAGATCAATTATTTCTTTATAATTTTGAGACTCAATAGGCTTACTAGAAGAACTAGTACTTGCAATAAAAGCTACCTTTCATTCCCATGGCAATGATTTTGGTTTCATCCCCTGAATAAGATCCTAGATGTTGTTGAGTTGTTGCAGTAGTATTTTTTTTCCCCTTGTTAAACTTCCTTGGTCTCATTTCTAGATGTAGTTTCCAACAATGGTCTTCATCATGGTCTTCTTTTGAGCAATGTTTACAAGTAAGTTTCTCTCCCTCTTTCTTGAATGTGGCATTCTTCTTTCCTTTGCCTTTGAAATTCCCCTTTCCTTTGTCTCCAGATTTGGATGGTTTCTTGCTAGTCTCTTGAGGAACATTCTTCCCTCTTGCTTCTAAATGAGTTGCCAGAACACATACTTCATCTAGATTGGTGGGATTTAACATAAGTATAGTATGCCTCAAATAAATATGTAATCCACCTATGTATTAATCGAGAGTGTCATGTGAAGAGAAATCTACACCCAAGATTAAAGCTCTTCTTCTAAATTCTTGTGTGTAACTTTGAACACTCTAACCTCTAGTTTGTCTAAAATTTTAACAATCCATAATTGTTTTTTGCATATAAGCTAATGGATAAAATTTCCTTCTTAATGCAACTACAAAATCATTCCAAGAAGAGATAATTTTACCACTTTTCTTCAAATCTTCTTGAGTTCTCGCCTCCCACCAGATGAGAGCTACACTTTCCAAAGGAAGAGAAGAAAGTTGGATCTTGGTCACATCATCCTTAATCCTTTGAATCCTACAACAGATTTCAATTTGACAAACCCAATTATCCAACTTTTCAGCATTTACTTCTCCATTGTACATAGGAAATTTAAACTTGAGGTAAAGCTTAAGCAAAGGAGACTTAGCCTATGCTATTGGATATCTAGGAGGAGTATGTGTAGGTGTTGAAGGAGGTGAGAATAGAGGTGAAGATGGAAGTGAAGGAGCTGGTAGTGGAGGTTTTCTCCCATCACCATCATTACTTTTTTTGTTGATTTCAACTCTCCCTTGTAACCTTGTTGTTCTCTTTTCATACAACACTCTCACCATCTCAAACATATCATAGAAAGCCTTTATGAAAGCTCTCTCATCCTCAGACATCAATTCTTGTCCTTCTTCATGTGCCATGATTGGTGGAGTTCTTCGAGTTTTTGACCTTCTTGAACCAATTTGAGGGTTTAGTTCATCAATTACTCCTCCTCTCTTCAACTTAGACCTTGTTAACATTCCAAAACACTTGAAAAAATAGTCAGAACTTCAAAACAACGATGCTATGATACCAAACTGATCTGAAATTAAAAACTTGAAGGTTTCTTAGAAAATTTCGCAAGCAAGTTTATGCCTTGTGGAAAATGGACCAAGTTGCAAAAGCACATAAAATTACTATTTTTAGTTAAGTTTTGCAGAAATAAAACAAAGAAAAATAGATCACGAAAAACATCACATAAACAACAATTTGATGATGGAGTTCACTGCTCCTGGGTTATGTCTTCGGGTCCAACTTCCAAAGTTAGAATTTTTTATTATATGCTAAAAATTTAAATTACATCAACATACAATGTTCAGATCACAAAAATAATTATGCAATTGTTTCCAAAACACACCAAAACCCCTATTTAGGTTCTTCTTGAGCTCAAAAAGGCTGAAAAATGACCAAGTTAGACCTCTTTCTCCATTTCCCTACTATGTGTCCTAAAAAATGACCAAAAAGACTAACATGAAACGAATCTCTTCTTTTGGCAGACCATCAAGTGACAAGTTGGCACGGGAACGACGAAAATCCCGCTGAAAAAGGTGCAAATTATTGTCAGTTTAAATGCGCCAATGAGGCCTGAGTGCCGACTCCAGAACTCTCGGGTCTTAAGCATATGACACCATGTGACTGGGAGCTAGGCACGGACAAGGTGCCATGCACCTGCCCCCACCTGAGCCTCTCAACAATGGTTTTCAGTTAACAACAAAACCAACGAATGTGGCTTATCTCCCTGCCCCATCCGCTATACTCCGTCGACAGTTACAGAGTGTTAAACTTGACCCGAGGCTAGGGATAACTACCCGAACCCTCCACCTTCGTGCCAAGGTTGTGTGGTGATTCATGTGACTAGGGTTGGGGCCACGTGCCCCACCCCCTCTCCCCATCGCTGAAATAAAGTTAATTTAAATATCAATTTGGTGTATAGGTAACGAGCACCGTGTTTGGCTTGTTGGTTTAGTGGTCAGTTTGTAACTGATAGGTCATGGGTTCGAATCTCATGGAGGCCACTTGACCCAATTTCCCAATTTGGCACAAATATTGAGGTCCATTCGACACCCTCCCATTGGGCCATGTGGTGCCTCTTAATCGGGCCACCTCAAAACTCAACAACTAATAAAAATATGCCAACACCGCATGTATGAACTGCCACATGTCAGCATGTGATTGGTTAACCTATCAACTGTACATGCACAGTCACCTTCTGATGTTAGTGCCACATCGCTTGCTGATGTCAATGCCTGGTCAACCCTACTAGTTGACTTTTATAGTTGTTTCCCAAAAACTTCAGAATGAGATAACTTTCACATACAGTGTCGGATTAAGGCAATTCAAGCATCATTGGAATCATAACGACAAGATCTGTGATTTGGTACTAATTTTGAGTGATTTTGAGCACTTTGATTTTTGAGCATTTTTATCCCTGGATCAACAATTCAGTTGCAGTTGTGTCCAGACCATGAAAAACTGTGTAATCACTTGCAATCATTACATCACCAACAAATTCACATAAACTGAGTGGGGGTGCAATGTCTTAAAATAAATAATTGCTATGCTAAACAATTTCAAGCATGCTAGATTTCACTGTGCAATTACAAAAACATTGGAAAATTTTGTAACAATGCTCATTTGATATAAAGCTTTTACAAGTTCCTCTCTTAATTCCCCTTCTTAGTCAATTATAAATCGCTTTTTTGATATATTATAAAGCTTTTACAATTTGCTCTCTCAATTCCCCTTCTTAGCCAATTAGAAGCATACCCATTCAAAATTAAAATTAAAATTTCAATGCATGGTGTATTGTTTTTCATTCGACACTCAATTCTCTAATATATATTCAATATGTAATCTTTTCATTTTTGACACTAAATAAAAATACCATAAGCATCATTTGTGTTGTAGCGGCTGCAACACCCTCCAAAATTTTGGCTTGCATCCAAATTTCAGAGCCTTCCTTGGTTTTTTCCTTTGATGATTGCAAACACTCGAGCTCACCCTGTGAGCTCTTGTGAAGTCTTTCCCCCTTTTGCTTGTTTGACCAGCGGTTGTCTTTTGGCATGTTGATTGCTTTGTCATGCTTGCGATCTTGTTCTAGTGATTTTGAAGGTTTGTCTTTGTGTGTTTGGGTTGTCTTTGCTATGTAAATATCCGTCATACTCACACATAATGTTGTAAACACTGTCACGCAAGTGTTGTCTAAAGGTCTATCTCAATTATTGTGCTTTTCACTCTCAGCTCTAAGAGAGTCTCACCAAGGACATGTTTTGTCTTGTTGTCCTGGTGGTCTATGTTGTCTCATCATCGAAGTATGCTAAGTGTGTGATCACAATGTCAAGTCTGCACAAGCTCACTTGCTTTCAACACTTAGCCATTTTCCTGAAAATCTGTCTGATCGGAAAAAAATCTTCCGCCAGACCCTAACTGAGTTGCACTGTGTAGTCTCAGCCCTGAGTGACCCTGCTCTACTACTCGGAACTACGTAGCTCTTGAGGTTGTCCTCCAGGTCAGCTGCACTACGCAATCCTAGAGGTGAGCAGCCTGTATGCATCCCAGAATTGCGCATGAAATTTCCTCCTTGTCCAAAGTTAATTGCGCATTTCTCAACCATAGTCATCAAGCCTCCTTCTGGTCTGTCAGAACCCTGCACTGCACCAAGACCTGGGTTTGCACTATCCTTGAAAAACTGCGCTGACATGCCTAGTTAGGCCTCTGCTGCCTTACTATGTACTTTTCTCCAAAACTACATAGACATGCTGAGCTGGTCCTTTGTTACCTTGCTCTGCACTGCCTTTAGAAACTATGCAAACATGTCTAGTAGGTCCTCTGTTGCCTTTCTCTGCACTGCCTTCAGAAAATTAGTAGAAATGTCTAGCAAGTGTCTTGTAACCTTATCCTGCAATATTCTCCAAAACCGCACAGTCATGCTTAGCAGGGCCCCTACAACCCTGTCTTTCCTTCCCTCCAGGAACTGTGCAGAAATTCCTATCAGGCTCCCACTTTGTAGCTACCACTAGTGTCCTTCACTGCGCAATTCTGCCTCCCAGTGGTTAGTGTGCATTTTTTCCTAACAGTGACGGTTGCCTCCTAGAGTTCCTCATTCCAACTTGAGCTTCGCTCTACGTTGTCTCAGTGAGTTCTCCTCCCTCCCTGTCACAACAATGTAAACTTTGAAACGGGAACTAATACTGTTACCCGTTTCATAGAGATAGCAAAAAAGTGACCCGATTTTGAAAAAGGGCGATGCAGAACACACATATTTTTTTAGAGTATAGTTTTTAGCACTTTAATTTTTTTTTTTTTTTAATGTACATTACGTTTTAGAATGTTAGTGATTTGCATGTTAATTTAAAAAAGTGGAGATTCTGCATCATGTCCTATTTTTAAAAGACCTATTTTTTGACTTTAAATTTTTTAGTGTATGAAATATAAATAATTATTTTCTAAATTTAATAATTTTTGACACTTTAAATTTTTTATGTCAATTTTTTTGACATAAAAAAAGCAAATATATATATATATATATATATATATATATATATATATATATGAACAAAAAACATAAAAATGCAAAACAAAAAACAAAAAAAATCTGGTAAACAAAAAAAAAAAAAAAAAAAGTAAAACAAAATAAAAAATACTAAAATTAAGATAAAAACATTTAAAAAAACAAAAATATACTTAAAAAAAAACAAACCCCAAAACAATTAAAATTTACAAAATATGTCTATTTTTTATTTAAAAAAACATATCAATTTTTTATAAAACCATATATCTTTTATTTAAAAAAAAAGAGACAGACTATATATATATATATAAACACACATGCATTTAATTTTTTGTTTTAAAATAAATAATTTTTATTTAAAAAAAAACTATAAGCATTTTTTTTAATTTTTCTTTTTAAAAAAACATTTAATATTTTTTTTAAATATAAATTTCATACTTAAAACATTAAAAAGTTTTAAAAATAAATAATTTTTGCTTACAAAAATTATAGTTTTTTTTTTAAGTGTCAGTCGAATCATCACGCCGCCCAAGGCCACGCCCCCACGAGTGGCCGAGTAGTCGCTGGGCGATTTCGGGAATCTTGTGGGAGCACGACCATGGGAAATGAGGCTCCAAATAGCCGCGCTACCTAGGGCCACACCCCACGGGAGCCGGTGGCGGCTAAATTAAGCAATTTTTTTAAATAAAAATTTAATTTTAAAAGTCTCTTTTAATTTTATATATATATATATAGTTTAAACATATTTTTTTTAAATCAAAATTATATATATATATATTTTTTTAATTTTAAATGTTTTTTTATTTAAATAAAAAATATATTGTTTGTTTGGTTTTTTTTTTAATATTTTTTAAAGGTTTTTTTTTTTTTTTTTTAAGTTTTTTTTTTATCTTTTTTTTGTTAATATTCTATTTTTGTTAATCTAATTTGTTTTAATTTTTTTTCTCATTTTTTGTATATGTCTTTTAAATTTTTCTATTTTTACTTTCTTAATTTTACAGTTTTTTTAAATTTTGTTTTTGTTTTTTCCCCAACTTTTTTTTTGATAGTTTGCGAGGAAATTTTTTTTTTTTTTCTTAGTATTTAATTCTTTATATTTTTTTTTTAGTTTTTTAGTTCTTATGTTTTATAGGTTAATTTGTTTCGTTTTTTTTTTTTTTCATTTTTATGATTGATTTTTTGTTTTTATGTTTGCTTCTTTTTTTTGTCTTTTTTGTATATTTGATTTTTTATTTTTTATTTTATGTTTTGTTTTTAATATATATTTTTATTTACCTTTTTCTATTTTTTTTAACTTTTTATTTTTATTTTCATTGTTTTAATTTTTAATTTTATGTTTTCCTTTTTTTTGATCAAGTGAGAGTAGGACCTTCTATTAATCTGTAAAAAAGTACATAATTTACGTTAAGCAGCACTAGCTGCAAAGGAGCAGTAGCCCACACAATCGCTTATCTAAGCGTGCTAAGAAACTAAGGGACAAAAATCGCCCTAAAGGCGTCAACCGAGACAACCGGTGAAAAAGAAACCTTCTATCCTCACAACCGAGCCACAAAAAAGCCTTAGTTGATGGGGCCCACCGTGCTGAAGGCCCACAAAACAATGTCAAGTAACCACTCAAAACCTCCGTAGAACTTGAAATCCCAAAGACCGTGTGATCATCTATCAAAGATCCAACGGTCAAGAGATGATATCGGGTTGCCACCATGCTTACCCTTTATCCGATCAAACGGACCTTAAAAGAAAATTGTGTCATCTCTCTAAGGTATTTCGGGTCCGATTGGAGAGATATCCAACGAGCAGTTTAACCGCCCGAAATCCACCGGATGCAGGAGATCCAAAAAAGTCTGTGTAACTAGCCCGTAAGATAACTCCATATACTAACCGGAAGCATAAATAAGACACCGCCTAAATGAATTTCGGGTCCGTTTGGAAAATTAACGGTCTTACAGTTAACCGCCCAAAATGCATAGGAAGACTACGATCACGTCAACTTGCCCACAACTTAACAAAGAAAACGGGCCCAAAGAGTTAACAGGCCACATTCAAAGTATTTTGTGTCCATTCAAGCCTTAACCGATATGAAGTATCCTGCCCGAAAACCATAGGATTATAGAGTTCAGGGAGCAGTTTCCTGCCCGAAAACCAAAGGCAAACTTTAGTTTGGTTCCTGTCAACTTGCTCACACTTTCACCATATGCTACTTTCACGTGTTGACCAAAAATCTTCTGTCTCCATCAGTCTTCATTCTGATTATTTCTCATGCTCTGAAAGTAGTCCCTGTCTAAGATCGCCTTCCTGTGACAGTCTTCCCGCAACCTTCCTTGGGGAGTCACCATCCAGTCATATCTTTGATAACTTTTGGAACAGAGTACTCCTTCATTTGCGAAAATATCTACTAACCTGTTGGTTGCTCTGTGCACATGAACAAAACTAAGGGTTCTCATGGTTCGCAGGTGGGATTGAATTCGTTGATAGACCTGCAGTAACCGCCAGTGTTTCGACACTTTTTCTAGTGCTGAGCCATTGCATATTTTCCTGACTGAATTGATTATCAATTCAGAATCAACTTCAATGATGGTATTATGTAAATTTGACTCCATCAAGATTTCTAGGCATTGCTCAAGGGCCATGAGCTCTGCCATATTATTAGTGGCCTTCCCCAAATGACTATGGAAGATGGCTTTTATGAAACCCTTTTCATCTCTTATTACTCCGCCATAACCAGCCATACCAAGGTTTCCTTTAGAGGCTCCATCTATATTGAATTTCATAAAACCATGAGGGGGAGGTTTCCAGAAGTCCTTATCAGCTATTATATGACTTACAATCTTTTTTATGCCCTAGGGGAAAAGCCCCTGTAGTCCCAAATGAAGAAGCATTTGTGCATCCTCGTCTTGAGGTAGGTTCTTAGGGGATTTCTTTAGAAGGGTTCCTACAGTCTCTTTGAGCTGTCTTATGATCTGAGCCATGATGCTTTGGGATGAACCAATTCTGTTCTTGAAGATCCTAGTATTCCGTTCTTTCTAGAAATCCCAGACTAGAAAGCCTAGCACCATAGCCCAAGCTTGGTTGATTATTTCATTTTCAGAGAAGTTTCTCCTCAAATGCCTCAAAGTGCTGGTTATGCTACCAATGTCCCTGTCCGTTTGTCTGAAGATTGAAGCCACTCAATTCCACAAAGTGGAGGTGAATGGATAGAGGTTAAGTAGTTGTTCCATAGTTTCTTCTTGTAATTCACATAGTTGGCATCTGGATGGTCCAGATACACCTCTTTTTCAAAGGTTCTCCTAGGTCAGAATTTTTTTATGTTGCACCAACCACATGAACAGTTTGATTTTCATCCAGTTTTGGTTCTGCCATAGGTCCTTCCATACCTTATCATGGTTTGGAAAGTCAAGTCCTAGGGCCATTCGCTTGGCTTCTTTGAGTTTGAAGTTGCCTTCATTGCTTTTCCCTATCTCATTTGATCTGAAGATGTTGATGTTAGAATCTTTCTTTGTTCCAGGATAACTGCAAGAGCTTCTGCCTGGGCCTTCAAAGGGGAGTCATCACTATATATCAAGTTCTTCCATATTATCCATTTTCCTTCGCTTCTATCCTGATCCTAGAAGTCCTTTACCCTGAGTAAACCTTTGTCGTCAGTATCATTATTGAGATTGGAAAATTCTTCTTTTAACAGGTTAGGTTCCTATTGCCAATTGTCCTCCCAAAACCAAGCTAGGTTTCCATCTCTGATCTCCCAGAAACTGTGTTTCTGAACAATGGATCTATTTTCTCCCAAGATTTGTTCCAAATGTGGGATCCTTTGATAAGCCCAGACATTCTAATGTGCTCCCTTTCTTGCCAATTATTTGCATATTTATGTTTCCATACCTTGGCCCAAGGGGAACCTGATTCCTTTAGCCATCTCCACTAAATTTTAGCCCCCAAAAATTTGCTTAGGGTTTCATGGTCATCAAGTCCCAAACCTCCATGTGTCTTAGGTTTATAGATATTTTCCCAAGCAACTAAAGCCCATTTCTTTTTCTCTTCCCCTTTGCCCCAAATGAAATCTCTTTGTATATTTCTGATGTGTTACACAACTCCTTTAGGAGCTAGAAGGGCTGAAAACATGAAGATGGGGATAGTTTGTAGGACAACTTTTGTAAGCACTAGCTGTCCTACTAAATTCAAAGACCTGTTTGTCCATTTCTAGTTTTTGTCCTGGAGTTTGTTAGTAATAGGCTCCCAAACTGCCTTACTTAGGGGTTTGTCTGTAAGAGGTATTCCCAAAAATTTGGAGGGTATCTGATCTCTTTGAAAACCTAGAATTATGGTAAGGTTTCTCTAAATAGTAATGTCAGTATTAAAAAAGAAAATCTTTGATTTGGTGAGGCTTACCATTGTACCCGCAGCCATAGCAAAGTTGTTCAGGATTTTCTTGAAGGTAAGAGCTTCCTTGACCATGGGTGTACCCTACAACATGGTATTGTCCATAAATTGTTGGTGAGTCAAAGCATCCCTATTCAGGGTGAGTTTAAGACGCTAGATTTTGCCTTTTGCTTTGGCAGATTTGATCGCATTTCCTAAACCTTCCATCATGAGAATAAAAAGGAAGGGGGAGAGTGGATCTCCTTGTCTGAGTCCTCTCGAAGGCTTAAAGGTTTTGGAAGGTGAGCCATTAAGCAGGATTGAGAAACTAGAGGTGGTAACAAGGGCCATTACCCATCTTATCCAGTTATGATCAAAGCCATATGCTATTAGAACTTCCCTGATCTATGCCCAGATTAGCTTATCATAAGCCTTCGCTAGGTCAAGTTGTATGATCATACCTGCTTGCTTATTGCTCTTGAGAGAGTGTATTACCTCGTGAGCTTGAATGATGTTATTTAGAATTTGCCTTCCTTCCACATATCCAGTTTGCTCCTCAGACACAAGAGTTGGAAGAAGGGGCTTAAGCCTATTTGCAATTATTTTGGAATAATTTTCTACACCAAGTTTCATAATGCTATGGGTCTAAATCTATTTGGAGTCATAGCGTTTTATTGCTTTGGAATCAAAGATATAAAAGAGGCATTGAGCGCCTTCAAGACAATTTTGTTTTTCCTCGAGTCCTCCACCACATCGAGGATATCTTGTTTCACTATTTCCCAACATGCTTTGAAGAAGTCAACATTGAAACCATCTAGGGCTGGAGCTTTCCCATTTTGCATCTCTTTGATGACTTCGCTGACCTCCTCTTCTGTCACTGGCCTGTTAAGATTGTAATGACCCTGATATGGAAAAGATCAATTATTTCTTTATAATTTTGAGACTCAATAGGCTTACTAGAAGAACTAGTACTTGCAATAAAAGCTACCTTTGATTCCCATGGCTATGATTTTGGTTTCATCCCCTGAATAAGATCCTAGATCTTGTTGAGTTGTTGCAGTATTATTTTGTTTCCCCTTGTTAAACTTCTTTGGTCTTATTTCTAGATGTAGTTTCCAACAATGGTCTTCATCATGGCCTTCTTTTGAGCAATGTTTACAAGTAAGTTTCTCTCCCTCTTTCTTGAATGTGGCATTCTTCTTTCCTTTGCCTTTGAAATTCCCCTTTCATTTATCTCTAGATTTGGATGGTTTCTTGCTAGTCTCTTGAGGAACATTCTTCCCTCTTGCTTCTAAATGAGTTTCCTGAACACATACTTCATCTAGATTGGTGGGATTTAACATAAGTATAGTATGCCTCAAATAAATATGTAATCCACCCATGTATTAATCGAGAGTGTCATGTGAAGAGAAATCTACACCCAAGATTAAAGCTCTTCTTCTAAATTCTTGTGTGTAACTTTGAACACTCTAACCTCTAGTTTGTCTAAAATTTTAACAATCCATAATTGTTTTTTGCATATAAGCTAATGGATAAAATTTCCTTCTTAATGCAACTACAAAATCATTCCAAGAAGAGATAATTTTACCACTTTTCTTCAAATCTTCTTGAGTTCTCGCCTCCCACCAGATGAGAGCTACACTTTCCAAAGAAAGAGAAGAAAGTTGGATCTTGGTCACATCATCCTTAATCCTTTGAATCCTACAATAGATTTCAATTTGACAAACCCAATTATCCAACTTTTCAGCATTTACTTCTCCATTGTATATAGGAAGTTTAAACTTGAGGTAAAGCTTAAGCAAAGGAGACTTAGCCTGTGCTATTGGATATCTAGGAGGAGTATGTGTAGGTGTTGAAGGAGGTGAGAATAGAGGTGAAGATGGAAGTGAAGGAGCTGGTAGTGGAGGCTTTCTTCACCATCATTACTTTTTTGTTGATTTCAACTCTCCCCTTGTAACCTTGTTGTTCTATTTTCATACAACACTCTCACCATCTCAAACATATCATAGAAAGCCTTTATGAAAGCTCTCTCATCCTCAGACATCAATTCTTGTCCTTCTTCATGTGCCATGACTGGTGGAGTTCTTCGAGTTTTTGACCTCCTTGAACCAATTTGAGGGTTTATTTCATCAATTACTCCTCCTCTCTTCAACTTAGACCTTGTTAACATTCAAAAACACTTGAAAAAATAGTCAAAACTTCAAAACAACAATGCTATGATACCAAACTGATCTGAAATTAAAAACTTGAAGGTTTCTTAGAAAATTTTGCAAGCAATTTTATGCCTTGTGGGAAATGGACCAAGTTGAAAAAGCACATAAAAGTACTATTTTTATTTAAGTTTTGCATAAATAAAACACAGAAAAATAGACCATGAAAAACATCACATAAACAACAATTTGATGATGGAGTTTACTGCTCCTGGGTTACGTCTTTGGGTCCAACTTCCAAAGTTAGAATTTTTTATTATATGCTAAAAATGTAAATTACATCAACATACAATGTTCAAATCACAAAAATAATTATGCAATTGTGTCCAAAACATGCCAAAACCCCTGTTTAGGTTCTTCTTGAGCTCAAAAAGGCTGAAAAATGACGAAGTTAGACCTCTTTCTCCATTTCCCTACTATTTGTCCTGGAAAATGACCAAAAAGACTAACATGAAACGAATCCCTTCTTTTGGCAGACCATCAAGTGACAAGTTGGCGCGGGAACGACGAAAATCCCGCCGAAAAAGGTGCAAATCATTGCCAGTTTAAATGCGCCAATGAGGCCTAAGTGTCGATTCCAGAACTCTCGGGTCTTAAGCATATGACACCATGTGAATGGGTGCTAGGCACGGACATGGTGCCATGCACCTGCCCCCACCCGAGCCTCTCTCCAATGGTTTTCAGTTAACAACAAAACTAGGGAATGTGGCTTATCTCCCCGCCCCCTCTACTATACTCCGTCGACGATTACAGAGTGTTAAACTTGACCTGAGGCTAGGGATAACTACCCGAACCCTCCACCTTCATACCAAGGTTGTGTGGTGATTCATGTGACTAGGGTTTGGGCCACGTGCCCCGCCTCCTCTCCCCAACGCTGAAATAAAGTTAATTTAAATATAAATTTGGTGTATAGGTATAACGAGCACCGTGTTTGGCTTGTTGATTTGGTGGTCAGTTTGTAACTGATATGTCATGGGTCTGAATCTAATGGAGGCCACTTGACCCAATTGCCCAATTTTGGCACAAATATTGAGGTCCATGCAACACCCTCCCATTGGGCCATGTGGTGCCTCTTAATTGGGCCACCTCAAAACTCAACAACTAATAAAAATATGACAACACTGCATGTATGAACTGCCACATGTCAACATGTGATTGGTTAACCTATCAATTGTACATGTACAGTCACCTTCTGATTTCAGTGCCACATCACTTGCTGATGTCAATGTCCAGTCAACCCTACTAGTTGACTTTTACAGTTGTTTCCCAAAAACTTTGGAATGAGATAACCTTCACATACAATGTCGGATTAAGGCAATTCAAGCATCGTTGGAATCATAACGACAAGATCTGTGATTGGTACTAATTTTGAGTTATTTTGAGCACTTTGATTTTTTAGCATTTTTATCCCCTGGATCAATAATTCAGTTGCAGTTGTGTCGAGACCACGAAAAATTGTGTAATCACTTGCAATCATTACATCACCAACAAATTCACATAAACAGAGTGGCGGTGCAATGTCTTAAAATAAATAATTGCTATGCTGAACAATTTCAAGCATGCTAGATTTCACTGTGCAATTACAAAAACATTGGAAAATTTTGTAACAACGCTCCTTTGATATAAAGATTTTACAAGTTCCTCTCTTAATTCCCCTTCTTAGTCAATTAGAAATCACTTTTTTGATATATTATAAAGCTTTTACAAGTTGCTCTCTCAATTCCCCTTCTTAGCCAATTAGAAGCATACCCATTCAAAATTAAAATTAAAATTTCAATGCATGGTGTATTGTTTTTCATTCGACACTCAATTCTCTAACATATATTCAATATGCAATCTTTTCATTTTTGACACTAAATAAAAATACTAGAAGCATCATTTGTGTTGTAGCGGCTGCAACACCCTCCAAAATTTTGGCTTGCATCCAAATTTCAGAGCCTTCCTTGGTTTTTTCCTTTTATGGTTCCAAACACTCGAGCTCACCCCATGAGCTCTTGTGAAGTCTTTCCCCCTTTCGCTTGTTTAACCAGCGGTTGTCTTTTGGCATGTTGATTGCTTTGTCATGCTTGCGATCTTGTTCTAGTGAGTTTGAAGGTCTGTCTTTGTGTGTTTGGGTTGTCTTTGCTATGTAAATATTTGTCATACTCACACATAAAGTTGTAACCACTGTCACGCAAGTGTTGTCTGAAGGTCTATCTCAATTATTGTGCTTGTCACTCTCAGCTCTTAGATAGTCTCAGCAAGGACATGTTTTGTCTTGTTGTCCTGGTGGTCTATGTTGTCTCATCATCGAAGTATGCTAAGTGTGTGATCACAATGTCAAGTCTGCACAAGTTCACTTGCTTTCAACACTTAGCCATTTTCCTGAAAATCTGTCTGACCGAAAAAACCTCTTCCACCAAACCTTGACTCAGTTGCACTACGCAGTCTCAGCCATGAGTGACCCTGTTCTACTGCCCGGAATTGCGTAGTGCTTGAGGTTGTCCTCCAGGTCAGCTACACTACGCAATCCCGAAGCTGAGTAGCCTGTATGCCTCCCAGAATTGCGCATGAAATTGCCTCCTTGTCCAAACTTAATTGCGCATTTCTTAACCATAGTCATCAAGCCTCCTTTTGGTCTGTCAGAACCCTGCATTGCACCAAGACCTGGGTTTGCATTGTCCTCGAAAACTGCACAGACATGCCTAGTTGGGCCTCTGCTGCCTTGCTATTTACTTTTCTCCAAAACTACATAGACATGTTGAGCTGGTCCTCTCTTACCTTGCTTTGCACTGCCTTTAGAAACTATGCAAACATGTCTAGTAGGTCCTCTATTGCCTTTCTCTGCACTGCCTTCAGAAAATTAGTAGAAATGTCTAGCAAGTGTCTTGTAACCCTATCCTGCACTATTCTCCAAAACTGCGCAGTCATGCTTAGCAGGTCCCCTACAACCCTGTCTTGCCTTGCCTCCAGGAACTGTGCAGAAATGCCTGCCAGGCTCCCACTTTGTAGCTACCACTGGTGTCCTTCACTGCGCAATTCTGCCTCCCAGTGGTTAGTGTGCATTTTTTCCCGACAGTAACAGTTGCCTCCCAGAGTTCCTCATTCCAGCTTGAGCTTCGCTCTACGTTGTCTCAGTGAGTTGTCCTCCATCCCTATCACAACAATGTAAACTTTGAAACGGGAACTAATACTGCTACCCGTTTCGTAGAGATAGCAAAAAAGTGACCCGATTTTGAAAAGGGGCAATGCAGAACACATATATTTTTTTAGAGCATAGTTTTTGGCACTTTAATTTTTTTTATGTACATTACATTTTAGAATGTTAGTGATTTGCATGTTAATTTAAAAAATTGGAGATTCTGCATCATGCCCTGTTTTTAAAAGACCTATTTTTTTACTTTAAATTTTCTATTGTATGTAATGTAAATAATTATTTTTTAAATTTAATAATTTTTGACACTTTAAATTTGCTAATGTATTAAGTGTGGATACTTTTTTTTTAAGTTCCATTTTTTTTACACTTTAAAATTTTTTATGTCAATTTTTTTGACATAAAAAAAGCAAATATATATATATATATATATATATATATATATATATATATATATGACAAAAAAAAACATAAAAAATGTAAAACAAAAAACAAAAAAATCTCGTAAACAAAAAGAAATAAAACAAAATTTTAAAAAAACTACAAAATTAAGTAAGTAGAAATTGAAAAAAAAAACAATAATAAAAACTAATATATATATATATATATATATATATATATATATATATATATATATTAAAAGACTAGATTTAAAAAATAAAAAATAGAAAATTAACAAAAAAAAAAAAAAAAATACTAAAATTAAGATTAAAAATATTTAAAAAAAACAAAAATATACTCAAATACAAAAAAAACAAACCACAAAACAATTAAAATTTAAAAAATATGTCTGTTTTTATTTAAAAAAACATATCAATTTTTTATAAAATCATATATATTTTATTGAGAAAAAAAAAGGAGACGAAATATATATATATATATATAAACACACATGCATTTAATTTTTTGTTTTAAAATAAATAATTTTTATTTAAAAAAAATAAAATACTATAAGTATTTTTTTATTTTTCTTTTTAAAAGAAACATTTAATATTTTTTTTAAATATAAATTTCATATTTAAAACATTAAAAAGTTTTAAAAATAAATATTTTTTGTTTATAAAAATTATAGTTTTGTTTTGTTTTGTTTTTTAATAGATTTTTATTTAAAAAAAAGTGTCGAGCCATCGCGCCACCCAAGGCCACACTCCCACGAGCGGTTGGGCGGTGGCTGGGCGATTTCGGAAATCCTGTGGGGCACGACCATGGGAAGTGAGGCTCCAAGTAGTCGCGCTGCCTAGGGCCGCACCCCACGGGGGCCAGTGGCGGCTAAATTAAGCACTTTTTTTTAAATAAAACTTTAATTTTAAAAGTCTCTTTTAATTATATATATATATATATATATATATATATATATATATATATATATATATATAATATTTTAAACATATTTTTTTTAAAATCAAAATTATATTTCTTCTTTTTTAAATTATAAATGTTTTTTTGTTTTAAATAAAAAATATATTGTTTGTTTTTTTTTTTTTTTGGATTTTTTAGTGTTTTTTTAATGTTAAATTAAATAGTTTTTTATTGATATTTTTTTTGGGGTTAATTTTCTATTTTTTTTAATCTAATTTGTTTTAATTTTTTTCCTTAGTTTTTGTATGTCTTTTAAATTTTTTCTATTTTTACTTTTTTAATTTTACAGTTTTTTTAAATTTTGTTTTTGTTATTTCCCTAGCTTTTTTTTTTTAATAGTTTGCGAGGAAAAAAAATATGTAAATTTTTTTTTAAAATATGTTTTTTCTTATTATTTAATTCTTTATATTTTATTTTATTTAGTTTTTTAGTTCTTATATTTTACAGGCTAATTTGTTTTTTTTTTTTTCTTTTTTACATTTTTATGATTGATTTTTTTTTTTTTTTAATTTTTAATTTTTAATTTTTTTATGTATTTTTATTATGTTTGCTTCTTTTATTTTGTCTTTTTTGTATATTTGATTTTTTATTTTTAATTTTATGTTTTGTTTTTAATATATATTTTTATTTACGTTTTGCTATTTTTTTAACTTTTTATTTTTATTTTTATTTTCATTGTTTTAATTTAATTTAATTTAATTTTTTATTATTTTTTTTTTATCAAGTGAGAGTAGGACCTTCTATTAATCTGTAAAAAAGTACATAATTTACATTAAGCAGCACTAGCTGCAAAGGAGCAGTAGCCCACACAACCGCTTATCCAAGCGTGCTGAGAAACTAAGGGACACAAACCACCCTAAAGGCATCAACCGGGACAACCGGTGAAAAATAAACCTTCTATCCTCACAGCTGAGCCACAAAAAAGCCTTTGTTGACGGGGCCCACTGTGCTGAAGGCCCACAAAACAATGTCAAGTAAACACTCAAAACCTCCGTAGAACTTGAAATCCCAAAGACCGTGCGATCATCTATCAAAGATCCAACGGTCAAGAGGCGATATAGGGTTGCCACCATGCTTATCCTTTATCCGATCAAATGGACCCGAAAAGAAAATTGTGTCATCTCTCTAAGGTAGTTCAGGTCTGATTGGAGAGATATCCAACGGCAATTTAATTGCCTGAAATCCACCAGATGCAAGAGATCCAAAAAAGTCTGTGTAACTAGCCCGTAAGATAACTGCCTATACTAACCTGAAGCATAAATAAGACATCGCCTAAATGAATTTTGGGTCCGTTTGGAAAATTAACGGTCTTGCAGTTAACCGCCCAAAATGCATAGGACGACTACGATCACGTCAACTTGCCCACAGCTTAAGAAAGAAAACAGCCCAAAGAGTTAATAGGCCACATTCAAAGTATTTCATGTCCATTCAAGCCTTAACCTATATGAAGTATCCTGCCCGAAAACCATAGGATTATAGAGTTCAGGGAGTAATTTCCCGCCCGAAAACCAAAGGAAAACTTTAGTTTGGTTCCTGTCAACCTGCTCACACTTTCACCATATGCTACTTTCACTTGTTGACCAAAATTCTTCTGTCTCCATCAGTCTTCATTCTAATTATTTCTCATGCTCTGAAATTAGTCCCTGTCTAAGGTCGCCTGTTTCTGACAGACTTCCCGCAATCTTCCTTGTGGAGTCACCATCCAGTCATATCTTTGATAGCTTTTGGAACAGAGTACTCCTTCGTTTGCCAAAATATCTGCTAACCTGTTGGTTGTTCTGAGAACATGAACAAAACTAAGGGTTCTCATGGTTCGTAGGTGGGATTGAATTCGTTGATAGACCTGCAGTAACCGCAAGTGTTTCGACACTTTTTCTGGTGCTGAGCCATTGCATACTTTCCTCACCGAATTGATTATCAATTCAGAATCAACATCAATGATGGTATTATGTAAATTTGACTCCATCAAGACTTCTAGGCATTGCTCAAGGGCCATGAGCTCTGCCATATTATTAGTGGACTTCCTCAAATGACTACGGAATATGGCTTTTATGAAACCCTTTTCATCTCTTATTACTCTGTCATAACCAGCCATACCAAGGTTTCCTTTAGAGGCTCCATCTATATTGAATTTCATAAAACCATGAGGGGGAGGTTGCCAGAAGTCCTTATCAGTTGTTATATGACCTACAATCTTGTTTATGCCCTGGGGGAAAAGCCCCTGTAGTCCCAAATGAAGAAGTATCTGTGCATCCTGGTCTTGAGGTAGGTTCTTAAGGGATTTCTTTAGAAGGGTTCCTACAGTCTCTTTGAGCTGTCTTATGATCTGAGCCATGATGTTTTGGGATGAACCAATTTTTTTCTTCAAGATCCTATTGTTGCGTTCTTTCGAGACATCCCAGATTAGAAAGCCTGGAACCATAGCCCAAGCTTTGTTGATTATTTCATTTTCAGAGAAGTTTCTCCTCTAATGCCTCAAAGTGCCGATTATGCTACCAATGTCCCTGTCCGTTTATCTAAAGATTGAATCCACCCAATTCCACAAAGTGGATGTGAATGGACAGAGGTTAAGTAGGTGTTCCATAGTTTCTTCTTGTAATTTACATAGCCGGCATTTGGATGGTCCAGCTACACCTCTTTTCCGAAGGTTCTCCTAGGTCAAATTTTTTTTATGTTGCACCAACCACATGAACAATTTGATTTTCATCCAATTTTGGTTCTGCCATAGGTCCTTCCGTACCTTATCATGGTTTGGAAAGTCAAGTCCTAGGGCCATTCGCTTGGCTTCTTTGAGGTTGAAGTTGCCTTCATTGCTTTTCACCATCTCAGTTGATCTGAAGATGTTTATGTCAGAATCTTTCTTTGTTCCAAGATAACTGCAAGAGCTTCTGCCTGGGCCTTCAAAGGGGAGTCATCACTATATATCAATTTCTTCCATATTCTCCATTTTCCTTCGCTTCTATCCTGATCCTAGAAGTCCTTTACCCTGAGTAAACCTTTTTCGTCAGTATCATTATTGAGATTGGAAAATTCTTCTTTTAACAGGTTAGGTTCCTGTTGCCAATTGTCCTCCCAAAACCAAGCTAGGTTTCCATCTCTGATCTCCCAGAAACTGTGTTTCTGAAAAATGGCTCTATTTTCTCCCAATATTTGTTCTAAATGTGAAAGCCTTTGATAAGCCCAGAGATTCGAATGTGCTCCCTTTCTTGCCAAATATTTGCATATTTCTGTTTCCATACCTTGGCCCAAGGGGAACCCGATTCCTTTAGCCATCTCCACCAAAGTTTAGCCCCAAAAATTTTCTCAGGGTTTCATGGTCATCAAGTGCCAAACCTCCATGTGTCTTAGGTTTTGTAGATCTTTTCCCAAGCAACTGAAGCCCATTTCTTTTTCTCTTCCCCTTTGTCCCAAATAAAATCTCTTTGGATATTTCTAATGTGTTGCACAACTCCTTTAGGAGCTAGAAGGGATGAAAACATGAAGATGGGGATAGTTTGTAGGAAAACTTTTGTAAGCACTAGCCGTCCTACTAAATTCAAAGACCTGTTTGTCCATTTCCAGATTTTTTCCTGGAGTTTGTCAGTAATAGGCTCCCAAACTGCCTTACTTAGGGGTTTGTCTGTAAGAGGTATTCCCAAATATTTGGAGGGTATCTAATCTCTTTGAAAACCTATAATTCTAGTAAGGTTTCTTTGAATAGAAATGTTAGTATTAAAAAAGAAAATCTTTGATTTGGTGAGGCTTACCTTTGTACTAACAGCCATAGCAAAGTCATTCAGGATTTTCTTGAAGGTAAGAGCTTCCTTGACCATGAGTGTACCCTGCAGCATGGTATTGTCCACAAATTGTTGGTGAGTCAAGGCATCCCCATTCAGGGTGAGTTTAACACCCTAGATTTTGCCTTTTTCTTTGGCAGATCTGATCGCATTGCCTAAACCTTCCATCATGAGAATAAAAAGGAAGGGGGAGAGCAGATCTCCTTGTCCGAGTCCTCTCGAAGGCTTAAAGGTTTTTGAAGGTGAGCCATTGAACAGGATTGAGAAACTAGAGGTGGTAACAAGGGCCATTACCCATCTTATCCAGTTATGATCAAAGCGATATGCTATTAGAACTTCCTTGATGTATGCCCAGATTAGCGTATCATAAGCCTTCGCTAGGTCAAGTTGTATGATCATACCTGCTTGCTTATTGCTCTTGAGAGAGTGTACCACCTCATGAGCTTGAATGATGTTATTTAGAATTTGCCTTCCTTCCACATATGCAGTTTTCTCCTCAGACACAAGAGTTGGAAGAAGGGGCTTAAGCCTATTTGCAATTATTTTGGAATAATTTTCTACACCGCATTTCATAATTCTATGGGTCTAAATCTATATGGAGTCATAGCGTTTTCTTGCTTTGGAATCAAAGATATAAAAGAGGCATTGAGCGCCTTCAAGACAATTTTCTTTTTCCTCGAGTCCTCCACCACATCGAGGATATATTGTTTGACTATTTACCAACATGCTTTGAAGAAGTCAACATTGAAAATATCCAGCCTGGAGCTTTCCCATTTTGCATCTCTTTGATGACTTTGTTGACTTCCTCTTCAGTCACTGGCCTGCTAAGATTGTAATTGTCTTCTCTTGTCACAAGTTTAGGAATGTGCTTTGTGAGGTCATTAATGAATTGTGATATGTCTATGAGAGGCTCCTCTACTATGCTTTGGAAATGCTGTACCAGAGCAGATTCTATTTATTTGTGGGTATTAATCTGTTTTGCTTGAGAATATTTGAGTTTTGAAATCCTGTTATGAGACCTATGATCCATGGTAGACTTGTGAAAAAGCCTTGTATTTCTTTCTCCTTATTTTATCCATTGTACCCTTGATTTCTGTCTCCAGAAGATCTCCTCTTGCTTACATAAGCCTTCCCAGTCCTGTTGAAGAGAGTTAGCTTGTATTTTACTTTCCTCGGTGAAGCCATATGTGATGATGACCTGGTTAATTTCCTGTAGTTTTCGTTCCATTGCATTTTTGGCTTCGATGATATTGCCAAACTCATTCTTATTCCAATCTTTAAGCCTAAGTTTGATGTGTTTCAATCTTTGATGTAGAAGGAACATTTTAGTTCCCTGAACGTTTATATATTCTATCCACCATTTTTCAATACTGCTGATGAAGTCAGGATGTGTAAGCCAAATGTTTTCAAACCTGAAAGGTCTGTTTCTTGGAGTGCCTATAAAGGAAGCTTCCAGTTGAATAGGCCAGTGATCCGAGCCTCCAAAAGGGAGGATTAAAGCTGAAAAGTCAAGGCCTGTGAGGATGAGGTCCTCAGAGATAATGAATTTATCTAGTTTAGAGGCAACTTGAGAAGCCCCTCCCCTCTTATTATTCTAGGTGAAGGTACCATTTCTTGTCTCTATATCCACTAGCCTCATGTTGTTTATGAAGTTATGAAATGTTATGGAATCTCTTCCTAGTGATCTGGTCCCACCCTTTTTTTCTGAGAGAGATCTGATCATATTAAACTCCCCTCCCAGAATCTAGGGGATGACCGGATGTCTTTCTCTTAGCTCCTCTAGTGAGATTAGAAACCTGAGTTTGTCCTCAATTTTTTGTGGACCATAGACATTTGTGATCAAATAAACTTCCTTATCACCCAAAGGTTGGATAACCATTGATAGGTAGTTCCTGGATGCTTCAGCATCTAGGATTCCAAGTTTCTGGGGGTTCCAAAGTGTGAGAATTCCTCTTGCTGTGTTGTCTGCTTTAACTTCTAGATATTCATACTTAGTTATCCATTTGCTATGTATCTTTCTTATTTTCTCTATTAAACATTTTGTTTCCTAGATAAACACCATATCTGGTTTTTCTTCTTTCATTCTATTGCTGAGATTTCTTTGTCTCCTTTTACTTCCTAGACCCCTAATATTCCATGTTATGAGCTTCATTAAGAAAGATTTGTAAATGAGTAACTAGTAAGGTATTTCATCTTACCTGAGTCGATCATGAGTTTTCCACACTTTATCAACAACTCATTCTATCTTTTTCTTCCTCGTTTCCTACCTAGGTTCTTATGAGCTTGTCCCAATGTTGCCTCCATTGTTTTTACCCCTCCATTGTCATGACTATCATGGTTTCTTTTGACCCCAAAACCCTTTGCTTGAGATCTCCAGAGGAAGAGTTGTTGTACTATGTTAAACTCCTCTTGAGGTAGCGAATCCACCCCTTTGGCAGTTCCTTGCTTCAGAAACTTTTCTAGATCGAGTTTCTTCCTTTCAAGAATTTCCTGTAGCTCATGATCCTCTGTCCCCACTTTGCTTGGGGTCATATCATGGTCCCTGTCAAGTTCCATAGTGCTTGGCAGCTCCTCCTTTTGTTGGCTATTTTCAGGTCTATCCTCCATGCTGTCATCCTTTTCCTTCTCTGTGGGATTGTCCTCGAGTACCTAGTTCGCTCCATTATTCCCATCTTCTTCTTCTAATATCTTGAATCTATTGTGACTTGGCTGCTTTTCCTCATTGAATTTTTTCTAGTTCTTTCTCCCTCCTTTCCCTCTGCCTCCCACTTTGGTAAAGCCTTCAATATCTTTGCCTGAGGTGGCTTTAATACTTCTCTCCATTTTGTTTAAAGGGCAGTCTCTAAAGAGGTGCCCGTGTTCATGGCATTTGCGACATCTGAAAGGGACATGCTCGTAGTCCACCGCCTGCACCCATTCTTCATCATATACTTCTAGAATGATTTCATCTGGCAAGGCTCCAGAAAGGTCAATTTCTACACATATTCAGGCAAAGGAGGTAGCTCCAAATCTCACTCTTATGGTTTGTGATGCTGCACTTATGGCCTAGGGCAACCCCTCCTTCCAGACCTGGTCCAAAAATTTAAAAAACAGTGTTTTATTCCCTGTACGCGACTTTGCCCTGTGTTAAACGCGTGTACACGCGGGTCTGTCATACCCAACCCGCGTGTATCTATTAAAACACTTAAAAAAATATAATTTCCTCTTTTTCGGGCGGTGATCGCGGGTTTACCTGCTGGATCACCTGTTAGTGCCCGTGGCCCAACTGTTCCCAACCAACTCCTAACTAAAAAACTACTTTGGAGAGGGTATAAAAAGACATCAAAGGGAAGGCCAAGGGGAGAGAGAAAGGAGAGCAAGATTATTATGCTGAGATTTTTCCCTTAGACCAGGTCTGAAGTCCTTGGTGCATCCTGCACTTCCCCCATTTTGCATAGGAAACCCTTGTTTCCATGTGTATTGGTGATCATTCATCCTTGACACCATCATTGAGTAAGACTTGGAAGGAGCTCTTGTTGAAGGCTGGAGGCTGGAACGAATCCGGGAGGAAGCTTGCTTGGAGCCTGCTGAAGGTGTTCAGGTGATATCTTTCCGATATATGTACTTTATTTGCCTTTATATATAAAGAAACACGTCTTTGTTCCCGAATAATCTTTCTTTATACTTATGAGATTCTTGTGTTGAATACTTATGAAAGTAGTTACTTAAAGATTATTTATAACTAACTTTATAGCATAAAGATGATTTATACATAAACCTCTATACATGTACTGTTGATTTCTTTGATTTGTTTGTCTTGCAGGTCAGAGAAAGAAGAAGGGAACTCCAAGAAGGGTTTGCACCCTAACGGTCTTCTCGGACGTAGGACCTTAGGTATGTACCCTAAAACATTAGGATTTGCTTAAAAGTAAAAAAGATGGCTGTGTGTGAGTGTTTCTTTGTATAAGCAATTTTCAGTCTGGTAGAGTCTCAGCCCAAAGGACTCTAGGGGTACTTTCCCTTCAACCAGAATTGGCGACTCCACTGGGGACAACATTCTTGTTGTTCCTAGTTTGGGTAGTCCTCAAGCCAATCTAGGCTCAGTGCCTCTGTTTGTTGGTTCTGACTGTTTGATATTTTCTTGAACTCCAAGCTGTTCCAGTTTTTCAGTTTGTGTTTTTTATTTTTCTTGAAACACTTCATATACGCACTTTTTCTGGATTACAGAAGCGTATATACGCAAGTTGCACTAAGTAAACCCGCGTATACGCAGGTTTCCTTAGTTACAGTAGCGTGTACACGCATTCTGCAAGTAATTGCAGGCGCGTATATTCCATAATTTTCAAGATTTATAATTTTTCTTTTGGCTGAATGTCTGTCTGGTGGTTTGGGTCAGTTTAAAGCAGTCAATTCCCAGTTACAGTTCTCTGTTTAACAGGGGGCATCTTGTTTCGAACTCTCTCTAGGAGTGCTAGTCTTGTTTTTCGTTGTTTGCAAGCGTCATTGATTTTTGACACACAAGGTTTCTGTTTAAGAATCTTGATTGCTCTGTCTCGGCAGAGTGGGAAGATTGTCTTAAAATCTTTGTGTCCATTTTGTTTTCATGACATTTGTGTTTGCATAACGAAATCATTTTTATGACCACTTGCTCCTTCGTTTCGGGAAAGTTGTTTGTTACCATTTCCTTGAAACTTGTCTTTTGATTTCTTGGACTTTCATTGCTGCTTTTGATTGTCAAAAGCGACTTCGAACACATTTTATTTTTGTTGAGTTCTCATCATTTCATTGGTGTCAATTCACAAAAGTGTTTGGTTGCTTGTTTATCAATCATTGGTGTCAGTATTTTTGAGAGTTTTTCCTTTGAAAAAGACTTTTTGGTTTGATTGAAAGAAAATCTTTTGAAAGTTTTTGAGTTTCGCTTTCTTAAACTTGCTTCTCATCTGATTTCCTTTTTTGCGAAGTGAAAGTGCTTTGTTTTTTATCTTAAAACTTGTTTTTATTGTTTGGACGAAATGATTAGTAACAAATCATCTTCTATCTAAGCATTTTAGTGGCAAGACAAAATTTGGTAAAGCAGCAACTTTCCTTCTTTGAATTTAGAGTAGTCTTTGAATTGTGCATCCACATTTAGTTCTTGCATTAGGAAAAGATTTGCATCTCTTTTTAGGCATATTTAGTTTTGTTAGTTTTTGTGAGTGTGGAGTCTGAAAAGAAAAAGGAAAATTTTTGTTTATATTACAAGTGCCTTCTGAACCTCATAGAAATTGCTATTCATCGAAAACAAAAGTGCATGTGCATGTAGCTAGGTTTTATTAATTTCTTTTGCGTCCATAAAACACCACAAGTTTCACCTACATTACCTTTGACTTAAAGAACAGCCTAATAAAATCAAGCGCTTAATTAAAATCCACTAGAACTTTTTGTTTTAGTTATTACACCAACAAGTTTAGGATTTTAGGGCCTTGGATTAGGCGAGTGGAGAGTTAACTCTCCAAGGCCACACAAAACGTCAAACATAAGAGTCTGATTAAAGAGAGTAAATCCAATAGCGTTAGGGAGACCAGGAAGACTCCGGATCTGGGAGTTAAGCACGAGGGTCTGTGAAGACAGGGAAGAGAGATACCCCCTCTCCTACTTGTCCGAACTTACCTCACGACTGTTCCGCCTGGCTTCTGCGACGAGTTGGTACCCATAGTTGCCTTTCCTAGGGATCTGCATAGGTGGCTGCGGAGGGGAATCCCGTGGCACCTGAGGTCGACGTTGTATCACTCTCGACAGTACTTCCGGAGGGCACCCTTGCGAAGCTTGGGGCTTGCACCGGCGCAGACTGTTGTTAGGAGGTCAGCGTAACTTCCTCTGATACCTTCGCTGATAGGACTGGGCCCTCATCATCCCAGACTATCCTCGGAAGGCCCTTTGATTCACTTTCTCGTATTTTGGTGTCCGGTCTCAATCACCCGGAGCGGAAATACTTGAAAGTTGTTTGACTGGCTGTATCTTTAGGAACTTTTTAGTGTGTGCTCTGTGCTCCTAGTTGGCCTAGCTTTTAATTTTTTGAGTCTTTAGATAAGATCATAACAAAAAATTCAAAGTGGCTGACCGGTCTCCTAGACGGTCTCGAAGACTTCGTGGTCTCTCGCCACCTAGTTTAGAGCCTTCTCCTAGAAGGCGCAGAGGGAATACTACCGGTGGGGTTCGTCCCACGCCGGCTGACGCATCGGGGATTGATCCTCCTCTCGGGGATATTAGCGGCCAAGCAAGGCCTGGTACTTTTGAACAAGAGAGGGACGCTCCAGTCTTTTCTCAAGTTCGCTTTCAAGCGGAGGATAACGTAGAGGTAGAAGAACTTTCAGAATCATTAGTGATTCCAAATTCTCCACTACCATCTAGTTACCCAGACGTATTGCAATACGTTGGGCCTCCATTATATAGACCAGCGAGTCCAGGTTACGCTACGCGCTTACCATTTATGATCACTACTGGAAGCATGGCTTCCACAAGTGCTGCGACTATGCAAACCCCAACATCGGTGCAAGGGGAGGAACCATTTCCATCCCCTCCGCTTCCTTGTTCGGATCGTTTGCTAGCACATCTTTGGTTGGGTCTACCTCCATTCCGTCCACGAGTGGAAATGCCCAAACCAATGCTTTTAGTACTAGTTCCTTCCTTTTTGGCACCCAATCACAGGGTATTCCGTCAGTTCCGTTCAATGCCGCTACGTCCATGATGGGCGGATCGGCTTCATTTCAGGGTTTTCCTTTTGGAAGTGGTCATATTCCACATTCCAACCCAACGGTAGGATCTATGCCTTTTTCTTCAATAGGACAAAGCAGCAATCCTTTCCAAGGTTGGAATAACCCTGGGGCTAGTAACGCAGGAACTGCGAATCCATTCATCGGTCAACAAGGAAGTAGGCCGTATTCCACGGTTAGCATGTTTCAAAGTATTCCTCCCCTCGCTTCGGCTTGGAACCCATATCAGGGGTTATCGACTCCTTACAATTCTATAGGAGGAAACTTTGCAAGCTATGGAGCTTATACGGCAGGAGTTGGTCAAACTCCGAATTTTGCTGGACCACAAGGCTTGCCCTTTGGTTCAGCTGGTTCTACTGGTCACTTGGGGCAGCCTGGTGCCTCTCAAATCCCAGGACAATCTTTTCAGAACTTGGGGAGTTCTGCCCAGTCTGGGTGGAATCCCCTAGGTCCTCCTAGGCTTCCATTTCTGGCAACGTTAAACTTGCCGGATCTCACTAAGCTAACGAACGACCCTATCAGATACAATCCAGCCTGGCCTCCGGTCCCAACCAAACTCCCTTCGGACATCCCAAAATTCGAAGGGAAGAGTGGTGAAGATCCGGGCGATCATGTAACCACATTCCATTTGTGGTGCTCATCTAACTCCCTCATCGAAGATTCGGTTAGGTTGAGACTTTTTCAGCGCACCTTGACTGGTAATGCGGCTAAATGGTACATAGAGTTGCCAGGGGGCAGCTTTACATCGTTCGCAGACTTAGCTAATATCTTCTTGAATCACTTTCAGTTGCCTGTCCGCTATGATGCCGGAACTGAACTTCTGGCTACCTTTCGTCAAGATAAGGCAACCCACATTTCTGATCACATACAGGAATGGAGACGGAGAAAAAGGCTCATTAAAGCCGAAATCCCTCCCGAGTACCGTCTAGAGTGGTTTTTGAAGTCTTTGCAACCTGAGATCTCCAAGGATGTCTCCATGTCTGGGGTCTATTCTGAGGAGCAAGCCATTTTCAGGGCCCAGCAGTTAGAACTGATCTACTCTCAGTCTGGGATCCTCCAAAAGTACTTGCCAGATGCTCCTGGATCTAAGGTTGATTTAGCTAAGCCAAAGCCAGGTCCCCATGCGGATGGTATCGTGGGGTCTGTAGACTCAACTACAGTGAACTTGCTAAATCAATTGCAGCAGTTGTCATTACAAACTGCTCCTAACAACCAAGTCACAATGTCTAGTCCTCCTGCTTCCCAAAATTCTTCCATTAACGCCGTCCAATCCAATAACCCCAAAGGAAATCAAAATTCCGATGGGAAAAAGAAAGGACGTGGTAAAAAGAAGAACTCGGATGGGAAGCCCGATGCAAATAAATCCGGCAACAACGCTGGTGGTGGTAAGGGTGAGTCGAGAAAGAAAGTCAAGTTTCCTTGCAAGTTATGCAGTGGAGACCATCTAACTCATCTTTGCCCTAAAATCGAAGACGCTCAGCGCTTGTTAGCACAGCAAGGGACTTCTAGTTCGCAAGCTGTGTTGACTAACCCGTTTCCCCAAGGGCAGCAACTTCTTGCTGGCGCGAATTCGAATCCTGGGACCTCCTCTGGGGGCAACCAGGAAGGGGAAAAAGCATCAAATGTTTTTATGATGGGTTCAAACGTTAACGTGACTACTCGGTCACGTGATTATGGTGAAGCCGAAACATCTAAGGATAAAACGGTTCCCGGAAGTAATGACCTTCATATTGAGCGACCTCCTGTTGAGACTGTACCTAGGATACCGAAAGGTTCCGCCAAACGCGCGACAATTAACCCCAATGCTAGAGCTGCTCAAAATTACTCCATTGTGGAGGATTTGGCTCAAAGCCCATGTGCTATGTCCGCTTTGGAAGTTCTCCAGTCGTGTCCGTCTCAGAGAAGTGCTTTACTTTCCGCCATTGGAGCAGTTGATTCAGCTAACTCTCTAGTGCTCTCTTTTGACATGTCAAATGTCAAAAAGAGACTCCCTCATCATATGGCTTTTCAAGTAAAGTCAACATACCGGAAAATCAATATTTTTCGCACCGTTATAGATGAAGGAGCTTCCACATGCGTCATGTCCATGTCTTGTTGGAAGGCTATCGGTTCACCTTCGGCTGTTCCTTCACCAACCGTCTTAACTGCATTTGATGGCCATTCTCACAAGCCGCATGGGATTATCCCGGCCTTTCCTATATGTGTTGGAGGGAAGGTCGTTAATATCGAAGTTGAAGTCGTAGATGCTAACCTAGACTATAATCTCCTATTAGGAAGGAACTGGGTGTACGAGATGGAAGCCGTTGTTTCGACTTTGTTTCGTGTCATTTGCTTTCCTCATGAGGGGAAAATCGTTAAGGTTGATCAATTGGACTATGCTCCAATCGATCCTCAAGCAACCTCCGACTCTACTGTTCCTTTGGTGGATAACCCTCGCCCGCCGACTGAGAATTTAGGAGTAGGGATGTATTCCTCATTGATGGGTACGTTTGATCTTCCCTCTCCTTTTGCAAGAATCAATGCTATTTCATCATCCAAGGAATCTTCTCGAGAGGGGTTCTTCCGAACTCATCATTTTTCCGACCCTTGGACCTTGCCTTCACCTACGACCACATTAGTTGAAGGGCAAGTTAATGGAATGGCGTTTCCTATATCTGCAGCTGAGCTTAGATATCAGGCTATCGTAGACTCTGCAGATAACCATTCTACTCCCTTTTCCGAAGAGGAGCTAGATGGTCATGTGGCCCCCGCTTGGAGCTTTGATTCTAACTCTGCCTTGGACTGCTTAGATTCGGTTCTACCTTCTGAAGAAGCAATCCTCGAAATTATGATGGGTATAGATCGACCTTGGGAAGACTTACACCATCGCTCATATTTTCTTCCTCCATTGCAGGAAGTAGAATCTAGATTCTCCGAGCTCGTTGGTAGTGATGTTTGTACGGTATCGAACCCTTTGGCTCCAACACACACACGCGCTGAAGGTAATATGTCGGTAATCTCAAAAACGATACCTATAAACATCTCTAAAAATCCTAACATCATCGAGAATATCTTCATCGGAAGTGAGTGTTCCCCTGAAGAAATTCAAATTTACACCGACCTATTCAAGGAATATCGTGATGTATTTGCTTGGTCTTATGAGGAAATGCCCGGCATTGATCCTTCTATAGTCCAACATGAGATCAAGACGTACGAAAACGCAAAACCGATTCGTCAAAGGCTTCGGCCGGTTAACCCTAGGAAAGCAGCGGCTATCAAAGCTGAGGTTGAGAAGCTGCTAAGGGCGAGTTTTATATACCCTGTTCCTCTTACGGATTGGGTTTCGAATCCAGTCCCTGTGGACAAAAAGCAAGGAACAATCCGCGTATGCATCGATTTTAGGGACTTAAACAAGGCTTGTCCAAAAGACAATTACCCCACGCCATTTATTGATCAAATTATTGACGAGTGTGCGGGTAATGCGATTTTCTCCTTTATGGATGGTTTCTCAGGTTATAATCAAATCTCTATTCGTCCTGAGGATCAGCATAAGACTGCCTTCATATGTCCCTGGGGTACCTTTGCATATCGAAAAATGCCCTTTGGTCTTAAAAATGCTGGAGCCACCTTCCAGCGGGCCATGTCTTACGCTTTCCACGACATCAAACATATCATCGAGGCATACTTAGATGATCTCGCTGCTCGTTCTCGAAAGAGAACTGATCATCCTAGTCATCTTCGATTAGTCTTTGAGCGATGTCGTTTTTACAAAATCCGGTTAAATCCCAATAAGTGCGTTTTCGCGGTTACATCAGGTCGGTTGTTAGGGTTTATAGTTTCCAATGAAGGGATACGGGTTGATCCCTTCAAGGTTGAGGCAATAGTTCAGTTGCCTCCCCCGTCTTCAATTCGTCAACTTCAAAGCCTTCAAGGGAAGGCCAATTTCTTAAGAAGGTTTATAGCAAACTATGCCGAGATCACTAAAGGGTTCATGCGTTTGCTACGGAAAGGAGTTCCATTCCTGTGGGACGACTTTGCGCAGCGATCGTTCGATGCTTTGAAAAAGGCATTAGTCTCTGCCCCGCTTTTGAGTCCACCGGATTACGGTAGAGACTTCCTTTTATATCTCGCTGCCGCAGAATCTACCATTGGTATGGTTCTAGTTCAGGAGGACGATGCTCTTGTCGAGCACGTGGTTTATTATTTGAGCCGAGGCTTGATAGGCCCTGAACTCCGCTATTCTCCTGTTGAGAAGTTGGCCTTGGCAGCAGTCCATGCTGTCCAGAGGCTCCGTCATTACATTTTGCTACGCAAAACTTTTGTCTTAGCGGCGGTCAATCCATTCCAGTTTGTCCTCAGTAGGCGAGTGATTGGGGGCAAATATAATAGATGGATAGTCATTTTACAAGAATTCGACCTCGAGTTCTTGTCCGCCAAGTCTAAGAAATCTATGGTCTTCGCGGAGCTAATTTCTGAGCTTCCTTGTGGAGAGGATGTTGTTTATGAGGAAAGTTTACCCGACGAACATATATTCCTCATCTCTTCACAAGACCCTTGGTATGGAGATATCATTGTTTATCTCCAGACTTCGAAGTTTCCCTCTACTTCCTCCAAGGATGAACGTCGCAAGTTACGTCACCTGGCTAAAAACTATGTTATCATTGGTGACACTTTATACCGTCGAGGGGTTGATTCAATTCTTCGACGTTGTTTAACCTTAGAGGAAGCAGAGTCTGTTCTTAATGATTGCCACAGTGGAGCTTGTGGTGGTCATCTATCCGGGCTTGCTACAGCCCAGCGCATCTTACGTGCCGGCTACTTTTGGCCTTCACTCTTTAAGGACTGTGTGGAAGCGGTAAAACGCTGTCACCCGTGTCAAATTTTTACTCGCAAGATGCGCGCGCATCCAGCTCCCCTTTTTCCCGTTGTCACCGTTGGTCCCTTTACGAAGTGGGGTATTGATTTTACGACTTGTAATCCGCCTTCAGCGGCAAATCACAAGTACATTATCGTGGCTGTAGACTACTTCACGAAGTGGGCTGAAGCCATGCCTACTTATAAGAACGACAGTGACACGGCAGCTTTGTTTCTTTTCAATCAAGTTATCTCAAGATTCGGTATCCCAAGAGAGATTGTCACTGACCATGGCAGTCATTTCCAAAATCAGCTAATGTCCGAATTGGCTTTTAAATTAGGTTTCCGTCAAGAGCATTCGTCTCCTTACTATCCTCAGGCCAATGGACAGGTCGAGGCGGTCAATAAAACTCTTAAGACGATACTCCAACGGACAATCGATAAAAATCGGTCCAATTGGCACATTATGTTGTATCCGGCTCTTTGGGCATACCGAACCTCCGTTAAAACGGCTACTGGTTTTACTCCTTTTCAGTTAGTTTACGGGGTGGAATCTATCTTTCCGGTCGAATGTGAAATTCCATCTCTGAAATTGGCTGTCGAGCTTCTTCCTGAGACTTCGAGTCTCGAGGAGCGCCTAGTTCATCTGGAACATCTCGATGAGCAGCGTCGAGATGCTGCCACGACGAATGAGGCCCATAAGAAAAGGGTCAAAACTCAGTATGATAAGTCTGTCAGACCTCGTGTTTTTTCTGAAGGTGACCTTGTCTTGGTCTATGACCAAGATAAGGACGCCTTGGGGGCAGGCAAATTCAAGCCTATGTGGTACGGTCCTTTCATTATCAAACGAGTCTTAGAAAAAGGATCGTATGAGTTAATTGATTTCGAAGGAAACAAGCTGGCGGAGCCCCGAAATGGGCTCTATTTAAAGAAGTATTTTGCTTAGTTTTACCAGGCAATGGCTTCTTTGTATTTTATGTATATTTGTACATATTTCATCGAGCGTTTTTTTTGATATCAGCACTTTTGGTCTGCTTTGGCAGGTGTTGATGGATGATTTGGTTTATTTTGGATTCGCCGATGGTGCTAGTCGGCACACTCGGAATCTTGCTTCCGCAGCTTGGGTACTTTATTACCCATCTGGTCAGTTGATGACATCGAGAGGCGTGTGTATCGGTCCTGCTTCAAACAATATGGCCGAGTATACAGCTGTTATCAGTTTATTATCCGAGGCAATCTCTTACGGGATCGACTCGTTGGTAGTGTATCTTGATTCTCAATTGATAGTGTCTCAGTTAAATAACATTTATCGGGTTAGAGATCCATCATTATATCGCCAATATTTAAGGGTGAGGTTGTTGCAAAGATCATTTATTTACATTAATTATTTGCACATTCCAAGATCTCAAAATTGGTTAGCTGATTCTATCGCTAATCAAGCATTAGACTGGCATATCAATCATTCATCATCATAAAATCATGCATCAAAAAGTCAAACTGTATATATATATATATCTCAAAGCGTCTCGAGTGTACATATGTGTGTCCAAAAATATACAAAATTGGGACTCAAATGCCCATAATCATGTCAGGCATATCTAATGCCTCGGCTCTGGATGAGCAGCTAAATAACTAACTATAGCATTGGCCACGCGCCGAAAAACGCGAACCCAGTCACGTGGCATCCCAACCACATGACGCTGCATATCTGTAGGAAGGTCCTCTATCTCGGCCATCGGCACTTGATAGCTCAATCTCGCCAAGTGTCGCTGCACGTTGGCGAGGGTCCTTTCCGCATCCGCAGCCGCCTCTTCGGCTCCTCGGCCACGCCGTCCGTGCCGTGGGAATCCATCTGGTCGCACAGGCCCAATGTCTGAAACATGATCATCATATCAGTCATTTGAATCTCATCAAAAAATATCTTTTTCAAAGTTCATCATTATGCTTGAAAAATCCTAAAAATCATAAAATCATAAAAATCAAAAAAATCTTACCGATCTCGCCCCATGCTGCATCTGGTGGCAGCACTAGGTCAGGATCTCCTCGGAAATCCAGTCCAGCATAGGGGTAGTCGTCTATGGCGATGATCTGTTGCTCCCACCAAGCAAAAAAGTCGTCGTCGAATGCATTCCTGGGCACTTCCCCACCCCCCAGACGTTTCATCAAGTCAGCCCACCGGCCCATACGTGGATCACGTGGACTGCTGATGGGAACTGCTACCCTGGGACGGAGTGCAGGAACCTTCTCAAAGAAAAATGTGCATAAAATGGTCCCATACCCAAAGTTCTTGGTCTGTCCCTTCCTGATAGAAGCAAGCTGCTCCTTCATGTTGGCAAGTAGGGGAGTACACCAGTCAAACACCGTGGTGAGACAGTCCACTGCTACGCTCATGTTTACTCGTGATGCCTGATGTAGCGAAGATGACCCGTTCACTCGAGCTATGGTGAACAGGATTATCCGCAGTGACAAACTCGCCACGTGTGGGATCGAGATCTGACTCCCGACCTTCCGATGACCTGGGCAGTAAAGTTGTACATAGTCGTCTACGCTGAGACTATTCCGGGTCCTGCCCCGGGAGTGGACTACCTCTCCCCTTCGGGAAAGGCCCGTGATGAAATATATATCTTCCACTTCTATCCTGAGTGGCATTTGATCAATCATAAAAGCTTCTTCCTCGACATCCCAGTAATCAATAAGTCTCTCGAGCAGACGCACATTTGCTTTCATATTCGGCAACTTAAAGAATTTTAACAATCCGCATCCCCGTAAGGCATCTAATGCCTCATCATTCTCCATAACTTCATTATCTACAGCTGAGTGCTCTCTTTCACGCCATGTGAGAGTCATCCTGGAAGAAAAAATCAAATTCATCCATTAGTTTTTTATATAAAAATTTTTCGCTGCGCACACGCGGTTTACCCTATACACAGTCGCGTGTAGGGCCGTCGTATACGCGATTTATATACATCCAACCCGCGTGTACGCCGCAGAGGAATTTTTTGCAAAAATCTAACGGTGAAACATTAATTAAACTTCCTAAAAACTATCACAATTGATTGCAAGACAAGTTTAGTGCTTACCTGGAAGTTTTCGGCAAGTTTGAACGGTTGAATAAGTCACGAGGAAAGTTTGCTCCTTTTGCTCCACAATTTGCTCTCCAAGTCAAACGGTGAAAATGGTAAGTTCAAAATTGCTTTTTATAAGTTTTGAAAATGCAAAATTTTTTCAAAATTTTATTTTGTTTGGTTTCATGTCACTTTTAACTTGGGAGCTTGGAATGTCGAGATTGAGTTGTTTTTCAGGACATTTTGGACGTTTTTTCGACGGTTCGAGACGGTTCCATGACTGCTGACCCGTCATGGCAGGTATCGTGTTCTCACTGGCATATAGGTTAGGGACACCATTTTTCCGTTGCATTATGCATACTAGCCTCCATTTGACCGATGCATCTGCCGTAGGGTCGACCCCATCATGTTATGGTTCGCAAGCCATTTTCACTCGCCGATTCTTTAAATCATGACATGATGGTAGAGCCATCCTTTTACATGGGCATCCTAGTTAGCACCTCACTGACCTTTGTTGCCCATGTTGCTTCGTTTTGAGTAGGCTCGGGAGTCCTCTGTAGTCCCGCCATGACTTATGCGTTGAAGACTCATTCTTCCTTGCTTCTTCGCTTCGTTCTGGCCTTATACCCTAGAGGCTCCTATGTGTGTTGAGTTGTACTTCTGCATTGCATGTTGACCATTTGCACCTTTTGGCCTATAGCCGGCTTCACTTGGACTCGTGTTTAAGCCCACTTTTGACCATGACGTCTGCAAAAATCAACCTTGCATACCCTTGACCTCTGCAGCTTGACATACCCTGATCCGTGGAAGGGACATACCCCTGAGTGTCACTGACCAGTTTTTCACCTCCCTGCATTGAGCATAGGAACGTTCCTTTCCCAGGAACTAGAGCATCTGTTTCACCGACACTCGTTCTTTCCACTGTACCATAGCATTCTTTTATTCTTTTTCCGGCTTATCAGAAAAAGACAAAAAAATTAAATATTCCAAAAAGAGCGGGAACAGGGACATTATTTCCATTTATTGTTGGCAGCTAGAGTCAGTCGTGTCGCCCTTGAACAAAGCACTCGAAACAAAGTCTCCTCCGCATGGGTGGGATTTAGTTTGACTTAGGTAAGCCATAACCTTGTTATCGAGTCAGTTCTCCCCCGATTGGTTATCTCTTCCAATCATATGGAGGGTTCGTTCGTGCCTCCTGCATGACGAACTTATACAGATTCATTATATGCTGCCACATAGTCACATTGAGTCGTGCTTTTGTTCAAGGGAAGTTAGCCTGAGTCGGCCTTTCTGCGGTGTCTCTTGACTCATTTTTCAGTCGGCCATCCCTGGTTGTCAGTGTCATGTCTATTATCACATCAGTTATATTGGTCCTTCACTCGTGCCGGTTTGAGAAGGTCCCCATTGACTTCTTGCTGGCGGGTCTTGTCCTTATCGACGACGACACATTGCTCTGAGGGCAGACCTAGAGACCGCACCCTGGCCCTATTTTCATTATTGATAGGTCACCTTGTGCTCAGCATCGATCAGTATCATGGGTCTTTGACTGAGTGGTTTCCCTTGTGTTCGACATCAGCATACATTATCACACATTGGGATTCGTGCAGTACCTTGGTTTCCATTTGACCCTATTGGTGGATACCTCGCCTCTGTGTCAGCTTTCATTATTGGTTGGTTCAGAGGGTTTCTGCCGTGCGCTAGCCACATCTTGTGTACGCCGGAAACGTACTTTCGGTTGGGTTACTACATCTTTTTCGTCCGATTCCTTCCACATTATTGGCCTACGGGTTACACTCGCGCTAGATTGATGGAGGATGCCTTAATGCCTTCCTTCTAGCGGATCTTTCCCTATCGACTACGACTCATTGCTCTGGGGCAAAGATCTAGAGTCCATTTGGCAGTACCTTGGGGTTTGCAGTCATTAGTGGCAGATTCCTCGCTATCGACAGTGGGAAACCATCATTGTCTCCTGATTGATAGATTCTTACCGGTGTTCGACTTCAGCTCATTTATTCACACTTGTTAGATTGTACTGGGTACCTTGACGCTCATTATCATTATCGGTGAGTAGTCTCGCGTTTGTTAACGGTATACATCAATGACCGGTAATCAAACGATTTCTCACATGGTCGACTTCAGATCATTTATTCCCATGGTGTAGAAATGTACCACGGCGGTCGGTGAAGACCTCAGGTTGTATCAGCATTCATTGGTTCACTTGACAGTTGCTCCTGTTGCTGCTAGTTGATACCATTCCACCTTATATGTTGCAGTCAGTCATGGCGACATTCTATATGCTGGCACCTGAGTTTGCAGTGTAGTACCATCCTATTCCATCATGTTCAGTTGGTACCTTATGGGATCAGTCTTTGATTTCAGTGATCCGTTGCATCTTTCAGCATCATTGACAGTTTTATATGTGATATTCAGACATGTACTTACTCATTATGATCAGATGATCCATTATGTATTTTTACAGTCATTTATACTTATATACTTAGTGGATCCGCTTGTACTTGATATGCGGACATGCTTTACTTTTCCTGAGCATGGGTATGCCCGCCTCAGACAGTGTTTCTTTCTGATCTCCTTTCGGTGGCTTGGCAGGCTGAATTCCGGTGAAGTCCTCCTCGGTTTTTTGGCGGAGTTCCTTTCCTTGTACTTACTTAATGTATTTCGGCCATCATGTTCCCCTTCTGACCTCATACATTAGGGGGCATCTGTTATAGCTCCAAATCTCACTCTTATGGTTTGTGATGCTGCACTTATGGCCTAGGGCAACCCCTCCTTCCAGACCTGGTCCAAAAATTTAAAAAACAGTGTTTTATTCCCTGTACGCGACTTTGCCCTGTGTTAAACGCGTGTACACGCGGGTCTGTCATACCCAACCCGCGTGTATCTATTAAAACACTTAAAAAAATATAATTTCCTCTTTTTCGGGCGGTGATCGCGGGTTTACCTGCTGGATCACCTGTTAGTGCCCGTGGCCCAACTGTTCCCAACCAACTCCTAACTAAAAAACTACTTTGGAGAGGGTATAAAAAGACATCAAAGGGAAGGCCAAGGGGAGAGAGAAAGGAGAGCAAGATTATTATGCTGAGATTTTTCCCTTAGACCAGGTCTGAAGTCCTTGGTGCATCCTGCACTTCCCCCATTTTGCATAGGAAACCCTTGTTTCCATGTGTATTGGTGATCATTCATCCTTGACACCATCATTGAGTAAGACTTGGAAGGAGCTCTTGTTGAAGGCTGGAGGCTGGAACGAATCCGGGAGGAAGCTTGCTTGGAGCCTGCTGAAGGTGTTCAGGTGATATCTTTCCGATATATGTACTTTATTTGCCTTTATATATAAAGAAACACGTCTTTGTTCCCGAATAATCTTTCTTTATACTTATGAGATTCTTGTGTTGAATACTTATGAAAGTAGTTACTTAAAGATTATTTATAACTAACTTTATAGCATAAAGATGATTTATACATAAACCTCTATACATGTACTGTTGATTTCTTTGATTTGTTTGTCTTGCAGGTCAGAGAAAGAAGAAGGGAACTCCAAGAAGGGTTTGCACCCTAACGGTCTTCTCGGACGTAGGACCTTAGGTATGTACCCTAAAACATTAGGATTTGCTTAAAAGTAAAAAAGATGGCTGTGTGTGAGTGTTTCTTTGTATAAGCAATTTTCAGTCTGGTAGAGTCTCAGCCCAAAGGACTCTAGGGGTACTTTCCCTTCAACCACTCGAGTACCTAGTTCGCTCCATTATTCCCATCTTCTTCTTATAATATCTTGAATCTATTGTGACTAGGCTGCTTTTCCTCATTGAATTTTTTCTAGTTCTTTCTCCCTCCTTTCCCTCTGCCTCCCACTTTGGTAAAGCCTTCAATATCTTTGCCTGAGGTCGCTTTAATACTTCTCGACATTTTGTTTAAAGGGCAGTCTCTAAAGAGGTGCCCGTGTTCATGGCACTTGCGACATCTGAAAGGGACATGCTCGTAGTCCACCGCCTGCACCCATTCTTCATCATATACTTCTAGAATGATTTCATCTGGCAAGGCTCCAGAAAGGTCAATTTCTACACATATTCAGGCAAAGGAGGTATATTTTCCGGGTATTGTGGCATCTGATATCTTTAAACAATTCCCTAGTTTATTGTCTATGGCTTTTAAGGATTCTGGCAGCCAATAATATAAAGGTAGGGAGTAGAGTCTTATCCATACCGGCACTGATGTGCATGTCTCTCATTCCGGGACAAAATTCATCACCCATGGCCGCATATAGAGGCCTGCAGTAGCATAGAAGTAAGGTCCTCCTTCGAACACTCTGTCTTTATCCTTGAGAACACTACTGTGAAGAAACCCTTGGATCCAAGGTGTAGATTTATTTCTCCCTTAGGTTTCCAATTGTTCTTTATCCTTACGTGTAAAGCCTTCTCCATTGGCCACAACCCCATAAATTTGTAGATTACTGTATAAGTCACCATGTGATCCCTATGCGCCTATAGTGTTGGATCACTTAACACCACTCGGGGTGTGATGGGTGACCTAGGTTTACACGGTCCTATTAGATTCCTGTGATCAGCTTTGTGACTGCCTCCTCCTATTCTCTTCTCTCTTCTAACTTCCTCCTGATTTTCTGTCTGCCCCTGTGATCTATTGTTTTCCTGTTTTTCTCTGTCGATACTCTAGGTTATGCTTCCATTGGCTTCTTAAAGCGGTTTGAGACTACATGACTATAGGAGGGAGTGGAACTCCCCCCTCTCTCCCCTCCATGGTGCTCAACACTGATGCCCTGTTGCAAACCCTAGTTCTTCGCGCTTCCCCTGTAGTTCACCCTTTCCTTCAAATTGCAACCAAATTTTAATTTTGTGTTTCATTATTCTTTTGAAATTTTAATGTTTTTCGGAGTCATGATAAAATTTTTTACACCATTATTTCAAAATGTTGTAAATTTACCCTAGAAAAAAAAGTGTTATTCCAACATCAACGCTTTTCATTTTGAGGGTGTTTTTTGCATAATTTTTGCACATAAAAATTCGATTTTACTAGCATTTTTTAAAAATGTTGAAAATTGACCCTAAAAAAAAGCCATCATTCCAATATCAACACTTTTCATTTTCAGGGTGTTTTTTGCACAATTTTTGCACAAAAAAATCATTTTCACTGCCATTTTTAAAACATGTTCAAAATTGACCCTAAAAAAAACCATCGTTCCAGTATACACACTTTTCATTTTTAGCACTGCTTTTCATGCTTTTTCGGGGTTTTTTGGCCAGAGTTCTCATTTTGAGTTTAAAGTTCTTGTTTCAAAGTTTACATTGTTTCACCCAAAACACAAGAACAATGCATTATGCTGGACTAGGATATTTTGGATTTGATGTCATCCCATCATGGGCGAATTACAGGAATAAGTACAATGATAGATCATGGCGAGACAATGAATGGGATGAAAAAGGAGCACACATGTTAGAAGACTTGCTTGTATCTCTACGGACATACCAAGCACATCAAGCAACAAGTGAGAGGAACACATGCATGGAACCATCATGCAAGACCAAGACCATCGAATACCCCACAACACTAAGCCATGTGGAGGAGAAGACAAAGCACACCAAGAGTACATCCATCACTCAACAATGCAATAACTTGACATGGACACCACAGTCAGCCAGTACATGTCAACAGTGTCATGTCGAGTTGTGTCATGAGTTGTCTTGGCCACATCACCACTATGGGCCATATCCATTGTAACTAAATGTAATGTAAAGTGAAATTCCAATGGACGCACACAAGAAGTTGAAGATTCATGTCAGTTGAAAAGCCATGGGAAGTTGAACTATCATGAGGGTAGTCCAAGAGTCACAAGGGTCAAGCGTCACCCTTGGCTATATATACCCCTCCCATTGTATGAGTAAGCAATTTTCACCTTGGATCCTCCCACATAGCCTTAAGAGTCTATAGTCTACTCTTTGAGGAGCGAGGAGTGGCTCCAATGTCCCACTACTGGGACTAGTGATGTATGGTGTACATATGTGTCTTAGGACTTTTTTTTAATTCAGAAGCCTGTTAAGGCAACCACGTTTTCACACATGTTTTTTATATGTTTGTAAGACTACAATTTAAACGTTTGTAATGCATATTTTCTTAACCTGTACTAAGATAGTCGAACTACTTTGGTTATTTTAGTACTTACGTTGTTGAATATGTGTTGTATTGTTTATCAATGTTGTCTCTTCCTTGTGAACTACTTCGTAGGACATTAGACACACCATTCTTGTTTACTAGTTATAGCAACCGTCACCTCCGTGTGCACTAATATGCTAGATGGTGTACATGTTTTCCCTTGCACTTTGGTTTTAACGACTGCCACATCCGCTGGATGATAGATAGACCCTTGTTGGTTCACGTGTGTCTGTCCCTAGGTGGTACTATTACTTCTCATCTACAGGCTCGCTTTACTCTCTCCCTTTACAGTAAGAGAAATCAGACACAAGTTACATTGTGCACTCACCAGGCATACTCACCTTGCTTTTTGAAGATACAAGCATAACACTCTCATGTGTTGAACAACAAGAGCTAAGGAAAATATCTAAGATAATGGAAACTGGGCCATCATACCGGATGGGAATCCTACACGAAACAATGTGAGGTCTAGTTGGGACTTCATGCCGGGGAGATCCACTTAATGTTGGCGGGTCCAACACTGCCAACATTTCTGGCGCTAGAAGGAGGGCTGCTAGCAGTTTATGGTTGAATGTACTACAAACACCACTCATCTATCATCTCGTAAAGGGAGTAACATGCACTCCCTCTCCCCTATGCGCAACTCTGAAGTTGGTCATTACTCACCTTCGAGACCCGAACAAGAAATCTCATATCAGAACATCCGTGTTGTCCATCCCATCACCCGTCAATTTTCTAAAGATGATGGACTGATTCCAGGAGTGCACACTCTTCCCTATTCATAGAAGAAGCAAAAGACTACTCCCACAGGAGTGGTAGTCTCGTCTGTGGAAGAAGCAATATTTGCCACTCTTTAAAAGCTGGCAAAAGTTGTTGAAAATGAAGAGGAGCCTCCAGTCTTTTGAGAGGGAGAAGAAGACAACCTCTTACTCTTGGGCTTAGGTTCCAGCACAGGAGGTGGAGGGGAAGGTAGTGGAGGAGGTGGAGGCAGAGACGAACCAACAAATTCAGAGATAGAACCATCTTATTCAAAAGAAGAGGAGAAGGACAAAGAAGAGGAAAACATGGTTGAGAAAAATTTGGAATGGATGACCCAGCGCCCACTGGCACTCCCGGGTGTCTTGCACAAGATGCCAAGGCACACAGAGAAGTTCTTAAAAAATTATGACCCTGACAAGATAGTGAATGCATAAGATCACTTAGACATGTTCTACCTACATCTGCAGACACTCATGGTATGTTATGACGACGTTGCATGTAGACTGTTTCCATGTAACTTGGATGGAAGAGCAATTGTATGGTACCACAAATTTCCTGTGAACTCCATTCAAAATTGGGGGTTGTTCAAGAGAATTTTCCTTGAGAAGTTTTCTAAATACAAAACCCCCACCATGTTGTTAAAATAGTTGGGTAGTCTCAAAATGGAGATGAAAGAGAAAGTCAAAGGTTTCAACCAGAGGTTTAACCATATCTTGAACAAGTTCATAGTAGATACCAAACCTCATGACTACATCACTATTGACTACTACACGTCTGCACTGTCGACCGGCATTGCACAGTTCGTTAAGCAAACTATGAAACCAACACTATTGGAAAATTTCCAGGAGGAAATTGTTGTGGAGAAACATGTGTGCCATTGGAGTCATTATGGATGACAAATCATCTAAGGACTCCAAATACACATGGAGGAGGTCTCATACTACTGTAAGGCAAAGGAAAAGGAAGCAAGTTAAGTTGAGAGCCTTACTTGTCTTGTCAAATACTTGACAACCGAAGTTTCCAAACTCAAACAACAAAAGAGCGAGATAACCGTGAGAAGTAGGCCTCCCAAGTTCGTGTAGAGGAAGAACATGAATTCAGGAAGTAGCAATAGCCACCCAACCAAATTTGTGCAGAGCTCTAACCTTATGCTCAGCTTGGATTAGATTATGACAGATCATTACTGCAAGTTCCATAGAGTACGACATTCAAAGAGGACTTTCCCAGGATGGAACCAAGGAATGCGCACTCTGGAAACACTGTTGACCGACCAATTTGCGTCTAGTGAGCAGGCTCAGCCTGAGGATGAGGAAAAAGAAGAACTTGCCGCATCTGATGAACCTCCAAGTGTTGGTCATGTAATCAACATGTATCAATGTGCTCGAACTACCCAGAAGACAACCATCGAGAAGGAGCCTTCGAGCAACCGTCCGACCCCAAAGAAAAAAAATCGATACAACTTGAGAAGCCAAGGGGCCCCCACTATGTTTTAGATATTGAAATAAAAAGTAAGACAACATCTTCTCAGAGCAATTGATCCGCTAGTCAACTCAACATAGAAAACTCAAAGCAAGTCTCTGAAGATGGCTACAGCAAAAAGTACATCTGTGAATAGAAAAAACAAAATCATAACACCAGACATCACGAACACAAGTCTACCCCCAGACATCTCGGTGAGTCTTGCCGTTGTGGACTACAACATCATTGAAGACATGAAAAATACCCGTGCCAATATATCTTTGTATGAGTTAACCAAGATCACGGGTCAACAGGACATTCTTTTGCACACACTAGGAAAAACTTCCACAGACAGTGTTACCTCTTCTAGTAAGGGATCAAGTAAGTCTCCTGACTCATTCGCATTCGTGCTTAATGCGCTCTGAATGGAGGAAGCAAGGTCACTCTACCCAACATTTGTTTTGTCATTCAAAATATTCAATTTCAATGTTCACAACTATTTGGTTGACTCTAGTGTATCAGTCAATATCATGCCACTCTCCATTTCTAAGAGGATCAATGCTCAATGGAGTAGCACAACTATGCAGATCATCCAACTTGACAGAACATGTGTGACAACCATTGGTGAAATTTTGGATGTGATCATCTAGTTATTGTCCAAAGGACGATTTCATCAGTGCATTAACATTGTGATTGTGGACATCCTGGAAGCATATGGCTTATTTCTCAGTAGAGACTGGTCCTATAAGCTACAAGGATACTTTGTTATGGATTGGTCACACTTATAGATTCTGTACAAGGACAGAAACAACCAGATCTGGGTGTTGTCAGAAAGATACATGAAACATAACGTTACTCCCTTGAATGGTGAAAATGAACTGTTTGCTTTCGCAGAACTCATGTTTGGCAATTTCTTTCTGGAAATGCGGTTGGGGTGCTATCTTGCACAACCAACTCCCACCCAACCAGACACACAATTGGGTTTCCTTCCTTGCCCAACTGGCGAAAATGAAACATGTACAGTAGATTGTAACAGTAATAGCAGTAGTGATAGTAGTACTAGTGCGACAAGTGGTCCTTTTATAGATAATATGTGGACCCTATACTCTTATGGATCCAAGATGCAGGAGGGTTCTAGAGCCGGTTGTGTCTTAATAGACTCATTGTAGAGGAAACAGTAGGTCTAGCCGCTTGGAGTTCGAGTGCACGAAAAATACTGTCAAGTATGAAGCACTCGTCGTGGGCTTACAAAAATCCATCAACCTCAACGTTGATGTGCTAAAAGTGGTAGGTGACTCAGAGATTATGGTGCGTCAGGTACGTAACACTATACACTGTGTATCACGCCGTCTTAAGAGTTATCAACAAGAGGTATGGTGACTTATCTCTAACTTCCAAGATTTCAATATTATTTATGTACCAAGAATACATAGCATAGCTACAGATGCTCTGGCGAATGCAACTTCTAGGATGACATCATTGAGGGATAGATTTTTAGCTGAATTTTGTATAATCCATCTTTCCCTGATAACATCACTAGTTTACACCTTTTTAATGATGACAAACAGATACTGCATTTCATGGCAAACAATGAAGTCTTCAAAGATGCAACAATAGATGAAGACGAGCATGAGCAGTCTCTACAAGACACAACTGATGACAGTAAAGGAAACCTCATCTCCAAGGGTGTGGCATCACTTGAGAAGTTTTATGACCTTCAAAACTGCTTTCAAGGGCCTGCGAATGCCAAAACCCACAGGTCCATAATGTTGTACGAACATATCAGTATGGGAACAAAAAAAGATCTGTTGTTTTTGAATCTTTGTACATGTTGCAAACCACAAGAGGGGGAAGCTTTTGTCTGCCTATTTAGGCAGTACCATGATGTGTTCACATGGACGTACGATGACTTGAAAACGTATGACACATGAATAATCCAACACGTCATTCCAATCAAGGAAGGGTCCAAGAATTTTTAGGAGTGGCTAAGGAAAGTGCATCCATCACTTGTGCCCCTCATATAGAAAGAATTGAATAAGTTGTTGGATGTTTGGATCTACAAGCTTCATCATTCCATGTGTGTTTCAAATCTAGTTCATGTTAGGAAGAAGTCTAGGGAGATTCGCTTGTGTGTTGATTTATGAAATCTTTATCATGCCTTAGATAAGGATAACTACCCAGTGTTGTCAATGGAACATATATTGCAGATAGTATATGGAGAAGATATGTTTTCTTTTCTAGATGGTTTCTCAGGATACAATCAGGTTCTGGTAGCAGAGTTTGACAGACTTAAGACAACATTATGTACCAAGCGGGGTATGTTCGCTTACAATAGAATTTCGCTTGTGTTGGTAAATGTAATACCTACATTTAAAGATGCAATGGAAGTCACTTTCCATGGGCTCATCATATAGAGCGTAGTGGTCTACCTCGATGGCGTGACAATATTCTCTAGATAGTGATTAGATCACGTGCGACATCTTAAGAAAATCTTTGAGCGATGTCGGAAGTACGAGATATCCTTGAATCCAAAGAAGAGCGTCTTCATAGTGTCTGAGGGTAACCTACTTTGGCACATCATTTCCAAGAGTGGGATCAATGTAGATCTAGACAAATTTCAAACCATCACGTAGATTCCTTACTCCATGAACAAGAAAGCTATGTAGTCCTTCTAGGGAAGATCAACTTCCTCAAAAATTTCATCTATGATTATGCCTATATTGTCAAACCCATTCAAGAGATGACCAAGAAGGACGCAATATATATTTGGGGGAAAAGGGAAAAGGAAGTATTCTCCCGGATTAAGCAAGCTATAGCAGAGGTGCCTACACTGTACAACCCAAACTTCAACAAGGATTTCTTGCTTTACACTTTTTCTTCTAAGACTTCACTCGTTGTTGTGCTCTCTCATAAGGACAAGCTGAATAATGAACGACCTATCTCTTTCATGAGAATGAACTTGCAAGGACCTAAACTAAATTATCCCACTGTGGAAAAACAAGCATACACAATATACAAGGTGGTTAAACACTTCAGATCCTACCTTTTGAAAAATCATTTCACTGTCTTTGTGACTCACCTAACAGTCAGATCACTACTTGTTTAGCAAGAGCTGGGTGAGAGAAGGGCGAACTGGATGACAGGACTGCAAGAGTATGACCTTCACATCAAACCAGTTCACACCATCAAGGGTCATGGTATTTTCAAATTAGTAGCGGAAGTAGTACATGCACAAGAGGAAGAAGAAGAGCTCATCGTCTAGGAACAATAAATTGCAATGTATAATGTTGAGCGAACCCACCCCACTTCGCACGAAAACTCTTGGTATGCAAACATGTTCCATTACCTTGAGCATGGCACCATGCCTTCTCAATTCTCTATGTGGAAGAAGAGGGCACTCCGACTCAAAGCTCTATCTTACTAATTGGTGCATGGAGTGCTTTACAGAAAGCACCACAACGAAATTTTTCTCAGGTTCTTAGAGGCACAGGATTCAGAAAGGGTTTTACGTGATCTCCATGACAAACCAACCGGGGTCACTTTGCAGGTAACACAAGAGTACACAAGGTCATGCATGGTGGTTTCTACTAGCCTACATTATTCAAATATGCACATGCCTATGCTCGCAAGTGTTTGGTCTGTCAAAGATGCACCAACAAAAAATGAAGTTCAACAGCCCCGCTGCAGCCTCTTGTAGTGGACGAACCATTCCAACAGTGGGGCTTGGACATCATTGGGGATATGTTCCCACATTCGCCAAAGAAGCATTGCTACATCTTAACTGCTACAGATTACTTTATGCAGTGGACAGAAGCAGTTCCACTGAAACAAGTCAATGATCAGGAAGTCAAAAACTTCCTAAAGAAGAACATAATATCTAAGTTTGGCATTCCTATATCACTTGTTTTTTATAATGCAACGTACTTTTCCTCATTAAATATTTATGACTTTGTATTGAAAAATGATATTTTGTTAAAGCATTCTGCTAACTACTACCCGCATGGAAATGGTCTTGTCAAGTCCACGAACAAGAACCTTATCTGTGTTAGGATATTCCGACACATAGGAAATAGTTAAGTACAACTTGGTCTAGTATAGAGTTAGGTATAGTGTGTTTCTTTACCGTTGTACATTTTGTAACTTACAATCCGACGGTCATGATATGTAGTGATCCGACGGTTCATTCTCTCCTCGGTATTACCGACACTTGATCCGTGGCTTGACACCCGATTGGTCCATGATTTCTATTTAAAGCGCATGGAGGGTCATTTGTAGGGTAATCCGTGCATGAGAGAAGCTTATGTAAATTTTCATTCTTTTATTAATAAATTGCCTGAAGTGGCCGCATTGGCTCAGGCCGTGGACTGTTTCCCTCTTTGAGGGTTTTAACCACGTCAAAATACTGGTGTATTGATCTGCGATCTAGTTGTGAGCGGTGTCCTTTGGTGTTCTGTTTGAGGAACTTACCCTGTAAATTCCTACATGGTATCAGAGCTATTTGAGGGCCGCGTCCATTGGTGATCCAAATCTGAAGCCGGTAGAACTGCATCCGACTATTGTTTCCTAGATCTGCTGTTTCTGACTGCTTTCGGGCCGAGAGGAATGCTCTGTTGTGTTGGGAGCATCTGTTCCAGTGAGGAACCCCTTTCGTTTCACGCGAAAAGGTTTCCGGTAGCCCTAGCTGCGTCATTTTTAAGATCTGGAGGTATACAGTGTTTATTTGCAGTTTACTGTTATTTTCTCTCTGTTTATTTCAGTTTCGGTTTATTTAGCTTTTTTTATTACCGGATCTATACCTTTCATTTCTGCGTATGCTCTTTGCCCTGCGACTCTGTGCAATCTGGGCAAATTAGAAACAAAAAGGAAGGATTTTTCTCATGCGTATGCTCTTTTCCCTGCGCCTTAGGGTGATCTCGGAAAATCAAAAACATTGAGGAAAATATTTAGTTTCCGGCTAAAACCAACTTCGAGCCGTAAGTTTCGTTTTCTTTGAATGCCCGTGTTGGGTTTTTTGTTCTTTGTTTTGTAGGGAAAAAGAGGTTTCTCAAAGCAAGCACGCAACCCAAAGCACCCCCCTCTCTCTCTCTCTCTCTCTCTCTCAAATTTTTTGTATAGCTCAATTGGTTCAAAGCTATTTTAAGAGAGTAGAGGTCTTGGGTTCAAGTCTCCATTTGTTGGGGGCGGACTTTTTCATTTCCGCACATTCCCGCACTTCGTCGGCAACTTCATCAACGTTTTTTCAAAAAGCCATAACTTCTTCATCCGGAAGCCGTTTTCAGAGCCGTTTTTTTAAACCAGCCTAATTTTTCGAGATCTATCCATTGGAACACTTAGTTTCAGCATATTTAGCTTCAGTTTCCGTTGAAATGGAAATTCGATACCAAATTACCCTTGACAGCACCAACTACTTCCAATGGTTGGCCTACATTGAGGATTTACTTAGAAGTAAAGGTCTCTACAGAATAGCCTCAGGCCAAGAAAAGAAATCGAAGGATGAAGATAAGGCTGCTAAATGGGAAAATAGGCAAGATCAAGCATGTGGATTGATAGGGATGTCTATTTCTCCAGATCTTAGATTCCATATTGCAGAACTTGATACTCCTGATGAAGCAATGAAACAAATCAATAAAGTTTTTGGGATTAAAAATGAACTTAGAGCCCATCAACTTGAAAATGAGTTGCTTACATTGGACCCTAATAATTTTTTCTTGCATTGAAGATTTCTTGTCCAAATTCAAGACCCTTAGATATCTCTTGGAAGGTGTTAAAGTTAAGAAAGAAGATAGTAACCTTATCTATTCCATTCTTACTAAGTTGGGACCAGCTTACTCTGTGTTTGTTTCGACCTTCCATTCTACAAGAGAAGCCTTCATTTCTCAAGGAATAGACTACAAGTCCCCTTCCTTTGACTCTTTTTGTGATTCTTTAATAAGAGAACAAGAAAAACTCTTACAACTTGGTCTTCTTAATCTTGGAAACTCTTCCAAGAAAGCGTTAGCCGCCCAGCAGCAACCAAATTCAAAGAATCCTAAGAAGTCATATCCTAAAAAGAATGGTCCTAAACCAAACAACTCCTAAGCAATTTCAGCCCCAAAATGAAAAATCATTTCAACAAAATGATAAGACAAATAAAAACAAAGGGAAGAAGGCTGATAGACATTGCAATTTTTGTAATCGAGATGGCCACTTAGAATCAAAATGCTTTAAGAAGATGGAAGCCTTGGAAGCAGCAATGAAGAAGCATAACATCCATTTGGGGCAATCTTCAACTTCAACTTCATCTTCAGGAATGGCACTTTCTGCATGTGGTTGTCAAGCATCTCGGTCTGGCTATGCATTAAATGTATCTTCTTCTTCTCATTCTCATGAGTGGCTCATTGATTCTGGAGCTTCTTATCACATGGCCAAAAACAAAGCCATGTTTTCTTCTTTAAATGATTGTAACACCAAAAATATATATGTTGGTGATGATAGATCTCTTAATGTTGTAGGGACTGGAACTGTTCATCTAGACAATGGTCAGTTTAATGATGTATTATGTGTTCCAACCTTATCCTACAACCTTCTATCTGTATATCAGATAACTCATTCAGGTGAAGGTAAAATCGTTGAATTTTAAACTCATGATGTTGTAATCAAGGACTTAAGAGATCCTAAACAGATTTTGGCTACTGGCATTGCTGATGATTCTACAAGGTTGTATAAGTTTCACAACTTTGGGTCATCAAATCTTCCCTCAGTATTTGTTGCTCATAACGATGAAGTGAGCAAACTTTGGCATGAGTGATTTGGTCACTTAAACTATCGCTCCCTTCAGCATCTATGTAAAGAAAATATGGTGACAGGTCTTCCTATGGTATCTTGCAGAGATGGTGTTTGTTCCGGATGTGTACTCGGAAAACATCATCGGGACAGTTTTGAAAAACGTGCCTCTTGGCACGCCTCAGCCCCTTTACAACTTGTGCATAGTGATTTATGTGGTCCACTTCCTGTTGTTTCATTCTCTGGCTACAAGTATTTCTTAACTTTCATTGATGATTTCTCCAGACGCACTTGGGTATACTTCTTAAAACTCAAGAGTGAAGTATTTAACACATTTTTTGCCTTCAAAGCCTTTGTTGAAAAAAAATCTGGACATCAAATTCTTAAGCTAAGATCTGATAATGGCGGAGAATATGTTAAAAACACATTCATCAACTTTTGCACTGAGAATGGAATACAAATGCAACATACTATTCCATATACTCCACAACAAAATGGTGTAGCTGAAAGAAAGAATCACACCTTAAAGGAAATGGCTAATTGTATGCTACAATCTAAAGGACTTGGTCTTAGTTTTTGGGCAGAAACAATTAACTGTGCAAATTACATAATAAATCACACTCCTACTAAGGCTTTAAAGAATATCACTCCAGAAGAAGCATGGAGCTCAATCAAACCAGATGTAAGTCACTTTCGTGTTTTTGGAAGTGAAGCGTGGGCCCATATTCCAGATGAAAAGCATAAAGCTTTAGAACCTAAGAGTGAGAAATGTACTTTTGTTGGATATTCTAAAGATGTCAAAGGCTATAGACTTATTCTGTTTAAGTCCAAAAATGTTATCATTAGAAGAGATGTAAAATTAGATGAAAATATATCGGCCTGCGAGCCTAGTCCGGCGGATGTGCCACCTCTCCCTATCTCTTCTACTTTTGAAAACATTTCTTCTTCAGATGATGAAAGTGAGGATGACAATCCTCCCCCACCATCTCAGGATCCTCCTTCAGCTCCTCAGCTTCCAAAATGGGTTCGTGCTACTCGAGATGCAGCAGGTGATCTTGTCGGTGATCCTACAGATCAACGACGCACACGTTCTCAGTTTGAGAGAGCCTCTTCTTTACTGGCTCAAGCTCCAGTAAATTATGATCCTAACACCTTTGCAGAAGCTTCAGGCCATCCAGATTGGGAAGTAGCTATGAATGAAGAATATCATTCATTATTGGCAAATTATACATGGGATCTTGTTCCTCTACCAAAGGGACGAAAACTTGTTAGATGCAAATGGGTTTACAGAACCAAGTATGGACCAGATGGGAAAGTTGATAAACATAAAGCTCGTCTTGTTACTAAAGGTTTTTCACAAATTGAAGGCATTGACTACACTGAAACCTTCTCCCCTGTTGCCAAAATGAACTCTATCCGCCTTGTTCTTTCCCTTGCTGCCTCGTTCAAATGGGAAGTCCATCAGATGGATGTTAAATCTGCCTTCTTGCATGGGGACTTGCATGAAGAAATCTACATGGAACAACCCATTGGCTTCATAAAAACAGACTCCAGCCTTGTATGTTGGCTTAAGAAATCCCTTTATGGTCTCAAGCAAGCTCCTCGAGCTTGGTATGCCAAAATGGATAGCTTTCTTTTAGAATCTGGCTTTTCTAGGTGTCATTCTGACAATACTGTCTACACCAAGCAAGTGGGCAAGTCTCTTATCATTCTTGTTCTTTATGTTGATGATCTTATCCTTACCGGAAGTGATCCCAACCTTATAAACCATGTGAATTCTAGCCTTAAAAAGAAATTTGAAATGACAGACTTAGGACACTTACATTATTTTCTCGGTCTTCAAGTCTTGCAATCCAAGGAGGGTATTTCCCTTTCCCAGTCCAAGTATGCCTGTGATATTCTACGCCATTTTCACATGGAATACTGTAAGCCAGCCCCTTCTCCCTTCCAGTCTGGAGTCAAACTTTCAGTCACTTGTACTTCTCCTGAAGTTGATGCTACCTTATATCGTCAACTTGTAGGAAAAATTTTGTATCTAACCCATACTCGACCTGACCTTTCCTTTGCCGTTGGCCTTGTTGCTTGGTTTATGCAAAACCCACGTGAAAGTCATTGGAAAGCAGCTAAAAGAATACTTCGTTATGTTCAAGGTACAGTTCAGTTTGGGATTCATTACAGTGCCGAAGCATCTCCTCTATTGGTTGGTTTCACTGATTCTGATTGGGCTGGTGACCCTGAAGATCGGAAGTCTACTGCCGGTTATGTGTTCACTCTTGGTTTAGGACCTATTACATGGGCTTGCAAGAAACAAAGTGCCATTTCTCTTTCATCAGCAGAAGCAGAGTATCGTGGTGCCGTAGAAGCTAGTAAGGAAGCCTTGTGGCTTCGTCAGATCCTGTCAGAGTTTGGCTTTCAGCAGCAGCATCCGACTACACTTTGGTGTGATAATTAAAGTGCCATTCAGCTATGCAAAGATCCAGTCCAACATCAGCGCAACAAACACATTGAACTGCACATGCACTTCATCAGAAAGCTCATTCAAGACCATGTTCTTTAAGTGCAATATTGTTCAACAGATGATCAAGTTGCAGACATCTTCACAAAGGCTCTCATAGAGGCGAAGTTCACTAAACTTCGATTTATGGTTGGAGTTCAGGAAGTTGTCACTAAGGGGGGATAGGCTCTAGTGCCTCCTTCCTTCTCCTATTGTGTCATATTTGTAAATCCTTCAATCCTATCCCAAGTTGTTCTTAAGGGGGGATGTTAGGATATTCCGATACATAGGAAATAGTTAAGTACAACTTGGTCTAGTATAGAGTTAGGTATAGAGTTAGGTAAAGTGTGTTTCTTTACTGTTGTACATTTTGTAACTTACAATCCGACGGTCACGATATGTAGTGATCCGACGGTTCATTCTCTCCTCGGTATTACTGACACTTGATCCATGGCTTGACACCCGATTGGTCCATGATTTCTATTTAAAGCGCATGGAGGGTCATTTGTAGGGTAATCCATGCATGAGAGAAGCTTATGTAAATTTTCATTCTTTTATTAATAAATTGCCTGAAGTGGCCGCGTTGGCTTAGGCCGTGGACTGTTTCCCTCTTTGAGGGTTTTAACCACGTCAAAATACTGGTGTATTGATCTACGATCTGGTTGTGAGTGGTGTCCTTTGGTGTTCTGTCTGAGGAACTTACCCTGTAAATTCCTACAATCCGCAACATAAAAAAAACCATTTACTCTGAACAACGAAACTAGCACTCCACTCCGGTGAATTCTCTATGGGATGACCGAGTCACACCTAAGCCCTCTATGAATACCTCCCCCTACTTCATATTATATGGAAAAGAAGTCATCCTCCTGCCAAACATCTACCATCCTGCTCTCCAGTTGTCCTGAGAATCCCAAGGCAAGCCATATCTATTAGTTCAGCGTAGGATGGACACATTGCCCAAGATATAGGAAGAAAGGGTGAAAGAAAAAGAAAAATTTACACCTCACTAGAATCATATCAAGAGATGCTTCAATAGAAAGTCTGCATGGAGTACTAGCTTCACTGTGGGTGACTTAGTCTTGAAGTGGGATAAACCCCATGAAGACAAAGGCAAACACATGAAGTTTTAGTCCTTGTGGATTGGCCCATTCACTGTTCACGAGAAGCTTGGCCAACACATGTATCGTCTATAATCACTTGACAAGAATATTGACACTCTACCTTTCAATGGACAAGACTTAAAATATTCTTTTCAATGATCTAGGGCCGTAACCCACACTATTAACAAAGTCCTTTCATTGCTTGTTTTGTTCTCTTCTTTTATATTTTGCTTTGCTTTACTGTTCTATTGCTTTTTTTTGTAAATAATTGTTGTCCCGCACTGCTTTCTGGCTCCTGAATGTGTGTGTGGTTGAAGTTCAAAGAGTCTTGTAACACTATAGCGCTTGGTCAGTCTTGTGTCCGTCTTCTTTGTGCTTGGTTTTAACTTTTGGTTGATGAAGTATTGATGGAAAATATGATTCGTATGTAAGGAAAGTTTTGATCGAACCATGAACCTATGTCCAGTCTAGGAAACTTCATGCCTATACTCAGTTTTCTGCTCCGCGTGTTCAAGCTTATCCAACTAGTAGAAAAGGAGAAGGGGAAAATCTAAATGTGAAAACCTCAATCAGAGGTCTTTACATGCTTCTCTGAAGGAACGATCTCTTATGCTCTCAATAAGTCAAGATCCTTCTTCCGCCCCAAAAATAAATAAGTGCCTATGCACAATCCTATTTCAAAAAATAACAAAGGCGAAATAAGAGAAAGGCTTCCTGCGCAGAGATGTGAAGCAAGCAACTCCACTGGGGTATTGTTTAGGCTCGCTAGCAGTGGAGCAATGTTTGTGTTCCTGTGTGACTCCGCCGAGGTACTATCCAGGTCTACTGGTAGCAGATAAAAACTAGAGATGAAAAAATATACTCTAAAAATCTTAAGCTCGTGATCCAAATTACCCTTCTTGATTTGAAACACTGTGATCTTGCTGAATATTTTGTTGTGTTCAACTGGGTTAGTACAAGGTGAACCACGTCTTTCCATGGGGCAAGTGGGGAAGCCGAAGTGATTTGCACAATGAATCAATACTCCCCGAAAGGCCAAGGCCCTGCGCTAAAAAAGAACCAAAACAAAGAACCTAGTATTCAACTAGTGTGTTTCCAAGTGTTTCAGCGGCTGCAACACCCTCCAAAATTTTGTTTTGCATCCAAATTTCAGAGCCTTCCTTGGTTTTTTCCTTTGATGGTTGCAAACACTTGAGCTCACCCCATGAGCTCTTGTGAATTCTTTTCCCCCTTTTGCTTATTTGACCAGTGGTCATCTTTTAACATGTTGATTCCTTTGTCATGCTTGTGATCATGTTCTGGTGAGTTTGAAGGTTTGTATTTGTGTGTTTGGGTTATCTTTGCTATGTAAACATCCGTCGTATTGACACACAAAGTTGTAAGCATTGTCGTGCAAGTGTCATCGCAGTCCTCCGAAGTTCTATGTCAAGTGTTGCGCTTGTCACTCTCAGCTCTAAGACAGTCTCACCGAGAGCATGTTTTGTCTTATTTTCCTGGTGGTCTATGTTGTCTTGTCATCAAACTATGCTAAGTGTGTGATCACAATGTCAAGTCTGCACAATTTCACTTGCTTTCAATGCTTAGCCATTTTCTTGAAAATTTGTCCGACTGGACAACCCTCTTCCAAAGGACCAATACTGAGTTGCAATGCGCAGTCTCAGTCCTCACTGGCTGCTGGGCATGGAATCCCCCCAAGGCATGTTTTGGGGCTTAAAGCCCAAGTTTTGACCAAATATTTTGTAAAAGCTCTGTGAATTGCGAGCACAGAGCGCGAAGTCATAATAGAGTCACAGGGTTGTTCGCCCTAGTTTTGTAATGTAATGTTGGCTGGATAGACCTACCCGTGGTCCGTGGACCATGGGATTGTATAAATAGAGCGAAGCTCTAAGTGTAGAAAAGAACAAGTAACTAAGAGAGCATAAGAAGTCTAAGTGATTGAGTCAAGGTGTAAAGTGTGTGGGTCGTAGAGTAGGAGGCTTTGTAGCGCTGTGCGCAAAGGCCTAGTAGTCCGAAACTAAGTGCGCCGACCTCTGCAGCTGTGTGCATAGGGTAGATCGAGTCTGTAATCATTGGGGAAATCAATAAAGAGAATTTTTACTGCATTTCTATGTATCTTTTCCGAGTTTAATGCATGGTTGAATATAAATTGCAAGTATATTGTTTATTTACTGCGCGCACTTGTATGAATGTTTTGTCTTTCTAAATGCAACTTAATAAATTCAAATAGGTAAAGATAAATAACTAATAGAGGAATACTAGCAAGATATTGGGTAATAGCACAGAGCGTGGTGCACAACCCCTAGGTAGGGCTACGTGGAGGTAGTGTATCACGCCGCAAGGGACGGGAAAGTGCACAAAGAAACCTACGCGCAGGAGCAAATAGTGGACCAGTCGAACTCATTAGACATCTCAAGGGTGCAAAATCTTGGTTCTAGCACCCTCCCATAATACTTTGGGTGAGACCTCAGTCCGCGCTCCGCGGACTATTGCCGAAAGGGCTAGTAGTACCGGGATTTGTTTGGCTAACTAACTTTGAACCTAGGTTAGGCCACAACAAGCCAACAAATGGTTCTGTTGTCGAGACCAGGATCTGCATAGGGATGTTTGATGTCGTATCACTGGAATCCGACAAAGAAAGGAATTGAAGATTGGTTGGACAAGAAAATTCACGAGTTTGCGGCGCAAGAAAATAGGAACTCGCGACTATCAAAAGAAGAGTGGCTAGATTACTACTTGTATATGGAGATCCATGAAATTTTGTTTGCATCCTTCCCCACTGAGTTGTACGAGTGGATCGCGAAGCTAACATATAGTCAAGGAAGGTGTAGACTCGAAAATCCTATTATGTGGACTCCAAAACTGGTGTGTAGACTGGAAGCATCAGAAGACAAGATCGCGCGCACTGTGGATCACTAGCTTGATTAAATTATAGGAGGATGCATCACTGAGTACGCGGTAGATAGGTCAGTCAGCTATAGAGAGGCATAACAATGCTTCCTCAAAGGACCGCGAGGTAAGTACGTTAAGTCTTTGAACACTTGGATTAAAATGCTATTGTGTGAAAAATAGGTTGTGCAAATAAATTGATGTTTAGGACTATGCGGAGTGGGAGGATCTACAGAAACAAAGCTAGCACAGAACTAGAAACTAGCTCCTTGATTTCACCTTCGCGAGGGAGCGAGGAAGAGCTCGCGAAGGTTTCACCAAGAAGTGTGATTAGTTTGATAAGGCAGAGAATTCCGCACATACCACTCCCACCCACACCACCGCCAGTTTCACCATCTTCACCCCCATCTTCGCCCATACCACCTCCGCCACCACCGCAATTTAATATGGCAAACGTGATAAAGTTTCTAGTGTTCAAGGTAGTAGGGAATGAAGGTCTGGACCAGTTTTGGTTCGTGATAAGGGATGTATGGGAAGCGCAGGGAGTCACGGATGACAATATAAAGAAAGCAACTTTTGTCAGCGTCGTGCAGGATCGCGTGCTGACTTGGTACATTAAGCATTCCAATGACAATCTGAATGCAAGGATCGTTGATATCCAAGCTGCACTAAACAAAGAATTTATCAAGCCAAGGTCAAAGACGCAGTCGTCCATTGGGTTCAAATAAATCGCGATGCTTCCAGGTGAGACCCCTTGGGAGTTGGATTAGAGACTGAAGTGTACAATTCGTGAAGCTAATATGATCTTGACAGATAGGCAACATTGCGCATGGTTTGTAGTATCGCTAACACCACATCTAAGGAACACACTATCATAACAGAGTCTAACCACTCAGGCTGAGGCCTTGGAGATCGCGATGAGGCTAAACGAGACCCCGATACAAGATCCTAACCTAGGAGTTCAGTAGATCCATGCGCAGTTGAAAAAATTGTGCCTTGAGATGCAGAGTTTGAAACAAGACATGAAAGCTCGCCAAGAAGTGCACAAAGAGGTATGGTGCGTAAAGTGCAAAGGTCAGGGACATGAAAAGGACCACTGCCCAATGTTCGCAAATTACCTTGTGGGAGGAGGATCAATGCCATTAATGTTAGAGACACAGGAAGGACCAAGCGCGATGCTTGCATTATGGTGCACGATTTGTCAGATAGGAGGGAAGCATGCTACAGATAACCGCCATCTACTACAGAAGTATACGCCGAATTCATAGCAGTATTTCTGTAATTTATGTAGGTCGGTAGGACATGATGAGTGCACCTGTAGAAGTTATGAGCTGATGATGGATTGAACTCCTACCTAGAGAGTTCAGGCTGAGACCCGACGCCTTGATTAAAATGCAAGAATGGCGCGCACTGGATTTTAGGGGCGCGGACGAGGTCGAGGGGGAGGGGGACCAGGAAGAGGTCGCAGATAGCTGATATGTTACAATTATGGAGGGCCAGGGCATTATGATCATGATTGTACAACTCCAACGCGACCATCATGCTTATATTGTACGCAATTCGATCATGAGATGGAGGAGTGTCCCACACTGATAGCGAGGTCGCGCGATAAAGGAGCACTCCAGCCTCCCCTGACTTAGAATATGCAAATGATGAGGTTTAAGTCACGCGAGGAATACTCTAATGTAAATATCATGTTTCAGAGTGGTATTACGAAAGGGGATGACAAAGGCAAGCAGCCTAAAGAAAGTACCTGGGTTCGCAAGGCTCCAACGAAGGAACCAAAATTTGATTTGTAGCACGCTAAGGAGACCTTCATGGAAGCTAAAAGGAGCTTCGTGGATTCCTTCACCTTAGGAAGTAAAGATAGACTAGAGCCGAAAATGGACCCATCGATGCTCACTACATTCTTAGAGACGTGCATCAAGTTGTTGCGCGAGAGCAAGGCTGTAAAGGGGATGCAAGAACTCATAACTAGATGCGCTCAGACCGCACCAGGAGAACCGCGCATAGTCCAGAAGCTCGGGAAAAACACAGCACAAACAGGAAGGGAGATAATATTGACCGTGCAGATCGGGGAGTATGAGATGGACCAAGTGATTCTGGATCTAGGATCAGATGCGAACATCCTGCCGAAGCAAGACATGGGAGCGAATGGGCAGGCCTACGTTGCAATGGTCTCCTATCCAACTACAAATGGCGAACCAACAAAAGATCCTGCCTATGGGGAGACTACTGGGAATCATAATAGATATCAAAGGAGCAAGTACGCTAGCATATTTCAAAGTGATAGAGATTGTTGATGAACGCAATCCCTACCCTGCGCTACTGGGAATAGACTGGGCCACTGACATGAATGGGGTGATAAATCTAAAGAAGCACAAGATGATTTTTGAGAAAAAATCACTGCATGTAGTGGTACCTCTAGATCCTGTAGAATGTAGGTTTTAACCCGGTATAGAAATTACCTCCATACGAATTCTAAAACACAGAAAATAAACAATGTGAGAGGATAACACATAAAACACATATACACAGAGATTTTCCCACTAGATCCCAAAACCAGGACCACCAGCTTGATTTTTCATTATGTTCCTTTCAATGTTATGATACATATTTATACATGCCAAAGCATCCAATACCATGGACCAAAAACCATCGCATACAAAAAACATGTGCGAAAATCATGCACAAAACCATAGGTGGGTCCGCCCAACCTAACATAGGGTCCAAAACCAAAATTTTCTGGACCCCATAAAGTGGGGTTACGGGAGCCCTTCAAAGCCCCTTTTAACTATGTGGGAAGAATATAACACAACCCAAAATTCTCCCACTTTTTGTTTTCTTTCCACAGGGGGCCACAAGAGAGCTTAGTCATTTTCCCAGCCATGAAATGCCCATTGTCTCTCTACACCAAGAGAACTACTCAGAGCTCACAGATTTTGTCAATGCATCTGCAGTATTCTTCAAAGTGTCCACCTTTACCAGCAACACCTTTTTGTCTTCTATCATATCCCTCACAAAGTGATACTGAACATCAATGTGCTTTGTCTTTGAATGATATGCAGGGTTCTTTGCCAAGAAAATTGCACTTCGGCTATCACAGTCTATCCTTATAGCTTCCTGTACTAACCCCATACTTGAACACAATCTCTGTAATCAAACTTCTTCCTTGCTTGCATGAGTGACTGCCATGTATTCTGCCTCTGTAGTTGATAGTGCCACTACAGATTGTTTCTTACTCATCCAAATGACTACACCTCCAAATAGGTTAAACACATACCCATTTGTAGATCTTCTCTGATCGAGATCTCCAGCCCAGTCTGCATCAACAAAGCCATGAATATCCAACACTCTTTCCAATCCTGGTCTTCCTTGGTAGCATAGACCACAATCACTAGTGCCACGCAAATACCTGAAAACCCGCTTCAATTCTGTCCAATGCACCTTTCCTAGTTTTGACATAAACCTGCTAAATACTCCCACTACATGCACAATGTCTGGTCTAGTACAAACCATTGCATACATTAGGCTACCGACTGCACTGGAATATGGAACATGGGACATGTCCTCTTCCTCTTCTTGTGTCTTTGGACATTGTTCAACAGATAACCTCACACAATAGGAACCTTCACCAGTTTACTATCCCGCATATTAAACCTCAATAGTATTGTCTCGACATACTTCCTCTGGTTTAACTAGAGCTTCCTCCTTGCCCGATCTCTTTTAATTTCCATGCCCAAAATATAGTTTGCAGCACCAAGATCTTTCATGTCGAATTTGGAGGACAATTAGGTCTTCAAATCCTGGATAATTTCTTTGACATTTCCAACCAGCAACATATCATCCACATACAAGACCAAATAAATAACATGGTCACAAATTAATTTAAAATACACATAATGATCTACTTTGCTTTTGGTGAAGCAAAGTCCCCGTATAAATGTATCAAATTTCTGATACCAGATCCTTGGTGACTGTTTTAACCCATACAGAGACTTCTTTAACTTGCATACCAGTTCTTTCTTACCCTTCACCGCAAAGCCTTCAGGTTGCTTCATGTATATTTCCTCTTCCAGATCCCCGAGAAGAAATGTTGTCTTCACATCCATCTGTTCTACCTAAAAATAAAAAGCAGCAGTAATAGATAAAAGTAATCTAATAGAAGTTACCTTGGCAACGGGAGAAAAAATATTACCAAAACCAATTCCCGGCACCTGGGAATAACCTTTTGCTACCAACCGAGCTTTGTATTTCTCCCCCTTTCCTTTTGCATTTGTCTTCTTCTTAAACACCCATTTGCTACCAATGGGTTTCCTTCCGGCCAGCAACTCCACCAGATCCCAAGCCTCATTTTTGTGCAAAGATGCCATTTCATCAACCATGGCCTCTTTCCAGAGTTTTCCATCCTCTGAATCTACTACTTCCTTCACAGTTCTGGGATCATCGTCAGTAATAGATAAAGAAAAATTTGAATAGAAAGCAGATGGACTATACCTTTCATGCTACCTTCTTTCTTGAACTAATCTTCTACAGCCGGAGTTTGTGGCTCTTCATCTTTTGATTCCTCCTCTGTTGTAGAGTATGATTCTTCCTCCTTTAGCTCAAACTCTATCTTCTTACGTTCCTTTCGTTGGACTTCATGTTTAATAACATCTTTCACCTCTTTGAACACCACATCTTGGCTGTACACAACCTTCCATGTGACTGGGTTCCAAAGCTTATAACCCTTTAAACCGTCCTTATACCCGATAAAGATGCACTTTTCAGATTTACTATCCAACTTGGTTCGTTTCTCCTTTGGAACATGTACATATGCATCACATCCAAATACCCTTAGATGTGAAAGAGAGGGTTTCTTACCAGTCCATACCTCTTGTGGAGTCTTATCCTCCAACGCTGATGAAGGTGACCTATTGACCAGGTAACATGTAGTATCCATCGCCTCTGCCCACAATTCCTGTCCTAACCCAGCACCATTGAGCATGCTTCTTGCCCTTTCCATCAACGTCTTATTCATTCTTTCTACAACTCCATTTTGCTGAGGTGTATATGGAGTAGTCTTTTGTCATGCTATATCACACTTCTACCAGAATTCTTCAAATCCCTTACTGCAAAACTCTCCACCGTTATCTATCCTCAGCACCTTTATCTTCTTCTCTGTTTTGTTTTCCACCAGAGCCTTAAATTCTTTAAACCTGTCAAAGACTTCAGATTTCTTCTTAAGGAAATATATCCATGTATTCCTCGAGAAGTCATCTATAACTAGTACATAGTACACAGACTTACCCAGTGATGGAACCTTCACAGGTCCAAACACGTTACTGTGCACAAGTTCTAATATCTGTTTCGCCCTCTTACTACCAGAGGGGAAACTCACCCGATTCTGCTTCCCATATCCTCTGAATCTACTACTTCCTTCACAGTTCTGGGATCATCGTCAGTAATAGATAAAGAAAAATTTGAATAGAAAGCAGATGGACTATACCTTTCATGCTACCTTCTTTCTTGAACTAATCTTCTACAGCCGGAGTTTGTCCAAGCCTTTGATGCCATAGCATGGTCTTCTCTCCAGAGACCACTAGATTTTCTACTCCACTTTCAGGAACCACAAAACTGTTGCACCCATCAACAACCGTGCTACCTTGCAGCTTGTACAGAGTTCCAATCCAAACTCCCCGCATCAATACCAGTGCTCCTCAAACCATCTTGTAGGTATCCTTCTCAAACACTGTTTTTACACCTGCATCATCCAGCTTGCTAACATAAATCATATTTCTGGCTATTGCAGGAATATGTAGAACACCTGGAAGCGTTCTAACCCTTCCACCTTGCAACTTCAACTTTACTTTTTCGTGACCAATGATTCTAGCCTTCCTGTCATCCCCCAAGAAGACATCACCACCATCATATTTCTCATACTCGCGGAACCACTCTCTATGGGGAGTGAAGTGAAAGGATGCACCTGAGTCAATCAACCATGCCTCATGATCTACGTGTGTACTTGAAGAAGCCAAGTACACATCCCCACCTTCATCTGAGGTGATTTTCGCCTTTGTAGAAGGAGCATCATCAGATCCCTTTCCTTTATCAGGAGCTTTAGATCTACAGTCCCTTTTGAAGTGCCCTTCCTTTCCACATTTCCAGCACACCACCTTTACAGGTTTTCCTGGAGATTTAGATCTCCCTTTAGATTTAGATCTCCCACTCAATTACTTATTTTTGTTTCTGTTCTGGGTCCGCCCTCGTACAGACAAGGCATCACCATTTTGGCACTCCATATTTTTCCGTCTCATCTCCTCCGTCAGCAAGGATGAGACTATTTCATCAAAATGCAAGGCAGTTGCATTGCTACCTATTGCAATAAGAGACTATCCCACGAATCTGGTAGAGAACACAACAAACTGATGCACTTATCTTCATCTGAAATTTTAATATCAACAGATGCTAACTGACTTACCACAGTATTAAATGCATTTAGATGCTCTATGACCGAGTCTCCATCTTTCATCCTCAGATTATACAGCTTTTTCCTCAGGAACAGTTTATTCACCAGAGACTTAGATTGGTACAAAGTCCCTAACTTGTCCCACAAAGCCTTCACCGTAGCTTCCCCTGATACATTCAGCAATACTGAATCTGAGACACACAATCGTATTGTGCTCTTTGCCTTCCGATCCAACTTCTTCCATTCTTCATCGGACACTCTCGTTGGTTTAGTACCCGGATCTACTGCGATCCAATAGTCTTTATCCACCAACAGATCCTCCATCTTGAGTTTCCACAACTAAAAACTCTGACCATTAAATTTCTCAATCTCTATCTTTCCACTGCTCGCCATCTTCTTTCACCACCAGAATCGATCTCGCATATCTCCCACTGAACAGGGTCTACCACAGGCCCGAGCAAAACCCCTCAGCAACAAAGGCATCCCCTTGAAGCCAAAACAACTCTGATACCAAATGTAGGTTTTAACCCCATACAAAAATTACTTGCATACAAATTCTAAAACACAGAAAATAAACAATGCGAGAGGATAACACATTTGACACATATACACAGAGATTTTCCCACTGGATCCCAAAACCGGGACTACCAGCTTGACTTTTCATTATGTTCCTTTCAATGTTAAAATACATATTTATACATGCCAAAGCATCCAATATCATGGACCAAAAACCATTGCATCCAAAAAACATGTGCGAAAATCATGAACAAAACCATAGGTGGGTCCGCCCAACCTAACATAGGGTCCAAAACCAAAATTTTCTAGGGTGCTACCCCGCACCCCATAAAGTGGGGTTACGGGTGCCCTTCAAACCCCCTGTTAACTACGTGTAAGGAATATAACACAACCCAACATGGAAGGATCGCGCTACACAGAGCCAGTGCATAGCTACGACATCAACGACGATCTAGACTGCATCTACAAGATAACTGCGCGTGAGCAAGACTCGGTAAATCCAATCACGGATGGCCGAATCTCATGGGAGCGCGAAAGCTCCTCAACATCAGATTCTGACGAGGAGAGAGAATGATGGCAAAAATGATTACACGAGGTAACCACGCTCAACTGTAACATGATGACAAGGTCGCTGCGTTGTGTAGCAACAAAGGTAAGAGATTTGCCTACGTATGATGGGTTAAGCGAGGTAGATCACTTACGGAACAAATTTGAAAGAGAAGTATCGGAACAACAACTGTTCGATGCTCTGAAATGGGTACTGTGCGCTACGCCCACAAGGTGGTGGGGTTTGCACCAGAAGATTTTTGAGGACTGGCGCGACTGCCGAAGGATGATGCACCTACGATTTGGGAAATCTTGGATGCGGTTAAAAGACAAGTATGACGGACGAAACGGCCCGCATGCCCATCTTTCCAGGGGGATACAAGTATATGGTTAGAAAATTTTAGTAATGCACACAGTACTCGTGGTAGAAGACACGATTGGTAAGCAGGTGCGGGCAAGACAATGGCGCGAACGACCCCTCCGGCTAGGACTGCGAAGTATGGAAAGACCAGGTGCACAGAAGGATATCCATGCCGAAGCCTTTAACCAAGTGTGCAAAGCGATGAACAAGGTACACAATATGAAGTGAACTGACTAGGACTTGCGCGTACCAACTGTTCTATGGCCTTATAGGACCGCATTCAAGCACCTGACCCCACAAGCACTGCCAGGGCTCTAGTATCAAGGAACCACTATAAATCCTATAATGCAGGGAAATGTTGGACCACACATACTAGCACCGGTAGATATGGCGGTTCGCGGAGCCCTGGAAGAAGAAATCCAACTGGGAAAATCTAGGCTCCAGGAGCTTGAAAAGGAAAGGGCACAATTAAGAAGGAGAAGCGCTCTGGTGGACGCGGAAGTCAAGAAGCTGGAGGACGAAATAAGGGAAGATTTCCTCGATAAAAACACCAAGGTGATAAGACAGGGTTTGCACGATCACGCTGGCAAGTTTGAGGACTATTGTCACATATTGATCAATCTGATGCCTTGGCTTAGACCGCATATTACTAAGCAAAATAGCCAGGGTGGCGCACTACAGATGATAAGGTACGCAACGCCGCCAATAACAGAGAAAGCTGGGTATTTCCTAGGGAGAATGATGGATGACCGAAGGAACCCATACTAGGGTGGCACGACCACCTAACTAGCCGAGGGAAGTACAGTCTTAGCACTCTAAGTAGTTGAAAGGAAGCACAAGACTATAAACTACTCTGCCCAGGCACTGCGCGCAGAAAAAAAAAGTCACAAGGTCTGCGACTGCGCATGAGGGGCAATGCTACCATGAGGGTTGGCCAGAAAGTTACTGTTGAAGTCACTATTCACGATGGGATGCTCGACTTGAGGCCAAATGGAGCGGGCAGCATGCATTTAAGACACAATTTATGGACAAGATTTGGAACAATTTGCCACCAAGGGAGTATTAATGAACTAGATTTGGGGGGAACTGTTGAATTCAAATTCAGAAAGTGCTATAAATTACAAAGGGATGCCCAACAAACAGCACTGGGTCATTTGCGAATTGAGCCATTGAGAAGACCCTTGATTGTTGTGAATCGAGTGCTGATTGAGACCCTGAGTTCGAGAGCTCTAGATTCCTGGACAAACATGATAGCAACAACTACAGAAGTTATGGACATAACAAAAATGACTGCCGAAGAGGCTACGTAGGCCTTGACTGTGGGGGATGCTCTAGAAGGCACCAAGATCGTGGCAGAAATCGCGAAATCACCGCGCACGCCAAGACCCAAGAAGGACAAACAGGTAATGGTCCACGTACGTGTGTCCCCGTGGAACTCGCTGCACACCAAGCTAACAATGGAAGACAAGGGGAAAGTCATCACCATCAAAACCGTGAAGAAGAAGAAAACCTGGAGGACCTGCTCATCGCAGAAGACGAGGACGAAGGCATGGAGGCGGAAGCTGAGCCTGCGCACCCTCCTTGGACAAATTTGCCCACCTATTTCCCCCTGCAGAAATGAAAAGCTAGAGTGCCCAAGGATTTTGACAAGACCAAGAGCTCGCTCTAGACATCACTCCTCCCAGACAACATTATCTTTGAGGGCACACACCTAGGACGGGTGTCGAGTTTGAAATTCGAGGATTGGGATCTCGCTAACCACACGAAGTTCCCTCACCTGGAGACCTTGCACCTCATGAAGCCCAAGCAGAACACTGCAGAGGGGGTGACAGAATTATAGCCGTGGAAGTTGTTGCATGGAGTGGAAAAGGCTGGGCCACTAAATCTGCTCTGGATACCGCACTTCCACCGTGCACCTATAACCATTTTCATCATTAGGGAGCTACTCTACCTGATGCATGATGGGTGTTTGTGGTTGGAGGAGACCATCCCCATCACGTCAGACTTGATTCACCGCATCTCTGAACTTCCACGCAAAGGAGAAGACCTCACGGTCATATTGGAAGGGAAGAGCAGTGACTTGGCCGTCGCAAAGGCCATGAAGAAAAAGTACAAGCTGGAAAAGAAGGATAGGGGCTACACCATCTCCAGCATCAAGGAAAAAGCACTACACGTGTTGACCCAAATCATGGTAGGAAAGTTTATGCGCAAGTGTCGTGTGGATGAAGTACCTGCGCCGATGGTAGCACTGGTTGAGCAGTGCGCGGAGGAAGTCCAGTTTAACTGGTCCGCGTTCCTCTGCAGGGAATTCTTGGAGAATTTCTGCTAAGCCCAGGAACAAGGCGAAACGTTCCACTATGCATGGCTTCTGCTGTCCATAGTGCTTATGGCCGAGGAATTTCCGGAGGATAGTCAATTCCCCATAATTGACAAGGATTTATCGGAGGCCACGAAGTACGCTTCGCTCTAGGCCACAAAGGATGCCACTAGGATCCCCGACAAAAAAATATTCTGGGTGTTCATGTAGATGAACCTTAGAATGGGGATCAATCGTAAGTCAGGGTTGTCTCCCACTATCTACAATAGTCTGCAGAGTTTTGTGGAATTTAAAGTGGACATGTATAACATTTATATGAGAGTGTGCAAGGACCCGACTAAACAGTGGAGGAAGCTACCCTTTGTAGCCAGCGGCAATGTTATCTTTAACGTCCTCGAGACGTGGCTGCCAGAGTGGCGCACCCCAGAAATTGCAGAAATAGATAAGTCGATGGCACAAAGGAAGAAAGAAGAGGCCAAGTTGCAAGTTGCACAGTTGGCAGGAAAGAGAAGGGAGGTAGCTGCAACAGAAGTACAGGTAGTGCGAGACGCTGCACAGAAAGTAGCTGAGCAGGAAAAGGCCGCAAAAGCAGCAACAACACAGGAGGCAGCTGCGAAGGCAGGTGAGGTACAAATGATGCCTTCGCAGGGGCAGGAAGTAGAGGAAGTATAGACAAAAGAGGGAGGTGTGAACGCACAAACCGCGTGAACACAGTTGAAGTGCAAACACCCAACAGAGCGGGCAGGGTTGCATTAGAAGGTCAAGGCATCAAAATTGTCTATTGACCCAATTACCCTAACTGAAGGTGATCTGCATGACATCGACGAGATAGTGTGTGATGTCACCTCTAAGGCTCTCGAAGATTTCATGTAGGAGAACCAGCTTGTGTTGGGGGCCCTCAGAGCGTAGTTGCAGGAATTACAAGCGCGGCCCCCTCAGGTTGGTACCCTTTCGACCAGCCTCACAGTCGAAACAATGGCTGCAGAACAGATGTTGCGCACAGATAACAAATACCATAGTGCTGCCGGAAGGCACACTCGTGACAACAAATGAGGCTGAAAGGCCTACATTGAGCATGCTGAAGGGTCTCGGTATCAATATGGTTGCACTCCGGTGAGAGACCCTATATGTTTTGCAGAATGGGATAACTGCAGAACTATGAGCTAGGGAGAGCTGCGCTCTGCAAGTTTTCAGTGAGTAGAAATTCCATATGGAACAATTGACCTTGTAGCGTGATGAATTGGTGTCACATAATCAATAGTTGGTGCAGGTAATAGACGAAGCCTGCCGAAGCATCCCAGAGCTAGCCATCCTAGCAGACATAACAACAAAAGAGCGCATCCATAGGTTAGCAGCAGGGGTGCGTGAGGTGCGAGAAAAAATGACAAAGGTTTAGCTGGAGCTGAACCTTCAAATCGTGGAGTTGCGGTTAAAGGCGCAACCATCCACCCCTCCGGAGGTCAGAGAATAGCACGCTAGCACTATCACAGCGGGACTGGATGAAATTGGTGGTGCAGTGCGAGACTGCACCAGTATGTTGGAAGAATCACTTGAGGTCCTCACAAATCTGCAGGAGGACCCCAACATTCAGTGCTTGGAGATAGAGGCACGAGAACTCCAACAACAGTATGATAGCATCTGAGGTATTGCGCAGACGATGGTCCTCACTTAGAGGCTCGCGCGGATGTAACAAGCTAAAGCACTGAAAGAGCAGGTGGACACAGTGTGACACAAGGAAGCAGTCTTGAAGGCGCGCGTTCAGCCTTGGATCAACGAGGCCTTCACCATCACAGCAGAAATTGAAGAAATCTCGCACACATGTAGGGGATGCACGTACTGATGCAGAGAAGCACTCCCGAAATAGAGGTCTCAGAAAAACGTATGCAGTAGATCCAACAAGCAGCAGCTCAGTGTGATGCTGACCTTGCCGTAGTTCAAAAGAAATTGAAGGGACTTTGCACAAAGATCTCCGCGCCGACAGAGTGACTCGAGGGTGAGTCACGATGTTTGTGTTGGGGGCTTGTTGGGCATGGAATCCCCCTAAGGCATGTTTTGGGGCTTAAAGCCCAAGTTTTGACCAAGTCTTTTGTAAAATCTCCGCGAATTATGGGCGCGGAGTTCGAAGTCATAATAGAGTCATAGGGTTGTATGCCCTAGTTTTGTAATGTAATGTCGACTAGATAGACCTACCCATGGTCTGCGGACCATGGGATTGTATAAATAGAGCGAGGCTTTAAGTGTAGAAAAGAACGAATAACTAAGAGAGCATGAGAAGTCTAAGTGATTGAGTCAAGGTGTAAAGTGTGTCTGTGGGTCATAGAGTAGGAGGAGGCTCTGCAGCTCTATGCGTAGAGGCCTAGTAGTGTGCAAGCCCCTGCAGCTATGTGTGCAGGGCAGGTCGAGTCTGTAATCATTGGGGAAATCAATAAAGAGAAGTTTTACTACATTTATGTGTGCCTTTTCCAGGTTTAATGCATGGTTGAATATAAATTTCAAGTATATTGTTTATTTACTACACGCACCTGTATGAATGTTTTGTCTTTGTAAATGCAACTTAAGACATTAAAATAGGAAAAGGTAATTAACTAATAGTGGAATAATAGCAAGCTCTTAGGTAATAGCACAGAGTGCGGTGCACAGCTCCTCAGTAGGGTTGCGCAGAGGTAGTGTATCAAGTCGCAAGGGACAGGAAAGTGTGCGAAGCAACCTACGCACAGGAGCGAACAGTGGACCAGTCAAACTCATCAAACATCTCAAGGGTGCAGAAAACTAGTTCTAGCACCCTCCCATACTACTTCGGGTGAGACCTCAGTCTGCGCTCCGCGGACTATTGCCGAAAGGGCCAGTAGTACCGAGATTTGTTTGGCTAACTAACTCTAAACCTAGGTTAGGCCCCAACAAGCCAATAGTGACCCTTCTCTGCTGCCTGAAAGTGCACAGTGCTTGAGATTGTCCTCTAGGTTAGCTACACTTTGCAATCCCAGAGGTGAGCAGCTTGTCTACCTCCTAGAACTGCGTATAAAACTGCCTCCATGTCCAAACTAAACTACACATTTCTCAAGCAGAGTCATCAAGCCTCCTTCTGTTCTACTGGAACCCTACACTACATTGAGACCTGGGTCTTCAATATCCTCCAAAACTGCGTGGACATGCCCAATTGGCCCTCTGTTGCCTTGCTATGCACGGTTCTCCAAAACCGTGTAGACATTCATAGCTGGTCCTCTGCTGCCTTGCTCTACATTGCCTTCACAAACTGCCTAGACATGTCTAGTAGGTCCTTTGCTGCCTTGCTATTCACTACCTTCGCGCATACATGTATAGCAGGTGTCTTGCAACCCTCTCCTGTACTACTCTACAAAACTACATAGTCATGCTCATCAGGTCCTCTGCAGCCCTGTCTTGCCTCCCCTCGAGGAACTGCACATAAATTCCCTTCAGTGTCCCATCTTGCAGCTACCATTGGTGTGATTCATTGCACAATTCTACCTCCTAGTGGTCACTATATATTTTTTCCCGACAGTGTAGGCTCCCTCCCAGAGTTACTCGTTCCTGCTTGAGTTGCGCTCTGTGTTGTCTCAGTGAGTTGTCCTCCCTCCCTGTCACCTGGAACACGAGAACAATGAATCATCCTAGACTAGGAGGTTTTGGATTTGATGTCATTCCATCATGAGTGAATTGCAGAAATAGGTACACTGATAGATCATGGCAACAAGACGAATGAGATGAAGAAGGAGCGCACATGCTAGAAGACTTGCTTGTAGCTAGATGGACATACCAAGCACATCAAGCAATAAGTGAGAGTAACACATGCATGGAACAATCACACAACACTAAGACCATCAAAGACCCTACAACACTAAGCCATGCGGAGGAGAAGATAGAGCACACCAAGAGTACATCCATCACTCAGCAGCACAACTGCTTGACATGGACACCACAATCAGCCAGTACCTGTTAGCAGTGTCATTTCAAGTTGTGTCATGAGTTGTCTTGGCCACATCACCACTATGGGCCCATATATGTTGTAACTAAATATATTGTAAAGTGAAAGTCCAATGGATGCACACAAGAAGTTGAAGATCCATGTCAGTTGAAAAATCATGGGAAGTTGAATGGTCATGAGGGTAGTCCAGGAGTCACAAGGGTCAAGAATGACCCTTGGTTATATATACCCCTCCCATAATTTGTATGATCAAGGAATTTTCACCTTGGCTCCTCCCACATAGCCTTGAGAGTCTGTAGTTTGTTCTTTGAGGAGCGAGGAGTGGCTACAATATCTGACTAATAGGACTAGTGATGTATGGTGTACAAATGTGTCTTATGACCTTTTCTTAATTCAGAAGCCTGTTAAGGCCAACACATTTTCACACATATTTTGTATATGTTTGTAAGGTTGCTCTTTAAAAATTTGTAATGCATGTTTTCTTAACCCGTACTAAGATAGTTGAACTACTTTGGTTATTTTAGTACTTACGATGTTGAAGATGTGTTGTATTGTTTAGCACTGCTCTCTTGTCCTTGTGGACTACTCCGCAGGATATTAGATAGACCATTCTTGTTCACTGTTTATAACGACCATCACCTCTCTGTGGACTACTCTACTAGATGGTGTATGTGTTTTCCCTTACACTTTGGTTTTAATGACTGCCACATTCATTGGATGCTAGACAAACCCTTGTTGTTTGCATGTGTCTCTCCCTAGTGGGTACTATTACCTCTCATCTAGAGGCTCACTTTAATCTCTCCCTTTACAGTAAGAGAACTCAAACACAAGCTACGTTACGCACTTACTAGGCATACTCACCTCACTTTTGAAGATACAAGCACAACACTCTCATGTGATGAACAACAAGAGTTAAGGAAAATCTCTAAGATAATGGAAATCGGGACATCGTATTGGATGGGATTCCTACACCAAATGGTATGAGGTCTAGTTGGGACTTCATACCAGGGATATCACCTGAATGTTAGTGGTTCCAGCACCGTCAACATTTCTGGTGGTAGAAAGAGGGCCGCCAACAATTTATGGTTGAATGTCCTACTAACCCCACTCATCTATCATTTGGTCAAGGTAGCAACATGCACTCCCTCTCCCCTATGCGCAACTCTGAAGTTGGTCATTACTCACCTCCCAGAACCAAATAAGAAATCTCGTATCAGCACATCTACGTTGTCCATCCCATCATCTGTCAATTTGCTAAAGTTGTTGGACTAATTCTAGGAGTGCATGCTATTCCCTATTCACAAAAGAAGAAAAAGAATACTCCCACGGGAGTGGTAGTCTCATCTATGGAAGAAGCAATCTTTGCCACTCTTGAAGAGCTGGTAGAAGCTATTGAAAATGAAGAGGAACCTCCAATCTTCTAAGAGGGAGAAGAACACAACCTCTTACTCTTGGGCTCAGGTTTCTGCACAAGAGTTGGAGGGGAAGGTAGCGAAGGAGGCAGAGGCAGAGACGAACCAATAGATTCAGAGGTAGAACCATTAGATTCAAAAGAAGAGGAGGAGGACGAATAATAGACAACATGGCTGAGAAAAATTTGGAATGGATGACACAGGGCCCATTGACACTCCGGGGTGTCTTGCACAAGATGCTAAGACACATAGAGAAGTTGTTAACAAAGTATGACCCTGACAAGACAGTGAACGTAGAAGATCACTTAGACACATTCTACCTACATATACAGACACTCGAGGTACGTTATGATGGTGTTTCATGTAGATTGTTTCCATGTACCTTAGATGGCAGAGTAGGTGTATGGTATCGTAACCTTCTTGTGAAATCCATTAAGAACTTGGGGGTGTTCAAGAGAATTTTCCTTGAGAAATTTTTTGAAGACAAAACCCTTGCCATGTTGTTAAAAAAGTTGGGTAGTCTCAAGATGGAGTAGAAAGAAAAAGTCAAATATTTCAACCAGAGGTTTAATTGTATCTTGAAAAAGTTCATAGAGGACACCAAACCTCACGACTCCATCATTATTGACTATTACACGTCTGCACTACCGACCAACATTGTGCAGTTCATCAAGCGAGCTATGAAACCAACACCATTGCAAAATTACCAAGAGGAAATTGTTGTGGAGAAAGATCTGTGCACTATTGGAGTCATTGTGGATGATGAATGAGAAAGGAATCCAAAGACACGGGTATGAGGTCTCAGACTACTCTTAGTAAGGCAAAGGAAAAGGAAGCAAGTTAAATTGAGAGCCTTACTAGTCTCGTCAAATCCTTGACAACCAAAGTTTCTGAACTCAAACAACAGATGAGAGAGATAACCGTGAGCAGTAGGCCTCCCAAGTTCGCGTAGAGGAACAACATGACTTCAGCTAGCAACAATAGCCACCCCACCAAATCTACACAAAGCTCTAACCTTGTGCTTAGCTTGGATCAGATTACGACAGATCATTACTACAAGTTCCATAGTGAACGACATTTAGAGAGGACTTACCCAGGATGGAACCAAGGAATGAGCGCTTTGGCTACACATTTGACCAACCAATTAGATACAAGTGAGCAGTCTCGACCTCAGGACGAGGACGGAGAAGAAGTTGTTGCATCTGATGAAGCTCCAAGTGCTCGGCATGTAGTTAACATGTATCAATGCATTCACACTTCCTAGAAGACGACCACCGAGAAGGAGCCTCTAAGCGACCATTTGTCCCTAAAGAAAAAAAATCGATACAACTTGAGAAGCCAAGTGGTCCCCACTATGTTTTAGATACCAAAAGAAAAGGTAAGACAACATCTACTCAAAGCAGTTGATCCACCAGCCATCTCAACACAAAAAACGCAAAGCAAGCCTAGGAAGACAACTTTAACAAAAAGTACGTCCATGAGCAGCAAAGACAAAAGCATCCCACCAGACAACACAAACACAAGTCTACCCCCAGACATCTCGATGAGTCTACCTGTTGTGGACTACAACATTGTTGAAGACATGAAAAAGACCCGTGCAAACATAGCTTTGTATGAGTTAACCAAGATCACAGGTCAGCGGGACATTCTTTTGCGCACACTTGGGAAAAACTCCACAAACAGTGTTACTTCTTCCAATAAGGGATCAAGTAAGTCTCCCGACTCACTCGCATTCGTTCTCAACACGCTTCGTATGGAGAAAGCAAACTCACTTTGCCCACCGTTTTTGTTATCGTTCGAAATATTTAACTTCAATGTTCACAACTATTTGGTTGACTCTCGCACATCAGTCAATGTCATGCCACTCTCCATTGCTAAGAGGATCAATGCTCAATGGAGTAGCTTAACTATGCAGATCATCTAGTTATCATCCGACGAATGAGTTCATCAGTGCATTAACATTGTGATTGTGGACAACCCAGAAGCATACAACTTACTGCTCAGTAGATACTGGGCCAACAAACTACAAGGATACTTCGTTACAGACTGGTCACACTTTTGGCTTCTGCACAAAGGTATAAACAACTAGATTTAGGTGTTGTCAGAAAGATACATGAAACACAACATTACTCCCTTGAATGGTCAAAACAAACTGTTGGCTTTCGTAGAATTCATGTTTGGAAATTTATTTCTGGAAACGTAGTTAGGGTGTTATCTTGCACAATCAACTCCCACCCCACTAGGCACACAGTTGGGTCTCCTTTCTTTCCCAATTGGCGAAAATGAAACCTGTATAGTAGATTGAAATAGTAATAGCAATAGTGATAGTAGTACTAGTGCAGCAAGTAGTCCTTGTACAAATAATATGTGGACCTTATACTTTGACAGATCCAAGATGCAGGAGGGCTCTAGAGCCGGTTGTGTCTTAATAGACCCGTTGTAGAGGAAACACTTGGTCTATATCTGCTTGGAGTTTGAGTTCACGAACAACACCGCCAAGTATGAAGAACTCATCTTGGGCTTACAGAAACACACCAGCCTCAACGTTGATGTGCTAAAAGTGGTAGTTGACTAAGAGTTGTGGTGCATCAGGTACGTAACACTATACATTGTGTATAACCTCATCGTAAGAGTTATCAACAAGAGGTATGTCGACTTATATCTAACTTCCAAGGTTTCAATATTATTTATGTAACAAGAATGCGTAACACAACCACAGATGCTCTAGCGAATGAAACTGCTAGGATGACACTGTTAGGGATAAATTTTTAGTTGAAATTTTGTATAGGCCATCTGTCCTTGATAACATCACTAATTTATGTGTTTTTTATGATGAGCAATAGATACTACATTTTATGCCTAACATTGACATCTTCAAAGATGTAGCGATAGATGAAGATGAGCACGAGTAGTCTCTGTAGGACACAACTTATGACAGTAAAGGCAACCTCATCCCCAAGGGTGTGGTATCACTCAAGAATTGTATGACCTACAAAACCCCTTTCAGGGGCCCATGAATTCCAAAACCCACAGTTCCACAATGTTGTACGAACAGATCAATCTAGGAATGGACAAAGATTCGAAGTTTGTGAATCTCGGTACATGTTGCACACCACAAGAGGGACAAGCTTTTGTCTGCGTGTTCAGACAATACCATGATGTGTTCTCGTGGATGTTCGATGACTTGAAAACATATGAAACACAAATAATCCAACACGTCATTCCAATCAAGGAAGGGGCCAAGCCTTTTCAGCAGAAGCTAAGGAAGGTGCATCCATCACTTGAGCCTATCATACAGAAAGAATTGACTAAGTTGTTGGATGCTCAGATCACCTACAAGGTTCGTCATTCCACGTTGGTCCAAATCTAGTCCCTGTTAGGAAGAAGTCTAGGGAGATCTGCCTGTGTGTTGATTTCTGAAATCTTAACCATGCCTCAGAGAAGGATAACTACCCAGTGCCATCAATGGAACACATATTGCAGACAATATTTGGAGTAGAGATGTCTTCTTTGCTAGACGGTTTCTCAAGATACAATCAGGTTCTGGTTGGAGAGCCTGACAAACTTAAGACAACGTTCCATACCAAGTGGGGTACGTTCTCTTACCGTAGAATGTCCTTTGGGTTGGTAAATGCATTAGCTACATTTCAATGTGTAATGGACATCGCTTTCATGGGCTCATTGGACAGAGCGTAGTGGTCTTCCTCAACGATGTGAAAGTCTTCTCTAGACAACGGTCAGACCACTTGCGCTATCTTAAGAAAATATTTGATCGATGTCGGAAGTACGGGATATCCTTGAATCCTAAGAAGAGTGTCTTCGGAGTGCCTGAGGGCAACCTCCTTAGGTACATCATTTCCAAGAGTGGGATCAAGGTAGATCCAAACAGAGTTCGGAACATCAACAAGGATTTCTTGCTCTACACTTTTGCTTCTGACACTTCACTCATTGTTGTGCTCACTCAGAAGGACAAGCTGAACAATGAACGACCTATCTCTTTCATGAGCGCGAGCTTAAGGACCTGAATTAAACTATCTTGCTGTGGACAAACAAGCATACACAAACCCAAACTATAACCATCACCATCACACGCTAACACAAACTATAATCCGAGGATTAGGTGTCTAACGGCTAGTCATGGCTATAGCCCCCAGGAGCTGATAAGTGACAAGAACCTTGGTCACCTTGGGATAGAAAACAATTGTGAACAACACTATGTCGCCCATGTACTAGTTGAATTGTATGTTAGCAAGCACCTTGGCCCACATGATATTATCTTCCCCTTGGAACATGTAAGGAAACTTGTCATCTTGAATCCCATGCTACTGTGTACCGAGTGTTTTCTGACTCAGATTAGAGGATGTGTTATAATGGGTTCCTGACCTGGGTCATACGAGGGGAAGAAGGAAGAAGTACCTTAACTCCATTTCTTTACATTGGCAAATGAAGACCCTTTAGGGAAGTGTCTTAAAGGAAAAACATGAAGAAATGTATGGCATCTTTGCTGCATTGAAGGATATTAAATGTGCTAAGCAATATCAATGAGTTTTCCTTAAAAGAATGGAGGCCATAATTTCTTATTTGTAGAGTCACTTCCAGTGTGATGTTAATTAACTAGCGCCTCTAGGGTTCAACGCTAAAGATCCTGCATCAATTATTTCTTCTAATTCCTAAATGTTTGTAATGTTGGATAACAACTTTTTGTTATGTAATATGGTAGACGATATGTTTGTTTTGTTGAAGACATATGTATTTTGGATATTTTTTATAGTGTAGGTTGTTAAAAAAATCTGATTTCCCATGTAGCAGATTGAAATTACCTACGATGAACTCTGTTTGAATTATGGTCAATTGGATGATGTATCTTAATACGAATCTTAATTCACAATTTTTTTTATTAATTATAGAATGAATTAATATGAGTTAAATATATATACATTTAAAAGAGCATGTAACAATATTTTTAATAATAGAGATTCAATCCCACTTTACTATGGAAATTACAATACCATAGATCAATATGACTTATCAAACTACATGTCCAAAAAACTATAATTCATTTCATTAGTGTATATATATATTTGTTAAAAATGCTTTACTACTTTGAAAATAAATTTCAATCTCTTTATTCATTACCAAAAATATTTTGTAAATATTTCTTAAAAATTAATTTTTTAATATTCATCTATTAATTATTAATAATTAAATTAAAATTTGAAAAAACCCTATCCTAAATAAACTCTCCTACTTTCATATATATATACTTTGGCACTTTAAAGAAATATCAAGCGAATACTTTCATATATATATACTTTGGCACTTTAAAGAAATATCAAGCGAATAAATAAAAGTGGAGAAATAAACACCTTACATAATAAACTAATATATGCTTTAGCGCTATTAATTAAAGTGGAGAAACGCATTATGAAACGAATACTGCAGCAGAGGAGTGAAAGGACCCTTATTGAATCTAAATACTTCACGATTCTTCCTTGTCCCACGGAGTGGTCTTGAAGGAAGAAAAGTCAAGGGACGTTGATTGAATAACTATTTTATATGGATGGTTGGGAGAGTATAAAGATAATTTTTGGACCTGGGTGGTTGGGAGGGTTTAATGATAATTTCTTTTCTTGGGTATTTGAATCTTGTTTTTTTATGGTGGAAATAAATTCAGCACCATTAAAAATTTTTACACCACTAAAAATTTTGAAGTTTAACAACTATAACTTGGATTTACAAAAATCCTTGTCAAATTTTCTATAAATATAACTGAAATTTTCCTCTGCGAATTAAAATAAAACAAAAATAAATATAAAATCTCATAGATTACTACCATTACATTTGTAAACTAAATTTATATAAATGCGCAACTATATCGCCCCACCTCCTTTTGATAACTTCAATAATCGTTGGGATAATCATAGGTTCTGCGAATTAAAATAAGACAAAAATAAATATAAACTCTCATAACGACCATTAAATTTGTAAACTAAATTTATATAAATGTGCAACTATATCGCCCCACCTCCTTTTGATAACTTCAATAATCCTTGGGATAATCATAGGTTCTACGTAAATAGTATAGCGTCATTTAAGTGAGCAGCTTGAAAAGTTGCGACAGAACCTGAGGTTTATAGTACCGTAGATCTGGTGCCGCAGTGAATTTAGTATAAGTTGAATTGGATAACTATAAAGTTAAATTTGGTTTAAAATCCACATATAAATGAAGAAAAATATTTAACATTTTAAAAATAAAAATAAATTAGAATGAAGTAAAATCAGAAACACAGACTATTAAAGGCCGGATATAAGAGAAGAAAAGTATTTAACTTGAAAATATATATATCTATATATATAGAGATATAAAATAATACAGATCGATTTATATATTTTTCATGAAGAATGGCTATTAAAAATTGAAAAGAAAATATTAAAATTAAGTAAATACAAAAAAATGTTTTGAATGATAATTTTGGAAAAAAAAATTATACATAATTAAGAATATTTATATTATTTAAAAAATAGGATTTTAATCGGGAAAATTTTTATCAGTTAAGAATTTAATATTTTTAAAATAAAGAGGTAATTTGGTTGTTGCATTTTGTTCAATCTTGACTTAATTTATATTATTTTAAAAATAAAAATAAATTATCATTTAAATTAAATATAATATTGAACATAATAAAAAACAAAAATAAATATATATGTTCAGTTGAATTTAATTAAATAGATTATAAAATTTTAATAATATTATTAGCATTATGATCTAAATAGATTATAAAATTTTAATAATATTATTAGCATTATGATTTTTAGATTTATGGTTGATATTATAATGTAGGATGAAGATGTAGTAAAAATATTTCTCTTATTCTTGACTATAAACACAATATTTCAATAACATAAGTTTATATTATCTTTATATAAAATAATTACATGCAAAAATAAATTTATATTTTCCTTTTTAAAAGTGACCAAAATGTATGAAAATAAATAAATAATGTTAACCACAATAAAATATTTTAATCTCAAAAGAAAGATATAATAAAAAAATAAAAAATTCAATTACGTTTAGGATGTGTAGTTCATTTAATTTGTAATATAAAATTAATATGTGATATTAAAATAATAATAATAAAATTTGAAATAGATAATAAATAAAGTTTTTCAATATAAAATTAAATAATATTGATATCTAGTTAAAAATATATTAATATAAAAAGAGCATTTTAATGTAAACAATATGGTTCATAGATAAAATATTTTAATGATCATGTCAAATAAAATGTTCCAATATTAGTTATGGGTATATTATATACGGTTTTTCAGTTATGGATATATTGTATATGGTGTTAAAAACAAAACTATAAATATATTAGTAAAGAAATTGGAAAAAAATAAATTTATATGGTTAAATGTTTAGAGTATTTTCACAGTGGTATTTTAGTGTTTTACAAAAAATTGTTGAATTTGCAAACTTAAAGTGTATAGCCTACATAACCCAAGTGTCCAAGCGATTTTCCAAATATCCATTTATATATGTATAAAACTAATATAAATACATTTTAACCAAATATTTATGAAGCATCCACAGTGATCAAATCTTTAAATATACAATTAATTTTTCAAATTTAAAAAAAAAAAAAAAATTATAGCTCAAAATATTTGATCTCCAACACTTATTAAATCTATAATTAAGATATATCTATACTCATATTATCTAACTTATATTTACAGCATCTCAATCATACTCATACTCAATTATAAAACACCTCTTAAAACTGATGGCTCAAAAAAACAACAACAACTATCGCTTTACGTATTAAGTCAAACAACCGATTTACCATCGGTTTAGAAATTTACGAAATGACAAAGCGCTTTGATCAACTGCGCGCTTCGTATTTTATTACAATACTTCACCATGCATCACACGCTATTTATTGTAAAACAGACGCCAAGATAAGGAAAGTGTTCCCCATTTGAGAAAGTCATCCCCATTGTTGGTCCCATGGACGTGTCCACGAACGGACGGACTCGCAGCAATGGGTAATGGCCGCCAAATGTGAAGGAGCTTCCTTCAACAAAACCACACACAACTATGTAATATATAGATAACAAAACAGAAAAATATGAGAATATACAGACTGGAAAGTTTTCTATCTTTCCACAAGGAGGGCCTGAAGGCTCTCCATGTCCAAGTCCATGGAGCAGTTGGATCCATCCATCGATCGCTTCTTTCCTGCACAGCCACCCTCCTTATCGTTGCTTACCAGTTCCATATCGTCCTTAGTCACGGCCTTATAAGTGACCACACCCTCGGATCGGTGCCCGGTCACCTTGGCATAGAAAACGATCGTGAACAACACTATGCCGGCCACGTACCAGTTGAATTGTAAGTTAGCGAGCGCCTTGGCCCGCATAGTTGCTTCCTGGCTGGTGCACTTGAACACATCGTGGTCGTTGATGCGCTCCATCCGGCAACCCTTAGCGGCGAAAGGCGGGATCCAGAGCATGAAAGCCATGTTGAGGAACCACGCTCCCTGCAACAGCACCGACACGGAGCGCACCGTTGCTAGCAGAAAACTTTGTTGGAACGGAATCTCTAGCAGCGTGGTCGACAAACTGACGAAGACGATGAGCTGGAGGAGCCAGTGGTAGTGCCCCTCAGGCCCCATGTGGTCAGCCGAGTGGAGGCGGAAGAGTAGGAGCTCCTTCCCGAAGGCCAGCGCCGCCAGCACGTGCAACGCCCCCGGTGGAACTATGAGCCTTCGTACCTCAGTGAACAGAGCCACGGAGGCGTAGATTAGAAAGAACAAAGCTATGGAAGAGTGCTCGAAGTTATTGAGGTGCTCCGGTGGGATGCTCCAGTCGTCTGCGAGGGGTTGGTGCCTCTGCGGCCCGATGAACAGCTCCGCCGAAATTGATAAACAGGACCCCGCTATAAGGGCCACTAGCTCCGCGTACTTGAACTTTCCTTTGCGGAATTCAACAGGGAACCAGTGCCGAGTCTGGAAGTCCCATGGAGAGTGCGCGTAATTTGTGAATGTATTGTAGAGGTGCCAGAGACCGATGAGCAGAAAGCCCATCCCCGGTGCCACATGGCCTATAAATGTCCCCATAACGAAAATAAACTCACAGGGTGATGGGTGAGTAGCAGAAGCAAACCAGAAAAGGATTGAAGGCAGGGAATGCTAAATTGGTCGCTTTCTAGCATAATAAACCCATGGGCTGTGAGGGGTATTTATCAGCTCATAAATTTTAGATACAGCGGGACAAATTTTTCGCCCTCGGGCTATCTAAAATAGTGTGTCAAAAAGGACAAAAAATAATGGTATCGTCCTAACAATTGAACCTATGTGGCTTTTGTACGAGGGAGAGCTTCAAATTTCAACCTCCAAGCATCAGGGCGAGGATTTGGAAGCATTAGGGTAGGGATTCACGGAGTGAACACCACCCTGTTTCACCTATGGTCTGGATTCTCCAACGAATCAAATCGTTTCATCATCTCCATTGCACACACATAGGTGAACAAACAATACAAGTTTTGAAGATTATGTGCACTAGATGAATTTGCCATAGGTCATGGACGAATATAGGTCATGGATGAATAGAGGCTTGATGGGTAGCCGGATGGGCTTGTGACATCGATGGTGTGGCTGCATGGATGGTTCTACCATAAGGTAGGATTGATTTACATATTTAAATAATATTTACTTAAATATATAATGAAAAATTATTGAAATACTAATTTGTATGGTTTAAATTTCAATCTCAATTTAAAACTAATATATTGCTAAAATCAAAAATTTATCATCAACTAAAATGATTCCATGTTACTGTGAGGTTGCATATCATCAGTCAGGTTGGACTCTGGAGGACTCAAGATGGCAAGCCATAACTCTCAACATTAACCACCAACCTTGGATAGGACCACTCTCATGTTGGAGGACAAAGGAGGACAAGCCATAACTCTGATCAGTAACCACCAACGGAAATCATTGAAAATTGTTCAAATTTCTTTGCTCTCGTCTTTCCAGGCTTGCCGTCCTTTACGACGTTGCTATGTTCAAAAAGTTACTTGGGAGGGTCCCACTGAGACACATATATTCTATTCATATATTTACAAGTCTATAATCCAGATTGCGAAGCCATAATCTCCGCACTAAATTGTAAAGAGATTCTATTTTTCCATCTAATTGCGTTTCAAAATGCCCATTTGATCGCATTTCAGATTTGAAACAGCCTTGTTACCCTTTCAACAATTTTATGTTTTCCTTTATCTTCACACTGAAAGGCGTTCCTTTATTGAAAAAAGATATATATGTGAATAAGAAGATTATGTGTAAAGAATAATAGATGATGTCAATGGATAAAACTTTAAACATTACTGTCATTCAGGGATATGTACCATTATTATTATTATTTCACATTTATTTGCTAGAGTGAAGGAAATTTATTATATTAATTTATCAAATTGTTTATATATATATATATATATGAGAAAGAAGATTATGTGTCCACTTTTTGTCTCTACATTTTCTTTTTCACATCCCCCACTTACATTTTCTTTTTCACATCCCCCACTTGGTTGATATGGTGATAACCTTATAGATGCCAAAATAAATAGTATATTAAGGGGCAATAGAGTGAAATTGTGTTTCATGGAATGCAATGATTACCACATATATCCAGATTAGACATGTTAGTGAGGCCGTGACACATCTCAATGAAAGGCAAAAGGAAAACTTGAAACCTGATTTAGTCACCATAGTAATTATGGTATCAAGGTATGCAAAGATAGAAATTCTACAGTAAGGTAAGGTGATACATGCTTATGTAATTAAAAGTGGATATAAGTTATATGTTGTTGTTGGGAATTCCCTTATTAATACATATAACAAGTGTGACAATTTAGATAATTGACACCAAATGTTCAACAACATGCGTTAACAAATATTGTCTGATAGAATAGAATGAGAGTAGGAAACAATATGATTGAGTAGGCAAAAGATGCTCTAGGACTTTAACCTATACATTATCACATTTGTTTGAGTCTTGTCTATAGTCACACATGCTTGCTGAAAGAGAGTTCCAAATAGTTTTATTGCATGACTTGAGATTTTTGCATCACAACCATGTAACATATGCATGGATAGTTGATCTTCTTGGTCATGTTGGTTGTATCAAATATGCATAGGACTTTATGAAAAAATTCTCGATGAAGCTAGTGCTAGTGTATGGGAGTCATTACTTGGGGATTGCATAATCACAATAATATACAAGTAGAAAAATATGTATTAGAATTTGTCTTTGACTTGGAGCCTAAAAAAATTGGAT